>OY728160.1:86105359-88505359 GCA_963277665.1 Viscum album
ATCACTATAAACTGATCAAAATACAACTGGAAGAACCAGTTCATAAGTCAGACCAACACTATAGGTCATGCATCATGTCGAAAGGCCTCAACACGTACTCATAGTGGCTGTAGCAGCATCTAAATGTCGTATGTGGTATATCCACATCTCTTACTCATAAATGATGGTAACCTGAACAATGATCAACCATCGAGAACCATTGGTCCCCTCTTAGATGATCTAAGTGGTCGTTGATCCATGATTGTGGATACTTTTTCTTTACCTTCACCCAATTTAGGGGTGGTTAATTCATGAAAAACCTCAACCTCCAATATGCCATATTGATAAACAAAACTTAGGCCACCCAGGGTGAAATAATGGGTCTCAAGAAACCCTTGTTCTTAAAATCCTCCAACTGCACCCTCATCTTTTGAAGCTCTACGAGATCCATCTGATATGTTGGTGAGGAAAGCAGTTCTTTCCATCGGTGTAACTCGATGTATAAGTCGATCTCTCAGTGGGGAGCTAGTCTAAGAACATCTTTATAAAATACATCCTTTTACTCCGCCACTACTGATGGGAACTAGAAGCTCAAAACATCTACTTCTCTAAGGGTACAGATATCCAACTCAAGAGTAATTAGATGAACCCTCTTATGCACGAGCCCATACATTGTTGTCTAGTTCTCCTTTTCACCGATAAAGTAAAACCTCATCCCATTGCAATGGAAGCACCACACTCTTCACCTAAATCAGTCAATCTGGGCATGGACTGATGATAGACAATCAATATCGAGAATGATCGCATAAGGTCTCAATAATTACGCTAAGAGGTTCCAACTGAAACACTCACCTCCATGGGTAAGATCACACTATCTACAAAAGTGTGTGCTCATTGAGTCTCATCCAGTAGGTGTCTCTAAGCATTAGGTTCAGGTCAATGAATCTACTGGAATCTAAAGGTATCACACAATATATGTGGAGAGGAAGGAATTATTGGAACCTGTGTCAATAAGTATGAAAGATAAGGTAGGGAGGACACAAATTATACCTTAGATCATCATTGGATTCCCTTGTCCATATGCCTCAACCACATGCAGTTGTCCCCGCCCTTGTACCCCAGCTCCTTAAGCATGGTGAGGACCTCCTCGGGGTGGTGGTGGAAGTAGATCGAAGCATCTTCTACCAACTGCAGCTCTCCCAGCTCCTCTGCCATCAGGAGGGTCTATCTACTCCACTCTCTGCCTCTACCATGGTGGTTCATCCACCACCTCCCTTTCAGCAGCCCGATGGGTTAAACCGTCTTTAGTGAGATGTCCCCTATCATCGCATGAGTAACATCACCTCTCTCTAGGCTGCCTAGATCCACCCTGAGAGCCTTGGACTACCGATCCCATATCCTAGGTCCTTCTATGATGTCTCCCATGTCCTGATCCATCTTCCTGACATCAGATCCCTGCTACTGAGCTCTCTTCACCAAGCTGCCTACTACTGACTGTCTTCAGTTGTATCTGCTCTTCTAGAAATCTCTCGATCACCATGGCCCGCTCGAGCACTCCAGCTTAAATTGAAATTCATAGAGGCACTACAAATGAATGGATTTCCCATCATAGACCTCAATCGAAGGTCTGAGCTATGCATTATTGATCCCTAGATATATCCATTGAGTGCATGGAAAGGTTAGTGAACCTCGATGAATTGTCATCCATTATCAAACTTCCCAAGTAGAGGTGAAAATTATCTTACGTACGCACCACTCTCAGTGTAACTAGAGAGAACTCCTCCTTAAAGAGTTGTTGAAACTACATTCATGAAAGAGTCTCATCTTCATGAGTCTCTGTGGTCAGAGTACACCATCGTCCTATTGAACCATAAAGAAGGCTCGCTCCTAGGAACACTATTTGTTCCGCTGGTGTCCTCACTAAATGGAAAAATCTTATCACCACCTCAAGCTAGTCCTTAGCTGCCTCGGGGTCGGGCTTGCTTCAAAGCATGAGGGGTCTTTGTATCTGAAACTCATGGAGTGCACTCAGCATACATCCCTTGTCTGTCAGTACTGCAGTTACCACGAGCTACTCCACTGGTGGTGGTATAGTCGGTGGACCACCTGGAGGAAAGACTAGGGGAACTAGACCCTCTATCAAAGCCTCATCACTAAGTCATCCTCGTGATAATGCTGCGAAATTCTAGCAAGTATTCATCATGGATGCATACTATAAGGAAACTAGATGTACCATGGTCAAGAGTATATCGGGATAGCTTACAAAAAGGACATAGAAAACACAACCCATTCATATATTATGCATCTACCATTATTTTACTTCCCCATAACGAGTGTTTTTATATACTGATTCGAAAAGAATGTTATAAGAATCTTGTTGTAGGGATACAACAGTCGCCCACACCAACACAGATGTATCTGGCTTGAAATCCGAGCTCGAATCATTTAGTATTGTTGCCCCAAACCAAACTCACAAACTCTTGGTCCTAATGTAAAATTGAACACCTCTGATACGACTCTGTCACGACTCTTCTGAGTGGGGCCCATGCTGCAACACCCCACGATTGCCTCTAATAAGCCTGGCGATGGTGACTAGAACCAAGTACGCATAACACTAACATGGGTGGCATGCCCTAAGTACCTCTACACATGCACACTAATTCAAGACCACAAATGTTGAAACATAAAAACAACTAATGAACAAAATATAGGCCCACAACTATTCCCAACCACAGAGTACAAACTATGTAAAGTGCAAGAAGTAAAATTCATCTAGAATACATGCCCATAAAAACAAGAGTCTAAAAACTACAATGTACAACCTATAAGTGCAATGAGGTACTAGGACAACTGCTCGTTGTCGTAGTAACACCTTAGCCTATAGGGAAGGAAAAAAGCTCTGTCCAGTCTTCATCCCTCCAGGTCTCTATCAAAAGGCCGCTCATCTGCACAAGATATGGAGCATGTTGGAAAAACCCGTTCACGGGTGAGTATAACAATACTCAGTGGAGGACCCTAAGAATTTCAATGCAATAAAGAATGTAGAGGTATAGTTAGCACAACACAATATTGTCTATTGAACATATATCAATAAAAACACCATCTAGATATACTCAAAACTCAGACTCGTAGTCTAGAGACAAGTGACACAAACATAAACCACTGTTGGGGATTCAGTTTGTTGGTTCCACAAAGAAATCAACTGGGAGAACTCACCCTAAGAGCCTGATGGTTCTGATAACATCCATTCAAGAAGTATCATTTATCAAGAAATTTCAGGATAGATATATACACTAATTCTAGGAGGACACCATCCTAAGTGGGGAAAGATCACAATACACAGATGAGGACCACTACTAGGGCCTTGGTGGATACCACGACTCATCTAGATTTACCTGATATGTAGAGGATCAATGTCTTGTAAGAGTAGTCACATCGATACCTAACTCTACCTAGGATCAATAATGGATAGAGGATCTCCCTCTAGGCCTCTCGGGGGGATACCTGACTCTATCTCAAAAAGTCCTAATGAAGGGATCATACTCATGTCGATGGAAATGATACCTGAACTTCAGGGGAATGATAAAAAAAGAGAACTAACCCAAACAAAACTTGTCCAGGGAATGGTGGATATGAGGATCATGTGATGTTCTAGGACATAAAAGGGTTGTAGTATGGGTCCCACACCGTGTCTCATAACTCTGGGTACTACCTGTGTGAAATGACCCATGTCAAAAGGAACATGAAATGACAAAAGGTAAGTACACAGCATGTATGATAGACCAAACACCATGTCTGAGTAACTGATGTTCCCTCAGTGTATGCAGTTGTGCGCCCGTACACAGATTCAACCCATGTGTGCCATCCTGCGTAATCAGTACACAGGATAACCCGTGTAACTGGTCTGGTCTATTCGGGTGGTGGAGTACACAGTAGTGTACTCCACCCTGTGTTAGGGTATCACCCGAGATACATATCGAGTCCTACGAAGACACCTCTTCCATGTCGTGTAGTTTCTACACACCGTGTTGCAAAGCCATGCAGTCCATCAAGTGTCTGTGTAGTTCTCATAAAACACACTAAGCTTCGAGGAAGGGGACACAAGCCATAAGAAAGGGTTCACACACTATGTAATACTTATCTGTCTCCAGAAGCATTACCTACAAAAAAGATGGTCTCACATAGCACGTTCTTTCAGATACACTCATTTTGTTCTAGAAATTTCCTAAAATGTGAACCTGTGGAACCACGCCTTGCATGCTTCTTTGATCCTTGATAGGACATTATTTTTTCCCCAAAACTCAAAATACTAGGTTTTCTTTCCATGAAATCGATGTTTTGGGAGGATTCAGGGGTTCGGTCAGCTTTGGAAACTCAATTAGATCATCCGTACGAAGAACGGTCAAAAAATTATTTCTTCGGAACTCTATTGATTTATGTACATTCATCGTCGTCGCACCTCTATTGAGTCTTCATTATGTAAAATATCAAATTTTGGATCATTTCATCAGGAAACCAACATTCAATGATCCATCTTTCATAACCCCATGCAGAATGCGAAGAATGTGGTGTTAGAAGGAGGAATAAAATCAATAATAAAATGAGTAATGCACCTCCGTTGTCATTCTTCCCAGCATCGATTCAGTCCTGTTAGAAGGTTTAAATCAGGACTATACAATTATAGTCCTCTAATTATCATAAATCAATTTCACGAATCAAACCCCAAAAGAAAAATAAAATAATTCCCTCCTGCAAGAACGAATGATCTACAGATCAAATTATTCGTGGGTTGATCCATGTTCATCATTTAAATTAAAGAACTGGGAAAAAAACATAGCAACGAAACCCCTACCTTGATTCAGTTGAAGAATGATTTCCGCGTCACATTCATTATTGAGGTTCATCGAATATGAGTTGTTTCGATCGACTGTATCATTGTTGTCCGCCAACGGGTTCTCCTCCAAATCCCCAATGGAAATCATCAATTTGCATGTTTATGCGGATGAACATATGAACATTACATGGGAAGGTATTTAAAAGGGAGGAATTATGTTGTTGCATAAAAAGGAAACATATAATATAAATTAACTATTATTTTATTTTATTTCCTTTAAAACGTCCAAAAACATACATTTATAGTAGACACGCGTTGGTCGGTGTTAGGCCCTGCCTAAGGTAAAGTCGCTTCTCTAAATGCAACGATGCCCTATTATTTTTTATCCAGACACCCATTTATTAGTTATCCCACTTTTTCCAGAAACCTTCTTGAATATTTTTTGATGCTCCTTTTTCGACATAGATTCCAATGGAATGTAAAGGTAAATGACTTAGCACAAATTGATTCATCCTTTTGAAGAAAACATCAAAAATCGAGAAAGGCATGAACAAGGCTTTAAAAGCACATTTGTTGCGCAAGTTTAATCACAGTCACGCAAGTCCACTTGCGCGACGCCTAGTGGTCATGCAAGTGACATGTGCGCCCTAAGTGATAACCCCTCGGGGTCTTCTCCTAACTATAAATAGGCCCTGTGGGCCCCCTATTTCAAAAGAGGAATTTTTCCAGAATCTCATATTTAAGCTCCCAGCGCCCTAGTCGCTTCTCAAAGCATCCAAAACACTTATAAGGTAATTTCATACCTAGAACAGAAGATATAAAGAGGGGGAGGAAGGCCTAAGTTTTGAAACTCATAAGCACTTGTGTGCTTGAGTGGCCAGCCCTTATGAGAAATGGCCACACTTGCACGCCGCCTTACTCCTTCAATAGAACTTGTGCACCCCTCTTATGGAAGAACCTCAAGAGGATTCTAAAGGCTTTAAACAAGAGTCAATCAAGTATTACCCTTCTGGTTGAACATCACGCAAGTACCAATGTGTCACGCTATACATGCGCGATCAATACTTTCACACCCACGCAGTACCTACGTGCCTGCCATGACTTGCACACCCCTACCTTTTTGAGTTCCCTTCTTGCTCATTTTACCCCTCTTAAACCATTCCACATTTCCTGTTCAAGATTTAGTCTTCAAGATACTCTTAAAATCCATTTATAGAAGGATTTCATGATTTTAATTCCTTATCTGAAAGGAATTCTGTGGTATATCTCTCAAAACATAGTGATTTTCACATCCCTATGTCACCAAAGATAGAGATTTCATTCATTCAAACTCATCCTTTATGATGAGACAATCCAACCCTGGGCTTCCGTTTCAGGAATAAGTCCCAGTCTCAAATTTGGGTATCCCCTTCACGAGTAAGCCCCCGTCTTAATTTCTCTTAACCAGTCATAATTTACCTTTGATCTGGGATTCCTTCTCAGGAGTAAAACCCAATTATCAATCCTCTCCTAATTTGGCCCTCCATTCCAGGAGTATGCCCCAAGTTAGAGTATTCAAATCTCCATGAAGCACATAAAACATTATGGACCCCGTTCTTGGATTTCTTCCCTGAAGTAAATCCTAATCTTCATTTATCTGGGCAGTCATACATACATAAGTCCCACATTATTTCTTTTGATTGCATCTTTCATGGCCCAATTGTCTAATTTTTACCAATTCCTCTTGTTTCTCACACCGAGCATGACTCACGTGAGATTAGGGGGTAAAAGTAATTTTGAAATACTTCTTTGAGCCATTAATCATAAACATCATACTCCCTTACTCGAAATACGTGGATTCTGATTCCTTTTCTAAGAAAAGGATACATAGATAGCCCATATGCGGGTTCGATCCCAACTCTGAAATAATCCACGACCTTCCGAATGACAATGAACTTCAAGTGCCCCACTGAGTGGATTAAAAACCAGCATGGTCATCATAAATGACCAAGATACTTATATATAAATGTGTTGAAGGATATCATTGACCAAGAGTCTTTAATAAATATAGATGATTATCTATCTATGAAGAACCTCGAATACTTATAAAAGATTCTCTAAATTTCCTACATATTTTATCATTGATTGTAATATCTAAAGGAAAGCTCATTTTATACTTGGTAATGTAATAAGGATTCACGAACATAACATAAATCTATAAAGAGAGTCCCGGAATAGACAATAATTCCCCTCAAAAAGGTGTGATGAGTCCGACCTCCCATCCTCTCGACCAATGGATATTCTTAAGCGTCATCAGTCCACAATCTAATGAGCGCCTACCTATGGAAAGTAGGTCCAAATGGATATGGAATCATTGAATTTTTCCGGTTCTACGAACAAAAACGTTAGAAACTGATCAGGATGTTTGAACCTCCCATCTAGGAAGTTGTCCCCGAATTTCGAGGGAAACAAAAAATGGTGACCCCGACGTGAATCCTTGACCAAGTTAAAATGATGTTTTACCTATTTTTTATGCCCTTATATAAAACTCAATGAGAGCAACAACAAAAAAACAATCATTGACATATGTGCTCATCCAAAATATGTACTATCTGAATTTATCTTGATTACGTCTATTATATCAAACAGGCACTCTTTGCCAAGATCTTCTTCATTTCCATAATGGATGCTCTCAAATTCACACCTGTGAATATTGCTGCTGCAAATGCCACTGCTGCTATTCCTGCTGGATCGTCATCCTCTCTAAGGATGATTACACCTACTTAGCGTCTTCAACGCTGGTTTTAAAATGCGATGGTTAAGGAGTACCGTCAACACGGTACCATCCCAACTCTGGAGGCTGCCCGACAAGCTCTCCATGTGAACAAATCACACCAGTCGTCCGGACAACGATGACCATTGATCAAGAAGCAGGTAGTGCTGACTACAGTCTCCAACTATTTCAGGTCGTTATCCCCAGAATGAAATCACTATTCGCTCCCTTATTCTGGGGAGGTGAGTGAACAGGTCCCTCGGGGCCTTAATTCAAATAGACAGGAGTCCTTCCTGAGGGCTCCCACCAACAATCTCCGCCAGAATCAAGAAACAGTGCGCCCTCAACATGATGAGGGTACCAACTCCAGGTGTTTGGATTAGGTTCCTCAATCCCGAGCAGGCAAGACGAACTGCCAGAGGCGGAATCCGGTCAACAGTGAGTAGGTTCTCATCTCTGCCATCTCCGGAGAGGCCCACCAACCTAACTTGGTGGCAAGAAACGAGCATGCACATAAACAAACCTGTTTTATTTCCTCTTTCCATAAGTCTCTTCTGGCAGCATCACGCCAATCCCTCTAGGCAATTCAAGCAGAGTACTATAGCCAGAAACATACACTTGTTTATACATCATCAGCTAGTCAGCAGGCTCGTCTGACTATATATGATGGAGCTCATCAACCATGTTTGGCGAAGTGCAATCAGCATGCACATACACCTGCTCAGAGCAGCCACTTTCATCAACAAGTGGTTTCAAAGGAAATAAAGAAGGCGTCTAAGAAAAAGACCCACCCAGCACAGTCAAGAGATCAAGAGACAATCTGTAACAAGGCCTTGCTCAATGCTAGAGTTCTTGAAGCCCTCAGATAATTATCTGTTGAAATTCAAGATTCTACTCCCTTAATTCCCAATAGTGGGATAATTAATTATAAAGGTCTTCAATAGACACTTCCTCATGAAGGATTTCTTCATGAAAATTCAGTCGATCTTGAAGTTTCGTCTTCAGATGAGATCCAAAGGAACCCTCTGTGTGGTCAGAAGACCAAGGATCAAGAGATCTCATTTTCTGCTGTAACCCCCCATGGTGGTCCTCCACATGATGATGAATTTCACAGCGAAAGTACTCTCCGTAGTAGTGATGCACATTGCCCGGAAAATTCTCTAGTGGACAATGTAGTGCTGAGAAAGCCCTCTTATCTTGAGGCACTTGCAAATGCGAAACCAGTCATGTCTGATGCTTCATCGCTAGCAGGTGAAATACTTTTTCAATCAGAAGATAGCCCAGGGTGTATGTCATTCTATGAACCACCCCTAAGTCACGAATCTTATATTTTGATCAATGATTTCTCTACCAATCTTGTTGAATCTGATGAAGCAACAAGGAAACACCAACATTGGTCAAAACAGGTAGAAGAATATTCATTTAATGATAACGAGGAAATGCTAAACATGAGAAAAAAATTGGAAAAAGGTGAATTACTAGTCATGTTTTGGCCTCTGGCTGACTCTCAGAATGACATTCCAAAGATGTTGACGGAATATGGAATCCATGATATTCGTCTCAACATATGGAAAACTCTTTGTCAATTTAAGGAAAATGTATTATATTATGATGAATATGAAAATCATCTTAATATAATAGAAGGGTTACAACATCATACTGATTTGGTATCTCTATCAGTCTCTCGATATCTGAAGGCTGAAAAGTAGCAGAGAGCCCTTCAACGATCATGCCTTGGAACACTAAGAAGATTGTGTCAGTTAATTGACAAAGCCCCATCTGGTATTCATGTCAGATGGTGGGGTGTTCATGGAGCACTACATTTCACAGTTCTCTCCATTCAGCAAATCCCGCCTAAAATGGTCTCATGCAATGTTATTGGCCATGGCCGGCCACAGTCAATGGGCTTTGTTTGTAATCAAATGTTTTCTCAAGAACAGGCTTCAACTAGTTCCTCTCAAAATCAAGCATACAGAGAACAAGTTGTTGAATTACTCTTACATCAAGAAAATGAGAATATTGAACAGGCCTCTCGTATGGAGCAAGCACATAATCATGTGACAGAAGTGTTGGAAATCATCCAACAGTCTTTTGAACCAGGTGATAAAAGTGGATAAAGGTTAATGCATCCAGCTAATATTCAGACGAAGGTTCGCAATATCAAGAGAGATTTTAAGAAATTCTCAGACATAGCATGTCAAGAGCCACCCCATCTTGCCAGATTGGGGACTCTTTTAAACCAACCCTCAGAATCAACAAATAGGATTCGAGGAGTTTAGCAGGAACAGCAGAAACAGCCCTAGTCCATCGGACTTGGGACTTTTTCAAATCAGCAATCCCCTCCTCAGAGAACTTCGGTCTTTTCTCGATTGGGGAAGAAGCCTCAAGAGGAATGAAAAGACAAATTATTAGGAGATTCCCTCCAAATTAAGGTTCATCAAGAAGCTCTTGAGGGATTGAATCAACAAAAGGAAATGTCTCATCAAAGACATGGAAGAAGACAATATCACAGGAATGATGATAGAAGGGATGCGATGCGTTATGCATCAATCAATGTCATCAATGTCATCAATTTTTTTGTTGCTGATCCACCAGATGAGGCTCACTCAGGGGACTCAGATGAAGAGGTTCCTGCTCAATAAGATGTACGCACTGATACAAATGAAGAAGGTGTGCGTACATGAAATCAAAGGATTACTCAAAACCTATATAATCCTTCGAGTAACCCACTTATCCCTATCTGAAAATGATCCAACAAAGGGAGGGGAAAGAATCAGGTTACATATCCTTCCTCTGGAGAAGGAAAATCGCTTTCACTAGAGAAAAGGTTTGCACAACAGGAGGATGAAATGAAGGAATTAAGGAGGTTGAATACAGAACTACTTCAGAGTAGTCTTCTTCTTAAACGTGCTGGAGTCAGTCAGCCTAAGGAATTTGTTGTAGCTGCTGAGATGGATCAGGAATATACTCCTCTATTAGTACACCCTCACAGGTCTATCCCTACTGGTCAAGTACAACAACAGTTGATAGTTCTACCATCAGTTGCATCACCAACGACCACATATGTCCAAGCTCCAGTCATTTCACCTACCCAAGTCCAAGTTCAACCGGATGTTTCTCAAAAGTTAATAACTTCCATTCATTCATTAACAACTCGGTTAGAAACTATGGAAGGGAAAAATGCGCAGATTCAACATGAAAAGAAATTGTACCCTGAATGGGTAGATTCACTCTCTCCTCCATCCAGTTTTTGAAACCCTGTATTCCCTACATTCAATGGGTCATGCGACCCTGAATAAAATTTGACACATTACGTGTCTTGTTGTGATCCGATGATGGGAACTCCAAAGCAACAAGAAGAAGTAAAACTCAGATGCTTCGTATGGACCTTGTAAGGACCAGCCTTTGTCTAGTATACAAGCATGCAATCCCGGTCAATTACACGATGGGAGGATCTTTGAAAGAAATTCCTTCTTCAGTTCAGCTCAACATTGCCAAAGACAAAAATTTTCTATCTTACAAACTGTAAGCAAAGGGAGAATGAAAGAGTCTCTGATTTCATTGCTCACCGGAAGGGATTAACATATTCTCTGAGCTTAGCACTTCCTAAAGAGGAACTGTTTCCAATCTATGAGAAAAATCTATGTGACAAATTATGAATTCCATTGATTCCTGTGAAATACACAGGAGGGTTTCGTGACCTTACTTCAATCGCTCAGCAGATTGAAGATTCCCTTATACAGGCTAAGGCTAAATCTCGTGTAATTCCATCACCTCCAGGAAGGATAATGGGTAAAGCAGAAACTGCTACAGATATGCTTAAACAAGAACATGTACCTGTTTCTACCTCGGAACCTTCATCTTCTCAAAGGTCTCCACCTTATGAGTGCCAACAACAAAGGCCATTTTATCCAGACGATCAAAGATATCAAAGAAGAAAAAAATTTGAGGATCTGAAGAGAAAAACATACTCTTTCCAAAATGATCAAGTTCCTGGTTATTTTATTTCAGCTCTGGAAAACAATTTGGTTCAATTACCAATGCCCAAGAGGCCAACACATGAAAGGAGATGAAGACCGTCCCAATTATTGCCCTTTTCATCAAATGTTGAGGAATCCCATCTAGGAATGTTTTGTCTTCAAAGACCTCCTACAAAAGATGGTCGACTCGGGACAAGTCAAATTGAACGGTTCTTTAGCTCAGGTAGCATGTGTTACTGCTACAGTTCTAGAGGAGGATGGCGAATGGCAAGAAGTCAAACGCATAAATTCTCAAAAGTATGATGATTGGATGGTGAGAAATGCAATCAATAGACTTCATTATATTTTGTGAACAAAATTAAAGAAACCAATTATGTCTTCTGCCATGAATGTTGTGCCAAAACCCTCTTCATCAGAGGGAAATTCCTCAAAGAAACTGCTTGATTCAATGAATGAAAAAGAATCAGAAGAAGATGATAATGTGTCAAAGCCTATGTTTTCTTTGATTCTAGCAGACTTCATGCCATCTACGTCAAATCCACGGGCACCACCCCACCAAACGGCACAGCCTAAACAGGATAATCAGGCAGAGTCTTCATCAGACGAAGAGTTAATCTTCAGTTCTGTTAATATGATTGAATTAACAGATCCATATGCCAGTCGCAGTTTCAATTTTGATGAGCCTGAATTCCCTGCATCAAACAAGGGAATCAGAGGAAGTTCCAGACGTTCTGGATACAAGGGAAGAAATGGATCTTTCAGAAGCCCCTACTCCAATTATACCCCTTCTAGAACTGTGTATGCAGCAGAAACATGTGGTAGAGCCCTTCAGCGAGCTCAGCAAGAACAAGAAAGTTCATCTACCAATAGCAAATTCAGTCATGGCACATTTATTTTGGAATACCGATTGAAGGTTCCATCTTCTCCCTCTCAGCAAGTAAATGGATCTAATCGGTCTAATCTTCCAAGACCAAGGATATTGCCAACTCCTATCCCAATACAAGATGCATCAACTTCCAAATAATTTTCTTCCAAGGTACCTTCTAAAACACATATTCTTGTTGGGGAATGCAAACCTTTAGATCAAAAGTATGATGTATTGAAACACTTGGACCATGTGCCATCCATGTTATCAATTATGGATGCTTTGAATTTGTCAAAAGATCTTAGGGAAGCACTAATTGAGGCTTTGTCAAGTCCTCAAGAGTTTGAAACTGAAATTGTTGTAGCTAAAGTCTATCACATAGAGAATAATATAGCAGAATGCCATGCAATAACATCTTTTACTAATAATGATGAATATGAAGATGTCCATGGGAATATCAGACCTTTTTACTTATCTGGAAAGGTCAATGGTGTAGACGTCCGAACAGATTTCATTGATAATGGTTCAGGAGTCAACCTCATGCCCATTCGTACACTTCATCGATTAGGCCTCACGGAATCTGATTTATCTCCTTCTACCATGATGTTACAAGGATATGATAAAAATGAACAAGAACCAATGGGAAAAGTTACACTCAAAACTCAGTTTGGAGATCTTGTATCCAATTCAGATTTCATGATTGTTAATCAAGACTCACCTTTCATCATCTTTCTTGGAAGACCCTGGCTATATCAGCATGCGGCTATCCCTTCATCATACCACCAATGTCTCAAATACTATTTCGATGGTCAAGTTGGAACATTGTATGGTGATAAGGCCCCGTTCAAGACATGTGAGTCTTAATACATTGAGGCGGAATTATATCACATGATGGGAAGGGAGAAATCCACAACAAAAGATATTACCAAATTTAATGCTCCATATGGTTTGGAGAAGATTCCAGTAAATCCATTTACACATGTGAGTACAGATTATGTGTTTCCTATATGTCAAATTGATATGATAGACCCAAATACAAATACTCTTATGGAAAGATCCGTAATGTCAATTATGGCAATTGAGCTAGACAACATGGGAGAAATTGGTAAACCACCATGCAGTAATGAAAGAACAAATGGTGACGTCTTCATTTCATCTGTTGAAATCCAACAAGTCTATACTTCGCCAATTAGGCTAGAAGGAGTTATAGAAACATCAGAGGTGAACAATGATGTTGATTCTCAATCCATCATCTCCTCTTTATTACCCAAATAATACTCTTCATCATCAATAGGGTCGGAAATGGAAGCTTCCTCTTCAAAATGTGCAAATTTTGACATCTTTTCTGATCATGAAAATTATACTTTATCATCTACTATGTAAGTAGAAACGGAAGAAATAACACATGATGAAGAAGAAGAGGATGATCTCAGAGATTCTCCTCCAGTATTTGAAGAGGGTATCTCTACCACTGTGTATGAACTCGTAGAAATAAATCAGGGTACAAAGGAAGATCCACACCCCACTTTAATTAGTGTGGCCATGACCCTTGAAGAGCAAGATATGTACATTTCTTTCCTAAAGAAAAATAGAGATATTTTTTCATGAAACTATACCGAAATTCCGGGGCTTGATCCTGATGTTGTTAATCATCATTTGGGTTTACCAGAAGAACATCGAGGATTTAAGCAAGCTGCGAGAAGAACACACCCAACATATGCTTCTAAAATTGAAGCTGAAGTGGATAATATTATCAAAGCTAACTTCATCAGAGAAGTTCAGTATCCCAAGTGGTTGGCTAATATTTTCCCTGTAAAGAAGAAGAACAGGCAAATTAGAGTTTGCATCGATTTCAGAGATCTTAATCGGCATTGTCCTAAGGATGATTTCCCAGTTCTGATTACAGAACTTCTATTTCATGCAACAGCTGGCTATGAAGTACTTTCCTTCATGGATGGATATTCTGGATATAATCAGATCCGAATGGCCTAAGAAGATGAAGAATCTATATCCTTCAGAGCCCCTCAGGGTGTGTTTTGTTACCTGGTAATGCCCTTTGGCTTAATGAATGCAGGTGCAAAATATTTGTGTGCCATGCATCGTATCTTCAAACCCTTCATAAGGAAGTTTGTTGAAATCTATGTGGACAAATTGGTGGTTAAATCCAAACAAATTTCTAATCTTTTGGCTGATTTGGATGTCATATTCCGCAAGCTTCGACAATATAATTTGAAGATTAACCCCTTAAAATGTGATTTTGGGGTATCCTCAGGAAAATTTCTCAGCTTTGTTCTACGCCATCGTGGTATTGAAGTTGATCCTGAGAAGACCAAGTCAATCCTTGGTATGTCACCTCCTTAAAATTTGAATTAATTAAGAGGAATTCAAGGACACTTAGCCTATATTCGGTGTTTCATCGCCAATTTGGCAGGCAAAAGTTTTTCCTTTACCAAATTAATGAAGAAGGGAGTCACTTACCAGTGGACTGAAGAATGTCAAGAAGCATTTGATATTCTCAAGAAATACCTCTTGAGTTTACCGGTACTCATGCCACCTGTTGAAGGAAGACCACTTATCCTCTACGTGACAGCTCTAGAGCGATCATTGGTTTCATTTCCTGATCAAAAGAATGATGTTGGGAATAAAAACAGCCTCTAATATCTCAGTCGAACTATGCTTGATGCAGAAACCCAGTATTCAAGTATTGAGAAGTGCAGCCTGGCATTAATCTTTGCAGTTCAGAAGTTGAAAAACTACCTTCAACATCACGAGGTCCAATTGGTATCTCGCAATAACCCTCTCAAATTCATCTTTAGTCGTCCAAAGCTTATAGGACGTCTAGTAAGGTGGGCAGTTATTTTGCAGCAATTCGACATTCAGTATGTGTCTCAAAAGGTAATAAAGGGTCAAGTTCTAACCTGATTTCCTGGCTAAACACCCTTTAGTGGAAGACACATCTTCAGATATTGAACTCCCTGATGAGGAAGTCTTCTCTATTCAAGAAAGTCCTCAATCATGGGAAATTTATTTTGATGGTGCTTCCAGAAGTCCAACAGTGAAGAAAATGGAAAATCCTTAATTAAACAAAGTTGGCTTAGGAATTGTTATCATTTATCCTGAAAAGGAAGTTTTACCTTATTACTTCTTATTGTGGGAAGGTGGTACCAATAATGAAGCCGAATACCAAGATCTTACAACAGGCTTGGAGTTAGCGCTTCAAGCACAAGTGAATAACTTAAAGGTGAAAGGTGATTCAGACCTGGTAATCAAACATGTTAATGGGGATTATGCGATCAGAAAAGAAGAACTAATCCCTTTGTATGATTTTTTCAGAGAGTTAATGGCGGAATTCCCTTCAGAACTAACATTTTCTTATGTCCTAAGATCACAAAATACTCAAGCTGATGTGCTGGCTAATATAGCCACAGCTCTGGAAAATCCAAACCGGGACGAGACAACCATCAGTATTGCCCACTGTCATGCAATTTCACCTTATGATTGAATCAGAACATAGGAAATTAATGAAATTAGTCCCATTCCTGAACATTATGGTCATACTACAGGATGGATGTCACCTATCAAGGAATACATTCAAAATGGAACACTTCCACCTGATAGAGCCGAGAATGAACAAATCCGGCGACGTGTGGTCAATTTTAATCATTATGATATCCCAGATCACCTAGAGAAAATTATCTACAAACGTGGTTTTGATGGAGTTATATTCAGATGCATTGATGGTGAAGAGAAAATGGTTTTCATGAAAGAAGTGCATGCAGGAGTCTGTGGTTCCCACCAGTCTGGACATAGATTCTCTGATCAAATTTGAAGGCTTGGATACTTTTGGCCTTCAATGAAACAAGATTGTGTTGATTTCACAAAGAAGTGTCATTCATTCCAAGTACATTCCAAATTCATTCATCAACCTCCAGAGTTACTTCATATAGCTAAATAATCATGGCCATTTTCCACATGGGGAATGGATGTGGTGGGACCTTACCCTTTGGCTACAGCCAAGCAGTTTAAGTACATTCATACTACTACTGACTTCTTTTAAAAATGGGCAGAGGCAATACCTCTCAAGGAAGTCAGTTCTAAATGAATTGTTAGCTTCATCAAGTCTAACATCATTTCCAGATTTGGTGTCCCTCATACCATATTGATGGACAATGTCACCAACTTCTGTTCATATGAGGTGATGAAATTGTATCAAGAATCAGACATCAAATCCAACCATTCATCTCGGTATCATGCAGCGGCCAATGACCAGATAGAATCCTTCAACAAGTCTCTTTCAAATATACTACAAAATATGGTGGATAAAGATAATAAGTCATGGCCTGATAAACTATTTCATGATTTATGGGCTTATCGGACTACCACCCGCACTGAAATGCGATCAACTCCATATTCATTGGAATATGGAACAGAAGCAGTCTTTCCAATTGAAGTTCAATTACCCTCGCTCAGAGTAGCCATTTGCGATCAGTCATCTACAGATGAGAAATCTCAAAAGATATTTAATTAATTGGAACGGTTAGATGAGAAAATATTGTGCACTTTTCACCACTTGGAAGTCTATCAGAATCGAATAGCACGAGCTTCTAACAGAAAAGATCATCTTCATTCATTCACTCAGGGAGAATTCGTATTAGTTGTCAGAACTCCAATGATACCAGGAAAGAAACCTCCCAAGATTGAGCCAAAATGGGAAGGACCTTACTCAATAAATAAGGTATACTCTAATGGAGCTTTTCATTAATCTCAATAGATGGAGAACTCATTACTACTCCAACTAATGCCAGATTTTTTAAGAAGTAATTTTTATAAACACAAAATATATCCAACCATCATCCAGTATGACCTTAAACTGCACCATGGTCCAGTATGACCTTAAACTGCACCATCGTCCAGAAAGAAATTAAAACTTCACCATCAATGGTCCATACATATGACTTTAAACTATTTGTACTTTCGTCCCACACGACATTAAACTGTGAAAAAGTTCCCTAAATGATCCAGTATGACCTTAAACTGCACCGCCGTCCAACAAGACATTAAAATTTATCATCCATGGTCTAGTATGACCTTATACTTCACCATCAATGGTCCATGCATATGACCCTAAACTATTCACGTTTTCATCCAACGTGACGTTAAACTGTGGAATAAAGTCCCTAATTTGTCCTCGCTACATGACATTAAACTGCACAGTCCCCCTTCCGTCCAGTATGACATTAAACTGTGAAAAGTTCATAATCCGTCCAACAAGACGTTAAACTGTTTCCCTCTTCATTGTACTTGCTATATGACGTTAAACTATACAGCAATGGTCCATACATATGACCCTAAACTATTTTTATTCCTTTCGTCTCACATGACGTTAAACTGTAACGTCCTAACTACATGACGCTAAACTGTACAGAAGTCCCTTTTGTCTATCATGACATTAAACCGCACCATTCACTGTCCATGCATATGACCCTAAACTATTCTTAATTCCATCCAACATGACGTTAAACTATATTGTCCCCATCATCCTAACTACATGACGCTAAACTGTACAGAAATTCCTTGATACATCTTACATGACATTAAACTGTACTTTGTCCCTGCTACATGACATTAAACTGCGCAGCACCAATATTCCTAATTGCAAGAAATTAAACTACATATTCCCTTCATACGTCCTACATGACGTTAAACTGTGTATCATTAGGGTTTTTGCTACCTCTTTTTTCCCACACCGAGTATGAATCATGTAAGCTTAGAGAAAACCTCAACCATAACACTCTCTCTGGGCTACTAACCATGTGTAAGTCCCGACAACATCATTTTTTAGGTCATTGTCCCCAAGAACAACTTGATCATTAATTCATTCTTTAATTGAACTACACAGACTTTGATCATTGCCTTCTAGGATGGGTACTTAGGCAACCTCCCAAGGTTCAAGCCCAAAATCAATCTTTTCACACTTGTTCACCTCCATCTAATACGATGTTGATTCGTGAATCCGCTCCTAGAATCAATATCTTTACATTGGTTCACTTTAGTCCTTGTTATACGACGTTAAACTATACAACATTTGTGTCCAGTATGAAAATAAACTACAATATTCTTTGATATCCTCAATTGAGAGGGAACCATTATTTACATTGATTTTTCAATCATGTTTCATTTCAAAAGACTACGTGCATACATGGCAATGCCTAAACCTTTTATCTTGGGTTAATCCATCATTGTACTAAAGTCCCCTTTCACACTTCACATGTATGATCCAAATTTGTACAGACCGTATTTCTAGAACTATGTGGGCTTGATTCCCATCTTTATGGGATACGTAGGAATGTTCAAGTGTCCCTCGAACTCATCCCCAAGTCTTTTGGGCCTAACCACAAATTTCATTTTTAGTCCCTTGGCTGAAAAGTCCCCATGAAAACACACATTGTGTATTCATTATTATGGTCTGAGCTCTATGACCCTAAAATAAGATCTCTCATACATTCATCCTGCATGACGTTAAACTGTATTTCATGAACTATGTACGGCTTGATTCCTATCCTTATGGGATATGTAGTGAAGTCTAAAATTTCAATTCAGGACCCAGCCTCAACATAATTATTCTTAGCATTGATTTTTCTATCTTTATATACATTGGAAAATACCCATCTTTATGTATCATAATCCTAACCTTAAATATTTTCATATCTTCATAACACTTTTCTTGACTTTTAATCACAAAAATGTCAAAATTCTGAGAGTTATTTTGCCTGACTATGCAGCACGTGCCCATAGGAGGCCTTGCATAAACAGTCTACATAACACACTTGTTATCCAAAAGATACTATTATTTGACTATGAGGCCAATTCCCTTAGGTGTCCCTGCATAATTCAACCCCCTATCGGGTTTGTCGGATATTAGTTTCTTCATTCTTGGGAGAAATCCCTCCTTTGTACTTATTTGTATTAAATGATATTATGTAGGGATCTGCAAAAATAGAAATCCTTAACATATTTGTCCCATATACTTTTTCATGATCTAAAAAGTATTCAAGTCTGTGGTTTATATTCTCCTTCCCTACGTTTGGGTCATACCTTTGTAGGAGTGATATTTATTCAGTTATTCGATAATCTTGTTTGGAAATATCTTCTCCATATTCAAGTACCTTTTTCCATACAACAAAATCTATACATTGGAAAATTTGAATCTTTATAAACAGTCACTGGCTTTTAGCACTAGGAAAGTAAATTTCTGAGAGTTCTTTTTCCTGACTATGCAGCACGTGCCCATAGGCAGCCTTGCATAAACAGTCTATATAACAGACTTGTTAACAAAAAGATACTATTTTGTTTTACTATGCAGCCAATGCCCTTAGGTGGCCCTGCATAATTCAACCCCCTAACGGGTTTGTTAAATAATGGTAACTTCATTCTTGGAAACTACTTCTTATGATTCCTTTTATCTATTTTTCATATCATTCCTCATATTCAAATATTCTTAAGCCATAGTTTACATATTTTCTCTCATACTTGAGTATGGTAATATGTTTTCAGATAAATTGTCAAGAAATTGAGTCAGTTCTAATTCATTCGTTCAAAGATATTTTGACCTTAAACATTAGCCTCTTTATGTCTGACATGAATGACTTTAAACTACCCACAAAAGAAAAAGGAACTCTGAATAAAAGTCAACTTCCATCTCACTAGAAATATATTTTTTATGATTTAGGTAATATTGAGCAATTAAAATATTCAAAGTTTGTAGGATTATTTATAATAATCCTAGTAAAAATAAAACTATGCTTACTAGGCCCATTGGCTTAAGTAAAATCGAAAGAATGTAGCAAAAGAGAATCCAGGTACAAATGAGTGAAGGTGAAAGTGTTTTTTATTGATGCACATGAGATAGAAGGACATCCACAGACTGGAGTCTCTTCTCTTTTTCATGAATTACAAGAGACTTTCAACATAACTCTTCTTTTGATTTACGACATCCTGATCTTCATCAGGAACCACCTAGAATTCATTCTTTCAACTGGATACAATAAGAGATGCAGTGATACCAGCTCTTCTTGGAAGAATTGTAAAAGGATGTTCTTTAGTGGGGTTTGAGAATATTTCTGCTTATCAAATAGTAACTCTATTTCTGTCCAAGAGACTTGGATGATGGATACATGGATTTGAGAATGAAGCATTGGAAGTAAAGAGCCATTTGGAGAGATTAATCTTTTCAGATATTGCTCTAATACCATGTTTTTCTTCTCTCCACGAACCAACAACGGAAAACGTTTCAGCCCATGGGTTTTCCATTTTCATATCTGCAAGAAAATGACATGGAGGAAGAATTTGAAAGTTCACACCATTGTGGTTTCTCTTAATGCACAACATAACCGAAATAGAAGAGTAGCAGTGCAGTTGCATTTCATGTGTATAGTTATTTGTATCTGGAACCTTGTTTCCTTGAAGATGACCATGACCACATAGAAGATGATAGATGCTCTGTGGGAAATTAAGATGATATTTCTTCAAGTACTTAGCCGAATCTGGGAGAGTGTTATCGCAGATATCATAGTAATCGTGGCCAATGATGTTCATCATATCATCAATCCGCTTGCTAGCCAGTTCATCAACTATTCCGGTTCTAAGATCCATTGATTCTGCAAAAGAGTTGAATAAATTAAATCTTAAATGGGTTTATTTTTCATAAAATTTGTGAAATAATTCAAAAAAATGGCAAAGGAATTAAGGCGCACAAGTCTAAAACTTTGTGAGCAAATATGGAGGTTCCGCACAAGTATTTGGCATGAAAGTACCACTACGCAAGTCAAGATACCTTGACAGTAGTGCGCCATCAAGGAACCACCGGAAAACAGAGAAACCTGCACGGCGAAGGTGACCTGCGCAGCGAGAACTCGAAGGATTGAAATCCGGAAATCTGGATGCTTTGTACGAAATCGAGGCCCTATATTTATAGACGCGGCCGGGACCCTGCGCGATCAAGGGACGTCTCCCTGCGTGCCAGAGCCTGCGCGACTCAAACCTGTGCGCCAAGTGTTGCGCACTGAACACTTGCATGCCACCTTTCCTTTGGATGTATTCTTTTTCCTCAGAGTCACATCCTCATTTCTATCAGATCCAACTTTGAGGGGGGACTTTTGTTGATGCTCCTTTTTCGTCACAGAGTCCATCATAATGTAAAGGGAAATGACTTAGCACAAATTGATTCATCCTTTGAAGAAAACATAAAAAATCAACAAAGGCATGAACAAGGATTCAAAAGAACATTTGTCGTGCAATTTCCATCACTGTCACGCAAGTCCACTTGCGCGACGCCTAATGGTCGCGCAAGTGACTTGCGCACCCAAAGTGATAACCACTCGGGGTCTTCTCCTGCCTATAAATAGACCCTGTGGGCCCCCCATTTCGAAAGAGGAATTTTTCCTGAAACTCAAATTTAAGCTCTCAGTTCCCTAGTCTCTTATCAAAGCTTTAGAAACACTTATAATGTAATTTCATACCAATAACGGAAGATCTAAAGAGGGGGATGAAGGCCTAAGTGTTGAAACTCAGCAACACTTGTGCGCTTGAGTGGACAGCCCTTAAGAGAAATGGCCACACTTGCGCGCCTCCTTACTCCTTCAATAGAACTTCCGCGCCCCTCTTCTGGAAGAACCTCAAGAGGATTATAAAGGCTTTAAACTAGAGTCGCTCAAGTATTACCCTGCTGGTTGAACATCGCGCAAGAACCAATGTGTCGCATAGGTATACCTGTGTGACCAAGACTTGCGCACCCACGCAGTACCTGTGCGCCTGCCGTGACTAGCATGCCCCTGCCTTTTTGAGTTCCCTTCTTGCTCATTTTACCCCTCTTAAACCATTCCACCTTTTCATGTTGGAGATTTAGTCTTCAAGATACACTTCAATGCCATTTATGGGATGATTTCTTGATTTGACTTCCTTATCTGAAAGGAATTATATGGAATATCTCTCGAAACATAGTTATTTACACATCTCTATGTCACCAAAGATTGAGGTTTCATTCATTAAACCTCATCCTTTAATATGAGTGAATCCAACCCTGGGATTTCTTTCTAGGAATAAGTCCCAGTCTCAAATTTGGTCATCCTCTTTAGGAGTAATCCCCAGTCTTAATTTCTCTTAACCAGTCCTAGTTTACCTTTGATCTGGGATTCCTTCTGAGGAGTAAAACCCAATTATCAATCCTATCCTAATTTGGGCTCCTTTTCAAGAGTAAGCCCCAAGATAGTGTATTCAAATCTCCATGAAGCACATAAACCATTATGGACCATGTTCCTGGATTTCTTCTTTGAAGTAAATCCTAATATTCATTTATCTGGGCAGTCATACATATATAAGTCCCACATTATTTCTTATGATTTCATCTTTCATGGCCCAATTGTCTAATTTTTACCAATACCTATTGTTTCTCACACTGAGCATGACTCACATGAGCTTATAGGGTAAAAGTAATTATGACATCCTTCTTTGAGCCATCAATCATAAACATCATACTCCCTTACTCGAACTACATGGGTTCTGATTCCTTTTCTAAACAAAGGATAATTAGGTATCCCATATGCGGGTTCGATCCCAACTCTGAATTAATCCATGTCCTTCTGAATGAAAATAAAATTCAAGTGCCCCACTGAGTGGCTTTAAAACCAGCATGGTCATCATAAATGACCAAGAGAATTCTGTATAAATGTTCCCAAGGATACCATTGGCCAAGAATATCTAATAAATACAGATGATTCTCTATCGATGAAGCACCTCGAATACATATAAAATATTCTCTAAACTTCCTACATATTTTATCATTGATTGTCAGATCTAAAGGAAAGCTCATTTTAAACACGGTAATGTAATAAGGATTCACGATCATAACTTAAATCTATAAAGAGAGTTCCAGAATAGACAAAAATTCCTCTCAAAAAGGTGTGATGTGTCCGACCTCCCATCCTCTTAACCAATGAAAATTCCTATGCCTCATCAGTCCACAAATTGATGATTTCCTACCTTTGGAAAGTAGGTCCAAATGGATATGGAATCCTTGGATGTTTCCGGTTCTATGATCAAACCCGTTAGAAACCGATCGGAACGTTTGAGCCTCCCATCTAGGAGGTCATCCCCGAATTCTGAGGGAAACAATTTGCTATTTAAAAGTTTCATTTAAATCAAACATTTATTCTGTGCACTCCAGGCCTCGGTGTCTCACACCATCGAAAGGTATAGTCTCGAAATAATTCCACATAATATTAAAAAATAATAGACAAATATTACAAGACATTACAAAATTTGTTGAAGTTATAGGCCCTAAATTATGTATATGGTATCTACAATAATTACAACAGTCATATTTTCCTTGGAATTTCTAAATATGGGTGTTCCTTTAATTAGAAATAAATGAAGTTATTTTTTAGGTCAACCAGAGGGAAAAATCATTTGGAAGGAATGTTATATAAGTGGACAAAATGTAATTATATTATATTTATGTGGATAAAAGTTTGAGTTACATTTATGTATCAATATAAAATATAATTAGTTTTATATTATTTTTATGTGTCTAAATTATTTATTAAAATTTGATCCACATTAGATTAACCATTTTAACAAATATTAAACTTGATTAAATATTACTCATGATTATTTGTTTATACAAAAAAAGTAAGATAACCATTCAAACATAATTTAAAAAAGATAAATCATAATATAGACTCTATTAAGACTATTTTAATTCTATATATTAAAATATTATCTTTCTAAATAAAATATATAATGATATGGGATACATTTTTTAATGAATTAAATTTTATTAATTACATTTTCATAATAATATTTATCATCTATAACCAATTAAATTATTATTAGTCTAATTTAATATATTTGTAAACAATGTATTATATTATAAAATTTATTATAATAAAATTTAATATTAAAATCTCATATTTAGAGAATTTATCTTAACTTGAAAATTATTTTTTTACGGGGGTAACATTTATTTATAATGGTAACATAATTTATACCTAAAAATGAAATTTAACATATAAAATATTTTTACAATTTTCAAATAAAATATTAAAAAAATATCAAATAATATTTATAATGCTTATAAATGATAATTTTAATATTAGTGCATAAATATAGGTTTTATGAAAACTATGTTTTTATGTTTAAAATTTATGTTTACTATATATTTATAAATTTTACATATATTTATGATATAAATTATTTTATTAAAAATAAATAATATTTATGTAGCCTAAAAATGAAAACAAATATGAATATTTCTATTAAAATGTTTTACTAATAAAAAATACTAAAAAAATTCAAAATACTATAAAATTATAGATATCTTCTAAAATGGTGATCATGATATTTATAAGGTAAAAATGATGTTTATAAAATACATTTCATTACTCATTAAATAAATATTTCATCTATTAAGATGTTTTATAAAATTAAAATACTTTCCCACATATTAAAAAAGTCATAGTGTTTACAATTTTGGTAAAAAAATTAATTTTGACCTTTCACTTAAAATTAAATTAGTTCATAAAAATTCTAAAATAAATATTATAATAATTTTTTATTTATAAAATAAAAAATAATATTAATTTCAAGAAAATATTATTCCAAAATTTATAAAAAAATTTATTTCAGATAAAAAGAAAATATATAATGAAAAAACTTTTCATTGAAAATGCGACATTTTAGAACATTAGGGAATCTAAATCCTATTTTTTATGATTTTATAATCAGAAAAATATTTTTATTCAATAGTGGTCTTGTTATTCAAAAATTCTAATAATTATATTCATCTAGTATTTATTGCATATTTTTAGTTTTTTATTGCATACAATTCAAGCTATCAAACACAATATTTATTTAAGGAAATTACATAGTTAAATATTTTGATTTTACATTATATTATTTCAAATAAATGCATTCCTCATAGTTTAAATTATTAGAATAAAATATTGATGTGATTACAGGATTCAATCATTAATTTATAAAGATGTTTACACCATAAAATCTTAATTTCAACTAGTGAACTAAAATATTCCCTTATAATGTCAATAAAACTAATGTCAAGATTTTATATATCCTTTTGTGATAAATACAACAACATAATAGGGTAATATTTCATGGAGGTTTATTTTCAGAAAATTCATATTCCAATAAAAATTATTAGTCCTTGTATTAGGGAGTAATCTAGGATAATTCCCATTTTCACCACATTGAATACATTGAAATGTTAGTAATACTTAATGGTGACCAATGTTTTCACTATTTCCACTGATATCTTCTCTTTTACATTAAAACAAGTTTATTGTTTACCTCCATATTCGCCTAAAAAACATCTCCTGGATTTACTAAGAAATTTTTCATTTTTCTCTATCACACATTTTTTACATGTAAGAAATTATACATTACTTTCTTCATAATCTTCATCATAATATTTTTCAAGACACACCATCTGTCCCAACCCATGGCTGGCGACTAGTACTGAAAGACATATTCCCAAAAAATGGTAAGGCATTTCTTTTATAACTAGTAAACTCACACAACTAAGCACAAAGCAGGATACAAGCACAAAGTGGAACTTTATCGTAAATAGGGTGTGTATAGAAAGTAAAAGGGGCCAGAATACAAGACCAACTATAATGTAAAGTAAACTAAAAAGTACAATTAAAACTGAAAGAGCTCTCATGACCACCCATCAAGGATCCTACCTGAAGGGTAGGTACAGATCTCAAAGGGTCATCTCTACTGTATGTGTCATCTAAATCCCACCTCCGAGCAACTTCCAGTCCTGGTACCCTCATCCACAGTCATCATTTTCCATCATCTACACCAAACACAACAAGGTGCAGTATAGTCCTTGCAGGGGTGAGTATAACGATACTCAGTTGGGACCCCGAGACCGTCAAAGGTCCCAAAAAATCCAGAAAGGATAAACCAAAAAGAAAGGAAACAACTGTCAACCCTACTTAGATATATGCCCATACATATACATAAATGTCGAGTAAACCCTTCTCAATCATGTGAAAACATGAGGCCAAAATCAAAATCCCAAATCCCCATTGTTCCATGAAGGAAATAATACCACAAAGTTAAAGACTCAGATCGCACCTTGAATAAAACTCTGAGAAACAAAATTATGATGCTGACCCACACAAGATCGCTCTGGAAGCTGATAGCCAGCCACAAGATTCTCTACCGATAGTAACAAGTAACATTACCAGTCACAACATCGAATACCTCAGCAACTGGAGAACTCATCCTCTATTGAGTACAGTGGGTCTGTCGCATCACACAGAGGTGCTCCCCACCATGGGTCTGTTGTGTCACATAGAGGTGATCCCCCTCATGGATTGCTGAGGTACTCCTCCTGTCGAGTATTGTGGGTTTTCCACATCACATAGAGGTGCTCCCCACTGTGGGTCTTCAGCTTCACATAGAGGCACTCCCCACTAGGGCTCTTAAGTCACTCCAAGTTGAAATGGTCAGCAGTCGTTAAGTCTCATCCAGTAATAGGGTTCAATAAATATCATGTTTTGGAGAACCTATCCCCAAGCCATATTTCATACCGATATTGTTCCGAATATACATGAAAAGTATCCAAAGGTCCTTCACGTCATAAGGGACCCAATGCAATTGACAGTGTGTCATTCGGACGCCTGATCTGTAAGTTATTAGCGTTTCTACTCTAAGGGCTCAGTTGGATTTGGGGTCCAATCCAACCCAGATGTACTCTAACCTCATCCAAAAATCAAGTGGAGTATATCAAAAGGAACTTCTCGATCCACGGTTTCTGGCACCATAGAATGTTCGTCAAACAGACGCTTTTTTCTCATGCTATGGCCAAAAAGGTAAAACTCGGTCTAGATGGGACCGGGATTGGTCTCACCCAACCCGTTCTGGGTTCAGCCCGGATGGCCCAGGCCTCGGTAGGCCTGGCCAGCCATGTCGTAGTCTAGCCCAACCCACGTAGGGGCAGCCCAGTCGGGCCCGAAAAGGACGCAACCCATTGGCGTGTCCCGCCGTCGGCATGCGGTCTGCCCTAGCTGCAACTCGGGGGGAGGAGCCCCTAGTAATCTGAACGGCTCAATGGCTGTTTGGACTCCCTAATAGCATGAGGGACCACTTGGTCATCCCACCGGGTGCACCTCGGCTGGCCAGTTTTCCTTCCAGCAGCACAACGGCGCCGCTGTCCACCTGCGGCCGGCCGGGTAATAGCTGCCCTCTGGCCTTTATTGTGACCTCCTTCTCCACCAATGGCGTGGATGTGCATTGTTGGTCCACCATAAGGCCTGCTAGATGTTGGCCGCCACCCTACTCCATTGCGTCCGAAGGCCGCGACTCCCTTCTCAACCGGCGGCGTGGACGTGCGCCGCCCTTCCTCCCATGCGGTTGATTGGGTTCCAGCCGCCAACTTCTTCGCAAGACGATGCGGCTTCTTTCCAAGCTCAAAAAATTGAATTTTTGCATATTCGCGATCCTTGCGTCAAGGGATCTGTGTCCATATATCACTCTCGTTGACACTTTGTGTTTCCAGCATCAATAAATATTAGGCGTTGAATAAATCACGAAGAATGCATGAAGAATAAAAAGAAAGAGGAAAAAGGTTTATGTGTGGGATGATGGAAATGGTTGTTTGGCCATCATCGTTTTAAATTTAAGATAAGAAAAATCATTATAATAAACTCAACGTACATAAAAACCCCTATTTGAACCTCTTGTAAATATTCCCAATCCGCATGAAAAAATAATCTAGGGATCAATTAGTTAGAGTTGATCTTCATTCTTAATTTATAAGAGAAGAACATGGGAAACAATAATACCACTATTTTAAAACAGTGCATAGATTCTATAAAGGGAGCGGCGTGAGGTAGAAGACGAAGTCAATGAATAATGTTGATGTTCCTCACTTCTTCCAGACACTTCCAATCTGGGCTCGGGGTCAGTTCTTCGTTCTTCATTGAGGGTGGTTCATCGTTGGAGAAAGTTCATCTCGGTTCTCCAAGGTTCTCCCAACTCTCCTTTTCCAACGATTTCCAAAAAGGAAATTAGGATCCAACATATTAAAATAAGTTTATAAAATTAATTAATGTTGACACAATTAAATTGATTAATAAATTGAATTAAATTGGCATTATTGAATGGGAAGATTCTAAAATATTTCCCCATAGTAAATAAGGGTTCGGGTGGTCCCCACCACTAGAATTCAAAAACGAGGTTTCAATCATGGGTGGTACCCACCTCCATAATTCAAAACTGAAGTTTCAAAAATAAAAATAAAATGTTAATTATTTTATTTTTCTTCGTCCAATAAAAAATGAAAAACAAACTTTCACCCTCGACATAATGCAGTCGACGTGAACGTCTCCTTAAGTGAATACCAGAACTAAGAGGTCAATAGTGTCCTTAGATATCAATTCCAAGCACCGGTTCAAAAGTTAAAAAAATCATTCTTGCACATTTACTGAACGTACTAGAATTTTTTTTCAGAAATTCTTTCAGGGCACTCCGGGCCTCGGAATCATACGCTGTCAATTTTTGTGGACTTTTACATTTCCCATATAAAACAAATGCATGGAAAATCTTGAGTCTTTACATTCTCCCCACCCCAATGATTTGCGTCCCCAAAATCCATAACATAAACTAGGGAAACTAGTGGAGTTACTGAGAACGTATCTAATCCTCCTAATCCCATGTGGTCTTCTAAAGGTCTATGTGTTTCCAGTGAATGCACACCCGAGGTATCGATCTCCCATGAAGGACCCTCTTCTATCGATCCTCAATCTCTATTGTAACCTCCATAAATGTCACCTCATCGTAGATCTATATCTCTCCCCAGTCTATGATGTGTGATGGGTCGTGCACGTATCTCCTCATCTAGGATATGTGGAAAATGTCATGCTCTTAGTGTAATTGAGGTGGAAGAGCTAAGTGGTAACCCACCTTGCCAACTAGGCTGAGGACCTGAAAGGGTATGATGAACCTCGAAGATAACATTACGCCCCGAAAAAATCTCCACAAACCACGTCGAGGTGAGACCTGTAGAAAGACATGGTCTCCATACTCAAACTTCAGTGGCGTATGTCTCCTATCAACATAAGATTTTTTTCCTGATATGTTTTATCTTCATCCACTACTGGATGATCTTAACCTTCTCAATGGAATCCCTTACCATCTCTAGTCCCACAAGTACTGACTCCCCTAGGTTATTCAAGCATAGTGGTGATCTTCAAGGTCGGTCGTACAACTCCTCAAATGGTTCCACACCAATATTGGAGTGATAACTGTTGTGGTAAGAGAACTCCACTAAGGGCAAGTGATCCTCCCCTCTGTTTCCAAAATCAAGGTTTCATGCACGTAGCATGTCCTCGAGGGTCTGAATGGTCTGCTCTGTCTGGCCATCAGTCTTAAGATGGAATGCAGTGCTCAAATGATGATGTGTCCCGAATGCCACCTATAATCCCTACCATATAAGTGAAGTTAAATGTGCATAAATATCAGAGACAATCGTAGATGGACCTCCAGGAATATGTACAATATCCTAAATGTAGAGGCATCCCAAGCTCTCTATTGAACCCTGCTCTCTGATAGGTAGGAAGTGGGATGACATGGTGAGTTGATCAACGACCACCTAGATAGAATCGTGATTCATGGACGTTCATGGAAGTCCCATCACGAAGTCCATGGAAATTCAATCCCACTTCCACTCTGGAACCTCGAATTTCTTAACTAAGCCTACTGGAACCTGATGCTCTGCCTTCAATTACTGAAAAGTGAGTGACTAAGAGACAAACTATGTCGTTACATTCTTTATTCATGGCCACTAGTGCTGATACCGAAGGTCATGGTACATCTTTACCACTCCAAGATTTACAGCTAGAGGGGATGTATGGAACTCTCTCAAAACATCCTCCCTAAGTTCCATTGATACCATAGTATGCCATTTGAATAGGATGACATCCTCTCCACTGTCATAAAATCCATCAGGTGCCAGTCCAATGGATATATGAGCACATCAAGCCTCACAGTTAGTGTCCCCAAGTAGTGCTACCCTTACTCACTGATGGAGTGGGGGAGTGAATGTCAGTGACTGAAGATAAGCTACTCCATCTTGATCCACATAGGATATCCACAAATCGGCTAGCTACTACATCACCTCACTCAGCAACTGTATACCAGATCTCTTGCCAAGTGCATCTGCTACTACATTCCCCTTCCCAGGAGTATAGACTATCTCAAAGTCAATGTCTTGGAGAAACTAAATCCAACACTGTTGTCTTAAGTTCATGTCCGTTAGAGAGAAGATATACCTAAGTCGCTTGTGATCAGAGTAGATTGTAAAATGTTCACCCATCAAGTAATGTTGTCATCTCTTCATGGAAAAGACCATTGCTTATAACTCCAGGTCATGGGTAGCATGGTTCTGCTCATGTTTTATTAGATGTTGAGAACCATACACGATAATTTCTCACTCTTGCATCAGGACACATCCATGCCCAGTCCCTGATGCATCACAGCAGACTATATACCCAACGCCTTTCTCCAGTAGCCTCATGATGGGGGTACTCGTCAGTCTCTGCCTCATCTCTGGGAAAATACACTGGAATCTCTCCGACAATAGGAAGGGTACCCTTTTCTTCGTCAATACTGATAAGGGTGCCAGAACTCTGGAAATGTCTGGAACAAACCTCTGGTAGTAACCCGTCAAACCTAGAAAACTATGCACCCCTGTCACACTCCAGGGTGGCTTCCAAGCTAGTACTGCCTCAATCTTCGATGGATCCACCGTAACTCGAGACTCCATGATGACGTGTCCCAAAAATTGGACCTCTCGTATCCAAAAATGGCACTTCGAGAGATTACAATAATGCTGGGGCTCACAGAGTGTGTAATGAAATATCTGAAAACGATATGCATGGTCCTCCTCTGTCACTGAGTATATCAGGATTTCATCATTGAGGACTACCCCAAAGAGATTGTGGTATGAATAAAAGATCTTGTCCATGAGTCCCATCAACACTGTTGTGGCATTGGTCACACCGAATTTCATAACCAAGAACACATAATGGCCATACCGACATAAGAAGGCCATGTTTTGCACATCCTCATCTAGTAATCTGAGCTGGTGATATCCTGGTCTGAGGTCTATTTTCGAAAAACATCATTCTCCCTTCAGCTGATCAAAGAGATCGTAAATCCTCAATAGTGGATAATTTTTCATCACGGTCACCTAGTTCAGGCACCGATATTCTACAAAGAGTCTCAAACTTCAATCTACTTTCATGGAAATAAAAAGTAGTTCTTCTATAGTGGATACACTAGGCCTGATTAACCCCTTGCTCTGAAATTCTTCCATCTGTACTCGTATCTCTCGAAGCTCTGCAGGAGCCATTCGATATGCTGGGGTAGATATCTTCGATGTGTTGGGGTACAAGTTGATGTAAAATTACACATCTCTATGATAAGGCAGACCCGAAACATCTTCTAAGAAAACATCAACCTACTTGTCCACCACTATAGGATAGCTTGGAATATCTACATCAACCACATTGAGAGTAATTCTTGTCAACTAATGTTTGATCTGCTGCACCCTCCTCTGTGTAAGTCCATCCTATGCTGTAAAGGTTTACTTCTTCCTAGTGAAGGATAACCCGGTCCCATTCGTGCGGGCACACCACACTTTTCACCTAATATAGTTGATCTGAAAATGGATTGTAGATAACCAATCGATACCCAAGATGAAGTCTTAAGGCTATGACACTACTACTTGGAGATCCCAGCCGGAGCTCTTTATTCCTAGAGTATGCTCACACTACGGGCACCGATGCGTAATCATCAAATCCACTCCCATAATAGTATCTAGCCGTAAGGATCGAGCCAACAGCTCCATCAGAATCTTCGAGCTCTGAATGAGGTCCATGGTAATAAATGAGTAATTGTAACCTATGTCTATAAGTAATGAAGATAAGGTGGATTAGAAATAGATAGTACCTCGTATCATCTCTGGAGCACCATGGTCATAGGCCTTAGCTGCCTGGAGGTGAGTTCTTCCATGTCCACCAGCTTCTTGTGGTCGGGGTGGACCTCCTGGTGGTGGTGGAAGTCAAACCTCAAAATGTAGCCCACCACCTACTGCACGGCTTTCTCCTCTGCCACGTTCGCCTCTATCTTGCAGACCTTCATAATCGAAATTCTGTATCTACCTTGGTGGTCCCTCGACCGTCTGCAGGTTTTCATTACGGTGGGTCAGGCAGTCGCGAGCCATGTGACCCTTCACATCACATGAGTAAGACTGTATGATCCTCGCATGCCTTGCTCTGCAGCGAGGGACGCACCCCACTAACCTTGTATCCTGCGGTCGTCTGCCTATAGGTCTGGTCCTCTTGGACCTCAGTGTCATCTATCTAATGCCAGCTGCTGAAGACTGTGCTATGTGTCATTCGGTGATGGGTCTCGCTGTTGAGGACTACTCAGCAAGGAAACTCTCCACTTAAATTGCCCTCTCTAAAACCCCGCATGTGTCGGAATGTTGAGAGAAACCGCTGAAGATCTAATATCTAATCTGAGCCCCTGATCGGAGGTAAAGGGTCTAAATAAAGGGTCATGCACCATGTCAATAGAGTATCATGAGAGGTCGGTGAACCTCGCTGAATACTGAGCCCCAGTAATGCTACCCTGCTGCAAGTAGAGAAGCTCCTATATATGCACTGAGTATAGGTTCGTTGGGATGAACTCTGCCCTGAAAAGGCTCTTGACGTCTGCCCAGATGACAGTCACCTCATTGTGAACATAGAGCATCAAGCTCCACCATCTACCCCCTACTTCCAGAAGAAGGTTGGTAGTAAGGATTTCCCTGAGATCAACTGGTGTCCCTACAAGTCGAAAGACTCTAATCGGAGCCTCCGGCCAATCCTCAGCTGCCTGTGGATCTATCTCGCCCAGTACCCTTGGTGTCCTCTTACGTTGGAACTCATGAAATGTACTCAAGCGGCGTGCGCCCCATACTGCTGGGGATGGTGGAATCGGTTGCCCAACGGGGAGTGGTGCTGCTGGCACACAAACCCATGGTACAACTACCATAAGGGGGCCATCCACCGAAGCCTCATCACTCGGTGGGATGTCATCACGTAATCTAACTAGAATCCAGGCTGGCTGTTTACGTGGAGGCATCCGGAAAATAAACAGGTTCACTACGGTCATTAATTTTATTGTAACACCCCAAGCTTCCATGGTACACTTATCTTTGAATAATACAATTGCATGTGTTTTACGCAACTTCTAGTTTTAACTCACCAAAACCAATCAAATTAGCTGTTAAGAAAAGTAATAGACACATTTTTAATTTTTTTAAATTTTATCATTTAAAATGGATTTCATTATTAGATTCGGTATATCGAAATTTGCTTACCGGGAATTTTTGATATTTTTCTAAAAACATTCAATTTTGGATAAATAGTGAAAAACACTCTGTTATTGTTTAAAATCTACTTTTTAATTAACTATTTATCCATTTTATTTATATATATTTTATGTCAAAATAGTTACATAATATATATATATGTTCAACGTAATTCATTGGATTCATTTTATAATAAGTTTAGATATATAAAATTTTATGGAACTATTTACCGTCTTTTACCCACCTCTAAGGAGCATTTACAAATTTAAGTAAAACATAATTTTCCCGCTTCTGTGAGTTGAATTTAAAAAATCATAGAGGCACGGTTGATATCAGTAAGTAAAAATGTGGTTCAATAAGTTGAAAATAGTTTTTGGTGAATTGTAACTTTTTACTTTTATTTTCCACTGTTAAAAGTAAATAGGGTAATAGAGGAAAACAAATTATAGTATTATTAGCCTAAAAGATGTCTTAATTCTATTTTATAATTATAATTCGACCAAAAACAAACTAATGAATAAAATATAAATTTCTTCTCTCAAAATGGATTAGATTAAGACATTTATTCTTATTTAATTCAAAGAAGAGTTAAAAGTGTTAAATTCAATGTTTAATAACTAAACCATATTTAATACAAGGATACACATAATATAAATTAGACTATAAATATTCATTAAAATTAAAAAAAATATTTCCTACATAATTATATTTTTTTTATAATTTTTATACATTAAATAATTAAATTTATTTTTGACACAACGATGATGTAGTAATTAACAAATTAATGAAATATTAAAATAATTAATATTATAAATATCCAAATAAATTTAATTCATTGCTTTTTATGAATTACAGTAATTTTATGGGTTAATATGACATGTTAGGGTTGGTTAGATGAATTCTGTTTGAAGTAATAATGGAGTTATGAATTTAGAAAAAACAAAATACTAAATAGTGTCAAAATTGACATAAAAGAGTTTTTAAAAGAAATATTATATTATTAATTGATATTATTTTCCTAAAAATCTAAGGTTTGGCCAAAAGAATAATTTAATGATATTTTTATAATTAATGAATCACTTTTGGTTCGACTAGAAGTTTATTGTAAGTTTATCAACCATATAATATAAAAATAGAAAGAGACAAGGTAAATGTCAAACTATTTAACTAAGAGTTAAATCTAAAAGATAACGATAATATAGAGACCTAAACCTGTATAAAACATATTTTTTGAGTGTGTTTTGACACATACCCACCATATCCTTTAAATAATACATTTTGGAGCCATTCAAAACCAACAGCGATTTTATTATAAATTAATATTTCATGATTTTCCTAAGGTTCCCCTCACCCCTCTTATAAAAGGGCACTTCCCTTCTCTCTAATTCACACCTTCAAAGCCATTTGGCCGTGCCAACACCTGACCAAATACCCTCTCAAATATCCTACCTTCATTATAGATGCATTCATTTAGTCATAAATCCAACTTATGGAGCCCTTTTGGTCAAATCAAAAGTAAGAACTTGAAGAATAAGTAAATATTTCATCACCTAATTCATGTTCCTTTCTTATTCCACTTCCTCTTTCTTTGTTGTTTCCATTATAAAATAATAAATCCAGTATCTTCTATATAATATGATTTTATTATAAATATGGTACAACAATATATATTATTCTATCAATCCTTTGAATGACATGTCAATATACGTGCCTACGTACGGCTTACGGTCTCCACGTCGTGGTGTAATTGTTATTCAATACAATATTATTTTGATGGGTATAATAATGATATTTAATTGATGTAAATAATAAATATAACATGATAATTATTCTTTATATATGATATAACACCGAATTATATATTATTTTAATATCAAAAGAATGATATTGTCTCTTGTGCTTACGTACGGATTACAGTCTCCACGAATGCGATGAGATTCATTCTCCATCATATCCATTCCAGACTAATTTTCATTATATGATTAAAAATAATGTGTAAAGACATAATATCATTCTAAATATGAATATGATACATCTGATCCATAACAAACATTACATCCATAACAAATAATATAAAGGAAAATGAATCAGTTAACACCAGAAACGACAATAATACAAAGATATTATTAACAGAGCAACATCAAAAGATCATCTACGATATCATATTAACGTATATGATTATAATATAATTTAATAACAAATATATTACCATTATAAAGGTGGTTAACCAACCCATGACTAAGGAAAATTACAAGGGATGGGTTATTTTCACAATATCTTTAATATTTGAGGTTGTTTATATGTAATTATCTCCTGGGACCTCTTTTTGATCCACGTCCATGTTTCTTAAAAATGTATTCCAACACATTTTTACTATTTACTAGAATATGTTTTGAAGTCATTTATACCCTTTTTTTACTTATTATAAAATGGTTTTAAATGAATCTTTCTTTTGTTTTCCATAAAAGGTACTTTATGACCTTTCCGAAAAAATTAAGGTAAGAATGTTTTTTATCTTATACAGCGGGTGTGGCTATATTTCACTGTTATAACGTCATCAAAGCTTCCCTTAAAATATTATAAGAATATTTCAAAAATAAATTTTTTTCATTTATAATTGTACGAAATTTAAATGATTTCAAAATAGAAATAGATATTTCTCAAAAAAAGGTTTTGATTTCTTCTATATCAAAATCCTTTGATGGATTTAATGCTTATTTGAAGTTGATTTATTATGATACAAAATGTCCATATTGTATTGAAGGTTTAGTGATATGATTGACTATGGATGTATTATTTTTACACCATTCATGGTTTATAGAAAAAGTATTGACATTTCGTATGCATGTTTTAATATGAATGTTTATGTTATGTTTAAACCTTTCCATATGAGGAATGCAATGAACTTAGTAAGTGATGGGTGGAGCCCTCTATAGCTCCTCGATGCATAGATAGGTCTCATGACACAAACTAGTAACTTGGAATAAGGCCTTGAGAAAATTTTATTTGTAGTCTTCGCACAAGGAATTGATTATGTCGTTATGAAAGTATGGCATTATGAATTCCAACATTATGAAAGTGGCTATTGAAATTGCATGTGATTATTCGACTAGTAGAATATCCATTTGAGTAATTAAATGGAATTATTTTTGATTTAATATTTTACTTATTATGATTATGTTTTTGTTGAAAAGGCTTTTGTTTCAGTTTTATACATTGCCTTATATGTATATTATTATTTATGAATGTTTTCTCTATATTGTTATCCTTACTGAGCATCTAAGCTCACCCCTTTCTATGTTTTATTTTTCATAGGATGGAAAGAAGTAAATTATGACTGACTTATAGGGACATTCTATCGGATCTCAGTGTTGTATATGGAAATAATGTTGTTGTAGTTTTCCATTTTATGATGTAATATAATCATTATGAATGTATCTAGTACTTATAAGTCTACTAAACTAATCGGTATTTCGAGACTTGATCTTTTGTGATCATTTCAATGATATGTAATAATGCACTGACTCGAGGTTTCTAGGGTCGGGGTGGTACAGTTGGTATCATAGGAAGTTTAGTACAATCCTTGGAAACTAGATTTAGAAAAACTCTAATTAGAACACATTATCCTAAGATAGACTTTGAGGATTAGTATTGGAGGACTTCATATAATTTTGGTATTGTATATATTTTGTGAGTTTTCCAAGAAATAAATCCCTATCAGGATATGAGAAGGTAGAGGAAGCTCTGTTACAGATATTCCTAGGGGTAAAACCCAAAAATACCGCTTTGAGCTAGACTCGAATGGGAACGGGTGCATGACAACAGACCTTGATGCACTCTTGGTTATGACACTCTCGGGGGATATGCTTAGGATAATTCTCATTTTCTTTAAAAACCATTATTAAGGGTTTATGAGTATATACTTTTTCAAAGAAAACATTTTTTATGATTATGGATTTTATCCATAAACTATTAAATTTATTTTAAGTGTTTTTCATGTTTGGAATTATGTATTTCGATTCATAAACTACTCTAGTTTATACCATTGTTTAGAAATGGTGCCTAGTGGAAGGAATAGAAACTGTATCAATTAACACACTCCATGTAGGTATTTCCCTCCTACTTAAGATAATTATAGTGGAGATGGTGATGCAACTGGTGCTGATCAGCTAATCACCATACTGGGACAACTCACTCAGGTTATGAATAATAACCTTACCCGTATGGAACACCCTAATCCGTAGCATGGAGGATAAATGTTAGATCCCTTCATGAGACAACAACCACAAACATTCAATTGGGTTACAAATCCACTAGTATCTAAAAAATTTATAAATTCCAAAGAGAAAATATTCCATGCCTTGGGTAGTAGAGAAAGTGAGAAAGATTTCATGATATTTTACCACCTCACTAGATATGCTGATCAATAGTGTTAATTGATTTAAAACACAAAGGATGATGAGAAATTATAAAATATGCAATGGATGGAGCTTAATGAGCTTTTCTTAGAAAAATATATTCCTTGTGACCATTGAGCAGATATAAAAACACAATTTCTGAGTATGAGGAAAAATGAGGATGAGAATGTCACAATGCATGAAGCTGACTTTACAAGGTTAGCGAGGAATGTTGTAGATTATATTTATAACCCAAGAAGTATGATTGATCATTTATTTGATGGGTTAAAACCATTTCTCTGTCGAGAATTAGTCTCACAATCCTTCTCTTCATATGATGATATTGTCTAATGCACTATCATGAAAGAAAACAAATTCTATAGGTTTTACAAATTTATAGCAAAGAAAAAGAAGAAGAGATCTGTTGAACACTCTGAAAATGGAAATAAGGGGAATAAAGGAAAATTTGAATATCCATCCTATAGTAAATGTGGGTAGAAACACCATGGTACTTGCCTGTAGGGAATGTGAGTCTTTTACAAGTGTGGTGAAAATGCCACCAAGATCGTGATTGCAAGTGGAAGAAAGAGGTTGTTGATGATGAATGATACAATTGAATAGAAAAGGGTCATTAGGTGAATGAATTTTCTAAGCATCATGGGAAATTACCTCAGAAAAGGAAAAGGGATCAAGGAAAAGCTTATGTTATCACTAGTGCTAAGGTTGAAGTTATGAAAGAAATAGTGGCAGGTAATTTAATGGTTTCCTCAAGTTTAGAAAATGATTTATTTAATTCCGGGTCTTCACATTGTTTAATATCTTCCTAGTATTCTATGAAAAGTAGATATTTCCAATTTGATTCAACAATTGATTTTTTAGTCAAAACTCCTAAGGGAAGTATCATTGCAACAATGTTTTGTGAATCAGTCCCCGTTAGGGCATATAATTGTTCATTATCTACTGATGTCATCATCATACCCAAGATTGAATTTGATATAATCCTCAGTATGGATTGGCTTTTAGACCAAGATGCAAAAATTTATTATAAGAAGTAAGAGGTTACAATTTTTGATACTGATAAGGAGTACCATATATTTAAAGAAGAAACATCACCACTTAATTCTTATCAAGATACACCCCCAGTAGCTCAACTAAATTCAATTATTGGGGAGGAATATAATGAAATAACTGTGGGTAAGGATAGGAATGTTCAAATACAGGATATACCTATTGTGCAATAATATATTGATGTGTTTCTAGAGGATTTACTTAGACATCCTCTAGAATAAGAAATTGAGTTTTCTGTGGATTTAATTTCGGGTTCAAGGACCATATCAATGACCCCATATAGAATGGACACTGTGGAATTAGTGGAACTAAAGAAAAGACTAGATTAATTGAGTAATAAGGGATTTATTCACCCTAGTGATTCTCCATGGGAATCCCTTGTCCTTTTTTGTTATGAAGAAAGATGGATATGGGAGGATGTGTGTAACACCAGAGATTTTTATGAGTAATATTTTGTTTTTATGTTATATATATATCATCAAAGGAATCTTTCCCTACACACTAGCTTGACTTACTTTACACGCAATCGCGACCTTCCTCGATAGCTTGCGTTGTACGCAATACCGAGTTTCACTAAACAACGATATGCTATTAAAATATTATTAAAACTAGCCGTTATAAATAGTAATAACCACTTTTTGAAATTTTATAAATTTTATTTTTCAAAATGGACTTCATTTTTGGATTCGGAATACCTAAATTAGCCTAGGGTGAAATTTTGGTATTTTTCTGAAAACGTTCAATTTTTGAGGAATAGTGAAACCACTAAGTGGTAGGTTAAAAACTAAATTTTGCATAAAAATTAATTTTACCGCTTCTGTGAATGGAATTTCGAAAATCCGACAGACACTGTTGATATCAGTAAGAAAAATGTTGTTCAATGAGATAAAAATAATTTTTGGTGAATAGTAACTTTTTACTTTTTTACAGCGGTTAATAGTAAATAGGGTAACTAAGGGTAAATATGATATTACTATTACCCTAACACATGTCCTAATTCTATATGATAAGTGTAATTCGACCAAAATCAACCTTATGAATATAATATGACCATTTAGGTCCACTTGGATTGGATTATGACATTTAATATTATTTTATTTAATGAATAGTTAAAAATAGTTAAAATCAAAGTTTAATAACTAAAACATTTTTAATATGGGGTTATACATAAGATAAATTCGACTATAAATATTCATTACAAAGATAAAAAGTTTTCATACATAATTATATTTTATTTATAATTTTTAGACTTTAAATAAATTAATTTATTTATGACACAACGATGATGCAGTAATTACCCTTTTAAGGAAATGTTAACATAATTGATGTTATAAATGCTCAAATAAATGTAATTTGAGACTTTTTATGAATTCCACTAAATTTTTAGGTTACTATGATATATTAGTGTTTATTTAATCAACTTTTTTCGAACATATATTTCTGTTCTGACTTTCGAAAAAATCATATATCAAATAGTGTCAAAATTGACTCAAAATAGTTTTTAAATCAAATAATATATTATTAATTGTTGTTTTATTCCTAAAAATCTAAGGTTCGGCAAAATGACATAGATAAGGATATATATAATAATAATAAACAACTTGGGGTTCGTTTGGCATGTTATAGTAAGTGTATTAACCATATAGTGTATGAAAACAAAAAGTCACGGTAAAAGATAAATTATTTAACTTAGAGTTAAATCCAATTGATAAGGTTAAAATAATAACCTAAACTTTTCTAAATCCTATTGTTTGATAGTATTTCGACCCATCCCCACTTAACTTTGAAATAAGACCCTTTGTAACCATTATAAACCTATTTTGACTTTAATATAAAATAATATTTTGAGATATTCCTAAGGTGCCCCTCTCCTCCCTTATAAAAGAGCACCTCCTCCCCCTCCTCCTCACACCAATTTGAGCACTCAAGCTCGGCCAACCCCTTCAAAAATCTCTTCTCCACTTCCCTAGAATAATCCTAGAGGTCCTGGTCTTCTTCAAAGACCAATCTTAGTTCCCTATGTGGAGGATTCAAAGTGGCGTTTCAAAGAAGAGGTAATATCCATTACCGATCTTTTCAATTTCTTTCTTCTTCAACATATTCTTCTTTAGTTTTTTCATGATAAAGTAATAACATCAGTATTACTTACATACTGATATGTTATTATAAAGATGAAACAACCCTAATTCACCTTCTATCCATCCTACGGAAAAATGAAATCACCGCGCGTGCGTACGTACGGAATACCGTCTCCACGCCGTGGTGTAATCTACTTTCCACCATCACCTTACAAGGATGGGTATAATGGTGTAATGAGTAACTATATATGATTATTATAAAGTGATAATGATACTGAAATATTATAAATACACTTAAATACAATTCCAAGATCATGGGAACAATATCATCGCTCGTGCGTACGTACGGAATACCGTCTCCACGATGTGATGCGACTCGTTCTACATGATCATCATTACATAGTAATTATATAAATGAATTGAATGAATAAATATGATATATGTTACACTAATACCATTCTCGATATAAGGTATCTATAACCTTAAAAGAAGAATAAGAATTTATTCGGCAAAACACGCATAAGAACAAAAGGCAATAAAGACCCGAGTAACAAGTAACAATGAAATATTACTAATAAGAAGCTAAGAATATGACCATATATGATATCATATCAATATGTATGATTCTGGAATAAGTCAATAAAATTATTTAAACCATTATACAGTAGCTTCAGACACGTAGAAAGAAAATCGGACCTAAGGTAAGGGAAATATCACAATCTCACTTTTATCCGAGATTGTTTTTACTTTGGTAATTACTAGGGTGTATTTTATCATCCACATCCATGTTCCCTCAAAATGTAATATTATTTCCATCCTTATACAATAGTTTATATCCAATTTTACCCTTCGGTAAGTTTTTTGTAAAAGATATGAAAGGAATCTTTTGTCGTTTTTCGTACGAGGTACTTTTTGACTTTTCCGACAAAAGTACAAAGAATGTTTTTTTAACTTATACAGAAAGAAATGGATTTTTAAAACATTATTTCCAAGAATCTTCCTTTATAAGTTTTCAAGTTTATTTTTAATCAACTTATTTTAGTTTATAATTGTATGACATGTTAAGAAAAGAAAAGTGTTTTTTTGAAGTAGAAAGGATATTTTCCTCAAGAATGGAGTTCAAATGTTTTATCAAAATTATTTTCCATATAAGATAATAAAGGGTTCTATTTTTATCCCTATTATTAAATTTATTTGATTATATTTTGAGGTAATTATTTTTATGAAGTCATTTACCTTATATGATTTGTTTTATGATGTCATGATGTTTCAAGAATCCCATTTTTGTTACATGTGTTATGCGATGATGTATGATTTATGATTAAGTGGCACACATAAGAAAGGATTCATTATAAGATGGGTGGGACCTATATCTCCCTCCAATTCATTGGGTAAAGATTTATATCTCATGAGATAGACATGTCTAGAATGGAAAGGTTATTTCGGTTCAATAATACAGGACTGAAACGAGCAGTGAACTCGGTTCAGAAATGGACTTTGTCCACTAAGATTGTCTTGGCAATGAGTCATGACTAACAAGAAATGATTTTCCATGATTATCTGTGCATGCCACAAAGTTTCAAGTTTTATGTTATGATTATGGGGATCTCATTTTCACTTCTATGATTTATTCCATGTTAAGATATTATGATCTCTTTTACAGGTTATGATTTTCAAGAAGATATGTTATGATTTTTATTTCCTTTATTTTCCCTTGATGAGCATTTGAGCTCACCCTTTTTTGTATGTTTTCTTTTCCCCATGTTAGGAAGATGGATATTAAGTAGAATATGCTAAAAGGGACCCTAGATATGATGAAATAAATGGGAGACACTGTAGAATATTTATGAACCAGTTGTTTATGTTTCCCAGTTTCTAAAGACACTATAATTATACGGTCCTTTGTGGTTTTGTCGTATGTTGTAATAAGTGTGCTACAATTTTGAAGTATTAACAATGTATGTAAAGTATGGGTCTTTATAGTTTGTATCAGAGGAAAGGTATAGTCAAACTTTGGAAACTAGGATGTGAAAGCCTTAATAAGAACCCTAAGGATAATTCTATGCATAGAACACAATATTAGTGTTTTAGAAATGGACATGAATAACCTAGGATAAGACCTTAAGCGTGAAAATTTTATTCTTGAATTATGTGGTTTTCCTATTATAATTAGTGTTGCTCACACTATTCTTCTTGGTTTTAGTCAATGGATGGAACCCGAAGGAACCGTGTTAATGCGGAATGCGATGGGCAATGCAATTATTGTCCCCCTGAGCAACCAAACGATATGGGAGCTGGAATGAAAAATCTTGTAGCCATGCTCACACAACTTTCTCAAGATATGAATCATGCAAGACTTCCAAACGAGCAAAGGAAGGAGCAACATTCTATTGAATCCATCATGAGGCAGCGTCCACCTTCTTTCAGCGGGTCTACTGATCCATTAGTTACTGAACAATGGATTAGTACTACTGAAAAGATATTTTCAGTTCTTCAATGTTCTGAACATGATAAAGTCATCCTAGCAGTGTATCATTTGGAAGGAGATGCTGATCAATGGTGGAATCTTATTAAGAATACGAGGCAAAGGAATGATATTGATTCCATGTAATGGGACGAGTTCAAGAACTTATTTTTCAATAAGTACTTCCCTCGTATTCTCCGAACAAAGATGGAGAAAGATTTTCTTGAACTAAAGCAAAGGGATGATGAATCTGTTGGTACCTATGAAGAAAATTTTACAAGACTTGCAAGGTACGCTTCTGGTATTATTATCTAACCTGAGAGTAAGATCGATCGATTCTTTATTGTCTTAAAACCATGTCTTCGAAGGGCGTTAGCCATAAGGGACTTCAATAGCTACGAGGAAATCATTCGATGTGCTCTCAAAGTCGAGATGGATATTGGAGTAACTCATCAGTCATATGGGTTTGATAAGAAGAGGAAAATGGAATTCAAAGGAAAATCTAAAGAGTACACTGAAAAGAAGATGAGCTTTCCCTTATGCTGAATGTGTGGAAAGAAACATGGAGGGAGTTGTCTTAAAGGGACAAGTAAATGTTTCAAATGTGGAAAGGAAGGTAATCGGGCATTTGAATGCCGCGATAATGGGAAGAAGATGTCTAATGATGCAAACAAAGGAAGGGATACACAGAATGAACCTACTACACTTCAATGTTTCAAGTGCAAGGAGATGGGGCATTATTCCAATCAATTCCCAAATCCAAGGGTTGATGATGATGGTCGACGTCAACAATCTCTTAAGGCTAAAGACAAAGGAAAGTCACATGCAACTTCTATCAGCGATGTGGAGTACGATAACGAAGTGGTGAAAGGTACACTTACCATCCACTCTAAAGTATCAAATGTTTTATTTGATTCTGGATCCACCCACTCTTTTATTTCTGAAAAATTTTCTAAGGGTATCATAGTATTACCTCAACAATTAGATGTTGAGTTAGCTGTGACAACACTTAATGGCACATCAATCGCATCAAAATTTTATAATTATTCTCCAATTGACGTTTGTGGGAAAGTGCTTCCTGTAAATCTTGTGATCCTTCCTTTAGTGGAATTCGATGTGATTCTTGGCATGGATTGACTTTCTTTATACGGAGCTCATATCAATTGCCAAAGAAGGGAAGTCACATTTTATATTCCAGATCAATCTATTATCGTCTATCAATGCAAGGATGAAGATAACCTTCCAGTGGAAATTTCTTCCATTTTATGGGTATTGATTCCACTAAATGAAGGTTATTTATCACAAATGGTTGGTCATAAACTCACAATTAAGAATATGCCCATCGTACGAGAGTTTGATGATGTATTTCCGGAGGAATTACCAGGTGTTCCACCAAATCATGAAGTTGAGTTTTCAATAGAACTCGTACCGGGTGCTTTTCCTATTTCAAAGACACCTTATAGAATTGCCCCAATTGAGTTGCAGGAATTGAAGAAGCAACTCCAAGATAATATTGATAAGGGATTCATACGCCCTAGTGCGTCACCTTGGGGAGAACCTATTCTATTTGTTAATAAGAAAGATGGATCAATGAGACTCTGCATTGATTATCGAGAACTTAACAAGATCACTATCAAGAACAAATATCCTCTCCCACGCATTGATGACTTATTTGACCAACTATGCGGAGCTCAATAATTTTCCATGATTGATCTTCGTTTAGGGTATCATCAATTAAGGGTAAAAACGGAGGATATACCAAAGACGGCATTCCGTACAAGGTATGGACACTATGAATTTATAGTGATTCCATTTGGTATTACTAATGCCCCTGCTATCTTCATGGATCTAATGAATAGAGTCTTTAGAGACTATCTTGATAAATTTGTGGTCGTCTTTATAGACGATATTCTTGTCTATTCAAAGAGCAAGGAAGATCATGAAGATCACTTGAGAATTATATTGAAGACCCTGAGAAAGGAGAAGTTTTATTCCAAATTTACCAAGTGTGAATTTTGGCTTCAAAAATTTGCATTTTTTGGTCACATAATCTCAAAAGAGGGGATATCTATGGATCCAGAAAAAACAGAGGTTATCAAAAGATGGTCGAGAACAACAACAGTAACTGAGATCCGAAGTTTTCTTGGTTTGGCTGGATATTATCGACGTTTTGTAAAAGATTTTTCACGATTATCTAACCCACTCACCAAGTTGACTCGGAAAGGAGTTAAGTTTGTTTGGACAGAGGAATGTGAAGAGAATTTCAAGGAGTTGAAAAGAAGGTTATCCAGTGCACCTGTGCTCACACTGCCTTGTAGTGGAGAAAGTTTTGTGACCTACAGTGATGCATCCAAGAAGGTATTGGGGTGTGTTCTTATGCAAAATGATATGGTGATAGCTTATGCCTCACGACAGTTGAAAATCCATGAGCAAAATTACCCAACACATTATTTTGAGTTAGCTGCGGTAATCTTTTAATTAAAGATTTGGAGGCATTACCTTTATTGTGAAAGGTGTGATATTTATACTGATCATAAAAGTTTAAAGTATATTTTCACACAAAAGGAGCTGAATATGCGTCAAAGAAGATGGTTGGAGCTGATTAAAGATTATGACTGCTCAATCCATTACCACCCTAGGAAAGCAAACAAGGTGGCAGATGCATTAATTCGACAAGACCATGCTAGTTTATCCATGACAAGGATCACAAAAGATCCAATAATTATGGATTTACAAAGGATGGATCTTGGAATTATAATGGAAGGGGAAAAATGTTAACTTTCTCAAATGAATGTTCAACCATCTATACATGTGAAGATTAAAGAGGCATAGAAAGAATATGTCGAGTTACAAAAGAAGGTGAGAAATGTTCCTGAATTCAACCTTAATTGTGATGGGATAATAACGTTCAGGAATCGGGTTTGTGTTCCTCCCATCCCTGAATTAAAGAAGGAGCTGCTGGATGAGGCTCATAGTTCTTCATTCTCTATTCATCCTAGAAGCACGAAGATGTATAGGGACCTGAAAGAGTACTTCTGGTGGGATGGCATGAAATGAGATGTTGCTGAATATGTCTCTCGAAGCTTGGTTTGTCATCAAGTTAAGGATGAGAGACAGAAGTCTAAGGGGATGTAACAACCATTACCCATACCTAAATAGAAGTGGAAAAACATCACTATGGACTTTGTCACAGGACTTCCTAAAACATCCAAAGGCAATAATGCTATCTGGGTCATAGTTGATCGTCTTACAAAGTCTGCACACTTCATTGCTATTAGAGAGGATTTCTCTCTGGATCAGATTTCCAGGATATATGTAAAGGAAGTGGTAAGATTGCATGGAGTACCACTTTCTATTATATCTAATCAGGATCCAAGATTTACCTCGAAGGTCTGGAAAAGTCTTCAGCATACTCTGGATACAGAGTTGAGTTTCAGCACTGCTTATCATCCTCAGACAGACGGTCAGTCTGAGAGAACAATTCAAACCCTAGAAGATATGTTGAGAGATTTCTCTATGGATTTCAAAGGAGGTTGGGATCAACACCTACCTTTGGTGGAATTTTCTTATAATAATAGCTTTCACTCCAGTATTCAGATGGCTCCTTATGAAGCTCTCTATGGAAAGAAATACAGGACTATAACTTGCTGGGATGAAGTTGGGGAAAGAAAGCTATTAGGACCTGATCTCATTGATGAAATGGAAGAAAAGGTCAGATCTATTCAACAACACATAAGAGAAGCTCAGAGTCGACAGAAAAGTTATGCCGACAACCAAAGAAAAGTCCTAGAGTTTGAAGTGGATGATAAAGTGTTCTTACGAATATCTCCCTGGAAGAGGGTTATGAGATTTGGAAAGAAGGGGAAGTTGAGCCCTAGATATATTGGTCCTTTCAATATATTGGATCATGTTGGAATGGTAGCTTACCTATTGGCGCTTCCACTGAATCTCTCTCAAGTTCACGATGTGTTCCATGTATCTCTCCTGAGAAAGTACATACCTGATCCTTCACATGTACTCAGCTCAGAAGTTGTACCGCTGGAGCAAGATCTTTCTTATGAAGAACAACCGATCGAGATTCTGGATCGTAGCGAAAAAGTCCTACGAAACAAGACCACTCGATTGGTAAATGTTTTATGGGGGAACCACCAACTTGAAAAAGCTACATGGGAGCTTGAGGATATGATGAGGGAGAAGTATCCTCATATGTTTGTTACAAAGTGACGAATTTCGAGGGAGAAATTCTTTTTAAGGGGGGTAGAATGTAACACCCGAGATCTTTATGAGTAATATTTTGTTTTTATGTTATATATATATATCATCAAAGGAATCTTTCACTACACACTAGCTTGACTAACTTTACACGCAATCACGACCTTCCTTGATAGCTTGCGTTGTACGCAATACCGAGTTTCACTAAACAATGATATGCTATTAAAATATTATTAAAACTAGCCGTTATGAATAGTAATAACTACTTTTTGAAATTTTATAAATTTTATTTTTCAAAATTTACTTCATTTTTGGATTCGGAATACCGAAATTAGCCTAGGGAGAAATTTTGGTATTTTTCTGAAAACATTCAATTTTTGATGAATAGTGAAACCACTAAGTGGTAGGTTAAAAACTGAATTTTGCATAAAACTAAATTTTACCGCTTTTGTGAATGGAATTTCGAAAATCCGACAGAGACGGTTGATATCAGTAAGAAAAATGTGGTTCAATGAGATAAAAATAATTTTTGGTGAATAGTAACTTTTTACTTTTCTTTACCGCGGTTAATAGTAAATAGGGTAACTAAGGGTAAATATGATATTAATATTACCCTAACACATGTCCTAATTCTATTGGATAAGTGTAATTCGACCAAAAACAACCTTATGAATATAATATGACCATTTAGTTCCACTTGGATTTGATTATGACATTTAATATTATTTTATTTAATGAATAGTTAAAAATAGTTAAAATCAAAGTTTAATAACTAAAACATTTTTAATATGAGGTTATACATAAGATAAATTCGACTATAAATATGAATTAGAAAGATAAATATATTTCCTACATAATGATATTTTATTTATAATTTTTAGACGTTAAATAAATTAATTTATTTATGACACAACGATGATGCAGTAATTACCCTTTTAAGGAAATGTTAACATAATCGATGTTATAAATGGTCAAATAAATGTAATTTGAGACTTTTTATGAATTCCACTAATTTTATAGGTTACTATGATATATTAGTGTTGATTTAATAAACTTTTTTCGAACATATAATTCTGTTTTGACTTTCACAAAAATCATATATCAAATATTGTCAAAATTGAGACAAAATAGTTTTTAAATAAAATATTATATTATTAATTGTTATTTTATTCCTAAAAAACTAAGTTTCAGACAAATGACATAGATAAGGATATATATATTAATAATAAACAACTTGGGGTTCGTTTGACATGTTATAGTAAGTGTATTAACCATATAGTGTAAGAAAACAAAAAGTCACGGTAAAAGTTAAATTATTTAACTTAGAGTTAAATCCAATTGATAAGGTTAAAATAATAACCTAAACATGTCTAAATCCTATTGGTTTATAGTATTTCGACCCATCCCCACTTTAACTTAGAAATAATACCCTTTGTAACCATTATAAACCGATTTTTACTTTAATATAAAATAATATTTTGAGATATTCCTAAGGTGCCCCTCTCCTCCCTTATAAAAGGGCACCTCCTCCCCCTCCTCCTCACACCAATTTGAGCACTCAAGCTCGACCAACCCCTGCCAAAATCCCTTCTCCACTTCCCTAGAATAATCCTAGAGGTCCTGGTCTTCTTCAAAGACCAATCTTAGTTCCCTAAGTGGAGGATTCAAAGAGGCGTTTCAAAGAAGAGGTAATATCCATTATCGATCTTTTCAATTTCTTTCTTCTTCAAATTATTATTCTTTAGTTGTTTAATGATAAAGTAATAGCATCAGTATTACTTACATACTTATATGCTATTATAAATATGAAACAAACCTAATTCACCTTCTATCCATCCTAAGGAAAAATGAAATCACCGCGCGTGCGTACGTACGGAATACCGTCTCCACGCCGTGGTGTAATCTATTTTCCACCATCACCTTACAAGGATGGTTATAATGGTGTAATGAGTAACTATATATGATTATTATAAAGTTATTTTGATATTGAAATAGTATAAATACACTTAAATTCAATTCCAAGATCATGGGAACAATATCATCGCTCGTGCGTACGTACGGAATACCGTCTCCACGATGTGATGTGACTCGTTCTACCTGATCATCATTACATAGTAATTATATAAATGAATTTAATGAATAAATATGATATATGATACAATAATACCATTCTGGATATAAGGTATCTATATCCTTAAAAAAAGAATAAGAATTTATTCGGCAAAACACACATAAGAACAAAAGTCAATAAAGACCCGAGTAACAAGTAACAATGAAATATTACTAATAAGAAGCTAAGAATATGACCATAAATGATATACTATCAATATTTATGATTCTGGAATAAGTCAATTACATTATTTAAACCATTATACAGGAGCTTCGGACACGTACAAAGAAAATCGGACCTAAGGTAAGGGAAATATCACAATCTCACTTTTATCCGAGATTGTTTTTACTTTGGTAATTACTGGGGTGTATTTTATCATCAAAATCAATTTTCCCTCAATATTTAATATTATTTCCATCCTTCTACAATATTTTATATCCAATTTTACCCTTCGGTAAGTTTTTTGTAAAAGATATGAAAGGAATCTTTTGTCGTTTTTCGTACGAGGTACTTTTTGACTTTTCCGACAAAAGTACGAAGAATGTTTTTTTAACTTATACGGCAAGAAATGGATTTTTAAAAAATTATTTCCAAGAATCTTCGTTTATAAGTATTCAAGTTTATTTTTAATCAACTTCTTTTAGTTTATAATTGTGTGACATGTTATGAAAAGAAAAGTGTTTTTTTGAAGTAGAAAGGATATTTTCCTCAAGAATGGAGTTAAAATGTTTTATCAAAATTATTTTCCATCTAAGATAATATAGGGTTCTGTTTTTATCCATATTATTACATTGATTTGATTATGTTTTGAGGGAATTATTTTTATGAAGTCATTTACCTTATATGATTTGTTTTATGATGTCATGATGTTTCAAGAATTCCATTTTTGTTACATGGGTTATGCGATGTTGTATGATTTATGATTAAGTGGCACACATAAGAAAGGATTAACTATAAGATGGGTGGGACCTATATCTCCCTCCAATGCATTGGGTAAAGATTTATATCTTATGAGATAGACATGGCTAGAACGGACGGTTATTTTGGTTCAGTAATACAGGACTGAAACGAGGAGTGAACTCAGTTCAGAAATGGACTTTGTCCGCTAAGATAGTCTTGGCAATGAGTCATGACTAACAAGAAATGATTTTACATGATTATGTGTGCATTCCACAAAGTTTAAAGTTTTATGTTATGATTATGCGGATCTCATTTTCACTTCTATGATTTATTCCATGTTAAGATATTATGATCTCTTTTGTAAGTTATTATTTTCATGAAGATATGATATGATTTTTATTTCCTTTATTTTCCCTTGCTGAGCATTTGAGCTCACCCTTTTTTGTATGTTTTCTTTTCCCCAGGTTAGGAAGATGGATATTAAGTAGAATATGCTAAAAGGGACCCTAGATATGATGAAATAAATGGGAGACACTGTAGAAGATTTATGAACCAGTTGTTTATGTTTCCCAGTTTCTAAAGACACTATACCTATACGGTCCTTTGTGGTTTTGTCGTATGTTGTAATAAGTGTTATTCAATTTTGAAGTATTAACAATGTATGTAAAGTATGGGTCGTTATAATGTGCATTGACTATAGGGAGATAAATTCTATAACAGTAAAGAATAAGTATTCCCTTCCTTGTATTGATCATTTATTTAACCAACATCATAGAGATGAATACTTTTCCCTGATTGACCTTCAGTCTGGATATCATCAGTTATGTTTGACGAAGGAAGACATTCCAAAAACAGCATTTCAAACCAGGTACGTGCAATAATAGTTTACCGTAATGCCTTTTGGATTGACAAATGCGCCCTCTTTCTTCACAGATCTAATGAATAGAGTTTTCAAGGAAAATCATGATGACATTTTAGTGGTATTTTTTGATGATATCATGATATACTGCAAAAGATACAAAGATCAGGAAACTCAAATGCTCATTATCCTTAATACTCTTAGAAGACATGAATTACATGGGATGTTTAGAAAGTTTGGATTCTAGCTTCAGGAGATTTCTTTTCTAAGCCATATCGTCTCTAAGGATGGAATCTCTATTGATCCCTCTAAGACAATAGCACTACAAGAAAGTCCAGCACCGACAAGTATAACTGAGGTATGTAGTTTTATTGGTTTAGCAGGTTATTATCGACGTTTCATCCAGAATTTTTCCCGGTTGGCTAACCCATTAACAAAGCTCAGATGAAAAGCTGTTAAATTTGATTGGACAATAGAGTGTGAAGAATTTTTTTAATAATTGAAGAAAAGAATAGTCAACGCTCATATATTGACTCTACCATTGGGGAATGATAGAATTTTTATTTATAGTGATTCATCAATGAAAGGGCTTGGTTGTGTCCTTATTCAGAATGATACGGTTATTGCCTATGCATCATAGAAACTAAATATTCATGAGAAAAACTATCCTACTCATGATCTTGAGTTAGGAACTATAAACTTTGCTTTAATGATATAGATACACTATCTCTATGGTGAAAAATTTGAGATATATACCAACCACAACAGTTTGAAGTATATTATCTCACAGAAAGAACTCAATATGAGGAAATGACGATGGCTTGAACTACTCAAAGATTATGATTTCACTATACACTACCACCCGGGGAAGGAAAATAAGGTGGAAGATGCTTTGAGTACAAAGGATCATGGAGTTTTGAACAAGATGTGGGTTAAAAAATATACTATACACATGGATCTAGTAAAGATGGATATCAGAATCACCATGGAAGGTGAAACATCAATAATTTTTCAATTGGATTCCAACCCATCTAAACTAAAAAGTATAAAGCATTCTTAGACCAGTGATGAAGAGATTCAAAAGAAGATTAAATCATTTAATGATGGTAGATTGAGTATCTTTGTGTATGAATATGGAATTTTGAAATTTTGGAAGAGACTTTGTGTTCTCGATTTACCTGATCTAAAAATAGAATTGTTGGATGATGATCATGGTTCCAATCTCTCTATACACCCTAGGAGAACCAAAATGTATAAAGATTTGATAGAACATTTTTTGTGGGAAAACATGAAGAGGGAGATTGCTGATTTTGTGTCATTATTTATGGTTTTTCAACAAGTGAAATCTAGAAGGCAACAACCTGGAGGAGTCATGCAACCTCTTCCCATTCCTGAGTGGAAATGGGATGATATCACAGTGGACTTTCTCATGGGACTACAAAAAATTCCTAGAATGAACGATGCAATATGGGTCATTGTTGATTGTCTTACCAAGTAAGCACATTTTCTTGCTATAAGGGATGATTTACCACTTGAATGTTTAGAAAGAATTTATATTAATGAAGTTGTAAGACTTCATGGAGTACCCCTATCGATTGTTTCCGATCGTGAACTCTTTTTTTGATCAAGCTTCTGGAAAATTCTTCAGAAAACCCTAGATACCGAACTTTGTTTGAGCACTGCATACCACCACCAAACTGATGGAAAATCAGAATGAAGTATTAAAAACTTAGATGACATATTGAGATCATGCTCACATGACTTTCAAGGTATGTGAGATCAATATTTTCCTATGGTAGAATTTTCCTATAACAATAGCTTCCATTAAAGTATTCATATGGCAGCATATAAAGCGTTATACAGAAAGTGATGTCACACACCAACATGTTGGGATGATGATGGTGAAAGAAAACTCGTAGGCCCATAACTTGTAGAGGAAACGACGGAAAATGTGAAGGTAATCCAAACCCACATCAAAGCAATTCAGAGTAGGCAAGAGATCTATGCCGATAACTAAAGGAATGATTTTGAATTTCAGGTAGGAGATCTTGTTTTTCTAAAGGCATCTCCATGTAAGTGTGTTAAGCATTTTGGTAAGAAGGGAAAATTGAGTCCTAGGTACATCAGACCTTTCGAAATTCTAGAACGAATTGGGGTTGTAGCTTACCGTTTTGAAATTCTGCGAAGTCTCTCCAAAGTTCACGATGTATTCCACGTATCACTATTGAGAAAATAATTTCCTGACCCGATGCATGTACTCACCTATGAGGAATTAGAACTAGAACCTGATCTATCTTATTGTGAAGATCCTGTCAAGGTTCTTGATACAAGAGAACAAGTGTTGAGAAACCAGATGACCCGTCTGGTAAAAGTTCTATGGAGAAACCATAAGATGGAAGAGGCAACGTGGGAACATGAGGAACTGATGATGAAGAACCACCCATGTCCTTTTATGCAGTAATATTTTAGAAATTTCGATAAAAAAATTATTTGAATGAGTGTAGAATTTAACACCCCAAGCTTCCACGGTACGCTTCTCATTGAATAATACAATAGTTTGTGTTGTACGCAACTTCGAGTTCTAACACACCACAACCAATCAAAATAGCCATTTTGAATAGTAATACAAACTTTTTGAAATATTATAAATTTTATCATTCAAAATTGACTTCGTTTTTGGATTCATAATATCGAAATTAGCTTAGGGTGAATTTTTGGTATTTTTTCTAAAAACATTCAATTTTTTATGAATAGTGAAAAACACTACGTTATTGATTAAAACTATCTTTTTAATTAAATATTTCATAAATTTTATTTAAATATATATTAGGTAAAAATAGATACATAATACCTATATATGATAAATGTAATTAATTGGAGCCATTTTATAATAAGTTTAGATATGTAAAGTTTTATCGAACTATTTACCCTCTTTTACCCACATTCTAGGAGCATTTGCAAATTTACATAAAAAATTACTTTACCACTAATGTGAGTTTAATTTCAAAAATCCAAGAAACACGGTTGATATATGTAAGTAAAATGTGGTTTAATAAGATAAAAATAATATTTTTTTGTGAATAGTAAGTTTTTACTTTTATTTATAATGGTTAAAAGTAAATCACTACTCGGAAGCTGGGTTTTCCCAATGCTTGTATGCCAACAGTTCAACAGAACCGTTGGTATAGGGGTATAAAACAAGTATTTCCAAACAGTTTGAAGAACCCGTTGGGAAATATAAAATTTTTTCTCCCTTTCCCAACGGTTTGTAAAAATTGTTGGTAAAGGCCATGACTTAGGAAGGATTTCCCAACGGTTTGTGTAAACCGTTGGTAAATCTCACCTTTCCAAATGGTTTATTAAACCATTGGGAATGTTTTCCCCTAAAATCCCAGAAAACTCGATATCCATCCATGTGATTGAACTACTAAATATGATACCTAAGATCTCTCTCGTTTGGAAAATCATTCCACCAGATCCATATTCAATCACAAAGTTGTTTTGTTCTACACTTCAAATATGTAAGTAGTATGTTATGTTTAATGTTTTGCATCTAAATTTTTTCTTTTCTGTTTTTATTTGGCTTAAACCTAAGGTTCGTGCAGTATGGTATATGCAACAATTTCAATTTGATTTGTTATTTTTGTTCTGTTTTTTGTTCTGGTGTCATGTGTGAATCAATTTTTTGTTCTGTTTTTGTTTTCTATTTTTGTTCTGGTGGGAGGTTCTGGGGGTGTAGTAGGTGGGGGGATGGGGTGTGTTGGTGGGGTGTTTAGGTGGGGGAGGGGGTGTGCTGGTTGTGTGTTGAGGTGGGGGGTTGTACAGGTGGGGGTGGGGTGGGGGAGGGGTTGGTTGTGCAGGTGGGGGTGCAAGTGGAGTTGGTTGTTGTAAAAATGGGTGGGTGGGAGGGGTGTGTGCAGGTTGGGGGTGGGCTAGGCAGGTCAGAGTCTGTTGGGGGGTGAGGTGGGGGTTGTACAGGTGGGGGTGGGGGCGGGTTTTGTTTGTGGGGGAGGGGGAGGGGGGCTGTTCAAGTGGGGGGTGAAAGTGGAAGGGGTGATGTTCAAGTAGGTGGGGGGAGGGGAGTGTGCAGGTTGGGGGGTGGGCTGGGCAGGTGGGAGTCTATTGGGGGTGATGTGGGGGTGGGTTGTACAGGTGGTGGTGGGGGGAGGGGGCTGTGCAGGTGGAGGTGGGGGGAGGGGGGTTGTGCAAGTGGGGGGTGTAGGTGGGGGTGGCTGTGCAAGTGGGTGGGGGTGGGCTGGGTAGGTGGGAGTATGTTGGGGGGTGAGGTGGGGGGTGTACATGTGGGGGTGGGGGTGCGGTGGGGGGAGGGGGGTTGTGCAGGCGGGGGTGCTAGAGGGGGAGGGTGTGCAGTGGGTAGATGGGAGGGGGCTGTGCAGGTGGGGGTGGGGAGGGGGGTTGTGCAAGTGGGGTGCAGGTGGGGGGGGGGGGGGTTGTGCAGTCGGTGGATGGAGGGGGGTTGTGCAGGGGGAGTCTGTTGGGGGTGAGGTGGGGAGGGGGGCTGTGCAGGTGGGAAATCATCACTTCCATAGTTCACCAATAAGCATAGGGAATTCATCACTTATAGATATTTGGATTGTTTTGAGGCCTCTTTGGTATTGGTTCTTGTCTAGTCATCTTGATGAGTAAGGCATCAAGGCATCACATGATCTAAAAGTGACATCAACTATATAGGATGAATTCCTTCTCCCAAAACACATTTTTTAGAAATAATATATGCTTGGAAGGTTGTGGGAGCCTTTTAGAATCCAATTCCCCAACATTTTCCCCAATTGCGAACATGATACCATCATGTTATCAAGTCACTAATACGACCAAATTGTATTTTCACTAAAAAATACTATTCTAATCCTTAACACCCATATTTTGTTTTTCATAACATGAATGAAAATCCCATTAAATCTCATAGCTCTCAGTCACACCCCTGTGGACAGCTCACCCACCCCCCCTGGACACCCCCTACCCCCTGGACAGTGCTGCCTCCCTCGTGGACAGTTCTCCCACCCCCTAGACAACTTGTACCCCCTGAAAAACCCCGCCACCCCCGTGGAAAGCCTACCCACCCCCCTGGACACCCACTACTCCCTGGACAGCCCCCCAACCCCATGGAAAGCCCGCCCACCCCTTGGACACTCCCCCCCACCCCCCGAGTACCCCCCACCCCCTAAAACCCTTGTACCCCCTGGAAAGTCCCCCCCCCCCCCAACCCCCACCACCGTGGATAGCCCGCCCACCCCACTAGACACCCCCTCCCCCCTAGACAGCCCCTCCACCCTCGTGGACAGCCCTCCCACCCCCCTGCACACCTTGTACCCCCGTGGATAGCCCGCCCCCGATTACATAGAAACAAATAACTCTGCATTTCCCCCGATTTCCAGAAGCCCCCACTTAGGTGAACCCTAACCTAAGGTCTTCCATATGATCAGTTGCAACTCCCCCATCCAGGTTAGACTCCTTCAACCTCTTCTAAAATACAGTCATAGAAGCCTTCATTGAGGTAATTGACATGGTTTGGGTAGTGGGGTAGGTGGTTTCCCTTTTTTAGTGGGGTGATATGGTACTTTCTGTGGACATTAGTTTGGGTGTTATGAAATGTACTAACTTTTCACAATATTTCCATTTTTTAGAATCAATAACTTATTTAAAAAAACACTTTTTACACATTATGCATCTTTCATTAAAAGGCTTCACTTTGTAATATCTTGAACAATGTTTTATCAGGTCTATGGTGTCTTCTTGGTATGTGATAAATGAAAGAAATAAAAAACACATCTCACCTCAAATCTAGGCACACATAACTGAATTAATTTTTATATCTTTACATTGTTTTAATAGTTCACTACATCAACTAGAAACTCCTTCCTTTATCATTTACATAAATTTATTTTCTTTTAAAGTTCAATCCTATTGAATTTTTTATGTCAAAATGACTTATATAAATTCTTTTTACAGAATGGACAGAAGTTGGATGTATGAAACTGATCAGATCTCAAGCGATTTTCAAAACAATTTGGAGAGATTTATAGATTTTGCATTTCACAGTGCTTCATATAGTGGTCTTAGACATTGCCCATGTTCCAATTGTGTTGGTAGACCTTGGTTGAGCCATGACGAAGTTAGATACCACATAAAAAAATTGTTTTCAAGCAAACTACTCTATGTGGTATCACAATGGGGAGAAAATGAAATCTAAAATTGGTGATGATCTAAATGAAAGGACTGGAATGGAGAATTTGTTAGATGATCAGTTTCTGTTTATCCGTCATCATGAAAAAGAAAGGATTTTGACTCAAGAAGACTTCGATATGAGGACAGCTGATGCATCTAGTGAAAATGATGATATTGATAGGGTGAAAAAACTGAATTATGCTGCCACGACTCCAATATATCGACAATGTGTTAAAATGAAAAAGATGGATTTTTTAATCCGATTGTTTCATGGGAAAACTATGTATGGGATTTCTAATACAACAATCTATTACATTCTTACCCTCTTGAAGGATTTACTTCTAGATGATGTATATATTCCCTCAAACCACTATATGGCATGGAAGTTAGTTGAGGAACATGGATTTCCCAGAAACAAAATTCATGCTTGCCTGAAAGATTACAGTTTATTCTGGGAGGAAACTGCTGAACGAAATGATTTTATAAAATGTGGCACATCTCGTTGGAAGTAAAAAATCTGATGGAACACCATCCCGCGTTCCACAAAAAGTAATTTGGAACTTTCCATTGATCCCATACTCCATAACATTTTTATGTATGATAACATATCAATAAAAATTAGATGGCATGATACTGAGATAAAGAAGACTAATGATGAGTTGGTTCATCCTGCAGATGGATTTGCATGGTAGATATTTGATGCTCAACAACCTGATTTTGCAGCTGACGTGCATAATGTGAGGCTGGGTCTTTCATGCGATGGTTTTAATCCATTTGGGTAGATCCTTACATTGCACATCACATGGCCAGTTTTTATACACATTTATAATCTTCCCCCGTGGTTTTGTATGAAAAAACCATTCACCTTCATGAATATACTCATATCTGGTCCTTCTGATCCCGACATTGATATTGATGTATACATGCAACCTTTAATAAAAGAGTTGAAACTTCTTTGGGATGTGGGTGTGCGTACATACGATTCATGTTTGAAAGATATATTTCAGATGTGTGATGCGCTTATGTGTATGATCAATGATTTTCCAGCTTATGCAAATATGTTTGGATGGAGCACGAACTAAAAAATGTCATGTCCAGTTTATATGAAGAACACATGATCCAAAAGACTGAAACATCACAGTAGTTTCAGTTTTATGGGACATCGACGATTCTTTCCAAATGATCATCCATATAGAATGAATCGTCGATGATTTAATAATTCTATAGATACCGATGATCCACCTCAGCATATGTCTGGAACTGATGTGCTTAATGAATTGAAAGATTTCTGTTTTTCGTTCGGGAAGGGTCAATTGAAATCTAGAAAGAGAAAGAATGTTTCCACTGAAACCTGTTACAATTGGAGGAAGAGGAGTATCTTTTTTGATTTTCCTTATTGGTCAACCAATTTGTTATGTCATTTCTTAGACGTAATGCATATTGAAAATAATATATGAGAAATGTTTCTTTCGATTCTTCTAAATGTCAAGGAGAAGACAAAAGATGATTTACGATCATGGCGTGACTTGGTGGATTGGGGAATTAGACCAGAATTGCATCCTGTGCGTATCTGTGAAAATAAATGGCAACTTCCATATTCTTCTTATGTGATGACACCTATGGAAAAAAACAATTTCTGGAAGTATTAGAGACTATCATAGTTCCTGATTGTTATTCAAGCAACATATCTAAATGGGTCAATAGAAGAGAGTTGAAGCTAAAATCTTTGAAGACTCATGATTATCACGTTCTACTGCATGAGTCGCTTACAATAGCAATCTATAATCTTTTTTCCAATAATGTAAGGGTGGTTATTATTCGGTTGTGCCATTTCTTTAAGATCATTGTGCTAAGAACGTGTCTATGCCTTTCTTGAAAAAAATGTTGGCAGATGCCCCATAAATTTTTTGTGAGTTGGAGAAAATATTTCCTCCATAATTTTTTACATGCATTCTACATCTGACTATCCATATTACCACTGAAATACTTCTCGGAGGACCTGTTTCTTTTCATTGGATGTATCCAACTAAAATAAATATGTTCACATTAAATTCATATGTCTGATACAGAAATCATCCCAAAGGTTCTATCATGAACGGTTACCTGGCTCAAGAATGTATGGATTTCTGCTCGATGTATTTGTCTGATATTACTACAAGATTGAATAGACCAATGAGAAATGAAGAAGAATAGTATGATAAAATTGAACCCAGTTTTCCATCACTTCCTCAAATAGGAGGAATTCATGGATCATATACATTGAAGACATTAATCCATGAAGAGCATGAGATGGAACATCGCACAGTTTTGTTTAACTGTGATTTGTTTGATGACTATATCAGGCAACTAAATTAATTATGTATATATTACATATATATATATATATATTAAAATATTCATATTTTTTATCTATAGGGAACATAAAACAATGATAAATAGGAAGAATCGTTCTTTATCATTGAGAAGGAGAAAGACTTTGCATAGCAAAGTGTTTTCTGCTTGGCTAAAATTGAAGGTAAAAATATTACTATTTAAATTAATTATTTCAATATTTAATTAAGTTTAATAGTCATTTATATTGTAGGTATTGAGTTTTTCTACTGACTCTGTCTCTGAGGAAATAAGAGCTTTGGCTTTTGGTCCTAATACAGTGGTTCGTGAATGTAAATCAATTGTTATCAATGGGTACAAATTTATTGTCACTGAACGAGCAAAGAACTAGAAAACACAACATAATGGTGTTATGGTTACTGCCACAATAGATTGTTATGCCAGTGCATTAGATAGTATACCACGATTTGGAAATGTCGGTTATTATGGAGTCGTTGAGAAAATAATAATATTGGATTATTACTCTCATGGAAGAGTCACAATGATGAAATGCCATTGGTTTGATTCGATGATGAGACATGGCACATTTATTGATGATTGTAGATTTTGAGTAATTTATATGACTCGCACTCTTTCTACTAAAGAATCATATGTGTTGGCATCAATAGATAAACAAGTTTTTTATGTCAAAGACCAACTTCGACCTGAATTTGGTGTCATAGTTGAAGTAATTTTAATACATATTTTTGCTGATGGTGACGATGGAATTAAAATTGTCCATATTTCCATTGGAACCAATCCATTTATTTCTTTTGATGACTCCAATAGCTAAATTTTCAGAGTTGATTGTGAACCTGATGTTGTGGTTGGAAATATATAGAATCATTCATCCATGTTCTCAATTATTTTGGTTTACCTCGATTTGGGTTGTTAAGGTTTGTAATATTCAAATTGATTTAGAATTGACCACAAATATGTTTTAGCTGATTTGACCATTATGTGAATTTTCAATGTTTATTGGTTGTTGTTTTATTTGAATTTCATTTTCTAATTTAGAATTGAACTGTATTCAAACCTAGTCAAACAATATTTCTAACGTGGTGAACATTACAACATGTATGATATATTAAATTCATTCAAGCTCTTCTAAAAGAATTGATAGCTAAATTACCAATGAATCCCCCTATTTCCTCATATATTTAGTTTTTTGGTTTACACATTAGTTTCCTTTTTCTATTTAATTACATATTTGTTTTCAAAAGCAGGAAATGCAGCCAATTGAAGAGAGACGAAGGAAAAAAATGATGGAGAACAATCGACGAATGACAGAGATGGGTGTTCCACCATTAGTGCCTATTGTGAGTACATTATTTAAAATATATATATATTTAAAGAAAATATAATGTCATGTGATTAGTTTTTTTGTAAACATTTTTGTGGGATCCACCTATACTTCGATAGTTATTCGACAAGGAGACTAGTACTGGTCCTAGTACTCAGGCTGGTGGTACGAGGAGGGTTCGTACCAGAGGTGGACGATCAACTGCGCGTGCCCGACTAGACCCTTCCCCTCCCACTGACATGTCATACTTCCCACATTCTGATCATGGTGTGTCGTTAGGGACACACGCGATATTTAAGCCCCCATGTTTTTGCTACCTTATGCATCTTCTGCTCCATCGTTTTCACATCCCATGATAATTCCCACTCCCCAGTCAGAATCCGGTCATACTGTTGTCCCATCTTCTTTTCCTTCTACTTCTGTCTCTCCAAGATTCTATATTCCATTGTCTTTGACTCCTGTTCCACCACAGGGTGTTCCATCAGTTTTTGGGGATCCAGCGACGCTCAGCGATCATACTGCCATAGGTATATAAATAAAAACCATACAAATTTTTATAGAAATACTTATTTTCATTATAACATGTTTTGATAAAATATTTTTTTTTCTTTAATGGTAGATACATCTACTGACAGGCGGCGGTTGCAGGGGCGTACATGCATCCATTCAGTGTGGAACCACCGCACACAGGTTATGGTGGATTACAATGAATTCACCCAAATGGTTGAGAAATCAGGCCAGCAATGTCGGAGTTTTTTGGCGACGCTTACAAAATACTCCGACATCATTCTCGTCAGCCCGCTGTCATGGAGAAAATTTCCACATGAGGTCAACGATAGAGCATCGGCAGAGATATGGGTAAAAAAATATGTTTTTTTAATTCCATGGAATATTTTTGTATTTATATGAATTAATATTTTGATGCCCAGATCGATTTAATTTTCTAGATGGCGAGGGTGCACGAGCGGATCATCTAAAGGATTTAGGTGAGCTTTAGAGAGCCGACAAGCATGAGTTGTATATTGGCTGGCATGCTAAAGTTGGCACTGAGTTGGAGGTGTTACAAGTCATGGATGATTGTCCTATAGAGTAATATCCTCAGATGATTACTTATTGGAAGAGTACACAGTTTAAGGTATGAATTACTTGTGAGGTATTTAAATTATAACTTTCATGTTTTGAATTAATATTATCGTTTGTAATATTGAATTTTATTTAGGAATCATCTAGAAAAAATAAAAAAACATTGTTGAACAAATATACCTCCACACACTAGGACGTATGATGATGTCGGATCTTGAGAGGAAGCAGGTATGACAATTTTTTATAAGTTTTCTTTACAACTTACATTTTCTATTGTTTTCTCAATTATTTAATCGTTTGCTAAAGTTTTCATATAACATTATTTTTCAATGTCATTGTAGAGGAAAATAATGAATATTGAAGGATGTGTGCCTCAAGAAAAACTGTTTTGCTCGAGTAGACGAATAAAGGATAGAAGTGCCGTCAACGAAGAGACTCAGTAGCAGATTGTAAGTTTTAATCTATTGATTTTATATTTTAATATCTATTTTGTAACGTAATAGTATATTTATATTTGTAACAGGTTGCTTTAGAGGCCCTTGATTCCCAAGAACCAGACAATTTTGGGCCAACAGATCATTTACATCAGGTGTTGGGAGAGGAGCATCCTGGCAGAGTACACTCCAGACCTAGGATAGCCTCAAAGAGGTATTATCCCTCCTCAGGTACGACCTGTAGTGCCACCGAGGTGTAGCAAGTTAGGGAACAGGAAGAACAGGCTGAGAAAAGGGCCACAGAGATGGCAGAATAGTCTTCTTGGGCAAACAGTGTGTTTATGAAATTTATTGAAGTTCTACGTCCAACACTTCCAGCAGAGGCCAACCCAGCTTTTGATGATTATATGTCGTCGATACGTTCTATATATGGTTCACCAGGTGGCAGTTCTAGTGGTGGTCAGGATGATTTATAGCTTAACAATGATGATGGTGAGGATTTTGATGCAGAATAGGAGGAGGGCAAGGCGGGTGGCGAGGGAGAGGAGGAGGGCGTTGAGGAGGGTGAGGACGATGATGGGGATGAGGAAGAGGGTGATGATGATGGTGATGATGGTGATGATGATGTGGGAAAAATTGATCCATTACATTTTTTACTGATATTACATATATTTGATATTTAATATATTATAGTTGTTGGTTTTATCTAGACTCGTAGTATAGTATTGGAGTTGAGTTGTTTTTATATATTATTTGTTTTTATGGATGTTGTTGTCTTTTAGTGGTTATGTGTTTGGGAACCCCCCTCCTTCCTAGACCCTGGACAACCCCCCACCATCCTCCTTGGACCTTGGAAACCCCCCTGACAGCCCCCAGATAGCACCCCGAACAGCCCCCCCCCCCCACCCTCATCCCTGGACCCTAGACAGCCCCCCGGACAGCTCCCCAGACAGCCCCCCAGACAGCCCCCCGGACAGCCCCCCATCCTCCTCCTTGGACCCCGGACGACCCCCCAAACAACCCACGTAAAGCCCCCCTTCACATCCCCCCACCCTCCTCCTTGGTCCCTAGACATCCCCCCGAACACCCACCATACAACCCCCAGACACCCCACCAGACAGCCCCCACCCTCCTTGATTTCATTTATTACTAGAAAACAAACCAAACGCATTTGGTTTCCATTGAAAGTTTAAGAGACCGATCCATGGGTCATATGTGACGTGTTCGAATTAACCCCGCCAAAATTTGAGACGTGGTGTGGCTGGAACCACTCAAATTGTCTATCTTTTGTTTCAAAAGGACGTCATTTTAATTAAAAAAACATCAACTGGCATACAGAAAACCGACCGAATGCTTTTGGATTATAAGTGAAAAGAACAACTGACATACAGAAAACTAACCAAACGCCTTTGGATTCTATTTATAATTTATCAAAATGATCCATGGGTCATATGTGACGTGTGCGAGCCAATCTCGGCTCAATTCGAGTCACGGTGTGGCCGGGATCACTCTAAGTGTCTCTCTTTTGTTTAAAATGGACAACATTTTAAGTACATATGGAAAACTGACCAAACACATTCAGTTTCCATTGAAACGTTAGAAGAACGATCCATGTGTCATATGTGATGTGTACGAGTAAACCGCACCTCAATCTGAGGCACGGTGTGGCCGACACCACTCAATGTGTCTCTCATTTGTTTAAAATGGACTTCATTTTAAGTGAAAACAACAACTAGGATATGGAAAACCAACCAAACAGATTATGATTTTGTCGATACTTTAGAAAAACAGTACATGGGTAATATGTGACATGTACGAGTAAACCCCGCCTCAATCTGAGGTGTGGTGTTGCCAAAACAATTCATAGTGTCTCTGTTTTGTTTAAAATGGACATCATTTTATGTGAAAACAACAACTGACATACGAACAACTTACCAAATGCATTTGAAATGTGTTGATGCTTTAGGAGAACGATTCATGGGTCACATGTGACGTGTAAGAATCAACCCCGCATAAATCTGAGATGTGTTGTGGCTGGCACCACTCAAAGTGTTTGTCATCTGTTTCAAAAGAACGTCATTTTAATTGAAAAACATCAACTGGCATACGGAAAACCGACCAAACGCATTAGGATTGTCTTGATACATTAGCACAATGATTCATATGTCATATGTGACATGTACGTGTCAACCCCACCTCAATCTGAGGCGCAGTGTGGCCGGAACCATTCAAGGTTTCCGCCTTTTGTTTCAAAAGGACGTCATTTTAATTGAAAAGCATCAACTGGCATACGGAAAACCGACCAAACGCATTAGGATTATGTTGATAATTTAGAACAACAATCCATGGGTCATATGTGACATGTACGAGTCAACCCTGACTCAATCCGAGGCATGGTGTGGCCGCCACAACTCAAAGTGTCTGTCTTTTGTTTCAAAAGAACATCATTTTAAGTGAAAAACATCAACCGGCATACAGAAAACTGACCAAACGCATTTTGATTTTGTTGATACTTTAGAAAAATGATCCTTGGGACATATTTGACGTGTATGAGTCAACCCCGCCTTATTTGGAGGCACGGTGTGGCCAGAATCACTATAAGTGGCTCTATTTTGTTTAAAATGGACAACATTTTATGTACATACAGAAAACTGACCAAACGCATTCGGTTTCTATTGAAACGTTATAAGAACGATTAATGGGTTATATGTGACATTTAAAAATCAACCCCGCCTCAATATGAGATGCGGTGTGGCTGGCACCACTCAAAGTGTCTTCCTTTTGTTTCAAAAGGATGTCATTTTAATTGAAAAACATCAACTGGCATACAAAAAACTGACCAACGCATTCGGATTGTGTCGATACTTTAGAACAACGATCCATGGGTCATATGTAACATGTACGAGTCAACCCTCCCTCAATCCGACGCACGGTGTGGCTGCCACCACTCAATGTGTCTGTCTTTTGTTTCATAAGGACATCATTTTAAGTGAAAAACATCAACTGGCATAAGGAAAACCAACCAAACGCATTTGGATTGTGTCGATACTTTAGAAAAATGATCCATGGGTCATATGTTACATGACCGAGTCAACTCTGCCTTAATCAGAGGCATGGTGTGGCCATAATCACCCTAAGTGGCTCTATTTGGATTAAAATTGTCAACATTTTAAGTACATACGGAAAACCGACCAAATGCATTCGTTTATCATTGAAACATTAGAATAAAGATTCATGGGTTATATGTGACGTGTACAAATCAACCCCGCCTCAATCTGAGACGCGGTGGGGCCGACACCACTCAATGTGTCTGCCTTTTGTTTCAAAAGGACGTCATTTTAATTGAAAAACATCAACTGGAATACAGAAAACTGACCAAACGCATTCGGATTGTGTGGATACTTTAGCACAACGGTCCATGGGTCATATGTGACGTGAACGAGTAAACCCCTCCTCAATCCGAGGTGTGTTGTGGCCTCCACCACTCAATGTGTCTGTTTTTTGTTTCAAAAGGACGTCATTTTAAGTGAAAAACATAAACTGGCATAAAGAAAACTGACCAAACGCATTTTTATTGTGTTGATAATTTAACACAATGATCCATGGGTCGTATGTGACGTGTATGAGTCAACCCCGCATTAATCGGATGCACGGTGTGGCCAGAATCACTCTAAGTGTCTCTCTTTTGTTTAAAATGGACAACTTTTTAAGTACATACGAAAAAAAACCAAACGCATTCAGTTTCCATTGAAACATTAGAATAATGATTCATGAGTCATTTGTGAAGTGTAAAAATCATCCCCTCCTCAATCTGAGATGCGGTGTGGCTGACACCACTCAAAGTGTCTACCTTTTGTTTCAAAAGGACGTCATTTTAATTGAAAAACAACAACTGGCTTATGAAAAACCAACCAAACACATTCAGATTGTGCGATACTTTATGAAAACGATCCATGGGTCATATGTGACATGTACGAGTCAACCCCACCTCAATCAGAGGTGCGGTGTGGCCGCCACCACTCAAAGTGTCTGTCTTTTGTTTTAAAAGGACGTCATTTTAAGTGAAAAACATCAACTGGCAGAAGGAAAACCGACCAAACGCATTCGTAATGTGTTGATACATTAGCACAATGATCCATGGGTCATATGTGATGTGTACGAGTCAACCCCACCTCAATCCGAGGTGCGGTGTGGACGCCACCACTCAAAGTGTCTGTCTTTTGTTTCAAAAGGACGACATTTTAAGTGAAAAATATCAACTGGCATATGGAAAAGAAACCAAACACATTTGGATTGGGTCGATACTTTAGCATAACGATCCATGGGTCATATGTGATGTGTACGAGTCATCCCTGCCTTAATATAAAGCACGCTGTGGCCAGAATCACTCTAAGTGGCTCTCTTTTGTTTAAAATGGACAACATTTTAAGTACATACGGAAAAATGACCAAACACATTCGGTATCGATTGAAACTTTATGAGAACAATTCATGGGTCATATTTGACGTGTACGAATCACCCCCGCCTCAATCTGATATATGGTGTGGCCGGTACCAGTCAATGTGTCTGCCTTTTGTTTTAAAAGGACGTCATTTTAATTGAAAAACATCAACTGGAATACGAAAAAATGACCAAACGCATTCTTATTGTGTCGATACATTAGAACAACGATCCATGGGTCATATGTGACATGTAAAAGTCAACTTCGCCTCAATCTGAGGTGTGGTGTGTCCACCACCACTCAAAGTGTCTGTCCTTTTCTTCAAAAGGACGTCATTTTAAGTGAAAAACATCAACTGGAATATGGAAAACTGACCAAACGCATTCGGATTGTGTCGATACTTTAGCACAACGATCCATGGGTCATATGTGACATGTGCGAGTCAACCCCTCCTTAATCGGAGGCATGGTGTGGCCGAAATCACTCTAAGTGGCTCTCTTTTGTTTAAAATGGACAACATTTTAAGTACATAAGGAAAACCAACCAAACGCATTTGGTTTCTATTGAAACGTTAGGAGAACGATTCATGGGTCATATGTGACATGTAAAAATCAACTCCACCTCAATATGAGATGTGGTGTGGACGGCACCACTCAAAGTGTCTACCTTTTGTTTCAAAAGGACGTCATTTTAATTGAAAAACATCAAATGGAATACGGAAAACTGACCAAATGCATTAGGATTGTGTCGATACATTAGCAAAACAATTCATGGGTCATATGTGATGTGTACGTGTCAACCCCGCCTCAATCCGAGGTGCGATGTGGCCGCCACAACTCAAAGTTTCTGTCTTTTGTTTCAAAAGGACGTCATTTTAAGTGAAAAACATCAAATGACATATAGAAAGCCGACCAAACACATTCGTATTGTGTCGATAATTTAGAACAATGATACATGGGTCATATGTGACGTGTATGAGTCAACCTCTCCTTAATCAGAGGAACGGTGTGACTGGAATCACTCTAAGTTGCTTTCTTTTGTTTAAAATGGACAACATTTTAAGTACATATGGAAAAATGACCAAACGCAATCGGGATCCGTTGATACTTTAGGAGAACGATCCATGGGTCATATGTGACGTGTACGAATCATCACTTCCTCAATCTAAGATGTGGTATAGATGGCACCACTCAAAGTGTCTGCCTTTTGTTTCAAAAAGACGTCATTTTAATTGAAAAACATCAACTAGCATACAGAAAACTGACCAAACACATTCAGATTGTGTCGATACTTTAGCAAAACGATCCATGGGTCTTATGTGATGTGTATAAGTCAACCGCGACTCAATACAAGGTGCGGTGTGACTGTTAGCACTCCAGGTGTATGTATTTTGTTTAAAATGGAAATTATTTCATGTAAAAATATATGGTATACAAAAAACCGATCATATTATGAATTGACTTCCGTATTCCACATATAATTATAATCTAAATTTTAAATTTTATTCTAAATGAATTATGTATGTTTATAATTACGTTATGAATTCTATTTTAATTATGGATGTGTATATTTCTATCATTATATGTTAAATGTGTATGAATTTTTTCTCTATATGTAAGTTTTAGTTGGTTATTGCAGGTACAATAATTGTATATGTATGTGTTATTTTATTGAAGGTACAATAATTAGATTGAAAATGAGATGGAACCCACAAAATGAAACCTGGTGGGAAAATTGTAGAGCTGTGGGGAAAATTGTAGAGCTGGTGAGCAAATTGCAGAGCTGCTGTGTATTTTTCCCCAGCATAGGCTATGCCAACGGTTTGAAACTGTTGGCATAGCATGTCTGGGTTTTGTTTTAAATAAGGGTCATAGAACCGTTGGTAAAACACTTTTCTTAATGGTTTATAAAACGTTTGGAAAGAGGAGACCTTGGGTTTTTCCAACGGTTTGGCCAAACCATTGGTAAAAACTTGGTAATTTTCTCCACTATATCCCAACGGTTTGCCAGAACCGTTGGGATAGGGTAATTTTTCTCCACCCAATCCCAAGGGTTCACTGTTAACCATTGGGAAAATCTTTCCCGACGGCTTAATTCCCTACAGTTTGCAGAACCATTGTTATAACATATTCCAACGGTTCTGTAGCCTTTCCCAACAGTTCTAAACTGTTGGGAAATCCGGTATTTCCAGTAGTGAATATGGTAATTAATGGTAAAAATGATATTATTATTACCCTAAAACATGTCCTAATTCTATTATATAAGTATAATTCAACAAAAAACAACTTTATGAATTAAATATGAACCTCTTTGGTACACTTGGATTAGATTAGGACGTTTATTATTATTTAATTCAAAGAAGAGTTAAAAGTGTTAAATTCAATGTTTATTAACTGAATCATTTTTAATATAGAATTACACATAAGATAAATTCAACTATAAAAAATCATTATAAATATAAAATGATTCCCTATATAATAATATTTTATTTATAATTTTTAGAAATTAAATAATTATATTTATTTATGACACAATGATGATGCAGTAATTACCTAATTAATGAAATAATAAAATAATTGAAATTATAAATAACCAAATAAATGTAATTTGAAACTCTTTATGAATTCCTATAATTTTAGAGCATAATATGACAAGTTAGGGTTGGTTATATTAATTTTTTCTAGGTAATAATGCTGTTATGAATTTAGAAAAATCAAAATACCAAATAGTGTCAAAATTGACATAAAAGAGTTTTAAAAACAAATATTATTTTATTATTTTATATTTTATTCCTAAAAATATAAGATTCAGCCAAAAGACTTATATAATGATTGGTGTATCATTAATGAACCACTTGGGGTTCGTTTGGAAGTTATAGTAAGTTTATTGACCATATAATATAAAAATACAAAGAGGCATGGTAAATGCCAAACTATTTAACTAAGAGTTAAATAAAAAATACAAGGTTAATATAATGAACCAAAATTGTCTATAACCGATTGGTTGAGTGATTTTAGACCCATACTCACCTTATAATTTAAATAATCTATTTTGAGGCCATTATAAACCGAAAATTATTTTATTATAAAATAATATTTCTAGCTTTTCCTAAGGTACCCCTTACCCCTCTTATAAATGATCACTTCCCCTTCTCTCTAATTCACACCTTCAAAGACATTTAGATCAGCCAACCCCTGCCAAAATACCCTCTAAACTATCCTCCCTTCATCCTAGAGACCATTTTTTAGTCAGAAAGCCATCCTAATGATCCCTTTTGATAAAATCAAAATGAAGAACCCGAAGAAGAGGTAAATATTTCATCAACTATTTCATGTTCCTTTCTTCATCCACTTCCACTTTCTTTGTTGTTTCCATTCTAAAATAATAACTCTAGTATCTTCTATATACTATTATGTTATTATAAATATTGTACAACCATATTCATTATTCAATCCATCCTTGTAATTACATGTCACTATACACGCATATGTATAGCTTATCGTCTCCACATCGTGGTGTAATTGTTATTCAATACATTTTTTTGGATGGGTATAATAATGATGTTTAATTTATGTAAATAATAAATATAACATGATAATTATTCTTTATATATGATATAACATATGATTATATGTTATTTTAATATAAAAAGAATGATATTGTCACTCATGTGTACGTACGGATTACCGTCTCCACGAACGTGATGAGATTCATTCCCCATCATATCAATTCATGACTAATTTTTATTAGATGATTAAAAATAATGTTTACAAACTTAATATCATTCTGAATATGAATAAGATACATCCTATCCATTACAAACAATACTTACGACACAAATCATATAAAGCAAAATGATTCAGTTAACACCCGAAACGACGATAATACTAAGATATTATTAACAAAGCATTGATTAAAGATCATATATGATTCCATATTAATGTATATGATTATTTTATAATTTAATAACAATTATTTCACATTTATACAAGAGTTTAACCAACCCTTGACCAAATAATATTAAAAGTTAAGGGTTAATTTCACAATCTCTTCATTATCCGAGGTTGTTTATACATAATTATCTACTAAGACCTCATTATCATCCACATCCATGTTTCTTAAAAATGTATTCCAATTTTTTTTAATATTTACTATACTATGGTTTTAAGTCATTAATTTCTTTGTTATACTTTTTATAAAATGGTTTGAAACGAATATTTTTTTCATTTTCCAAACAAGGTACTTTATGACCTTTTCGAAAAAATTAAGGTAAGAATGTTTTTCTAACATATAAGGGTTTTGCGGCTGTTTTCTGCCATTATAACATCATAAGAGATTCCCTTAAAATCTTATAAAAATATTCCCAAAATAAATGTTTTATTTTATAATTGTATGATTTTTAAATGATTTCAAAATTGAAACAAGATATTTATCAAAAAAAGTTTTTGATTTCATCTATGTCAACATACTTTGGTGTATTTTAACCTTATTTGATATAGATTTATTATGATAGAAAACATCCATATTTTATTGAAGGTTTTTTGATATGTTTGACTGTGGATGTTTTATTTTTACAAAATTCATGGTTTATGGATAATGTATGGAAATTTCGTATGCTAGTTTTAATACGAATGTTTATGTGATGTTTAAACCTTCTCATATGAGGAATAAATTGAACTTAGTACGTAATGGGTGGATCCCTCTATAGCTCCTTGATGCATCGGTAGGTCTCATGAGACAAACTAGTGTCTTGGCATAAGGACTTGACAAAATATTATTTGTAGTCTTGGGAAAAGGCCTTGATTATGTTGTTATGAATGTCTGGCATTATGCATTCCATCACTATGAAAGTGGCTATTGATATTCAATGTGATTGTTCGACTAATAGAATTTTTATCTGAGTAAGTAAATGGAATTATTTTGATTTTATATTTTCCATACCATGATGAAGTTTATTTTGAAAATGCTTTTGTTTTGTTTTGTTTTGTTTTGTTTTTTTGAAAAGGGTTTTGTTTTAGTTTTGTACATTGCCTTAAATATTTATGCTTATTTATGAAAGTTTCTACAATATTGTTATCCTTACTGAGCATCTAAGATCGCCCCTTTCTAGGTTTTATTTTTTCCCAGGATGCGAAGATGTATATTAGGACTGACCTGCAGGGACAATCTATGTTATCTCAGTGTTTTCTATGGAAACAATGTTGTTGTAGTATTCCATTTTATGATCTAATGTAAACCTTATGAATGTATATAATACTTACAAGGATACTAAACTAATTGGTCTTTCTAGACATGATCTTTTGTGATCATGTTAATGATATGTAATAATGCACAGACTCTGGAAATCAGTGGTCGGGGCATTACATTTATACCTGGTGAGCTAACACAAAGCTATCCCAAAGAAAACTTTTCAAACACACAAATGCATTCAGTGTTTTTGTGAACTAAGTCAGAAATCAGAAGTTAGGGTCCTGGTGTATGGATACGTCGGTTTCCAAACCAAAAATGGACTCCCTACACTGAAAAACACACTCATAACACTTCACACTATTTCCACATAGAAAAGATCAGAGTATTAGTTCATCGGTAGGATTGAACTCTTTTGATACCAATTTGCCACAACCCTTTTCTCAGGGCCCATGCCGTTACTACCGCAAGCCCGACTTCTATAGGCTAGGGGCTGGTGAATAGCCCTGAAAGGAATATTCCAAAAAACGGGAAGGTATTGGCTTTATAACATGAAAACCCACTCAACTAAGAACAATTTCGGATAGAGGAACAAAGTAAAACTATGTAGTAAGTAGGGTGTGTATAGAAAGTAAAAGGGGAAAGAATACATGACCAATTGTAAAGTTCAATGAAACTAAAAAGTACAAGTAAAATTGAAACAACATCTATGAACACCCACCAAGGATCCTACCTGAAGGGTAGGTACAGCTCTCAAAGGGTCATCTCTGCGGTATGCCTCGTCTAATGTCCACCTCTGAGCTACCTCTAGTCCTAGTACCCTCATCCTCAGTCAGCGCTGTCCATCGTCTGCACCAAACACAACAAGGTGCGGGCATATCCCATGATGGGGCGAGTATAATATTACTCATTATGGACCCCGAGACCCTCAAAGGTCTCACAAAATCCACAAAGGATAAACCACAAATCAAGGAAACAACTGTCAACCATACTTAGGTATATGCCCATACATATACCTAAGTTGTCAAGTAAACTAATCACAATCATGTGAAAACATGAGGCCCAACTCAAAATCCCAAAGCCCAATTATTCCATGAAATAAAGAATACCACAAAGTTAAAGACATATCTCACACAAGTTATATAACTCTGAGAAATAGAATTATGAAGCAGACCCACACAGGATCGCTATGGAAGTTGATAGCTAGCCATATGATTCTTTAGAGATCGTAACAGGTAACATTACCAGTCACAATGTTGAACACATCAGATGCTAGAGAAATCCTCCCCTATCGTGTATAGTGGGCCTTCCACGCCACACATAGACAGTTCCCACTAACCTTGGACCACTAAGGTACTCCTCCTATTGAGTAAAGTGGGTTTGTCTCATCACACAGAGGTGCTCCCCACCATCCATCTACCACGTCACACAGAGGAACTCCCCATCATGGTTTTTCCGTGTCACATTATGGTGCTCCCCCACTGGGCCTGTTGAGTCACTCCGAGTCAAAATAGTCAGCAGTCGTCAAGTCTAAGCCAGTCACAGGGATCCATATTGATCGTGCATGGGAGAACCACTTCCAAAGACAGTTTTCATAACTCAACTGTCCCAATGTTCAAAAAAAGTGACCCAAATGTCTGTCACATCAAAAGAGACCCAACACAATAGACGGCGCGTCAATTAGATTCCCGCTCTGTAAGATATTAGTGTTTTCTCTATGAGGGCCCAGTTTGATTAGGGGTCCGATCTAACCAGGCTATACTCTAACATTATATAAAACTCATTTCGAGTATATCAAAAGGAACTTCTTGATCCGAGGTTTCTGACACTGTCGACGGTTCGTGAAATGAATGCACGATTCTCATGCTATGGCCAAAAAAAGAAAAACTACGTTCAGATGGGCCCGGGTCTGTTCCGACCCGGTAGGACCGACCGGCCTGACCTGGTCTGGGTCCAGCCGGGATGGCTTAGGACTCGGTGGGCCCGGCCCACTGGGACATTTTCTGGCCCGGCCCGTGTAGGGGATGGCCCGGAGTGGCCCGCGAAGGGCACGACCCCATTGGCGCGGCCCTCTGGGCGGGCCGTGGTGGGAAGACGATCCTCCCTAGCCATAACCTATGGTGTAGGCTCCGCCCTATAATCTGAACTGCACAATGGTCATTAATTCACCATACTAGAACGCGGGACCGCTCAGCGGTCCCGTACGGTGTACCTCAGTAGGTTGGAATTGCTAATGGCTTTTCCATCCAGTGGAATGATGACGCCGCTATCCACCAGCGGCAGACTGGGTACCGGCCGCCCTCCGGCCTCTAGTGTGGCCCAGCAGCCACGACCACCTACTCCACCGGTGGTGCAGACCCGCGTCGTTGCTCCACTATGCGGCTAGCCGGATGTCGGGCTCAACCCGGATTTACCACATCTGATGGGTTGTGGCCTCCTTCTCGACCAGCAGCGCGGACGCGTGCCACCCTTCCTCCCACATGGCCGGCCGGGTGCCAGCCGATGCCTTCATCCGCAAGCCGCTGCTGCTTCATTCCAAGCCCAAAAAATTAAATGATCACATATTCTAAATCCTTGCGTCGAGGGCTTCCTGTCCATATATCGCGCTCAGCAAAACTCTGTGATTCCAGCGTCAAAAAATATTAGGCATTGAAGAATGCATGAAGAACGTGTGACAAATAAAAGGAAAGATGTGCAAGGTTTATGTGCGGGACGATGGTCATCACCGTCATGAATTTAGGATGGGAAGAATAATTAGAAGAAATTCAACATATATAAAAACCACTACATCAAACTGCAATAAATATTCCTTATCCACAAGAAGAAATCATCCGTTGATCAATTATTTAGAGTTGATCTGCTTTCTTTATATAGAAGAGAAGAACAATGGAAAAAATAATCACGCATTTTTAAACCCCTACTTCGATTTTCCGAAGGCAGTGGCATGAGGAAGAAGATGATGTCATTGATGAATGTTGGAATTCGTCGCTTCCGCAAGACGCTTCGGATCTGGGCTCGAGGTTGGTTCCTCGTTCTTCATTGCAAGTGGTTCTTCATTGAAAAATGTTCTTCCTAGTTCTCCATGGTTCTCGCAACTCTCCTTTTCCAACTATTTCCATCAAGTAAATGATAATCCAAAATATTAAAATAAGTTTATGAAATTAATTGTGGTTGGGACAATTAAATGGTCCAATAAATTAAATCACATTGGAACAATTTAAATGGGAGGATTCCAAGGGATTTCCCCACATTGAAGAATGGTTCCAGTGGTCCCCACCACTATAATTCAAAAATGAGGTTTCAAGTCGGGTGGTCCCCACCTCCATAATTCAAAAAGAAGGATTCAAAAAAAATATTAATTATTTTATTTTTCTTCTTCCACGAAAAACTGAAAAACTAATTTACATCCTGAAACTACTACAGTCGTGGTGACGGTCTCTTTAAGAGAATACCGACACTATGAGTTCAACGGTGTCCTTGGATTTCAATTCTAAGCACCAGTACAAAAGTTAAAAAAACCCTCTCACATGTTTGTTTAATGTAACTAAAAAAAAGTTCAGAATGTCAATATGTTCTTAATAATTGTTATTGATTAATAGTGTGGTTTAATAAGATGTTTTTAACATTAGATCCAATCCTGTTTGGTTGATTATTGGAATATTCTCTGAATTTTTTATGGATTCAATTATTAACAAGGATCCTTATTGTTATTTCCATTACCAAAACCAAAATATGTTAATGTGAGTGACGAAAAATTGTCATCATAATATAATTGTAAGAAATTTTCTAATGAAAAATCAACCTCAAAATATATTACTCTTTCAGACTATCTAATTATCATTCAGTTAAGCCAAAATCACTCTTTGTTCAATCTAGATTTCAGTAGGATGGGGCGTATCACAAATTTTATCCCAATTCTATTACATAATAAATCATTCTTAATTTCCTAGAATGATAACATGATTAAACACTATATATCCCTTGATATTGTAAAACATATTGTGCAGTTACACAACTTTTCCATACAAATAGTTATACTTTAATTAATAAAAAACCCACCATTTTATGTTTTTTACCACTAGATACATTTGTTTCAGATCTTGCATCCTCTTATAGTATCCATACAAAGATGTTATTATTATAAAAACAACACAATCTTCACTTTACGAAAATTTCATGATGTTATCCAATATTTATACTTATCCCTCACACACTAATGTTATTTTCTCAAAATTACTAAAACATTTAATTTTACCACAATTATCCTAAATTGTTATATATAAATTTTAAATTCTTTCCAATTTTATCTTTTCAACCCTTTATTTAACCTCAACTAACATCTTAATCTCTAAATATATCAATACGATTATAAAAACTATAGCTTCCCTAAAACATGACCATCTATGTTAACTAATATAAATAAAATAGATATTTAAAATATACTTCTATGAATAAAAAAATTTATATTTTTATGAATTATGTCTATGTAAATGATTTTATTTATTATAAATCATGCATGAAACGCAACAATGAGTTTAGAGGAACAACATTAAATTATTAAAATAATATGTGTCCTTTGTCCGATATCGATTCGATTAGTGGTTATGAAGAGTAATTTATAAATTTCAAAAAATGAATGGTCTATAATTTTATAAAATGAATTCATTATTCGTCTAATGATTAGAATTTAAAATAATAAATACTTTGAAATAAAATTGTTGTTTCTGCTAAATTGTTTTTTCTGAAATATTGTATTTTATGTGCTAAATTTACTATCATATTAATAAAAATAATTAATATATATTTTTGAATTATAATAATGTATTTATATATTATTTATTTTATCCAATATTCTAAACATTCAAAAAATATTTTTCTAGGCATGGGATAATATTAAATTCCATTTAATGGTTAAAATGTATTTTATTAAAAAAATGTGTTTTTGTTACATTTTGTGCACTTATATTAATACCAATTTTGGCCACATATTGGGAATTAATTACATTAAATTATTTATATAATTAGTATCTTGAGTATAAAATTTTGTAAATAGTCCACTTTTATTTCCAGACAATATGAATAGTAGATGTGGTAAAATGTATCACCTTGGAAAAGTGTAAATATTGTTAATATAGATTAAAGATAAGTGATAGGAACCTAATTTTTCATCCTAATTTTTTTTTGATTTATTTAATGTTACAAATATTACCATAGTATTCAAAATATAATAGTTTGATTTATACCTCTCAATAAATTTTACCTATATAATATTTATATCAATGGAAGTTACAAATTGTCACCCTCATTTTTTCAATATATCTTATATATCTATAAAGTTAATAATAGTATGTTAAAAATAAATCCATGTTTATATTTTTATCATAATAATTTTATTCATTATATAATTTCTTTTTAATTTCATCAATTATATAATGACATTAATATCTAATGTAACACCACTGTATGATTTCTATTTTTAATAAAAAAACATAATAATTGATAATAGAAATATTAAAAGTGATATAATTTGAATGAGTTAATGTGACCCAAAAAATTTATTTATAAATTTGAAATATTTAGGAGGTCTAAAAGCATTATATATTAATTCCCCCTTTTATTGATGTATTTAAAGTTAAATTAAATAAATAGGGGTGATGTTGATAATAGTGACACTTTATCAAAATAACAGTCTATTAAATTATTTAAAAATCCTAAAATCCATAAATAATTTTTTTACATATTATAGGATTTAATATTTCATAAATTATCCATTTATGGGACTATTTTAAATTTTTATGTAAAAAATTACAACCCATTAACATTGAAAAAGGTCCATCGTTGTTAAAATTATAATTTGTTAGTCAATTATAAATAGAACCTCCTCCCTCACTTATTTCTGCCACATTTAGAAGTACGAGATGAAAAATATCGACCAATTACTCTTCCCAATGTCCCTACAGACATTATTTCTTTTTTTTTTCATCCCTAATGAACAACCCTAGAGCCCTTTATAGGATATCTAAAGGATTATATTCAATGAAGTTATAATCACCTTACCCAATATGTTTTTTACTATACATTAACTCACCTAAATATATGGAATTAATCATAAAATAATAACATAAAAATAAAAAATATGATGAAATTTTATTATGATTATGATAAAATCATTATACACCCACTTTCCCATCACACGTGAAGTGAAATTATTGCTCATGTGTATGTGCGACTTAAAACCTCCACATAGCAAAAAAATTAATTTTTCTTCACCATATTGCATGAATGGGTATTATGATGGTTTGAACGATTATATATGATACTTATGACATAACTATACTTCTAAAATTATAATTCCACATCATCCTAGTTAACACCATGTCCTTCAGTAAACAATAGCGGTGTTCGTGAGTATATATAGACTACCACCTCCACGAAGCTATGTGATTAATTTTTCATTTTTATTTTACTTTGATGGAAATAATGAACAATTTGATGAATATATATTATATAATTATGATCTAATAAAGTTAAATAATAATTAACCATACTTTCATTGCATCTATCAAAAAATGAAAATAGAATTCATGCTTTTATACGGTCTACCATCACCATGAATGATGTAATTCATTTTTCTATCTCTTAATTTAATGGATGACTCTAAATATATATGTTATAAATGTATATGATATATATATATTAATTAATGTTCTTTATATTATTAAAAAACATAAATATTCAAATATGGGAACTATAGAACCAATTTAATCATAATAAATAAAATAGTTAACATCCAGAAACGATGTTTTTAAGAAATTATTATTGATCAAAGGGGTTGTTTAAATGTCATAAGGAGATCATATATGATATTTTAAGTAATAAAATGACTTTTTAATACCATTATGATATATTTGTATTTATTATAAAAGAGTATAGAATGATTTTGAAACATAGAGAACTCGAGGTAAGGGATTTTCATCCCACTGTTATTATTGTGGGACACATTAATTATACTCAATTTTTTTATTTTTTGTGATGTACTGAAAATTATTTTGACATGAATATATTTTATTACTATTGTATAGAAAATTATTGTATATTAATATCTATATATGTGTTTTTCATTCATAAATCTTCTAATTCAGAAGTTTTCAATGTGGTCAGGGATTTCCTGTTGAAATCTCATTGTTTATCAAAATTTTTTATGATAAAGTTATAATGATGAAATATTATGATAAAACACTCATGATACACTTGAATTTTCGTCTCATATGGTTATTTCAAGAAAATTCATGTTTTCATTTCATTTTCATCACCTTATGTACTCATGAAACATAAAATATGTTTTAATGAAAAATAAATTCATTCTATCCTTGGTCAAAAACCCATCTTGTTCGACTTTAATGTTTTATAAAAATGTTTTAAAAAAGGATAATAATATTCTATTATTATTTTATAATAAAATATTATACCCATTTTTGACTTTTTACAAAAATAAATGATAGAAAAATTTCATTACTTTTTCAATTGAGGTTCTATTTTACATTTCCAAAAAAAGTATAGAATAAATATTCTTGTAAATTATAATGCATGTATTACTTTTCGTACCATAATAACTTATTTTTTATTTTAATATTCCATTAATATTTTACAGTATAATTTTCAAATAATATTTCATATTCTATATTTGCATAATTTTTTTATATTTGGCTTGAAAATATAAATTTTATTATCCTCAAGAGTGTTTTAATGATATATTAATTTTATTTATATTAATTAAAGACAAAAAAACTTGATATCAATTATTACTTACTAGATATATCATACCTAGAGATCATCCTTATAATTTCTATAGATGGATTATCAACATTATGGCATGATGTTTAGGAAAAATACTACACTTTTATAGGTTATGTTATGATGAAATATTTATGAAACTCATTTCATTTCATGGGTTATGATATATTAAATAGATTATAATCTTTTGAAACACATATGTACTATTTTCATTAGATATTCTATGGGGAAAATCTCTCTCTTCAATTCATTGGGTGAGGATTGAAATCTCATGAGATATAAATGTAGAGACCCGAAGCTTGACGTACATGGACAATACATTACTTTTGAAGAATACTTAATACATAACAAAAACAGACACAAGGATCGTAATAGTTTAGTGTCTTTGGAAACTCGGAATATAATCTTCTAATCGTGGTGAAAGATCTTAAAAATCTCCCATAAAGATCTTCCCTTTTATACCTAAAACCTTTCTTTATATCCTGTGGAAAAGAAAACATAAAAGTGTGAGCTCAAATGCTCAGTAAGGGTAAACAAAAGAAATATCAATCACATCATATTCATAAGAACATAACATTTTGGAAATATTAACCTACAAAAAGAGCATTATTTCATAACATGGGATAAATCATAGTAGTGAAATGAAATCACAATAATCATAACATACAACATGAAACTTTATGGCATACACACATAATCATAGAGAATCATTTCTTGTCAGTCAAGACTCATTGCCAAGACTATCTTAGTGGGCAAAGTCCATTTCTGAACCGAGTTCACTCCTTGTTTCAGTCCTGTTTCACTGAACCGTTTTAACCTGCCGTTCCATCCATATCTATCTCATGAGATATAAAATCCTTACCCAATGAATTGGAGGGAGATATATGTCCCACCCATATCATAATGATAACATTCTTGTGTGTGCCACAAAATCATAAATCATACATCATTGCATAACCCATGTAATAAAAATGGGATTCTTAAACAACATGACGTCATAAAACAATTCATACAAGATAAAGGAATTCATAAAAATAATTTCATCCCAAAATAATCAAATCAATGTAATAATAGGGATAGAAACAGAACCCTATATTATCTTAGATGGAAAATAATTTTGATAAAACACTTGAACTCCATTCTTGAGGAAAATATCCTTTCTAATTCAAAAACATTTTCCTTTCTTAACATGTCATAAAATTTTAAACTAAAAGAATTTGATTAAAAATAAACTTGAAAAATTGTAAAGCAATCTTCTAGGATATAATTTTTTAAAAATCCATTCATTCCGTATAAGTTAAAAAACATTCTTCTCGTACTTTTGTCGGAAAAGTCAAAAAATACCTCGTACGAAAAAAATGACAAAATATTCCTTTCATATCTTTTACTATAAACTCTCCAAAGGTTAAAATTGGATATAAACTATTGTATAAGGATATAAAAATTACATATTGAGGAAACATGGATGTGGATGATAAAATACACCCCAGTAAATACCAAAGTATAAACAATCTCAGATAAAATGAGATTGTGATATTTTCCCTTACCTTAGGTCTGATTTGTTTTGTAACTGTCCGAACCTCCTGTATAATGATTTAAATAATGTAATTTACTTATTCCAGAATCATACTCATTGTTATGATATCATATATGGTTCACTTATGACTTTATATTACCCGTTCTTTTGTAAATTCCATGTTAAAGAGCGCTTTGGGTAAAATTGTTTCATTTGTCATCCGTGTTTTGACTGGTAATTATTCATATGATTACTTAGATCATGATTACATAATTCCAGAATATAAAACATGATTTATATATAATATATATTCAGAATATACATATATATAATAAATCATTAAATGGAAAGAAATACACCGTTCATGGAGACGGTAGGCCGTACGTACGCATGAACGCTGTTTTTGTTTCCTTATTGAGTTGAATGGAATTAAGTAGATGACATACATATATATACACATAAATCCAGTATCATTATTATTTCATATATTTCATGATTACTTATTATATATACTTTATAATCATTCATGAATGGTTAACGTGGAGAATAAATCTCATCGCGTCGTGGAGACGGTAGTCTGTACGTACGCACGAGCGATGATATCGTTCTCCTGATCGCGGGACTGTATTGGAGTGTATGTATACTATTTCAGAATCAATATAACTTTAATATAATCATATATAGTTATTATTTACAGCATTATACCCATCCAAGTATGGTGGTGGTGGAAAATAGATTACACCACGGCGTGGAGACGGTATTCTTTACGTACACACGCGCGGTGATTTCATTTTCCGTAGGATGTATAGATGGTGAAATAGGGTTGTTTCATACATATAATAACAAATCAGTATATTAGTGATACTTATGTTATTACTTCATAATTAAACAACAAAAGAAGACGAATTGGAAGAGGAAATAAAGATAAAATAATCGGTAACGGAAATTACCTCTTCTTTGAAGCGCCTCTTTGAGACCTCCTCTTAGGGCACTAAAATTGGTCTTTGGGAAAGACCAGAACCTCTAGGATGTTTCTAGATAAGTGTAGAAGATAATTTGGCAGAGGTTTGCCGAGATTTAAGGCTCAATGTTGTGTGAGGAGGAGAGGGAAGGGGGTGCCCTTTTATAAGTGAGGAGAGGGGCATCTTTGGAATAACAAAAAATATTAATTTATTATAAATCCAAATTCGGTTTTAAATAGCTACAAATTGATTTATTTCTAAGATAAGGTGGGGATGGGTATAAATACTCTCATCCAATAGAATTTAGCCAAGTTTAGGTTCCTATTTTAACCTTATCATTTATATTTATCTTTATGTTAGATCATTTTACTTTTACCGTGTCTTCTTGTTTTCTTACAATATATGGTTAATAAACTTACTATATCAAGCCAAAAGAACCCCAATATGTTTATTATTAATCTATATAACCTTATCTAAGTAATTTGGCCGAACCTTAGATTTTTAGGAATAAAATAACCATTAAAAATATAATATTTGTTTTAAAAACTATTTTATGTCAATTTTGACACTATTTAGTAATTGATTTTTGTGAAACTCATAACAGATTTATTTGTTCTAAAAAAGTTAATTAAATCAATACTAACATGTCATATTAACATATAAAATTAGTGTAATTCATAAAATGTCTTAAATTACATTTATTTGGGTATTTATAACATCAATTATGTCAATATTTGATTAATAAGACAATTACTACATCATCTTTGTGTCATAATAAATTATACTTATTTAATCCCTAAAAATTCTAAATAAATTCCTATGATGTATATAATTGTATTAGCTTTCTAGATACTATTAATGTTCGAAGTTTCATGAAGTTTATCACTAAATTAAAATTATTATACTTATAAGATTTAAGAAAGTGACATGTTGTCACATTCTTTGGTTTTAATAATAATTAAATTATTTTCATAAATAAAAGTCCATTAAATGAATCTAATCCGACCCTTAGGTGATATGGGTCTACTTTTAGTCATCCAATAGGATTTTGACAAGTGTTAGGGTAATTTTATAATATTATATTTACCCTTAATTACCCAATTTACCTTTAACTATGGTAAATAAAATTTACGTAGTTACTATTCATAATTCCCAAAAATAAAAAGTAGCTTATTAACATAATTTGGATCCACATATTCCAAATATGGAATCCATTTTTCCGAATTCAATACACAAAAGTTTCATAAATTAAATTAAAATTAATCCCGTTGTCGAAAGAAAACGATTTTATCTTTAAAACATTGCAAAAGATTGAATTGATTTATCCTACAAATTCAAGGTAGAATCAATGCTAATGACATAAATTATATTAAATGGTAAACATATATTCTTTTTATACTTTAAAATCATTCAATATTATAATTTAACCACATAAGATATTACGATGAAAAAAGTTGTTTTTAATTAAAATATAGCGTGTTTTTACTATTCATTAAAATATGAAAGTTATCAGAATAAAAAGACAAATTTATCCAAAGTAAATTTTTATTTATTGTTTCCAAAGAATAATTTTATTTTGTCAAATGGAAATTATAAAAATTTCAAAAACTAGATTTAAAGTGGGTGCACCATCAAAAGGAAGCAAAACTGTATTTTTTGAAAAATACTTATTTTACCCGAAAATTTTATTTTGTTCTTATAACATGTTCTAGAAAATGTGTCAGATGAATAATAATGTTATAAAATTAAAAATTTAGTTAATACTATTCATAACGGCTAGTTCATAATAATATTATAATAATATATCGTTGTTTAGTAACTCCCGGTATTGCGTACAACACACGCTATCAAGGAAGGTCGCGATTGCGTGTAATGCAAGCCAAGTTAGGGTTGCATGTTGTGCAAGAATCCTTCATTGTTTCGTATAACCGAATCCAACCATATTTCATTTATACATTGAATATATATATATATATATATACTCAATGTTGCGTAGAATAACTATTATCAAAATTGTGTGTAACACGATCCAAGAAAAGTGTTGCGTATACTGCAAACTAATACGGTGTTGCGTATCGCGCAAGTTAATCTTGGTGTACCATACAACCGAAGACATTAATGAAATTAAAAGAATATTTTTCATAAAATATCGGGGTTTTACATTCTACCCCCCTTAAAATGAATTTTGCCCTCGAAATTCGTCAGGGTTATAAATGGTTTACTACTCGAAAGTTTGTTTAATAGAAACCCACATCGTAAAAAGGAATACAAAAACATGGCTTAAAAAACTAAAGTATGAAATGTAACGGTTACCCAAAATAACTCATCACTGGGTTTCCACATAGGAGAACATAGGTGAAAATATGGATATGGAAGAAAAATCTAACCATCATGTTCTGATGGAGAGTGGTAGAGAACATGGCTATGAAAAAGCCAACAATCACAAAGCTATAGATTTGTGATGATCTAAAGTACCATCTGATTCATCGGATATAAGGGAACTAGGAAAACATTTTTGGTTTTCAAGATCATTTACCTAAATTAGATGAATTAAAAGAAATACTTACCTGATTTTGGTACAATATCACTTTTGTTCAGGAATTGAACAATTTCCACTTCATCCCTTAAAGAAATGAAGTTGAATTTGATATTCGTGATGTGTTAGCAGATCATGTGATAGAATGATGGGTCATTCCATTTCTTTCAAACAAAAGGTTAGAAAAAGTTATAAGTCCATCTTATGGTTAGATTAATTGTATATGGTTCCAAAAGTGAACTTATACTTCATATATCATACCACTTAATAAAAAAACTAGTTTCTACTAACTAGGGACTTCCTGTAGGCCAGTGGTAGGCGATAAAGGCTAGTCGCACTTCAGTTGTGGGTTCGATTCCCACAGCCTTGTCCGACGCGATGGGCTATCGCCCGACCTGCAGGTTGTCCTTTTTCTAAAACTATATTACTATAACATCCCATCAATAATATCGAAAAAACATCTATCCTTAAACAATACTAACTTATGTCCAACATAATCCATTCCAATCTTTAGGCTTATCCATAATAATGCAGTCCACTCTCATAATATAGTGAAAATGATTACCAGAGATTTAATACCATCGTTGATCCCCATATATCATAATATATGTCTTGTTGGTCACATTCCATACATTCAAAGGCCTTAATCATGTATTCTCTTGAAAAATGAATACCCATTGAACCTTAGTGAAAACATGAATGCAGTTAAAAGTAAACACTTTCCACATACCAAAATCCTCAAAATTCTATATACTCAAACCATGATATAACTTAGTCCTTATATCAAACATGAGCTCATGAATACAATAAAACATCTCATTATCTTCTTATTCCTTCATTATGCGCATATCATCTACTTTACAAAAATATCTGAATAACATTCCATGGTTACTAGTACCATTCAACATATACTTTCAAATACTTTTAGGAAAAACAATAGTGTAACAATCCTTAGATGATTCTTTATTCCATAGTACCATTAACTATACAACATAACTCTCGATAAATATACAATCATTCCACTACCTTCTAAAAGAACCGACTGAGCTTCGACACTTCTTTCAGCTCATATATCATTTATAGTCTCCTCATAATCATCCACATAAATACTACCCATATGTCCATGTTGATTCTCTTCATGAGATTTTCTATTAGGGAATTGGTTTGCATAATGCTCGTACATTCCACATTTAAAACATCTAATCATTGTTGATGTCGTAGCAATACCATTATCCTTGTGCATGGTGTTAACTGAACCTTTTCCTTTGCACTTACTAGCTTTGTGTCCTTCTTTTCCACACCCAAAGCCTTTTCTAGTTCCTTTGAAACAATCTCCATGATGCCTCTTCCCACATGATTTACATGAGGGAAATTGAACTTTCTTTCCTCTATGATCATCATGAAACTTCATCTTTCTCTTATTATCTGAGTCGGGAAACTTACCAAAGTTGAGATTATTCTTCATATTATGAGATTGCAGATTAGGAATAATAACGATGTTTGGACTTCTATATCCCGTTTCATTTGGTTTCTCATGATGAAAATCATTCCATTGTCCATCATATCCTCCATTATCATGAATCTTCCTGTTTCCAGCCATTTTCTAAAACCCCAAAAAATAGTGTGAGAGGCAAAAATAATTCTAGGGAAAACAACATAGTAAATGGGGAGAACCCTCAATATCTAACATCTTAGGTTAAATTCTAAGATCGTTTCCGTAGTTCTAGGTCTATATCCTATACGTATTCTTATCCTTTGGTACATCCCTAGACATACCTTAGAAATATCTCTAGGGATCTCACAAACGTTTTCGCATCCTAGTTTCCAAAGGGTGACTAAACCTTTCCTCTGATACCAACTGTAGAGACCCAAAGCTTGACGTACATGGACAATACATTAATTTTTCAGAATACTTAATACATAACAAAAACAGACACAAGGATCGTAATAATTTAGTGTCTTTGGAAACTCGGAATATAATCTTCTAATCGTGGTGAAATATCTTCAATATCTCCCATAAAGATCTTCCATTTTTTTACCTAAAACCTTTCTTTATATCCTAGGGAAAAGAAATCATAAAAGGATGAGCTCAAATGATTAGTAAGGGTAAACAAAATAAATATCAATCACATCATATTCATAAGAACATAACATTTTGGAAATCTTAACCTGCAAAAGAGAGCATAATTTCATAAGATGGGATAAATCATAGTGGTGAAATGAAATCTCAATAATCATAACTTACAACATGAAACTTTGTTGCATACACAAATAATCATATAGAATAATTTCTTGTTAGTCAAGACTCATTGCCAAGACTATCTTAGTGGACAAAGCCCATTTCTGAACTGAGTTCACTCCTCGTTTCAGTCCTGTTTCACTGAACCGGTTTAACCTGCCATTCCAGCCATGTCTATCTCATGAGATATAAAATATTTACCCAATGAATTTGAGGGAGATATAGGTCCCACCCATCTCATAATGATACCATTATTATGTGTGCCACAAAATCATAAATCATACATCATTTCATAACCCATGTAATAACAATGGGATTCTTAAATAACATGACATCATAAAACAATTCATATAAGACAAAGGAATTCATAAAAATAATTCCATCACAACAAAATCAAATAAATGTAATAATAGGGATAGAAATAGAAACCTATATTAGCTTAGATGGAAAATAATTTTGATAAAACACTTGAACTCCATTCTTGAGGAAAATATCCATTCTACTTTAAAAACATTTTCCTTTGTTAACATGTCATAAAATTTTAAACTAAAAGAAGTTGATTAAAAATAAACGTGAAAACTTTTAAAGGAAACTTCTTGGAAATAATGTTTTTAAAAATCCATTCATTCCGTATAAGTTAAAAAACATTCTTCTCATACTTTTGTCGGAAAAGTAAAAAAATACCTATTATGAAAAAAAACGACAAAAGATTCCTTTCACATCTTTTACTAAAAACTCTCCAAAGGGTAAAATTGGATATAAACTATTGTAGAAGGATATAAATATTACATATTGAGGAAACATTGATGTGGATGATAAAATACTCCCCAATAAATACCAAAGTGTAAACAATCTCGGATAAAATGAGATTGTGATATTTTCCCTTACCTTAGGTCTGATTTGTTTTGTAACTGTCCGAACCTCCTGTATAATGATTTAAATAATGTCATTTACTTATTCCAGAATCATACTCATTGTTATGATATCATATATGGTTCACTTATGACTTTATATTACCCGTTCTTTTGTAAAGTCCATGTTAAAGAGCGTTTTGGGTAAAATTGTTTCATTTATCGTCCGTGTTTTAACTTTTAATTATTCATATGATTACTTAGATCATTATTAAATAATTCCATATTATAAAACATGATTTATATATAATATATATTCAGAATATAGATATATATAATAAATCAGTAAACGGAAAGAAATACACCGTTCATGGAGACGGTAGGCCGTACGTACGCATGAACGCTGTTTTCGTTTCCTTATTGAGTTGAATGGAATTAAGTAGATGACATACATATATATACACATAAATTCTGTATCATTATTATGTAATATATTTCATGATTACTTATTATATATTCTTTATAATCATTCATGAATGGTTTACATGGAGAATGAATCTCATCGCGTCGTGGAGACGGCAGTCCGTACGTACGCACGAGCGATGATATCATTCTCATGATCGTGGGACTGTATTGGAGTGTATGTATAATATTTCAGAATAAATATCACTTTAATATAATCATATATAGTTATTATTTACACCATTATACCCATCCAAGTAAGGTGGTGGTGGAAAATAGATTACACCACGTCGTGGAGACGGTATTCCGTACGTACACACGCGCGGTGATTTCGTTTTCCGTAGGATAGATAGATGATGAAATAGGGTTGTTTCATACTTATAATAACATATCAGTATATTAGTGATACTGATGTTATTACTCCATAATGAAACAACTAAATAATAAGAAGTGGAAGAGGAAATAAAGATAAAAGAATCGGTAACGGAAATTACCTCTTCTTTGAAGCGCCTCTTTCAGACCTCCTATTAGGGCACTAAAATTGGCCTTTGAGGAAGACCAGAACCTCTAGGATGTTTCTATGGAAGTGGAGAAGAGAATTTGGCATAGGTTAGCCATGCTTGAAGTCTCAATGTGGTGTGAGGAAGAGAGGGAAGGGGGTTTCTTTTTATAAGGGAGGAGAGGGGCATCTTTGGAATAACTAAAAATATTATTTTATTATAAATCCAAATTTCAGTTTTAAATAGCTCCAAATTGATTTAATTCGAATCTAAGGTAGGGATGGGTCTAAATTCTCTCATCAAATATAATTTATCCATGTTTAGGTTCCTATTGTAACCTTATCATTTATATTTAACTTTATGTTGGATAATTTTACTTTTACAATGTCTTCTTGTTTTCTTACAATATAAGGTTAGTAAACATCCTATATCAAGCCAAACGAACCCCAAGTTGTTTATTATTAATATATCTAACCTTCTCTAAGTCATTTTGCCGAACCATATATTTATAAGAATAAAATAACAAGTAATAATATAATATTTGTTTGAAAACCTATTTTATGTCAATTTTGACACTATTTAGTAATTGAATTTTTTCAAACTCATAAAAGATTGATTAGTCCTAAAAACGTTAATTAAATCAATACTAACATGTCATATTAACATATAAAATTAGTGTAATTCATAAAAAGTCTTAAATTACATTTATTTGGGTATTTATAACATCAATTATGTCAATATTTCATTAAAAAGACAATTACTGCATCGTCATTGTGACATAATAAATGATAATTATTTAATCCCTAAAAAATATAAATAAATTGATATGATGTAGGTAATTGTATTAGATTTATGGAGACTATTCATGTTCTAAGTTTCATGAATTTTATCACTAATGTAAAATTATTATACTTATAAGATTTAAGAAAGTGACATGTTGTCACATTCTTTGGTTTTAAAAATAATTATATTATTTTCATGTAAAAAAGTCCATTAAATGAATCTAATACTCCCTTTAGGTGATATGGGTCGACCTTTAGTCATCCAATAAGATTTTGACATGTGTTAGGGTAATTTTATAATATTATATTTAACCTTAATTACCCAATTTATCTTTAACTATGGTAAATAAAATTTACCGTAGTTACTATTCATAATTCCCAAAAATAAAAAGTAGTTTATTAACATAATTTGGATATAAATATTCCAAATATGGAATCCATTTTTCAAAATTCAATACACAAAAGTTTCAGAAACTAAATTAAAATTAATCCCGTTGTCGAAAGAAAACGGGTTTTTCTTTAAAACATTGCAAATGATTGAATTGATTTATCCTACGAATTCATGGTAGAATCAATGATAATGACATAAATTATATTAAATGGTAAAAATATATTCTATTTATACTTTAAAACTATTTAATATTATAATTTAACCACATAAGATATTACGATGAAAAAAGTTGTTTTTAATTAAAATATAGCGTGTCTTTACTATTCATTAAAATATGAAAGTCATCAGAATAAAATGAAAAATTTATCCAAAGTAAATTTTTATTTCATGATTCCAAAGAATATTTTTATTTTGTCAAATGGAACTTATAAACATTTAAAAAACTATATTGAAAGTGGGTGCGCCATCAAAAGGCGGCAAAACTGTATTTTTTTAAAAATACTTATTTTACCCGAAAATTTTATTTTGTTCTTATAACATGTTCTAGAAAATGTGTAAGATGAATAATAATGTTATAAAATTAAAAATTTAGTTAATACTATTCATAACGGCTAGTTTATAATAATTTTATAATAATACATCGTTGTTTAGTAACACCCAGTATTGCGTACAACACACGCTATCAAGGAAGGTCGCGATTGCGTGTAATGCCAGCCAAGTCAGGGTTGCGTGTTTTGCAAGAATCCTTCGTTGTTTTGTATAACCGAATCCAAACATATTTAATTTATACATTGAATATATATATATATATATATACACAATGTTTCGTAGAATAACTATTATCGAAATTGTGTGTAACACGATCCAAGAATAGTGTTGCGTATATTGCAAGTTAATACGGTGTTGCGTATAGCATGAGGTAATCTTGGTGTATCATAAAACACAATACATTAATGAAATTAAAAGAATATTTTTCATAAAATCTCGTGGTGTTACAATAAATGACTAGAAAGTGGAGTAAAACTAGATAAGTAAGGGAATATATACACTTTGATGGTCATGTGATTAAACTTTTAATACTAAGATGGTTTGTGGGAATGAACCCATTCCTCTATGATAGCCTTATAAATGAGACTTGACTATAAGGAAAATTATTATATATACTTATTTGTATTCCACAAATAAATATTTTATTCCTATGTTATTGTTTTATGGTTAATGTTCTTTTATTATAGTATTATTCATTTATTATTAACTGAAAATATTTATTCCATGACTAAATGTTATGATATTTGATTTGTAGGGTACATTTTCCATACACTAAGATCATGTTTTTATTCCCTTATTCTAATTTTATGCTTAAGTGATCATTGATATCTCACTTTCTTACCCCTAATAATCACATAATGTCACTAATTACTTAAGTTTTCTTTCCATAGATTTTGAATAAAGGTATTAGGTGTGATTTTTCTATGAATGGTTAATGTTATGAATAAATTATGTAGGAGAAAATGTATATATTTTATGAACTACTTTTTAATGCTTCAAAATTTTCAAATATAACAGGCCTAAATGATTCTTGAATCAATCTAAATTTTATGTGATGAGTATTCATTTATTAAGATATAATATATATTTATTAAAATTATTGGTCATTATAGTGAGTATCAAAGTAAGAATTAGTTAATCATTAGAAATTTGGATGAGAAAAAATTATTAAGAATGCAAGGGAAAATTATATTTATAGTATAAAATCCTAATGTTTTGGAAATGACAATGAATGACATAGGTTAAGCCTAAGGTGACATAGAATGAGGTTTCATGATTTAGACATTCTATTCATTTTTTCCATGATTTGTATCTAGGAATTTTTTTTTATAAAATGATTTTTGGTTTAATTAAATTGATATAAAATTATGGAATCAGGATAATGATTAGTGCGATATTAAATGGATTAATTTTCCTCTTTAACAGTCTAATGTTATGGGATATGGAAAGAAAAAACTTATTACAATGCCCATAAAACATTATTACGTTATGAATCACACTGATCTTTAAAACTACCAAATTAGGGAATAACATTCAGTTCATTCCTTCTTGAGGGAACGTCCACCATCATTTAATGGGTCCACTAATCAATTAGTTGATGATAAATTTATCAGTACCATTGAAATGATATTTTCTATTCCAAAATTTTTATAAAATTAGAATGTTATTCAGTTTTTTTTCATTTAAATTTTGATGAATATCAATGATGTATTATTTTCAATAACATAAGAGAAAATGATGAAATTGAATATATGTAGTTAGAATATTTTAAATTTTTATTTCCAATAATTAAATTTATAATAATATTCATAAAAAAATTGGCAAATAATTCCTTGAGTTATAAAGGAAGGATGATGAATTTATTGGTAATTATAAGGAATGTTTCACAAGACTAGTGAGGTAAAAAGATAGTATTATCATCCAAAATTAATGTGTAATTAATCAATTGTTAATTAGATTAAAACCATGTCCTAAAAAGTTTTCATACTTAAATGGAATTAGTATCTATAAATAAATAATTATAAATAATATCATAGTGGAGATGGATATTTGAATTACCCATCAATCTCTTACTTTTAATAAAAAAATTAAGTGGAATTAAAAGAATAATTTAGAAAACAAATATTGAAGTATATGAGAATTAATTTATTCTTTAGGTGTGGGACATAAGGTCTTATTTGATTCCCGATTTACCCACTATTTCATATCTAAACAAATTTCTAAGTGTATCATATCACCATGTAAAAAATATGAAGTTGAGTTGTATTTAAAACCTCTTAATGGTACTATTATTATATCAAATGTCTATGATTCATCTTCATTTGACTATTGTGAGAATATGATTAATTATTAATGTATTATTATTCTTCTTCTAGATGAATTTGATGTAATTTTGGGCATGGATTGGATTTATTTAAATAAATCACACATTAATTGACACGAAAGGGATGTTATTTTTGATATTATAAGCAAATATATGGACACTTATTAGTGTGATCAAAATAATAAACTTCTGGTCAAAATTGAAGACCTTATATGGTTTATGATTTCTAGTAAAATGGTGAATTTATCTCAATTTTTTGGGGATAAAATCAACATATAAGTATAATGTCCTGACCATAGACATTATATATTCTAGGTTTTCCAACAAGATTTTACATCTTCACATTCCCAAAGATCTTTCAAGTTTACATTTTTAGAATGATAGAACATATCTAATTCATATCAACCCACAATAATAAAATTCTGGTACTATAGAAATAATATCCATTATCTTCCAAACATAAAATTTTAAACACAATACAACAGTATGATTTCATTTAAAAATCTTCATAACATTTACCATGACTTCCTTCTTATAATTACAATTCCTTATAACCTGTGAAAATAATTTAAATAAATACGATGAGCACAAAAATCTCAGTAAGTGATATAAAAAGATGTAAAGAAGACATTTTTCCATTAATACTTATAAACGTATGAAATCAATTTCAAAATGGAATACTTAACACCCATATAAACATAATTTTGGAAACCTGAGATTTACAAGATATTCCCAAAAAAAATAATGAATATAAATATAAAATAATGGTATCTTTGAACATGACATAAAAAATATTGTAACCCACTAGGCTACATTATTATTTTTAACACTGATGGCTACCTTACAATGTAACCCTCACAACTACCTTATAGTGTAACCATTGCAGTTACACATGGACTAACCATATAGATGACCTACAAAATACACATACCCAATGAATTAGAGGGAGATATATCTCCCACCCATAATCATACACAATTCCCAATTTCAAGAACATAATCATACAACATGATTAATTTCAAAAAAATGTTACTTTTGAATTTCATAAAATATAATTAAAAAAAGGATATTAAAAGAAAATCCCCATACAAAAATCATGTAATTGTAGTGAGACTTAATGGTGTTGATTGAATATTTATATACACCATAAATACACCTAATTAAACATAATATACCAAAAATCTATTACAAAAACAATTTTAAGACCAAATAATTAATTAAGTAGAAGGTTAACCCAATGAATGGAAACTAGGTTAAGAATTCCCTTATCTCAGAGTTTTATTAAATAAAACATGTATAAAACTCATGTATAATGTTTAAAAGGGTTTGATTAATATCTTAAAGAAACATGTTCATTTTAATAACACCTTATATGATCATTTAATAACATCATTTTACCCTTAAATTATTAGAATTTTGTTCTTTCTTGGATTTGGGTGCGGTCTTTACATTATTTCCATGGACAGATTGTATTTGATTTCCTTATAATATGGAAATGAAATTAAAGAAGAAGAATTAAATGGTATTTATATTTTTCTATAATATTAAATTTTTCTTTATATTATTTTGGTTATATAGTATGAGGATGAATCATAACATAAATCTTTAGTGATGTCTGTTTAGTTCATTTTTGTTGTTCTTTGATAATCAAAAACCAATTTCATTATATAACATAATATTATGTATATATGTTAACATAGAAACTTGAAAGATGGTATATCATAAACATTAAAATCTATTTAAACTATTAATATTGTTTTATAACTATTTTTATGGATGTAATGGAAATTGAAAACCCGTCATCCATGCTTATGGTAAATCGTCACATCATAGACTGTATTTTTATTTTTAAAATAAATGGAAGATGAGTGGAAGAATGAAGATGAAATTTATCCCTAAATATGAAAACATCCAGAATATATATGACTGTGGAGATTTCATTCCACTTGGATAAGGGGAGGGTAATGGAGTATATGAAATGAAAATTAATTGTAATGAAAACATAATAAAATGAAAAAGGATTCTTACCTCCAGATCTCTTCTCATTGGGATCCTCCTTAATGCCTTTGGTTTTGGAATTTTTGTGAGACTAGAGGTTCTTGGATGTTTGGAATACACTTAGGAATAGTATTTGGTAGAACATGGGAAATTTAAAAGGCTTTAAAGGTGTGATAGGAAGAGGGGTGTGGGTGGTATTTATAGAGAAAGTGGGGGAGTTTTTAAATAATTTACAAGGACATCACATTAGTGGTATTTGAAATAACATTGGAATGAACATGGGTTTTTCCCATGTTATTGACCACATTGGACACCTGATATTATATTTTAATCCCCAAGACTCAACCAAAAATATTACGTCATTTTGATGTAATAAAACTCCAGAAAATATAATACTGTATTTTTTACTATTCAAAAAAAATAAAAAATATCATAAAAAAACAAAATAAACCTAATAATTTTTTTATATGTTGAATTAAAAAATAAACCATATTTTTTAAAAATATGTATTTATATATGATTAAATTAATTTTTAAATATAATCATATTTTATTCAGAAAATAATAATGTTAACACTATAAGTAATTTTCTATCACCGTGAAAAAATAATCAAGATCTCATTATCTTATATCCTTATGAAAATAAAATAATAATATGATTTACTATTCATAATGGTCTCATTAGTATTCATAAGGGTATGTTTCTATTCACACCAAAAAATCTTGTTCAATCAGACATTAAATAACATAACGATCATAATTGTATATAAACACATTTTGAAATTAAAATCATAGAAAGACTAAATTATATTTAACATCTAGTTTATAACTCTCTCATTTAAAATGCGTTGTTTCATAGTGTCTCAATGTTTCATGCATTTTGATTCTTTTTTTAACCATGGGGTGTTACATTCTCCCTACCATCTAAAAATAGAATCCTCGCAAATTTATTTACTTATTATACATGTGAGGGTACCTTTCGCTCATAGAATTTTTAGATTTCCATGTTTCTTCTTCAACTATGTGGTTTCTCCAAAAAACCATTTATTTGTGGAATACCTTATTCCACTATACATGTTCTATTTTATCAATAATATAAATAGTTTTATATTCATAAGAAAGGTTCTCTTCCAGTTGAACTACTTCTCGCCTCAAAACATGAGAAAAATCAGGCATATACTTTCTCAGCATCAAAACACGAAACACATTGTGTACCTTAGATATACTTAGAGGAAAATATAATTAGTGGGAAAATAATCCAGATTTATCCAAGATTTTATAACTTCCAATGAACCATAGAATAACCTTCCTTTTCATACCAAAACACATAACACCTTTCCATGATGAGATTATAAGAAAAACATGATTACCTACCTCGAAAGAAATGCCTTTCCTTCTATTGTCTGAAAACGTTTCTGCTTGCTCTATGTTGTCCTCTCGTATAGTTGGATCTTCATTAATTTCTCATCCGATTCCTCTAGTAATTATTGTCTCATAAACTTTTTTTCTCCGAATTCATCCCAAAATGATGGTGCTTGACACCACTTCCCATATAATTCCTCAAAAGGTTCCATCTATATACTTGAAGGAAAACTGTTTTTATATAAAAATTCCAATAAAGGAATATGATGACCCTAACATCCATGGAAATACATATAACATGATCAATGTATATTCTCTAAATTTTGATTCATCCATTTGGAATACCTATATGATTGAGTACGAAGAGCTTTATTGAAATGTAATTCTATTCCCAACGACATCTAAGGCACTTTTCAAATGTTATAAGTGAACCAGGGATCAGGGGAAGATACAATGGAAATAGGAACCCCATATAACCTTAAAATATATTTGAGTTAAAGTTGAGTGAGATGATCTGAATACCTAATATCACGAATATAAAAGAAATGAGTAGATTTAGTTAGTTGGTCACTAGTAACCCATATTTTATTGTTACATCAAAAAGTATTTGGTAGTCCTACAATGAAGTACTTGGATATATTTTCCCATTTCCACTCCAAAACATATAAAGGTTTAAGCATCTCCTTTTGTAATTGCATCTCTTCTTTAACATGTTGTCATGTCAAAAATTTCACAGTAAAAATTGCTATATCTCTTTTCATTCCATCCCACCAGTAATACTCCCAAAGGTATCTGTACATCATTGTGCATCTAGGATTAACTTAAAATGGATAACTATGATCATCACACTATAATGCTTTCTTCAGTTGACAATCACAAGGAACACACAATATTCATTTAAATTTCAAAACAAATTTATTATCAATTCTAAATTCTGGTGACTTTCTAATTTTAACCAACTCTACCTTTTTCTTAATTTCCCCATATACCTTCTATTCTTGATTAATTCTATCTAACATAGATGAATGTATTAATATCTAAAATAGAATATAGGAATTTCCTGCACTAATCAATTCCAATAAAAAATTCATCAAATCATTAATCATGGGTTCACGTTCCAAACAAAACATGGTTAATTATGCAAGATGTTTTAAACTCAAGGCATCTTCCACATTAATTTCTTTTCCCAAGTGGTAATTGATCGTGCAATCATAATCCTTTATTAATTCAATCCATATTCTTTTCCTCGTGTATAGTTCCTTCTGAGTGAATATATACATCATAAATTTATGATCAGTATAGGTTTCAAATTTGGATCTGTATAAATTATGTATCTAAATGTTCAGTGAAAATACCACAACTTCTAATTCAAACTCATATGTGCTGAAATTTAACTCATGAGGTTGTAGTTATCTTGAATCATAATAAATTACCGTATCATTTTGCATCAGAACACAACCAATTCCCTTCACTAAAGCAACATTATAGATGATAAACATACCATTTCTGGAAGTCATGGTCCAAAACTCAAGCATTCACCAATATCTTCTTAAATTCCTACAAATAGTCATCACATTCTTATGTCCAATCAAATTTAAACCCATTTTTGTAAACTTAGTTAGCGGTATATATAAATATGAAATTATTTTAACAAACCAACAGTAATAATTTTTTATTCTAAGAAAACTACGAATCTCTGTATCATTTTTAGTTCTTGGCCATTCATCAACAACTTTTTTTTTACAAGATCAACTACTATTCCATCCATATTTTCAATATTCCCAAGAAAATAAATATATTGATAAAAAAATTATCACTTACATAATTTTGTATATTGTTTCATTTCCTTTATGGTTTTCAAAACAACCCTTCTATGTTTTTAATGCTCGTATTTAATTTTAGAAAATAAAATAATTTCATAAATAAAAAAACTACAAACTTATCAAATAACTCATAAAATATTCAATTCATATGAACCATGAATACATAATGTTCTTTAGTTATCCCAAACAGAATAACAACATATTAATAATGCCCATATCATGTATAGAACACATTCATAAGGATTTCTTCTTCACTTAAATTGAACTCATGGTACCTAATCCTCAGTTCAACCATTGAAAAATACTATGCTCTATGGATCTTATCAAATAGGTCATCAAAATATGGAAAATGATATTTGTTTAATATTAATGTTATTCAGGGATCTATATTGATTGAAAAGTATCATGGAACCTTCATTATTTTTAAAGAACAAAATAAGAACACCCCAGGGAGAAGTGACAAGATTAATGAAGCCCTAATCAAGGATATATTAAAACAGATTTTTCAATTCAAGAATTTCTATTTGATCCTTTCTATAAGGGGGTTTTAAAATTGGCTTAGCACCAAGAACTATGATAATTCTGAATTGATCTTCAAGATCAGATATAACACTAGGTAACTCATTATGAATAACATAACGATATTCATTTACCACAAGTGCATCATGAATCCGAACATTCCCTTTCATTCAACAATAATATAAAGTAAATATCCATTTTCATATTTCAATAGTTTCTCGCCATTATGATATGTTATCAACTATATGGGTTTATTCTTGTATACATACTATAACACATTCTGAAAAAAAATCTTCATTAGCTCTGCAATAAATATTATCATGATAAATAAAAATCCAATCCATTTTTAGAATGAATTCAAACTCTATTATGGACAAAACAACAAGGTTTGTAGATAATTTATTTCCACAGATAATAATAAAAAGATTCATAAAATTAATTTTTGTTGTAACATTTCTTATTAGTGTTTGAAGAATATATTTTGGTCTCATTTTTGAGGTGATAATTAAAATTTACTATAAAATTTCTCTGATATGAAGGAATGTATTGACCCCATATCAAACAATACTAATAGAAAAATCTGAGTAAAACAAAAAAGTACCTAATACCACTTAATTGGATGGCCCAATATCTAATAACATATTTTCAAAGGATCTCACTACAACTTTATTGTTATTGTCTTTCTACTTCAAATAATTTATGTATTTATTTGGGTACCCAATTACATAATCACCCATCTCGCCACATTTCAAACACTTTATAGTTTTCTAATCAGGATTATATTTGGATCAGTTTCATTACAATATTGGGCCATATATCCAAACTTACCACAATTAAAGCACTTCAAAATTTTTATTAAGAATTCCCAAGGTGCTTTTACCACATTTTTTCAAAAAATATTAATTGAACACTCTATCCATCATATTTATCTGATTGATTATTACCCATAAAATTCCATTTGGACCTATTCTTCTCTCTATTCTCAAAGTACACATGATCATCATCCAACTCCATTTCTGATCTCTCAGCACATCAGACATTTTTCTCATAACATTTGAACTCTCATGAATCCAATTGCATTCTATATCTTGACTTCAATTCAGAGTACAAATGGTTTATTTTTCAATAAAGATACCAAATAAGATTTAAATCATATCATGCAAGTTGGGAGATGTTTTCTTCATACAGGGCCAATAAATCTTCCTCCTTTTCCCCAATTCATGGAATTTATTCTCCATCCTATGTGGAACAACCATTGAAAACCAAATTCAAGTAAATGACTTTTAAATTCATCCTAATCAAAGGTATAAATCCCCTCTCTATCCTTCATATACATGACAATTCACCACCACTTATCAGCTTCATCTTCAGAAAAATAAATAAAAAGTAATATATTTTTATTATTCGATCATCCCATAACATTGAATATCATTTAAATGGATTCAATACAACCTTCCACCAATATTGGGTAAGAAGATCTACTGAAAGGAGGGTGTTTCCTAATAAAATGATCCATTATTATAATGTTCATTTGTGGTAGATATGGTTTTCTCTTGAATGGATGCCACTTCCATTTATTTCCTATGTCAGATTATCTATTACCCTTAAAAATGTATTATTTCCAATTACCACTATTCCCTATTGAATATTTGGAAAGATATCAGCCTCTCGGTTCAATATTCGTCTTCCCTGTTTCTTCTGTGGGAAACCATTATGAACATACATGTCTTAGGTGATGTAACATGGTAATATTAAAATGATTTAAAATTATAACATAAAAATACATTAAGAATTATTTTTTGTATTATTTCAACATCATACTAACTCTTAATGTTATCTAAACCATGATATAAAACCAACTATTAGTTCATAGCCATAAACATGGCATATTCTAGTTTTTTCAAGAAGATTTTACTTATTTAGATTTCCAAATATATTTTCAGTTTATTTTTTTTTTACAATATTAGAACATTAATAATGAAAATAAACCCCCCAAGCATAAAATGTGGGTACCTTTAAAATAGTATCAATTTCTTCCAAAATATAAAATTTTAAACAAAAAACAACAGCATGATTTCTAGGAAAAATATTCCTAACATTTAACTTGAAGTCATTCATTCTCTTAAACATCCTTATTGACTATAAAAGTCAATTAAAAACATGGAATTATCATAAAAGTCTTAGTAAGTGATTTAAAAATATGTAATGAAAACAATTGTGAATGAATACTTACAAACTTATGAAATCAGTTTCAAAAATACATACATGACAGACACATATACTTACTTTGTCAATCTTGAGATTTCAATTAGATTCCCAAAAAATCATAACAAACATAAATAGAACCATAAAGGTATCATGGTGAATTACATACATAATCTTGTAACCATATCATATACCTTATGATTTGTAACCCCCACGACTACCTTATAATGTCACCCTCATAACTACTTTATTGTGTAGCCATCACAGTTACACATGGAGAAACCTGGTGGCTGACCTCAAAATTACACATAACCAATGAATTAGAGGGAGATATAGGTCCCCCAATACATCATAAAAAATTCCCCAGAACTAGAACGTAATCATACAAATGAATAATTTCATAGAAACATTGATTTTGAATTTTTTAAAATGTAATTTAAAAAAAAATTAAAATAAAAGTCCCTTACAAATATCTTATATTTGAACTGAGACATGATAGAGTGAATCTAATATGTATATAAACTATAAACACACATTATTAAAAATAATATTATTAAAATTAAGAACACAAAAAATTTTAATACCACATAATTAATGAAGTAGATGTTTAACCCAAAGAATTTAAATTGGGTTAGGAATTCCCTTGCCTCAGATTTTTCTTACATAATAAATGTTTGAACATCCTATATAATGGTTAGAAAAGTTCTATTAATATCTTATAGAAACATATTAATGTTTATAACACCTTATAAGATCATTTCATAACCTCATTTTACCCATTAATTATAAATATTTTTTTCTTTTCATTGTTTTGAATGTGTTCTTTACATTATTTCTGTAGTCGGTTTATATTTTATTTCATTGTCATATGGAAATGAAATTACAAGAAGTATAATGAAATGGTATTCATATATTTCTATAATATTAAATGGTTCCATAAATTACGTTGGATATATGGTATGAGGATTAATAATTAGATAAATCTTTAGTGATATATGTTTAGATCATTTTGGTGGTTCTTTGAAAATCAAGACCTAGATTCATTATATAACATAATATTATGTATATATGTGAACTATAGAACCTGAAAGGGTATATATCATTAAAAGTAAAATATTTTTCTAACATTAAAATGGTTTTATAACTAGTTTTGAAGGACTTAATTTAAATTTAAAACACATCGTCCTGAATTTTTGTAAATCAACACATCAGAGATGGTGTTTTTATTTTTAGAATAAGAGGAACAGGAGGGGAAGAATGACTATGACTGTGTTCCATAAATATTTTAACATATATAATATATAAAATTATATATATTTCTTACCTGTTGTATAGGTTTAGGGGAATATATTGTATGAAATGAATATTAATTCAAATGAAAACATAAGAAAATGAAAGAGGATTCTTACCTCTTAATCTCTTCTCCTGGAGTTCCTCCTTAAGGACATTGTTTCTGACCTTCTGGAGAGACTAGATGGTCTTGTACATGGGAATAGCCTTGGAAAGATCATTGGTTAGATATTAGACAATTTAAAAATCTAAAGAGGTGTGATTAGAAGAGGGGTGTGCGGGTGGTATTTGTAGTTAATGTTGGAGAGATTTTAATTAATTTCAAATGACACCTCATTAGTGGTATTTGAAAAACCATGTGATTTTCCATGGGGTTTCCCATTGTATTGGCAAGTTGGGATACCTAATATCATATTTTATTCCCCAATAGTCTACCATAAATATGAAATCATTATTACATCATTATGATGTCATTAAACACCCGAAAACATAAAATTGTATTTTTTACTATTCGCATAAAATTTAATTATCTAATAAATTTCCCAAAATACACCTTAACAATGTTTTTACAAATATAATTCAAAAATTAACTCCATTTGTTGAAGATAATTTTATAAATATTATTAATTTTAAACAAAATTATATATTAATCGAAAAATAACAATTTTAAAACTATAAATCATGTTATATCACCTTGAAAATTTCATCAATATCTTATTATCTTATAACATTAAGAAAAAATAATATGATTTACTATTAATAAGGGTCATATTACTATTCATAAGGTAATGATGCTATTATAAAAAAATAAGTTTGTTCTACCAGACTCCAAATAGCATACCGATCACAACCGCAAATGATCGGTTTTCAAAATTCAATTCATAAAAGAGGCAAAATTATGTTTAATGGATATTTTTTTAACTATATCCATAAAAAAAGTGTTGTTTTATAGAGTCTCATTTATTAATTCATTTCATTTTGTTAAACCATAGGGTGTTACATTATCCCAACCTTTCAGAAAATTTTTTCCTCACAATCTTACTTACTTATTAAACAAGGTAGGGTACCTTTCCCTCATAGAATTTTCTGATTCCCATGTTTCTTCATCATCCATGTGGTTCCTACACTAAACCTATACCGAGAGGATTACCCTATTCCGAAATACATGTTCTCTTTAATCATGAAATTGAATATATTTCTCTTCATATAAAAGGTTCACTACCAAATAAACTACATCTAGGCTCAAAACATGAGATGACTCTGAAACATACTTTCTCAACATCGAAACATGAAAAACATTATGTATCTGAGATAAAATAATGGGTAAATCTACACAATTTTTAACTAATATGACTTTCTCCATGATTTCATAAGTTCAAATGAACCGTGGATGTATCTTCCCTTTCATACAAGAACACAAAACACTTTTCCATGATGAGATTCTATTAAAAACATGATTACATACCACGAAAGAATAGTATTTCCTCTTTTTATCTATAAATCTTTATGTTTCCTTTAATCTACCCTCATGTGTTGATATATCTTCTTCACTTTCTCATCCACTTCCTCTATAAATTTTGGTCCCATAAAATTCTTTTCTCCTACTTCATCCCAAAATGCTAGAGTTCAACATTGTTTCCCACAAAATGCCACAAAAGGATCCATCTTTATACATGAGTAAAAAAATTTACTATATGAAAATTCAAATAAAAAAGTATTCCTTTCCCAAATTCTATGGTAATCCAGTGAAAAATCTCAAAGCATATCCTCCAATTTTTTAATTGTTTGTGTTGACTACCCATTTGATTGATAATGAAAAGATGTACTGAAATTTAATTTTGTTCCCAATGATTTATAAAGTCATTTAAAATAGTTAAAAGTGAACCAAGAATCATGATCAGATAAAATGGAAAGTCGAACTCTCTGTAAACTAACAATATATTTTAGGTACAATCGATAAAGCTTATCAAAATACATAGTACATAGAATAGAAAAAAATAAGACGATTCAGTCATTCGGCCAACAGTAAACTCGATTGCATTGCTACCTCAATTAGTATTTGGTAGTCCCAAAATGATGTCCATGGATATATTTTCTTATTTATAATTTGGAAATGGTAAAGGATAAACAATCCTCTTTAGTAATTATCACACTTCTTTAACCTGTTGAAATTTCATGAATTTCATAGTAAAATCTGTAATATCTATTTTCATTACATCCCACCAATATTTCTCCCAAAGTTATACTTATATATTTGTGTTGTCAGGATGAACTTAAAGTTTATAACTATGATCATAACACAACAACTATTTATTCTGCTATGAATCAAAAGAAATATACAATGTTATTACAAATATCAAAAAACAATTTTTACCATTATTAAATTTTGGAAACTTATTAATTTTAACCAATTATAACTTTTTTTATAGATCCCTTTTTTCATTTTCTCCATTTTTAATTCAATCTAAAAAAGATTACTGTACTAAAACCTGAAAAAAATATAGGAATTTATTACAGTAATGACTTCCAATCAAAAATTCATCACATCAATAATCATGGGGTCAACTTCCAAATGTAACATGATTAATGATGCAAAAAAAATTTCACTCAATGAATCTTACACTTTGTTTTCAATTCACAAATGGCAATTGATCATGCAATCCTAATCCTTTGTCGACTAAATCCATCTTATCGGCCTTGTGTTTAGTTCCTCTTGAGTGAATATATACTTTTTACGTTTATGGTTAGTATATATTTCGCATTTGAATCCATATAAATGATGCCTCTAAATTTTTAAAAAGAAAAACCATAGATATGAATTCCAAATCATGTGTGGTATAATTTAACTCATGAGGTTTTAGTTGTCATGATGCATAAAAAATCACCTGGTCATTCTAAAATATAACTAAATTGTGCCCCTACAATTAAGCTCCATTACAGATGAAAAACACACCATTCCTGGAAGGCCCGACCAAATTTGGAGCATTCACCAATCTCTTCTTCAGTTCCTGAAAACAATCATCACATTTGACTATCCAAACAAATTTATCCAGGTTTTGTGTTATCCTATTTAGTGGGATGGATTACCATGAAATAGTTGTAACAAAATATAGGTAATAACATGCTAGTATAAGAAAACTATGAATCTATGTAACATTTGTAGGTCTTGGCAATTCACCTACCACTTTTTTTGGAAAGATCAACTATTATTCCATCCTTATTTTCAATATTCCCAAGAAGATAAATATTTTTCAACCAAAATTCACTCTTTCTATGTTTTACATAAAGTTTCTTTTCTTTTATGGTTTTCAAAACAACCTTTATATATTTTTCATGCTTCTCTTTTCTTTTAAAAATACAAGAATGTCATCAATAAAAATAGTTAAAAACATTTTGAATAACTAATGATATATTCGATTTATATGATCCATTAATAAAAAATGTTCATTAGTTATCCCAAATAGAATAAAAAAAATTTATAATTCCCATATACTTTTTGAAACTCATTATTTAGGATGTATTATTCCTTTACTTTCAGCTGATGGTACCCCTGCCTCTAGTCGACCTTCGAAAAAAACTATGCTCCCTAGAGCTGACTAAACAAGTCATAAATATGATGAAAATAATTCTTATTTTTAATAGTGATGTTATTAAAGGATCTATGATCCTTTCAATGTCTCATGTAACCATCGTTCTTTTTATCAAACAAAATAATAGAACCCCATGATGAATTGCTAGGATGAATGGAGCCTTTATCAAGCAACCCTGGAAACTAATTTCTCAATTCAAGAATTTCCATTTGAGCCATTCAATAAGGATGTTTTGAAATCATATTAGAATTAGTAATTACATTAATGGTGAATTATACTTCTCGATCAGGTATAACACAGGGTAACTCATCATTAAAAACACTACAATATTCATTTACCACCAGAATATCATTAATCAAAAAAAATTCCCTTTTTTTCTACAATATAAGAAAAATGACTTTCATTTTCATATTTAAAAAGTTTATCAACTTCCTAATTTGTTATAAATTTTATGGGTTTATTCGTTTATAAAAACTGAAACACTTTCTGAAGAACAACTTCTTTATCTATACATTCTATTTTAGCATTATAAACAGAATTCCAAACCATACCCTGAAAGACATGAAACTCTCCAAGGGGAAAAATTGTTTACAAGTAATGTCTTTCAATGGATAACAATATAAAGATTCATAAAATTCCTTTTTGTTGTATCATTTCCCCCTTATGTTTTAACAATCAAATTTTCTCTCATTTGTTGAGGCGATATTTCAAATTTACCAGAAACTTTCTCTGAAATAAAGGAATGTATTTACCTCATATCGAACACAACATGAGAAAAATTTGAGTAAACAATGTACTTGATACCCCTTCATTACATGGACCAACATCTTCTGACATAATTGAAAATGATCTCACTACACATTTCCATTTATGTTCTGGAAGCTTCCTATCATTCAGATCTTTCTTTGGGAAGGAATTTCCATAACGACCTATCTCACCACATTTGAAACACTTTACAGTTTTGTTATCATGATTTATCTTGGGATCATTTTCATTAAAATATCTGGCCATATTTCCAACCATACCACATAAAAAACACATCCCAATTTTTTTAAGGTATTCCCTATGGAGGTTTTTACGACAGTTTTCACAAACTATAAAATGAGAATTTTTACCATTTGATTTATTTGATTGATTCTTGTACTTCACTTTCCATATGACCCTATTATTCTATTTGATCTAAAATTTCTTGTGATCATCAGAAAACTCCATTTCTACCACCTTTGAACAATATAATACATTTTCATAACTTTTTAACTCTTTGGAATCCAATTCAGTTTGATTTCTTAGCTTAAATCCTGAGTAAAAATTCATTATTTTTCTATCATGATCCCGAATAAGATTTAGATTGTACCTTGTCATTCTAGTGAAGTTTTATCCATACACAACCATTTAATATTATTAATTTTTTTTCATTTAAATGAATTGATTCTCCATACTATGTTGAAACACCTTTGGAAAATATTTTTCAAGGAAAAGACTTTTAAATTAATCCCACTCTATAGAATAAATCGCTACATAATCCTTGATATTCCTAGACATTGAAAAAAACTGACCAACATAAACATCAAAATGATAAATGGAAATGACTTACCTTTTTATTACATGAACATTAAATTAAATTAAATATAATTTCAAGGGATTTAATCCATCCTTCCGCTGCTACAGGGTAAGAAGATCCACTAAATGTAAGGGGTGTTACCTCATAAAATTTTACAGTATCATTATGTTCCTTTATTATTGATCTGGTTGTTATATTTAATGGGTTCCACTACCATTTGTTTCCTATGTCAGCTGATCTATTACCATTAAAAACTCATTGGTTCCAATTCCCAATATTCTCGGTTGTAGATTCAAAAAGATATCAGCCTCTCGGTTACTTCCAATTTAATATTCACTATTTTTTATGTCGAAAACCATTTTCAATAGACATATACCAGATGAAGACACATGGTAATCATTAAATTATATATAATTTCAACATATAAATAAGTTAAATATCATTTATTTTATTCTATCCACATCATACTCATTCTTAAATTTATCTTAAATGTGGTTTGATAAAAACTATTTGTTACTGACATTAAACATTACATATTATATTTTCATCAACTACATTTCAATCCATTACATTCCCAAAAATCTTTTTAGTTTAGTTTTTTTGGAATTTTAGGAAATAACTCATACATATCAATCCAAAAGAATAAAATTTGTGTACCATTAAAACTAAATCCAGTTTTGTCAAAATATAATACTTTATACACAAAACAACAACATGATTTCTTTAAAAAATCATGATAATATTTAACTTTATGTCCTTCTATCTCCTAAACATCATTATAACATTTGAAAATCATTTAAAAACGTGGTATGAGCACAAAAAATTTCCAAAGGGATATAAAAAGAAGATAAGAAAACATCAATCCATGAATACTTGTAAACGTATGAAATCAATTTAACAAAAGACATAACTGACACCCTTATATACATACATTGTGAAACAAGATATTTCAACAAGATTACCAAAAAAATAAAATGAATTGAACCATAAATTTATCTTTTGGAATTACATAAATAATCTAGTAACCCTCTCTGCTACCTTTTGATTTGTAACCCTCATGGTTACCATATAATGTCACCCTCACGACTACCATTTTCTGTAACCGTCACATTTACACTTTGAGTAACTATACCACCACCCTCAAAAATTAAAATACCCAATGAATTGGAGGAAGATATAGTTTCCAAAATTAATCATAAAAATACCCAAGAACCATAAAACTATTATAAAACATGAATAAATTCTTAAAAACATTTCTTTTTAATTTTGTAAAATAAAATTTTGAAAGATGATTATAAAAGAAAACTCTCGTACAAATATATCATATTTGAATTAATAATTAATATATTGGTTGTAATATGTATATACACTGTAAATAAACATAAATAAACATAATACAAAAAATTTACAGCATCATTTGTAATTACAAATAATTAATGATGTAGAAGGTTAACCCTAAGAATTGAAATTGGGTTACGAATTCCCTTACCTCAGGTTTTTCTTAAATAAAATGTGTTTAAACCTCATATATAACAGTTAAAAGAGTATTATTAATATTTTAAAGAAACATATTCATGCTTATAACACCTTATATGAAATTTTCTTAACATTATTTCACACTTTAATTATTACTGTTTTGTTCCTTCCATTGTTTCAGGTGAGTTATTTACCTGATTTCCATGGCTGATTTGTATTTTATTTACTTGTCATTTTGAAATGAAATTATAGAGCTGTATTTAAATGGTATTAATTAGTTTCCAAAATATTAAATTATGTGAAAATTCATTTTGGTTATATGGTTTGAGAATGAATCATTACATAAATCTTTAGTGACACCTGTTTAGATCATCTTGGTGGTTCTTTGATAATCACAAACAAGATTCATTATATAACATTAAATTATGTATATATGTTAACTACCGAAATCTAAATATGATATATAATTCAAATAAAATCTATTTCAACCATTAAAATGGTTTTATAACAAGTTTTGAATCATGTAATGGAAATTAAAAACACATCATCTTTGATTTTTGTAAATCATCACATCACATATAGTGTTTTTATTTTTAGAATAAGAGAAAAGGATAAGAAGAACGATGATGAATTTTTTCCATATACATGGTAAAATCCCTATTATATATGAATAAACATATTTCATACCTCTTTTATATATAGAGGCTAAGGGAGTATTTGAAAATAAAAGGAATTGAAAAGGAAACATAAGAAAATGAAAGAGTATTCTAACCTTTGGATCTATTCTTCTTGAGATCCTCATTACGCCCATTGGTTCTAGACTTTTTGTAATAATAGATGGTATTTGATATGGGTATGTTCCTGAGGAAAATTATAAGGATGAACTTTTACAATGAAAAAATCTTAAGAGGTGTGATATGAAGAGAGGGTGAGGGTGGTATTTAGATTGAATATGGCCGAGTTCATAATTAATTTCAAAGGACACCTCATTAGTGTAATTTACCAAACTACGAGCATGAAATTTTTTTTACCATGGAATTATCCACATGGTTAACCTAATGTCTTATTTTAATCTCAAATAGTTGACTATAAATATTACATCACTATTGTGTCTCTAAACACCCAAAAACATAAAACTGTATTTTTTTATATTCACCGAAAATTCAACTATATTAGAAAAATCATAACAAACACCCAAATTATTTTTTGATGATTAGAATTAAAAAAATAACTCCATTTTCTAAAAATATTTATTCTTAATATGACTAATTTAATTTTTAAATAAAATCCTATTTTGTTCAGAAATTAACAATTTTAAAATTACAACTCATTTTATATCACCTTGAAAAATTCATGAAGATCTCATTATCATATAACCTTAATAAAATAAAATAATAATATGATTTAATATTAAAAATAATTATATTAATATTCCTATTACTATTAATAATGGTATGTTTCTATTCACTAATTTGTTTTGGTTCAACCAGTCTCCAAATAACATACCTATAACAACCGTAAATGACCATTTTTTTAAATTAAAATTATAGAAGTGGAAAATTTATGTTCAAATGATAGTTTATAGCAATATCCATTAAAACAAAGTTTTGTTTCAAAGAGTCTCATTGTTTCATTCATATAAATTTTGAAAAAAAAACATTGGGTGTGACAATTAGATATTTCTTTTTTTATTGATTTTTCATTTATTTTCAGATGTGTTAAATGGTATTCCAGTAAATCATGAACTTGAGTTTTAGATATAATATACACCTATTGGTACACATATTTCCCAGACTCCTTATATAATTTCCCCAATTTAGTTATGAGAATTTAGAAAGAAACTATAGATGAATCCTGACAAGGGGTTTATTCATCCATTTGGATCATCTAGGGATGTGCCTATTCTATTTTTTAGGAAGAAAGAATGATCAAGGTGACTATACATTAACTACTGGGATCTGAACCAGATGACTCTAAGAAAAAATTATCCTCAAACTTTTATTCATTTTTTGTTTCATCAAATACGCATATATCAATAATTTTACAATAATTATCTTTTCTATGGATATCGTCCATTGATGTTCCAGAATGAAGATATTCCCAAGAAAATATCTCATAAAAGTTATACAAACTATGAATTTATATTGATACCATATGGTCCTACTAATTATTCCTCTATATTCATGAATTAAATGATTATATTCTTTAGATATTACTTTGATCATTTTTTTAATTTAATTATAAATGATATTTTTATTTATTAAAATCGAAAGGATGTGCATGAATGTCATTTCAGAATTGTGCTAAAGACCCAAAGGAAAAGATATATTTATGAAAAATTTACTATGTGTAAATTTATCCTATGTATGTTTTCATTAATGTGTAATATAATATCATGGGAGGGTATATCGATAGACCCTTCAAATAAAAAAAATTGTAAACATTGTCATAGACTAACCACTATGACACAGATCCATAGTTTTCTTGGTTTGAATTGATATGTTCACCTTTTTATAAATAATGTTTCATATCCATGGAAAACACGAACTAGGATAGAATGTAAGGGATCATAGTTCTATTGTATGAATTAATATGAATAATATTTTTGGGAACTTTGAATAAGGCTTGTTAGAAAACCATTTAATAGACTTCTTTATTGTGGATAAGGATTTTTAATTTATATTAATGCATAAAAAATGTAACATAGGTTAATCCTCATGACCAATGATATATATGTAGATTATACCTCCATGAAATTGACAATTTATAAAAAAAATTACTTGACTCATAATATAGAGGTAGCTGTAGTAGTTTTTGAATTAATGATGTGGAGGTATTATTTTATAGTGAATGGTGTGACACATATATAGATAACAAAATTATAAATACATTTTTATTCAATGGTTTATGATTATTAATGTTTATGACTACTCATTATATTGACACCCCTATAAAGAGAACAATTTGAAAGATGGTTGATGTAAATAAAGATCATTCTATATTCTCTATAATGATGATCAAAAAGGTTTAAATATTTATGGATATAAAAAATTAATGATCTTGAGATATTGAAGGATGGTGAAAAATATTATATTTCTCATCTTATTTTTCGACCATCTAACATTGTGAAGTGTAAAGAGGAACAAAAGAAAGATGTAGGGAAATAAAATAAATTTATAACTATTCATAAGTTCATCCTTGATTATTATAGAAAATATGGTTTTGGAATCATGTATGTTTCCCTACAGTACCATATTTGAATGACCTCATTGTTGAATATAATAATTCCTTATTCAATATTCATCAGGGATGTATCAAGATGTATATATATTTGATATATTATTTATGGTGTGATTTTCTAAAGAGGAATATTGTGGGGTATCTTTCTCAGATATAGGTATAAAACCAAGTTAAATTCGAGATGAAAAAGTATATGGATATGTTATAGCCAATTAAAATACTAGAATGGAAATGGTAATTCATCACTATGGGATTTTTCATCAGACTCTCCATGATATGTTAATGGAATAATGCTATTAGGGTTTTAGGTGAACTACATTCAATGTCCGCACATATCATTTAAATTAGATAATTTTTTCTTCTAATCAACATTTGAATTTATACATTATGGATGTGGTAATATTTCATGGTGTTCCAATATCTATTTTATATGATCATGATATGAGGATTTACATGATGTTTTGGATATGTATTCATTACCCTCTACATATAAAGTAATATTTCAGCACTTCATATCGTCATCTATATTCAATTCATTCTTGGAGGACCATTAAATCACTAAATGAAATTTTGAGAGCATAATTTATGGATTTCAAAGGTGGTTTAGATCAACATATTACTTTGGTGGAATTTTAATAAAATAATATCTTCTACTCCCTCAATCAGACGGATCATTATGAACCCCTCTATGGTAGGAAGTGTAGAACTTGAACATGCTCGAATGAAGCTGTAGAAAAAATGTTATAGGGACCTGATATAGATGATGAAATGATATAAATGGTTTGATATATTGAATAACACGTAAAAATAGTTCATATTGAACAAAAATGTTATACTAAAATTCATCAAAATGATTTATATTTTTTGGATTATGAAATGTTATGCCTATGAATATCTCCAAGGAAAAGGAAAATTGGATTTGGAAGGAATGGAAATATAACACACTGGAATATTTTCCTTCTACAAATTATCGATTTTATCGGGATGATAGATGATCAATTTGTGATTCTACTGAATATATCAAATGTTCAGGATCTTTTCCATGATTCTCTTTTAAGGATGTAAATAATTTATCCTTAATATATGTTGATCTAAATGGGCATACCATTAGCACAAGATCATTCTTATGATGATCAACTAGTAATGATACTATATCATAGATTGAATGTGGTACAGATCCAGACCATCCATATGGTGAACATTTTGAGGAAAAATCACTAATTTGAGGAAGTTATGTGGGAACCTGATGATGTTATGAGGCAGAAATATCCTTATATGATTTTATTATAGTGTAAATTTAGAATTTAAAAAATAATATTAAGGGTGGTAGAATGTAACTCCCTAAAAATTTAATGAAATATTTATTTTTAAATACTTTTATTTATTTGATATCTTGTGTAGCATACGACACTGAGTTTAGACAAACCTTGTAATATTATTAAAATATTATGTGTCTGTTATCAAATAGTAATCATCTTAAAGACAATTAATAGTAAGAAAAATGTTATGAAAAATATTTGGTAGACACTTTAATAAAATTCATTCATTATTTATCAATTGATTAAAATTTAAAATAAAAATTATTTTCTAATAAATGTGAAATTTCACAAAAAGATTATTAGTGCAATTTGATTTTACATTAATAAATTGAATTAATTGAAATTGTTAAATAATATAAAAGTTATTGATACTTTTTATTGGATGAAAAAAAATTTAAACATTAAACTAATATTTTTATAGTCATTGGATAATAATAAATAAAATTTTATGCTTAAATTGATTATTTTAATGTTTTTTTGTAGAATTTTCAAAAATTACATTAAAATTAATTTATTCCATCTTTATATATTGATATAAATAAAAATAATTACATATTTAGAATATAGATATATAAATTAGGTAAACAGGTACCATTTTTTTAATTAATATGAAATATTATCATGGTAAAATTTATTACCTCGTTAAAGGGAAAATCAGGATAATCTAGATTAACAAAAAGTAATAAGGTCATAATTTTTCCGGAAAATTTTTATTGGATGATGAGAGATATCCCATTATTTCTTTAGTCTCAAAATATTTTGGTTTATTAGAAACCTATATTTGAAAATGACCAATATAATATTTAAATCAATGAATGTGAAAAAATTTCATTCACTTTATTTTCAATATCTATTTTTTGTAAAAACATTAAAGGTGAGAAATGAGTGAATATTAGTGTCTATTTTTAATTTTATAAAATAATTTTCTTATGATTTTTTTATTGTTTTTAGTTATATAATGACATTAATTTCTTATCATCATTTAATAAAAACAATAATAAATTATTTTATAAATATTAAATGTTATATAATATTAGTTATTTATTGTAATATAATAAATTTCAAGATATATTAGTCGTAACATACAGTTTTACAAGTATTTTTTATGAATTCACCCTTTTTGTTGATGTAATTAATTATAAATTAAATAAATACTGTTGAAATTGAAAATAATGATATTTTTCCAAAATAATATTTTATTAAAATTAATAAAAATAATAAATATAATTATATAATTATATAAGTCAAGGTTTATATGATAGGGTCTAAAATTTAATAAAATTGAATTTTTTGTGCCGATTTAAATTTTATTAGAAAATAAATGAAAACCTTAAATATTCATAAACTTGTAACTATAGTTAAAATTGAAATTTATTAACTATGGGTTAATTAAAATGATTGTGATTAAAATTTCATTAAAACATTCTAAATTATGTTGGTTAATGAGATTAAAATCATATCCTACCTTATATTAGAATCCTTATCCATTTTGGAGGAATTTTTCTTGAGAATGAATTTATAAGAATTTAAATATTTATGAGACTCCAAATAGACCCTTCACTTATATTATAAAATGACACATCCTCCATTAAATTATTACATGACATTGATACTTATTAATCAAAAAACCTCATCCAATTACACTTTTTATTGTCTCCAGACACAATCTTGATGTTATGGTCATCCCAAAAGAGAAATCATATATCCATTTATTGGAGATCAAAATGATTAGTTTCAAATAATTGGTTATCACCTTACCCCATTAGTTTTTTTAATATGCTTTTACTCCTCTAAATAAATGTATTTTAACATTAATTAATAACTTACGTATTGTAAATATGATTAAATTTTATTATGTTATTTCAAAACCCATTATACACTCTTTAACATAAAATGCGAAGTCAATGTATCAATTGTTCATATATATGACTTACCATATCCATGTAGCGATGCATTTCATTATTTATCACCATCATTAATGGATGGTTGTAATATGGGTTTATTTTTTATGTGTCATATTTTTTAAATTACTATAATTCAATAATTAGAATATCACATATACTTATATACCGTCAAATCCTTTAGCAAATTATAATGTCATTCAACTGTATGTGTAGACTACAACCTAAACGAACAAATGCAATTAGTTTCACATTTATATTTTACATAGTTTGTAATGAAAAATAATTTGATTAATATATTTGATATATATGATATAATAATGTTTTTACAAAGATTAGTAAATATTTTATATTCATTCATTACATCTTTCGAAAGAGGAAAACATTGTCCATGCACATGTACATCCTATCATCTCCATTAACTGTGTTATTCAATTTTCTATATATAATTTTTTTTGATGTATATAAATATGTTTATAAACAATATTTATAAAATTTATATCATGATTAATATTTTGGTAATGATTGAACCCGGTCAAATTCACAAGTACCAGAAGCCATAATTATTAATATTCATAAAAAACGAAATAGTTAGCACCCATATATTTTGATTTTAATGGTGAATTATTGGTAAAAGGTGGTTTAGACATATTCTAAATGGATAAATTATGATATTATTAGTATTAAAATGAATTTGTTTATTTAATTAGAATAAATTCAAATTTATTATATAGATTGTTGTAGTTATTTTTAATCAAGGTGAACTCAATGTAAGTGGTTATCATCTCACTTTTATTTCTATAGGACATATACATTATAAACCACCAATTTTTTTGGACATATATATATATATATACATCACCACAATCTATTTTATGATTATTATCATGACAATTGAGGAAGATAAATATTTATCTATGGAACATTATTTCCTCGGGCTTATGAATCAAAAGTTACCAAAGTGGTAAGGGGTTTTAAGTTTCAATTTATTTTTTTATGATTATTATATTGTATTATGTACTAATGATTAAATATTGTGATCAAACCCTCAATATACTCATTAATTTTATTATCATATAGTTATTTATTGAAAATAAATATTTTTATTTCTTTTTCCTTACCTTAAGTACTCAAGAAACTCAGAATGTATTTTTAAGGGAAATAAACTCTATATCTCTATTTTTTCAAGAAACATTTTTCTTATATATATATATATATGTTTTATTTAAAAAAGTATAAAGTTGGTTTATATTATTCTATGATGACTATTTTGTGTAATTTTATAACCATTTGGGATATTTTAAGAAATAGTTTGAAAGGAATATTCTTGAAATTTTCTAGATGAGGTACTTTATGACATTTCTTAAAAAAGTAAGAAAGGAATTTGTTTTACTTATACATTATAAAATTCATTTCTTGGAATTATGAATAGTTTTTTATTTGAAGCATCATTTACATGATTATTAATTTCTTTTAAAATAAATTTTTTTTCATTTTAAAATTCCTTTGTTAATAAGAGTCTTCTAAATGGAAAAATTATTTTTCTCATGAATTTTTAATGACCTTTTAATGGTATTTATATTCATTGAAGAAAAAAACCTTTAATTTAACATATGATTTTTTAGGGATGTGATCCAAGGATACAATAATATTTATTTCAATGAATTATTTATGAATATTACTGCAGAGTTTTTATGATACCCATTTCATTTCCATGGTCTATATTGTGATGAAATAATTATAAATCCAATTTCTTTTCATTATTTCATATATCCAGAATTGTTTATAGTCATATGGAACAATATTTATGATTTTTATTTGGTGAATGTTGGGACCTATATATCCCAAAATTTCATTTGTTAATGATCTATATATCTTGATTTAAAATGTATTGGAATGGGTAGTGAACCTAGTTCAATAATGTTCTATATCTATTATGATAGTCTTCTAAGTGAACATGGACTATTACAATGGTTTTGTGAATGAACAAATTCATATACGATAACCCTGTCTTGGAGCCATTAAACTCAAGGAAATGATTTAATATTATTATTTTTATGCCAAAAATAAAGTTCTTATATCTATGTTAAGATTTCTTTGACCATGTTATATAAATATTGTATGATTAATATCCTAAAAAATTACAAAATTTATTCCATGACATAGGATTTTGATATTAAATATGCAATATATGGTTTTCAAATGTTACGATCATGTTATAAAACAATTGTACTCATGTTATGATTTTGGGATCACTGATATATCCCTTGATACCCTTTATAATCATTCGAGATCACCCATTTTAATGTTTCTTTTCCCTATGATATAATGAATGGTATTAATTGTTATATATATTATAAGGGTGATAATTATAAAGGATTATGTTAGGGATAATATTTTTATTTTATGAACTGGTTGTTTAATTTTTATAGTTTCCAAGGATATTATAACTATATGACTGTGGTATTGATTAAAATGTCATATAATGAATATTCATTAATTAATGTAATGTATAGGTATGAAATGTATTGGTTGATATAAAATGAAATTTAGGTTTAGAGTTTTATTGAACAAGGGAAAATATTAATAATAAGACATATATATTTGTCAACATATTTATATGTTTCCTACAATATAATAAACTGATAAATTCATAAGTAGTCTTAAATATTTCCCAAATACTCTCCACATAAAGTAATATTCTGAACATTTATTATGTATTTAATTTATCTATATTATGGGGAAATGGAAACATAATAATGGGATGATATTAAATGAACTATATGTTAAAACATAAGTGATAACAATAAATTATGATATTTGATCATAATAAGAGAACAAGGGTATAATCATGATATGTAAGAGAGTTATACTAAATAAATCATAGAATTCAAATCACACCATATGTTATAGAATAAAAAAATAAATGAAACATAATAGTATTATAATAATATATTTGACAAAACTCATTAGGATTATTCCTGAAAATGTAATCAAACTCAGTATTTTCATGCATTTTTGAACAATACAAATAAGTCCATTTCTAACTATATCATGAGATATAAAATTATCTGAATTAATTTGATAGTAATTTAGGACCCCTCCATTAGCTTCCATACATTTGTATGCCTTGTAAAATAAATCATATGTTAAAGAACCCATTCAATGAAAATGAGGTTCATATACTTTTCAATTAGAATCACTTAAATAATATAATCATAATTATATAAATTATCATAACTTGATATAAACAGGTAAAATAAACTAGTATTCAAATATATTCAATAATATTATAAGTATATACAATTCAGTCGGGATAATAATAATTATGGTGTTTACAATATATATATATGATGGGTATACAGTTAAGTTAATAATTTCCCCAATAAATCAATGTATGACATCTAAGTGAATACTCTTCAATTAAATAAATATAAAACATATTATCACATAGGAATGGATTTGGATGAAAATTTATACATATTCACAGTGGATGGTCATGAATGTAAAAGGAAGTAATGTATCACTTATTTGATCAAAAAACATTACATTCTTTATCCAACGAAAGAAGGTGGATGATTGTATTTTAATAATGTCCTTTAATCATTAATAATATGATTCAATGGGAAATAAAATTTCTATAAATAGTTTTTAAGAGTATGATAAAAAAATTTGGAAATAATAATGTCCCTTAAATTTTTGAATGAATTATTAATAAAATATTAGAATAAAATGAATTTCTATTAGAAAACATTAAAACAAAAATTGAACATTTCATATAAAAAGTTGATGAATATAGGAATTATAATAGATTAAAACATAAATATAGTCTTTATAAAACAGTTTTAATATTTTCTTAAATAGAATAAGATAGAGGTCATGTTCAAAACCTATTTTCTAAAACTGAAGTGAAAATTTGTAAAAAAAATTAACATTGAAAATAGAAACACAAAAAATAGATCCATTAAAATATATAAATGTTATCAAAAAATGTTTGAGTGTATCAACAAAACCTTTTGTTGTGAAATCCCTAATATTGTTTTATATTTTGAAATTTTGTTGTTTGAAAACCCACATCACTTAAATAGTATTAAATTTTATTTTTAAAGTGGGTAAATATCATTATGAGAATCATAAAAAATAATCCATATTAAATATAAAAACAACATAATAGAACATAGGTGGGATGGAAAATATGTAATTCAAATAAGAGAAACATTAGATAAAATAAGATTAATTCTCACCAACAGCATTATTTTATTTCTGAATCATTTTATTAAATAAGTTTTTATTGATGATGAGAAGTTGTTTTCATAGAGAAAAAAGGATATATCATATATAATAGGATAATGGTATGATAAAAAGGGTATTGGAATGGATATTAATTTACAAAATAATATGGCCAGAAGAATCAGAAATTGAGTCGATGAAGCTCTTATGAGATTGGTAACATAATATTCAAATGAGTGTTAGAGGAAGATCCTGAAATGGAAATTAAAATCATTCAAAATGTAATATATTTTCAAATTTTAATGAAATTTGAAATTTAATACACCATAAAAAAATAAATTATGGTTCACAATGTCAAACATGTCACATGGTGTTGAAAATGAGACAAGGAAACCATTTTCATTTTCCCAAGTTAGATGAAATAACTCTTATATCATGTGTAACAATCATAAATATCATAATCACATATTTTAAAAAATTATTCAAATAAATAAAATTTTATAAACATAATTTAAAATTATTGTTTAAATTTACATTTATTGGTTATTAGATATTTACATTATTGGGTGTGAGTAATATAGATCATTTTAGACTAGATTCATAAGTAGTAGTGTTGTTATTAATTATTATTCTAATTTTAAAAATGATAATGTCATAAAAAATATTTTAATTGGTATTTTAGGATAGTTTATATGGTAAATGTTTCATTTTACAATAGATTTAGTAACAATTATTTTTGATGAAATTGGAGACATGACAAATTCAGTGATTTTTAAATGATGAATAGTTATATAATAATTAATGAGTTAAATGAATATATTAACTATCTAGAGAAGAATAAATAATTTCTTATTTATATCCAATATTTTGTTTTCACTTGATATTTTTTACATCATTTTTTAGGATGGTTGTTAAGACATACCCACAAAAGTATGAATCAATCTCTATATGTTTATGGATTTAGAAAAGATTATTTTTTTCATAATATAACAAAAACAAATGAATAATAAATTTAAATATATTCCCTTAAATTTGTTAACAAAAAAATTTAAGAGTTATCAAAACATGCCAAAAATTAAAAAATGTTGTCTCTTATACATTAAACACTTTTCTACTTGATGTATTTGTTTTAAACAGTTCATTTTATAATGATAATTTATTATTAATATAACTTATATAAAACATAAATTTTACATATAGATTATAAATCATGAAATATTAAACATTTATATTTAGTAATCCCAATTATAGATCCATCCTTTAAAATTTAGTGATGAAAAATTAAACTTATCTTTCAGGGATGTGGTAGACTGGACACACACATGAGCAATGTTTTCATTTTTTTAATGTGATAGGTTTAAATATTTTTTATACCATAAATATAATAATATATAATTATATAATATATATATATATGTCATTATACACATATAATTTCAAATATTTTGGATGAGGATGCATAATAAGGATTATAAATGGAGTTAAAGGGTAAGTAATACTTGTGTTTAAAATTTTTTCTATCTCTTGAATCACCCTTTGGAAATGAAGAACATGGGGCACTTTTTTAGGATAGTGATTGTGAAATGTGATTTTGGGCTCTTGATGAAGTCATTTTTGAATGTATTATTCATAAATTTTAACGATAAGTGTGAATAAATGTGGGAGGAAGTGAGATATTATCATAGGTCATAAAGATGGATGAATCAGTAAGAAAGAATGTTAGATAAGGGGTAGAAATACAACTTCTTGCTATCTAGGAGAGTAAGGTGGAGAAATGTGTATGAGACATTTAGGATTATTTTCATACCAAAAAAATTTATTCTAGAAGGTCTATAGATCATATTTATTTAGTAAAATTTGATCCACATTCGATTACCCAGTTGACAAAATATTAATATTTATAAAATATTAATATATATTATTATTTTAAAAGTTATAGTATAATATGAACCATATTACCATATTATTGTGTGATGAGTCCAAAATTATTCTAAAATCAGTCTAATTTATTTTTTAAATATGTTAATGTAATCATTTAAAAATAATAATTAATAATTAGTAGAAAACAATTTCTATAGGAAAAGACTTTTTATAATTAATTATTTAAAATATTATTTAATATTTATTGAAAATGAAATGGGTTTTAAATTTTATATATAAATTTGAATATAATATTATTGTATTTATTTTAAAATTGAACATTTTAATTTAAGATTCTAGTTTATAAAAAATGTATCATTCCATGAAAACTGATTGTTTTTTGGGTATCCAATACTAATCTTGGTAACTTAATTATATGCCTAAAAGTGAAACATAATTTATTATATAAAACCAAAATGTCGATATAAAATATGAAATTAATTTTATGAAATAAAATTTCAAATGGGGATAAATGTTAATTCGACTATAATTTCATACAGACGATTTTTGAAAAAAAATGTATTTTTACGTTTAAAATTTTTATGCAGTTTACATTTAACCTTTACATTGAATTAAATTATATAAATAATTTTATTTTAAATTAAACAAAATTTATGTAGATTATATTCAAATTTTTAATGGAATATTATGATTAAAAATATTAATTTGATGAAGATACTGAATTTTTTTAGATTAGAATAAAATTCTACTTCAGATCTAAAATGTTAAACATGGGTTTTCTAATATCAGAATGAAATTTTAAATTATATTTTATTAATTATTAAATAAATATTTAATTAATTTATTTATATTATATACTTATAGTCCCTTATAATATATTTATAATTTCAGAAAATTTAAATTTTTAGTAAAAACATTCATTTTAATTATTCACATAGAAATCAATTATTTCAGAATAATCTCTAAAAATTAATCGTAGAATATTTTTGTTACAATAAACTGAAAAATGAAACTAATATTTATAAATTTTATAATATAAGTTTTATAAAATTATCTTTCAAATGAAATAAAAATATATAAGGAAATATCAATTTTATTTGAAAAAGCACTTTTGGAACATTTGCTGTTATTAATTTTATTTTTTCTTATTTTTAAATTGTTTAAAACATTTTATTAATTTTTGTTATGTTGTTATTAATTTTTATTAATAATATTCATCCAATATGTCATTTATTGTTTATGTTCAGTGTTTCATATGAATACAGTGATACAAAACAATATTTAGTCATGGAATATACATAGTTAAATCATAGGTTATTACACATACCATTCCAAAAAACCCATTAGAGCCTTGATGATATCCAGGGTGTGGTATAGACTAATAGATTATTCATATCCACTAATATGAACACTTATGATATATATATTTCATAATTATTTTAGGATTATGAAATTTTTATACAAGTCTTGGAGGAGGTCCCCCAAGAATACATTCATAATTTATATGAGTTAGAAAAGGACTTCATCTACCATCCCATGATACAATACAAAATAGTATCCCTTGAATTATTAATAAGTGTTTTGGTATGTCCATCAATGATACAGTTCCATAGTCCCAACAACATATTCTCCAATGGACTATCATGATTTCCCATTTCAATGACATGACCAATTCATTTAAAAATCCTGTTGAATAGAATGTGGTTAGATATAAATGGATGTTTCTATTACTGGGAAAATTAAATAACAACCATAACCCTAGTATCATCATGCATGTTTTTTAATTTATTATATTATAACTAGATACAACTGATCACATCCTAAATTATTTATTAGACTATTAGTCTTGAAAAATTAAATACATTCCTCAATCTGACATTATATTTTATAACACATAATACAACATATTAATTTTATTTGATAAAATCATTATTATATCAAGAATACCCTTGTATATCAATCATTTTAAACTTTATTAAATATTGTCAAAAATTGACCAATGTAATGGGTGATCCTAGATGCTTAGTAATGGAAAGAATATAGTGAAATCTATCATAGAAGAAATGAGTCTTGAATAATATGGAGGAAAAAATGATTATTAGTTTTGGTTATGTAAATAATAATATGAGATTCAAAGTAGCCCATGGATATCATGAATGATGTAACAATCACATGGATGTAAATAATATATTTTATAATGATATAATGCATAATTTCAGATATTGTAAATGTACTATCAAGCCATCGTGCCAATAAATCTTATTCAAATGATACATTCCATGGAAAAATACCTAAAAAAAATTATATTAATACCTATTGATGGATCATGGGTATATTTAATTATATCCCCCACCATCATATAACAATTATGTTGCATTAATCATATAAATAAAAAATAAAACATAATCATTATTCCTTAATTATCAATATTTGTCACTATTGGAAGAACTTTCATCCAAAATGTTAACACTTTCCCAAGTAAAAATTATCATAATCCATATTGAGATGTATTTAATATGGTATAATTGGATTATATCATCACTATAGTATTATATTCAACAGTTTATAATAACAGTAATGAATATAGTTTTCCATGATCAATTAGAATGATTTTTTTGGGAAAATACCTGTTTTATATTTGAATAAATTATTTAAAATATTTATGTTTATAACATATTGGAAAAACAATTTATTTATAAATATCCAAAAAAACATACTAAATGATAAAAATTAAATATTAGTAGTGATAGTATTAAAAGATATTTTTTAGTAAATATTAAATAATGATTTCATTAAAACCTTTGGAAAAAAGTTTTTTCATTAGAAAATGAAAGAATTGTTCTCTCAATAATTTATATCAACATTCAAAAATGGGTAAAAATTAATTTAATTAATCATTTAGAATATTAAAAAAAATTGAACAAATTTTAAATAAAATATGTACTTTGATGAAAAAAATCATCAATAAAAAATATAAAATATTATTTTTCCTAAAAACATTATTTTAGTCTTTTGAGAACATAGAGAGAGAAAAATTTGAAAAAAATATAATTTCAAGAAATTAAAAAAGGAGAATAAATTATACGAGGTTTATAATAGAATGAAAATATAATTCCCCCAGCAAAATAATAAACATAAGCATACCTGATTGATGATGATATTGCGAAATACAAAATTAACAGAGGTATAACTTTCTTCATAATCGCTTTTAACCATCAGTATAATTATTTTAAATTTTTTATTATCATATTATATAACCATAGAAATAATTATAATCAGATATTATCTAATTTAAATATTTCTACACTTTTCTGTTAATAATTAATTAATAAAATAATCATTTCATAATGTAAAATATTTCATATTTAATGTATGTTTTAGTTTGGTAATTTCAGTCCAACCATATTTCTCATGGTTAAATAAATAAAAAATTATTAATGGTTTATAGAGAATATATATTAATTATATATATATATTTCAAATCATCTATTAAAGGAATACATGAAAATGAATCACATCGCTTTGTGGAGGTGGTAGTCCACACGTATCCACAAGTGACATTATCATTTTTAAAGGGTGAATGGATGCGAAGTTAAAAGATATTTATATTTATAGAAACAAGATAATTTCATTTATATAATATAAAATTTTTGGATCCATATTTAGTATCATCAATGTAAAATGATGATGAAATTAAATTACACCTCTTTTCGTATATGGTAAGTCATATATACACGCAAGAAATGTTATCAATTTAGTTGTGATTGAAAATGGGTGTAAAATGGTTTTATCATCATCATAATATCATATATATATATATATATTAATTATATTATATAAATTATTTTAATACGATTACAATAGATTTATAAGAATCAAAATAATATTTGAACTTAGAAGAGTCGATAAAGAAGATTACCTCTTCTCTGAGAGACCTCTATTGGTTTACACCTGAATCTTTGAATGATTTGTCTTAGGAGAAAAATAGGTCATATGAGATGAATTTAAGATGTATTTTATATTATAATGGTAGGTATCTAAAATATTGAGGGTCAAAATAATTTAAATAATGGATAAGAATATGTATCCTTTTATAAGAGATTGGAGGGATAGACTTGGAATTTTTTAAATCATTATATTAGTATAAATTAATTATCATGTTCAATTGGAAAAAAAATTTATATTTAAAATATAGGATGAGGATTCCATGAAATCATTTCAACCAATAAATCTTATAACAGTATATATGATTTCTTAATTCATACCTCTTAGTTTTGAAACCTCATTAAACCTTTTGACAATTGCCCTGATAAGAAGGTTTTTACACTTTTGTGGTCTATAATGATACTATAAATTGATTGGTGGAACATAAGTGTAAAATATATGAAATAATTTACATTATAGAATTATCATGGTAAAATACAATATTATTATTAATTTTAATTCATTTAGTTAAATAATATTTTACATAATATACCATTACATTCATTTTCAAAAGGATTCACACAGTTTAACCTTATATATAACAATATAAAATGGAATTAGAAAAAAATTATAAAAACACTAAAATGTTATATTTATCAAAAAATATTATCTGAACTAATAAATCTATAAAATAAAAAACTTATTTCTTATAATATTCCTAAAACCATTTATTTTATTTTTCTATTACATGATCGACCACTATGTAAGCATTGATTAAGTATTTATGGTCATTATTCCATCACAAAAAAAATTATAAATAAAATTTCTGATAAAAATTGATTAATATTTTAAATTAAAACATAAAACTGACCACAATATTTTCTTAAACCAATTAAAACATTTAGGGATTTTAAAATAAATTGAGTGGTATATTGGATTTTATATTTACTTATAAACATATTATGGTCATTTTTAAAGAATAATTGAAGAATATTTCAATATCAAAGAATACTGAATGAGTATGGTAAAAATAAACTCATCCAATATAGAAATGTAAGGTTTTATGTTAACTTTTTATGTCATATCACAATATTTGAAGGCATAATTACAAAATTTATCCTTATCGAAGTGACAAATATTTTCCATGACTACAATTTATTATGTAAAACAATTCCCTATTTGAAATATGTAGATATTTTTTAAAAAAATAAATAATAAATTTGTAAAAATACATTTCACTACGAGTTTGAAATTTATTTTCAAATAAATTTTGAAAGGCGCAATGAAAACTATATTTTGAAAAAATGAATTTTTAATACTAAAACTGGATTTCTTATTATCACATGCCCAGTAAAAATTTTTTTTAATGATATAACATTTTATTAAATATATAATATATAAATTTAATCTGAAACATTCATCAATGTATTTTAAAATATTTAATCTAGATTGAGACACATTCTTCTAAAAAAATATTTTTTCCTAAAAACTTTTCTATTTACCTTTAAATGATTTTATTTTGATATGTAATTAATTTATTACTAATGATTTTTTATACATATTTTAAAAATAATTATTCAAAATTAATTTAGAACTATTTATACTCTCTATTTTGAAAATTAGGCGAAAACTATAACATTATATAAGTATTTTATAATAACATGTCATGGTTCATTTAATCTGAATGTTGCATGAAAAATTAGCTATAAATGATTTTAAATATATAGGAAGAAAATTATATATTATAATATTGTTTTGTTATATTAAATACCCTTATAATAATTTCACATTAAAAATTATTTCACTAAAATAAAAACAAGTGAGGATACTTCTACCTCATCACATCCTGGACATCCCATGTAGAATTTTCAAATATATGGTTTTCCAATATAACTATTCCATGTTAGTATTATTATTACAAAACAAATTTTATATAGGATCCATACTCTCCACTAGTAGTTACTTATAAGATATATCTTTTTCCATTGTTATAAACTTTATGTTCATTACATGTGAAACATTCAGTATGTACTTCCCCAAGAGATATCTGTTTAACAAATTGTAAAAATGAGAGAGGTTTGGTGGAATATTGAGTAATAAAAATACCATCCCTATAATATAATGAATTTAAAAGATACAAATATATATATTTCTCAAAATTCCATTCTTTATAAATCTCAGAAACTTCTTCCAATGAGATATTAATTTGAATATGGTGTCACTAACTTTGAACTCCATATCTCACTAATAATTGTTATTGTTATTTTTTTATGACTATGAGTGGAAATAATGTGTTGCTGAATGAATCTAAAAATATATATAATTTTCACTACTAGTTCATCTCACAACATATTATTTTCTCTAAAACCATATTAACACATTGTAATTTTTCATTTATTTATATAGATGAAATTATAAGGATCCATCTAAAATTTTGAATGAAAGATATTGTTTTAAATAAAATCAACCAGAGGAAGGTGTGGATCCCAACCCCCATTTAATCCTATAGATAAATTACTCAATATTTTTTCTAGAGTTTGAATATTTCTTATATATTGACCACATAATATTTTTTGATAGGGAATATTGATGTTCAACTATGTACCTAGATCCTACTAAGGACTTCTCTAGAACAACAAGAAAATCCTCATATAACTCTAAAATATAATTGAGAGTCACGCTCCAAAAAATATTTCCAAAACCTTAATGCATTATAATCAATATTCATCAAGAGATAAATCTTCTATATTTTTAATAAAATTAAATGATTTCATATAGAGATTGACTATAACCCAGATAAAAAGGCTCCATTTTATTTTTTTTGAGTCAAATTATAAAATACATGGCATTTTGTTCCCATTTCACTTTCTGTTAGGGTAATGATTGCAATATCCCCTTAAATTACTATCTCTCATTCTTAACATGATGACCTATTAAACATCATGAAAAATACTATACTCCATCAATGTCCCTTTTCTCTCAAAATAAATACTCTTTTATATATCTATAGAAATTTATAATTACATGATGTATAGAGAATGATGAACTATGAGCATTTACCAAAATTTAATTCTTCTTGTTTTGTGTTGTTGGGGCACATGCTCAATGCTTGAACCTACCCAATCCATAAAAATAATGGCTTAACTCATGAACTCTTCCCACATTCATTGGTAGTACCACATCATCCTTCTACACCTATTTAATCCTCGTGATTTAAAAATTAATATTCAATAAATAAAAAATATTATATCCATATAGATCCTTATTTTGGATGAAATATCATGATATTTATAATGTTTGGAATTAGACACTTTTTTGTAAGAACCCGGATCTTCATTTTAGGTATGTCATTCCTTTTCTATAGTTTTTGTGGATTTTTAGAGTATTTGGAAATTTTTGAAGCTCTTTTCCAACTCGAAACCGTGTGTTGGCCGTGTCTGGACCACACACACGGTGTGTAGGGGTGACGTGGAGGAAAATTTTGGAAAAGTACGGAAAACCCACTACACGTCATGTACATTAAAAATACATGTCTTGTACTTTTCTTTTTTCACTAAATAGACCGAGGTCATGCCTAATCGCCATAATCGTCTTCTTCTATGTCTAGTTCGACCAAGATATGTCGTACGATCGCGAAACATCTCCAGATTCCCGAGCCTCCATCCGTTCTCTGATTCGAGCTCTGTTGATTGCGTTAGAAGTGCAATGGTGAGTTCTTCCTTCTGCTTGAGCCTTGTTATTCAATTCTCCCTCCTTCTCAAGTTGTCTAAGGTTGAACATTTTGTGCATTTTCTCATATCTACGATGTTCTAGGGATAATCAGCCATCATGGTTCAAGTATATCGATCTCCTAGGATCAAGGTAGGTGGTTTGTGCCTTACCGTTCAAAGTATCTATGTTTTATGTACGAATTTCCACTGATACCCGTGAACGAGGTATTGCATGTTTACCTTTTTCCTCTTGTTGTTTTCCTTCCTTACTTGTATGCTTTTGTAGAGGTAAATTTACCATGTTAGAGGATAATTTGTTGTGCTTGGATGTATTTTACCTTGCTTTGTTCTATTCATGATCTTTGGGTCTCGTTTGCCTTTGTCTGTTACACCTGTTTTCATGCCTTGCAGTTATAGGTTGAAGTGAAACTCATGACATGCTTGTTTCCTTGTAAACTCTTTAGCTAAGTTGATCTATAGGTTTACTTTGGTTATCCAAGTAGCTCTATAGGTGTACTTTGGCCTTATAGAATTATTATGCACTAACTAGCACGAGGATGAGAGAACCTGGTGCTATAGACTATAAGGGATAGACCGAGTGAGCTTCCCAGAGAGTCTAGGAAATTGTAGACTATAGGGGATGGACCAGGTGAGCTCCCAGAGAGTCTTGGATAATATAGACTATAGGAGGGTAGACTGAGTGAGATTCCTAAGAGATTCCTACCTTGTTTGAATCTCTTTAAGTACTTTCCCAAACTAGAGGAGGAATTGACTGAGTGAGCTTCCTCAGAGAGTCTGTGGTTTACCTGAGGCTATAGGAGGAATTGACCGAGATAGCTTTCTCATAGAGTGTCTAGAACATAGGGCTAAGAGGTTTAGACTGTGTGATCTTCCTCAAGAGATTTCTTGACTACCCTAGACTATAAGGGGAATTGACCGAGTGAGCTTCCCCATAGAGTCTCATAAATGTGGATGACAAAGATAGAGAGATTAGGCTGAGTGAACTGCCTAGAGGGTTGTGGTACTTCTTGGATAGGACCATAGGGGATGGATGCAAGTACTTCCCAGAGGGTTTTCAGCTTATTAGTTGTTTGTTTCATTACTGTTGATTGGTTGTAGATTTATTTCTTCTATGTATCATCCTGATTTACTACTTACTTTTACTACCTATTGCTTTCTCTTGCTGTTTAATGATTATTGTACTTTTACCTTCCATATACTCACTGGTTGTTAAGCACAAATCTTAGAGTGAATGCCTACTGGGATTTTATCTCAAAACCAGTTTGGGCCATGCTTTTGGGCCCAATCAGACTATGTTGTTGCAAGTATAGTCAAAGGAAAACGCTTTTCAAATTCTGGAACTTGATTGATTAGAGAAGGAGAGCATGGGACTGAGCTTTTTCTCATGATACTGAGGAGATGTTTACTTTTATTTTGTACATGTTTTGGAACTGTAGTTTCTTCCATCAATTTGGATAGTTTGGCTGTTTTCCTAGCTTTGTATCATCCATAATTTCATATATATATATATATACATATGTGCTCCAGTTTGTTGATTTAGTCTTCCGCAATTTATATTGTTGGTTATTACTGCTTCCGTTATTGCATTTTTTTTTTCTTTCGCTGTGTACTCTGCTAATGATGGAATAGTTTCCCCACTATCACACCCAAGGCCCTGGATGCTAGTCGGTAGCCTCTGACATTTGGTGAAATGCGCTTGAGGCCATGTGACCAACCGGGTACGGGATGCCTCTGGGAGGCTTCTGGAACCGGGACGTTACATTTTTCCTCCTATTGTGGTAATTTATTAAGAAGTCATAATTTTTTATCAATTAAAACAATCTTTCCTTGTGTGTAATCAAATATTTTTATTTAAATAAATAAATCAAGATTTTTTCATCATTATATGCATCACACATTTCAAAATATAGATAATAAATCATAATCATGAATGAAAAAATTGTGGATTCCCAAACCAAATCACGAGTCATGTAATTTTTCTCGTGCATATTCAATTAGAGAGAGGCATAAACTATCACCATATCCTTTTTAGATGGATCCATACTTATCCATTCTTCAATGCATCACTATATGACACAAACCCTTATCCAATATAATTTATTGTAATCATAGGAACACTGATCAATCTTTTCTTTAGTTATTCGATGTTATCCTCACATTCATCAATCAAATCTAAATGGCTTCTTACTAAGACAACATGTTTAGTGGACTATATTACAAAGATAAATTACCCAAAAAATGATCGTAGTATCCTTTCAACCCAATAAATCATCAAATATCAATCATTGTGGTATGTATGTGCCATTATTCAAAAGTTTCATTCATTGATGGGTCCACTAATGTACTCTTATAAGAAATTATATTCTAAAATAATGGGAATTTTTGTATCCACAATTCACACATCGTAAAATGAGAATACATCTTATGCTTCCATAGATTTATTAAAAAATTCCTAAACTATTCTTTATTATATTATTTACTCTTAAAATATATGAAAATTTTATTTATAAATAGTACTAGAAACTCACAAGGAATATCTATAAATAATTTATTCATTACATCCATTAATATAATGAAAACATTTGTAAGTCCAAATGGAATTATAGTAAATTAAAAATGACCAAATCTCATATGGAAGAATATCATGAATATATATTCCTTAACCATTAACTAATTATATCTTTATTAAAGATAAATCATAAAAAAAATAATGACATCGTTTCAATTTATCAAATAGATCATCAATATGTAGTATAATATACGTGTTTATTAGAGTGATATTGTTGTATTCCAGATAATAAATTCAAATATGCATTGAACCATATTTATTATATATAAAAATAGAAATACCTCATAGTGATGAACAAAACATAATAAATCCCCTATATATATATTCTCCAATATTTTCTTCATTAATTCCATCAACTCAACCTCACTCACTCCATATGTAGACATTTAAATATGTGTATCACTAGGATTCAGTTCAATTTAAAATAATACAACATAATTTGGTGGAACACTAGGCGTGAACTCCAGAAATACATATTTATATTAGTGAATAATTGTATAATTTTCAATGTCTAGTTTCTCCATAACCATTTTAGAGAGATATACATAATGAATAGTTAGTAAAGACCACATTAGGGAAGTTATTTTCATTTTGAGTTTAGTTTGATAATAAAACAAATAGATGATCATAAATTGATTTAAAATAACTATTGTAAAATCCCTTCCTTGAAAATTGATATGGGACTAAAATTAAGAAGTTCAATACCTGACCAAATTTTCATCAAATCCAACTAGAGGAATAATAATATTTTTTTCATGAATCAAATTGAAATAGACATCTATTAGAGATGAGTTATATAATTAATATGTGATCATATTCACATTAAGATATTTCACTTAAAACTCAACATTTAATCACTAATGTGGTGATTTGATAGGCTTTTTATATTATTTAGATATAAAATATTGTTTAAAAACTCAACCAAAAACACATTTTTGGTCTTATACTGGATGATATGTGTACCTTTCACCCCATTATATAAAAAAAACACTATCTGTAGTAATTTCATAATCTTATCCTTCTCCCCTAGGTCAATTTTTTGGTAAGATACCATTATGTTTGGAAAATTGTCTACCATAATGACCCATATTCTGATAGTAAAATCATTTTGTATTGTTGGATTCTCTATTGCCCTTTCATTTAGAAGCATGATAGACATATTCTCCAAAATTAATGAAAACACTTATTCTCTTAGTGAATTTACTTGACTGTTTCCTTTTACATATATCATTTGTTGGAAATTCCCTCTTCTCTTCTTCCTCATATCCATTATTTTCTATATGTGGTGCTTCACCATCCTTTTTTTCTATTTCATTCCATATAAGTCATAATACAAGTGGAATTCATTCTCTATCTTGATATGACATGACACCATATCTTTATATGAAGAGAAGGTTTGGGTGACTATTTCTTTTGTAAGAATTGTATTTATCCTATAAATAATTCATAATCAAAATATTTGGATTACGTTCATAGTATAATGCATTCGCTGATAGCCTATAATGTTGTCTTCGAAATTAGAAACCTTTTATCCTTACTTTTATCTAATAATTTTTCATTTTATCATCATATCCATGTGTTTATATTGGAAAACGCTTATTTTCATGAATAGTATATTAAAATACCCCCACTCCATGCTTAATATTTCTACCACATACTCAGTGTTTTCAATCAATAGCTTTCATTGATCGGCATCCACATTGAGATAATTAAATTACATGATATACTTCCATATTTCACTACATTCCAAAGCAAGTAATTTCAATTCTATGGAACTTATCCTCTTTTTATATAATATATTTTTTTTTCTTATTAATGATAGTGGCTATTGTCATAGGAAATTGTCTAACATTATTACACCATGGTTTCAGTAAATATATTACTTTACATAAGAAAGGATATTTGTCAAAACCTGGGTCAAATTCCACAATATAGTTATACATAATTATTCTTCATCTCCAAATTTAGCTCCCGCTTAATTATTATTCCATTTATGTAAATTGATATATAGAATACCTAAATTGATGTGGTTTTCATTCCCTCAATTATTAATCTTTTTTAGAAAATGGTGTACTCCATATTTTATCATAAAATTATAAATCATAATGTATACATTTAAAATTCATGAAAAATATAACATGAATTTAAAATATATGGAAATATAATCATAGAATTATAATATTTGTATCATTGGTGATGTCATCAAATAAGAAAAATTATAACATTTCATAATGGTTTGTAAAGAGAATGTGAATCATATAAGAAATATTCACCAGGAGTTTAAATCCAAGTGTTCATTCTTAGGCCCACTAATCGTACATAAATAATGTTCTAGAAAATTTCCAATTCACCCATTTCAATGTTACTACACTCAGGTATATTTGTGACACAATCACATATAATTTCTAGTTCCTGTACATGGGTGTGTTTTCTAGGGAAATAACTCAATATCTAATTTAGAAATATTAATGAAATTATATTATACTTAGACTTATAATTAGAGTTTATGATAGGTATTTATTCTATAATATATGATATCTAAAAACTAGTTCCCAATATTTATACTAAAAATACCTGATATAGACTGTTACAACCCAAACATTAGTATATTTGAGCTAGTGGGTATATTATTACACTACCACTAGATATAAGAGATCACATCCCAATAGGTCATTTAGTTTAGTGGTGTTGGTAAATAGTATACATTCTTAAATCTCACATTATATTACAAATCATAAAATACATAAGTTCAATTTCTTTGATAAGATCTTTATTCTTTCTATAATATCCTTCCATATCAATCATGGTACACCACCTCTCATCATTGGGTAATGAGGAATATTAAATATGTGATCTTAGATTCTCATTATGGGAATGAATACATCCAAATATATCCTATAATATAAAAATAATGAATACTATGGAAAGAATAAATTATGATAACATAATTAAATATAAATAATCATTTTATCATTTCAAAAATTATGCTTTGGGGTTGCATTACATTAGACCCCCAAGACTTCTTTCCTTGTATTTGGATTGTTGATTTTAATAAAAATGTTAACTTTCAAATCAAGTCATGAGTCAATGAGTGAAAATAATCATTGATTGGATATCCCAAATATCATTTACATGTGGTCAAGGTATCATTGTTAAATAGATTAATAATACATCAATATACCAAGTCATTGACTATTTTTAGTGATACCCTTAGCCTTATGAAAAACAAGAGCATCGTGGAGCTGTCACTAATATCACATGGATAACCAGAAGCCACTACAGGTTCAAAATAATATATATACACTCATGTAGTTCATTCCCAAAAAATAATTGATGGAATTACATAGTATTTAGGTTAGGGGGTGAATATTTTGAAAATTGAAGTATATTTCACTTTAAGTGCCATTTGGATGAATCAATTTTTGAATCAAACATGTTAGATTATCTTATATCTCAAACTTTATGCCCTCGATATGAGGGAATTTTCAACCCAAGAAAGAAATATACTTGAGGTTTTATCCCTTAGAAAATTATATATATTCTTTTGGGACAATAAAAAACATTATTCTAAGAATAAATAGAAGATATTTTTATTAATGTGTACTCCATACCAGATATATGTCCCATTTAGTTTGTTGACCAATTTGATGTGTCATAACCATCCCTAGTTGATAGAAATTTCTAGGATCTTACCAGGCATCATGTCCTAATCAAGTAGGGGCCTCAAAAAAAATTTATAGTAATTATATCTTAATGAGTAATAATATTCCCTTAGCATTGATGTATAATAATATTAGTAACCAAAATAGTATCTCATATTGATACTCAATACGTGAAGTACTTTTCCTATCATTGGCACTTTGTGAGGCCCTCATTGATTCATGGAAGAACCTTAATAGTTCTGTTAAAAATGTGTCTATGGATTGATCCTACTTTATTAATGAATATGGCCGGTAAAAGTGTCATGAAAAAAAAATCCATTTTTATAAGATGTGTTTATATTTATATAGATATGTATATTACCCCTCTACCACTTAGTTAAGCATAACCTCATGAATGATTTCATGTTCCTAGTAAAAAATGGATCTATGATCAATATTGTTCAAACAAGTACCAACTAATATTGGGATACACTATGTTTGTTCTATCCCCATCCCATATGATAATTAAGGGACATGAAAAAGTTAGAAAAATCCACTTGAAATGAACTAGATAAAGTTATTTTTTATCAATTTTGTATCTAATACAATTTTAAGGGTAGTGGATCAAGAAAAACAATAAATTCATTACCAAGGAGGCCTTAGTTTCCCATTCCTTTTTTACCCTAATAATTATATTAGTGCGTCAAATGCACTTCTTATATATTGTTAGTGGTTCATCATTATTAAATTTCCCACTTGGACTTATGTTTTAACCATTACCATGATGTTGAGTACAATAATAGGAGAGGAAATAATCCCCAAGTCATAGAATTCAAGGGAATTAATGACATTAAAGTGTTGATGAAATCATTAATGAATCTCTATGATGACTTAAAGGGATAATTATTCCAACAAATAATTAAATTTCAGTTAATTAAAGTATTCATCATTTTCCATTTCTTGATATTGATGAGATGAAGTCTCTCTCTAGACCACATTATTTAGGTGATTATGAATTGGATAAATCCACTCCTTCTAATAATGTGAGAGTCACAACCAACTTAAATAACATTATGTTGGTAAACCATTACACATAGGAGGATCCAAGGCCAACGTTGATTGCTTTTTTTTATGCCTCTAAAAAACAAATAGAATAATGTTATGCTCACCATGCAATATTATGTTGTATTTTCATGGAACTATAAGAAGATGTTAGAGATTCATCTTAATTTCATCATATACAGTGATAGAAAACACATTATCCACCAAATATATATTTATACACATTCAAGAGTTATCACATCCTATAGTTGCATGTTAAATACTAAAGTTACAATAGCCCACTGTTATTTTTATTGAACAAATATATAATAGTAATGTGTCAAAGTGATATTTTTTATAATTAAAAAAATCTACTATAATTATGTTTTTCTCGTGAATATGTTTATAATGAGGTGTATAATTGAATGATAATATTCTTAATCAATGTTTTTTTACCTTCAGAGCTATTTTTAGATAAGTAATTCATGTATAATATGTATAGAATGTTATGTCATGGATAAAATAAATTCAGTTTTTATTTAATGATGGTTTTCAAATAACTGTTATTCTTTTAAATGTATTTTTTAAATTGATAATTTATTTTTGATGATATCAATAAAAATAGTGATTATATTAAATAAATAATACAAATATAAATATATATAATTATTATAACTTTGTTATGAAAAACACATATGTTTTGTATGGTTGTAATATGAAGACATATAGATATTTTAATTAATTATTTTTTTTATTATAGGTGTTAATATTAATCTATTGAACAAATATCTTATTAATATAAATATTAGTATAGGTAATATTAAATTATTTCATGATGATATATATTATTATTAAAATTGTAAATGTTAATATAATTTATCCAAAATATAACCAAATACTTCTTGATATAAATGTAATTACTATTATTAATTTTTTTTATAAATATGTAAATAAATGTTTTATTATTATTTTCATTAAAAAACTAAATTGGAATGATTTTAATATGGGAATAAAATATTCCCTTAGAGGGTTCTTCCTATGGATAATTAACACTTAGAAATATAAATGGATAATGATATATAGTTCTCCCCCTCCCAATTCTTCTTCCCTCATCCTATGTTGGGGTTCATCTGTGATGAGAAACATTGACTTATGATTTACATAATTCTCTCTCATATAATTTTATATTTGTTAAATTAGGTATTTAGGTCGGATTTCACAACAATTAGGAATAAATATTGTAATTATTTTGGAATTTTTCTATATTTTCATTGGTTGACGAAAGGTAGTATATAGAACCCCTTAAAATCAGAAATTTTTGTTTTGGTTTCCCACATTATTGTACAATACCACCAATTCCAACGATATTATTCTATTTTTTTTTGAATATTATGGTATTCTGGATGAGATTTGAAATAGTATTAATTTTATAAATTATTGAACCTTTTTAAGAGAAACGTAGGTAACTAATTATATTACATGTCACCTTATTGAAGGAATTCTATAAAAATTTCAATGTACTAATAGATTTCTCATGGGATTTCTATTTTTGGCACTTTATCTACATTCCTATTTCACATGGTTTAAGATTTATGATTATTTAATTAGGTATACATGAAGGGTTGTATTATATTTCTGGAATGAATTAATGTTTTACAAAAAAGTTGACGTTGGTAAGTGATTATATAATTTTTCCATTCATTGGAAAAAATTATTTCTTTTCCATTTTAAAATGATTTTATAATTTTATAATGTCTATTTTTATTATTAATGGTGGATATAAGACAGATTTACCGAGTTGATAAATCTTTTTTTTCATTTATTATGTTTTTTTCATTAAATAAAATTTAGATTCTACACTTTTATTTTTAATAATGTATTATATTTAAAAACATTCATATATTATATTGTATCATGACTAAACTAAATGGGAATTCCTAAAATGATTTCACATGAAAAAAGATGAAATATTATCTTGTTTTCTAAATGTTTTTAATGATTATAATAGTTTTTGTTATCTATAAATTGCAATTAATCCATAAGAATTGAATTTTCCAGTCTACCTCATTGATGATTTTTGATCCATATTTTATATAATAATTTAGTAAAACCTATGAATTTTTTTAATTATATGATTTAATTAAATATGATTTTTATTAGGTATTAAATATAATGGGGTACCTAGTGTTCATAAGTACGATAAACGTGTCCAAAATAGGTTCATTCAACTGGATATGGTGCTGAACTGACTAGTAAATTAATTTATATGTCACCAACACTAGCTAATGAAGTTATTTTATTCATTTTGGTTGATTTCCAATGAAGTTATTAACTAGGTGATCCAACCCTTACTTTACTTTTTCTGTAATCCCATTTTTCATCCTTTTATAGGTAATTTTATAGTTTCCACATTTGTTTCAATTCATAAATGAAATGCATCATTCGGTTTTTTTCATGACAACATATAAAGCATAATATCATATATTTAATTTAAGACTGGCATGTATTCTTTAGAAAAATGATTTATTAGAATAAGTGGTGGGGACTTATTAAGAATTATCTCACCCTCTATATACACTCTTTGGTGTATATTTATCCTTGTATCTTGATGGAATATTATAGATTTTTTTAATAATGCCCCGTGATTATAGGTGTGTAACATGTTTTGTGTTTATTGTCCTCGAGGAGGTGGTGTGGGGGTTTTCTATATGACATAGGGGTATAATTGAACATTTTTTTCTAATTTTCTTGACATGAATATATATAAAATATCTAGACTCTAAATCGTTGATATCCGGAAATTTTTTTTAATTGTTTATAAAAACATTTTGTCTAATATTATATTTATTATTTATAATGTGATAAAGGGTAAAAACCCCATTTATTTTTTCATACACTTAATGATAGTTTCTATACCATTGTGTTAGAGAGAATAAGGATTATTTGATTCATGATGTCCCAAGTATAGTGTTTAGGTACCAAGGATGGTATGTAAAAAGTGGAATTATTGCGTGAGTTGGCAATTGGGTCGGAGGTGGGTGGTGTTAGGATTGTTAGAACATGATAAATAAGTTATAAATAGGATTAATGACCTTCATTATAGTTAAATGTCATGGAAATTTTAATTATAGGATTTAGTGGATTCATTCATCCCATGATTAGGTCTAGTAATGACCCATGTCACTACATGATTATAAAATTAGGTAAAATTTTATTTTTTCCCCTGGTTAGTTTTGAGATAAAAATGGTAATTTTCTTATAATGGTTGTCTAGGAATATTTCTTTTACCATTTCATAGGTCACATAGTATAGTTTTTACCATAGGGTGTTTGGTTTTCATAATTATTAGCATGCCATATTTTTATGTAATATGTATTATTTAATTAATAAAAGATAATTACTTCTACTTCTATGATTAGTAATGCCAATTAAAAGGAATATCATATTGAAATTTTTAATTTTTGGTTGATTATAAAAGAGTTTTTTTCATATGTGAAGTATAATCATTATTCATGATCAAGGAATTAGGATGGGCCATTAATGTAGTCATTTTGTTTTTCTTTTCATTTATTTTAATTTTAACAACAATAATTTACAGATTCTTTTGTAAGGTGGAGAGAGTGGAGGGATCTAACATTTATCATAAAATATCCTACATTTATAAGGATATAATTTATTGTACTCATCATATTAGGGTCTTGATTGGGTCCAAATTGAGATGTAGCATATGTGTGGAGAAAATTCATGCTTGAAGTTGTGGTGATTTCACAGTTATCTATCCTAAGTTTTGAGCTTTTTCACCCTAATACATTTATATTTTATTTAATTTTATATAGTTCTATAAGGTTTTTTGATATCCCCTTAGGGGAATTTTTGGTATTTTTTTTGGAGAAATGGGGTTTTCATACTAATATCAAGGAATTTTCATTTTGAAAACATGTATACATAGATTATTTTCCAAGAAGTTGTTCCATGTGATCTTTTCTCTTACATAAGGGTAGAATAATTTGAATACAAAATTTTTTTCTAAGATTATACTATATATTGGGTCACTCAAGGTGGGGCTAATTTCATGTCTAGAAACCCTATGTTATGGGAAAGGGATATGTGTGCTTATTATATAACCCAACATAGTGTTTGTTATTTTGGAAGATGGTATGGGGTGAAAATACATATACAATATATGTCATACACATTGAAAATGAGGGAGATAATTCATTTATTTTGGAAGCACACACCCGGTCGGGTTGTGGTAAAAGAGTATAGATGATTGTTGAGGGTGTGAAATTTTTATACAATGTAATCACTTTGTAATCTGTACATTGAAGGGTTTTGTCAATTTTGCTTTCGAGAAGCCAGGATTTGACATGTGGTTTGGCTTTAGAATGTTTTTTATCACTATAGGATGAAATTTTGATGACCTCCTAGATATTATTGTATATATAATAGATTTTTTATTGTTTGATGAGTTTTGGTGAATGGATTCCCCAGAGAATTATATTGAAAATGTATTTCTATGGATGTGGTATGATGAAATCATGAAGGTTGTGATATTCTGTTTCATTATGTTTTATATTTGGAAACGGGTTTTATTTAGGTTTATAGAAATGGTACTAAAAATGAATGATCATGTAGTGTTTTTTATCTGATCTATATATGTTTCATAGAAGTCCTGACTAGTCTCCTAATATTTGAACAGATGGGGTTATAAACCAGTTTCATGAGTTTTTTATTGGATTAATTTATTATATAAGTATTTTCTATAGGGGTTTAAACTACAGTTGGGTGTTATTGAGAAAGGCTTTAGATGATTCTAGGGGTCCTTTTAGGTTACCTTTTCGGTCATGGTTTTAATTATGGATTATTATTGTTTTAGAGTGTATAAATGACGATTTTTTGTGATAGTTTTGTTATAGGGTTTGAGATGTGAAGGATGATCCCCCTCATATATTGTATAATTTTTTACTGTGGTTTGGATGATCATTGAAGATACCTCATGTCAGGTTTACAATAAAATGTTAGGTTTTCAGGATTCAGTAATCATGATGGTGGGTGTTGGCATTAGTGAACACATGTTTTATAACATATAGATTAGTTTTTTGGGATATTGTTTCTTTGTAATTGTAGGTTTAGCACAACCTTCTATGAAATTATTCAACATGGAATTGGATCTGATATTCATTCAACTATCTCATTTAGTAGTTGATGTTAGAAGGATGTAAGGGAGATAATTGTCAATCTGTATAAGTGAAAAAATCTAGTTTGTATTAAACTATGGCTATAGGTTTGTTACCTATGGATTGTTAATCTCCCAAATGTTAATATGTGGACTGAGTATTCTATTGTATTTATCGATGATTTATGATACACTACTGGTTCCTTGGAAAAATTGGGATATTGTCATGTTATGTAATCTGCTACCTAGAGGTTCTATTTCTAGTTCAAATGACACTATTATAATCTTAAAATTTGGTAGTGGTGTATTTTTTCCAATGGGACACCTAGTAAGAGTTCCGAGGGTAGGAATTTCATTCTTTTTATTTTTATATATATCTATATGCTTACTTAGGGTATATAATATTTTCATGATTATATATGGCTGTGTGATCTAGATTTTATGATTCTTTTTTCTCTCTCCTTTGTGGGTTTAGTTGATCTCAGGTGGCTATAGAACCGAAGTACTGATAGTTGCATATATTTTTTTTAGTTTTCATTTTTTGTGTTTCATTTTTATTATCATTCTTTTAATTTTGACAAACATTCAATGTTATATATAAATTCACATATTTATGATAATAAATTTTAGGTAACACCCTTGGGGGTGGCCTATAATGAATTATTTTGTTACTCACTAAGTACAATCATTGTTACATTTTGAGACCCATTTATCTACTCTACATTGGTAAAAACACACAATGATTTAGGATTAGGCCCATTTTTAAATGATTGAGTATGACTGCTCAAATTTAGTTTAAGGATCATGATGACGAATTTGGATATATATTTATAGAATAGGTTTCTGGTATTAATTGGGAAAGTGAATATAGATTTTTGTAAGTTTTATTTTATAGATTCTGTGTTGGTAATTGGCAGACTTGGGGATCAATTGATCTGTTCTAGCATAAACATGAGTTTTCAAGTCTATATATATATTTATTTTTTCCGGATTTTATGTTATTTATTTTATGTAAGATGATAATTATTTAAATTTGGCGTTATTTGTTATTTCATTAATTATTATAATATTTTGAGAGGGTATAGTATCCTTTGGGTGTTTTTTAAACCCATTCCACTTTTCATAAGCCTATGCAATGTATGGATATTCCCTAGATGTGTTGTTTTGATCTAGATTAGCTGACATGATAGGTCTACCTAACAAAGATCACGAAAAATTGTGTTCGAGTGACTTTTTATAATCTTATTATATGTGGGTTTCTTGATAGGTGATCTAGGAATTTGTTATGTATTGTGATAGAAATAAGAATGGTGCATCATGAATTCATTTCCAATGGGAATTCCTAGTTACCGAGGTTATGGGATTATTTTCAATGGATTTTTATTCATAATTAGTATATGTATTGATGTATAATGTAACAATGATATCTTTATTGTGGTTTTTTCTCTTGGACCTTCGAAAAGAGTCAAATATAAATTATCCATAGTAGGCTTTTTGGATTAAAATTACATGTTCATTTATGTATGTGAATTCGTTGAATATGGGGTTTTAATTTTCTTAATGTGTAAAAATAACATTTATAGTGTTTCCCCCTTATAAATTCATTGTGGAAACAAATGAACTAATATTCTGGTATTTTTTCTCATCTTAGGTCATGTGAATCTTAGGGGGGAGATATTAATTAGTGATTGAAATATATTCCCTTCATTAAGGGATTAATGGACTCCCTATTTTGTTGGAGAGGAAATTGTATTCCTTTATGATTTCTCGATGAGAGATAAGATATCTGCGAGGTTATTAAATTGATCTTCAGTTTCCCTATTGTAGTGGACAAGCAAGTTTATTCCCTGTTATTGATATTTGGAGTGGTAATTTTTATCTTAGTATCAAGGTAAAATATGGAACGAAGGATGGGTTGGATGCCTGGAAATGTTAGTTATAGATAAGATTATTGAGTTTTGGTAAAAATGTGGGTAGGTGCTCATCATTTTTGGAAGATTCCAAGTTGGTGGGCGATCATATAATTAGCCAAGACATTATTGACATTCTTATAGGGGTTTCCTCATACATCATATTGTGCCTACTCTTATTCGACCATCCTCAAGTTATTCATGGTGGCTTTTGATCCGAAATGGGAGTCCACTTTTGAGTATCACAATAACAATGTGCATAATGGAGAAAACCTTCCTGTGGAAAGACCGAGAGGGATCTCATTTCTTGAGGCACTAAATGGTATTGATTTTTTTAAATATTCCACGACGAAAGAGGCTCTCTATAAGAAACATGATGACAACTATTTTTCAATTGAAACTAAACCGAAAGCTCTTCAGTAGCATTCACTATTATGTATGTTTTAAATCATGGGTCGTGTTCCATATATAAAAGTTGATAACCCGTGGATGAATTCCGATCTAAAAGCCAGGATATCACATGTCTAGGTTTTTTTCTATTGGAATATTTTGCTAATAGGAAATGTCTACTTTCATATGTTGTTGTGATCCAAGGAGTAATTCAGTCGGGTCTAAAAAATTAGGAATCTTCAATTAAATATTGGGGATCTTTGACTCTCTGAATGGTATCTTTTTTCATCCCGCACATTTCTCAAAACACCATGGCACATATATGGGTTATTGTTCATGTACATAGATTGTAGAGACCCTATGCTTGATGTACATGGACATTACATTACTTTTGCGGAATAATTAGTACATAAAAAAAACACACACACAAGGACCGTAATAGTTTAGTGTCTCTGGAAACTCAGAATATAATCTTCTAAACATGGTGAAAGAACTTAAACATCTCCCATAAAGATCTTCCATTTTTTTCTTACCTAAAACCATTATTTATATCCTGGGTAAAAGAAAACATAAAAGGGTGAGCTCAAATACTCTGTAAGGGTAAACCAAAGAAATATCAATCACATCATCTTCATAAGAACATAACATTTTGGAAATCATAACCTGTAAAAGAGATCATAATGTCATAACATGGGATAAATCATGGTATTGAAATGTAATAAAAATAATCATAACATAAAACATGAATCTTTATGGCATACACACATAATCATAGATAATCATTTCTTATTAGTCAAGACTCATTGCCAAGACTATCTTAGTGGAGAAAGTCCATTTCTGAACCGAGTTCATTCCTCGTTTCAGTCTTGTTTCACTAAACCGGTTTAACCTGTCATTCCAGCCATGTCTATCTCATGAGATATAAAATCTTTACTCAATTCATTGAAATAAGATATAGGTCCCACCCATCTCATAATGATACCATTCTTATGTGTGCCACAAAATCATAAACCATACATCATAGCACAACCCATGTAATAAAAATGGGATTCTTAAACATCGTGACATCATAAAACAATTCATATAAAATAAATAAATTCATAAAAATAATTCAATCACAACATAATCAAATCAATTTAATAATATGGATATAAACATAACCCTTTATTATCTTAGATGGAAAATAATTTTGATAAAAAACTTGAACTCCATTCTTGAAGAAAATATCCTTTCTACTTCAAAAACACTTTTCCTTTCATAAAATGTCATAAAATTCTAAACTAAAAGAAGTTGATTAAAAATAAACATGAAAACTTGTAAAGTAAGCTTCTTGGAAATAATTTTTCAAAAATCCATTCAGGTTGTATAATTTAAAAAAACATTCTTCTCGTACTTTTGTCAGAAAAGTCAAAAAGTACATCGTACGAAAGATGACAAAAGATTCCTTTCATATATTTTATTAAAAACTCACCAAAGCATAAAATTTGATTTAAACAATTTTAGGTGGATAGAAATAATATTAAATATTCAGGAAACATGGATGTGGATGATAAAATACACCCTAGTAAATTCCAAAGTATAAACAATCTCGGATAAAAATGAGATTGTGATATTTCACTTACCTTAGGTCTGATTTGCTTTGTAAGAGTCCGAAACTCCTGTATAATGATTTAAATAATGTTATTGACTTATTCCAAAATCATACATATTTTTATGATATAATATATGGTCATATTCTTAGCTTCTTATTAGTAATATTTCATTGTTACTTGTTATTCGGGTGTTTATTTCTTTTTTGTTCTTATGCGTGTTTTGTCGAATAAATTATTATTATTCATTTTAGGTAAAAGATACCTCATTTACAGAATGGTATTAGTGTTATATATATCATATTTATTCACTAAATTCATTTATTTATTAATTATGCAATGAAAATCATGTAGAACGAGTCGCATCACATCGTGGAGACGGTATTCCGTACGTAAGCACAAGCAATGATATCATTCCCATGATCATGGAATTGTATTGGAGTGTATTTATAATATTTCAGAATCAATATAACTTTACAATAATCATATATATTCATTATTTACACCATTATACCCATCCAAGTAAGGTGGCGGTGGAAAATAGATTACACCACGGCTTGGAGACGGTATTCCGTACGTACGCACGCGCGGTGATTTCATTTTCCGTAGGATGGATAGATGGTGAAATAGGGTTGTTCCATACATATAATAACATATCAGTATATGAGTGATACTGATGTTATTAATTAATAATGAAAAAACTAAAGAATAAGTGGAAGAATAAATAAAGTTGAAAGAATCGGTAACGGACATTAACTCTTCTTTGAATCGCCTCTTTGAGACCTCCTTTTAGGGAACTAATTGTAACGCCCCGACCCCAGCTACCCAGAGCCGGTGCATTACTTCGTAACATTGGCATGATCCCAAAAGATCAAGTCTCGAAAGACCGATTAGTTTAGTAGCCTTGGAAACACTAGATACATTCATAAACGTTACATCACATCATAAAGTGAAAAACTACAATAACAAAGTCTCCATAGTCCACACTCATATCCTCTTCTGACTATCCCTGCAGGTCATTCATAAAATACTTCTTCACATCCTGGAAAATATTAAAACATTGAAAGGGGTGAGCTCAGATGCTCAGTAAGGATAACAATAATGCGGAAGCTTTCATAAATAAACATTAACATTTAAGGCAATGTATAACTAAAACAAAAGCCTTTTAAACATGAACTTCAACATAATATGGCAAAAGTAAAATGAGATAATTCCATTTACTTCTTCACATGGATATTCTACTGGTCGAATAATCACATGCAATATCAATAACCACTTTCATAATGATGGAATGCATAATGCCAGACTATCATAACCACGTAGTCAAGGCCTCGTGCCAAGACCACAAATAATATTTTGTCAAGGCCTTGTGCCAAGACACTAGTTTGTCTCATGAGACCTGCCGATGCATCGAGGAGCTATAGCGGGCTCCACCCGTCACTTATTAAGTCCAATGCATTCCTCATATGAATAGGTTTAAACATATCATAAACCATAACATAATTGTATCACATAAAACATGCATAAAGGAAACATAACATTTCCACATTTCAATCACAAGATATCAATACAGCACATTGATATAATAAAAATTCTTTCAAAACCATTTTCAATACCAAAATAAAAGAAAGTTAAAACTTTGTATTTATTTTTCATTAAAAAAAAGATGGCTTATAGAGGAAGCCGAAACTCAAATAACGGTCACGACGGCGGAGTAGTCGTTGTCGCCGCATAAGTACGGAAAGAAAAACATTCCCTTTTTGTCGTTTAGTAAAATGCTTCGTATAAAAAAGATTCCTTTTGAAATAAACATGAAAGTCAAAGGGGTTTATACACCGTATAAAAGAAAGTTGTGTATAAAGCCAAATATGCCTCAATGAAAGGAGATTGAGACAAAGTCCTTAAAAAGATCATTTTTAAAATAAAATAGATCTATTATGTGTATTCACTATAGGTACACATAAAGAAAGTAAAAATACAAAATAGGACATAATAATATCATGACATAATTTGAAAGTAGGAGATTAACCCAAAGAATGGAAGTTGGGTTATGAAATTCCCTTACCTTGTGTCCGACTTGACTCAACCGTTCTTTAACCTCCTGAATAATAAACTAGAGTTAATATATACCTTATTAAGAACCATTCTCAATTTCATTATCCTTATTATATCACTTATTACAATGATATGATCATTATGTAATTATTTAAGTTAATAACGGTCGTTTTGTCGACCTTTGGTACTTGAGTCAAAAATAAACTTCTTATGATTACAAGTTGTTAATGTGGTGAAATATCCATTATATTCATAATTTAGATGTCATATATATCTTATATATCCAGTATATACATTCATTTATAATATTACGTAACATTTAGAGGTAAGAAATGAAATGCACCGTTCATGGAGACGGTAAGCCGTACGTACGCATGAACGCTACTTCCATTTCTATTTCATATTTTCTGGAATGGAATCATAATGATATGAGAGTATATTATAATTCCAGTATAATAACATATATAATATCATTAACTTTATCCTTCACACATCCCACATATGGTATTAACGAATCAAATCACTTTCAGGGGGCGGTAGTCCGCGCTTCCTAAAATGAAGATATCGTGTTTTACCCATAATGGAAACCATAAAGGTATGCCCAAAATGAAAAAAACAGAAGCTTAAGGAAAACATAAACATATTATATATCATATATAAAAATAGTGACATCATAATGGCCACCTTTGAAGGTGTTAAATGAGTGTTGAACAATCATCGTTTCGGGAGGCAGAATTTCGCCATCCACGGAAACCTTATGTTCTTTAACCATTTGATGTAGTTGTGTGGAAGTGTAGCTCAAATAAATCTTATAACAACATCCTAGTATATTTAAGATGCTGGTGTTGTTACAAAAGAAGTAAATAAAAAGAGTTTAGGGGGTTGGAGAAGCAAAATAAAACAAAAGAACATGAGAGAATGAATTACCTTAAAAAGTGTAACTCCTTTTGAGTTGAGCCTAAAGGCTTCCTTTGAAAGGATTCTGCCCAAAGGGAATCCTCTAGGATGAGGAGAGGGATGTGGAGAGAGCAAATGGGCAGGGGTTGGCCGAGCCAATGGCTTGAAGAGTGTGTGAAATGAGGTAGAGGTGGGGGCCTTTTATAAGAGGAGAGGAAGGGCACTTTTGGAAAGTAAAGGAACATTACATTATTTGAAAATGTGTTTCGGTTTTAAAAGGTCCCACATTGATAGAATTCGTGGATAAGGTGATAAGGCATCGAAATCCACTCATCCAATTGGTTTTGGCCATGTGTAGTTCATAGATTTTATATTATCTTTCCATTTTATTTAATCGTCAAATAATGATGTCATCGCTGCATCATTATTATGTCATAAATAATTAAATTTATTTAATGTCTAAAAATTATAAAAAAAAAATACTATGATATAGGAAATCTTTTTATCTTTCCAATGACTATTTATAATCAAAATTTGGACTTGTGTAACCCTACTTAAAAATTGTTTTAGTAAAACACTTTATGTTAGTGTCATTTTCACTTTAACATTAAATAAAAAGTAATTTATGTTATTTCCCAACAAAAGTGGATCCATGGGGTCCCCAAGTTAGGCCATGGCTTGTCTTGGTCGGCCATGACACAACCAATGAGGTTGGGACATGTGTCTAGGTCATTTAATATTATTAAAGTATTATTTATACCTTAAACTACCCTAATTACCACTAATCGCGATTAAGAACTTAATAAGTTACTATTCACCAAAAAATTATTTTTATCCCATTGAACCACATTTTACTTCTTTATGACAACCATGTATGTCGGATTTTTGAAAATCAAATCACAGAAGTGGTAATATTTCATTTAAACGAAAAATCAGTTATTTAACAACCACTTAGTGGTTTCACTATTCATCAAAAATTGAAGTTTTTCAGAATAAGGCCAAAATTTCACCCTAAGCTATAATTGATATTCCGAATTGAAAAATGATGTCTATTTTACAAAATTCCAAACATATTAGTTGCATTAATTAATTTTATAATTAATTCCCGCTGTCACAAAAAATAGCGTGTTTTTAAGAAACAATTTATATCAAAAGATTGACAATTGTTTATGTCCAATTTCAATGTCAAATTAATTCTAATGACCACCATTGGATAAAATGGTAAAAATATATTCTAATTATACTCTAAAACCACTCAATAGTATAATTTATCACTATGAATTATTTTGATTAAAAAAGTTGTTTTAAGTATTTTTCACTATTCATAAAAATTTTGAAGTTCTCAGAAAATTACAAAAAATTCAACATAGGCTAATTTCAATATTAGGAATACAAAAATGAAGTCCATTTTGAAATATAAAATTTCTATAATTTTAAAAAGTGGTTATTACTATTCATAACGGCTACTTTGATTTGTCGCGATGTTTTAGAACTCGAAGTTGCGTACAATGCAAGCTATTGTATTATTGAATGAGAAGCGTATCGTGGAAGCTCGGGGTGTTACATTCTCCCCTCCTTCAATAAATTGCGTCCTCGCAATTTGAAATTTTTCTTGGAAAATAAAAGGTTGAAAAGAGAAAATACCTTTGAGGAAAACCCACATCGGAAATAAGGTTAATAAATACATAACATTAAAAGAAAGCAGGATAAGTACAAAGGTCACCCGATATAGCCCACTCTAGGATTATATGAAAATATGGATATGGAGGAGAAACAAACCATCAAGGTCTGATGGAGAGTTATAGAAAACAGGATTAGGAGAATGTTTAACCACAAGAAAATCACAAACTTGTGATTGGTTAAACGGTCATTGAATCCCCAGTTGGAAAAGTTAACCGACAACATTTTTGTTTTAAGTTACCTTTTATAATGTTGAGGAATTTATTTAGGAGATTTACTAAGAACGTAAGGGAATATACATACTTGTTATGTATACTTTCATTCGTTAATAAATTTTTGCCACAAACCCATCTTTTACTCCAAATGGTAACGGAACTCAAAAATATTCTTTTTATCCTAATTGTATAAGGTTCCAAATATTAACACATACCATTTAGATTAGTAAAACTATTTTGTAATAACCAGGGACTTCCTGTAGGCTAGTGGTAGGAAATAAAGGCCTGTCGCACTATGATTGTGGGTTCGATTCCTGCAGCTGTGTCCGACGCGACGGGTTATGCCCCACCCTGCAGGTTGTCCTTTTCCTAAAACTATAGTGTTATAATATTCCAAAAATAATCTTCATAAATTTTTTAACCTTAAACCATACTATCCAAAGATCAACTTAATCCATTCCAACCTTTATAGTTATCCAAAATACTTCTGTCCAACTCACAGTCCAAATTTTATAAGGAAGTTAAACATAATGAAGATCCTTTTTTCCATGTAACAACATGTGAACACCTTCATCATGTATTCTTTTTAAACATACCGAATTACCATGATCCCTTATTCCTTATAGAATACTAGATATACTCCTTCTATCCAAAAATGTATACAAATCACCAATCAGTTTCATGGAAGTTAAGAATATCCAATATAATTTATCCGAATCAATCATCTCTTATTCCAAAATCACTATCTCGGTATCAGAACCATATTATGGTTTATCTTTCTCTCAACCATATATTTTCCAAAAAATTTAACCTACTGTGGAGTCACTTTTCTTGGTTCCACACAATCTCAAGTCCTAGATAAAATAGTACTGCAGTACAATCCTTATATACTCCATAATTATCATAACCAGTACATCATTGATACAATACTGAAATTACAAAATTCTTTAATAACAACATAAGAACTCTAATCATTCCTCCTCATCTGTGGTAGTATCATAACTTGATTATTATCCAATAACATCATTTGGGGCATACTCTGACGATTTGGACATTGGTTTGCGTAGTGTCCCCAATCCTTGCAGAAGAAGCATTGTACATTTGAAACCATTTTCTTACCCTTGCAGTCACGCGCTTTGTGTCCTTTTTCTCTACACTTATAACAAACTCCCATTCCCTTCAGGCAAATTCCAAGGTGTTTCTTCCCACAGTTATCACATATTGGAAAATTCTTCATTCCCCTCATTCCTTTATCCATCATTCTCTCTTCCATCCCTTTCATCTCTTGCTTCGCTTCAAAGGCATAGGACTCAGAGAATTCTTTACTTATCTTATTAACACATGATACTATTTCTTCATATGTTGATAACACATGGGAGACTATTTCCCTTCGAAATGTTGGCTTAATACCGTGAAAGATACGATACTTCTTACTCTTTGGATCATACGTATTGCTGGAGTTCACATTCCTTCTACTGGGCACCATTTCTATACAATGGCATAAACTAGATTAGTTTATGAATCAAAATACATAATTCCATACTTATAAAACACTTAACATAAATTGAACTATTTATGGATTTAATCCATAATCATAAAAAGAAATGTTTTCTTTGAGAAAGTATATACTCATAACCCTTCATAGTGGTTTGTAAATAAAATGAGAATTATCCTAAGCATATCCCCCGGGAGTGTCGTAACCAAGAGTGCAGCAAGGCCCGTTGTCGTGCACCAGTTCCCGTTCGAGTCTAGCTCAAAGCGGTGTTTTCGGGTTTTACCCCTAGGTACATCTGTGCCAGAGCTGCCTCTACCTGCTCGTATCCAGACAGGGATGTATTGCTTGGAAAACTCATATCATCTCTATAATACCAAAATTCTAGGAAGTTCTTCTATACTAATCCTCAAAGTCTATCTTCGGGCTATGTGCTCTAATCAGAGTTTATCTAAATCTAGCTTCCAAGGTTAGTACTAAACTGCCTCTGATACCAACTGTAACGCCCCGACCCCAGCTACCCAGAGCCGGTGCATTACTTCGTAACATTGGCATGATCCCAAAAGATCAAGTCTCGAAAGACCGATTAGTTTAGTAGCCTTGGAAACACTAGATACATTCATAAACGTTACATCACATCATAAAGTGAAAAACTACAATAACAAAGTCTCCATAGTCCACACTCATATCCTCTTCTGACTATCCCTGCAGGTCATTCATAAAATACTTCTTCACATCCTGGAAAATATTAAAACATTGAAAGGGGTGAGCTCAGATGCTCAGTAAGGATAACAATAATGCGGAAGCTTTCATAAATAAACATTAACATTTAAGGCAATGTATAACTAAAACAAAAGCCTTTTAAACATGAACTTCAACATAATATGGCAAAAGTAAAATGAGATAATGCCATTTACTTCTTCACATGGATATTCTACTGGTCGAATAATCACATGCAATATCAATAACCAATTTCATAATGATGGAATGCATAATGCCAGACTATCATAACCACGTAGTCAAGGCCTCGTGCCAAGACCACAAATAATATTTTGTCAAGGCCTTGTGCCAAGACACTAGTTTGTCTCATGAGACCTGCCGATGCATCGAGGAGCTATAGCGGGCTCCACCCGTCACTTATTAAGTCCAATGCATTCCTCATATGAATAGGTTTAAACATATCATAAACCATAACATAATTGTATCACATAAAACATGCATAAAGGAAACATAACATTTCCACATTTCAATCACAAGATATCAATACAGCACATTGATATAATAAAAATTCTTTCAAAACCATTTTCAATACCAAAATAAAAGAAAGTTAAAACTTTGTATTTATTTTTCATTAAAAAAAAGATGGCTTATAGAGGAAGCCGAAACTCAAATAACGGTCACGACGGCGGAGTAGTCGTTGTCGCCGCATAAGTACGGAAAGAAAAACATTCCCTTTTTGTCGTTTAGTAAAATGCTTCGTATAAAAAAGATTCCTTTTGAAATAAACATGAAAGTCAAAGGGGTTTATACACCGTATAAAAGAAAGTTGTGTATAAAGCCAAATATGCCTCAATGAAAGGAGATTGAGACAAAGTCCTTAAAAAGATCATTTTTAAAATAAAATAGATCTATTATGTGTATTCACTATAGGTACACATAAAGAAAGTAAAAATACAAAATAGGACATAATAATATCATGACATAATTTGAAAGTAGGAGATTAACCCAAAGAATGGAAGTTGGGTTATGAAATTCCCTTACCTTGTGTCCGACTTGACTCAACCGTTCTTTAACCTCCTGAATAATAAACTAGAGTTAATATATACCTTATTAAGAACCATTCTCAATTTCATTATCCTTATTATATCACTTATTACAATGATATGATCATTATGTAATTATTTAAGTTAATAACGGTCGTTTTGTCGACCTTTGGTACTTGAGTCAAAAATAAACTTCTTATGATTACAAGTTGTTAATGTGGTGAAATATCCATTATATTCATAATTTAGATGTCATATATATCTTATATATCCAGTATATACATTCATTTATAATATTACGTAACATTTAGAGGTAAGAAATGAAATGCACCGTTCATGGAGACGGTAAGCCGTACGTACGCATGAACGCTACTTCCATTTCTATTTCATATTTTCTGGAATGGAATCATAATGATATGAGAGTATATTATAATTCCAGTATAATAACATATATAATATCATTAACTTTATCCTTCACACATCCCACATATGGTATTAACGAATCAAATCACTTTCAGGGGGCGGTAGTCCGCGCTTCCTAAAATGAAGATATCGTGTTTTACCCATAATGGAAACCATAAAGGTATGCCCAAAATGAAAAAAACAGAAGCTTAAGGAAAACATAAACATATTATATATCATATATAAAAATAGTGACATCATAATGGCCACCTTTGAAGGTGTTAAATGAGTGTTGAACAATCATCGTTTCGGGAGGCAGAATTTCGCCATCCACGGAAACCTTATGTTCTTTAACCATTTGATGTAGTTGTGTGGAAGTGTAGCTCAAATAAATCTTATAACAACATCCTAGTATATTTAAGATGCTGGTGTTGTTACAAAAGAAGTAAATAAAAAGAGTTTAGGGGGTTGGAGAAGCAAAATAAAACAAAAGAACATGAGAGAATGAATTACCTTAAAAAGTGTAACTCCTTTTGAGTTGAGCCTAAAGGCTTCCTTTGAAAGGATTCTGCCCAAAGGGAATCCTCTAGGATGAGGAGAGGGATGTGGAGAGAGCAAATGGGCAGGGGTTGGCCGAGCCAATGGCTTGAAGAGTGTGTGAAATGAGGTAGAGGTGGGGGCCTTTTATAAGAGGAGAGGAAGGGCACTTTTGGAAAGTAAAGGAACATTACATTATTTGAAAATGTGTTTCGGTTTTAAAAGGTCCCACATTGATAGAATTCGTGGATAAGGTGATAAGGCATCGAAATCCACTCATCCAATTGGTTTTGGCCATGTGTAGTTCATAGATTTTATATTATCTTTCCATTTTATTTAAATCGTCAAATAATGATGTCATCGCTGCATCATTATTATGTCATAAATAATTAAATTTATTTAATGTCTAAAAATTATAAAAAAAAAATACTATGATATAGGAAATCTTTTTATCTTTCCAATGACTATTTATAATCAAAATTTGGACTTGTGTAACCCTACTTAAAAATTGTTTTAGTAAAACACTTTATGTTAGTGTCATTTTCACTTTAACATTAAATAAAAAGTAATTTATGTTATTTCCCAACAAAAGTGGATCCATGGGGTCCCCAAGTTAGGCCATGGCTTGTCTTGGTCGGCCATGACACAACCAATGAGGTTGAGACATGTGTCTAGGTCATTTAATATTATTAAAGTATTATTTATACCTTAAACTACCCTAATTACCACTAATCGCGATTAAGAACTTAATAAGTTACTATTCACCAAAAAATTATTTTTATCCCATTGAACCACATTTTACTTCTTTATGACAACCATGTATGTCGGATTTTTGAAAATCAAATCACAGAAGTGGTAATATTTCATTTAAACGAAAAATCAGTTATTTAACAACCACTTAGTGGTTTCACTATTCATCAAAAATTGAAGTTTTTCAGAATAAGGCCAAAATTTCACCCTAAGCTATAATTGATATTCCGAATTGAAAAATGATGTCTATTTTACAAAATTCCAAACATATTAGTTGCATTAATTAATTTTATAATTAATTCCCGCTGTCACAAAAAATAGCGTGTTTTTAAGAAACAATTTATATCAAAAGATTGACAATTGTTTATGTCCAATTTCAATGTCAAATTAATTCTAATGACCACCATTGGATAAAATGGTAAAAATATATTCTAATTATACTCTAAAACCACTCAATAGTATAATTTATCACTATGAATTATTTTGATTAAAAAAGTTGTTTTAAGTATTTTTCACTATTCATAAAAATTTTGAAGTTCTCAGAAAATTACAAAAAATTCAACATAGGCTAATTTCAATATTAGGAATACAAAAATGAAGTCCATTTTGAAATATAAAATTTCTATAATTTTAAAAAGTGGTTATTACTATTCATAACGGCTACTTTGATTTGTCGCGATGTTTTAGAACTCGAAGTTGCGTACAATGCAAGCTATTGTATTATTGAATGAGAAGCGTATCGTGGAAGCTCGGGGTGTTACACTAATATTGGTCTTTGAAGAAGAAAAGGACCTCTAGGATGTTTCTAGGGAATTTTAGACAAGAAAGTGGTAGGTTTTGGCTGATCTTGAAGGCTCAAAGTGGTGTGAGGAAAAGAGGGAGGAGGTTCCCTTTTATAAGGGAGGAGAGAGACACTTTTGGAAAAACTAAAAATATTAATTTATTATAAAGTCATATTCGGTTTTAAATAGCTCCAAATTGATTTATTTAAAAGATAAGGTGGGTATGGGTATAAATCCTTTCATCCAATAGAATTTGGACAAGTTTAGGTTTCTATTTTAACCTTATCAATTAGATTTAACTTTAAGTTAAATAATTTTACTCTTACCTTGTCTTCTTGTTTTCTTACAATATAAGGTTAATAAACTTAATATAACCAGAAAAACGAACCCCAAGTTGTTTATTATTAATATATATAACCTTATCTAAGTCCTTTGGCTGAAACATATATTTTTAGAAATAAAATATCCATTAATAATATAATATTTGTTTTAAAAACTATTTTATGTCAATTTTGACACTATTTGGTAATTGATTTTTGTGAAAATCATAACAGAATGATTAATTCGACAAAAGTTAATTAAATCAATACTAACACGTCATATTAACCTAATAAATTAGTATAATTCATAAGAAGTCTCAAATTACATTTATTTGGGTATTTATAACATCAATTATGTCAATATTTCATTAATAATATAATTACTGCATCATCATTGTGTCATAAATAAATTAAATTATTTAAATTCTAAAAATTAAAAATAAAATACCATTATGCAGTAAAGATTTTTAGCTTTATAATAAATATTTATAGTCGAATTTATCTTATGTATAACCCTATATTAAAAATGATTTACTTATTAAACATTGATTTTAACTATTTTAACCCTTCTTTAAATAAATTAATATTAAATGTCCTAATCTAATCCAAGTGGGCCCAAATGGTCATATTTTATTACTAATGTTGTTTTTGGTAGAATTACACTTATCCAATAGAATTATAACATGTTTTAGGGTAATAATAATATCATTTTTACCCTTAATTACCCTATTTACTTTTAACCGTGGTAAAAAAAAGTAAAAAATTACTATTCACCAAAAACTATTTTCATCTCATTGAACCACATTTTACTTACTGAAATAAACCATGTCTTTAGGATTTTTGACATTTCACCCACATAAGTGGTAAAATTAAGTTTTATGTAAATTTGCAAATTCTCCTAGGAGGTGGGTAAAAGACAGTCAAAAGTTCAATAAAATTTCTATATATCTAAAATTATTATAAAATGACACCAATGAATAACATTTAACTTATATAGGTATTATGTATCAATTTTGACCTAAAATAAAATAAAATTAAATAAATAATTATTTAATAAAAACTCGGTTTTTAAATAGTAACCCAGTGTTTTCACTATTCATCAAAAATTGAAAGTTTTCAGAAAAATACCAAAATTTCACCGTAGGCTAATTTTGATATTACGAATCCAAAAATGAAGTCCATTTTGAAAGATGAAATTTAAAAAAATTTCAAAAAGTGGTTATTATTATTCATAACGACTAGTTTTAGTAATATTTTAATAGCATATCATTGTTTAGTGAAACTCGGAATTGCGTACAACACACGCTATCGTGGAAGGTTGTGATTGAATGTAATGCAAGCCAAGATAAGGTTTCATGTTGTTCAAGACTCCTTTTTTTTTCTTTATAACAGAATCCAACCATTTTTCATTTATACATTGAATATATATATATAGTCAATGTTGAGTAGAATGACTACAATAAAACGAACATGAAATTCTGTGTAATACAATCTAAGAATAGTGTTGCATATACTACAAGATAATACGGTGTTGCGTATAGCACATGATAATCCTGTTGTAGCATAAAACACATGACATGAAATAAATTAAAAATAATACATATCATAAAATCTCGGGTTGTTACATTCTACCCCCCTTAAAATGAATTTCTCCCTCAAAATTCATCGGGGTTATACATGGTTTTCTACATGAATGATTATTTAATTGAAACTCACTTCGTAAAATGATATACCAAAACATTACATTAAAAACTAAAGTATGAAATGAAAAGGTTACCCAAATTATCAAATCACTGGGTTTTCACATAGGAGAACATAGGTGAAAATATGGATATGGAAGAGAAATCTAACTGTCATGTTCTGATAGAGAGTGGTAGAGAACATGGCTATGAAAAATCCAACATTCACAAAGCCATAAATATGTTATGATCTAGGTTACCATCTGATTCATCGGATATAAGATCACTTGGACAACATTTTTGGTTTTCAATATCATTTCCCTAATGTTAAAAAAATTGAATTAGAAGAAATACTTACTTGATTTTGGTAAAATCTCACTGTTATTCATCCTTTGAACAATTTCCACTTCATCTCTTAAAGAAATGAAGTTGAATTTGTTATTCATGAAGTGTTAACAGATCATGTGATAGAATGAAGGGTCATTCCATCTGTTTCAAACAAAAAGGTTAGCAAAAGTTATCAAATATACATAAGTCCATCTATGGCGAGGTTAATCATATACGATTCCAAAAATGAACTTATACTTTATATATCATACAGTGTAATAAAATAGAACTAGTTTCTACTAACCAGGGACTTCTTGTAGGCCAGTGGTAGGTGATAAAGGCCAGTCGCACTTCGGTTGTGGGTTTGATTCCCACAGCTTTGTCCGACACGATGGGCTGTCGCCCGTCCTGCAGATTGTATTTTTTTCTAAAACTATATTACAATAACATCCCATCAATAATATCGAAAAAAGTTCAATCCTTAAACAATACTAACTTATGTCCAACATAATCCATTCCAATCTTTAGGGTTATCGAAAATAATTCGGTCCAAGATCATAGTATAAAAAAATGATTACTTGAAATGTGACATAACAATAACTTGAATGCCATCATTTATCCCCCATATATCATAAGATATATCTTGTTAGTCAAAGTAACAACATGTGAATACCTTAATCATGTATTATCTTGAAGAATGAATACCCTTTGAACCTTAGTTAAAACATGAATGCAGTTAAAAGTTAACACTTTCCACACACCAAAATCCTCAAAATTCTTTATACTCAAACCATGATATCACTTAGTCCTTATATCAATCATGAGTTCATGAATACAATCAATCATCTCATTATCTTCTTATACCCTCATTATGCGCATGTCATCTTCTTACCAAAAACATCTCAATCACTTTCCATGGTTACCGGTACCATAAAATTATTGAAAACCACAATAGACCAATAAATATTCGAATATTCCATGAGAGTATATACAAAACTATTTTGGAATCCCATTACATAAACACTTAATCATTCCACCACATCGTTTTCATATTCAACATCGCCAAAAGTGATAGCATGTGACTTCCCTTTGTCCTTTGCTTTAAGTGGTTGCTCTTGTCAATCATCATTAACCCTTGGATTAGGGCATTGATTAGCATAATGCCCCATTTCATTTCACTTGAAGCATTGAAGTGTTGTTGGTGCGTTCTCTACAGTCGTTTCTTAATTCAGACCATTAGCAACCCTTTTTCCATTACTTCGAAACTCAGCTGCTCGATGACCTTCTTTTCCATACTTAAAACATTTTCTAGTGCCTTTAAGACAATCTCCTCCATGATTCTTTCAACACTTTGAGCATAAGGAACCATTCATCTTCTTTTCACCATTATTCTAAGATTTCTCCTTGAACTCCATCTTTCGTTTCTTTTCAAAACCATGAGATGGATATGTAACACCAACTTCCATTTATACTTTAATAGCACAACGCACAATTTCTTCATAGCTACTGAAGTCTCTTATACCTAATGCCCTTCGAAGATTTGGTTTTAAGCCACTGAATAATTGATCAACTTTGCTTTGAGGTTGGATGATAAAGCCAGATGCATACCTTGTAAGACTTGTAAAATTCGATTCGTATATACCAACAGATTCATCATCTTTTTTCTTTAGTTCAAGAAACTCCTTCTCCATATTTTTTAGATGAATATGAGGGATGTACTTATTGAAAAATAAGTTCTTGAACTCGTCCCATTCCATGGACTCAATTTCATCTCTTGGCCTCGTATTCTTGATAAGATTCCACCATTGATCAGCTTCACCTTCCAAACAATATACTACTATGATGACTTTATCATGTTTAGAACATTGAAGAATTAAAAATATCATCTCAATAGTACTGATCCGTTGTTCAGAAACAAGTGGATTAGAAGACCCACTGAAAGAAGGTGGACGTTGCCTCATGAAGGACTCAATAGAATATTGTTCCCTTCTCTGCTCATTTGGAAGTCCATAATGATTCATATCTTGTGTAAGTATAGAAATAATATATTTCACTCCATCTCCCATGAAATTGGTTTGGTCAAGAGGACAATCATTGCATTGTCCATTACATTGATCAACACGGTTCTTTCGGGTTCCATCCATCGTCTAAAACCCAAAAATAATAGTGTGAGAGGAAAAAATCATGCTAGGGAAAAACATAGTAAAGGGGGAGTACCGTCAATATATAACATCTTAGGTTAAATTCTAAGATCGTTACCATAGTTCTAGGACTATATCTTATATGTATACTTATCCTTAGGGACATCCCTAGACATACCTTAGAAATATCTCTAGGGATCTTACTAACGTTTTCACATCATAGTTTCCAAAGGATGACTAAACCTTTCCTCTGATACCAACTATAGCGGTCTAAAATTACTTCTAGTGGACTATAATTGATACCTATCAGGACACTCCATGGGTGGCTACACCCCCTAGGTGGGACACACCACCATCCCCAGTGGCATCTATTTCCCCATTAAGCCCTTGGGCGGAGAGCCATGCTTCGTCCAACGCTCACATGTGAGAGTTCCCAAAGATCAGATACATTCCTACCTCCTTTGCCTCTGATACCATCTGTAGAGACCCAAATCATGACTTACATGGACATTACATTACTTGTGCGGAATACCTAGTACATAACAAAAAGACACACACAAGGACCGTAATAGTTTAGTGTCTTTGGAAACTCAGAATATAATCTTCTAATCATGGTGAAAGATCTTCAACATCTCCCATAAAGATCTTCCTTTTTTTTCTTACCTAAAACCTTTCTTCATATCCTGGGGAAAAGAAAACATAAAAGGGTGAGATCAAATGCTCATTAAGGGTAAACAAAAGAAATATCAATCACATCATATTTATAAGAACATAACATTTTGGAAATCTTAACCTGCAAAAGAGAACATAATGTCATAAAATGGGATAAATCATGGTAGTGAAATGTAATCACAATAATCATAACTAAAAACATGAAGCTTTGTGGCATACACACATAATCATTGAGAATAATTTCTTATTAGTCAAGAGTCATTTCCAAGAGTATCTTAGTGTACAAAGTCCATTTGGGAACAGAGTTTATTCCTCGTTTCAGTCCTGTTTCACTGAACCGGTTTAACCTGTCATTCCAGCCATGTCTATCTCATGAGATATAAAATCTTTACCCAATTCATTGGAGGGATATATAGTTTCCACCCATCTCATAATGATACCATTCTTATGTGTTCCACAAAATCATAAACCATACATCATAGCATAACCCATGTAATAAAAATGGGATTCTTAAACATCGTGACATCATAAAACAATTCATATAAGATAAAGGAATTCATAACAATAATTCCAACACAACATAATTAAATATATGTAATAATAGGGATATAAACAGAACCCTTTATTATCTTAGATGGAAAATAATTTTGATAAAACACTTGAACTCCATTCTTGAGGAAAATATCCTTTCTACTTCAAAAACACTTTTCCTTTCTTAAGATGTCATACAATTCTAAACTAAAATAAGTTGATTAAAATTAAACATGAAAACTTGTAAAGGAAGCTTCTTGTAAATAATATTTTAAAAATCCATTCATGCTGTATAAGTTAAAAAAACATTCTTCTCATACTTTTTTCCGAAAAGTCAAAAAGTACCTCGTACGAAAAACGACAAAAGATTTCTTTCATATCTTTTACTAAAAACTCACCGAAGGGTAAAATTGGATTTAAACAATTTTAGATGGATGTAAATAATATTACATATTAAGGAAACATGGATTTGGATGATAAAATACCCCCAGTAAATTCCAAAGTATAAACAATCTCAGATAAAAATGAGATTGTGATATTTCTCTTACATTAGGTCCAATTTGCTTCGTAAGTGTCTGAACCTCCTATATACTGATTTAAATAATTTTATTGACTTATTCCAGAATCATACTTATTGTTATGATATCATATATGGTCATATTATTAGCTTCTTATTAGTAATATTACATTGTTACTTGTTATTTGGGTGTTTATTGCTTTTTTGTTATTATGCATGTTTTGTCGAATAAATTCTTATTCTTCTTTTTAGGTAAAAGATACCTAATTTTCCAAAATTTTATTAGTGTAATATATATCATATTTATTCACTCAATTCATTATGTAATCATTATTCAATGAAAATCATGTAGAATGAGTCACATCACATCGTGGAGACAGTATTCCGTACGTACGCACGAGTGATGATATCGTTCCCATGATCGTGGAATTGTATAAGAGTGTATGTATACTATATAAGAATCAATATCACTTTAAAATAATCATATATATTCATTCTTTACACCATTATACCCATCCAATTAAGGAGGTCGTGGAAAATAGATTACACCACGGTGTGGAGACGGTATTTCGTACGTACGCACGCACAGTGATTTCATTTTCCATAGGATGGATAGATGGTGAAATAGGGTTGTTTCATACTTATAATAACATATCAGTATATGAGTTATACTGATGTTATTAATTCATAATTAAACAACTAATGAAGAATAATTGGAAGAAGAAAAAAAGTTGAAAGAATCGGTAACGGACATTACCTCTTCTTTGAAGCGCCTCTTTGAGACCTCCTTTTAGGGCACTAAAATTGGTCTTTGAAGAAGAACAGGACCTCTAGAATGTTTCTAGTGAAGTGTAGAGAAGAAAGTGGCCGTGTTTGGCCAAGATTGAAGTCTCAAAGTGGTCTGAGGCAGAGAGGGAGGAGGTGCCCTTTTATAAGGGAGGAGAGAGGCACTTTTGGAAAAACAAAATATATTAATTTATGATAAAGTCATATTCAGTTTTAAATAGCTCCAAATTGATTTATTTAGAAGCTAAGTTGGGGATGGGTCAAAATACCTTCATCAAATATAATTTGGAAATGTTTAGGTTTCTATTTTAACCTTATCAATTAGATTTAACTTTAAGTTAAATAATTTTACTCTTACCATGTCTTCTTGTTTTCTTACACTATAAGGTTAATCAACTTACTATAACAAGCCAAGAGAACCCCACGTTTTTTATTATTAATATATATAACCTTATCTAAGTCATTTTTCCAAACCTTAGATTTTTAGAAATAAAATATCAACTAATAATATAATATTTGTTTTAAAAACTATTTTATGTCAATTTTGACACTATTTGGTAATTGATTTTTGTGAAAATTATAACAGAATGATTAGGTCGACCAAAGTTAATTAAATCAATAATAAAATTTCATGTTAACCTAGAAAATTAGTGGAATTAATAAAAAGTCTCAAATAACATTTATTTGTGTATTTATAACATCAATTATGTCAATATTTAATTAATAATATAATTACTGCATCATCATTGTGTCATAAATAAATTAAATTATTTAAAGTCTAAAAATTAAAAATAAAATACCATTATGCATGAAATTCTTTTATCTTTATGATGAATATTTATAGTCGAATTTATCTTATGTATGACCCTATATTAAAAATGATTTACTTATTAAACTTTGATTTTAACTATTTTAACTCTTCTTTAAATAAATTAATATTAAATGTCCTAATCTAATCCAAGTGGGCCTAAATGGTCATATTTTATTCCTAAGGTTGTTTTTAGTCGAATTAAAATTATCCAATAGAATTAGGACATGTGTTAGGGTAATAATAATATCATTTTTACCCTTAATTACCCTATTTACTTTTAACCGTGGTAAAAAAAAGTAAACAGTTACTATTCACCAAAAATTATTTTCATCTCATTGAACGACATTTTACTTACTGACATCAATAGTGTCTCTCGTATTTTTGAAATTCCACTCACAGAAGAGGTTAAATTAAGTTTTATGTAAATTTGCAAATTCTCTTAGGAGGTGGGTAAAAGACAGTCAAAAGTTCAATAAAATTTTTATATATCTAAAATTATTATAAAATGACTTCAATGAATTAAATTGAACATATATAGGTATTATGTATCTACTTTGACCTAAAATAAATTTAAATAAAATAAATAATTATTTAAATAAAAAGTCGGTTTTTTAAATAGTAACCCAGTGTTTTCACTATTCATCAAAAATTGAAAGTTTTCAGAAAAATACCAAAATTTCACCCTACGCTAATTTTGATATTCCGAATCCAAAAATGAAGTCCATTTTGAATGTTGAAATTTAAAAAATTTCAAAAAGTGGTTATTACTATTCATAACGGCTAGTTTTAATAATATTTTAACAGCATATTGTTGTTTAGTGAAACTCGGTATTGCCTACAACACATGCTATCGTGGAAGGTCGTGATTGCATGTAATGCAAGCCAAGATAAGGTTGTGTGTTGTGCAAGACTCCTTTGTTGTTTCGTTATAACAGAATCCAACCATTTTTCTTTTATACATGGAATATATATATATATATACTCAATGTTGAGTAGAATGAGTATTATCAAACGAACTTGAAATTGTGTGTAATACAATCTATGAAAAGTGTTGCGTATACTACAAGCTAATACGGTGTTGCGTATAGCACACAATAATCTTGTTGTAGCATAAAACACATGACCTGAAATAAATTAAAAAGAATACTTATCATAAAATATCGGGTTGTTACATAGATGGCTCTTCTGTCACCCCCAGATTTTGAATAACATCTCATACTGCATAGGTACTCCTCTCAACATTGATCAATGTACACTAAACGCTGATATTGGTCTTTATGCAAGAGTGATGTTAGAAGTTGATATTGATTCTAAGAACTCTGAAGTTATTGTTTTCAATGAAAATGATTATAAAACAAATGTTTGGGTAGAATTTGAGTGTAGGACACCATACTACAAACTATGTAAAACTATTGGACACTTTATACAGAAATGTAGGGTAGTGAGATGCCAAGTTACCCAGCCAAGTGATACCGGATGGACTGAAATGAGAAGTAACAAGAAGGACAGAAGATCTGCACATGAAAATCTTGATACTTCCCAAAAGAAAATAGAAATTTGTGTTAATAAATAATCCTTTCTAGGGGAAGGCTTGGGTATCTCTTGGGATGAACAGGTTTAAGACAAAGAATTTTCAATTACTGATCATTGTATTCTCGAGGATTTTGAATGGTTGGTTATGAATACCTATAATCGATGTCAGGCTGTCAACAATTTATATGACCCCAATTACCTTACCTCTATTGAAACTGAGTCGTCTCAGAGGGACACTACAATGACATTATTAGATATCTCTATGGACTCCATCGACAAGTCGGTGTTGTAGTCACTTGCACCGCCAATAAACTCTGACCAATATGTCAATGGTGTCACAGATGGTTTTCGAAAATTTGGAGTTGGATAGATTGACATGAAAGAGAAAACTCAAGGTAACCTGAATGGGAATGTATGTTCTAATACACAAAATGTTTTAAATTTTCTTAATGTAAATCCTATGACAGTGTGTACACACCCTTCACAACCTCCATGAAATGTCACAGGAAAGACACAATTAAAAGGAAAACAAACTAAAATGACCATAACCATTGAATTAGAAGTTGCAGTATACATATACCTAGTGATGCCTACTATTTCTCATGTTATAATTGATCCTTTAGATTCAAAATATGATCAAATGACCAACAGCATGAACCATATTTCACTTGAAATAAATAAAAATAATGAAAATTCAGGTGCTGCTAACATTTCCTCTGATTCTTCTATGAGTAAACAGGACAAGAAGACCTGTCAAGTTTTTTTTCAAAAATATTAGGAGATCTAAGAGGAATAAGGGATCTTGCAGTTCAAAAAATAAAAAGGGGGGATCCTGCTCTAAATAAAGGTTATATTGGATGTTTTATTTTTGAACTGTCAGGGCATTGCGAACCCTAACACTCTTATTTTTCTTAAAAGACTTCTTTTGAAACATAAACCCAAAATGTTTGCTATAACTGAACCAAAAGTTAATTTATCTCTGCTATTTTTGAATCCTTGTACTTATGGTTATAATTTTTAAGTGATTTCAAAAACATTTCTAATATTAAATCTCTTTAGATTTATTATCATGACTCCCTTAAAAATGTAAATGCCTTCAGGTGCTCTGAGAAAATGTTTACTTGTGATTTATCCCTTGATGGTATACTTATATTTTTTACTATGTTTTATGATAGGAGTAGATATCATGATTGAAGGATTCTTTGGTATGACTTTTTAGACATGGATATCAACATTCATGACCCTTGGTTTGTGATATGTGATTTTAATTTTATTCTTACTCCAAGTGAAAAACTTTTTCTTTCAATCTCACACATCTCCTAAAGGGAATTTAGAGCTACTCTAAAGGATTGTAACCTTATTGAAATAAATCGTACGGGTGCTAAATTAAAATGGTATATAAGACACTAAAATAGGGTTGTTTCTAGTTAACTAGATAGAGATTTCACAAACCTCTTGGCACTGGTCAACTGGGATACCGTATAACATTACTCTACCCAATCAATGTTCATACCACCATCCCATTCTTTTTAATATTTTCCCTAAAAGTCATAAACTCATGCATCCATTCAGATTCATTAATTCCTGGTTTTCAAACCTAGAATGATCGAACCTCATAAAAATTATTGGGAATCTATGAAGCATAACCATGACCCTTTTTCTTGTACCACTATGCCAAAGAACCTCAAACAGTGTCTCAATGGTTGGTTCGTGGCTAATTATAAACAAATGGACAAAGATATTTGCATTCCTGAGAATGAGCTTAACCAAATTCAAAATATATTTAGCAGTTCTAATATCTCGTTAGACCCCCAAAATAAAATCAACATCTCTCTAAAACATTAATCTATTTTGATGCTTAAAGATAATATGTGAAAGAAAGTCTTCAAAACTAAATTTCTTTTAGATGGTGAAAGAAACACTAATTTCTAAAATTCACTTCAAGGAATTCAGAATGTTTATAGACCACTTTAATTCCTTGGGGACAATGATACCATTTTTGTCTCTAATACAACCATTACTAATCATGCGGTCTCGTACATTGACAATATTTTTAATGGCACAACTATTAAGAAGGACCTCCTTCCTGAGGCCATCATGGTTATGGTAAATGAAATAGAAAATAATTTTATTTTGATCATAACTCATGATAATGAAATCAAATACACTACCTTCAGCCTCATCTCTGACAGTGCTCTGGGTCCCGATGGATTCAGAAATGGTTTTTATCAACAATTCTGGGAGGTCATCCACATAGACATTTGTAATCTCATTAGATCCTTTTTTTTATAATGGTGTCTTACATCATGGACGTAATGCTCAATTCCTCACCATAATTCCTTAAGTGTAAAATGATTCTGAGATACATATCCTCCTTCATATTTCTCTCATTAACTCTATCTATAAAATTATTACAAAGCTCCTCGCCAACAGACTTTCTTCTATATTATCTAAAATTATCTCTTGGAATCAATTTGGGTTTATAAAGGGAAGGTCTATACAATATTGCATTTTCCTCACCACAAAATGCACTAAATATCTAAATAATGTTAACAGAGGAGGCAATATTGCAACTAAACATGACATTAGTAAATCCTTTGACACCATTGATTGGATCTTCCTTTTTAATATTCTCCATGCTTTTAGATTTAATGGCAGTTTCATCAGAATAATAAATTCCTTATTAACATTGGCCACTATTACCATTGTTGTTAATGACTCTTATAATGGATATTTCAAAAGCACTATGGGTGTCATGCAAGGTGATCCCTTATCTATCATTCCATTTTACATTTTATAAAACTATCATAGTGGATGTCTTACTCACCTAGTAGCACAGAACATGCTTAAACTCATCCAGACGACCAGAAACTTAAATGTTTATATGAATCTTTTATATGCTGATGATAGTATCCTTTTCTTGCAAGGGGATAAAAGAAACATTCAAACTCTAAATAATTCTTTATCCCATTATGAAGAAATCTCAGGTCAATCTATTAGCTGGAACAAATACTTTGACTTCTTTGGAAAAATATTTTCTACTATTAGGAATAATAACATCATCAATAGTTAAGGAATCAAAGAAGGATCCTTCCCTTTTACTTACATAAGAGTTCCCATTTTTTGGGGAACACCTAAATCAAGGGTCTTCCCTATAGTTTTTGGCCAAGTTATAAATCAACTGTCCTCCTGGAATGATAAATCCCTCACCATGGTGGGCATGATCCATCTTGTAAAATCTATAGTTTTCTGTAAAATGGTCTACTCGCAGATGTCCTATAAATTCCCTACTGGTCTCCTTAAAAAATGTTTACATCAAAAAATTTGTCTTGACTGGTTGAATTTTTGAAGGGAATCTTGTTACCATACGCTAGTCCACCTGTTGTAAACCTATTCAGAAGGGCATCCTTGGAATCAAAAATCTAAAACATTTTAATGAGACCCTCCAAGCCAAACTCACCAAGAGATTTACCAATAATAACTCATAATCCATTACTTTTCTTAAACATATGTTCCTTATGAAATTAAAGAAGGACAATTTTAGCTATGTCAACACTTCTATATGTCCATCCATTAGACTTTCCTTTGCAAAAATAATGAACAATGATAGATGGATTTTTAGCGTTGATTCTTCCATGAATTTCTGAATAGATAATTGGACTGGAACCCCCCTTATATCAATGTTATCCGCTAATGCACCTCCTGACACTACCACTAGCACTGTTAAGGATTTGATGCAATCTCATAATTTCAATCTCTCAGATAATATCATGCTTGTGGTTGAAATTTACCATTTTTATAACTCTGATGATTTCCTCATTGGGGATCGCACCCATAATGGTATTCTTGATTCCAAAAGCTTTTATAAACACAATTTCAAAAATTTAGACCCTATATTTTGTTACAAGAAATTATTTGAAAAACCTTGGACTAAACCCTCGACACTCAATCTTGAGTGGCTAATTGCTCACAACCTCATTCCTACTGAGGTTTTTCTCAAGTATTTTGGTATCCAACTTTTCTCTAAATGTCAATTTTGTCATCAACATTGAGATTATGCCAATCATATTTTTTTTCTTGGGATATAGCTTCGTCTCTTTGAAATTATAATACTAACATGTTTGAATGCAGATGGTTATCCTTTGAATCCATTTTCTCCCAAATAAAACATTGTGTGGAGATGTAATTTTAACATAAAGTCATGAATCTATTCCTAACTATTATTTCCATGACGATCCATGTGATATGGTATGAAATAAATTCTATTATTCATAATAATTAGTCATTTAATCTTAATGATGGTCAGACCCAGATTCTCATTGCCATTACAGATGTGACCTCAATTGATAAATCTTCTTATAACAAAACTGTTAGAGGAATTATGATCCTTCACCATCTTAGGCTCAAAGGTCCCTACAGGAACCCAAATCACACTTTTGAGGTGATCTAGAATGCTCTTATCCCAGGTTATGTTAATGTTAATGGTGTTGGAGCCTCTAAAGGCAATCTGGGCACTGTGGGATACAATGCTATTTTCAGAGACATTTTTGGCCATTTCCATTGATGCTACTTCGAAAGCTGCAGTTCGGTCTCCTCCTTGGATGCAGAGATGTTGGCTGTGATTCATGTTGTTGATTTTGTGAAAAAAAGGATCGGACGACATATGGGTTGAAAGTGACTCGACCACCATTTTCCAGGCCATCTCGAATGGTGTGGTACATCTTTCCTGGCTGTTTACCACTCGTTGGATGAGCTGCCTTGCCTCACTCCTGGATACAAGATATATTTTCACGGATGCCTTTTTTGAAGTGAACATGTTTTTTAAAGGTCTTTCTAATAACAGAGTCAACCACAACATCACATTGCTTGATGAACTTCTAGTCAATCTTCTCCCGCTTTATTAAAAGGATTTTAATGAGATCCCCTTATTTAGACTCTTGAAGTTCCTTTATTTTTGTCCAATATATGGTTTCCCTTACATAAAAAAATTATAGAATTTTTTTTATGTGTGATAGAAATGAATGATACATAAGAATTTATGGGAGGTTTGTAGATAATCAATCTTCTATGAAGAGGATAGTTGTGGATGTCAATTTTTCATATAAAACCCCATTATGTATGGGGGAATATTCGTGTAATTTATGTGTATTGTTGGTTATTTAATAGAATAGTTATATTAACCATGTGTGTTTCTATTGAGAATATTTCTGTTCTTTGATGAAACTCATGAGTTGTAGAAATAGTAAAATAATTTTAGTGAGCAGTCCAGGTGGTTTGTAAGATAATCAATTTGTTACATATTACAACATTACCCATTAGAGGATTCGATCCTCATTATAAGGGAATTTTTTCTGCGTGGAGGATGCCATTAATGGTGAAATTATAATGGGATGTACTTCTTGTTTTGGGTTGGAGTTCAAGTATGAGTGGGTAGTCCAAAGTTATGCAGTATGTTTGGTAGTGGAAAGTGGGTTCGATGTGGAGGTTACCATCTAATTTTTATGAGAAAATCGGAATACTCCTATAATGTGGGTAAAATTATTTGTCATAGATGAATGATCCAAATGTTCGAATATTTTTTTTCATTGAAACTAGTTAGTGTATAATCATAGTGGAATCAGGTTCTGGTACATATAGAGAATTAAAATGTATTGATTTCTGTGAAAGGAACATGATTTATGGATTTTTAATTTAAGAGTATAGTGGAGTCTGAGTTTTAGTAGTTGAATCACGTATAATAGAATGAAATTCATGTATATGATAGATCATAGATTTGATGATGGTAAATGTATGATAATTATGTCAATTGGCCCACCACATATTTATAATGATGATAAGAGAAATAGTGGGTATATTATAAACAGCCACACCAGTACATGTTGATAAAATCCATGTAATTATGATGTTTTCCCATCAAATCTGGTTTTGAGGGAGATAAATAGTGATTTATCTATAAGGATAATATTAAAATAATTTTATGACTATTCCACTAGTCTCAAAATAGTTTGTTTAACCTAAGGATAGAGTTTGGTGTAATTTTGTCTTGAATGTATTTTTTAATAATACTTTATATTTTATAGATAAATGATAATTAATGTTTCTTGTTTAAATGATGATTTCATTTCAATTAATTTCCATATAAAAATTATGACATCATAGTAGACTCTAGTAGGGTGGATTTTTTAAGAAGGGTATAACCTTCAACTAAGTTATGTGTCTCATGTAGGTCTATTTAATGAGGTGTTTTACTTTAATCATTCAATATTTTAACTTCATCCACCATTTTGAATTCCTGATTATGCGGGATGGAAGGGAAATATCCCATGTTTGTTCCATGATAGTTGATAAAAAGGTGGAGATGATAGCTTTATATTTTCTAGAGGGTATGATTGGGGACTTTATCAGGAGTAAGTGACTATGTAGAACATGTCTAAGATTGATTATTTAGTAATTTTACTAAGAGTTTGGTTCTGTTCTTATTTTTGACCTGAATCATATAAAATATTTTCATTAATATTTCTAAAAATCATATTCGAAGAGTTATATAATAACATCTTGTACAATAATATTGATTTGTTGGTTTTTGAGATTATGAAGATATAGATTGGTATTCTTAAGAGTATATTAGTTTTAGCTTGTCATAATGAATGAAGGAATGGTGTTTCAGAGTGGTTGGGTTTCACTGATTATAAGTGGGGATAGGTTGAAGGGAACATTAAGGATGCCTTAGTGGGAATAGTGTTTATTAATGTTTTTGTGTGAACTGATTGGCCGGAAGATAATTCTTAGTGATAGTATTTTCCCATGGATTGAGATGTAATTGAAGAAACCCTTATGGGTTGTCCTATTTTGAATGTGGTTTGGATAACTATTGAGGATGCATCGTGTAATGTTTTCCCTAATAGGTTTAGTTTTTAGGATTCAACATTGATAATGTTGTATGTGGGAATTAGTTGGCCCATATTCATGCCTTCTAATAGTGTTATTTTGGACCTTTTTTGTTGGGTATTACATATGTGAGGATGCCTTTTATGATATTGTTGGATTGGCTCTTGGACCTATAATTAATTTCATTTAATACTTTATAGGTTGATTCCTGGTAAATCATGGTGAAGTAATTGATAACCTGGATGAGTGTACCCTAACAGTTAGACTATTGTGATATGTATGGATTTGATAATATTTTATATTGAGGCTCTTTACAGGTGACATGTTGAAGGATACTGGTCTTTCACTTCAAAATGATGGATTATGGTTGACTATTTTTTATTACTTATTGGACATATGAAATTATTATCCTCATATTGTCCCTAATTTTGATCATACAATTATATTATTATCCTTCTATAGGAGTGCATGTTGTTTCATGGGATCCATATAGAGAGATACTAGGGTAATTCATTCATGCATTATAATTTTTAAGGCATTTAGTAGCATCTTTATTGTCTTGTGGATGTGTATTATGTTTCTTATATTGGTAAGCCATTCACTCTAAGACTTCCATCTGTGGATGGAATATGTTTGGTCAATATCATGTGGAATTATAAAATTAAAATAGATTGTGCATTTTTTTATTCATTTAATGGTAGGGATAATTATTTTTATTATCACTTATTGTTCTACTTGTATGGACATATTACATGTGCATGCACATGTTTTTGAAGACAGATGTTAGGTTCCCCCATAGGGGGTATCCTATGGATAATTTCTTTATCCCCCCACTATATATGAACATTAATATGAATATTTAAAATTGTGTCTTCTATTAGGTAGAACTCAAATGTACTACTATTGGGAGTAAGACCTAGTGTATCCTGATTAAGAAATACTACTTACATGATGTCTTAGGATTGGGTTGTAATATATTTATATGTTTCTAGAGACAATGATTGAGGTACAACTCAAGGATAGTAGTGGATCCCTTTGAATGATTTATTTAAATTTCTTTATATGTTATGTGTAATTGGACACCTTTATGATATATTAATGTGTTCCAATATGACAATGAATTTTTATGAATGTATTTTATTTTATCATAGCAATCATTTAGTTTATTCATTATGTGTTATCATATATATATGAATATATATTGTTAATTCTAATTTTAAATATTATTTCACTATGTAATAAATATATTTTTTCCCCAAGATACCTCTTTAGAAGCACATGCCTAATTTGGAGCCTTATGAATATAAAGAGGCATGAATGAGGCCTATTTGAAAATGAGATCTAGTGATGTGTTAGGTCAATCTTAGACATTTCATTACAGGTTGATTCATCCATTTATTCCTTTATCAAGTTGTCTCTAACATTAATGTTCTATGAGAATAATGTTATTTATATTTTTAAAATGGAAAAAATTATTTTGAATAATTGTATTTATCAAATGAAAATTTATTGATTTCCTAGCATGATTGAGTGTTGATATTGTTGATTGAACTTGTCATGATATATGTCAATCTATTTTTATATGTCTTCATTATTTTTTATATATCACTATTTGAAATTGGACCTATACCAATGGTTTTAGCCAAACCATTGGTATAGGTACCATAAAATTTCCATATACTAATATTTTATAGAAATTCATGGTATTGGTGCCCTATACCAATGGTTTTGGAATAAATGTTTGTATTACATCAACAAAATGTCCCCATACTAATGAATTTTTTAAATTTTTAGGTATATGTGATAGTTATAACAAAATTTTGGCTAAAAATGTTGGTATAGACTGTATTTAATTATCGTATGCCAACAATTTTGGAGAAATCATTGTTGTAGGTCCCAAAATTAAAAATACCTATAACAAAAGTTTTGGAAAATCGTTGGTATCTGTATTCTTATTTTTAATGAATTATTTTATCAAATAAAAGTGAATAAATAAATAATTAATTTCCATATAAATATATATGTACTATTTTACCATATTATATTTCAAAAATAAATATCATATTTGTTAGGATGTTGATACATAAATCATGGGTTTGGGAATCAAACCCAACTGAGGTATTTTTTAGAATTACCTATACAAATAGTTTTCAAAACCATTCGTATTGGTATTTCATATTAACTATATCGATAGTTCAGAAAACATTTTTATATCCCAATTATACCAATGGTATTCCAAAATCATTTTTATAAGTCTATACTGATTCCAGAAAAGGAAACGGACACCCAAACTGTTGGTATAGCCTATAATAATAGTTTTGGGAAATAAAACAACACATCCAAATAGTTGGTATATGATTATTTTCCAATAGTGTATTATGTATGAAAATTGATTTATATTTTTCGGGATTTGAAACATAATTTTGTTAGGTATGCATGGGTATAATAAACTCCCACATGAATGGGTTATTCGAATTGGATTGATTTAAAAATTTATCAATAAATGTTTTTTCCACAATTTAAAATCAATGATATTAATGATATTTAAATTGAAAATAAGATTTTTAAATGATGATACTTATATTATTGTGAAATATTGAATTTTCAACATTATTTAAATGATTTCTAATTAAAATAATGGGAAAAAATTAATTTTAATAGGAGGATTATGTTATCATATTTTCAAACATGATAAAATAACGACATGAATTCAATTCTATAAAAGTCTCTTGGGAAACAAATAGTCATTAAAATTAGTGATTTATTTTTTAAAAATCCATAAAAATATTTATATCTTATTAATTTATTTAATGACTTTCAGTAATATAATAAATTATTTGAAATGTATTTTCCAAAAAGATAATATTATATTTATTCTCATTATATACTATTAAGCATGAAATTTGTTTTATAAGAAGCCTTTTATTCACAAAGTGTACCAGCCCGAACCCAAGTTTCCATGATCCCATTTCTTATTTATTACATTTTTATAAGATATAAATATTCTCATCTTTTATAACCAAATATTTTATTTGTCTTAGTACACAAGATATATAATTGGGACTTGTATTATATTTGAAAACACAAATTTCAATATATATTTTTTAGATAATTAAATTATTCCCCCTATAATATAATTGATTTTAAATCATAGTAAACTTACTATATTACATGTAAAGGAAAGAAAATTATTGGGAGTTAAAATTCTATACAAGGGTGAAGGACAACAGAAGATATCAGCATTGTTTTTTAAAGTACCAAACACACATTTAATTTAAATAAAGTTGTTTTCATAATAAGATAATGTATAATAAATATGGAAAGGAGAATAATATAAAAATAATTCCATTTTACTAATATACTAAGAATGAATGGAATTTAGAGATAATATCATTATAAAAATATTAGGGACAATAAGATAAGGAATAATCTATATGCCAAGGTAAATAATTGAAAACACATTCCATTTAATCAATAAACTAGGAATTAAATGCATCAAGAAATAATATCGTTTTGAAAATATCATTAATAAAAATAAATAAATTCTAAATTATGGAAATTATTTATTATTGGGAATCATGATCTCAGGGACCAGATACCTATACTATCAATACCGCTCAGAAGATGCCTCACCACTATAGGTTGAAACCTGTTTAATTATCACTTACTCACTAAAAATAACTATCTGTACCCAAAATAAAAAAATCTCATATATGTGGTCTAAAGTTGTGTAAAACCAATTCATCACCACTTAAAATAAAATTATAATCACCAAAAATTGATCTATTTATATTATAAATAATAATACTATCATTAGTGTCACCTTTTCTAGCAAGGTTTTCAGTAGAAAAAATCCCTTAAATTAAGTTGTGGGTGACCTCTATTATATTACTGATGAGGTCCATGGAATTACTAATAAGATAAATTAGATACCATTGAATACTGTTTCTACCCTTTAAGAAACTTACCTGATATTTATAATTAGATTCAATTATTGTGATCTTGATGTTATAAATATTACACAAGGAGATTCCACTAATAAGGGTCATGTCATTGCCTCGATTGTAATGCTACAGCATAAATATTGATAGACCCAATGACCATTGGACCTCTCCCATTATGATTGATTATTCTAGCTATCATTCCACATTGAAGGAATAATTTTTCAACATTATGTTTATACCATAAAATAGTTGGGTTTCACTTGATCCACCTCCAAACATGAGCACTACCATCAGGTCTTTGATGTCTGGAAATGTAACCTATGTCACCAACCCAGGACTCATTACCATGAATGATAGATGCATTATCTCCTACCTTGGAATGAACATTGATATTAAGTGGGTGTATTGAACCTTGAATTGATTCTCTATGTCTAGACCTCATCAACAAAAATTCCTAAAAATAATTTCCAAACACTAACCCTCTAATCATGATATCTGCGGATTGAGCCTCCTTTCCCTAGAGTCAAATGGAGTTGCACTACCATAAATACCCCTCCTAAGCCCAAGGCCACACCCATTAATTAGCCAATTTCAATGATAAACGTTCCCAGAAACCCTCAAAAAATAACTACCACATAGATTCTGTACTTGGATTCTCACAACTCATGCACCACTAAACCAGGGAAATCCCCTTTAATTGAACATTTTAGTCCATCGAAATGGTGTTGTTATCTAACATTAATATGTTAAATTTAATATTTGTTGGGATATCCTTTCAACATAGCATTCTCCAACACATGTCTATCTAAAAAATGGGGGAATGATTTTGAGTAAATTATATGAATTGAATGTTCTTTTCATTTATTCTATGAAAATAAATATATCTGGGTCAAAGAAAAGCAGAACTCTATAACTAATTATTTAATAATCCTCATTAGTTGTGGCTTCAATGAACCTTAGATTAAGACCCACCAATGAAAACAAGATCTCTATTTCTAAGAAACCTAGAAAAAATAGCCTTTGGCCTCCCCAGTTGTCTTTCCAATATCTGATATCACAATGCCCAATCACCCATTGAACATTAACATCTAACCATTAGATATTATCTATCACAAACCACTCCAAACTTTAAATAATTCATGTTTGATCATACGAGAGACACTAGTCCTCTCTATATTTACTTCTCTTGGATCCCTCCAATAATAATTTACCTTCAATAATGACCTCGGCTATAAATAATTCCATCAAAAACATTGAATCATCAATGCTTCTCATGTTGATCCCCTTTTGAAAAATGATGTGACAACCACATACATGAAGACTACTGACACATACTGTAATGTTTTTAGTTCTAAATTAATTTTTTAACTAGTTTTTTTACACTATAAATGTTACCCTTCAGTGTATTTAACACTGAGAAAATGTTCATGGTCATTACGGTAATAAATATTTTCACCAGTTACATTCTAACACCAAATGAGAGAAAAATATTTTTTCAATCGAAGATATAATAAATTATATGATAGAAAAAATTATCAAATTGTTCCTTTTAAAACACTCCATCTAAAATAATATATCCTCTGTAATCTATTAGAATAATCATTTTTTGAAAAACCAACCTTATCATTTTTTCATTATGATTCGCCTCAAGAGACTATATATTCATTGAGGGGCTTTATAATTTTGGGACCCACCCATAACAATATGTCAAAAGCATTCTACATATATCAGATAGTCAGATTAATTTATAAATCATTATTTCTTTTCAAGAAAAATCGTATTGATTATTGAATATAGATTTTTAGTATTTCCAAATTAATCAAATAACCGTAAAAATGAACTACATATTTGAAAATGGTGTATTTTTTAGGAAATAATAATTTACATGAATCAAATAATATTTATATTTAAGAGAAACCCCATATGTGAACCTGATATATGGTTTTTAGTTAATTCAATTCATGACACAAAGAATATGGATATTGATGAAAAATTAAATCCATAATGATCCCTGGAAAGTAAATTTTTTGTTGGAAAGTTGATGAATAAAAAATGAATTAAAAATGGAATTTATATATATTATTTGGTCAAGATGATCATAGAACAACCAAATAAATAATACAGATATTATAAATATAATATATCCCTAGTGAATTATAATTAAATAAAAGGGTTTTTTTCATCGAGGAGTAGAAAGGACAAAAAAAATTAAAAACATTCTTGAAGAAAGTATACTTTTAATTAAGAAATTCAATTTAAAAAAAAATAAACTTTAACAAAATATTCTGAAAATACTTTTTTTTAAATAATCTTTGATCCATATAATGTATGATTTATAATAATCATGAATGTAGGAAATTATATATATTCCAAATATATTGATGAGATAATTCTATTCATATTTTTTGTAAAATCTAAAATGACATTGTTTAAAAAAAATATAATCCCTCCATTCAAAAAATCATGAAAAAATAAAAACATGGGTAAAATTTTATTTAATAAATCTTATTTATAATGTTAAAAGCTTTTTTAGAACGCACTTTTTTTCTTAAAATAATCTTCTCAACCTAATAGAGAAATGAAATCAGATTTTATGAAGAAGAAAACTTATCAAACACTTTATGTTCCAACAAGGTAGAAAATGGTACTATTATATAAAAACCATAATTAGTAAATATATAATAAGATGAATAATGGGGTTTATTATAAGATGATCAAAAAAAGTTCTTTTAATAAAAAGTCATGTATATAAAATCCTAATTATAATGGGACTGTGAAATAAACACCTTCAATGACAAAAACATTGATGTGAAAATTAATAAATGAATCAACTAGTCATTTTAATTGTAAATACACAAAAAATGAGTTTAAATAATACATAAGGTCTTGAAAATTCATTTAAAATATAATTATATAATATTAAATACAATGAATAAGAAATACAACCAAATGAAAAGAGATTGAGTTATGAAATTATTTACCACGTAGTAATTTTCAATTCAAATACCCATGGATGAAATTATAAAAATTGAAAAAAATACCATTGATTATTAAGGATTCATGATATTATTTGAAAAAGATGTCAAATATACACCATTTAACAAATTTAGTTTCTTGAAATTACAATATTCCTTAATGAAGTGAAATTGAGATTGGGTCACATACGTCACGTTTCATTTAGTTATAAATGAGTTAACCTCTGATATAGTTGTTTTATAAATGTTTTTAAAATATAGAAAACCCATATTAATATTTATAATATTATATATGATCCTCTTAAAAAATTATTTCAACTTTTCATTAACAATAATTCATTTGTTTCATGGTACTGGGTGTTAATTGGAAAGTTTTCTCATTAGTGTTTATTTATGAAAGTTAAAATTCCAGTTAATATTATATAATTACATATTCTACATAATAGTAATCATGAAATAATTATAATATTATAATATAAATTTTACTTTTATACCACTCATTAAATATGTTTTTGTGAAATAAGGTCATTATGATCCCGAATGTGGTAAGTTATACATACGCATGAGTAACAGTTACATGTTCCATTGATCAATACAATTGTGAGGTTTGTAATAATTTATATTTCTATAATGATAACAATATAATAAATATCATTTTTATTGTTTAAATTTAATTTTAATTATCATCTAGGTTCTTTGTTGATGAAAATATAGTCACATCGCTTTGTGAAGGCAGTATCCCACACGTACACGAATGATGTTATGATCATTAAGCATGTTAAAATATTAGAAAATAAATGATACTTTATCTAATTCAAAAGATAAATATTTCACTAATATAATTATTATTTTATTTATATTATAGATTTTTATAAATATTATACTTATTACCTTCGATGTAATGTTTTAATGAAAAAATAATCACATCGCATCATGTAGTGGTAGTCCGTTGTACACACGAGTAATGTTATCATTTCTCCTAGGGAATTGAAGGTAAAAAAATTATAGATGATATAATTAATAAATAGGAATTATTAAGATAAAAAATTCTTATAAGTAGTTTTTATTCATCATCATAACTAACCATGATATTTGGTAATGAAAAAACTAAAGACATCGGTTCGTGACCGGGTACCCTCTCACGCACATGAATGATGATTTTGTAACCCAATTTGATGAAGTAGAAGTGGTTATAGAAAATTAATGTAACATATGAATAACTTATTATATTTAATATAATAAGGTAAATTTATTCTCCTTTTTTAATTATAATTTAAAGAGGTGGAGGAAGAAATAAAATAAAAAAGCTAATTAATGAAACTTACCTCTTCTTCAGGTGACCTCCTTAGGTTTGCATGAAAATCTATATTAGGATGAATGTTTCACAAAATAACACCTATAAGATTATATTACATAATTTTGTATGTGATGTGATTATGTATCTTCCAAACCAAAAGGGTTTGAAGATATCAATTATATAAAAGAGTGGGTGTCCTTCGATAAGTGATGTGATTGGCATACTTGTAAATGTTGAATATAAAAATATGTACCCATGTTTCACATGTATAAAGGGTAAAAATAAATTATTCTTGACACTTTTACATAACAAGGTCTAAATATGGCCATAAAATGTGTTTTATACTTGTTTATAATCCATTTTAATCCTTATTATTTTAGTTTAACCCCTTATAAATTCATTTTTTCCATCATCGCACTAAATAATGTTTACTATTTTCACAATTTATAATAGAAAAAAATTAATTTTACTTTATTAGATAATATATATATATATTATTATAATTCCAAATATGGAATTATTTTTACACAATTTAATACACAAAAGTGGGAATTTTTAATATAAAATTAATCTAACAGATGTGATGAGAAATTTATTTTTCAATGAGAAAATAATCCAAAGTTCACATTGTTTTTATATCAAAATACAAAAGGAAAATGAATAAAATGACCAAAACTGTATTTTTTGATATCTAATTAAACTAATTTTACATTTAAACCAATCTAAAATAAAATTTATCAATATAAATAATTTTATATAAAAAGTCATTTTCTGTTATAATTTATTATTTTTCACTATTCATCAAAAAATTAACCATTTCATAAAAATACCAAAAATTCAGCCAATGATAATTTTGATATAATGATTTAAAAAATTATGTTCATTTATCTAATAAATATTCAAGATTTTTAAAAATGTAAATTTCAATTATGGGTGCAAAGCGTGACTAAACCTTCTTTTAGATCAAAATACAGTTTTTTAGAAAACTAATTTTTCATTTAAATGAATATCATATTAATTATAATCAATATACAACCAATTAATTTTTTTACATGTGAAAGTGATATAATTTTTTTAATTTATTTTTTACTATGCATATTTACCAATTTAATTACTATGTAATAACAATATACTATATTACGGTTCATTTAGAATTTGGGTTTCCTATTATGCAAGATATCAAAGAGAATAAAAAAATTGAAAAAAATTATTTGTTATTTAAGCTAGGTGTTTCATGTCACATATGATATTTAATATATTGTAATTATTTTATAATTTTGTGTTTTTATATTTTCACCAAATTAAATTAATTATGCTCTCTCAATTTAAACTTGTTCTTCGAAATCAAGGGTTTGATATGTAAAAATTCTTTTATTGATAACCTACATATTAAAGAGGGTTAATAAAGAATAATTATAATAAGAGATGTAGGGAAATATGAATTTCCCATGGAATAACACAAAATTATTTTTTTGAGTATGATAACATTGGTGTAATGTGATGATATGGATATGGAAGAAAAAAATAAATAATTATAGACACTACTAATGATAATTGATAATATGAAATTGTATAATAATAGGAAATTTAAAGACATAAAACCCATAAAAATTGGATTATGTAAATGCTCATTTTTATTCATCATATATGATTTTAATAAGATAAATTTTTTGTTTCATAATCATTTTCCAAATGTTGTGGTATTATGTTTCAATCTATGAATGAATAGAAATATACTTATTTAATATCTTTCTATTTCATAAGAACAATTTCATGCATTGGTTGCGGGTGGTTAAATTTCAAATTCACCGCATATTACAAGAAATGAATATCCAAAATTGATGTTTTATACCAGAATATCTAAAAATTAATCTTAATGGATAGTAATATTCATAAAAGAGTGACAATTTTTTCTATATCTCACTAACTATTATAAAAAACCAATATGGATAAGAAAAGATATTAATATAATATATTAATCTCCAAAAAATATTAACACCATTATTTCAATATTAATATTTACCAATCAAAACCTTTAACTAAAAATAATGGCATATTAAATAGAAAATCACATATGATAGTGGTTGAGATTAAACCCATATCATGGTTTTTTCAAGTGTTTAAGCATCACTAACTTTTCCTGATGAAAATTTATTTATTTTTTCTGTGAATATATTAAAATATTTCCTATAATTTCCCAAATTATAATGACCAATAATTACTACAACATCGAGGAGAATGGTATCTAAATAAAACAAATCTCAAACCCCTTTGTTTAGAAGAAGGTATTTCTTTTTCAATATCTAATAAAAACCTTCATTATGGTATGTTAAAAAAATTTATGTATCCTAAGAATTTCCATCATGAGTTTCAAATTAGGTTTGGAGTAAGGCCTGTTGTTTTTCACCAGGTGATGATCTAGTCAAACCCAATATGCCCATTAAAAAGTTATTACCCCAAGGTAAATCTATGCGATAACCATGCCCTATTAAATTTTCAAGATAGGGATGTATTACATTGTAAATAACATATAATAATACGTAAAAAAACATTATTATGACATTCTATACTTATCCTTAATGTTTATAATAGATTTATGTTCTATGATCATGATTTTAGTAAATCTAGTTCTCGATCCTTCTAATGAACTTCCTCTTATATAAACTGTAGTGTCCTGACCCTGCTAACTCTGCAAAATGTACTCTTTATTAAATTGTAAAAATATATAAGGAACCACATATTTAAGGATATAATAATTTAGTGTTTTTTAAAATAATACATACTCTAGCGTTGCATTACATTTGAGAACACAAAATTACAACAATTTTTTTTTGAATATCATCATTTCCAATTGTGCAAAATTACTTTTCAATCATAGTTATCTTCATGGATTCCTTTGAAATAAAATAATTTATGGGTGATCTCAACATCTTAATAATGGTGTGGTACATCAGAAGATATAAACATGGAATGATAAACAATTCAATATATATTACATGTAATAAGCATTATTATCTTGATAAGATAGATAATAATCAATATGAGAAGGTAAATAACATAAAAATATTTAAATTTAATTAATAAATTGGGAACGAAATTTTTCTAAAGATAATATCACTGGGAAAATAACTTGGATAATACAAAAATTCAAAGTCATTATGGTAAGTTAACTAACTATAAACACATTCTATTTAATCAATAATCCATGAAAGAAATGCATCTCGATATAATATCATTATAAAAAACAATTGGATAATAACAATAGAATTATTAATGCATTAAATGATATATTATTGGACTTCAAGATTTCAAGGTCAATTAAACCTCTTCTTCTAATACCATTCAAAATACATATTAAAACTATAGGTAAAAACAAGTCAAATTATTGTTTACTAATTTTCTAGAATAGACTATTGATTCATTGAGGGGATAAATAATTCTAAGCCCCACCAATCATTATACGTCCAAATAATTGTTTATATATTTAATGACTAGTATAATTCATGAATCAATATTCCTTATTAATAAATTTCTATATTGAGTAATGGATATGGATTTATTTATATTTCCTAATTAATATAATAAAATTAAAATTAATCACCATATGTAAAAATGGTATACAGATTATGAAATATTTTTATCCATAATACAGTGAATAGGGATATTTAAGAGACAAAAATATGTGAAAATGATATATTATTTAGGAAATAATCATATTTATATAATAAAAAATTATTTATATTTATCATAAATGATTTTTACAACGTTTATAGGAATGTTAATGTTTCAATGAATGTTAATGAATATAAAAATGAATCATGAAATTGAATGTAAATAATATATTTGGTAAAAATAATCATGAAGCATCCATATAATGAATAACTATGGTATCAACAATACATATTACTAGAATATTATAACTAAAAAAATATTTTTATCATTGATAAGGAGATATTCTATAAAAATAACCTTAAAATAATTATTGATGAAAATATACAATTAATTATGGAAATAATATTTTAAAAAATAAATTATCACAAAACATAGTGAAAATAATTTTCATTTAATTATAGGAAGTATTAAAAAATTTATTGGTTATTATGGTAGGAATTTATATACAAGGCGATTAATTTAAAACATAGATTGCTTCTAGTTTTTTTGTAAAATCCAAAAGGGCATTGTTTGGAAAAAAACATAAATATTTATTTGAAAAAAAATTATAAAATAAAACACGAAGAAATATTTATTTAATAGAACATTGTTAAATGGTAAAAAAATTTGAAAACATTTTAAAAAACATATTTCTCAATGAAAATGGATTTCAGACTGAAGAAAAAAATGGATTCATATTTTATTAAAACATTCTCAATCGTGTTAAGTACCAAAGAATGGGAAAATGGTACTATTAATTTAAATTCTTCATTAATAGACATAGTATAATGAAATTAATGTTTTTTTAATACAATTATCATATAATTTCATCTATTGGAAATTCAAGTATTACCAATCATGATTAAAATGATATTGTTAAATAAAACCCTAAAATTATGATAACATTGATGTGAGAATTAATAAATCAATAAATTACGTTTGTAAAATGTAAAAAAACAAAAAGAAAGTGTAAATACCACATAATACGTTCAAAATTCATTTCACACATAATATGGTAATATAAAAGACAACAATTATGTAATATAACCCATTGAAAAGAAATTGATCTATGAAATTCTCCATGAGTTTGTAGTTTTCAATTAAAATACCAATGGATAAAATAATATAATTTTAAAATTCTATATAATAAATTATTAAATATTCATGATATTATATTTAAAAGTGGTATTATATACGCTATATAAAATAATGTAGGTGAATACCATTACAATATTTCTTAATGAGGTTAAATTGAGTTAAGGTCCTTCACCCCATGTTTTATGTTCATGGTAAATGATTAAACATCATTTTAGTGGTTTTAAAGATGATATTAATGTATAGAAACCAACATTAACATCTAAAATATCATATATTATCCATTTATAACATCTTATCACCTATTCGTTAATAATAATTATTTATTTACAATTTTATTGTGTTAATCGCATGTATGTTTTATCATGAACGATTCAACGCTTATGAAAATTATGTAGTTCCATAATATAGCTAATAATAATAATAAAATAATTATCATACTTATATATCAATTATAATTTTAATAGTAATAATTAAATCTAGTTGTGACAAATGGAGTTTGTTATGGACCTAGAGATATTGGGTTGTACGTACTCATGAGTAATGTTTCCATTTTCAATGATACTTTTATAAAAGAGTTAATTAATTTTTTATCACTAAATAATTATCATAATATCATAAATATAATATTTTTTATTTAAAAATACTAATATATATTATTCATTTAGTTAGGTGATGAAATGGGTGTCACATTGCTTCGTGATATCGGGATTCAACACGTACATGAACCATGTTATCAACATTATGTGAGTGAAACGGTAAGAAAATAAATGATATATTATGTTTTTAAAATAATAAATATATCATTAATATCATTATTATGTCATTGATATCAAAAATATTAATTAAGTTTTTCATTATTACCTTCCTTGTAAATCATTAGTTAAAAATGAATCACATCTATTTGTGAGGGGTACTCTATCGTACATGTGACCAATGTTATAATCTCCCATAACAAATGGAAAATATATGGTATATATGATATAATTACTACATAGGAATAAGTATGTTAAAAATATCATATTTATACTTTATATATATCATTATACACAACAATGAGAGGTGGTTATGGGAAAATGAATGACATCAGTTCGCGATGTGGTAGTTTTTCATACAACCAAATTATAATTTCATAACCTATTTGGTGGAAGTGGATATTGTGTTAGGTCATGAAAATAAAATAAAATATTATTGTCATAATAACTCTATTTATTTTATTATATCATCATGGTTAAAAATAATTGTAGGTGGTTCTAAAAATAAAAATAAAAATGATCATTGAATAAATTTACTTCTTCTTTGGGTAACCATATTTAGTTTCCACAAATTTAGTCCTAGGATGTCTTAATTAAAAAATTAAGGATTATATGATAAGAGTATAGAATTTAGGTAGTAATTTTGGAAGGTATTTTCAAAACCAAAATGGTTTTAACTTGTGAAGAAGAGTGGAGAGTGGGTGACCATTTATATGTGTGGTGACTAACACACTTTTAATTTTCTAAAATAAAAAGTTTTACCCACATTACAGAAATTATAAAAAGGTCAAAATGGATTATATTAGTGCCTTATAAATTTTAGGGTCAATATATGAGAATAAAATAGATTATATACAAGTTTTTAGATCATTTTTTCTCTTATCTTTTCTGTTTAACACATCTATAAATCTACTTCTACTATAACCACGTTAAATAATTTTTTCTATAATCAATATTCATAATAGTAAAAATATAATTCCACATTATTAGAAAATATATATTATTTTTATTCAAAATGTGGAACCTATTTTTTCCAATTCAATTAATATATATGAATATTATTAATTTCAAATTAATCCCACATATATGATGAGAAAGAATGTTTTCAAAAAGAAAATTCTAAAAATATAATAGGGTTTTTATCTCAATGTTAAAAATTAAATTCATTTCATTGGACTAAATTGGTTTAAGGATATATAATTTAATTAGTTTAATTCATAACCAATTTAAAAAATAATTTATCTCTATAAATAATTTAATAGAAATTTAGTTTGTAATTAAAATAAAATATTCTTCACTCTTCATTGAAAAGTGGAATATTTTAGAAAATTTATTAAAAATTTCCCTAAGATAATTTTGATATTATAATTTAAAAATTTAAGCTTCTTTTATTAAATAAATTTTATAAGAGTGTCAAAATTTATTTTTAAATTATATGTGCACTTTTAAACTAAACTATCTTAGAAAAAAATGTTTTTTTGAAAACATTACATTATCATTTAAATGAATCTATTTTTTTAATCAATATATAAAAATGATTTTTTTTATTCATTTATAATCCATATAATTTTCATTATTTAATTATTACTGTTAATATCTTCATATTTTATGATAAGGTTAAAATGGTATACTATTTTATAGTTTATTTAGACCAGGGATTGTGGGTTCTCCAAGTTATCGAAGGGATTAAATTTAAAAGAAATATCTTTTGTGGTTGATTTAATATCAATTTTTATGTAGGATATTCTATCTTATAAAATTTAATTCATTTAAAATTTTGGGGTGTTGTAGTATAGATTCAATGAAACCAAATTTTTCTTAATATAAGTATTTTATGATCCATATAAGGATTAGTTGATGTTTTATTTAATTTTTTAGACCAAAATTTAATATTCTATGTATTTATTTTCTAAAATTAAATAAAAAAACTCAATAAATAATTTTTAATGTATTTTATACTTGGAACGAAATAATTAGAATGTTAAAATTTTTTGTTATTGAGAATGGGAGTGTTTAATAGATTTTTAAAATTTAATTTCTTTATTTATGCCCAAAAAATTTAATATTATTATTTATATAAACATGTTGAAATTTATGTGATTCTTGATGAACAATATAAAATATATTCATCTGATACATTTGAAAAAATTATTTTTGTTGTTGTGGAATTTGTAAGAGTATATAATAAATTTTTATTCCTTTATTTGAAATTTTACATTCGGTATTATTCTATTTAAATTATTATATTTTCTGATATGTTTTAAAATTTAGGTTAGATGTGTATGAACAATACAATATTTTTTAATTTAAAATTGATAAATATTTTCTAATTTAATTATAATAGGTAATTATAGGGATATGTGTAAAATATTTCAAACTTATAGAATTTTTTTGGGTGATTTTAATAATATAAAAAAATAATTGAGTAATATTTTTTCACCAAGAATGAAAACAATATTGTTTATAAAATAAAATAATTTTTTAGGTATGTTTAAATTAGTTTAAATGTATATTTCTAATGAAATTTTGTAATGATCTGTTGGAATGAGTTATAAAATATTTATTGAAAATATTTACAGTTGAAATTAATTGTTGGTTGGTGTTCGGGTAATTTTATTATGGATCCAAAGGTTCAAAATGATTTTTGAACCTTTAGTTGTTTCTATCATATAGATAGTGTCAAAAATAAAAATGTATAATTAAATGGTTATGAGTAAAATTTTTAAGGGTTATTAGTTTTATTGTATAAGTCCTTGTCCAAAAGAGTTATATTTTCCCTAGAAAATTATTCACTCTTCAGTGCATATTAATGGTTTTGTTTAAGGTTAATTTGGTTATATATACTTGATTTTGATAAATTATTATATAACTTATAGCATGTTTAAAGTATATTATAACATAAAAGTGTTTTTTATTTCAAAAATGTTTATAATTTATTTGATAATAAGTTAACATATGTTAAGAATCATTTTAAAGTATTTTAAATGTTATATTCGGTTAAAGAGGTGTCATCGATAGAGGTTTCCTTATTTTAAAATTCATATTGAATGAAATTGGTTTATATTCTAAAATTTACAGTTATGAAATTTTTGGTTTGTTGTATTTAAAATTAATATGGCTATTTGATATTGATTTCATTATACATTTTATCGAAATGTATATGAAGATTTCTAAATACAAGCAGGGGTGGTGAATTATAGGTTTAAAAACATTCATTTTTAACCATAAAAGAAACTTATTTTTACAATTTAAAAAAACTATTCAAAAAAACTCTTATGTATAAAAATGCTTATTGGAATTGACCCTTGGGATGATAATAAAAATGTCACAATCAATTATATTAATATATATAAGTACATAGGTTTTAATGAGAGATTGATTCCTTCTTCATAGCGTATAGAATTATAATTAGTAAGTAGTGGTAACATAATCAGAGTTTAATTGTATTCATAGAAGAAAACTACTTAATCAGAGTATATACAATAATATCATAATCATTAATATTTAAATATATTATAGTTATATTAAAAGTATCATAATCAATATTTTGTATGATACCATAATTTCGAATATAAATATGAATATAAAACGTATTTCTTTTTTATTAAACAATGTACAAATTATAAACATGTAGTAAACAAGAAATAAAAAAGAGTACACTTGATTTATACTAAAGATAAGGTTATCCTATGACCTAGGATAAAGGTCCCTTATGTTATACTTATAAGAATTTATGAATTTATTTTATTATAGAAGACACTTAATATGATGATTAGTTTATATTGAAATCGCCTAGATCCCTTAATATGATGATCATATTCTATTACACAATCCCCTTGTGACCTTGATCAATATGATGCTCAGTATCTTAGTCTTACTATCCTCAGAAACCATAATCATATTCACACATTTAGATACAATTATTATAAAAAAACTCTTGGACTATAACAACGAAAAATAAAAATATTTTTATTCTTGCAATCTAATGATCTCTCATAAAATTGGAAATTTTAAATTAAATCAATCTACTCCAAACTATTAAAATGGGAGGGTATTTATAAGATGATCCCCAACAGTCATATGTCCTTCCCAACATTCATATTTCTCCATGTTTTTTCCAATAACATGTGCAGTTGGAACTCCAATGTATATATCCTAACAGAGAGTCTGAAATAATTTTTATTTAAAAAATTTTAATGTAAATGGTATTTCAAATGATACAAATATGTTTTTTATATTCAGAATTTGAATTTATTCAGTCTAATGTACATCCATGCATATGTCATTTCAATAATCTTTATTAGTGGGAATCTGATGTTTATTTGTTCCGATATAATTGTGATTTTAAAAGACAATCAGAATGAAGACAAAACCCAATTTGTTTAATCTATTCTAATAAGGTTAAGTTTGTTTTATCATATCCATACCTATTACATTTATTTTTAACAAAAAAGTTAATTGAAATTTTCTAAAAATTCAGAACTAATTCTATGTATGGTAAAGATTTATGTTTTCAAAATTAACATTCTAAACCACATTAGATATAAAATAGTTAGTAATAAATTATTTAAGAATATATTTTTATTTCCAGAAAATAATTGAAGTGTCATAAAAAAACTTTTGCCTCACAATATACCCCCTTTTGGAAAAAACAATACACAATTCTTAAAAAGAATAAATCACTAAAATAATTATGTCCATTATTCTTTTAAGAGATTCAAATTTATAATTAGACAATAATAATTATCTTCCCAGAGTTTATAACTAGTCTAAATACAATAGTGAATACTAATAACACCACCTTAAGATAATAAATCCATCTAAGGATCGTATTCTTCTTTTTTATATATCTTTGGTAAGAATTTTTTCCCCTTAAAAAATATCCACCTTTCTATAAAATTCTCCCCCTTTGTGAATTTGAAAAATGATTGGGGAAAATATTATAGTATCAAAAATGGTTATAAAAGAAACTATGAGAAACAATATAATTAAATGAATATTCAAACACAATAATTTATGAAAGAATATAAAACTAATCAAAATTTGGAAAATATTTATGGAATCATATTTTACTGAAGATTCCATTCATTAAAAATATTTGTCAAAAATATTTACAATAATATTTCGAAAGAAAATAAATATTTCGTTGTCAAGACATTGGAAATAATCTATAACTTCTTGAATTTCTTTATTTCTTACTCCAATATTGAAATAAATTTTCTGGATCTTGATTCCTTTCATCCTTAATCCAGAGTCATTCTTCTTGAAGCCTAATATTTTTAGACATTTAATCATTCTAATTCATCAATGTGTTGATTTATTTTCTATAGTTTTTAAGCATGGAAATCAATGAGATTATGTATCATGATTTTCCATTTATATCATTAACTTCTTGAGACCGATTATCTATATTTTTTTAGCTGCTTTAGAAACTTCTTATTATATTCTAAGATTTTGGATAACACTTTAACAAATTTTGTCGATTCATTTAAATTATTCGTCACATTATTGAAAATTTCATCAACAAGTTTCATAACATTATTTGGTGAGGCCACTTTTTTACTTTTCTTCATGACATTCTTTGAGTGTGATAAATTTATTGATGATTTTTCTACGCACCATTATGCCTAGACACCTTTTCTATTTGATTTATTATTGAGTTTTGTTTCTTATTTATATTATCTTGATTCAATTGACACTAGGACTCAAGATTTAAAAATTAAAAAATAGTTCCTTAAATTATTTTAAATATTTAAATAATATAATCATCTCCTTTATAATAAGTTCCTTTAACTAAATAGGGAGGGACTTATTGACTGGTTCTAGTTAGAATCTACATTTACATCCTTCTTTTATATTCCATTGACATGGAGGTTTCTTCTTTAGTTTATTATAATTTTATTTTTTATGGGTTTTAGCCCCATGTATTCTAAAGAATGAGATTTAGTTGGAAAGAGTCTGAACTAAGGATATCCATATTTACATTTATCAATTTATTTCTTTATTTTTTAACAACTTCATCAGGTAAAGATACTGTTTTCTTCCATTTATGAGGCTGAGAAACTTCTTCTTCTTGTTTCTCACCGTGATTGTACTTATTTTTTTATTTTAAACACTTTTATTTGAATAATTTGTACATTCTAATTCTAAATCATATTCCATAATATTATAAACAAAATTATTTGTTTTTTCATCCAAAATACACTTCTTCCTTTTTAGAGTATCATCAATTTTATGAATAATTCTCATCTTCTTCAGTTTTTAATTATTTAAAATATTGGAATAGATCATTCACGTAACCAATAACATTTTTAAAACATATATAAAAATAATGTTATGGGATTTAATGAAGATGAAAATTGTTTTAGACATGTTGATAAAGATATATTCCATTAGATGTATCTTTCTCATGTTAAAATGGACCTCGAGAATAAAAACATCAGTGACCTTAAAAAATAACTATCTAATTTTCTTTGTATAAAAAATACTTTCTTCCATAATGCAATAGTCTAATTATTTTTTATTAGATGAGTTACATTCATAAAATTTTCATAATTATCTAAATAATATTTCTCAGCATTGTTCTAATCAAAGGATCCAAGACTATCAGGTATTTTCTGAGAAGGAAAAAATATTCCCCTTTTTATTTTATTTCAAGAAGGATTGAGTCATTTATATAAGAAATTGGATATCATTTTCAATAAATTCTAAAAGATATAATTTTTTCAATCCTCTACTTGAAACTCAACTGATTTTTAAAATTCAATAACTAAATCAAGAATTATTGGATCTTGATCCTCATCATTATTTAGAAAAAAAGAGATTCTCAACCTTGAAATACTAAAATTTTATTCAGAAAATAATCTTACATATCAAAAAAATATTTCTCCACTAACATATATTTGAAGAAAAATATATCATTAATATCTATTGTGGGAATCATATTATGAGAAGAATCAATGGATTACAACATTCATACTTGATGAGATTTTGAGAATTCGACAGATGGGTTTTGAATTCAGTAGCACTTCGAGATGAGAAGGTTGTGGTTTTCAATGTGCGGTATAGGGGTCCATCTCTAAATAGATAATTTGAAGGAACAGTTAGTCTTCTAGATTTAATCCAATGGTATGTAATTGCTATTATGTAATCTAAAAGTTGTGATTGATCTAAAGAAGTTTTTAAAAAAATAGTTCAGGTTTTTATATTAAAAAAATTCACATTGGGATAGAATATTAAAAAGAAGAAAAAATAGTGTTTTTATGAAATCTAAATGAAATTGTAATAATAACAATGATAATGAATGTAATGTAATAGTACCAAAATAATGATACAATGAGAATAAATTTTTGAGTTCTAGAAAAACATATCTGCATGATAATGATGTTCTTATTTAATTTTGGTAAAATATTTAGATTACAAATTAAATAATAATTTTTAAAGTAAATTTGAAATATTTTATGGATGTAAAAAAATATAGATCAATATAATAGAAATATTATCTGATTCCAAAAATATTGACAATTGAGAGTCAATAAATTTTTTAAATTTATCTAGATCAAATAGTCCATTTGAGAATACATACAATTAATTTGTTTTAGAAAAAATTAATCCCAAACAACAAATATAAAAACATTTTATGAAATCCAAAAATTTTAAAAATTTAAAAAAACAAGCATATGTACTTCCCCTATGAAGATAAGTATATTAATATAAAGAAATTGATAAAAACCAAGATTTTAATGATCACTATATATTGGTCATTCGAATAATCTATTTAATGTATTCAGATCTATCGGAAGCCAATGGTTATGTAAAAAGTATCCTCAAATTTTTCTTCCATTCTGATGAATTTTAAAATTAATTTTCTTTTAAGTTTGTGATCCATAAGATAGTTATGCCCAATAGCTATGTGTTTTTCATTAGAGTAATGTAAAGGGGTTAATAAATAAGGGAATGAAACTAGTTTTTTCACATTTAATTTTAGTTTTTGTAAAACACATGCCACAATCAGCGAGTGTGTGTTACATCCACAACACAGGAGAAGATCAACTTCTATCTGCCACATATTTGGCTTTAGAAGAGGAAATTTATTAAAATTGATGTTTTTTACATGATAAATAATTTAATAAATCTCTTAAGAAATTACATATTCCAGATGTTATTTTCTTATACATTCTACAACAACAAAATTATGCATCCAATAAAATTAAAACAAAATCCTTTTCATATGAATATAAAAGTTCTAAATTTATGGTTCCTTATAAATAATTAATTTTTTAACTATTTTTAAATGATATTCCTTTTACTTAGATTGATATCTTGGACATAAACATTTTGAAAACACTATGTACGGTTAAATAGTTACAATGTATAGTAGAATTCCTATCATACCTCTAAACATTCTTCGCTCAAATGGTTTCCCAAAATCATGAAGATCAATAGTATTTGACTTACTGATGGGAGTACTAATACATTTAGTATTATTTTATCCAAACTTTTTAGTAATATCTTATATATACTTATGTTTATATATATATATATATATATATGTACATTAGGGTTTTTGAGAAATTTTAAATCCAAGGAAAAATTTTATCTCACCCATAATACCCATCTCAAACTCAAAATTACAAAGGTAAAAAAAACATTTAAGGATTGTGGATTTGATCCAAATATAATGTCATCAACATATATTTGAATAATAATGATATTATTTCAAAATTATATTATAAAAATATTAGGATCCACAACTCCATTAACAAAATTTCTTTGTAACAAAAATCATGATAACTTATCATACCAAAATCTAGGGGCCTATTTAAGTATATATATTAATTTGGTGAGATTATAAAAATATTTACAGTGTTTTTTATTTTCAAAACCAGGTTGTTTTTCAATATAAACATCCTCTTGAACATATCCACTTTTAAAAGCCCACCTCTCATCCATTTGAAAAAAATTGAAATCAAATAATACTACAATCGATTTTTGAACACTAATATATTCTAATATTGGAATTAGTTCATAGGTTTATTCATAGTATATTCCTTATTATTGATTGTAACCTTTTGAAACAATTATTTTTAATTTTTAATGATTATGCCATTTTCATAACATTTTTTTTCTTAAGACCCATTTTAAACCCATTATAGAATTTTAATTTGGTATTTCTACTGAGGTCCAAACATTGTTCCTTTTGAGCTCATTTAGCTCGTCTTGAATAGACTTAATCCAATTCTTTTAACTTAATTACTCTTCAGGTTTTTATATTCAAATTGGTAATGAAAAGGATGGTTTATATTTCATTCATCATGGTGATTCTAGTCTTAACAGGTTGATTGACATCTCAAATGATATTATCACTAGAAATATTCCTAAGAAACAACATACAAGAGTTTTGTAAAACCTATTCAACCACCTATAATAGAAAATATTATTTAGTAAATTTTTATAAAACTATTTATTAGGTATTTTATTTATAGGAATAATTTTCCAACAATGCTTGAGAATTTGTTTTTGAAAACCCTTCCAAAGATGTTTCTTTGGGTGATTAGAAATCAAAATGGCTGGTTTCATCAAATTCAACATGTATTGTTTCCTCAATATTCCATTAGTTATTGTTAAATAATTTATATTCCTTAAAAGTAGTGTAATAACCTAAAAAATATATCATCATTGAATTTAGGTGTGATTTTTTTGTGAATTAACTTCCCTATTCATGATGAATATTTTGTATTCAAATAAATTAATGTTTAAAATATTTGGTTTTCACACTGTTCACACCTCATAAATAGATTTATTAAAATAATTTGAAATTGAAAATGGATTTATATTATAACGAGAACTAAAAACTACTTCAAACCAAAAAAATTAGCAATTTAGTATTTAATAAACATGGTTCTTTTTATTTCTCAAAGAATATGATTACCTTTTTCAACAAAACCATTTTTTAGAGGCATTATCTGAGATCAAAAGTTATGTTTAACTATTTCTTTTCTTTAATAAGTGTAAAAATAGGAATTCATAAATTCTCATCCACGATCACTACGATTACTCATCATGGGAATTTTTTTTCCTTTTTAAATTTGGATATAAAATTTGGAAATAAAAAATGATTCAAATTTCATTGCTATAAAATAGACCCAAGTGTATATAGTGAATTAATTAACAATAATAAAATAAAAATTAATTTCCCCCAATACATCCAGTTTTTGAGACACCAAATTAATCAATGTGAAATAACTAAAAATCCTCATAAATTGATAATTCAATAATATATTTAATGCTTGACTTGTGTTTTTTTCCATATTGACAAGGGTAAAAAACTTTTGAATAATCCAAATGTAGCTTCGGTAAATCCTTAACAAGTATTTTGTTAGTCAACATGCGTAAACTATATAAGGTTATAATTTATAAACCAAATATTCCATGACCAAGAGTGATCTTCCATTTTACTAAGGCAAGTAATTATTTGATAATAATTCTTTATAAGTTTAGTGTGTATAAATTCTCATGCTGATAGGAAAAACGAATGAATTCATCTTTGGATTTTTGTACTAAAAAGTTATCATTCTTAAAATTTACAAGGTAACGTTCTTCACATAATTGAAATATGATTATAAGGTTGCTCAAAGGTCCTTAAAAAACAAAACATTTGAAATTAAATATTTTCCAAGAAGAATTATATTACTTAAATTTATAATCCATCCTTGAGCATTATTGGCGAAGGTAAATTTTCAACCCTTCATCTTAATTATCTTTTCGGTGTAATATTTTTTTCCATTAATATGATTGGAACATCAGATATTCATATACAATGTATTATTTTTGTTTTTTACTTTCTTTATTATCCTACAAATAAAACAATCAGGATTTCGGCAATAAATCATTATTAGGTATGAAATAGTAAGAAAATAATATTATATGAATCTATGTTTAGTTTGAATGGTAAGATTTTATGGAATCTTGATATTGATATTTTTTTAAAGAAGATTTTTTATTCTAATGAACAAAACTATGACATTTTTTATAAAATGGTGAAATTCTCTGAATAAAATAATTGTCATTAAAAACAAATTACCAAATAATAAACCATATTCTATAACTACTACCATGAAAAAGGATTTTTTTATAAATTTTATCAAAACCTTCCTTACCATAACTATTGTAGTAAAATAGTTTTCTTATTGAATAAATGTCAATATTTAGTTTAAAAAATAAAATCTTATTTTCTCAAATAATAGTTTTCTAATTGAGTATTTTAAAATTAGTTTATAACTTATTCTTTTCATAAATTATTTTTCATAAATATTTATAAATAGAATATTTTTAAAAAAACTATAGTGTTATCCATATTATTATAAATATTTCATACTTCTTTTGTTAAATCATTTTACCTCAAATTAGTTTATCATCTTTTAAAAAATATTGAAATATTCATTTTTATGGAGTTCGTAAAAAATGAGAATCCTCTTCATATGAAGGAAGAATATTATCCTTTGGTGAAGAAAATTCATGATTCTAAGATTTAAAATCCTTATCAATATCAAAAACAGTATAATTTTCACATAATGTTGAATTGGTAAGCCACTTGTTGGTTATTACATTAGCCATAATAAAAATATTATTATTTTGTATCCTGTAATGAAGACAAATGTTCCTCTTTCTAGAGCAATAATTATCAGAAAAAATTTCTAATGATTATCCTCCACCAAGACATCGATATTCATTTTGTTTAAGAAATATCTTTTTTCAAAAGTTATAATACATTCCCCGATTCCTATAATAATATCATTATTTCTCTATCTTTCCTTTTCAACATAGGATAGTCAAGATTCATATGTCCTGCTTTCATACATTCAGAACATGTAACTTCATAAAATTTCTTTTCATTTTATTACTTGTTACATTTATTATATCGATACTGAAATCCCTTTTTACCAACAATATTGTTCATCCTCTAGGAAATATTAGCTATATAATTTTGGATTTATAAGAACCACTAGAATACGATTGTATGGGTGCCTTTTTATTTCTGGAATAATTAACAACTTTTTATTATGTTAGATATTTGGTAGGAATTACATTAGTGTTAGAATAAAAACCTCTATTCTTTTTCATTGCCTTTTTAGCATCTACTTTTAATCATCCCTCATATTGATAATGTTTTCAAATAAATCATAAATAGTAATATTTTGTATCTGTATTAATTCATAAAATTTTGTTCCCTTAAATTAAAAATCATTAAACATGATTTAGATTTTATTTTATACAAGTATTTCATCATCTACTAATTTCCATCCCATACACTGTAGACTATTTAAGTTGACTTAAATCAATTTTGAATCATTGCTACATATTCACCATGTAAAAATTAAAATTCTTGAAATTCAACACAATGCAATACTCTTATAGTTTCTACAACCTTTAAATTCCCAAAATGAGTTATCATTAAATTTTTTCAAATGCTATTATTATCTTCATAGGATGAAATACGAATATATATATTTCTAGACATTGATCACAAAAAATTATTCCTTACTTTTTAATTAAATTGATACATCTAATTTTTTTTATTTATAAAAGATCTTACTTCCTTATCAGATATTTTTTAATGAACAGTCCACATTACAAAATTATCAACTCCAGTATTGATCACAAAAGTCTTAATTCTATCCCTGTAATATTCATAATCATCACCATAAAAAATTGGGGGTCAGTCGAGGTTTAGATTAACTATTGAACCATTATTAGGAATTTTCATCTTTTAAAATTGAAAAAAAATAAATAACATTCCACAATACATGTTACTATAAACATTATTTATAAACAATGATTGTGATAATTCTTAACTAACATTCACAAGTAATTACAATTTTTAGGGAGTATTTTGGCAATGGAAACCACCATTGATAGAAATTATTGGATCATAATGTCTCTGAATATGGATAACTACAAGGGGTGAATTTTGGGATTAAAAACATTTTTTATCATTAAAAATAGTTTAATTGGTTTAAACAAAACATATTCACAAAAAACATAAGTATTTAAATAGTTATCAGACATGGAAGTTGGTTCAGATAATAAAAATATAATAATCATGTAGATTCCAATATATAAATCTAAAGTTCCTAATGAGCGATTGATTCTATATTAACAATATATAATAACAATAAGTGAGTATTAGTAACGTAATCATTGTTTAATCATATTCACTGTAAGAAATTATTTAATTCGAGTATACACAATAATATTTTAATCATGAAGGTTACAATATATCATATTAATGAAAAATTCTCGATATCATGATTCACTATGATAATAGGATTCAAAATAGAAATGTGAATAAAAATTGATTCAAATTTCTATTACATGCAACCAAAATTATAATATTATAGTAAAAAAGAAATAAAAAAATTTACACTTCTTTTAAACCTAGGAGAGGGGTGTCCAATAACCAAGAATAAAGGTCTCTTGTTTTATACTTATAAGAAATATTGTCTTTCCCCGACTAGGTAAATCCATCAATACCATGTTCGGTATATCCCTCTATCCCCTATATCCCTTGATGTGATGATATAATTCAATAAAACAATACATGTGTTCCTTTTATAAATATAAATATTAGTATCTTGATCATCCTATCCTGTGAAGCTCTTAATTGTATTCAAATAATCAGATTCAGCAATTACCAATCAAAAGTCTCTTAAACCATTAAAAATCCTAAAAACAATATTTTCTTGATTTCAATCTTAATATATATCATTAAATAGAAATTTTAAAACGAAATCAATCAGCTACAATGTCTTTTAAAGACCAAGTATTTATAGGTAGACCCCAGTAGTTATATTTCCTTCTCAATTGTCATAATTTTATTAGTTTTTTTCAATGACTTGCATAGATATAGATCAAAAAGATATATGATAATATAAAGTCCAAGGTATTTTTGATTTACTCCATTAAGAAGTAAAAACTATTTCATATGATAGAAATATGTTTTCCATATTCATAATTTAAATTTTGCCAGTCCTATATAATACCTTATAGATGTATGATGATAATATTTATGAGTTTGAATAAAATGTTCATTGATTCTTATATAAGTCTGATTTAAAAATACTATTAATATTAATACAAGACAAAAAATTGATAAATATGTTCTAATAATGTGAATACAATTTTATTGAATCCATTCCCATTAAATTTATTGTAATGAATCATTTAATTTAAATTCTTCAATACTTTAGATATAATTCTATATGACAAAAAGTTTTAGGTTTTCTGAAAAAAACCCCAAAACACATTGTATATAAATTTGTTGGTAATCATTTATTTATGAAATCGTTTGTTACTTCAAAAAAAGATTTGAAATGTGTTAAAGAAATTTTTTACTCAATAGTTACATGAGTGATTATTGTTTATTTAAATTTCAAATTATGTTAAAATATGAAATCCATATAAGAAACATGTGTAATGTGATTGAATAAAATTTTAATTAAATATTTTTATTTTTTTCATTAAAATATATCTTTTAATATTGTTTTTATAATTACAATTTAGGAAATTTCTTAAAGTGTTTTATTTTATGAATAACTAAATATTATTAAACTAAAGCTATGTTTTTTAGGTAATTTTTTTCCTTAAACCATGTCATTTTACATTATAGGTACACCAAAAAATAAATGTTGATGGAATTAACTATTAGTGGAATTAAATAATGAAATTATTATATTAAAATCTCTTAAATATAATTATCAATTATTTTGGGGTGGGCTCTGATGGAAAAGGATGAATATTTTTGAAGTTTGAGATTATATAAAATTAATTTATTGGATTTAGCATCAGCTATTAATATCTTTCATATGGTTTCAAAATAAACTGATTTTTCAATATTAAATATGAGTACTTTTTTAGTGAATAAAGATTAATTGGACATTATAGGGATAAAAATTGTTATGGTGGGTATAATTTTAACACTCCAACTATATTTTTATTTAAAATATAATTACTATTTAGATATATTGGGGATAATTATTTATTTTTGAAAATTGTATTTCCATTTTATATTTTTTGAATAATATTTTTACAATTAGTTATTTAATATGATAAAAATATTATTGATTAATGTTTATAATATTGATAAACCGTATAAGAGAAGTGATGTGTGTATAATATGTTCAAAATTTTACGGTTATGATAAATCTACAATTTTAGTTTGTACTATTTTGTGTTAAATAAATATTAATCATAATAATGTATAATTAGATGGTTATATTTTTTTAAAATATATCATAATAAAACTTATTGTCATTGATTTTAGAAAAAAATAAATATATGCTATTATTATGGCTATATTATAAAATACATATAATTTTTATTACGGTTGATATGTGAAGGCTTGTAGATATGTCCATTAAATAAATGTATTATTATCACTTTTAATAATAATATGTTGAAGGGATATGTTAATAATATTGAAATTATTAATGATAATATTATATTATCTCATTAAAATATATATTATTATTTAAATATGAAATCATAATTTTAGGTATATAATGCATATTCATATGCGTTTTCATGTAAAAATAAATATTATCATATTTTTTCCATAAATATATAAATATATTTAATATTATTTATATTATTAGAGTAATAATATGGATTATTTTTATTATTATTATTATTATGATATATAATATAACACATTATTGTTAATATTTTTTGACAATAATAAGAAAACGTCGATCAGTATGTCACTTGGATGAGGCGAAAAAGAGACCTGTCAGGTGTTCTCCCATGGGGTGATTTGCACACAAGAATAAGAGGGATCAAAGGTCTCAATTTCTCTTTTAGATTATTCTTCCCTTAAAATTTGGTGGGGTATAGGTGTATGTGAACCATTATTTTATGGTATGAATCATTTTATATCTTTATATTTTCACTATAAAATATTTGGTTTTTGTGTTTTATTTCCCTAAAATAATTGAAATATCATTTTTTGCTCAGGGATTCTTCCATATTTTTGTTATGTATATAGGAAGTCTTCCACTCCCTTTAAATAATCTATTTTTTTTTCAATTTATAACTTTTCTAGACTACCCAACATATTTGTGTGTGATTAGTTAATTTTGGTACTTTATTAATATAAAAGGAAACATTTTGGATAATTTGAGGTGTATAAATTAGGGATATTTTCTTGGGATTTAGGTTCATGACTACCCATTGGATGAATATTGGAAACTTTTCCCTTTCTTGGAAATGATTCATCTGGATTTATAGTGTATGCACATTCTTTGGGGCACAGTTTAATGTTTTATGTCCTGAAGACATGTTGGTTTCCCCCTTTTCCATTAGGAGGGGGTTATGATAATAATAATAATTTATTTTTCATTCAAATATATGACTTCAATTTGATACATCAAAGTGGAATTTACATGTTTTGTTAGTAAGGTGATTTTATCATTTCCCCATTCATTTGAAAACCCATTTTTCTTGTCCAATTTAATGTTATCTATGTTAATAAAACGTTATTTAAATTGATAATAGTTTATTTATAATAGGTACTCAATGGTTCATTAATTATTTTTTTATATTTTAAATGTTTTTATTAATTAATTCATTATAAATTATGGAATTTTATTTATATTCATGTATGGTATTTATAAAATAACTTTTTTTATTCTTAAGAAATTTACAGGTTCATTGTGAAATGATTTCTTATTAATTATGATGAATTACTACCATTGTTATATCACTAATTTAACTGATCATGGAGGTGTTTCACTACCAAAAAGTATAATTATTTATAATTATTCCATTTGTCTTTCCTTACCTAATTGATGGATTCTAAAGAATGTCTAATATGAGAATTTAATGAAACCAAAGAATACTTCCATAAGATTTTTCACATAAAAATGATTTCTTATATTGATAAAACCTCACTAGTAACGTTATTAACTTAGGTAATATCATCTTGAATATATGTTGTCCATTCAACTAGTTGTGGTGCTGACCTAACTAGTGATGTAATTTAAGTGAAACTCGTACTATCTAGTAAAGTTATTTAATATGTCCCATTAAATGGTCAGAGAATTTATACATTATGTGATCCCATACATTCTGACCCTATTGTGAATTCCCATAGTGTATATTTTTAGAGTAATTCTTCTTTTGTTTTCATGAAATGTATTATATCATAGTCAACCCATAATTACATGATTTTAGAAGAGGGTTGCACTATTATAACTTCCCATGAATTTTTAGGTTTATAGATTTATAGAAATAAGAAATCCGATTTTAGTATATAGTGAATAATAAATTTAATTTCCTATTGTTTTTTACAAAACCTTGATTATTATGTTCATATTATTGTTTCATTCAGGACACACTTTCTTCTCTCAAATAAAATTTTCTTTATTCATTGCCAATCTTCATAATATTTTGTAATCATCATTATGCCCTATTAAAATCATTTGAAAAGGTGGGATGATAACAACAGGGCTCTGTAAGTTATAAAAATATTAAATGAACCCAATATTCTATTCTTAATGTCATAAAATTCCATAATATATCTTATCATTTTTACATAATAAATTTTATGCTCAGTTACTCATTTCCTACTCAAAAATTAATCATCATTGAATGAATAATTAAATAAGAATATCATACAAAAACTAAAATGTAAAATCAAATTCATGATATTGTCTTATAATTCATAGGGACATAGGAAATAATTTTCTTGAAAAAAATAAATTACACCCATAAAATGTGGATAAGATGTATTTTAAATTGAATTTAATTTCCATAACCTATGAGAAAAAAGTCTCCCAGGGAAAATGATTTTAAATAATTTAATATTCATGTATATACCTTGTTACATCATTTAAAAACCACTCTTACTATCATTCCAAAAAGAACTATTATAATTATAATAACCTATTGGTAAATTCTATCATAATTATCTAGAGAAAAAAATACTTACCCAAGGCATTAGAGTGTTGTATCGATGTCAACCATCGTCAAAAAAATGTTCCAGAACCATAAAATACATAAACCACATAAAATATGTCATTTAGAACAAAAAATATCAATATTTATTCTACTGAATACATATGATAATTAACATTTGGGGTTCACATAGAAATAACTACCAGAATAAATTTCCATTAAAAAATCGTTAAAAATAAAAATTCAATGAAGAAAAACAAATAGGATATTATTTTGAATTATTGTGAAATAATTTAGAGAAATATTCTTAAAAAATAATATCCATGATAGTAGGAATTCCATTAATTCTGAATAAGTTAAAGAAATTACTCCTTTTACGACATTATTAAAATGTAAAAAATAAAAATTTTGGAGTATCAATAAAAGTATTCTTTCAAAAAATTCATAACAACCCAAATATTTAGAAAAATGAATTTGGGAAAAAATTTATTCTATTAATAACATAACTTAATCATTTTATATATCATGGATATAAATATCCAAACCTTTTATACATAGATATTACATTTAAAATAGTGATTATTCTTTGCAGTTGGGGTGGTTCCTGAGTGGTAAAATTGATAATCCTACATCCAAATGACTAGGGTTCGAATACTGGAATATTCTCAGGGGATTTTAAAAATAGTAGATGATGTATCTGTGACACATGCTAGTGGTGATGCATTCATGATGTGGGAATATGTTGACGAGGGCATGACATAGACAGAAAAATGAAGGCATGGCACAACATTGGGCCTTTGAGCTATCTAATGGGGTAAATTGACCTTAGGCCAATCATCTATATAAGGGGTCTACCTCTACCTAGATATAAATAGTTTTTATATCATAATAAAGGGTTGATTTGGCAATATACTTAAAAATATAGTTCAATATTCTTTACATAACATAATGATCCATGCCAGAATCATATTGGTATAGTCCATTTGGAAACATGGATGAAAAAAATGTTCATAAATGATCTATATAGTCTCCCACTATGTTCATCATAACTAGAAACTTTCATGGTCACATCAAACTAAATCATTTATTCATATCATGGTGATAGGAAACATAAAAAAGGGTAAGAACATATTCCATGTCAGTGTAAAAAATGTAGATACCAATGATCACATATGAATAACACGATCATAAGGGTGTGAGTACTTATCCTTAACATTTTAAATATACACCTTCCATATCATAGATCATAATATTTAGTCATGTAATAAATATTATTAGTTTATAACACATGAATCTTACTATAATCAAATAACATGGTTCATGGGAGTATTGCATTTTTATAAATATTCAAATTATGGTAAACACAACAGATCATAACATTGTAAAGATGTATAAATAAAAACATGATCACTAATTAAGTTTAAGACATAAAATTATGCCTATGAATAAACTTATGAACATAGAAAAATGTCCAGGCATCACATTAGGGACATAAAATCTAGTCCAATATTTAAACATACAAAAATGAAAACCAATTACATTCATATAATTGTAAACATGAAATCAGCTTCACACATAAGATATTTACTTCATGATTTATCCATCATTACCCAACATATTAGAGATAGATATATGGACCACCCATAACATAAATAAATTCATACCAATTTATGAATCAATATCATTAAACATTCCACATATTATAACTCATTAAATAAAATATATTTTGTAAATATAGTATCGTATTGTTACCCATGGAAAAAAGGAAAAGAGTTTCATAATAATATTGGCATCACAAAAACAAACCATCCATAGAAATAATAAGTATTTCATCCTGCGATCAAAATCCAAGTAATGAAAATGTAAAATTCAGTATGGATGTCAATGATGAATAGAGTTACCTTTAAAAGATCATTAAAACCGTACTTTATAAAAATTCCATATCAATTTTTAAAAACAAGTATCAAAATATAAAATCTTAGAATTTAGTAAAGAAAATGTTTTCCTTAAAACTATCCTTGAAATATGTAATATATGATTCCAATAATTCATTCATCAGGTTTTTTATTCAATTCAAATCAGGTCATTTAAGTTATAAAAACATTTGTCCAATAATTTTATCAAAAAAGCCCAAAATTGCCTCAATATAAAAAATGAATAAATTATTTTGTTCAATCTATTTTATAAAAAAGTCAAACAATGATAAAACATACTTTAAAAAATAGTTGTATAATATTAAAAAACCACATTAATACATTTTTAGATAACATAGATATGGTTGAAAAAGGTTTTTAGACAAGAATTTGATTTTCCATAAAAGTTACCTTTTGGTATATTAAATAATTAGAATGAGGAAAATAAAATGGGAAAATATTTAAATAAATAATCATTGGGGAATAAAATGAAAGAGATTCCTCAGAAATTGGTCTCATAATTTTCTCAATGTAAATTCAACTACAAAAAATCCTGATTCAAATAGGATTGCAACATAAATATATTACCTCAAGTCTCATCATTACTAATTCACATTCAAACCACATGTACCATAAACACGTATTTATTATAAATGTATTAAATAAATTTATCCATACCTATAATACCATTTATTAATTATTTAAGACATATTAAAATCCATTTATTAAAGATTTGTTATTAAAATTACTATTTTATACGATAACTTCTTATTTTTACAAGCATGATTTGATTTTACAATTTAACACCCTATAATTCCACAGTATGCTTCTCTTTGAAAAATATAGTAGCGTGTGTTGTACGCAACTTCGAGTACTAACACACACTGCAACCAATCAAACTAGTCGTTATGAATAGTAATACCCACTTTTTAAAATTTTATGAATTATATCTCTCAAAATGGACTTAATTTTTGGATTTAGAATATCAAATTTAGCCTAGGGTGAAATTTTGGTACTTTTCAGATAACTTTTATATTTTGATGAATAGTGGAAATTACTAAATTTTAATTAAAAACAACATTTCTAATCAAAATAACTAATAGTGATAATTTATGAATATGAGTGGTTTTAAATTATATTTAGAATATATTTTTACCATTTGATACAATTTTGGTCATTGGACATAATTTCACAATTAAACTGGACACAAACAAGTGTCAATCTTTTTATAGATATTATTTTTGTAAAACACGCTTTTTGTTTTGACAGCGGGAATTAAATTTAAATTAATTTATGCCACTTATGTGTTTTGAATTTGGAAAAATTGATTCCATATTTGGAATCAGGATGTCTAAATTTTATAAATAGGTAACTTATATTTTTATACATTTTGAATAATTACTTCGGTGAATATTTTATTTACCATGGTTAAAAGGTAAATCCGGTAAATAAGGGTAAAAAATAATATTATTATTATAATAAATTACCTTAAAACGTGTTTTAACCTTATTTTTGGATACATTTAGAACCATGTTCATCTTTGGGTCAATTTTGGGACCACATGGAGCCACTTTTAGGTGATAGGGACACTTTTTATTAATTAAGTTAAAGTAAATACAAAAATGACATAAGCATATATCGTTTAGAAAAACAATTTTTAAATAGGGTTATATATGTTATATTTTCAACTATAAATATTCATTAGAAATCTAAAAATATTTCCTACATAATGGTATTTTAATTATTATTTGTAGACATTAAATAATTAAATTTAGTTTTGACACAATGATGATGCAGTAATTACTATATTAATGAAAGATTAAGATAATTGATATTATAAATACCAAAATAAATGTAATTTGAGACTTTTTAGGAATTTAAATCATTATATAGGTTAATATTACATATTATAATTGTTTATATAAATTATTTTATAATTAATAATGATGTTATGAAATATCAAAAACAGAATACACAATAGTGTCAAAATTGACATAAAAGAGTTTTTGAAAAGAATATTATATTATTAATTGATATTCAATTCTCAAAAATCTAAGGTGTAGCCAAGAGACTTATATCTTGATATGTGTATTGTTAATGGACCACTCGGGGGTCACTTGGATGTATATGTTATGTTTATTAACTATATAATATAAAAATAGAAAGTGACAAGTTAAATGTCAATCTAAATAACTAAGAGTTAAAACAAAAAGATAAGGTTAATATAATGACCAAAACCTGTCTAAAATCTATTGGTATAGTATTTTTAGACCTATCCCCGCCTTAACATTTAAATAATCCACTTTGGAGTCATTATAAATTGAATATGAATTTATTATAATATAATATTTCTAGCTTTTCCAAAGGTGCCCCTCACCCCTCTTAGAAAAGGGCATTCACCCACTTCACTAATTCAGACATTCAAAGCCTTTTGGTTTGAAAAACCCCTGCCAAAATATTTTTTCAAATACCCTCAATTCAATCTAGATGCCTTAGTTTGATCAAAAATCCAACCTACGGGGCCTTTTTAATCAAATCATAGGGAAGAACCCGAAGAAGAGGTAATGTTTTCACCAGCCTCTTTCACGTTCCTTTCTTCTTCAAATTATTCATTATTTTTTATTTAAATTCTAAAATAAAAAATCTAGTATCTTCAATATACTGTGATGTTATTATAAATATGGTACAACCATATTCAGTATTATATCCATCCTTTGAATGACATGTCACTATACGTCCGTACGTATGGCTTACCGTCTCCACATCGTGGTGTAATGTTTATTAAATATATTATTATTTGGATGGGTATAATAATGATGTGTAATTCATGTAAATAATAAATATATCATGATAATGATTCTGTATATGTGATATACTATCAAATTATATTTTATTTTAATATCAAAATAATGATATTATCGCTCGTGCGTATGTACGGACTACCGTCTCCACGAATGCGATGAGGTTCATTCCTCATCGTATCCCTTCAAGAATAATTATCATTTGATGATTAAAAGTACTTTTTAAGAACATTATATCATTCTGGACATGAATAAGATACAACCTATCCATAACAAACATGACTTATGTAACAAAAAATATAAAAGAAAACGAGTAAGTTAACACCCGAAACAACGATAATACTAAAATATTATTTACCAAGCATTATTAGAAGATCATATATGATATAATAATTATGTATATGGTTCTTGTATAATTTAATAACAATTTTTTAACTATTATACAAGAGTTTAACATACCATCTACAAAGGAAAAGTACAAGGTAAGGGTTTATTTCACAATCTCTTCATTATCCGAGTTTGTTTATACATAATTATCTATTGGGACCACTTTATCATACACATCCATGTTTCTTAAAAATTTATTTCAAATAACTCTTACTATTTTAAAGAATACGGGATAAATTCATTTCTTCCCTTCTTGACTTTTTATAAGAAGTTTATAATGGAATCTTTCTATAGTTTCCCAAACAAGGTACTTTTTAACCTTTTTGACAGAATTAAGGTAAGAATGTCTTTTTTTAACTTATACGGTGGGTGTAACTATTCTCCACCATTATAAAATCGTTGAAGCTTTCCTTACAATCTTATAAGAATGTTTTCAAAATAAATTTTTTATTTTATAATTATGATACTTTTAAATGATTTCAAAAAAGTAGATATTTCTCTCAAATAGTTTTGATTTCATCTATGTGAACATCCTTTGATGGATTTTAATCTCATATGAAGTTTATTATTATGATACAAAACTTCCATATTGTATTGAGGGTTTTGTAATATGTTTGACTGTGGATGTGTTATTTTTATACCATTCATGGTTTATGGAGAAAGTATTGACATTTCGTATGCTAGTTTTAATGCAAATGTTTATGTTATGTTTAAACCTATTCATGTGAGGAATGCATTAGACTTAATATGTGTTGGGTGGAGCCCGTTATAGCTCCTTGATGCATCGGTAGGTCTCATGAGACAAACTAGAGTCTTGGCACAAGGCCCTGACAAAATCTTATTTGTAGTCTTGGCATGAGACCTTGAATTTGTGGTTATGATAGTATGGCATTATGCATTCCATATTTATAAAAGTGGTCATTGATATTGAATGTGATTATTAGACTATTAGAATATACATGTGAATAAGTAAATAGATTTATTTCATTTTAACTTAGTCATATTATGAAAATGTTCAAGTTTAAAAGGCTTTTTATTTAGTTATACATTGTCTTAAATGTTTATGCTTATTTATGAAAGCTTTAGCTATATTCTTATCCTTACTGATCATCTAAGATCACCCCTTTCAATGTTTTATTTTTCCCAGGATGTGAAGAAGTAATTTATGAATGACCTACAGGGATAGTGTGAGGGGATATGAAGACAAGATATTGTTGTAGTAGTTTTCACTTGAGGATGTAATGTAAACTTTATGAATGTATCTAGTTATTCCAAGGCTACTAAACTAAATGGTCTTTCGAGACATGATCTTTTTTGATCATGCCAATATTATGTAATAATTCACAGACTATGGGTAACTAAGGTCGGGGCAGTATAGATGGTATCAGAGGAAGTTTAGTAGAATCCTTGGAACCTAGATTTAGATAAACTCTGATTAGAGCACATCGCCCTAAGATAGAAATTGAGGATTAGTATAGAAGAACTTCCGAGAATTTTGGTATTTTAGAGATTTTGTGTGTTTTATGAGTGATATATCTATGTCTGGATACGAGAAGGTAAAGGCGGCTCTGGAATAGATGTACCTAGAGGTAAAACCTGAAAACACTGCTTTGAGCTAGACTCGAAGGGGAACTGGTGTACAACAACTGGGCTTGCTGAACTCTTGGTAACGACACTCCCGGGGTATATGCTTAGGATAATTATCATTTTCTTTACAAACCATTATGAAGGGTTTATGAGTATATAATTCCTCAAAGAAATTTTTTTATGATTATGGATTATATCCCTAAATAGTTCAATTTATGTTAAGTGTTTTACAAGTATGTAATTATGTATTTTGATTCATAAACCGATATAGTTTATGAAATTTTTTAAAAATGGAGCCTAGTGGAAGAAATGGAAACTGTATCAATGCACGCACTCCATGTAGGGATTTCCCTACTCCTCAAGATAATTATAGTGGAGCTGGTGATACAATTGGTACTGATCAACTAATCACCATATTGGGACAACTCACTCAGGTTATGAATAATAACCCTACATGTATGGACCACCCTGATCCACAGCATCGAGGATCAATGTTAGATAACATCATGAGGCAGTAACCACCAATATTCAATGGGAGTACAAATCCATTAGTAGTTGAGAAATGGATATGTTCTCTAGAGAAAATATTTCAGGATTTGGGGAGTAGTTAAAGGGAAAAAGTTTTAATTTCAGTTTATTGCCTCACTGGAGATGCTGATCAATGGTGGTCATTTATTCAAAACACAAAGTAAGATGATGAAGTATAAAATATAGAATGTAGGGAGTTCAAAGAGCTTTTCTTAGAAAAATAAGTTCCTAGTGACCATCGAGCAGATATGGAAAGGCAATTTCTGAGTCTGAGACAAAAGGAGGATGAGAATGTCGCAAAGTATGTGGATAACTTTACAAGGATAACAAGGTATGCTAGAGATTATATATGTAACCCAAGAAGTAATATTGATCGTTTCTTTGATGGGTTAAAACCATTTAATTGTTGATCATTAGTGTCACAATCCTTCTCTTTGTACGATGATATTGTCTCATGTGCTATCAAGACAAAAAAGAATTCTCTAAGTCTTATGAATTTAAAGAAAAGAAAGAGAAGAAGAGATCTATTGATCACTCTGGGAATGGAAATAAGGGGAAGAAGGGAAAAGTTGAATATCCATCCTACAGTAAATGTGGGAAGAAACACCCTGGTACTTGCTTGAAGGGAATGGGAGTCTGTTACAAGTGTGGTGAAAAATTCCACCATGCTCGTGATTTCAAGAGGAAGAAGGAAGCTACCGATGTCAAATGCTACAATTTTAGGGAGATGGGACATTATGAAAATGAATTTCCCAACCATCATGGGAACTTTCCTCAAAAAAAGGCCAAGGGATCAAGGCTAAGCTTATTCTATCACTACTGCTAAAGTAAAATCTCTGAAAGATGTGGCGGCAGGTAATTTAATGGTTTCCTCAAGTTTACCAAATGCATTATTTGATTTTGGATCATTGCCTAGTTTCATATCTTCTTAGTTTTCTAAGAAAATTAGAAATTTCCAATTTGATTTATCAAGAGAGTTGTCAGTTAAAACTTCTATGGGAAGTATCATTGCAACAAATTTTTTTGATTCATTCCCCGTTAGAGCACATAAATGTTCTGTATCTGCTGATATCATCGTCATACCTAGGATCGAGTCTGATATAATAATCAGTATGTATTGGCTTCTGGACCATGATGTGAAGATTTATTTTATGAAGAAGGAGGTTATGTTTTTTTATGATGATGATAAGGAACACCTTATCTTTAGAGCAGAATCGTCACCACCTAATTCTTATCTAGATCCACCCCTAGTTGCTCAACTAAATTCAATTATTGGGGAGGAAGATAATGAAATGACTATGGGTGATGAAACTAATGTTCAAATAGAGGATGTGCCTATTGTGAAAGAATATGTAGATGTGTTTCCGGAATATTTACCTGGAAATCCTCCAGAATGAGAAGTTGAGCTTTCCGTTGTTTTAATTCCTTGATCAGGGGCTATATCGAAGACCCCTTATAGAATGGCCACTATAGAATTAGTGGAACTAAAGAAACAACTAGAGGAATTGAGTACTAATAGATTTATTCTCCCTACTATTTCTCCATGGGGAGAACCTATTCTTTTTGTTAAAAATAAAGATTGATCTATGAGGTAATGTATCGACTACTGGGTGATCAATGCTATAACAATAAATAACAAGTATCCCCTACCTCACATTCATGATTTATTTGACCAACTGCATGGAGCTCAAAACTTTTCAAAGATTTACCTTTGATCTGGATACCATCAGTTGTGTGTGAAGAAGGAATACATTCCGAAGATAGCATTTCAAACAAGGTACGGGCATTACGAGTTTACAGTAATGCCTTTTGGGCTGACTAATGATCCCTCTGTATTCATGGATCTAATGAATAGAGTTTTCAAGGAATATATCGATGATTTTGTGGTGGTATTTATTGATGATATCCTGGTAAACTCCAAAATCTAAAAAGATCATGAAAATCACTAGAGCATTATCCTGAAGACTCTGAGAAGACGTGAATTATATGGGATGTTTAATAGGTGTGAATCCTGGCTTCAGGAGATTTCTTTTCTTGGTCATATTGTCTCTAAAAATGGAATCTCTATTGATCCATCTAAAACTAAGGAAATCCAATAATGGCATGCACCGATGAGTATAACTGAGGTACGTAGTTTTACTATTTTCGAAGGTTATTATCGGTGTTTCGTCCATAATTTTTCCCGATTGGCTAACCCACAAACGAAGCTCATGTGTAAAGGGGTTAAATTTTTTTGGACAAAAGAGTGTGAAGAATGTTTTGAAAAAATTAAGAGAATATTAGTCAATGCCCCTATATTGACTCTACCATTGGGTAATGATGGGTTAATTATATATAGTGTTGCATAGAACAAAGGACATGGTTGTGTCCTTATACAGAATGATAGGGTTATTGCCTATGCATCACAACAGCTGAAAATTCATGAGCAGAACTGTCCTACTCATGATTTTGAGTTAGCAGTTGTAATCATTGATTTGAAGATTTGGATAAAATATCTCTATGGTGAAAAATGTGAGATTTATACTGATTACAAGTGTTTTAAGTATATTTTATCATAGAAGGAACTCAACATGGGGAAAAGGAGATGGCTTGAACTACTCAAGGATTATGATTGTACGATACACTACCACCTGAGGAAGGAAAATAAGGTGGCAGATGCTTTGAGCAGAAAAGATCAAGGAGTTTTGAACATGATGAGAATTGAAAGGGATCCTATTTTCATGGATCTAGTAAAGTTGGATATAGGAATAACCATGGAAGGTGAAACATCAATTCTCTTTCAAATGGCTTCCAAACCATATTTACTAGAAAGGATAAAGTGTTATCAGACTGATGATGTAGAATTTCAAAAGAAGATTAAAGTTGTGAATGATGGTTGATTGAGTGACTTTGTGTATGAAGATGGAATTTTGAAATTTGGGAAGAGAATTTGTTCCCGATATACCTGTTCTAAAAAGGGAATTGTTGGAAGATGATCATAGTTCCAATTTCTCTATACACCCTGGGAGCACCAAAATGTATAGAGATTTAAAGGAACATTTATGGTGGGACAACATGAAGGGGGAGATTGCTGATTTTGTGTCACGATGTATGGTTTGTCAACAAGTGAAAGCTGGAAGGCAACAGCCTGGAGGATTCATGCAACATCTTCCCATATCGGAGTGGAAATGAGAAAATATTACGATGGACTTTGTCATGGGGCTACCAAAGACTCCTAGAAGGAACGATGCTATATGGGTTATTATTGATCTTCTTACCAAGTCAGAACATTTTCTTACTATAAGAGAGGATGTACCACTTGAATTTCTAGCAAGACTATATATTAATGAAGTTGTGAGACTTCATGGATTACCCCTATCGATTGTTTCAGATCATGATCCCTGTTTTACTTCAAGATTCTGGAATAGTCTTCAGAAGGCCTTGGATACTGAACTTCATTTGAGCACTGCTTACCACCCTCAAACAGATAGACAATCAGAATGGACTATTCAAACCTTAGAAGACATGTTGAGATCTTTCTCACATGACTTTTAGGGTATGTGGGATAAATATTTACCTATGGTAGAATTTTCTTATAATAATAGCTTCCATTCAAGTATTCAGATGGCACAATATGAAACGTTATACAGAAAAAGATGTCGCACACCAACCTGTTGGGATGACATTGGTGATAGAAAACATGTAGGCCTAGAACTGGAGGAGGAAACGATGGAAAAGGTAAAGGTAATCCAAAACCACATCAAAGCAGCTCAAAGTAGGTAGAAAAGATATTCTGATAACCAAAGGAAGGATTTCGAATTTCAGGTAGGAGATAATGTTTTCATGATGTTATCTCAATGGAAGGGAGTTATAAGTTTTGGTAAGAAAGGTAAATTGAGTCCCAGGTACATCGGATCTTTCAGAATTCTAGAACGAATTGGGGCTATAGCATACTGTTTGGAAATGCCTCCAAATCTCTCCAAAGTTCACGATGTGTTCAACATATCACTGTTTAGAAAATACATGCCTGACCCAATGCATGTACTCACTTATGAGGAATTAGAACTAGAAACTGATCTATCATATTATGAGGATCCCATCAGTATTCTTGATAAAAGAGAACAAGTTCTGAGAAACAGGATGACTCGTCTGGTAAACGTTCTATGGAGAAACCATAAGATAGAAGAGGCAACGTGGGAACCCGAGGAACTTATGATGAAGAACCACCCAAGTCTTTTAATGCGGTAGTATTATAGAAATTTTGAGGATGATATTATTTTAAGTAGGGGAGAATGTAAAACCCCAATCTTCCACGGTATTCTTCTCTTTGAATAACATAGTAGTGAGTGTTGTACACAACTTCGAGTTCTAACACGCACTACAACCAATCAAACTAGCCGTTATGAATAGTAATACCTACTTTTTGAAATTTTATAAATTTTATCTCTCAAAATGGACTTCATTTTTGGATTCAGAATATCTAATTTAGCCTAGGGTGAAATTTTGGTACTTTTTGGATAACTTTTATATTTTGATGAATAGTGAAAATTAATAAATTTTAATTAAAAACTTTTTTAATAAAAATAATTAATAGTGATAAATTATGATTTTGAGTGGTTTTAAATTATATTTAGAATATATTTTTATCATTTAATACAATTTTGGTCATTGGACATAATTTTACAATTAAACCGGACATAAACAAGTGTCAATCTTTTTATAGTTATTATTTCTTAAAAACACGCTTTTTGGTTTAACAGTGGGAATTAACATCAAATTAATTTCTTCCACTTCTTTGTTTTAAATTTGGAAAAATGGATTCTATATTTGGAATAAGGATGTCCAAATTTTGAAAATAGGTAACTTTTATTTTTATACATTTTGAATAATTACTTCGGTGAATATTTTATTTACCATGGTTAAAGGGTAAATCCAGTAAATAAGGGTTAAAAATAATATTATAATAATAATAAATTACCCTAAAATGTGTCTTAAACTTATTTTTGGATACATGTACAACTATGGACATCTTTTTGTTGATTTCGAGATCTCATAGAGCTACTTGTAGGTGATATGGACCCTTTATATTAATTAAGTTAAAGTAAATACAAAAATGACATAAGCATATATCATTTAGAAAAAAAAAATTACATAGAGTTATATATCTTATATATTCAACTATAAATATTCATTAGAAATCTAAAAGTATTTCCTACATAATGGTATTTTATTTATAATTTTTAGACATTAAATAATTTAATTTATTTATGACACAATGATGATGTATTGATTAACATATTAATGAAAGATTAAGATAATTGATTTTACAAATAGACAAATAAAAGTAATTTGAGACTTTTTATGAATTAAAATAGTTTTATATATTAATATGAAATATTAAGATGGTTTATATAAATTATTTTTTAAGTAATAATGTTATTATGAATTTATCAAAAACATAAAACCCAATAGTGTCAAAATTGACATAAAAGAGTTTTTAAAACAAATATTACATAATTAATTTATATCCAATTCCTAAAAATCTAAGGATCAGAAAAGAGACTTATATCATGTTATTTGTATCATAAATGGACCAATTGGGGGTAGCTTGGATGTATATGGTATGTTTATTATCTATATAATATTAAAATACAATGTTGCATGGTAAATGTCAATCTAATTATCTAAGTGTTAAAACTAAGATAAGAGGTTAATATATTGACAAAAACCTGTCTAAAATCTATTGGATGAGTGGTTTTCAAACTATACCCACCTTAAAATTTAAATAATCCACTTTGGAGCCATTATAAAACTAATATACATTTATTATAAAATAATATTTCTAGCTTTTCCAAAGGTTCCCCTCACCCCTCTTATAAAAGGGCATTCCCCCTTCTCAATAATTCACACATTCAAATCCTTTTGGTTCAGCCAACCCCTGCCCAAATATTCTATAAAATTCTCTCACTTCAACAGAGAAGCCTTAGTTTGATCATAAAGCCAACCTAATGAGACATTTCGATCAAATAAAATGGAAGAACCCGAAGAAGAGGTAATGTTTTCACCACCCTCTTTCAAGTTCCTTTCTTCTTCAACTTCTTCTTTCTTTGTTATTTCCATTCTAAAATATAAATCCAGTATCTTCTATATACTGTGATGTTATTATAAATATGGTACTACCATATTCAATATTCTATCCATCCTTTTAATGACATGTCACCATACGTGCGTACGTACAGCTTACCGTTTCCACGTCATGGTGTAATTGTTATTCAATATATTATTATTTGAATGGGTATAATAATGATGTTTAATTCATATAAATAATATTTATTAAATGATAATGATTATTTATATATGACATAAAATCCAATTATATATTATTTTAATATCAAAAGAATGATATTGTCACTCGTGCATACGTACAGACTACCGTCTCCACGAACGCGATGAGATTCATTCCCCATCATATCCATTCAAGACTAATTCTCATTTTATGATTAAAAGTAGTGTTTAAGAACTTTATATAGTTCTGGATATGAATAATATACAACCTATCCATAACAAACATGACTTTTGTAACAAAACATATAAAATAAAACGACTAAGTTAACACCCGAAACGACGATAATACTAAAATGTTATTAACCATAAATTATTAGAAGATCATATATGATATCATAATTATGTATATGTTTCTTTTATAATTTAATAAAAAAAAATTAACTATTATACATGAGTTTAAAATACCATCTAAAAACTAAAAGTACAAGGTAAGGGTTTATTTCACAATCTTCTCATTATACATGGTTGTTTATACGTAATTATCTACTGGGATATCTTTATCTTCAACATCCATGTTTCTTAAAAATGTATTTCAAATAACTCTTACTATTTTAAAGAATATGGTATAAAGTAATTTATAACATTTTTGACTTTTTATAGGATGTTTATAAAGGAATATTTCTGTCGTTTTCCAAACAAGGTCATTTTTAACCTTTTCAGCCGAATTAAGGTAAAATGTCAATTTTAACATACACGACGGGTGCGACTATTTTCCTTCATTATAAAATCGTCAAATCATCCCTTACAATATTATAATAATATTTTCAAACTAAATGTTTTATTTTATAATTACGATACTTTTAAATTATTTCAAAAAAAGAGATATTTCTCTCAAATAGTTTTGATTTTATCTTTGTCAACATCGTTTGATGGATTTTAAGCTTATTTAAAGTTTGTTATTGTGATACAAAAAATCCATATTGTATTGAAGGATTTGGGATATGTTAGGCTGTGGATGTGTTATTTTGATACCATTCATGTTTTATGTGGAAAGTATTGACATTTCATATGCTAGTTTTAATACGAATGTTTTTGTTATGTTTAAACTTGTTCATATGAGGAATGCATTGGACTTAATATGTGACAGGTGGAGCCCGCTATAGCTCCTCGATAAATCGGTAGGTCTCATGAGACAAACTAGTGTCTTGGAACAAGGCCATGAAAAAATCATATTTGTATTCTTGGCACGAGGCCTTGACTATGTGGTTATGATAGTATGGCATTATGCATTCCATCATTCTGAAAGTGGTTATTGATATTTCATGTGATTATTCGACTAGTATAATATCAATGTGAATAAGTAAATGAAATTATTTCATTTTATCTATGCCATATTATGCTAAAGTTCAAGTTTAAAAGGATTTTATTTTAGTTATACATTGCCTTAAATTTTTATTCTTATTTATGAAATTTTTTTCTATATTGTTATACTTACTGAGCATCTGAGCTCACCCCTTTAAATGTTTTATTTTTCCGAAGATGTGAAGAAGTAATTTATGAATGACCTACAGGGATAGTATGAGGGGATATGAAGACAAGATGTTGTTGTAGTAGTTTTCACTTTATGATATAATGTAATCTTTTTGAATGTATCTACTTATTCCAAGGATACTAAACTAATCGGTCTTTCGAGACCAGATCTTTTGTGATCATTCCAATATTATGTAATAATGCACCGACTATGGGTAACTGGGGTCGGGGCGTTACAGTGAATCTTACTCAATATTCTTAAATAATTGTACTAATATTTTCATAATTTAAATCATGGTATAAAAATAATATATATTTATTTTATATATATTATTAATTATTTATAAAATATAAATATAGAAAAATTAATTACACCATTCATATAGAAGGTAGGCCATATGTAAACATGAACATTGTTTTCTTTTTTTACTAATGTAATGAAAAGAATGGTAGATAATAATTAATATTTTTTGAATCATTATAATAACATATATATAATATAAATATAACAAATTCAACTCCATTAAAATCCTTGAAAATATTAAAGAAAACCAATTCAAATTGTTTTTGGGAGGTAGTAGTTCACACGTACACACGAGCTGAATTATCATTTTGCAAATAATTGAACTATAAGAAAAAAAATATGATTTTATAATTAAAATTATTTAATAAATTAATAAATTTAATAAATAAGTATCAATACCAACATAATATATATCCATATAATATGGTGAAGAAACCTAAATTTCATAAATATATAGAGATGATTAGTCATACATATGCGTGAGTGATGCATTCAATTTACATTTGATGAAAAAGATTGAGTATAATTGTGTATTAAAAATAATAACCAAATTTTATCATATTTAGCATATTGAATTAATTATTATATGATAAATACCATATATTTATATTTGTTAATGAAGAGTAGGGAAGAAAGAGATCTGATTAAGTGATTACCTCATCTTTGAAATGACTCATTTATATTTCATCAAATGGATCTAGGGTTGGTCTTTTTGGATAAAAATAACCTATAGGAAGTGGTTGTAAATATTGATAAGAGAAATTGGTTCAGTTTTAGAAGATATGGAGTGCTCATAGTAGTGTTATGAGTGAGGGAGGATGTTTCCCTTTTATAATTTATGCAAGGGGAACTTTTAGAATTTCTCAAAAAATTAAATTGTAATAGATTCATTATTAATAAAAATTGTTCCAAATGGATTATAAATTGAAAAGGGATGAAGTTTTACACCTTATATTATCTCATTTTTCTAGTTTTAATATTTCAATTATTTTATAGAAATTTAATAATATATTGTTTTAATAAAAAATTATTATTTTCAATTAATAAAGAACTCTCTAAAATAGACTTAAAAGACCTAATGATAAGGTTTATATTGAAATATTATTCATTAAAATTTACTTATATTTTTTCAACATTTTAAATTAATGGAACAAATTAAATAACTAAAATTATATTTCTATTAATATTTTTTATTCATTTTCATATAGTATTTTATTAATTGAAAAAATACTGCATTGATGTTGTGTATGTATTTATGGAAAATAAATAATAAGTAAAAATTTGAAATAAAATTTAATCATGAAATTAATTTCATTAAAAAAATTTCATTTCATTTTAATTCAAAATTATATTTTTCTATATTATAACACATAATATATATATATATATATATATAATGGAGTAAAATTTTGTTACTTTCATTTATTATAATTATATATAAGTTTTTTTCAGAATAATTGTCTATTAAAAAACTCATTTTCAAGAATAAGATAATGGTGTTATTATTTCATTCACCAAATAAAATTTTAAAATATTTAAAATATTTTTTCCATATCTTTTGGTTTCAATTCATTATTAAATTTTTCCAAATAAATAGTGAAAATTATGTTTTTAACTCATTAAGGGTCAATATAGTAATTATAATTCAACAAATCCACAAAAAATGTACAATGGTTAATATTATAAACTACAAACAAGTAAATTTTGTCAATATATTATTTATAGGAATTTTATATCTTTTAATAAAATATTATTTCTTGTAAAATTCGATTAATTTTAATTTTTTTAACTATTTATCAGTTTTACTCTACGAACCTCAAGAAAACAACTAAAACTCCAAAAAACCCTTCCAGAAATAAAATATTAATCTATAAAATTACATAAAAACTTTAATCATATCCAATTATTGTATTTTTAATATTTTTAATATAAGTTATTTTATTTTTTCCCTTATAATTCATAATTATTGTGCAAACGTTGTATAAGAATTTAAGGTACTAATTTAGTCCCAAAAAATTAAGATTTTTTTTCAATCATGAAAATAAGTTTATTATTCAAAGAAATATATATATATATATATATATATATATTAGTTTAATATTTATATTAAATGTTATAAATGTTAAAAAAAATTAGTATGTAATTTGTACTTATTTGGCCTTTCACTAGCATTGTACATGTATTTTGATAGGTCACTTGTTATATAACTCCAAATTTATCGTCTAAAACTCAAAATAAACTAAAATATTTTAAATATTATTTCCAATTTGGTAAAGGAATTAATCTATCTCATATATTTTCTTTAGGTTATAAAATTATACTTTTTGAGGGTTTCTCATGCTCTATGTTGGCACAAAAAATGATTTTAATATTTAACATTGAATAGATTTTAATTTCCATGATTCTAAAATATTTTGGTATTATATTTGTAAGATTTTATAATAATTTATTCATTACTTGTGTATTATAAATTATAATATTATTTTTAGGTCTTGGTGAGGTCATAAAATATATTTTATTTCAAAAAATCAATATTTTACACTTCAATGAAAAATAAATATTTCCACAAAAATCCAAATAATTCAGTCTATGTAAATTTTGATATTCTGACATAAAAATGGTTATTATTTTTATAACATAATTTTTCTCAGAAGTTATATAAATTAATTATAATATTTTATCTCAAAAACTAACAAAGTCCTTTATGGGGAAGGCATATTTTTTGAAGGAAAAAAATTACTTTAATAAAATTGAGTGACAATTTAATTTCAATTTATCCATTAATTTATATTGAGAATTAAATTTATATATATATAAATATATTTCATAAATTATTTAATCATATTTATAACCAAAAAATTAATTACAATGTTATATTGATATTTTAATAGTGTATCATGGTTCATATAAAATTCATGGTCCATTTAACATAAGAAATCAATGAAAACAATTATAAATATTTTATAAAATATTAAGGTTTAACATTATCCAACTTTTAATAAACTAAATCCTTAATATTTCAAATTTTCTATGTAATCAAATGTTTTGTGTTTAAAAAAATCCTTGTCTAAGAACCCACATCGTAAAAAGGGTAAATAAAACATCCATATAAAAGAAGGAAATGGATTTATAGACATCAACTAGAAAAACAAAATATTATATCCAAATAGAAGAACATTGGTTGGAAGGGAAGATATTTATATAAAAGAAAACCAAAACTCTCAAGGACATATATAGAATGATAAATTACATGTACACGTGAAATTTAACCATCTAATTACTATAAATTTTCTATCGTTTAAATGAACCATTAATTTCATAATAAGAAATGGAAATGCATAAAACTAAAATTCGAATTTTTTTTCTACTGTCTAGGGTTCTAGGTAATTCTCTTATGTGAATAAGCTTAATCTATTTATTTCCATGTAATAATCATAATCACATAATTTTGATGTGATTTGATAAATTTTCAATTTATTTATTACATCAGGATAAGGATATTCATGACAAATATTTCATGCCTGAAACACTATTAATGAAGACTAATACTCCTAAGTCATTGATATTATTTCCCAATATTAACTAAACACAATATTTTTTTTAAATGTCATGATAATCCATACATAAACCACATAAAATAATATTCAAATCATAATCCACTCTATAAGTATTTAACCATAAGACTCCTCTTAAATATTTCCCACAATATTTAAAACCCATTATTTATTTGATCTTATATCATTTCATGATCATTATAACATTAATTATAATAAATCATAATGTCTCATATCAAAATGTATAATCCTTGAAAATATATTATTTAATATATACTAATAATTTCTGAAAAGGTCACTGTTAAATCACGTATTGTACTAAAATATAATTAACCTCTTACTCTTTTACTAAGATATTTTCTTAGCCAAAAATATTTCCATTGGAGGTTCGGGTTCTTCCTGGCACCAATTGATAATTATAGGTTGATTAAAAATATAAAATATGATTCACTTAATCCCAAAATATATATATGTAATATATATATTGATAGTTAATCCATGATAATAAATATAAAAAATTTCACTAATGTATAATAGTTCTATAGGGAATATTTATACAAATAACAATAAGTAATACCTTGTTCTAGAGTAGAGAATAAGTGTTCCCTAACTAACATTATTAAATTCAATTATTGTAATTGGAAAATATTTCAATGGTCCTATGACATTAGAGATTGTTATGGCTTATAATATTCATTATCCATTTGATTAGGTCATTTATTTTAACAATGACCAAAATAATATCATTTATTGCACTAAATACCTAATGGTGAAGTCTTTTGAGGTCTCTCTCAATTAATTTAATTGACTGACCTCCTTACATCAATATTATATTAATTTTATTTAAGGATAATAATCCCATAATTTAAACATTCTTGTATTCTATTCTAGAATTATCTTGTGTAATACTTAAAAATAATCAAGTATGTGGTTAAATTTTTATCTTCACTACATGTGAGAAACTACTAGAGAATCAATGAATCTCCATATTCCTTTTCATATCACTAGAACCTTGATAGACTCAAGTTCCAATTTCAAGATTCAATTAACATCAAATTATTTCTTTATATATTACAATTTAACTTATGGATAATTACTTTTAAATACATAGTATAAAACAACCATATAATTTTTCTATTTTACTTTTAAGGATAATGATTAAACCTGAAAAATACCTTTTCATGTCTTGAAAAATTTTCCTCACTCACACCAATAGGGTCATTATCAATTTTGGTAATATTTAAGAATTCCATATCCAATTTTTATGTGATATATGAGAGAAATACTTACTAAAAAGTAATCCCCTAAAATTATAGATTCCCATGGAACTAATTTCATCTTCTTTCCACATATTCTTAATAATATTACACCATTGAAAGGATTTTCCTTCAAAATGATTAGTAGTTGTGAATACATTTTCATATACTAATCAATAATGAATGGATTATATCACTTATATCACATTGATTAACTACTCAGTAACTAGTGTATTACAATATCTAAAGAAGTATAGTGGTAGTTGTCACATAAAATATTAAATAGCATATCTCTCCATCCCTATTAGATTATCAAGTTCTACATAATTCATGTAACCACAAATTGCTTATGGGTTTTGAATTAGAATAGTCACAAGATATTGCATCCCAACTCTTGGGTAATTTTGATTCTCTTAAGGATGGTTTTAGCATTTGGTGTCCCATTATTTATTTATAATATTTTTTTGGGTTCCACCCATTTACTAAAACCAAAAGGCATTGTTTGAGAAATAATAATCATAGTGAAAAACAACATAACAATGAAAAAACATTTATAGCATTCCTAAGTCATTAAAACACCTTATTTTAATACCTTAGGCTTATATGAGGTAATTAAAGATCATTAGTAAAACATTGGAATGCCATTATATACTTAGACCTATCCCTTGGGTTATTAATATGGTTTTGTCATCCTAGATTCCAATGGATAACTAAACCAATATTTGATATAAATTATTAATTCCCAAACCTTTCATACATAGATATTATAGCTAAATTTATGAATATTCTTTGCATAATTTGATGATCCGGGATAGAATATCACAGTCCTAGTGACATCTTAAATATGGACACATAAACAAATAGTTCCTTAATGATCAATATCATCTCACCCTATGTTCTACATAACTACAATAATTGTTATAAATATAGATTTTGAATCCTTTATTCGTAGCATGGGTAAATATGAAATTAGAAAGTGTGATCTCAGATTCTCAATAACTATAAATAAGAAAGATATCAATGATCACATAAGAATAACCTGAGAATAATGATGTGATAACATGATCTTAACATTTGAATTATATACTCTCCATATCATAGATAATAATATTGATATATAGAATAAAGCATTGTATTTCATAGGAAGAAAATCATTATATAATCAACGAACCTGGAAAATGATATTATAACATTGGTATGAGCTATAGAATCATTATATACATTAAAAATTACAACATTTTGAACTTGGAATGATAGAAACATGATCACTAATTAAGTTAAGGATGTGAAATTAGGCCCTCACATAAATTTATGGACATTAAACCATGTCTGTGCTAAAACTTATTGAAATGAAATCCAGGTCTATTCTTTATTTTATTGTGAGGAAAACTATGTTTATACATAAAATATTGAACATGATATTAGGTTCAGACACCATAATGTTACCTCATGAGTTATCTATATTTACAAAATGAATGAGAGGCTGATATAGGACCTATCAATAACATATAAAAATGAAACTCATGTTCTATAAAATATCTTAAAACTTTCATCATCTCCAAAATCAATAAATGAAATCTATTTTATAAGCATTTCATCAAAAATATCATTGTAGAGTTTTTTTGGGTTCATTTCATGATAAATGTTGGTGGTTCTATTGAGATATTCTATATATAAACCCTTTTTTTATTTAAATTAAATTTATTTGAATCGAATTATTAAAACACAATTTGGTAAGAATTTTTATTTGAATTCATTTTTTATGGATTTTGAGTAAAACGTTAAATTCCATTCGAATTTGATTTTTTGGGTACTTTGGGAAATGAAGGAAATTGTAAATTTAACGGAGAATTGATTTTGGAAAATTTATTAAATTTATTTTTTTAAAGCCTATAGTTGGTTTTATTTATAAAATGGATTAAATGATGAGAAACTCCTTTATTTTGGATTTGGAATGAAATTAGAATATTGAAACTAAAAATTGTGGTATTTTAATTTTGAATTGATTTGAAATTATTATCCAATTATTGATTGATTTACTGAAGCACGTGGAAACCTAGGTAGTTAACAGTTGATTAGAAAAATAATGTTATAATGGTAAATACCTAGAAATGGTTTGACGATGAAATCACTAAAAAAACCATGTTCGGTTACTAATTTTCTATTTTGTGGGAGTGTATGATTATAAATTTCCCTAAAGTGGGAGTGGATATTTCATGTTGTCTCTCATTTGAGAGCGTGGGATCCTATAGTCTGTTACTAATGTATTGTAGGGAATTTATACGGTGTTCTATTATTTTTCTTGTTACATTTATATATATAGAATTAATTGAGAATCAATTTTACTCAGGCCAAGTTTATTTATATAAAACAGCTTACATACATGAAAATATTTATCGAGTATTTTAAACGATTCAATATTTTTAAATTAAAATAATGTTATGAGTAAAATATAAAATTTTACTTCCATTTCCATTATATTTAAAAATTGATAGAATAATTTAGTCTATTTTTTATGAAAACGTCTTATGGAACACTTGGTGATACCTTACCTTTTCCTTAGGTAGTTTTTTGTTTTATTCTACCAGGTTATAGTAAATGGAATGTGCCACTAGGAAAGGGTTGATATTTTTGACACTTTGAGATTGGAGTATTGAAACCATAGGGATTTTGGAGTTTCATCCGGTTAGTTTTTGATTCTTTAATGGTGTAATTTTTTTGTTTCTATACACCTATTTGGTTTCTAGTACTGTCTCCTTTGTGGGTTCTCTTTTGAAACTACCGCCTAGAATCGTACAAAATAAATGTGGGAATATATTTTCACTGAGTCACCCAATATATGTGATTCTAGTGGACCCTCATTTCACTGAAATAAGATCAATAATATCTATTATGATTGATTTAGTGTGATGATATTATAAGCACCTAATGTAACACCCAAATATTTCATAGTATGTAATCTCTTCATAGTTATTCAATAACTAGCGCTACAATCAACAATGAGTTTGAGCACACCATGACTTACCAAACTAACCATTAAAAAGAAGCAATGAATAGTATTAACTGAATTTTCAATTTTATATATATCCTATATAATTTTAACATTCATATTTTTTTCATAGACACAATATGAGGACAAATTCAATTTTTCAGATAAAAGAAGTATTTTTCAAAAAATGCAATATTAATGCCTTTTTAATAGAGAATCCTTTTTAAAACAAATATTTTACAATTTTATATATTCAATTTAATTTAATTAAATTATTCTTTATTATTAGGGAATATAAAAAATTTGGATAAATTTTTGGTATTTTTTTGATAACTTTCGTATTTTGATGAATACTGAAAAATACTAAAATTTTAATTGAAAACAACATTTTTAATGGAAATAATTTAATATGTTATATTATACATTTGAATGGTTTGGATGTATAATTATACTATATTTTTATCATTTAATACAATTTAGGTCATTATAATTAATTTCACATTTAAATTTGAAATAAACACATGTTAATCTTTTGATAGTTTTTACATTTTAAAAACCCGCCTTTTGGTTTTGACAATGGGAATTAATTTTAAATTAATAAATGAATCATATATGTTTTAAATTTGGTATAATAGACTTTATTTTTGAATTCATAATATCTAAATTATCTTAGAGTGAATTGTTTTTATTTTTCTGAAAACATTTAATTTTTGATGAATAGTGAAAAACATTGCGTTATTTTATAAATCTGACTTTTTATTTAAATAATTAATTATTTAATATAAATATATAATAAGTCAAAATAGATATATAACACCTGTATAAGTTCAATTTAATACATGAAGTAAATTTAAAATAAAATTAGATGTATAAAATTTTATTGAAATTTTTCACGTTTTTACCCACCTTATAGGAACATTTGCAAATTTGCATAAAACATAATTTTACCACTTCTATGAGTTGAATTTAAAAAATCCAAGAGACATGGTTGACATAAGTAAGTAATGTGTGGTTCAATTAGATGAAAATAATTTTTTGGGAATAGTAACTTTTGACTTTTATTTACCGTGGTTAAAAGTAAATTGGGTAATTAAGGAACAAAATGATATTATAATTACCATAACACATGTCATAATTTTTTTGGATAAGTGGAATTCGACCAAAAACAACCTTAGGAATAAAATATGATCCTCTATGGTACACTTTTATTAGATTATGACATTTATTATTATTTTATTTAAATAAGAGTTAAATGTGTTAAATTCAAAGTATAATAACTAAACCATTTTTATATAGGTTTTAAAAAATATAAATTAGATTATAAATATTCATTAGAAAAAAAAAATATTTCCTACATAATTTTTTTTTATTTATAATTTTTAGACATTAAATAATTTAATTATTTTATCACACAATGATGAAGCAATAATTACCCTAGTAATGCAATATTAAAAGAATTTATATTATAAATTTCTAAATAAATGTATATTGAGACTTATGATGAATTCCACTAATTTTCCAGGTTAATTTGACATGTTAGGGTTGATTAGATAAATTTTTTTCTAAGTGATATGGTTGTTATGACTTTCACAAAAACAAGATATCAAATATTGTCAAAATTGACAAGAAGTTAATTTTTAAAACAAAAACAATATTATTGGTTGATATAATATTTTTAAAATCCGAAGGTTAGTCCAAAGCTCTTATATAATATTATATATGTTATTAATGAACCACTTTTTGTTCTCTTGAATGTTTAGTGTTTGTTTATTAACTATATAGTGTAACAATACTAGAAGACACTATAAAAGTTAAACTATTTATCAAGAGTTATATCTAAAAGATAAGGTTAAAATGATAACATAGACTAGTCTTAAACCTATTGGTTGAGATTTTATTGACCCATCCCCACCTTACCATAGAAATAAATCATTTTTGATCCATTAGAAACTGAATATGATTTTATTATAAAATAATATTTCAATCTTTTCCTAAAGTGACCCTCACCTCTCTTATAAAAGGGTACTTCCCCTTCTCTCAAAATCACACCTCCAAAGCCATTTGGATTGGAAAAACCCTGCCCAAATCTCATACCATATTTCCTACCTTACACCTAGAGGCCTAACATTGATCATAAATCCAACCTAAGGAGCCCTTTTGATCAACTCAAATGGAAACACCCAAAGAAAAGGTAAAAATTTCACCACCCTCTTTATAGTACTTTTCTTCTTACACTTCCTCTTTCTTTGTTATTTCCATACAAAAATAATAAATCCATTACCTTATACATACTATTATGTTATTATAAATATGGTACACTCTTTTTGATTATTATATCCATCTTATAAATGAAAAAGTCTCCATATGTGCGTACGTACGACTTACAGCCTCCACGTCGTGGTGTAGTTTGTTATTCAAACACTTCATTATTTGTATGAGTATAATAATGAGTATAAATGATGTAAATAATAAATATAACATGTTAATGATTCTGTATATATGATATAATATTGAATTACATATTATTTAACCATCAATATAATGATATTGTCACTCGTGCATATGTACGGATTACCGTCTCCGCAACGCGATGAGATTCATTCTCACGTTCACCATTCAACGATGATTATAAAAATATATATTATTAATAATTATGTAATATATGAAATAAAAATTTTATTTGAGATATATATATATATATATACATCTATGTGTGTGTGTGTGTACTTACATATATCTAACTCCCTAACTTCTATTCTATATGATATGAAAACAGAATCAACATTTATATGTACGTACGGCCTACCGTCTCAATAAACGGTGTCTTACATTTCGTGAATATATATATTATAAATATTTATATTCTAAATATATATGATATATAAATCAAGTATTCTATTCTGGAAGTATTTAAATCATGATCTAAATTATATGATCAAGAATAACAAGTTTAAACACGTACGATAAAGAAAGCGAATATTACCCAAAATGTTAATCAAACATGGAAATAATTATTAAATGGTTTGTATAAAGTCATAAATGAAAAATGAATGATATAATAAATATGAATATGGTTCTGGTATAATTTATTAACATACTTTGGTCCTTTTACAGGAGGTTAAACGTACCATCTACCAAAGGAAAATTCATGGTAAGGGTTAATTTCACTATCTCTTTATTATCCAAGGTTGTTTTTACATAAGTATCAACTATGACATATTTATTATCCATGTCCATGTTTCATAAATTTTTTTTCAAATGGATTCTTTTAAAGTGACTTTTTACTAAATGTAACACCCCGAGCTTCCATGAAACGCTTCTCTTTCAATAATGTAATAGCTTCCATTGTACGCAAGTTCAAGATTCTAAAACACCACGACCAATCAAAATAGACATTATGAATAGTACTACCAACTTTTTGAAATTATATATTTTTTATATTTCAAAATGGAATTTATTTTTGGATTCGGAATATCAAAATTATCCTAAGTTGAATTTTTGGTATTTTTCTGAGAACATCCAATTTTTTTATGAATAGTGAAAAATACTTAAAAACAACTTTTTTAATAAAAATAATTTATAGTGATAAATTATAATATTTATTGTTTTTAAAGTATAATTATAATATATTTTTACCCTTTTATCCAATTTTGTTCATTAGAATTAATTTCACTTTGAAATAGGACATAAACAATTGTCAATATTTTGATATATATTGTTTCTTAAAAAAACGCTATTTGTTGTGACAGCAGAAATTAATTATAAAATTAATTAATGAAACTTATATGTTTAGAATTTTGTAAAATAGACATAATTTTTGAATTCAGAATATCAATTATATCTTAGGGTGAAATTTTGGCATTGTTTTGAAAAATTTCAATTTTTGATGAATAGTGAAACCACTTAGTGGTAGATAAAAAACTGATTTTTCATTTAAATGAAACATTACCAATTCTGTGTTTTGATATTCAAAAATCCAACATACATGGTTGTCATTAGGAATTAAAATGTGGTTCAATGGGATAAAAATAATTTTTTGGTGAATATTAACTTTTAAGTTTAATTAATCGCGATTAAAGGTAATTAGTGAAATTTAAGGTAAAAATGATATTATAAAAATATAAAAATACCTATACACTTGTCCTACCCCTATTGGATGAGTCATGGCCGACCAAGAAAATCCATGGGTCAACTTGGGGACCCCATGGAGCCACTTTGGTAGGAAAATGACTTTATAAACTTTTTATTTAATATTAAAATAAAAATGTCACAAACATGAGTTGTTTTACTAAAAAAAATTTTAAATCGGGTTGTAAAAGTAATATTTTTTACTATAAATATCAAATAGAAATATAAAATGATTTCATACATCATGATATTTTTTTTATAATTTTTAGACGTTAAATAAATTAAATTATGTATGACACCATGATGATGCAGCGATTACCTCATTATTTAACGATTTAAATAAAATGAAAAGATAATGAAACATCTAAGACCTACACATTTCAAAAACCTATTTGATGGGTGTATTTCGAACCATTATCACCTTATACTCGAAATAAATATGTGTCGGACCTTTAAAATCCGAAACTCATTATATAATAAAGTAACATTTCATTACTTTCCAAGAGTGCCTCTCCTCTCCTCTTATAAAAGGCCCCCACCACTACCACCTTATTCACACCTTCCAAGCCATTTTCCTCGGCCAAACTCTGCCCAAATACTCTACCAACTTCCCTCTATTACTCCTAGAAGCCTCACTTTGGTCATAATTCTTCCCAAGGAAGCCTTTGGCTCATATCAAAAAAAAGTTACCCGATTTTAAGGTAATCTCTTCTCTTATGTTATTTTGTTTTATTTTGATTCTCCAACACCATACACACTTTTTGTTCTTAAATTTTCTAACAACAACAGTATATTAAATATAATAGGATTTTTTTATGAGAATTAATTTATTTACACTTACACACACCTTCGTCTAATGGTTAAAGAACATACTGTTTCTGTGGGTGGCAAATTACTGCCTTACGAAACGATGATTGTTCTATCTTCTCCAACCACCTCTCATGGTGGAAATTATGATGAAAATATTTTCATAAATGATATATATTATGTTATGTTTTCCTTATGCTTCTCTGTTTTTCATTTATGGCACACATTTATGATTTCCATTAGGGGTAAACAAGATAATTTCATTTTAAGAAGTGCGGACTACCCTCCCCTCAAAGTGATTTGAATCATTAATGCCATATGTGGGAAATATAAAGAATGGAGTAAATGGTATTATACATAATATTATACTAGAATTATAGTATAATTTTATATAATTATAATTTCATTCCATTAAATACGAAATAGAAATGAAAGTAGCGTTCATGCGTACATACGGCTTACCGTCTCGATGAACGGTGCATTTAATTTCTTACCTCTAAATGTTATGTAATATTATAAATGAATGTATATACTGGATATATATGATATATATGATATCTAAATCATGAATATAATTCTGGATATAATGGATATTTTACCAGATGAACAATGTGTTATTATAAGAAGTTTATTTTTGACTCAAGTACCAAAGATCGACAAAACGACCGTTATTAACTTAAATGACTACATAATTTTCGTAACATTGTAATAAGTGATGTAAAAGGGATAATGAACTTTAAAAAGGTTTTTAAGAAAGTAGGGATTAACTATAGTTTATTATTCAGGAGGTTAAAGAGCGTTCGAGTCAAGTCGGACACAAGGTAAGGGAACTTCTTAACCCAATTTTCGTTCTTTGGGTTAATCTCCTACTTCCAAATTATGTCATGATATTATTATGTCCTATATTATATTTATACTTTCATTATGTGTAAATATAGTGAATACACATAATAGATCTACTTTATTTAAAAATGATCTTTGTAAGGTATTTCTTCTCAATCTCTTTTCATTGAGGCATATTTTTTTATACACAAATTTATTTTATATGGTGTATAAACCCCTTTGACTTTTACATTTATTCAAAAGAAATATTTTTTATTAGAAGTGTTTCACTAAACAACAAAAGGGAATTTTTTTTCTTACGTATGCGGTGACAATGACTTCTCCACCACCGTGACTATTATTTGAGTTTTGGCTTCCTCTACAAGACATACCTTTTTTTTAAAATGATAAATAAATACCAAGTTTTAAATTTCTTTTATTTTGGTATTGAAAATGGTTTTTAAAGTGTTTTTTTATTATATAAATGTGTTGTATTAATATCTTGTGATTGAAATGTGGAAATGTTATGTTTCCTTTATGCATGTTTTATGTGATACGAATATGTTATGGTTTATGATAGGTTTAAACCTATTCATACGAGGAATTCATTGGACTTAATAAGTGATGGGTGGAGCCCGCTATAGCTCCTCGATGCATCGGCAGGTCTCATGAGGCAAACTAGTGTCTTGGCACGAGGCCTTGACAAAATCTTATTTGAGGTATTGGCACAAGGCCTTGGCTACGTGGTTATGAAAGTCTGGCTTTATGCATTCCATCATTATGAAAGTGGTTATTGATATTGAATGTGATTATTCGACTAGTAGAATATCCATGTGAATAACTAAATGGAATTATCTAATTTTACTTTTTCCATATTATATTGAAGTTCATGTTTAACAGGTTTTTTTTCATAAATACTTATGTTTATTTATGAAAGCTTCCGCTATATTGTTATCCTTACTGAGCATCTGAGCTCACCCCTTTCAATGTTTTAATTTTCCATGATGTGATGAAGTATATTATGAATGACCTGCATGGATTGTATGAGGGGATATGAAGACAGGATTTTCTTTTAGTTTTGTTTCACTTTATGATGTAATGTAACATTTATGAATGTATCTAGTGTTTCCAAGGCTATTAAACTGATCGGTCTTTCGATACTTGATCGTTGTGATCATGCCAATGTTACGCAATAACGTACTGACTCTAGGTAGCTGGGGTCGGGGTGTTACAGTTGGTATCAGAGGTAGTTTAGTACTAACCGTGGAAGCTAGATTTAGATAAACTCTTATTAGAGCACATAGCCCAATGATAGACTTTGCGGATTAGTATAGAAGAACTTCCTAGATTTTTGGTATTATAGGGATTTTTGTGAGTTTCTGAGCAATACATCCCTGTCTGGATATGAGCAGGTAGAGGTGGCTCTGGCATAGATGTACCTAGGTGTAAAACCCGAAAACACTGCTTTGAGCTAGACTCGAAGAGGAACTGGTGCATGACAACGGGCCTTGCTGCACTCTTGGTTACGACACTCTCAGGGGATATGTTTAGGATAATTCTCATTTTCTTTACAAACCATTATGAATGGTTTATGAGTATATACTTCCTAAAATAAAACATTTCTTTTTTATGATTATGGATTATATCCATAAATAGTTCAATTTATGTTAAGTGTTTTACAAGTATGGAATTATGTATTTTGATTCATATACTAATCTAGTTTATGCCATTGTTTAGAAATGGCGCCTAGTGGGAGGAATGGAAATATTATAAATTTATTTACCTCCTACTCAAGATAATTATTGTGGAGCTGGAGATACAACTGGTGTTGATCACCTTATCACCATACTGGGACAACTCACTCAGGTTATGAATAATACCCTTACTTGTATGGAGCACCCTGATCCACAACGTGGACGATTAATGTTAGATCATTTCATGAGGTAAAAACCGCAAAAATTTAATGGGGGTACAAATCCATTGGTAGCTGAGCAATGGATAAACTCCTTAGAGAAAATATTCCACGCCTTTCGGAGTAGCAAATGGGAGAAGGTTGTCATGGTAGTTTACCGCCTTACTGGAGATGCCGATCAATGGTGTTCGCTGATTCAAAACACAAAGGAAGATGAAGAAGTATCAAGTATGGAATGGAGGGAGTTTAAGGAAATTTTCTTATAAAAATACATCCCTCATGACCATCGAGCAGATATGGAAAGGCAATTTCTGAGTGAGATAAAAGGAGGATGAGAATGTCTCAAAGTATGAGGCTAACATTACAAGGTTAGCAAGGCATGCATCAGATTATATATGTACCCCAAGAAATAAGATTGATCGTTTATTTGATGGGTTAAAACCATTTATCCATCGAGCATTAGTATCACAATCTTTCTCAACATATGAAGATATAGTCTCGTGTGTTATCAAGAAAAAAAAAGGAATTCTCTAAGTCTTATGACAACAATGTAAAGAAAGAGAAGAAGAGAATGGTGGAACAAGAGACAGATAAAGGGAAAAAGGGAAAGAAGGATTTTCCATTATGCGATAATTGTGGGAAGAATCACCCTGTTACTTGCCTTAAAGGAATGGGAGTTTGTTATAAATGTGGAGAAAAAGGTCACCAAGCTCATGATTGAAAGGGAAAGAAAGTGTCTATCAATGTTGAGTGCTAAAATTGTAGGGAAATGGGTCATTATGCAAATGAATGACCTAAGCATCAAGGAAACTTACCTCAGAAAAGGACAAGGGATAAATGATAATATTATGTTGTTACTACAGTTGAAGAGGAATAATTAATGTATTAGTGCTTTTGGACTCAATGATTATATTCTGGTTATAAGAATAATGTGGTATATATAAAGATTGTACTGCAGTAATTTTTTTTAATATAATGAAGTTAATCATACTTTTAGTATGTGAAAATAAGAGAAACATTACTTTTTTGGGGGAATCTAATGCTACAATTGATTTTGGGATTTAGAGACCTTTTAGAGAAAGTCTAGATAGATGCATTTTGGATAACTATAAAGGTTTGAATGGATTAAGTTTCACATTGGATAGTATTGTTTAAGGTTAAAACATTTCTGAATATTATTTTTGGAATATTATAATACTAAAGTTTTATGAAAAGGAAAACCTGCAGGTTGGGGGATAGCATGTCGCGTCGGACAACGCTGTAGGAATCGAACCCACAACCATAGTGTGACAGGCCTTTATTACCTACCACTAGCCTACAGGAAGTCCCTGATTATTACAAATAGTTTTCCGAATCTAAATGGTATGTGTTAATATTTGGAACCTTATAAAATTAGGATAAATAGAATATTTTTGAGTTATTTTACCATTTGGAGTGAAAGATGTGTTTGTGGTAAAAATTTATTAAAGAATTAAATTCTACATGACAAGTAAGTATATTTCCTTACGTTCTTAGTAAATATCTTAAATAAATTCCTCAACTTTATGAAAGGTAACTTAAAACAAAAACGTTGTCGGTTAACTTTTCCAACTGGGGATTCAATGACCGCTTAACCAATCACAAGTTTGTGATTTTCTTGTGGTTAAATTTCTCCTAATCCAGATTTCTATAACTCTCCATCAGACCTAGATGGATTGTTTCTCCTCCATATCCATATTTTCATAGGATCCTAGTATGGGCTATCTCGGATGACCTTTGTACTTCTCTTTCTTTCTTTTAATGTTATATTTTTATTAACAATATTTCCGAGGGTGGGTTTTCCACAAAGGTATTTTCAATTTTCAACATTTTATTTTCAAAAAAAATTCAAATTTCGAGGACGCAATTTATTGAAGGCGGGGAGAATGTAACACCCCGAGCTTCTATGAAATGCTTCTCTTTCAATAATGCAATAGCTTCCATTGTACACAAGTTTGAGATTCTAAAACACCACGACCAATCAAAATAGCCATTATGAATAGTAATACCCACTTTTTGAAATTATATATATTTTATATTTAAAAATAGACTTTATTTTTGGATTCGGAATATCAAAATTATCCAAAGTTGAATTTTTGGTATTTTTATAAGAACTTCCAATATTTTAGGAATAGTGAAAAATACTTAAAAACTACTTTTTTAATAAAAATAATGTATAGTGATAAATTATACTATTGAGTGGTTTTAAAGTATAATTATAATATATTTTTACCATTTAATCCAATGGTGTTCATTAGAATTAATTTCACTTTGAAATTGGACATAAATAATTGTCAATCTTTTGATATATATTGTTTCTTAAAAACACGCTATTTGTTGTGATAGTGGAAATTAATTATGAAATTAAATAATGCAACTTATATGTTTGTAATTTTGTAAAATAAACATCATTTTTTAATTCGGAATATCAATTATTGCTTAGGGTGAAATTTTGGCATTGTTCTGAAAAACATCAATTTTTGATGAATAGTGAAACCACAAAGTGGTAGTTAAAAAACTATTTTTTCGTTTAAATGAAACATTACCACTTCTGTGTTTTGATTTTTAAAAATCCTACATAAATGTTTTTCATTAGGATGTAAAATTTGGTTCAATGGGATAAAAATATTTTTTTGGTGAATAGTAACTTTGAAGTATAATTAATCACGATGAAAGGTAATTAGTGAAATTTAAGGTAAAAATGATACTATAAAAATATGAAAATACCATTACACTTTTCTTACCCCTATTGGACGAGTCATGGACTACCCAGAAAATCCATGGGTCAACTTGGGGACCCCATGGAGCCACTTTGGTAGGAAAATGACATTAAAAACTTTTTATTTAATGATAAAATAAAAATGTCACAAACATGAGTTGGTTTACTAAAACAATTTTTAAATGGGGTTATATAAGTCATACATTTTACTCTAAATATTCATTAGAAAGATAAAAAGATTTCCTACATAATGATATTTTTTTATAATTTTTAGACATTAAATATGTTAAATCATGTATGACACCATGATGATGCAGCGATTACATCATTATTTAACGATTTAAATAAAATGAAAAGATAATGTAAAATCTAATACCTACACATGTCAAAAACCTATTGGATGGGTGGATTTAGAACCCTTATCACCTTATCCTCGAAATACATTGGTGTGGGACCTTTAAAATCTGAAACTCATTATACAATAAAGTAACATTTCATTACATTCCAAGAGTGCCCATCCTCTCCTCTTATGAAAGGCCCCCACAACTACCACCTTATTCACACCTTCCTAGCCATTTGGCTCAGCCAACCTCTGCCCAAATACTCTCCCAACTTCCCTATATCACTCCTAGAAGCCTCACATTGGGCAGAATTCTTCCTAAGGAATCCTTTGGCTCAAATCAAAAAAAAGTCACCCGATTTTAAGGTAATGTCTTCTCTTATGTTATTTTGTTTTATTTTGCTTAGCCAACCCCATAAACTCTTTTTATTATTTTCTTTTATAAAAAACCCACTATATTAAATATATTAGGATGTTTTTATGAGAAGTATTTTATTTAAACTTACACACCCCTTCGTCTAATGGTAAAAGAACATACTGTTTCTGTGGGTGGTGAATTACTGCCTCACGAAATGATGATTGTTCTATCTTCTCATACCACCTCTCATGGTGGCCATTATGATGACACTATTTTCATAAATGATATATATTATGTTATGTTTTCCTTATGCTTCCGTATTTTTAATTTATGGAACACCTTTATGATTTCCATTATGGGTAAACACGATAATTTCATTTTAGGAAGTGCAGACTACCGCCCCCTCAAAGTGATTTGAATCGTTAATGCCATATGTGGGATATATAAAGGATGGAGTAAATGGTATTATACATTATATTAGAATGGAAATTTAGAATACCTTTATATAATTATAATTTCATTCCATTAAATATGAAATAGAAATGAAAGTAGCGTTCATGCGTACGTACGGCTTACCATCTCCATGAACGGTGCATTTCATTTCTTACCTCTAAATGTTATGTAATATTATAAATGAATGTATATACTATATATATATGATATATATGATATCTACATCATGAATATAATTCTGGATATAATGGATATTTTACCACATGAACAACGTGTCACGACCCGCCCTCGGGGTCCGTGCCGTGACTACCCCAAGCCCGCCTTCTATAGGCAAGGGGCTGGCGACTAGCACCAAGGCGTAAATCCTTGTAAAAAGGGAAGGCATTGCCTTTGCAAAGTAAACAAACACCACAAAGTAAGCAAGAAGAAAGTAAACACTAAACAAAAGCAGAGTACAACAGAAAGTGCGGAAAAGTAAATGGGCCAGTATACAAACCCAAATTGAAAGTGAAGTACAACTCGAAAGGGAAAACAACAACTGAAAAGTAAAAGCCGCTACACCGAGCTGTCCACTGGAAATCCCACCTGAAGGGTGGGTACAGATAGCTCCACTGCTCCACGGGTCCCTCCGTCCACTCCGAGCACGTCCCGCCCAGTGGTCCACCTCCGGGTACCATCCCGCTCTGCAAGCCTCAGCCTAGATCAACGCTGTCCGTCTTCTGCAACCAACACAACGTAGTGCGGGCAAAGCCCGTGCAGGGGTGAGTATAAGATACTCAGTAGGGACCCCGAGACCCCTGAAGGTCTCTCAAAATCCACAAAGGATAAACCACAAAGAAAGGTACAATCACGATGTAACAACCGACACTGCTTAGGTATATGCCCATACATATACCTAAGTCATCAATTCAAATACGCTCCAACCTCCGAGCCCAAGTATAACTCAGTCCACAAAGGAAAGTAAACGTATTCCACACAGGAAAGCAAAACGTAATCCACACAGGATATCACAACACAATCCACACAGGGAAGCAACAGGATTCAGCTCACACCAGGATTTTCATTATCAAAACCGTAACTGCTGAAGAGCCTCATCTCTGAAGTGTACAGTGGTCCTGTCATGACTCCGAGGCACTGCTCACTAACCTAAGACTGCTGAGGTACTTCTCCTGTCAAGTACCGCGGGTCTGCCGCCAACTACCGGGCGCTCCGTCCGCTGAGGGTCTGCTGCCAAATACCGGGCGCTCACCCAAATAGCCTACAGAGGTACTCCTCCAGTCGAGTACCGCGGGTCTGCTGCCAACTACCAGGCGCTCCATCCGCCGTGGGTCTGCCGCCAAATACCGGGCGCTCCGTCCACTGGGCTAGTCGACTCACTCCAAGTCGAGTTGGTCGAGCAGTCTTCAGGTCTCAGCCGGCTACACGGTCTCCGTACTCCGTACGCTCGTCTCCAGTATCGCGGGTCTGCCGCTACAACCAAGCGCACCAACTCTATCGAGTAAAACAGAAGATTCAGCTCACACAGATATACTTTTTCGGATGACGATAAAGATGATCACTGAACCATCTAAGTCGTCGGACCCACGAAGGATCGATAGGTACTAACCCCCGCAGTGACCTACACAGGATCGGGCCCACGCTGGACCTGGAGCACTGATCCACGTAGGATCGCTGAGTGAAGTAGTCGTCGCAGTCTACTGAGGATCTCTGCACAGTCGTCGCCGCAGTCCACTGAGGATCTCTGCACGGTCGTCGTCAGAGTCCACGAAGGATCTCTGCACAATCATCGCTGTCAGAGAAGCAGTCGCAGCCAACACTAGGGTTCCCGTACACAGCAAGCTCGTTCGGAGGGTCCGCTCCACGAGCCGAGAGGCTGATACATCAACTGTCACAAAGTCCAGAGTTGATGTATCCAAAAGTTCCGTATTGTCAACAGGAACTCAACGCAACAGACGGTGCGTCGATCGGACGCCCGGTCTGAGAGTTATTGGCATTTTCGTCCTCGGGGCCCGGTTGGTTTTTAAGGAAAAACCAACCCGACCGTACTCCACCTGCGTCCAAACCTCGGGCGGAGTATGCCAAAAGAACCGTCTCACTAAGAGGAACACAACAACGCTGACGGCACGTAAATCGGACGTCCGTAGCTCAAGATATTAGTGTTTCCGCTCCGAAGGCCCGGTTGGTTTCGCGAACGAACCAACCCGGCCGAACTCAAAGTGTTCCGAAACCTTGAGCGCAATATACCGAAACGACCGTCTCGATCCAAGGATCGCGTTGCCGTAGACGGTTCGCCTATCGGAGGTCTGTGGCTCAAGTTATGTCCAAAAGACCGAAACTGATTTGAAACGGGGGGTCCGGGTTCGGGCCGACCCGGCACGACCCCCCCTGGGTCGGCCCGAACCGGGTCGACCCGACCAGGGTCCGACCCGGCCCGACCGGCCGGCCGGCGGCGCGGCGGCCTAGCGCCGCATGGAGGCAGTGCGCGGGGGTGGGGGGGGGGGGCAAAGCCCCCCGCTTCTTGGAAAGGCGGTGCGACATTATGCCGCGCCCTTGTGTCAACAACGTCCCCCCTCCTGGGGGCCTGCTCCGTGGAAAAACCGGGGGGCCTTCCCCCCCCCAAAGGAAACCGCCCCCCTCTTAAATGAGGGGGGTTTTAGAGCTGGCCGGGGGAATTTATTTCCCCCGCCCTTTGACCTTCCGGCCGGCCAACTGCCGGCCGGTTTTCTCCAACGGGACCGGAAAATCCGGTCCCCTTTTCAGCTTCCGACGCCGGCGGCCCGGCCGCCGGTCTTCTCGTTCCGCCGTGGCCCGGAACTGGCCGCGGTGTTCGTTGTCCGGTGCGGTGCGACGGCACCGCGCCCCTCCACCGCGCCTCCTATTCCCCTTGACGCGGCGCGACGGCGCCGCGCAATATAAACATACAATTATCCGCGTGGTGCGACGGCACCACGCCACCTTTGTTTCCACCCGCAAGGTAAATCATCAAGAACGATGGAGGGCGTTCGGCCGTGTTCATGCGGTCCGGCCCCCTCACGTTAAAATGATAACACAACTTAAAATCCTTACGTTAGTCATGCATGAACCACGAACAAGGATAAATAAATAAACAAATTACAACAACCCCTACCTTGGGTAAAGGTTCGAAGATTGTCAACGTCCCGCGGAAGACAACGTCACGGAGGTCGGCGACACGGTAATCGTTCGCCAAATCCGATGACGAAGAGGTACGTCCGAAGAGGCACGTCGTTGGCGAAACTTCTTATGTCGACGAATGGAGTCCGAGGAGGAAGCGGCGTTCCCTCTTGTTGACACGGAAGACGAAGAAGAGAGAAGCGGCATTCTTCGTCAGAGCTTGAGCGTTCTTCGTCAAAGTTGAAGAAAAAAGAAAAAGCTCTCAAACCTCTCAAGATGAATAAACAAAACTAACCAAATAAAATAAGGTTCCTTCTTATTTTATTTACCAAGCCAAGGAATTCAAAACTTCAAATTCAAAAACATAACAGTTAATTAATTATACATGTCATGTGTAATTAATTAGATGTTAAGTTAACAAGCTTTTAAGAGGGAGAGAGGGGAGTTAGGGAATTTGAAAAGGTGGGGCTCAGGTGGGCCCCTCCTCACCATAATCCTCTCTTAGGTGGTTACCACCCAACTTCCAACAAAAGGTTTTAACCACTTTAAAGATATAAAATAAATATTGTTTCACAAATTTATTTTACTCTTCATTTCAACCAGAAAAAGCAAAATTAAACAACTCCTCTTAGGAAAACGCAACTCCGACAAAGGCGTTCCTAAGCAATTACTGGCGTTGCGGTTCCATCGGTGCCCTCAGAATTCGATTCCGAGCACCGGTTCAAAAGTTAGAAATTCCCGCTCGTTCGTTCACTGAACGTACCCGAGCTAAACTTCGGAAATTGATTCCGGGCACTCCGGACCTCGGAATCAGGTGCCGTCAGAAACCGCGCCCTTGTAAAATTTCAAAGAAAATTAAGAGAAAATTTACCTTGAATTTTACGGGTCTTTACATTACTCCCACCTCATGGCTTTACGTCCCCGTAAAGATACATCAAAAACTAGGGAAACAAATGAGGGTACTGAGCACGCATCTGAGCCTCCCGCTCCCATGTGCTCTCCTGGAGATTCCCGTGCTGCCATCTGATGTGCACAAGAGGAATCGATCGCCCACTCAGGACCCGCTCCTGTCGATCCTCTATCTCCACCGGGACCTCCGTAAAAGTCACCCCATCATCAACGTCAAGCTCCCCATGGTCAATGATGTGCGTAGGGTCGTGCACGTATCTCCTCAGCTGAGACACGTGGAAGACGTCGTGCACCCGGTGTAACTGAGGTGGTAGAGCCAGGCGATAAGCCACCTCACCAATCCTGATGAGGACCTGGAAGGGTCCGATGAAGCGCGGAGATAACTTGCCGCCTCGGCCAAATCTCCAAATACCACGTCGAGGTGAGACCCGCAAGAAGACGTGTTTGCCATCCTCGAACTCCAGTGGCCTCTGCCTCCTGTCAGCGTATGACTTCTGCCGGCTCTGTGCTGTCCTCATCCGCTCCTGGATGACCTGGACCTTCTCTGTCGTGGCCTGGACCATCTCCGGTCCCACCAGAGCTGCAAGATTTCTTCTTTGCCGATAAGAGAAATCTGGTCCCATCCCCTGGATGAACCACATTATTTACCTAATACAGTCAATCCTAACATGGATGATACTAATCCATACCAAGGATGACGTCGTAAGGCCTCGACGCTACTACTAAGAGATTAAACTGTTACTCTCACCTCCAAGGGTTGAGTCACACTGTCGGCATCAGTGTGTGGTAACTGGGTCTCCTCCAGTAGATGTCTCACAAGTGAGGGTCAAGTCAACAGCCAAAACTGGAACCTCTTAGTAACATCACGAAAGACGATAGGAACGAAAATATCACAAAGGTATGCGTCTTTTATTATTGCAGCTCATAATACAAGACGCTACACAAATGCAACAAGGAACCAGAAGTACAAAGGACGTATCCACTAGTTTTGCTCCTGTCCATCGGCTCCCAGAGCTCCATGATCGAAGGCCTCGGCTGCTTGAAGCTGAGCTCTCGCATGTTCACCTACCCCCTGTGGTCGGGGTGGACCTCCTGGTGGTGGTGGTGGCAGAGCCTCAAAGCGTCGCCCACCACCGGCTGCTCGTCCAGCTCCTCTGCCTCGTCCGCCTCCTCCCTGCGGACCGCCACGGTCGAACCTCTGCCTCTGCCTGGGAGGTTCTTCACTTAACTGTTGATCATCATCATGGCGGGTCGGACAGTCACGAGCCATGTGACCAATCCCGCCACAAGAGTAACATTGCCCACTCTCGACACGCCTGGCTCTGACTCCACCCCGGCTTCCCCGCACAACTGAGCCTGAGTCGTGCAGTCGGCCACTGGTAGGTCTGGTCTGCCTGGAACCCTGAGTCATCTGTCAGCTACCTGTTGCCGAAGACTCCGCTATCTGTCGCCCTGCGGTAGGTCGCTGTGCTGGTGCAGACTCAGCAAGGAAGCTCTCGATAAGAAGGGCCCGCTCCAGTACTCCTGTCTGAGTCGGTATGCTGAGGGAGATCAGTGATGCCCTGATCTCGTGTCTCAAACCCTGCTCGAAGGTCCGGGCCCGGAAGAATGGGTTCCGTACCATGTCGGTCGAGTAGCGCAAGAGATCTGTAAATCTCACCGAGTACTGAGTGACCGTCATGCTGCCCTGCCGCAGCTGAAGAAGCTCCTGGATACGCACCGCACGAAGGGTGGTTGGGACGAACTCCGAGCGGAAGAGGCTCTCAAAGTCCGTCCAAAGTAGAGATGCCTCATCGTGCACCTGGAGCATCAAGCTCCACCATCGTCCTGCTGCTACGTGTAGTAGGCTCGCAGCGAGGATCACCATGAGGTCTGCTGGTGTCCTCACTAGCCTAAACACACGAACCACTGCCTCCAGCCAGTCCTCGGCTGCCTGGCGATCCGTCTCCCCGCGAAACATGGGCGGTTGCCAGCGCTGAAACGCATGCAGTGCGCTGAGGCGACGTGCATTGTCAGCGGCTGGTGCTGGAAGCATCGGGGGCTCGGCGGGTAGAGCTACCGCCGGTGCCACTGCTGACAAAGGGCCCTATACCGAGGCCTCGTCGCTCGGTGGGCTGTCGTCACGCTCGACTCTCAGAACCCTAGCTGGCTGCCGTCGTGGGGCCATCCTGAATAGGAAACAGGTGCGCCACAGTCAAACAGTATACCTGGTGAGCTGACACAAAGAAATCACAAAGAAAACTTTGAAACACACACGCAATCAATGTTTTCGTGCATTAAGTCAGAAATCAGAAGTCAGGGTCCTGGTGTACGGATACGTCGGCCGACGCACCAACACTGGACTCCCTGAACTGATAACCACACTCAATACGCTAAACATTATTGCTTCACATAGAAAATATCAGAGTTCGCGGTAGAACCGAACTCCTCTGATACCAATTTTTCACGACCCGACCTCGGGGTCCGTGCCGTGACTACCCCAAGCCCGCCTTCCATAGGCCAGGGGCTGGCGACTAGCACCAAGGCATAAATCCCGGTAAAAAGGGAAGGCATTGCCTTTGTAAAGTAAACAAACACCACAAAGTAAGCAAGAAGAAAGTAAACACTAAACAAAAGCAGAGTACAACTGAAAGTGCGGAAAAGTAAATGGGCCAGTATACAAACCCAAACTGAAAGTAAAGTACAACTCGAAAGGGAAAATAGAAACTGAAAAGTAAAAGCCGCTACACCGAGCTGTCCACTGGAAATCCCACCTGAAGGGTGGGTACAGATAGCTCCACTGCTCCACGGGTCCCTCCGTCCACTCCGAGCACGTCCCGCCCAGTGGTCCACCTCCGGGTACCGTCCCGCTCTGCAAGCCTCAGCCTAGATCAATGATGTCCGTCGTCTGCAACCAACACAACGTAGTGCGGGAAAAGCCCGTGCAGGGGTGAGTATAAGATACTCAGTAGGGACCCCGAGACCCCTGAAGGTCTCTCAAAATCCACAAAGGATAAACCACAAAGAAAGGTACAATCACGAAGTAACTACCGACACTGCTTAGGTATATGCCCATACATATACCTAAGTCATCAATTCAAATACGCTTCAACCTCCGAGCCCAAGTATAACTCAGTCCACACAGGAAAGTAAACGTATTCCACACAGGAAAGCAAAACGTAATCCACACAGGATAGCACAACACAATCCACACAGGGAAGCAACAGGATTCAGCTCACACCAGGATTTTCATTATCAAAACCGTAACTGCTGAAGAGCCTCATCTCTGAAGTGTACAGTGGTCCTGTCACGACTCCGAGGCACTGCTCACTAACCTAAGACTGCTGAGGTACTCCTACTGTCGAGTACCGCGGGTCTGCCGCCAACTACCGGGCGCTCCGTCCGCTGAGGGTCTGCTGCCAAATACCGGGCGCTCACCCAAATAGCCTACAGAGGTACTCCTCCAGTCGAGTACCGCGGGACTGCTGCCAACTACCAGGCGCTCCGTCCGCCGTGGGTCTGCCGCCAAATACCGGGCGCTCCGTCCACTGGGCTAGTCGACTCACTCCAAGTCGAGTTGGTCGAGCAGTCTTCAGGTCTCAGCCGGCTACACGGTCTCCGTACTCCGTACGCTCGTCTCCAGCATCGCGGGTCTGCCGCTACAACCAAGCGCACCACCTCTATCGAGTAAAACAGAAGATTCAGCTCACACAGATATACTTCTTCGGATGACGATAAAGATGATCACTGAACCATCTAAGTCGTCGGACCCACGAAGGATCGATAGGTACTAACCCCCGTAGTGACCTACACAGGATCGGACCCACACAGGATCGGGCCCACGCTGGACCTGGAGCACTGATCCACGTAGGATCGCTGAGTGTAGTAGTCGTCGCAGTCTACTGAGGATCTCTGCATAGTCGTCACTGCTGTCCACTGAGGATCTCTGCACGGTCGTCGTCAGAGTCCACGGAGGATCTCTACACAATCATCACTGTCGGAGAAGCAGTCGCAGCCAGCACTAGGGTTCCCGTACACAGCAAGCTCGTCCGGAGGGTCCGCTCCATGAGCCGAGAGGCTGATACATCAACTGTCACAAAGTCCAGAGTTGATGTATCCAAAAGTTCCGTATTGTCAACAGGAACTCAACGCAACAGACGGCGCGTCGATCGGACGCCCGGTCTAAGAGTTATTGGCATTTTCGTCCCCGGGGCCCGGTTGGTTTTTAAGGCAAAACCAACCCGAACGTACTCCACCTGTGTCCAAACCTCGGGCGGAGTATGCCAAAAGAACCTTCTCACTAAGAGGAACACAACAAAGCTGACGGCACGTAAATCGGACGTCCGTAGCTCAAGATATGAGCGTTTCCGCTCCGAAGGCCCGGTTGGTTTCGTGAACGAACCAACCTGGCCGAACTCAAAGTGTTCTGAAACCTTGAGTGCGATATACCGCAACGACCGTCTCGATCCAAGGATCGTGTTGCCGTAGAAGGTTCGTCAATCGGAGGTCTGTGGATCATGTTATGGCCAAAAGACCGAAACTGATTCGAAACGGGGGGTCCGGGTCCGGGCCGACCCGGCCCGACCCCCCTGGGTCGACCCGACCCGGGTCCGACCCGGCCCGGCCGGCCGGCCGGCGGCGCGGCGGCCTGGCGCCGCATGGAGGCAGTGCGTGGGGGGGGGGGGCAAAGCCCCCCGCTTCTTGGAAAGGCGGCGCGACATTATGTCGCGCCCTTGTGTCAACAACGGCCCCCCTCCTGGGGGCCTGCTCCGTGGAAAAACCGGGGGGCCGCCTGCCCCCCCCCCCCCCCCCCCCAAAGGAAACCGCCCCCCTCTTAAATGAGGGGGGTTTTAGAGCTGGCCGGGGGAATTTATTTCCCCCGGCCTTTGACCTTCCGGCCGGCCAACTGCCCGCCGGTTTTCTCCAACGGGACCGGAAAATCCGGTCCCCTTTTCGGCTTCAGACGCCGGCGGCCCGGCCGCCGGTCTTCTCATTCCGCCGCGGCCTAGAACCGGCTGCGGTGTTCGTCGTCCGGCGCGGTGCGACGACACCGTGCCCCTCCACCGCGCCTCTGATTCCCCTTGACGCGGCGCGACGGCGTCACGTTCTTGATGATTCTTCCACGGCGCGGCGCGACGGCACCACGCAATATAAACATACAATTATCCGCGTGGTGCGACGGCACCACGCCACCATTGTTTCCACCCGCAAGGTAAATCATCAAGAACGATGGAGGGGGTTCGGCCGTGTTCATGCGGTCCGGCCCCCTCACGTTAAAATAATAACACAACTTAAAATCCATACGTTAGTCATGCATGAACCACGAACAAGGATAAATAAATAAACAAATTACAACAACCCCTACCTTGGGAAAAGGTTCGAAGATTGTCAACGTCCCGCGGAAGACAAAGTCGCGGAGGTCGGCGACAAGGTAATCGTTCGTCAAATCCGATGACGAAGAGGTACGTCCGAAGAGGCACATCGTTGGCGAAACTTCTTATGTCGACGAAGGCAGTCCGAGGAGGAAGCGGCGTTCTTCGTCGGAGCTTGAGCGTTCTTCGTCAAAGTTGAAGAAAAAAGAAAAATCTCTCAAACCTCTCAAGATGAATAAACAAAACTAACCAAATAAAATAAGGTTCCTCCTTATTTTATTTACCAAGCCAAGGAATTCAAAACTTCAAATTCAAAAACATAACACTTAATTAATTATACATGTCATGTGTAATTAATTAGATGTTAAGTTAACAAGCTTTTAAGAGGGAGAGAGGGGAGTTAGGGAATTTGAAAAGGTGGGGCTCGGGTGGGCCCCTCCTCACCTTAATCCTCTCTTAGGTGGTTACCACCCAACTTCCAACAAAAGGTTTTAACCACTTAAAAGATATAAAATAAATATTTTTTCACAAATTTATTTTACTCTTCATTTCAACCAGAAAAAGAAAAATTAAACAACTCCTCTTAGGCAAACGCAACTCCGAAAAAGGTGTTCCTAAGCAATTACCGGCGTTGCGGTTCCATCGGTGCCCTCAGAATTCGATTCCGAGCACCGGTTCAAAAGTTAGAAATTCCCGCTCGTTCGTTCACTGAACGTACCCGAGCTAAACTTCGGAAATTGATTCCGGGCACTCCGGGCCTCGGAATCAGGTGCCGTAAGAAACCGCGCTCTTGTAAAATTCCAAAAAAAATTAAGAAAAAATTTCCCTTGAATTTTACGGGTCTTTACACAACGTGTAATTATAAAAAGTTTTTTTTGACTCAACTACCAAAGATCGACAAAACGACCGTTATTAACTTAAATGACTACATAATTTTCGTAACATTGTAATAAGTGATATAAAAGGGATAATAAACTTTAAAAAGGTTCTTAAGAAAGTAGGGATTAAATGTAGTTTATTATTCAGGAGGTTAAAGAGCGGTCAAGTCAAGTCGGACCCGAGGTAAGGGAACTTCTTAACCAAATTTATGTTCTTTGGGTTAATCTCATACTTTCAAATTATTTCATGATATTATTATGTCCTATATTTTATTTATACTTTATTTATGTGTAAATATAGTGAATACACATAATAGATCTACTTTATTTAAAAATGATCTTTGTAAGGGATTTCGTCTCAATCTCCTTTCATTGAAGCATATTTTGTTTTATACACAAATTTATATTATACAGTGTATAAACCCCTTTGAAATTTATGTTTTTTAAAAAGGAATCTTTTTCATAAGAAGTGTTTTACTAAATGAAAAAAGGGAATGTTTAGTCTTACGTATGTGGCGACAACGACTTCTCCGCCGTCGTGACCATTATTTGAGTTTCGGCTTCCTCTACAAGCCATAACATTTTTTTAAATGAAAAATAAATACCAAGTTTTAATTTTCTTTTATTTTTGTATTGAAAAAGGTTTTGAAAGTGTTTTTTAAATATATCAATGTGTTGTATTGATATATTGTGATTGAAATGTGGAAATGTTATGTTTCCTTTATGCATGTTTTATGTGATACGATTATGTTATGGTTTATGATATGGTTAAACCTGTTCCTATGAGGAATGAATTGGATTTAATAAGTGACGGGTGGAGCCCGCTATAGCTCCTCGATGCATCGAAAGGTCTCATGAGACAAACTAGTGTCTTGGCACGAGGCCTTGAAAAAATCGTATTTGTGGTCTTGGCATGAGGCCGTGGCTACGTGGTTATGATAGTCTGGGATTATGCATTCCATCCTTATGAAAGTGGTTATTGATGTTGCATGTGATTATATGACCACTAGAATATCTATGTGAATAAGTAAATGGAATTATCTCATTTTACTTTTTCCATATTATGTTGAAGTTCATGTTTAAAAGGATTTTTTTGCCTTAAATGCTTTTGTTTATTTTTGAAAGCATCCACTATATTGTTATCCTTACTGAGCATCTGAGCTCACCCCTTTCAATGTTTTAATTTACCAGGATGTGATGAAGTATATTATGAATGACCTGTAGGGATTGTATGAGGGGATATGAAGACAAGATGTTTTTTTAGTTTTGTTTCATTTTATGATGTAATGTAACATTTATGAATGTATCTAGTGTTTCCAAGGATACTAAACTAATCGGTCTTTTGAGACTTGATCTTTTTGATCATGCCAATGCTACGCAATAACGCACCGACTCTGGGTAGCTGTGATCGGGGTGTTACACTAAAACATCATTTTAAATGTTTTAATTATTCATTCTTCTAATCCTTTCCCATTAATGTCCATGTTTTCAAAATGGTTTTATGGATTTATTTATTTGGACATGAATGTTTTAAAATATTAACTCTATTCAAAATTTTCAAAGTGATATAGGACACTTTGATTCTAAACTAGCTTTTAAATGAATTCCTTTATATGAATTTTAAATTATTTCATGAAAAAGGGATATTTCTCTCAATGATTTTTACGGAACATTTTAAACTATGTCAACATCATTTATGGGATATTATTCTTGAACGAGGCTAAATTTTTATGATAAAAATATTCCATATTGTATTGAAGGTTTTATGATATGTTTGACTATGGATGTTTTATTTTTATACCATTCATGGGTTATGGTAATGTATTGACATTTTGTATTCTAGTTTTAATACGAATATTTATGTTATGTTTCAACCTATCTATAAGTGGAATGTATTGGACTTTGTTTGTGATGGGTGGAGCCCACTATTGCTTCTCTTTGAATCGGTATGTCTCATGATACTGTTAAAACTGGAATTGGGTGAGGCCTTTCCCATTTTGATATATGGTTTTGGCTGAGGCCTCAATCATTTTTAGATGTCTTGGCCGAGGCCTTGAAAAAATGTTTCAGAATGTCCGGCATTATACATTCCATCATTATGAAAATCATATTGATGGTTCATGTGTTTATTCGACAAGTATAATACCCATTAATATGTTTTATTATGGCATTATTTAATCATCTCATATTCCTTTCATAAAGTTTACATGTCTATTATTTCTAAATTCATGTCTTTTCAATTATTTACAGTGCCTAATGATTATGTTATCTTCTGCAATATTTCTTACTCTTACTAAGGGATTGATCTCACCCATTTATTATATTTTACATTCCCCAGATTCCAAGAAGTGTATTATGATTGATAAGTAGGGTTAAGTTAGGGGATTAATGTAATTCTCAAATGATCATTTGTGTTGTGTTTTATTTTCTAATGTGAAATGTAACGTTCATGTATGCAATATATCATTCGAGACAACTAAACTGAGCAGTCATTCGATACAGGATTCCTTTTAAAAATTCCAATTTATTATAATAATGCACCGAAACTATTCTTCTAGGGTCGCGAAATTACAGTTTGTTACAGAGGAAGTATAGAAATAACCTTGGAAGTTGATTTAGATAAACTCTGATTAGAGAACATTAACATAACATAGACTTTTAGGATTAGTATAGAAGAACTTCCTAGAATTTTGGTAATATATAAATTTCGTGTATTATCTAAATAATATATAGATATCTGAATACGAGCATATAGAGGTGGCTCTAGCAAAGATGTACCAAGGAGTGAAAACACCGACAAGGAGTTTCGGGCTTGACCTGGGGTATCCTGGTACATGACAATGAGCCTTGTTTCACTCTCAGTTATGAAACTCATGGGGGATATGCTTAGGATTATTCACATTTTCATTATAAGACATTTTGAAGGATTTAGGTGTAAATACTTCCTCAATGAAAAAATTTTATGATTATAGATTATATACATAATCTTTTCAAGTTACTTTAGGTATTTTAAAAGTTTGGAATTATGAATTATGATTTATAAACTAACCAAGTTTATGCCATTGTTTAGAAATGGTGCCTAGTAGAATGAATGAAAATTCCAGGAATACCCATGATCGAAATATTAAGAAGGATCATATTTTTCATGGTATTAAGACAACATTTAAAACATAAATAGTATCCGACATATTCACATTATATAAAGAAATATAATCATGTTTTAATAAGATAATTAAATAATTCACTGAGTCCTATGGCTTTGGAGGGAAGAAAGAGAAGAAAATAATGGAAGAGAGAAAGATGGATAATGGGAAGAGGGGAAAAAGGATTTTCCTGTATGTGATAAATATGGACAGAATCAACTTGGTAAATGCTTGAAGGGAATGTGAGTTTGTTATAAGTTTGGATGAAAAGGATACCAAGTACGTGATTTCAAGGGAAACAAAACAGTTTCAAATGTATAATGCTTCATCTTCAAGGAGTTGGGACCCTACGCGAATAAATGTCCAAATCATCATAGTATACCCCAAATGTAGCTATTAGATAATAATCATATTATGATACTACCGAAGATGAAGAAGAATGATTAGAGTTTTTATGTTGTTAATAAAGTATTGTGTCAATTGAGTATTGTATTAATGTTGTACATGCTATAATAATTATAGAGTATATAAGGATTGCACTGCAGTTTTATTTCATTAAGGACTTGAGATTGTGTGGAACCAAGAAAAGTTATTCAATGGCAGGTTAATTGTTTTGGAAAATATATGGTTGAAAGAAAGATAAAACATAATATGGTTCTAATTGTGAGGTAGTGATTTTGGAATATTATATGATTGATTTGTATAAATTATATTAGATATTCTTGACTACCTTGAAACTGATTAATGATTCATATATTCCATCATTGTTGGAGTTTACAACATTTTTTTTATAGAAGGTGTATATCTAGTTTTCTATAAGGAATAAGTGGAGAATGAATGTAATAAATAAGGTTTTATGGTAATTCAGGGTGTTACAATTTTTTGAAAGAATACACGATGATGGTATTCACATGTTATTACATGGAAAAAGCATCTTAATTGTGTTTACCTTCCTTAAAAATTTTTGACCGTGAGTTTGGAAATAATTATTTATGATAAGTCTAAAGGATGCAATATATTTTGTTTGACATTCGATAATATTTTTAGGGTTAAATCATTTCATTAGATTATATTTGGATTGTCATAAAAAGGACAACCTGGAGGTCGGGTGACAACCAATCATGTCCGGTAAGGCCGCGAGACTTGAACTCACAACCGAATAGTGACAAGGTTGTATCACCTACCATTGGCCTATGTGATGTCCTAGTTTGTATAATGTCATTTTTTTAAATGGTCTAACAGATAAATTATAAATTAATTTTTTTTGGAACCCTATACAATTAGGATAAATAAAATATTTTTGAATTGTATTATCATTCCGTGTTAATGATGAGTTTGTCGAAGGAATTTGTTAAGGGATGAAACTATACTTGTCAAGTGTATATATATTTATATGTTTTCCTCTTATTCTATGTATAAATCTATTCTTAAAACTTTAGGGATGGGATCTTAAAACCAAAAACGTGTTACCCTAATACAATATGTTTTGTTGAACTAATGATATTTTACATCATCCTAGATTAATGTCTTTAAGGCCCTCAATTTTACAATTGTTTGTGATTGATGACCTCAATAACTCTCTATAAATATTTATGTTTCTCCTCCAATTATGTCTCTCTAATTTCCAACAATTTTCTCCTAATCGAGATCATAATTGGGTAGTGACTTTTTAATTTCCATTTCCATTTAATTAATACAAAATTTTATTAACCCAATGTTCGATGTGGGTTTTCCAAAAAGGTATTTTTGAATATTTAACATTTTATTTTTGAAGAAAAATTTAAAATTGTGAGGACTCAATTTATTGAAGGAGGGGAGAATGTAACACCCCATGATTTAATAGTATGTTATCTCTTCAATGTAATTCAACAACTTGTGCTACACGCAACAACGAGTTCGAGCGCACAATGAATTACCAAACTAGCATTTCAAAAAGCGGTTATAAATAGTATTATCTGAATTTGGAATTTTATGTATTTCCAATATAATTTTGACATTCATATTTTGTGTTTCTTAGACATAATATAAGGACAAATTAAATTTTTAAGATAAAATAAGTATTTTTAAAAAAATTCAATTTTTATGCTTATTTAATGAAGAATCCTTTTTAAAAAAATATTTGGCACTTATATATTCAATTTAATGAAATTAAATTCTTCTTTAGAAGAATGAAATAAAAATTTATTTTTGATAAATTTTTTGTACATTTCTAATGACTTGTATTTTGATGAATACTGAAAAATAATAAATTTTAATTGACAACATCATTTTTAATCGAAATAATTTATAGTGTTAAATTATACATTTTAATGGTTTGGATATATAATTAGATTATATATTTATCATTTAATACAATTTAGGTCATTATAAGTAATTTCACATTAAAATTTGACAAAAACACTTGTCAATCTTTTGATAGTTTTTACTTTTTAAAAAACATCTTTTTGGTTTTGACAATGGGAATTACATTTAAATTAATAAATAAAACTTCTATGGTTTTAATTTGGTAAAAAAGACATAATTTTTTAATTAATAATATCAAAATTATATTAGGGTGAATTTTTGATATTTTTCTGAAAATGTTCAATTTTTTATGAATAGTGAAACACACTACGTAATTATTTAAAACCGACTTTTTATTTAAATAATTAATTATTTAATTAAAATTTATTTTAAGTCAAAATATATATATAATATCTATATAAGTTCAATGTAATTTATTAGAGTCATTTTATAATAAAATTATATGTAGAAAATTTTAATGAACTTTTTAACGTTTTTTACCCACCTTCTAGGAGCATTTACAAATCTGCATGAAACATAATTTTACCACTTCTATGAGTTGAATTTAAAGAATCTGAGAGACAAGGTTGACATTAGTATTTAAAATTTTCTTCAATAATATGAAAATAATTTTTGGTGAACAATAACTTTTGACTTTTTTTCCCCACGGTAAAAAGTAATTAGGGTAATTAAGGGTAAAAATGTTATTATAATTACCCTAACACATGTCCTAATTATATTGGATAAGTGTAATTAGACCAGAAACAACCATATAAATAAAATATGATCCTCTTTGGTCAACTTGGGTTATATTAGGACATTTATTATTATTTCATTTAAAGAATAGTTAAAAGTGTAAAATTCAAAATATAATAACTAAACCATTTTTTGTATAGGGATAAACACAATTTAAATTAGACTATATATATTAATTATAAAGATAAAAATATTTCCTAAATTATGGTAATTTTATTTATAATTTTTAGACCTTAAATAATTTAATTTATTTATACCACATGATGATGCACTAATTACCTTATTAATGAAATCTTAAAATAATTGATATTATAAATTATCAAATAATAGTAAATTGAGAGTTCTGATAAATTAAACTAATTTTATCGTTTAATATGACATGATAGGGTTGATTAGATAAATTTTTTTCAAAGTGATAAGTTTTTTATGACTTTCACAAAAATAAAATACCAAATAGTGTCAAAATTGACATAAATTAATTTTTAAAAGAAATATATTATTTTTGGATTATATAATAATCCTAAAAACATATGGTTCTGAAAAAGGGATTAAATAATAGTATATATTTCATTAATTAACCACTTTAGGTTCTCTTTTATGTTTATAGATTGTTTATTAACCATATAGTGTAAGAATACAAGAAGACACGGTAAAATTAAAACTATTTAACTAAGAGTAAAATCTAAAATATAAGGTTAAAATAGTAACATAAACATGTCTAAAACCTATTTGTTGAGAGATTTTCGAACATTCCACACTTTAACCTAGATTTAAATCATTTTGGATCCATTATAAACCTAAATTGATTTTATTATAAAATAATATTTCAAACATTTCTTAACCTGACCCTCACCTCTATTATAAAAGAGTATTTCCCCTTCCCTCAAAATCACACCTCCAAAGAGATTTTTCTTGGCCAAAACCTGCCCAAATCTCCTCCCAACATTTCTCCCTTCCACCTAGAGGCCTTACTCTGATCAGAAATCTTATCTAAAGAGCCTTTTTGATCATCTGAAATGGAAACACCCGAAGAAGAGGTAATTTTTTCACCACCCTCTTTCATGTTCTTTTCTTCTTACCATTCCTATTTATTTGTTGTTTACATACCAAAATAATAACTCTAGTACCTTCTACATACTGTTATGTTATTATAAATATGGTACAATCATATTATTTATTTTAACAATCCTATAAATGACAATGTCAACATACGTTCATACGTACGACTTACCGTCTCCACGTCGTGGTGTAGTTTGTTATTCAAACACATCATTATTTGGATGGATATAATAATGAGTATAACTATTGTAAATAATAAATATAATATTTTAATGATTCTTTTTATATGATATACCATCCAATTACAAATTATTTCACCATCAATATAATGATATTGTCGCTCGTGCGAACGTACAGATTACCGTCTCTACGATACAATGAGATTCATTCTCACATTCACCATTCAAAAATGATTATAAAAATATATATTATTAATAAGTATGTAATATATGACATAATAATGATACTAGATATAAATATATATATATATATATATATATATATTCACTTAGATAAATCTTATTCACTTACTTTCGTTCAATACGATATGAAAATAGAAACAACATTTATGTGTATGTACGACCTTCCGTATCCATAAACGGTACCTTCCATTTAGTATATCTATCTATTATAAATATTTATATTCTAAATATATATGATATATAAATCAGGGTTCATATTCTGGAAGTATTTAAATCATGATCTAAATTATACGATCAAGAATAACAAGTTAAAACATGTACAAAAAAGAAAGCAATTATTACCAAAAAAGATAATTTAACATGAAAATAATTATTAAACGGGTTGTATAAATTCATAAATAAATCATATATGATATAATAAATATTAATATGGTTTTGGTATACTGTGGTCATTATATAGGAGGTTAAACATAACCTCTACCAAAGGAAAGTGCATGGTAAGTGTTAATTTCACAATCTCTTTATTATTTGAGGTTGTTTTTACATATGTATCTACAGGGATATATTTCTTATCCCTATCCATGTTTCATAAAAGTATTTTCAAAGGGATTAATTTTAAGGTACTTTTAACTAAAAAATCATTTTAAATATTTTAATGATTTATTATTCTAAACCATTCTCATTAATTTCCATGTTTTCAAAATAGTTTTAAGGGTTTATTTATATGGAAATGAATGTTTTAGAATTTTAATTCCATTGAAAAGTTTCAAAGTGTTATGGGGAACTTATATTAAAAACAATCTTTTAAATGACTTCCTTTATATGAATTTTATACAATTTCATGAAAAATGGATATTTCTCTTAAAAAATTTTACTGATCATTTTCAACTATGTCAACAACGTTTACAATAAATTATTCTTGATCGAGGTTGATTTATTATGATACAAATATAGAATATTTTATTAAAGGTTTTGTGATATGTTTGACTATGGATGTGTTATTTTTATACCATTCATGTTATATGGTTAAAGTATTTTAAATTCCTATGATATTATTTATACGAATGTATATGTTATGTTTCGACCTTTTCATGAGAGGAATGTATTTGACTTAGTATGTGACGAGTGGATCCCATTATAGCTCCTCAGTGCATCGGTAGGTCTCATAAGACAATTAGATGTTGACTTTCCTGAGGCCTTTCCCATTTTCATATATGGTTTTGGCCGAGGCCTTAATCATTTTTATACATCTTGGATGAGTCCATGAAAAACTGTTTTAGAATGTCTGACATTATACATTACCTCATGATGAAAATAATATTGATGGTTTATGTGGATAATTGACTAGTTGAATACCCATGACTATGTTTTATTATGGAATTATTTAATCATCTCATATTCCTGTCATAAATTTTACATGATTATTATTTATAAAGGTGTGTGTTTTCAATTACTCACCTTGCCTAATGCCTATGTTATCTTCCACTATATTTCTTACTCTTAATGAGCATTATATCTCACCCCTTTCTTATATTTTTTTTTCCTAGCATTCCAAGAAGTGTATTATAATTGATAAGCATGGTTAAGATAGGGGATTAATGGTGTTATCAAAGGTTCATCTGTGATTTTTTTTTGTTTTCTAAAGTTTAATGTAACGTTCATGAATGTAATCTATTTTCCAAGACTACTAAACTGATTAGTATTTGAAGAATTGATTCCTTGTAATCTTGAAAATGTATTAAAATAATGCACTGAATCTAGGATTCTAGGGTCTGGGAGTTACATCTAATATCACTAAGGTGTAATTAAATTTTTTATGAATTAAGCGGATCTAGCCATAGGAATTTTGAATGAAGATTCTTCATACAATGGAAAACTCTCTAGATAAAAAAGATATGGATCCCATGACTATGAGATGTTCCATAATTATTGCATCATCATTAGTGATAGAGTTTTTTGATAATGGTGCACCTCATTCATTTATATTAGCTCATATTGTGAACGTACATTTTTTGATAGGGTGGGTCTCTTGACTAAGGGTCCAATAAAAATTCATTAAATTAAAACACGATTACTTGAGTATAAACAAAAGTAATTTTATTAAAATCATTTTCATGAAATGGATGAAGATTAGGTGGGGGTCATCCATCTGTTTTAGATCAATTTTGATTCCTTTATTAGAGAGTACATATGCCAACCGATAAGAATCTCAATAAACATGATTAATGGTGAATTTGATCTTTGTGAGGCTAGAAAGGAATTTCATCTTCCCATAGTGTGTTTCTAGGATAAATGAATGATTCCATTCTGAATTTCTTACACAATAGTGGTATATTATTTTTCCTTCCATATTGTGTTCCACCAACATTGATTAGAAAATTAAACTACATAAATGATAATGATAATGTCAGCCACTAAAGATGAGGATATTCTAGATGTTCTATGAAAACAAGTGATTTTCAACTAATATCTAGCAAAATGGCACCACATCTCTTAGGTTCTAGGGTACCTTTTGAGGCCCAATTAGCATTTATTTTTATCCAAACACACTGTAGAGCATGCTAGAAGAATTTAAAGAATCATTATTTCTTTTTAAATTACCAACAACATGGGGTTTTCTAAGAACTAGGAAGTCCTGAACATTATTATGAAAGTAGTCAGATAGGATAGAATTATCCTCCTTGGTTGCAGGGACAATCTGCACAAGACCATCTTGAATAGAGAAGGGTTGATGTTTGGGCATTAGAGTATTTTTTCCCTTACAAATGTTGTATAATAGTTCTACAATAGCTATGAAGAACAAATTTATAATTTGGGGTGTGACCTGTACAGTAGTACAGTGGTGAACCATTGCACTGATGCTATGAAGAGATGGAACCATGTGGTTAAAAAGGATTTGTACGGTTGTCCAAAAGGGAAGTGGATATAGAACATGAGTGGAATATAGGTGATTCATCTTACCGGTATTGATTTTATTACCTTAACATAGATCATATAATAATTCCATAACATTTAAAACAAGTGATAGTGGGTAATCTCTGATGAGAAATCATCCAAATCTGATTGAATCTTAATGTTTTGATCCAATATTTATTGAAACTCTTGGTCTATGATAAATTTTTATATGAGTCAAAGTTATCATGATAAAAATTTCTAAAACAAAGAGTTTTATTCTTGGGTAGACTCCCAAATAATGGTGTCTTAGTGAGGAGAAAAAACATAGTTATTCAGAAGGGTAAGATAGTTTTCTGAAAGCTCTATATTTGGACTATCTAGTAAATCATAAATTTAAATATTAGTGTCTACAGTAAAATGATGAGAATCTTCCATAGTAATAAGGGGTACCCATCCAATTACTAAGACAAATGTTATGAAAATCTTCCATGCAAGAGATCTATCTAGAGTGATACATAATGTCAGAGAAGGATGCTTTGGTTGTCAACCAAATAGAATAATCCATGTAGTATGAGAAACCCATTTTAATCTTTTGATAAATCATTCGTTGAGGATGTTGGGATCCAATGATTAATAATTTAATATATTCCATGTAAATATGTGCCGGAGTCCTTTATTTAATAGATTAAACTTTCTAATTCCAATACCACCTTTATCGAGAGGTTTACAACATTTTCTCCAAGGGATGGTGACCAATTTATTATCGAGCATGTTGACACTCTTTAAAAGGCTAATGATACAGACATTAATATTCTTGAGATGAAAGGTATGAAATTTATAAATAAGAAAATAGTATACTAGATTAGAAACAATGGTGTGGTTGATAATATAGATTCTACCATCCATTGAGAGAAACTTCCCTATCCCTGATGGGCGTTGATTTTTAACTTGATGAAAAATCCTAAAAAAGTTACTAGATCTAGGTATCACCCAAAATTAAGGTACTCCAAGATATTGAGTGGGGAAGGACCCCTCTTGGATACCCAAATCTGATAAGAGTTTATTTTTTCAAGCTGCAGAAATACCTCTTCAAAAATAAATGAATTATTTGTTCCAACTCAAACACTATATAGAAAAATTCTCATATTGGGAGAGGGTCACTTCGATATTATTAATGTTTCTTTATCTCCTTTCATAAAAATGATCATTTCATTAGCGTAGGGATGATTAGTGGGAGAAGCAATATTTCTTGAATCATGGATCTGCTAATGTTTTCCTTGCTCCACCATATGAGAGAGAAGTATACTCATGTAATATTTTTCCATGTTGGAGAGAGTTATAGAAAGTGGGTCACCCCATCCCACTCCCTTTAAGCATATAAAATATCGTTTTGGAGATCCATTAATAAGAACTAAAATATAATATCGTTTAAAGTGAGTGCTAACCTATTTAATAAAAGTTTCACTGAAGCCAAATCTTCGAAGAACATTGTAAATAAAACTCCAACCCATTGAATCGAAATCTTTCTTGATATCCAACATGAGAGAAATATGGCCACCAATCTTAGATTTCCTAAGGAGATAAAAAATTTATGAATCCATGTTGATGTAGTCTGGTGTGGTTCTACCATTCACAAAACAAAATTTATTCCAGTGAAAAAATTATTTTTAATTTTAGATATCTTGTTTTCAAGAATCTTGCTAATGATTTTATATCTTGTGTTGATTAGCACAATAGGTCTGAGAATATGAATCGGAAGAAAACCACCCTTTGACCAATCAATAGAGATCTGAGAGAATTATATCCCAATATTTCTGAGAGAAAAATTTTGGAAAGCCATTAGGACCTAGAGCATAGACTAAATTATGACAAAAAACATTATCTTTTATCTCAAAATCATAAGGAATGCTTGTGAGCTAGTTTTCTCCTCATCATTATCTAAAAAAAGGAATGATTCCACCATAAATATTTTGTTGATTATTGGCCCATTGAAAATATCTAAAATGTATGTTGTGAACTTGTAAAATATTTCTTCTAATATTTTATCTTATCATAAAAATATTACTACACCCCATGAAATGAAGAGATAAAAGGGTATATACTGTCCTTATTGAGTTTTTTCTTTATTAGATATTGATCTCAATTGAGATTTTCTAGTTATCTATATTAAATCTCTTTATTTAATATTTGGGATGGATTGTCTCATTACTGGTAAAGAAAAAATTTACTAATATCATTGAAGAATCTCTTTTACTATACATGATGGGGAGTGTCATGTCTTTCAGGGATAATGTGACTCAAAGAGATGTAGATTTTGAAAATCTTATCCATTGTTGGGGAAAATAATATTAGTGTTTTCGTTTGACTATGAGTGCGAATATTTTGGCGATTACCTCCCTCCAATTCTCATTGTGTTTCTTAGCAATTTTATGTCTAACATATCTAGTTTTCCCTTAATAAGGGAGGTAAAATTTTAAATTGATTTAGTGTCTTTTACTCAACTAGTATCTATTCCTTCATCCCACAAAATATTAGTTAAAATAAAATATCTAAAGACTCATTTGGATGATCTTTTAGAGAAAGTCTTTCTATGCATGAGTGTGTCGCATTGGGCGGTTCCTATTGTCATTGATAAGAAAACTGATGGGTCAATTAACCTTTTTATTCACTATAGGAATATCAATTGAGTTAATATAAAGAAAAGTATTCATTGACATTGATTAATGATCAATTTAATAATTTGAAAGTGGTTATGTAGTTCTACATGAGTTTTCTTCAATCTATTAATCACAAGTTGAGAATGAATGAAGATGAAAATAAGAAAACCTCCTTCGAGAACACGGTATTTTAGTTGATCATAATAAGTTTAACACTACTATAACATTGGAAAAATTATGGAATTTTTTCAATATTTAGATAATCTTCTGTTTTTCTGGGTATTATAATTGGTTTACAACAGATTCCTCAAATTTGGCCTCTATGTTGACTATACTCACTTATATTGGAGTGATGTTTTTTTGGGATAATAAATGATGATTTTTTTATTCAGCTTAAATTTATTCCAACTTCAATATTAGTGTTGACTCTTATAGAGTCTATGAAGGGCTATGTGGTCAATTTTAATGGATTAGGTTCAATTTTGGGTTATGTTTTTTAGAGGGTGATCATGTTGTTGCCAACAACTTTTGGAAGCTTAGTCCACATGATAAAAATTATCCAACCCATGATCGTGAACTCACATATTTGATTCATGAAATTAAAATTTGGTTGAATTACCTTTAATTATATATGATTATTGAAAATTCCAACCACAATAGTTTGAGTTATATCTTCTCTCAAAAGGTTTAAATCTCCACCAGAGGAGTTGAGTAAAGAACCTATAACCTCTTTACATTTCCCTCACTAATACCATGGGAAAGAGAATTTCATTGCTGATAGATTAATATGGAGTCTCCCAACCTAGTATATTAATGAATTATATTAATATTGAAATTTTACGATTTTTTTCACAATTTTATTTCAGAGCTGAGGAAAAGGGGTAGAGGTTGTCTTGTCTAGTTTTTAGTTGAACTCTACTCTTATCAAAATAATTCGTCAGGAATATCAGCTTGATGGTGAATTTTTCAGAATTAGAGACACTCTTTATTATAGGGAGAAAAATGATGAGTGACATTTCTACAAATCGTTATTTAATAATTTCATAATTGGTTCATTGTGTTTTCATTTTTGATAAATTTTATAGTGGGGGATACATGTTGTACCTACCTCCCTTAAATAAATATTTCGCTCATAACTCAGTTATTTTAATGAGTTTTTATCATTCCCAAGAACATGTGTGATTTCCATATTCTTTATTTCCTCCGAATATATCTAATTAACTGAGTAAAAAATGTATCAATCATGAATTTTATTGAATAGGTTATTATGAGATATAGGGTTGGTATATTTGAAATGTAAAAACATCATAAGATAAATGAGGAAGATTCGAATCAAAAGTGAATTAGATGCATGAAAATATTTTTTCTCAAGATTGGTGTTCTTCCCGGTCAACTCCAAAATTATTCACGAGAAATCACCTATTGATTTCTATAGTATTATCACACTTTTAATTTCAGCATTAATGATAAATTTCATCCTTAATTTTTCAATATTTGCATTGTTTTAGTTTGAATTTTGATCTAGAATTTCTATTTCGAAAAAAAATGGAAAAAGGGAGGGATATTTAGATATTAAAAAAATGGTGAACTCACCACCATGTATTTTAATGATATTTGGGCCACTAATACATCTTTTGATAATGAAATTTTATCCAGCAATATAGTAATAAAATTATAAAAACATTTTCTTTTAAACTCATACATTTTACTTAGGAAAGAGATATACATCTTATCTTCTCCCAACCCCATACTTGAGACAAACAATAATAATTCATTTTACATATAGTGAAAGTAGGATGGGGTCAAATTTATTATAATTTGAATTATTTAAAAGTTATTTCAAAGATTCTAAGGTATTAAAAAATGTAATATATAAGGGTATGAAAAATTGATAGTTAAATTCAAAAAGGTCTTTCAATATGGTGCCTTGATCATACTCACCCAATTCCATGAACTCTAACATTTTTTAAAAATAATAAATCATCATGTTATATATCACACAAAATGAACCAAGAATCTCTATATAAAGATACATTAATGATTATTTAAAATAGGTTTTGAAACATCTCTGATTGGCCAAGATTTCAATTTAGATAAAACTAGTGAACATGAGTTTCATATTAAAGAATTATTCCTCAAATGAAAATATAATCATTCAGGAAACTAAATCCACCCATCAATAATTTAAATCTTCAAAAATTAAAATCAAAAAATGTTTCAAAAGTACTAAGATGGTTTGAATTTTCCCAAGTATTATATTGAGCTCAATAACCCAAAAAAACATGAAAATAAAAAAACATGTAATCTAATGAAATCCTGAAAAAAAATCCTAAAAATAGTTTTATATCCACCCCCCACAAACTAATTATATTTAAAACCACATTTTTTCAATTAATATAATGATATTCATTCATAATTGTGTATAGGTATAAAACAAAATAAATAAAAGTAATGACACAACCTAGTTTATATTAATGTTGAAGACAGGAGTTAATCTTCTAGCTACTTCCACATTAAAACGAAAATAAATAATGTAAAAAATATTATTAAATTAACAAAATATAAATTTAATTGGGAAAGAAATGGATAATTCTTGGTTAGACCCCCCATGTGGGTGTTACATTTTTTCTTCCCCTTGTTCGACAATTGCAGCGGTTTCGCCACAATTGGAAGGTGGATGGGGTTTCTTTCTTAGAAACCACCAGACCATCATTCTCATAGTTATCTTTATATAAAATTTTTCATAGGGTAACCCATTTATAATTTACATTATCTCCTAACCAATTTCAATGTGGTTTAATTGTAAGGATAGGGGAGAGAGGAATAATGGGTCTTCTTTGTTCACATCCACTACTTTTGTGGCCTCTTTGACTTCAATATCTAGGGAATTACCATGTGGTCATTTTTCCAAAAATAAAAAAATGGGATGTTAGAGAATATTTCCACTTGAATATGATTGAAAAATTATGAGGTAATAAATTAATCCCCCCCTTCATGAAGGTCATCAAGAAACACAGTCTCTTCTAGAAAGGCCAGTGAGATTTCTTTTTTAGGGACTTCTTCGTCTTCTTCCATAAAAAGAGAGAGGTAGATTGATATTGATTATTCATTAGAAATATGGCAGTATCGCTTATCTTTTGTTCTTTAACACAATCTAACCAATATTTTCCTAAATCATGTTGATCACCTAAAATTGTATCAATTGGAGTGGGATATTCAGGAACCTCTTCAAGCCATGTCCAAGGAGAGATGATTGGATCTTAAAATTGCAAATTCAAGTGTAATTATAGTTATTCAACATCTAATGTTGGTGGGACAACATTTACCTATTATTATTCATATTGGTTCTAGTTGTTTATCATTCTATCCATATAACATTATCTTCATTAACATTAGTGGCTAGAGAAGGAACCAATTTTCTTTATTTTTTGAGATTTTTGAAATTCTCTTGAATCCTTAATGTATCTTGCTTCATTGGATCATAAATGAATATTACCTTATAGGATCACCATAAATTTTATAAACAGGACAATAATGTATTCACCATAAAAATAAAAATTGGATGAATAAATGAATTATATGCAATGAATCACTTCTTTTAGGTTTTGAAAATTTTGAATGTTATTATATTTTATTTGAAAACATTATGTCCAAGGTATTGGCCTCCCTGAAAATGGAAACAAATTGATAAAATGTATTTTTTTTGCAGATCCCTCACTAATATAATTTTATTACATAATATTGCAATATATAGTGCACACTCAGGGGTGATCTCTCGAGGATACCACTTACAAAAAACAAAAATTATATTTTCACAATTTATAATCTAACTCATATATAACTATCATAACATATGTATATTTGGTTGTTTGAAAATTTTCATAAAATATAAACATAATAAATATAAATTAAAGTATAACTAAATAATATTAGAATAAAAAACGAAGACAACTATTCTCGGGAGTTCATGGTGATTGAAATCGTTATTTAAAATGGTTCTAAATATTCAATTCAACCAAGTGATCAATTTCTGTCTCATTACAACATATAATTTAAAATGTGATTAACCAACATGGATACCTGTTCATTTGAGGGAATTCCCCTTTCAAATTTTAACTATGCGATATCTTTACTAAGCATAAACACTCATTTCATTCCCCACTGTATGCATGAAAAAAAATATTAAAGGTAAGGATAAATGAGAAATGATAAGAACAACTTAGTGGTAGAGAAAATGGGGTGAACACTCAACATAATAAATTTAACCACCATGAAAATCTCCAATTCAAAAAAAGATTTATGAAATTATAAAATAATAATATTATTCAACTCATCAATCCATCACTTAAACATGAGTTGAGGTTAGTTCTCCCATATTTGAAGATTTGAGTAGTGAAAACGGAGAAAGAACACATGAAATAACAAAAAAAAGATTAAGGAAGGTGAATGAAGAACAAGTAAAAGTTAATATATATTTAAAATTTTATGAACTAATACACAAAAAACTATAACTCACCCCCTTTAAATTTTCAATCCTTGTAAAAGGTATAGGATGCACATATTTACAATTATAATGTGAGAATGTTTGGACTTCAAAATATGTTCTATGAATTGATTTTCAGGGATAAAATATTAAATGAAATAATTGGTAAAATCTATCTTCAGTAAAGTTTTTCCTTTATTCCACTCTCATTCTTCCACTAAATTAAAGATAAACTGATCATCTTTTGGAGGAGAAAAATCTAATTTACTCGAATACATTAATTATGTCTAGGATATTCTTTATATTCTAGAATTCCAAATTTCCATAACATTATGACCATGAAACTTGTAGATTCATGGGTGTAATCCCTCATTAATTATGTTTATTCATATTTTTTCCAGCTCCATTCCAAATTTCATATTCATCAAGTACGACCAATCCGATTAAATGTATCATCTTTAAAAAATTACATATCTGTACATTGTTTTTTAGGCCTAGGTTGTGAGATGGTTTTTGTAATCTAAATGAATTATTTATCTTTGAATCTATAAGAATGAAATGATACCAATGATATCAAAAATACTGAAAAAAAAGTAACTTCACAATTTGGATTAGTTTAGAAATTGTTATGCTTGAAATAAAACATAAGAAATAAAATATTTAAATCCCAAAATTAGGTCATTTTGTATTTAAGCTCAAAATACTAAAAAACCTAATAAAGTGTATAAATACACCGTAAAATAACATTATACTGGGATTTAAAATAGTTAATTATAGTGTAAAAAAGTTATCTTCGTTATCGTATTTCTAAAATACCAAATGGCCAGTGCACCTACGAACCACTAATATGATTTATGATTTGAGGCATCCATTCTAGTGGCCTGGTATGTGACATGACACCAGTGATATTGTCTCTCATTATTATTCTTTACAATAGGTCAAGGATGTGCACTATATAAATTTAGATATTCCTCATCCACATCCAATTCAAACAAGGAAGTGGGAGGAGTTATCCATGGTATTTGTGGTTGAGTTTCCATGTACCCAGTGGATGAATAGTTTAATATGGGTTGTGATCGATTGGATGAATAAATTAGATTACATTAAAACAATTCATGAAAAAACCATAATTTAGGATATATTAAATATCTATGTAGGAGATATGTTTCATTTTCATAGAGTTTCAATTGCAATAATCTCTAATAAACATCCATTTTCACTACTCACTTTTATAGAGGCCTCTTAGAGTAACTAGGATTCTAGGTTCGTTTGAGTATCGAATACCAACCACAGATGGATGGAATGATAGAGGGGGTCATTGGGATTATTGATGTTATGATTCATTATTATGTTTATGAGTATGGTGGGGGATTTAGATGACTATTTTTGACTATTTCAGTTCATTTATAACAATGGATACAAATATTTGATTAGAATAAATCCTTTGGAGGACTTGTATATTTGGTGATTTAAATATCTATTGTATTGTTCAATGATAAGTGATTGTTTATTGGTTGGACCGAGATTGGTAAAAGAGACAACATTAATTTTTTATTTGATTTATGAGAGAATGTTGATTGAACAGATCAAGTATAGTTATAATTCCTATCATCAACATATGGTATTCGAATTTACATTTCTTGACCATGTGTTCTTGAAAGAGACACCTTTTTGGGTCATTGGTGGCATGGGAGGAAAGGTATGATTTCCCCTCGTCTAGTGGGACCTCTTAAGGCTATCAAGTAGTTGGGGAAAGTGGCTTATCATTTTTCACTTATTCAATAGTTCATGTTGATACAAAATGTGTACCATGTTTCACATCTATTGAAGAATATTTCTTATGTACAACATGTTATGAGCTTGAGTGATCATGATGTTGAGCCTTATTTATTCATGATTTATCATTTAGCTCAGATTGTAGATGCTAAAACCAATTATCATATTGGGAGGAAAATACCTTTGGCCTGAGTGCTATGGAAGGACGGTTCTGATACGCATGAGACATGAGAGAGAGAGAGGAACTAATGAGAGAGTGGTGGCATCATCCTATTAATATTGAGATGTCTTAATAGGATTTATATGGATAAAAGGTTTCTACAATAGGGAGGTTATAACCCCGTGATACTATTTTTAGGTACTAATTAACCCTCATTTTGTATTATTCTTTGAATGGTTCATGTATTAGGTCACATTAACTATAATATTAAATTTTTTTTGTAAATTTAATTGTTATGCATGGTTGGTGCATGTTTTGGGAAAACCATGCACCCTCCCCGTATAAACACTAAATCCTCAGGTAGCAGGGGCTATCATAGATGGAACATGGTTTGAAAAAACCATCACCCACTAGTAGAAAATGTGCACCCCAGTATACGAGTGAATTGTTTGGGTGTACGGTTTGTCCAACTGTATGGTCATTCCCAGCTAACTATGAACACGGTAATTATTATCTTTTAATATTTTAAAATAAACTATAAAAGAATCTTTTTATCACATTATAATCCCCAACTCATCATATATCTAAAACCTAGGTTGTAAAGTCACTCAAGAACCATTTCTGGCTCCTTTAAACCCCTTCTAATGAGGATTGAAGTGTAATGAATCTCAATTGATCACCCCTTGGTAGGTAAATATTCACTCATTCATTCTATATATATCCCTATTTGTTTACTCCATATGGTTTCTTTGATTGTTATGTGTTTGATGGATCAAAACAACTTTTTTGAATCTTTATTCTTAATTCATTTGTGAGATTTCAGTTTCTATCATTCTTCATTGGAAAATACCATTATCAGTGTTCTATTATGTGATATTTCTTGATAAAGGAAGATGGATCCATTGTGATAATCCTTGTAATAAATCCTTTATTTTCACTATTTATATTAAATTGGTTTCAATAGAATTTTACAAAACCAAATTTTGTATGAATTTTTATTTTCATTGATTTGGTATGGATTTTGTGGAAAACCCACAATTCTAATGGAATTGGAATTTTTTGTACTTTAGAAATTTATGGGAATTGTAAATCTATCTGAGAATTGATTATAAAAATGTTTTAAAAATATTTTTTAAAACCTATGATTTTTCTTATATATAAAAGGCATAAAATTATGATAAAATCCATTCATTTAGTTTCGAAATGAATTTGGAATATTGAAACTAGAAATGGGTCAATAGTATTTTCAAGTGATTTGAAATTTTTTTCACATTATTGATTAATTTATTGAAACACATGGGAGCTTGGATAGTCAGTATGTTAATGGGATAATAATTATAGAATGATAATTGCCAAGAAATGGATTGAATATGAAAATACTAAATAAACCATATTCAAATTGTGGTTTTCCCTAAACTGGGAGTTGATGATTGTAATTTTTCCAAAAGTGGGAGTGGATATTGATCATTGTCACTAATATGTGAGTGTATGGTTTAAATATCTTTTAACTAACATACCTCATTGAGGTTGACCATTGTGATTTGACTTCATGTGACTACTTTTAAATGAATTCCATTGATTTTGAAACTATTTTACTCATGCCCAGTTGATTTATATAAACTATTTTCTATCAAATGATTGTTATTAGATTGTTTTTAATGATTCCATCTTTTCAAATGAACCGTATCATTTGATTTAAATATAGAAATTGTACTAGAATACCTATTTTTTAAAAATATTATATAAATATTGTGTCTATTTATTATGTCATCTTATTATAGTGCAATTAGTGTGACCATTGTTATATCCTAAATTTGTATAATGAAAATAAAAGCAATAATCTAAAAAATTATAACTGTCTTATGTAAAATAATGATTTATTAGTGAAAATAACTGAATAAAATTTTTTAAATTGTTATGTAAGTCTAAAATACATGCTAACACATTGTAATATTCAATCGACTATTTTTGTAGTAGTACATTATGTTGGTTCAAGATTCTGAGGCACGTAAAGCCACATAGAAGATGGAATAAAATTATTAAATATATTATATTAGTGGGACCAAATTTTGTTAAAAATAAATTAATAACTCCAAAATGGTGTGTCGTATAAAAATTTTGAGCCCAAAGTTAGGTTTTGGATGTGGTGTTTACCCTAGGTGGGGAATATCAATTATAAGCATTGGATGTTGGGATGTATAAATCATTAAAATAATTTATTTAATAATTTATTATTATAGTATTTTTTATAATAATTTTATATCTCCAAATAGGTCATTGTTTGACAATTCTGAGACCACTGTTTGGTCTAGAACACAATGGTTACCCTAGGCAGGGTATAACATTTCTAAGTGTCGGATATTTATATGCCTCACTAAAAAATAACATTCAATATCTAATTAGTAATTTAATATGTTTTTAAATAATAACTAATTAATTTCCTGCAAACGGTGAATTTTATGAGAAATTTGATACCACCGTTGTTTCTGAAATGGTAGGGTTTACCCTAAAAAGAATATTACTTTTATGTTAAATTAGTGTTTTGTGTTATTTAAATTTTAAAATGAAATAATAAAATATTTTTATAATTTATCCATTTTTAATAGAATAAAATAAATATTGAGTCTCATTCTTCCCTTTGCACACATGAAGAGAAAACATTAAACCACAATGTTCTTTTTAAACATTTTATTTTTTACCTTTTTTACCACAAATAAATTAGTAACGCCCTAATAATGAAAATCAATGAATCAAAAAATGAGAATTCTGTTGAATAGTTGATTAAATTATATGTTTTAAATAGCGGTTTTAAATGATACGATTTTGGGGTTATTAAATCACTGTACACCTTGGTAAATCTATTTTTTCATCTGGTCGAGTCCATCTAATTGTGGAACTCCTCCGTTCATGATTTTTGAAACCCCATTTTCTAATAGGCATTCACCATCAGATCTTGATGCCATCTGTACTTTCTATGAATGGTTCAATTGTAGGAAAAGGTGGGTTTTACTTTTATTTATTTTTATTCATTAATTTCATTTCCACTATAATAAATTAATGAAAAAGTGGTGGAATTTTATAAAAATGGTAAAATCATGATTATAATTCAAAAATTATCAATGGATAATTCGTAATATTATCAAAAGGTATTTACAAGAATTATGATAAAAGATAAATATAGAAATTAATTATCAAATGATAATTATTCCAAGTGCTACTCATAAAAAAGTGGGATAATTCCAATAATTTATCAAATGCTAAAATTAAACAATTATCAAATGGTAATTGAATGAATGTGTTAGAGATCACAAAATAAAATTATCAAAAATATTTGACAAAAATTGATATTAGTTAATTGTAAATGGATGATTTATGGTACTGATCAAAGTATAGTTGTAAAAATTATAAAAATATAACTATATAAAATAATCAAGGGTAATTATAAGTAATTATCAAAAAATTGTTGTTTCAATTTATCAAAGGATAGTCTATTAAATTATTAGAAGATATTTATTACATTTTTTGAAGGTTTATTTAATATATTATAAGATGATAATAGAGTGGATAAAAAGGATAATTAAACCTTTATAAGAATTTAATGATGAGATCATCAGTGGATAGTTATTAAATTAACAAATGGTAACTACATGGTTATCAAAGGATAATTACTAAATTTCTCAAATGATAATTGTTAAATTATCAATGGATAAATTATAAAGTATAATTTTTAATTCACATATAAATTTACAATTATAATGAATAATTTGATAAAAAATATAAATAGATAATTATTCTTGAAGGATGATATTGTATGCACCTGCTATCACCTGAACAGTGATATGAAAATTATTCACGAGAATGAAAACATCGTCACATGTGATATTATTATTAGTAATTTGAGAAAATATCTTTAATAATGAAAGTATCATCACATGTGATGTTTTTGTTTATTTTTGAAATAAAATAGTCATTTTTGGCTTTAGAAACCCCTGACCATTTTCGAGCATTTCCATGTCGATGATGACGATAAAAATCCATGAGGAGGAGTACTGAACAATACGCATTGGTTATTCCATGTCGCTCACATCGATGACCATGAGGTTGGAGGTTCCTTCCCATTTTGGCCATATATATGTGATTCTATCATGATATGATGTTTATGTTTAACTATCACATTATTATTATGAGTTTCATTTGGGTGTTTGAATATTTGTGGGTGTACTTTTTTATGTGTGATTAATAGTAATTTTATAATGGTGTTACATATCATTCCATTTTACAACCCATTTTCTGTTTGTCTTTCATAGGATGTGGAATTGTGTTGTAGGTACCAAATAGTCAGGTGGATCCTTGAGGTTTGGTGTACTATGTTACCAAACTTAATGTAGTCCTAACATCCTTAAAGATGGGCGTGGATACCCCTATGAGGTGAAGGGATAGTTGCTTTCTGGTGGATACTGAGAAACATAGGTGGAGCCTTGAGTGTGGGAGTTTCACGGTCCAATTCCTAGTTACCTGTCCAAATGTGGCCCTAGAATCCTTACAGGTGAATGTGGCTACCCCTATATTTGGGAAAGCATAGTGTCTTTATAGTAGATAATTGTCACATATTCTTATGATAATGGGTCATAAGTGATTAAAGGGATAATCGAACCAATGATAGATACAACAAAATGTACATCACTCTTATAAGAACCACCTATAGGGTGGGGTGAGATTTGTGACATTGATAGAGGTACGCATGTTCTTGAATTTCTTATCGAAAAACGAGCCGAATCTTGTGGGTCTAGGGTTCGTTAGGGCTTGGTCAGCACACAATGACTCGGAACATGTATGTTTACTAAGAAATTACTTATTTCACAGTATAAAATGTTATATATATTTATTTACTTGTATTAAGGATGCATTGGTGGTGTCCCACTGAGTCGTTTACTCACACACTACATGTGCATTCTGATGCGCATGTATATTTCTTGAGGTGTCTAGTAAAGGACAAGGGGCATGTGGTGGATGACAATGTAGTGGAGAATAGATATTGAGAAAATCGGGATAGACATTAGAGTACCCTGGAGATGTTTATTTACTTACTTATCATGTATTTATCCAATGTTTACACTCTAGATAGGCTTACCACTTTAAGAGCTACTTGATGTGTATGTCATAATTCATTTTCAAACATTTACAATGATTGTTTATTATTTGGTTTATACATTATTATATATCCTATGACATAATACTCAGGGTTTAGTCTCCCCATGTTTTCAATTTAAACCCTCCCTGCTATTCATCAACCTCTAGCGTATGGGGAGGAATACATGAGGTCATGTTGCATTCCATATCGGACCCAGTGGTTCAGGTTGGGATGTTACAAAATGGTTTAATAGGATTAAGACCCATTAACATGTTTATTATATTGGGTTGGGATAGGTTTGATTGAAGATAGAAAATTGGGACTCGAGCATGGTAACTATGACAATGCATGTCCAGTACTAAATAGTGTACCACCGAGTTTCCATAAAGTGGAGAATTTATGTACTATTATTACAATTGATTCACTTTGGGGGACTCACACAATGATATATTTGATTTATGATAATTAATGTATGATCATTCTTCCTGACTAGGAATATAGCTTGCAATTCCATATATATACCATTTTTTGTGTTGCATAGTTGTTCATTAATTAAATTCCATGATTTATGATATATGTTCTAGATAGTTTCATTGAATGATACATCATTGTTTCAATATTGTGTGATATATCATTTTGGAAATTAATTAGTTGAATAGAGCATGTTGTTGTGTTAGTATATATATGATGACTATGACTAATGTGCAGTGATGAAAAAATGGGATAGTTTTAAGAGGGTTTTACCTTGAGATAAGGGTATACTCTGAGAAAAACCTTATTTGATCCCATATACTATCAGGACATCCTTTTTTCCTAATTATCTTTCTTCTACTGAATATTCCACCTCAAAAACGTTTTATGGTACCACCATTCGTGGCGCCACATGGTGATCATGTGTTTCCACTAGTGGTATAGGTGGATATACCCCAACATTCTCCTATACTAGTACATGTTATTAATGCTGAAGACCATCCATAATAAATACTTTTTTTGATAGTTCCTATCCTAGGTAGATCCACACAGAAGACCATAACTGATGCTCCTAATTTCCAATGACTACACTCTCAGTCATTCCAGGGCATGGGTGACCTGCATGTTGAAGAGGAATGGCTATAATATATCAAGATCATTGTGGAGCAGGTCTTGAACCCTGAGGATGGTAGAGTGATACTAGAAAAATTTATGTTCCATGGTCCTACAAGAAGATATAGGACTTCTATGAATCGTGATGGGAAATGATAAGTTATTACATAGAGGTCCTTCAAGGAGTTATTTATGGAGAAGTACTTCCCTAACACGATGAAGCATGAATATTCCCAAGAGTTCATGGAATTATGAAAAGGTTATATAACTGTCTTTGCATACTCTACACATTTTATTATGTTTCTTTTCTTTTCTCTATTGATAGATCCGAATGGGGTATAATAATATCATTAGTTTATGATGTGGTTATGACTAGATCTTAGATGTGTGGTTTGTGACTTTGACATGGTGACGTACTCTCACATGCTTCTCAATGCCATGACCATTGATAAGGGGATTGAAGAAGATAATATAGTAGGATTACTTATGACTCATGGTGGTCCAGTGACTGAGTTTTCCATTTCTATTATTGGTGTCCCTTATGATGGTAGGAAGATAAACGAAAACCATGAGTAGTAGAGCGATGGTCAGTTAGTTTCAAAAAAAACATTTTCACAATTGTTCTATTTTTTTTGGAAATCTGGGAATTATAATAGATATTTCCAGAAGCCAGTAGTGGACTGCTACTAATGCAGCAAGAATGGAAATCCATGAGGTTTTTTCTCAAAGGATCCCCATATGAGTACTAATAATTCAGGACTTTCTAGGAGTAGTGAAACCCACCAAACTATATAAACTCTCCTAATGATGGTGACTAAGAAAAGATGTGAATATGATAATGGATATGAGGTAGTCCTTGTCTGTGAAATGGATATGGCACAAGAAGATGGTGAAAAGGAATTTTTTACTATATGAGGTAAGAACTAGAGAACATATTTGATCCTCTATATTATTTAAATGCTATTATTTTCTTTTTATCAGTGTTTCATGTCTATAATTAACATAAAAAGAGTTATATTTCACTAATATAACTTTATACTGTACATTATTGAACGATGACATGAAACCTTAGTTCACAAGAAAGTTATAGTCAGTTATTCATATAGTGGGAGACTGAGGAGGGACTCACTCAATGGATAGGGGTTGTAGTGTATCATCAAGACATCCCTTCTCTCTATCTTGGTATACATTATGTGGTCTACATTTATAAATATTGGAGGTATATGAATCATCTTATGAATATTATAAATTTTAAGGATATTGAGTTTTAACCAATAGCATCTTATGGTTAGTGTCCTTATTAGAAGATAGGTCAGAGTAAGAAAAAAAGGGAAATGATACTACCAATTTGGTTTCAATAGAAGCATCACTAGATTTAAGAAGAAATTTGGAAATGTGATTCTATTGTTCGAGCCTAGTGGTCTAGGTTTTTTCTGCAAGACCACCATATATGCTTCTCAAGGTAAATAATTTGATAGAGGGGGAGAATTGTAATACCATATTTTTCTAATGATTGTAAAAACCCTCTTCTAATAAATTAAAAGTGAATTATGTGAAAAATATATTTATCAGTGAAAATAACAAAAAAAAATTTAAAGGATTATGTAATAGTAAAATCCCTTTTAACACATCAGAATATTCAATTGAATATTTTTGGAGCTATATGCAACGTTAGTGAAAGATTCTGAGACCCGTAAATCCACTGTACAGATTAAATAAAATTAATAAATATATTATATTATGTGTGAAAAATTTATTTAAAATAAATGAATATTTATGAAATGACGCATCATATAAAAAATTTGAGACAGAAGTTAGGTCTGGATATTGTGTTTACCCAAGGTGGGGTATAACATTTGTTAGTGTCAGACATTTGGTCTCACTACACATGAAAATAATTTATTTAATTATTTCTTACAATATTATTTTTTATCATAATTTTATGTCACCCAAACAATTTTTCATGTAAAAAATATGATACCACCATCAATCTTGGGAAGTAGTGTTTATATAGTGAAGTGTATACAATTTTTAAGCATCCGATTGTGTAATTCTTCACTCATTAAAAAATCCTTTTATAAATAATTAATTATGTAATCTTTATTTAAAATAATAAATTATTAACATCTCTCAAATAGATTATCGTCTGAGAAATCTAAGACCATTGTTATTTCCAAAAGGGGTGGGGGGGTTTACCCTAGGTAGGGTTTATCTTTTACGTGCAACGAGCGTTTGATGTTATTAATTTTTTATATAAAATAATAAATTGATTTAATAATTAATAAATTTTTTAAATTAAATAAAATCCATATTGGGTCTTTTTCTTCCCTCCCCACAAATGAAGAACCACCTTTAAACCTCCCAATAGATTGCAAACCATTTATTTGTCTCTGTTATGAATATAAATAAATTTGTAATGCCCTGATTAGTGGAAATCAATGACCTCATAATGTATTTTGAGTTCAATAGTGGATTAAATCATATATTTTAAAATGCAGTTTTAAATGATTTGATTTTGGGGATTTTAAATCACTAAACACTTTAGTAATTCAATTGTTCAATCTTGTCAAGTCTGGATAATTTTGGAACACCTCTTGGCATGACCTGCGAAGCCCCTTTTTTATAATCAGTCTTCAACATCAGATCCCAATGCCATCTGTCCTACTTTTCATTGTTAACTTGGATGAACAGGTAGACTTTTCATTTATTTATTTCTATTCTTTAATTTATTCTCTCCTATAATAAATTAAAGAAAAAAATGGTGGAATGTAATAAAATTGGAGAAGTATAAATTATAATCGCTAAAATCTCAAAGAAACTTTCTTAAGATTATCATAACGGAATTTATGATAATTATGATAAAGGATAGATTTATAAATGTATTATAAAATGATATTTATTATAAGTGATAAAAATAAAAAAGTGGAATAATAACTTCAACTTATCAAATGGTAATTTCCACCAATTATCAACTGTTAATTGCATGAGTGTGTGGGTGATAAAAATATACAATTATCAAAAGAAATTTTATAAGAAATTGATATAATTTGGTTATCAATGTTAATTTATAGTATAGATCAATGTATAATATCCCAAATTATCAAAGTATAATTACATGAGATTATAAATGATAATTATATTTAATTTTCATATGATTGTTACATCTTTTTTTCAAACAATAATCTATTAATTTATCATAATATAATTATTGAATTATAACAGTAAATTTTTTATATTATCAGAAATAAATGGAGAAGTTATAAAAGGATAATTAAAAGATTATTAGACCAGAATGATGATTTCATTAGGTTATAGTTTTTAAATTATCAAATGATAATTTCTAGGTTATCAAAGGATAATTACTAAATTTATTAAATGGTAATTTTGAAATATCAAATTGTAAATTATCAAGGAGAACATTTAAATCAATTTTCAAGATATAACTTTAAGGAATAATTTTATAATAAATTATAAGGAGATAATTATTCTTTAAGGTCAATATTATAAGTACATGATTTTACCTAAAATATGATTTGTATATTATTTTGGATAATGAAATCATCATTGCTTGTGATATTCATAATAATAATTTATGAAATTATCTAGAAGAGAGAAAGTATCATCCCATGTGACATTTTGATTCCTTTTAAATAAAATAGTGGGTATTTGATTTAGGAACCCTTCATAATGATCAAACATTTTCATGTTGACAATTACAATAATAAGGCCATGGAGGGGTTTATTTAACCATATATGGTGTTTTTTCTATGCTGTTTACATAGAAAACGTTTAGGTAGGTGATTCTTTCCCATTTTGGGTCATATGTATATTATGTTATCATAATGTTATGTTAAAGTAAGACTACCCCATGCTTGTGATGAATTTAATGAGGGTGTTTGAGTAGTCATGGATGTACTTGTTTAAGTGTGATTATGTTGAAATTGATCTTAGTGTGACTTATCATCACATTCTACAACATGTTTTGTTTTTGTGTTTCATAGCTTGTAGAATTACATTAAAGGTACCAAGATACTCATGTGAATACTTTAGGGTAGGTGTATAATTTTACCCAACATAACATAGTCCTAACAGCCTTAATGGTGGGCATGGCTGCCCCTTCAAAGGGGAAAGCATAATGGATATATGGTCGATACTAATATACCTAGGTGGAGCCTTGTGTGTGGTACTTTCATAGTCTAGTGGCCATGTAACCATCCTGATGTAGTCCAAATGTCATTATATGCGGATGTGACTACCCCTTCCGAAGCGAAAATATAGTGTCATGTTGTTGTCTACTGGTCATGGATTCCAATTTACATGGTTCATGGGTGATTAAAAGAATAAGATGACTAAATATATACCCAAAAAAATTCATGATGTTCCCGTAACAACCATCAGAATGGTGTTATAAGCTTTGGGACATTAGTAGAGGTACGTGAGTTCTTTAATTTCTTTACTAAAATGAAAAAAAGTATGTGGATTTAGGGTTCATGGTGGCTTGGTAAGTTCATGATGACTCAGTACATTTATGATTACTTAGTTTTTACTTATTTCATTATATATATAGTTATATATATATCACTTATGGTAAGCATGCATTAGTGGTGTCCTATTGAGTCTAGTACTTAAACTCTACTTGGGCATTTCAATGTGATTTTATAATTTATGAGGGATCTTTTGAAGAATAACGTGCCTATAGTGGATAGTTGAGTATTGTAGAATAGAGATGGAGCAGATCAGGATAGGCATCAGAGTACCCTGCATATGTTTATTTATTTACATGTCCTGTATTTATCTACTGCTTACACTCTAGAAAGCCTTAAAACCTTGGGATCTACTTTCTATGTATATCATTATTCATTTTCCAAAATTTACTCTATTTTTTTATTATCTTGTTAATTCATTATTATTTATCCTATAACATGATAAAGAGGGTATAATCATCCCATGTTTTCACTCAAGACCCTCACTACTAGTCAGAAACTACTTGTGTATAGGGAGGTGTGAATGGCGTCATGTGGCATTATATATAGGACCTTGTGGTTTGGGTAATGATGTTACAACTATATAGGTATGTTTTCTCCCACACAATCTTTTCCTTTGGGAATATATATTTTCTCTTCAAGGATTGTGTAATGGGAATGTGACTCTAGGGGTAGGTGGGTTTTCTTAACCCTTTGGGATTGGAGTGTTGATACCTTCATGTAGTCTGAGTTTTATCTCATCAATTTTCGGTACATAATAATGTACTATTTGGGGTTTGGTATACCTATTTGGTTTTATGTACTACCCCCTTCGGGAGTTTTCTTTTATCATGCCGATATGAATCTCTGTCTTCCACTGTTTATGTGAAAATATAGTTCCCACTTTTATCTTCTATGATTCCATGTTCAAGTGTCCAACCCATGTTGATTGGGAACACCATTTGGGATATGTAAACTGTGGGTTAGATATCAGAGTACTAGGTATTTGGGTGAGATTGTGAAGTATAAAATATGGCGATGAAAAAATAATTATATATCTATGTGGAGATAGTAAGATGTAAGTACACATGGGATATAATTTCACATCAATTTTGATAGAAATGAGGGTGTAGAATGGTATTTTCATAAGTTATTATGTTATGATAAATTACATATATTTAAATTGTGTATTTTTTAGTATAAAATAATTTGATCGGTTAAGGTGGTTACCTCTTCTAAGAAACTACTCCTATAAAACTCCTCTAACGGGATGTAATGATGGTATTTTTGGAAGACTAAAATATCAAATAATTTTATAGGGATGTTTATAAAAGATATTGGAAAAGTCTAGTCAAGATAGAAGGCTCAAATTGTTGTGGATAAATGAGGAAGGAGGTGTCAAATTATAATTGAGGTGAGGGAGACTTTTAGAATTTCTCCAAAGCTTAAATTATAAATAATTCAATATTAATATAAATGGTTCCAAACTTTTTATAAATGTACAAGGGATGAAATTTTTGATGTTATATTATCTAATTTTCAAAATTTCAAAAACAAGTTATGATTTTATATGTAATTTAGTAAAATTTTATTCTCATAAAATACCATTATTTTCAATTTATACACTATTCAATAAATTTAACTTAAAAGACATTGAAATTGTTTAAATTTTTATATAATCATATAAACATAATAAATATGTTAAATTAGCCTATATAATTTAGGTTTCCAATTTAATCCATAATATAATGTTTCTTTTAATATTTCTAAAATCATTAATTATATTTTGTATTAATAGATGTAATACTAAATCGGTGTTGAGTAAGACTTTATGGAAAAAATGTATTACTAAAAATTAGAAGTAAATTTTAATCATGAAAATAATTTCATTAGTAAAAATATTTCTTCTAATATTCATTCATAATTATTTTTCCCCAATGTCAATAGATAATATATACTAAAAAAGAGAATGATTTTGTAACTTTCTTTGATTTAAAAAATATATGTCATTTTCTTTGACTAGGGTCCATTGAACGAATCATTTTTGAAATTAAGGGGTTGAGGAAAAATTAAATTTCCCCAATAAAAAATAAACATGTTGTTTACAACATGTTTACCATTATCTTTTGGTTTTAACACATTATTAAACCATTTGAATCTTACGGTAACAACACGGTTTTTACTATTTATGGGTCAATATAGTTATTATAAATGGACTAATGGACCAAAAATTGACCATGGTTGATATTATAATATATATTATATTCATTATTATGAATATAATATTTTTATAAATTTTATATCATTTAATAAATTAATATTATTTTTAAAATATCAAAAATATCATTTTTTAGAACTATTCATTTCATTGACTCCAATAACGTCAATACTAAATATGAAATTAAAATAAAATATTTTAATACTTTAAAAATGTGTAAAACAATTTATCTAACTAATTACATACAATTATAATACTTTATATTTCTTTAATTATCATTTATTTTATCTTTCCATTAATTAAATAATAATTATATAAACGTTGAATCCAAATTTATGGTATGTATTTTGATAAAATTAAATTATAGAGAAATAACCATCATTAATATAAGTTTATTATTCTCAAAATATATGTTTAAATTGTTCAAAATATATTTTGAATCATATATATTTCATGAAAAATTATTTTATATTTAATATTTACTTTTCTGGCCTTATGTAAGCGTCACCCTAGCATTTGGATATGCCCCTTATTATAAAAAACTTATATTATCATAAGAATAAACTATAATACAATATATTTTATAAAAATATTAATAATATAATTCTTCCATCTCAATTATTATCTTTAGGTTTCCAAATTTTACTTTTCTTTTACTACAGAGTCGATACGTTAGCACTAAAAATAATTTTCATATTTATCATTGTATAATTTATAATTCATATTTTTAATGAATTTTTTTGTATTATATTATTATTATTTTATCATAAATGATTAATTTAATTTTTTAAAATTTTTATATTAGGTTTACATCTTGGGTATTTCATACAAGATATTATATTCAATAAATTTTTTTACTATTCATTATTCAATGAAAAACAATTTTTTCACAAAACTCACAAAAATTTAGAATAAGATAATTTTATATGATTATTTAAAAAATTAAAATATTTGTATTAAGTAAAATATTTTTATGTACCCAAAAATTAATTATAATATTTTCTCACAAAAAAATATAAAATCATTTTAATGAAGTCATATTATTTGAAGAATAATGTAACTTTAAATAAATTGGGTGATTTTTTACTAATAATTTATATATAAATTTATATTAATCTTCATATATATATATATATATATATCAGATTATGTAATCAAAATCATACGTTCCAAATTACTGAATAGATTTTAATAATATTTTAATAATATATCATGGTTGATTTAAATAGGCATTACGTTTAACACAAGTTATCAAAAAAGTAAAGATAAATATTTTCTAAAATATATATTTTTTAAAATAGATATAGAAATAAAATAGAAGAAAAAACATTATAAATTATAAAATAGGATTTGAAGGAAAAATGAATTACCTTGTGTCTAACTCACTTCATATACACTTTATCTCATGTATAATAAATTTATATTAATTTTATAGTTTCATAAGAAGATTTTTAGGTGTATTTACTTATTATCATATGTTTTTAATACCAAAACTTATACAGTTATTAAATTATTTATGTTCCCGTCAGTCGTTTTGAATGAATTTTCATTATAATTACAAAAAAACATTATTTGGTTAATGATAGTCAAATTGGTTATTGTTAAATAATGAAAATAATATTAAATATGAATAATTATAAGGTTTATAAATTATATTCTTGTTTATAACCAATCATCAAAAGAAAAAATGAATAATGGATCACACAACTTTGTTGAGGTTGAAATCCAAATTTTTGCATGAGAGACATTAACATTTTACAAAAAATGGAAGGGTAATAAAGTAATTAATATATTTTATTTCAGTAATCAAAAATATGTCATAAATTTCATAAATTTATTCATGAAATTAATCATAACAACCATACTTGTGAGTTGTTCATGAAAAATGAAACACATCAATTCGAGGAGGTGGTATCCCCCACATACACATAACAGATGTTTTAATTTTCTATAAAACAAAAAATGAGATGAGAAATCATTATGAAATCAACATAATAACATATCATTATATTTAAGATATTGATGTTATCATATAATAATGGTTATATTTTTTTAAGGATGTGAAAAAATTAACAAACATGAAACCCTCGGTTACGAATTATACATCATCTTTGGAAAACCTCTCTTCACATGCAACTTAATAATTATTAGTTTGGTATTCTGGTGACAATAACAGATATATTAAATGGTAAGAGCTTTTTATGTTATATATTTAGGTTTTTTTTGAGTAAAACATCCAAATTTTCTGGGAAGACTGATAGGAGGTTTCTATTTATATGTAAGGGGAGTGGAACACATGTAATTTTTATAAAAGTTTCTATACTGCAAATGTATTTGTTAGACAATTATTTTTCAAAAATTTAATATAAATTTAATATGGTATTACACATTTAACATCAATCTTTAATTTCCCATTTAATATATTTCTTTAAATATTTTTCAGTACACACAACCATCAGTTTACATGAATTGTAATATTGTATAATTTTATTACTAAGAAGAAAAACTGGTGAATATGAATCAGACTATCTAAATAATGAAAATTATATGGTTTAAAATATTTTTAATATAAATTTACTATTTCTCTATTAAATATTAAATTAAATAAGCTTCATTTTAAAGAAAATGAAATGTTTTCTAAAAAATATTATTTTTCTAAATTTTAGTTTCATCCAGCATTGCAAAAATATATTAAAATCATTTTTCACCACTTTGGGAATATTTATTTTTCAAATTTGGGATAATTTTTTAATTTATAATATTTAAATTATTTTATTGAGAAAATTTGGTATTTTTGGGAAAATATAAATTTTTTAGGGAATAGTGGAAAATTAAATTTTTTGTAAAAATTTCATCTCTTTTCAATAAATTAAGTAATTAAGAAGAACCATTATCTTATTAATATGATATAATTTATCATAATTATTTTAATGTTATACTTAATCCATGTAATTGTTTTTTAATCAAATTAATATTTTATTATTATTATATGTTTATTATTTAGTTTGAAAAAATGTTTTTTTCTAACAAAATATTTTAAAGTACATAATGTTTCTCCATTTTATGTAATTAAAATTCCATAATGACAAATTAGTTTCATGTAATTTAAAAATTATATATCAATAATTATTAATATCAAAATATATAGTGATTATTTTAATTCATATATTTAATATAAATTCATGTTTTTCATGAAAAATATACTTCTTGGGAACCCACTTTTTCAACATGTCTGAGAGATTGTTTTTAAATTTAATTGATAAAATTAATTGAATTGAATTTTTCTAAATAGATTTTAATTTTTGAATAAAATTATTTTAGGTTATATAATATCTTTAACTTATGTTTTTTCATTGTTGATTGTGAAAACATAAATAATATTTTTCTGATCTTAAGGTAAAAATTGTTATACAGGGGCGTAAACTAAAATGAAAATGATTAAAATGTAATTTAAAAAGTATGAAATATATATTTTGTAGATATATTAAGACATTATAATTTATAGTTATTTATAATGGTCCATTTGAGATCCTTTTGTGATGTAAAAAATGCGGGTATCACTTTTTCTTTTCAAAAATTATAATTGTGCCACTCACCTCACTTAAAAAAGGCTAACAACTCTACTCCACAATTCAAGACTTAACCCATTTTTGGTTTGGATAAAACCTTAAAAAATACCTTAATTAATTCCCTCTATTCATATTAGGAGCCTTTGTTCAGATATCCTTCCTACGGACGACTTTGGTGCTAACCTAAGGAGTTTTTCTGAAGAAACGGTATCGTACATAACCAAGAGTTTTTATTTTATTTCTTCTTCCACCTTCATCAAATAATGTTTTTCCTTGATGATATAAAAATAAAAATATGTAACATATAATGAGATGTTATTTTTTTAATTGAATAACCTAAATCCTTAACATCTTTCATCGAATGGATAACAAAACCATCATTCATTTATATTTTGGACTACCACCTCACGATTCGTTGTGATTCTATTTCCATCCTTATCTCTCACGTATAGTTATAATAATGAATTTAAAGTATATATATATATATATATTATATTTTAACAATTAATATATACATTGAGTTATGATATCACCTATAACTTCTTACTTTCTATTTCATTGGGTATAGGATAACATCGCTCTTGTTTATGGAGAGAAACCACCTCTTGAAGCGATGTGATTAATTTTTTACTAATGCTTTCATGGATGGTAAAAAAGATAATTTAAATGAATATGTGTGATATATATATATAATATTTATTTTATTAATTCCATATTTATAATTATGAATATATTATATATATTTTTCTCACTTTCTTTTCCAGTCACTGAAAAATGATAACATCGTTCGGCCAAATTTGTGGACTACCACCTCTATAATATGATGTGATAATTCTTTCATCCCCACATCCCATGGATGATATATATAAGTATATTGAAAAAATAATATTTTATTTTATGACATTATGGTAATTATATTAAGATAAACTTTTATCTATTATCATTCATTAATATTCTTTGAATAATGGAAACATTACTCATGTGTATGTATGACCTCTCGTCTCTGTGATTGTAACATAGTTCAGTTTTAGCTATATTTAATAATTAATTTAATAGTATAAATGATGAATAAATATTATAACCAAGGAAAGATTATTATTCTATATATTTTTAAATAATTAACTATTTTACCACTGTCAACACACTGAATATATTTTAGAAACAAAGAACTGAACATCCTCAAAATACATGGCATGGACTTACCTAATTAGGTTTCTAAATATACCATTAAAAAATGAAAATTAGTTTTTATATATAAGTTATTAAACCAATAAATGGTTATTATGTGATCAAAAATTTTATAAAATATGATCATAAAGGATTTAAAATACATATATGAAATTTTGGGACTCCGTGTATAGACTTCATCCCAATTTTCCTTCATCGGAAAATATTTTAATATTATAAACCTAATTTATTTTATATTGTGTATATAATATCCATTTTACATGTTATATAATTATTATATAACACATAATGGTATTTTATGTTTCAATATTAATTATTTAATATATGGGGATTTAATTTCAATGTTACCAAGTGGTAAATTATATGGTCCACTATTTTGTCTAACTAAAGTTTTAAGAATAAATTTTAACTTTTTCTTTGGGATAATTATAGTGGATAAAATGGTATTTTTATCATAGAATATGATCTGGAATTAATTTTTTGACCACTTTTTTGAACCTATAATAGGGTGTTTACCTGAGTATAAGATCTTGAAACATATCAATTCAATTCGAATTTTAGCAAAATAATTATTAATTAATGTTTAATAAAATAAATGTTAATATATTAAGGCATGTTCAATAAGTAATATCATTTTAATTGAGTATAGGATTGATATTCGTTATCTGATGATGAGTTTTTTTAGTGATTTTTTCTTATGTGGAACATATACTCAAGTTGGGCACTAGGGCCGGCTCGAACACTGTTCTATTTTTCTATTTCTATTTCTTTTACTTTTCCTCCCATTCTTTTTCTATTTTTATTTTATTCATTTTCTCATGGATTCTTGCATGTGACGATAGGTATCCTCTTTCATGTCACAATGACAAATGGATAGAGAGATAAATAGAGGGAGATTAAGAAGGTTACCACCCTGGAGCTTGGTACATGTCATATCATTATGCGAAAACTGTGGAGTATTGAAATGGGTAATGCTATCAGGAATTCCACCCAATGGTAGGTCGTTCTTTTGTTCTATTATAAATATATGTAGTTTAATAAATTCGTGTTTTAAATTCCTTTTATTCTTTTATATGACCCCTTGTGGGTCGATCAAATACCTTCAAAGATAAAATGTGGGTTTTGGGACAATTTAAAGGTTTTCCATTTAGGAAAACCTATCCACAAATAACGTGGTTCAGGGAACACAGGTTGTGTGTTCTTCCTGTTCTAGGAATATGAATTTTATGATTTACACATCATCTATGGGCATTATCTGATTTTTAATTGGAATTAGTCAAACAGATAAGTACTCAGTCAGGCTACCCATGTAAGGGGAAAATTCCATGTAAAGTACATGGAAAGACCTTGTGTGGGTTTCATGCTGTGTAGATGTACACAACCTAAAAAAATACATGTCAAGGCCATGTGAGCTACACTACTAGGTACCAATGGTCAGGTACAAATCGTGTATAGGGTACACATTCCATATAATTTGGATTTCACAATCCATGTATAAGTAGATGTACACATCCATGTGGGACCTTGGGGTTACACATCGTATACCATGGTATTCACACCGTGTGTAAATCCATTGCAACCCATTTTAGGAATTTCAATATATTTTCTCCATGGACTCAGAATTGGACCCCTAAGTAGTCTATTTTGAGTATATTCTCATGTAGATCTTGATGGTAAGACTGGTGAGAATTTTGAGGAATATAATGTGTTATTTCTCGAATGGATAGGGTCTTCCTCAATTGATAATATTTTTTATCTCCTAAGAGTGAGACCCTTTATGAGATGCTCCCTAAGATATCTCTCTTGAACTTTGAATTTTTATATTTTCTTTTAAGGACGTCACCCTTGTGAGATGTGCCTTTCTATCCTATGAGGCAATGAGACTAGATGTTACTGGGGATCCCCATTAGGATTCCTCTATTTACATTTTTACATAGAGGATTCCAAGTAGGATACCTCTATCTTGTTACAATTTACCGAATGACCCCTGTGGGTTACCTTCTCTTTCATGCGAACCTAGGGAATCCATCGTATGATCCCTTTACCTATATATTGTTCCAAGGATCCAATGTATGATTACTAGGCCATTTTATAAGTTTATAGAGTGTTCCTTTACCTGTGTGTTGTTCTACGAATCCCATGCAGGATTCCTCAACCTTTCTTACCATACGAGGATCCAATGTAGGATTCCCCATTCTTGCTTACGGTTCAAGTATCCTCTATATGATTCCTCCCATTACAATTGTATATAAGGATACCTAATAGGATTTCATTACTTATTCATATACTCTAAAATCCATTGTATTATTACATTCTATTGTATGACTTGGGTAAATAAATTGATTCCCCGGTTTTTTCCGACCCAAAGTGACTATAACACCCTGATATTTTATGAAATATTTTTTTCAAATAAATTTATTCATTTTGATATTTTTTTATTTCACACAACACTGAACAAAGTCTTTATTATATAGTGAATAACAAAATTTAGATTTTGTACACTACACATATGAGTTATGTTAGCTATATCTACTATAGACACCAACTTGGCATCTATTACAAACATCATTGACTTTATACAAAACATCATTTTATGGTTATAATTATTTGAACATGGATACTTTTAATATTGTAGTTAAACATTGTTATATGAATTTTAATAATATATATTTAAATACTTTTTTTAATTTTTTAATATAGATAAATAATATTGATAATATTACATTCAATTGTTTTAGTAAATTTTTTATCTGTTGGGAAATATTGTTTTCTTAAAAGAACAAATTTTTATATCCTTCACTAAAAAGTAATAAAATTAATTATAGACACTTTTAGAAATTTAGATTCATAAAATAAACTACATTTTTGAATTAATTATTCAAAATTATTCTTAGAGTTATTTTTTTGGAAATTTCTGTGAAACATAATTTTTTTGATGAATAGCGAAAATACTGAATTTTAATTAGAAATTAATTTTAAATTTATTTTATTTTATTTTATGTTGGTTTTAAATTCAAATTATATTAATTATACATCTATTAATCTAATTTGGGTCATTGGAATATATTTATGCTGAATTTAGATATAAAATCTTAATGAATATTTGAAAATTATAACATTAAAAACTTGTTTTCCTTCATTGTCTACGGGATTAGAATTAATGTAAATTTCAGGTTTTGTGAATATAATTTTTAAAATAAAGTTAATACATAGTTTTAATACGTATGGAATATATTGTCTGATTGGATCAATACAATTTTTTAACATTATGAATAGTAACATTAGTTTTTGTTAATTATCAAAGTTAATGGTAAATTATGTAATTAAAGGTAAAAAAATATTATAAATATTATAAAATTTCCCTAACACTTGTCCAAATTTCATTGGACATGTGGGATTTTTCCAAAATAATCTTTAGTCTGAGATTATAACCTTTTTAAGCCACTTGTATGAGAGTAAGAAATTTATTGTATTTTATTTAAAGAAAAGTTAAACATGTCGTACTCATATTTTTAATCACAAACTCTTTTTTAATATAGGATCATATAAATAATAAATCTGATTATAAAAAAACGTTTGAAATATAAATTTACTATATTTAATATATTAATTTATTATATATTTTTATGAAAAAAATAATTGCTATTATAGCTTACCCAATAATGAATCATTAATTGTTTAATTAATGGAAATGTAAAATAAATTTCATTAACAATGTTAAAATAAATAATATTTTACATAATTAATGCCATCCATGAATTTTATAGATGACTATGATATTTTAGGAAAGATTTAAATTAGTTGGTTCAAAGATATAATGTTGTTATAATAATTTTAAAAAGACAAATAATAAATATTTCCAAAGTTGACATTGATGATATTTTAAAATAATTAATATTTTATAAAAAATTTAAAAACTAATAAAAATCTGAACATCATAAAATTATTTGGTAAAATATTGAAATTTCATAAATTATCCATTTATGGTTCGTTTTTTCATCTTATAATTACTATATTAACCCTTAAATAGTAAAAACACATGCAATAGTGTTAAGAGGTAAAGAGGTTGATTAAGGGTTAAATTTAATATCTTATATATTATTTGTACTATTTTTAGATATTATATGGATTGCTTGTGAGACCATTTGCAAAGATGACATGCAATTATGAGGCCTGGGGTACCCATAACAAATGATTAAAAAATGTTAAAATATTAAATGGCATGCACGTGCATGTTTCCTAAAAAATAGGAATAACTCTTAAACAAGTGTCTGAATAAGAAATCAAAGGGAACCATTGAATCCAGAATGGTTGTTTTATCATTGGAGTGAAAAATATTGATTGGTGTGATTCGTTAGTGAGAAAGGTTTCGGGCCTGTGAAACAGATAAAAAAATTAAAAGAAAATTTAGATTATTTTATTTCAGTGCAGTAACCTACTCCCCCTATATGTTCATAGAAAATGATTTTGTCCTAGGTTTGGATGCAAAATTTTGGAGACCTCAATGCCATTGGAATATAGCATTCTAGGTGAGAGGCAAGGACCATAGATCATTTTTCCATCAGAGTTGGGGAATCTCATCAACGAAAGAAAAATAGTCATTATTAATCAATGAACGATCCAAACTCAAGATAGGTTGTTTTGTTTGTGAATTTTATCATTTTATTAATCCAATATGAATATGGATCAATTAAACAGTCATTAATTGATCTGTGCATCATCGATAGATTTAATTTGATATAATTAATTATTTATGGTTCACTGATTATCCGTCTTCGATTATCCTTCTGTAATAATGAATTGTGGCCAAATGTACAATGGCCAAGGATCATTACTCAAATATATGATTTTGTATTTCTTCCTTTGAGCTTCAAATTTTCATCATGGACATTTTCTTTAGGCCCATGGTTCGACAAATACCCTATGTTTGACCATTTCATGATCGTTCTTTAGCACAGTGGATCGACACTGCATGTGTGACTTGTGATTGGTGATGTGATAGAGATGAAATGGTGGTGGTGAATGACTATATTTAGAACTGATGGTTTTTTTAATCCATTCAAGCTATTATTTGATTCCAGGAATATATGGCACAACGGTGGAAATTTTCAAGCAGATTTGAACCTGAAACTCATAGATCTTTTGACTAAAGTCATGGAAAAACCCTCGATCTATAGATTCGGGCCAAATTGGAGGCTATGGAAGTGCAAATATCTACATGTAGAATATCCCTCATAGATCTAGAAATTCCCATGAAACATAACATGTAATTCAAAATTGCATGTCATGTAGGGAACCCTGGGTGCGACACTATGGTTCTGGCCAAGGATAAAGTTCAAATAGCATGAGAACCCTATTACACGATGTATAGCCCTCCCCATAAGACTCTCCATGATATATGGAGAGTAAATGGATGTGGATAATAGTACTCATCCATATAGAACACCATGTATATAGATACAAAAAAGGATTGGTGGTCATATATTCTTACATGGGCACGTCTTCAATGCACAGACATAGGATGGGAACCATGTGTCTCAACACATCATTTAATCATACTCCACATTGTATATATGTATAATATAAGTTTTGTAAGTATTTCTACATATGAAAGTCTGGAAATAGTCGGAAATTTTGTATACCCCCATGGACATGTCATATAATACCATCAAGGGTACTTAAGGCTGTCTATTTTCCATGTTTGGACAAGTATAGTTTGTGTGTGATACCTTGGTTATTTACATGATGATATAGTGTGTTATTACATCGACATCACTAGATTATGATCCACCCTAGAGATTGAGTCTTATAGGGAGTTGGGGTGTCCGTTTTTTATACTAGAGTGTGATCCAATATCATCCCTTATAGATATTATTGAATCTGGTGACCTCCTTAAGCATGGAGTTGATCCTATCTTTGGAAGGCCACAATGGTTGGGTTTGTGGAATCATTGGCATATGATCTCTTATATAGTGGGTAAATCCATATTGGATTTGTTGTGTCCCCAAAAGGTTCTGGGTGTGACCTCATCTCCTTGTGTCATGGTCTTCCTTCACCAATGTTTTCTATTTGTGTGGGGCCCAAATGAGCTATACCACCATGTCAAGTGTCTCTGATGATATCATGGATCAAGGTGTGAGTTCTCCAAAAATGATCATGCTTTGATCTGAATATTGTGGTTTGTAGTTGGTTATGACTTCCTAATGGTGTGGTCTCTTTCTTGAGTATATTTCGGTATTATTCTATTTTGGTATCAATCATACATAGATTATTATATCTTTTATTGATCTAACTATACATGGTGCCACATGTTTACTAGTTTTGTGGAATTCTACTGTGTATTTTTATAATCACCCTTGTATAGGCTTTACCCGCACATGTCATGTCTTGTGCAGATGAAGGCCAAGTTGATTGTATCCTAGGAGGACTATGAGTAGGTCTCGTATAGCTATAGTTCGGAAGACTTATGTGTTTTCTGGGAGAGTACCTTTGACATAGTTGTTTCCCTTTTAGTAGGACTGACATTTACAGTTTCATTTAGACATGTGTTACTGATCCTTTGTAGGGGGATTATATTTGGACCTGTTTACTTTTCCATTACTTCTTATATTACTCTTATTTTGGGATCTTATATGTATTCATGTATCGCTTCAATTGTATAAATTGCATCATTGGGTGGCTTGGAGTTGTGTGTGTATATGAAATTTAGGTTAATGCCTCCTATTTTTTGGATATTCCAACTCGGTGATGGTTGCTAGCTCATGGCCTATTGGACGTGGGCTTATGGATGTCATGGGTCAGACGATCGAGAGACGGATCATGATAGTGTGGTAGCAGAGAGAGGTTGGTCTGGTTCAACATTGTTAAATGTTTTGAGTTCATCTTTCATGTCAGGGACTCCACTGTATGTGCGGAGACTGATATATCCATACACATAGACTCTAATAACCTTCTTTACTACTAATTACATGAGAATAATAGTTGCTGGAAAAAAAATGGTACAAGGATCATATATGAATGGGTGTGTTTTTTGGGTCCTTCTTTATTAATGTACATAATGTTTTATTTCAGGATCCTCTACATAGATAGCGAGCCATGATTCCCCCGCCTGATCCCGAGGAAGATTCTCCTAGTGAACAGCCATCAATATAGGGGCATTTACCACAGATAGCACCAATTGGTGGTATACTAGCTATACAACCTCCTATCAAGCATCAGCTACTACCATCACTACCAGATGGGGATGCATGTAGGATAATTGTTTTTCATTAGTATTGAAGGATGAAACCTCCATGGTTTCTGGGTGATCTATATCCCTAGATGGCTGAAGATTGGCTAGAGGTAGTCACTCATGTTTTTACCATGTGAGGGTGACTTTTGATCTGTTGGAAGTTCTTGTTGTGAGTTTTCTTTAAGGATCTTCAGGGTTATTATGGATTTGAGTGACTCATTCACATGACAAGAGAACACTCTCTTGGAAATACTTTGAGTGTCTCCTCAAAGAGGAGTTCAATCTATCCACATTATGATCGATACACATACATGAGATCCTACATCAATGGTAGGGTAGTATGAATGTGGAAGAGTATTCCAAAATGATTACAAATCTCTTATGATACAATTTGGATATGGTATTGGACTAGTTCTCCATGGCTCAGATCACCGATTAGGGATTCAACGGGACATCAAGGCCTTAGTCGTATCTCTTAGAATTTCTACCTATGCTATAGTAATTGAGTGTGCCCTCTTGTAGAATTATTTATGGTAGATTATACACTAGTTATGGGAGGTATTAGTGGGAACCTAGTAGCTAATATCTCATAAACAATAATATAATGGATGTCAAAGGGGTGTATGCAGTTTATGCTTTTTAGGAGGTGATCCCAAGACTCAGGTACAATAGTGGAGGGCTCCCTGTGCGGCTTGAATCATCCCTCGGATAGGTGGTGTTTCTCTTGAAATGGTCACATACATGTGTCATGAGATTGCCTGAACAATAATATATCTAATCAAGAGATGGTCAAACGACCACCTAGATAGATATTTAGATAGTATCATTGTGGTATTTTGGGAGGAAGATGTGTAAGAGGGGTTGGCAGGGTAGCTAGAGGTGGGGAGAGGTTTTACCAATTTCCACCACCCCAAGTGGTCCATGAGAAGCTCAGGGTGTTGGTGGGAAGGTATAAGGCCAGCTGCTGGATATAGAGTTCTATGACCCTATGGCTCCAAAAATTTATATAAGGTATGATATATGTCTTTCCACATTATCAAGAGTTTTTATTGACATAATTTCTAGTCATTATTTTCATTTCATGAATCGTGTTTGATTCATAGAGATTCTGGTTGATCTGTTGGATCAACCCTTATACATGGACACTCATTCTTGATGAGATTATATGATCACACACTACTGCTGATAGTTTGACCTAACTATTATGGGTAATTTTTTTGTTGTGATCTATTGGTAGCAGCGTCACACACTTATGACTACATTTTTAGTATTGATTATTTTACAAAATTACATGCTCAAAATGAATGTTTTAGGAAACATTTGTAGTGTGTTCATATTGTTGGGACCTATTTAAACCATTGTTAGTGAAAAGAAAATCCATGCAGTGCACAGTAGACTCGCACATTGGAGGGTACAACTGATTACGCAATAGTTTTCTATTCTAACCCTTGTTGTAGTTGCTGTTATGAGTCCTCAATTTATTGTAGTGGTGGTGGATTATGAGGAAATATTACCAAATGATGTTCTTTTTTTACCTTCATAAATGGATATAGATTTATGGATTGGTTAAAAACCTGGGAAAGAACCAATATCTACACCATCATATAAGATGGCTCCCACAACGCTTCATTAGCTGAGGGTGTAGTTAGAGGACATATATAAGAAGGTCTTCGTGAGACCCAATATTTCAACTGAGGCATCCACAATATTTTTTTCCAAGAAGGAAGACAAGATATTAGAGTTATGTGTGTATTTCTAGCGATTGATCTTGGAGACCGTGAAGAACATGTATCCACTACCAGAGATTGATGGCCCCTATGATCAGTTTACAGGGGTGCAATAGTAGTAAAAGACTGACCTCATATCAGGCTATCACCAGTTGTGAGTATTTGATGATGATATAACAAATACATCCTTCAGATTTCATTACAGTAACTATGAGTTCAAGGTGATGTCATTTGGTTTGAACTCCCAGGTATTGATCAGAGGACTCACGAACCAGATCATTCAACCATTATTAGGTGGGTTCATGGTAGTCTTCATTAAAGAAATCATACTGTACTCAGATTTTAGGGAGGATCATGTGATACACTTAAGGATTTTCCTGGACACACTCAGATAGAACCAATATTATAGGAATCTCTTAAAGTTCTACTTTTTTATTTTAGAGGTCCATTTTCTAGGACACGTCATCTTGGAGGCTGGAGTTTTAGTGTATTCACTGAAGGTTGAGATAATGATTGCATGTGATCCACCCAAGAGTGTTACCAAGGTGTGGAGTTTCCTTGTATTGGAAGGGTACTATCAGAGGTTATTAACTAAATTCTCTAAAGTGGCAGAACCCTTGAATTATTTGACATGAATGTGGAATCATTTCATGTGGACGGAAATGTTCTAGATATGATTTCACCACATGAGGAATAGGATGATGTGTGCTCTCATATTGATGTTACATGAGGAATGTCTCAAAAAATGGTATTCTGTAATGCATCAGGAACTAGGATTACTTTTTTCTGCCAATTCAAGCAGTGAATGCCTTTTTTACACATTAGTTTAGACCACAGGAGACAAATTATGTGACTCATGATCTTGATATACTATTTTTTTTCTTATCATTGACGATGTAGTTAAACTACCTGATGGATGAGCAATATATCTTCCACATAGACCAAAATATTCTCAAGTATATATTATATCCCAAGGAACTCAATTTGAGACACATGAAATGATTATAGTTCCTCCAAGACAATGACATTGAGATGTTCTATACTACTGGGAAGGATAACATTTTGGCAGATTCCCTTTATGGGAGATTTTGTTAGCAGTTTCTGAATGGGGCATCTGAGAAGTTGGACTCTTTGCAATTATAATTTTTGTATCAAGATGGAGCATCATACTTTCAGTAGATGGTTCCATTCCCTTCACTCTTATAATAAAATAGGGAGTCACAACATTGGGATACCTACTGCAAGACCCTACATTCTCTGATATCCATAGGGCATGCTTCTGATGGATATTCAAAATGTTGGGAGAACATCGTTAATTTTAGAGGATGCACAATACTAATAGTGGAATTTTCCGAGGAGGGTCTTAGGGAGATTCATATGTCCATTTTTGTGGTAAATACAGGTGTGGGAAAGATGTACCATGACATCTAATATTAGTTTTGGTGGCCAAGAGTGATGAAAGGAATTATAGAGTCTGTATCTCGATGCCTTACTTGTCAACAAGTAAAGGATGATCACCATGTTCATGTTGGTTTAACTCAACCTATTGAGGTTCCATAATGATAGTGGTTTAGGATATATATGGACATTATGATGTTCATACAATGTATGTCATAGGGACATCATTCATCTAAGTGATCGTTGACTGATTCACCAAGTCAAACCACTTCCTAACTATCTGAGAGCATAGTTCAGAAGAGTTCATGGGACATGTCTATGTTAATAAGATAATTCAACTCCATGGAGTCCCATCGACGTCTGTTTCAGATCAATATGATCAGTTTACATCCCAATTTTGGAAGGAATTATATGAGGCATTTGAGACCTAGTTATGTTTGAGCACAACATTTCACCCACAAATGGATGATAAGACTGTGTGGACCATTTAGGTTCTATAGTGCACGTTGCGATCTTAAATGTAAGTCTTTTGACATAGTTCGGAGGATACCAAACCTTTGGTAGAGTTTTCATACAATAATAGCTACCATTCCACTATCATTATGTCACCATTTGAGTCTTCATACGTGTGCCCCTTCAGGCCACACCATTGATGGAATAACCCTGGAGAGTCAGCACACATGGTATTAGAATTGGTGAGAGCTACTACATAGATGGTGTACATCATCCAAGTGAAGATGAAGGCTACACATAGTCTTCATAAGTCTTATGATGACAGGTGATGGAGGCATTTAGAGTTCGGGGAAAGAGACTATGTGTTCCTTTAGGATTCACCTCAGCATGTATTCTGAATATTTGTAAAGGGAAACAAATTTATCTCTTAGAATCATCAGATCTTTCTTTATTCTTGGTAGAGTTGTAAATGTGTTGTACGACTTGGATCTATCTCCAATTTTATAATGGGTTCATGATTTCTTCCACGTGTTGCAGCTGAGGAGGTACATGCATAACCATTACACATCATCCACTATGGAGAGCTGGACATTGATGATGAATTGATTTTTTTGTACCCTGTGGAGATTGAGGGTTGACACGATAGTTTCTTTTTTAGGAGATCAACACATTTAGTGTGTGTCTGGTGGAAACACAATAATCTCTAGGAGGGCACATGAGTAGGGGACTCCTATTCATGCTCAATACCCTCATCTATTTTAGTAGACATTATTTTGGATTTTAGGGATGTAAATCCCCAAGGTGGGGAGAATGTAACATCTCGTATTTACCATATATTATTATTAGATATTATAAATATTATTTTCAAGATAATTTTCTAAGACGATGGGAAATTATGAGACCTAGGGTACCCAAAATATTTTTTCAAAGATATTAAAATATTAGGTATCACATGTTCATGGTTTTCCTACAAATGTGTAATAACACCAAAAAATGTTATCAGATATGAAATCCAAGGGCACTGTTCATTATGAAAAGGAATCTTTATCCTATGAGTGACTTAACATTTTTAGGCATGAGTCGTTTGTGAAACATTTTTCAGGGCCGAGAAATAGATAAAATAAATTAAAAGAAAATATTATTTTATTATTCTTCTTCCCTTTGAACTAATCCCCATATAAGTTCATTACTAAGGATTTTTTCTTTATTTTTCCACAAAACCCTAAATTCCTAGACACCGTTCAAGGAGATAATTCTTGGAAGGTGACAATATATCACGCATAGTCACACAATCTGAGTAGGTTATCTCATCAATGATGAAAATAGAACCATTATTCATTGACAATAAATCCAAAATATAGGTAGGGTGTTTTCTTAGTGAATTTAACCCTTTTCATAATCCTATAAAAATGTGTATCAATTACAAGAACATGAATTGATCTTTCTAGTATCAGTAGATTTAATTTGATATAATTGGTTATTTAGGGTTCGTTAATTATCCCTCTTTGTTTATCCTTCTATGATAATGAATCAAGGCTAAATAATCAACAACCGAGAATCATTCAAAATTTTTATTATTTTTGATTCTTCCCTCAATTATTCTCATGTTAATCATGGGTGTTTCTTTTTTTCCCATGATTCAACAAATACTATGTGATCGACCATTACATGATAGTTTATTGGCACATCGGATCGACATCGTAGGTGCAACTCAGGATTGGTGACGCAATCAAGGTATGACAAAGGAGTTGGATATCCGGATGTAGATTCCAATGGATTTGTGGAATATTTTCCATCCAGTTTTTGATGCATGGAATGTATGTATTAACAGTGGAGATTTCAATATAGATGCAAACCTAAAACCCATAGATCTGGTGACTAGGGGCATAGATGAACCCTGATACGTAGATTTTTTCCTGATCAGAGGTTCCAGTGTCATGTGTATCGATGTGGTGGAGATCCCAAAATGATCCGGAAAGTCCTAAGAAACATGACATGTATTTATGTATTGCACACTGTATAGGTCCCCCTTACTGCATCGTTAGGGTTCCGGCTGATGTTAAGGATCACACTTCATGACACACTTGTCACATGACATGTGACACTCCCTAAATGACAAATAGTGTACTAAGAAGAGTAAATGGTAATGTGAAATAGTAATGGGAAATATGCAATTCCATGTACATAGACACAGATATAGCTTGGAGCACATGGACTGGTACATGAACATAACATCGGTACACAGACATGGCTAGATGACATTGTTAGGGAACAATGTGTCTCTACACACTATGTAATCATCCTAAATTCCATGTATATGGAAACTACATTCTGTGTGAGTATTTACACACATAAAAAAACTTGTGATATCTAGACATTCCATGTACCCTCTGAGACACATCATGTACCCACCAGGACACACCATGTACTCCCATCAAGATTGATTGAGGAGCTTTGTTTTCCACTTTTGGACCAGTATAGGTTGAGTGTGATCTCTTTGTACATTCCTTGATGATAAAATGTGACATTTCGTCAAAATCATTGGATTGTGATCCCTTTTAGAGGTTGTGTCTCAGAAAGAGTTACAGTGTCCCTATTCTTTAGAGGAGTCGAGTCCTCTATCATTACTAGTGGTGTTTGTGGAATTGGTGTGACCTCCTTGATCATGGTGTTGATCCTCTAATTTGAAGGCCACATTGGTAGGGTTTTTGTAATTGTTGTCATTTTTTCCGCTACATACCAGGTTGATCTAGATTGGATTTCTAGTGTCCCCCAATGGTTTTGGGCATGACCCCCTATCTATGTTGCATTTTCTTCTTTGACCAATGTGTTCACTTTGAGTGGGGACCAAATGACCTAGACCACTTTTTCAAGTTTCTTTGATGATATCATGATTAGTGTGTTCTCCTACACTGATTGTGTTTTGATAAGAATCATTTGGCTAGCAGTTGGTTATGACCACCAGATGGTGATGTGTATTTCCTTTGTACATTTGGATTTTCTTCCTTTTAGTATCTGCCACACATTAAAATTTATTTCTTGTTTTAAGTTAACCATACTTGGTGCTCCATATTTAGTGTTTTTAGGTTAACCAACTTTGTATTTTTATACTCACCCATGCATGGGATTCACCCACACATGTTTTTTTATTGTGTGGATGGTGGTACATTTGATGGTATCCTAGGAGGACCAGGATCGGGTGGAGCATAGCTATATCTAGGTAGAATGAGGGGGGTTTTGGGATGTTAACTTTGAATTAGTCCCCATGCATGGTTCATGTGGTAATTATATATTTTCATTTAGACTAGTGTTATAAGACCTTTATGATGGGAATGTATTTATCCTAATTTACTTTTCCTTTACTTCATGTTGTTCTCTGGTTATGAGATCTTACATGTATGAATGAATTATTTCAGTTGTATACATTTCACCATTATGTGGAATGGAGATGTGTGTGTGTGTGTGGAGGTATATTAGGATTATTCCTTCCATATGTAGGAAATTCGTACTCAGTGCTAGTAGTTAGCCCCTGGCCTATTAGAGGCAAGCTTGGGGTAGTCACGGTTTGGACCCAAGTGGGTCTGGTCTTAACATTAATGATAAAAGATAGGGGTTACAAAATAGTCAAAAATTAACTAAATTTTATTGTATAAGATGATTTTGAACAACACTACTATTATATTATAAAAAACTAAATGGTTGTCCTTTTTAAAATAAAAACTAATTTATGTTAATATAATATTTTAATAGATTCTTAAAGTTCTTATCCCCTCAATTATAAATGGGTACATTCTCCCTCACATTCCCACACCACATTTAACCTTCAAAGTCTTCCCGAAAAAAATATAAATAATATCTCATCATACCTCTCTAACTCCTTTAATCCTCTCATTGGGCAGAAAATCACTTGAGGAAGCCCTTTGGTGAAGACCAAAAGTAGTTACACAAAGAAGAGGTAACATCCTTCCTCAAGATCCTTTATTTTTTTCTTTATAAAAATCTCAATTATTATTATTTCATGCACAAATAATTCTCTTATTATCATAAATATACTGATATTTTGTTATGTTATGGGTTCTACCTTCACTTACACAAACTTCCATCTAATGGGTAACAAACTTAGCGTTCTGGTGTATGATGAACTACCACCGCACAAAACGCTGTGGTTCATTTTAACAATTACAACTATTATGGTTGTTAATTATGATGTAAACTCTATTTTAATTTGATATATATTATATTTGAGATGTATTTATAATTATTTATAAAAACTAACTTCAAGATTTCCATTTTGTGTATATATGATAACTTTATTTGTGGAATTATGGACTACCCCCTCCCCAAAGTGATCTGATTCGTTCACACCTTAAATGGAATTTCTTAAGGATGTGTTTATTAATATTATATGATATTTATGATATAATAATTTTTCATTAATGATATTATATACATATATACATATATATCATTTACATTTCTTCATTCAATACACCATGAAAATGGAAATAGGTACATACACAAGTACAGTCTAGGGTCACCATGAACAGTGTCTTCCATTTCATATATCTACCTTATATATATTATTATATTTATTAATATACAGAATATATATGATAAATAAGTCATGTTTTACATTCTAAAAATAATTAAATAATGATTTACATAATATTATCAATAATTACAACTCAAACACGTATGATAAACAAAGTTGTTACTACCTGAAATGTCACTTTAACATGGAATTTTTAATAAACAGTTGACATAAGGTCATAAGAAGACCTTATATAGAATTATATACATGATATTTTTCCATTATATATTTATAATAAACGTAAACTTATTATACAAGAGCCTTTTATGTGTACAAGTTAATTCAACACACAAGGTAAGGGAATTACATCTAACTTTTTATTTCAATGAGATACATTCCTTATTCAACACTAATTTATTTTGTGATGTCTATATAAAGTCCATTAATGTATTACTTTATTCTTAATCGTAAATATCTTTTTATCTACAAGTCTATTTTATTATTTTATTTTAGGGTTTTTATGATTCAAAAGTTACCATTTTAGTAAATTAATTTTGTCACAATTTTTCTTCCTTGAGAAACAAGTTTTATTATAAACATATGTTATTTTATGAGCTTCATATGTTTCCAATTGAAATTTTATATCCTTAATATACTAAATTTCATGATATTTTACAATCTATGTAATTATATATTATTATATGGGGATAATGATTCAAAGTTACCAAGTGGTAATAATTTATTGAAACAATCTCATTGTTTATCAATATTGTTTATGATTATTATTTTATTCATAAAATCTTATCATCCATATCTCAAGAATACCTTGAATATTCTTATCCTAGGGTTATTCCTAATTTATTATTGTATGGGTAACATTATTTCAACTTTTGGGTACTTTATGTAATTAAAAAATTATTTTTATTATTAAAAAATAATCTCATTTCTCTTTTTGGTCGAATATAAATATTATTAAAAAAACACATTTTCAAAAAATGTTCTTAAAATATTATTTGAAGATAATATTATTGTAAAAGGTTTTTAAAATTATTTATGGTATTAAATTATTTCCTTACATGTTATAAAATAAATTTTCAATGGAAAAGGTTTTTAAAAATGATTTATGTTTTTAAATAGTATTTTTAAATGATGAAATGATATTTTCCTCAAAAAATATTTTTTAAAAGTTATTTCAAAATTATTCCCCACCTTAGATTTAATCTATTGGGGTTACTCATGCATTATTAGGTATATGACCAAAGTTTATATTCAATTTCATTCTCTAAAAAATATATACATATATATATATATATATATTTGGCATAATATTCCTGAAACATGTTTTTCTTTCACGGATTATATGTCTATGAAACCAAATTATTTTCACAAATTATTCTTTGATGAAATTATTATGATACATATCTCTTTTTGATTGGTTTTCATAATATTACATTTCTATGATACCCATTTCATTTTGTGGGTTATGTTATGATTAATTATTATGAAATCATATTAGATGTATGTATGATTTCATTATCATATGGGTGGGACCTATATCCCCTTCAAATGAATTTGGTAATGATTTATATCCTAAGAGATAGACATAATGGGACATGTCTTTTAAGATATTATTAGGAGTGAACCTTGACTACTATTATGGTTATGGGAGTGAACCATGACTACCATGGTGGTTATGGAAGTGATCCATGAGTGCCAAGATGATATGGGGAGTGAACCCATTCTATTAATATGGACTTCGTACCGATTCCTCAAATACTATGGAAATAAATTTTAAATTCATGTGTTTCTACAAATTATATGTCTAATTACTATGTTATTCATTCATGTCTCTTGTTCATTATTTCCTTATGATTCATATCATATGAACTAAAAATCATTATTTCATAATTCGGGTTTATGATCTTTGATATGTAGGGTTTGACAATTTATTTTCATGATCATGTTCTCATACCCTCATGCTCATTATTTTCCTTATGTATCTTCCACAGTTTACCCATAAAGAGATTTTGAGATCACCCATTTTTATGTTTTCTTCCCCACGTTATGAAGATATATATTATTTTTAATGTGTCTAAGAAGTGTTGTAGTCAAGAATAACAGAGTTGAAGATAATGTAGCTCAATGATGTATTAGAGTTTACGTTACCCCATTTCCAAAGGAATTAGACAAGTAAAGTCATTCGGTGTTTGATTTTGGTAATGTATTAAGTATTCTGAAAAAGTTATGAAAAATTAATGAATGTAGTTCTTGGGTCATTACATTTGGTATCTAAGAAATCTCTTAGTTAACATTAGGAAGATCGGATGAGAAAACCTTATTCATAACACTAAGGGTATGTCTAATGATAAGTCTTAAGATAAGAAAAAGAATAGAAAAATGTCTTGGAATCATGGTAATGGATAGAGTGAGTGGATTCCTAGAAATATATTACTACCTACATACTACAAGTGTTTTTTTATTTAGTATAAATGAGTCTAAGAGTAATAACATTGGCAAGGTTCATTGGTCCTGACTCGACATTACCAGGTACAGGACAATGGGCCTTGCTGCACACCTAGTTTGACACTCCCCAGGGATATAATTTGGGAATTCAAGAAATCATCACGAACCATCATAAAAGATTCAAATTGAATTTGGATATAAATAACGTTTGATAAACCTAAGGTGTCATATATTAGCGAAGGATCCATAATTTACACTTCATATAAGGGAATTTTCCTGAATATGCAGTTCTTTATTATGATAGTTGATTCTTACTATATAATTTTGGTTTTAGTCAATTAGTGGAACACAAAGGAACCTCGTTAACAGTGATTATGATGTACAATGCCATGATTTTCCTCTTGAGAAACCATAGTCTATGGGAGATGGAATGAAAAATAATTTTTCTATCATCATATAGACTTCTCAAGCTACGAACCATGTTGGAATTCCAAATGGGAAAAGGAGGGGAAAACATTATGTTTTGTCTTTCATGAGGAAACATCTTCAATAATTTAGTGCATCATATAATCAACTTGTTTCAAAATATTAGAATATTAATAATGAAAATATATTCTTTATTCTCCAGTGTTTGGATCACGAGAAAGTCATTCTAGATGTTTATCATCTAGCTGGAGAATAGGACCATTAGTGGAATCTAATTAATAATATGAGATAGTGATGTTATTAATATTTTCATAACTTTTTATATACTCACTTTAATTATTTTATATTAAATGAGCATAATTTTTGTGAAAATTTCAAGGGCCAAATCCAAATACAAGGGGCCGAACTGATTCATTTAAACTGAGCACACCATTCTATCTGGGAATTCAAATCACTACTGTATTCATGACATGTCTCTTGATATAATCATAAAAGAAGCTGGAAATTTGTATTGTGAAATAATAGATAGTGGTGGCCGAGTTTTTTAAGAAATAATTTAGATTTGAACGCATACTACTATTCAAAAATCCATTCACATTTTGGTCATAAAAAGCATGGATAGAAATGGACAAGTTAACATTGTTTATGAAAACCACCATAACATTTGATATATAAGTCTAAAACCCTCAAAATTTTTATATTAGTCTTACAAAATTATTATCTAGATATTTGAAGAAAGAGATATATCTAGATTCAGCTATCTGAATGTCCAAATCATCTATCCAATTTGAGGGGTAGTTTTGAAATGCAAACAGTCCACCACCTTGAGCTATAAATACATCCCCTCCTCTCTTTTCAAAAGGTTTGGCATTTCAGAGACAATATGGATAGTTTGGAATGACCAAGGCTTTTCCAAAGTCTTAGGGGGATTTTTCATACTCATGTTTTTACTTTATAAACCATTGCTCTTTGATTCCTTTCATTTACTTTTGTGTTGTTCTTCGTTTGTAATCGTGTAAGTGTTTGTTTCTTGTAATTCAGTTTTAATGCCAGATTCTTCATCAATATCTTTTATTATCATCCACCATATATAGTTTAATATTAATGTTCATAAAATATTTAAAATCAAATCAAAACCCCTTCCCTTGTATTTCTTTCGCATTTAATCGAAAGTCTTTTTTTAATTCTCATTATCGTTTGTGTGTGTGTTCGGCACACCACTCTTTTTGTATCCCTTTATTTTTCCTCTATTATTAATTTCTCATCATAATAATTATAACAATAATATTAATCATTTTAATGTATGATTAAATCTTTCATTTGGGTGAGTTGTAATTTAAGGATGTTAAGAGATTGAGAGCTTTTTATCGATGAGTATTCTTTAATTCAACTTTTTGTCTGTTGGACATAACATGAAATTGATTAATGACATGTTTTGTTTAACATGTGGTTTACATGTATTATTGGAACCATAAATACATTACCATAAAAAAGGTATGTTTGAGATTATAACCCTAAGTTAAGTTAAGACATGGATTAAATAATTAATACTTGGGAATTCCAATCAATGTTATATTTTGAACCGGGTGTTAATTTAAATGTAATATAAAGCAAAGCTCAAGGATATCACAATATTAACTCCCAAAAAAATTAACTCACCCCAATATATATCAATTTTTAAAATCAAAATTAATCAATCAATCATTTTATATTCTCTACAAGAAAACCACCCAATCAGAATACAATAAACAAAAAATAGTCTACTATTAAAATGTATCGTCACCGAGGATTCGACTGGAGTGCTTCTATACACATTAGCATAGAACTGGAACCTTGAACGTTCGATAGTTGAACATAAGTTGTGCTTTCAGATAGTGAAATGAATTATAATCCATTAATTGGGATGATTTTAAGGTATTATTTTTCAATAATTAAATTCATTCAATTCTTCTTACCAAGATGGAGAACTAGTTCCTTTAGTTTAAGAAAAAAGACTATATATCTATCGGTGACTGTGAGGGTAATTTAATGAAACTTTTGTGGTAGGATTCTAGAATTATCATCCAAAATAAAACAAAATTTTATAGGTTCATCAGTGGCTTGTGTCCATACCATAGAACGGATTTGGCCATAAGAGGCTTTATTAGCTATGAAGATAATTTGTGTTATGAAATCATATATGAAATTGATGTTGCAGTCACGTAACAATATCAAGGTTTTAAAAACAAAAGGAAGATGTTGGATAAATGAAAATCTAAATACCATGGATAGTAGAATATGGTCATTCCTTTATGATCTGAGTGTTGTAAGAATCATGGATGAAATTTTCTTATAGTTTCTAATAAATATTTAAATTGTGGAAATGAATGTCATTATGAATTTTATTGTCAAAGTAATGGTACGAAGTTAGATAATGGTGTGAATAGAGAATATGTTTCAAAAAATATACCTCCCACGCTTCAGTACTAAATGTGTAAGGAGAATATGAATTATTATGACTAATTCCAAAAGCCAAGGGATGGTGATGATGTTCAATTTCTGGAACTTCTTAAACTGAGGGACATGGGAAAATAACACGTGATCACTATTGATGATATGGAGTATGACAACAAAAATTTGTAATGATTTTTTAATTATGTAATTTAATTCAAGAATATTTTTGTAAAAGTAAATTTACTGTAATATAGAATAATTAATAATCAATTTATGGTACTATTATAGTTTTTTGATAAGGATTTAAGAGATTATAATGAATGGTACTAGAAATAATGAAATTTTATTGAGGTAATAAGTTGATATGTATGGGAAACATTATATTAAAGGAAGTATAACCCTAAATTTGTGCAATATGTTGAGATAACTATATTTGGGTAAATGTATTTCGGATATGTATAAGTAAATTGTAATGTACTAATTTCTATCGAACTAATTAAAGATTTTTTGAAAAGTTTTTTATTCTATAATGGATCAAGTTTTCACCTTATTGGAGTTAAGAAATATATAGAATACATATTGGATTGAGGAAAAATGCTTATTATCAATAAGGATATATATTAATTTAGGTTATTATAATGATTCAATAGAATACATTATGAGGTTATTCCTATGTTTGGAATGTGACAAACAAGAGCTACCCAATGATATATAGAAGATAAATGCTAATCTAATTTAAAAAATTTATTATATGGTTTATGATTTTCATCTTTCATAAGGATTATATAGTTATTTATTAAATTTTTAAGTTAAATTTTAGAAGCTTTTTTGGATATTGAAGTACTATCTCACCATAAGTTGATTTATGATAATTTGATAACTTGTTCCAACCATTTTTTGTGATAAATATATATTGGGTGACCTATAATTCTATTTATGGATATCATTATTTTCAAACTCTTTAGAAATGAGAAATTCATCATAATTTATGTGAATAAGAGATGAACTGGGAATTAATCAAGGAAAAATAAAGGGTAAATTCTTCCTAAAATCAAAAAAGTATATTTTCTCATGAGAATTATTCAACTATAGGGAAATGATATTAAAATTAAAAAAAAATTTACCATATTACCTTATTTTTTGATGAATCAAATTATCCCAAAAAAACATCATAGATTTGTCATTTTTTTTGTTGTTCATTTTCTCATGAACGTGTTCTCTGTCACTCTCAATCAGACAATGATAGTTTGATTTCCCTCTACATATAAGTTTTCACCTCCCACATATGTTATCCTATGTGGAAATACAATTATGAGTCACATTGGGTAACAATTATGTTTAAATATTTCCTTTTAAAAAGGATTTTTTAGTATTTTTTTTATGATGTGGGTTTATATAAATTTAACTTTCATGTATTAAAACATCGATAACTCAAAATAATTTTTAGAGAGAAAATCATTTTAATGGTGATAGAATGTCACAAACTAATATTTTTGAAAATATTTGATTTTAAAATAAATTGATCCTTTTTATATTTTCCATTTCATGAAAAACTACATATAGCCTTATTATATTTTAAATCACAATGTTTGTATTTTGTACAATATACATTAAACAAAGATCATCTTGCGCTAAATGCAAAACCAACTTCTCTTACGTTAAAGACCACACTGAATTTTAATAAAACCTCATTTAAGGGGTACAATTATTTAAAAACGGATAGTTATAACATAGAATTTAAACGTAATAACATGAATAATAATAAATCATTTAAAAATATTATTAATAATATTTATATAGATTAATCTTATTGATAATAATATATTCAGTTGTTTTAGTAAAGTATTTATATGTTTGAAAATATTATTTTCATAAAAAACTCTATTTAATTCCTTTTGATGAAAAATAATTAAAAAAATAAAGAATTTTATTAATTTAATTTGATAAAATAAAATTCATTATAAATTCAAAATGAAAAAATTATCTTATGGTAAATTTTTTGGATTTTTATGAAACACATCATTTTTGGATGAATTGTAAAAAATCATGAATTTTATTTCAAAAATTCTTTTTCATCTAATATATTATTTTTATGTTATATTTAATTTCAAATTAAATAAATTATATATATTAACAAAATTTATTTCATTGTAATATTTTTATATTGAATTTATATATAAAATCTTAATGAACTTTTGAACATTCTCTTTTTAAAAACATTATTTCCCATCATGCTTATGGGATTAACGTTAAACATAAATTTTCCAATTTGTTGAATTGAATTTCTAAAAAAACATATATAATTTTAATTGGTATAATATTTATAGTATAATAGGATCAACTTAATTTTTAGACATAATGAATTATAATTTTTGTAATTTGTTTACCACAGTTAAGGGTAAAACATGTAATTAATGGTAAAAATAGTATTATAAATATTTTAGAATTACCCTAACACTTTTCCAAATTTAATTTTATTAGTTTTCATCTCCCAAAATCATCCTTTATTAATATTATAACATTTTTATTCCACATGGATGAGAGTAATATAATATTTATATTTTATTTAAAGAAAAGTTATAAATTTCATCTTTATATTTTTAAAAACTATATCATTTTTAATATATTTCTATAAAAGAGATAAATTTGACTATAAATATTAATTTGAAAGATAAAATTTTTATATTCATAATGTAATTTATATATAATTTTTAGGAAATAAATAATTTCCATTTTGGATTACAAAATGATGATAAATCAATTGTTTCATTAATGTAAATTTAAAATACCTGTTATTAAAAATGTTATAATAAGTATAATCAGATATAAAGAATGTCTTCTAAAATTTTTAAAGATGTATATGCCATTTTTATTATTATTTATAATATTTTTTTTAACATATCAGGTTTTTAGGGTATTTTTAAAAATAAAAATAATGAATAATGTCAAAATTGAAATTAATGATATTTTTAATTAATTAATATTTTATTCGATGATATTGAATTAAAAAATAAAAAATTTGGAGAAAAATATTTTTATATTGTTGAAAATTTCATTAATGATCCCATTATTGTTCTTTTTTCATTTTATAGTAACTATATTAACCCTTAAAGTGTAAAAACACATGTTATTGTGGAATGAGTTGAAGAGGTTAATTAAGTGTTAAAGATAAAATATAGGATTAATAATTAGTAAAAACCTATCATATTTAAATTTTATATTAATATTATAAGCCATATTCATCTTATCTTAAAAAGAGATAAATTTTTATAAATTTTTATTGAGAATTAATTTATATTAATTTAACATTTTTGGAGTTTCCTAATGTGCCCCTCACCTAAATTATAAAAGGGCACCCCATCCCTTACTTCCTCACACCACATTGATCTTTATAGATAGTAAAAACACTATATAAATAATATTCCAAATTAATTTACATACTCACTGAAGCCCATATTTGAGCATAAAGTCATCCAAGTAATCCCTTTGGTGCAAACAAAAAGAAGTTACACTTAGAAGAGTAACATCCTTCCTCATGCTCCTTTATTTTATTTTCATTCAACACCACCTTGATAATTATTATTACATACACACATAATGGAATCATTATACTTAATATACCTCAATTTTTTATGTTATATTTTTTACATTAACATATACACACTTCCATATAATGGGAAACAAACTTACTGATCTTTTGTACGGTGAACTACCGCATCATGAAAGGATGTTATTCATTTTACCTTTACCCCAAATTATGGTAGAGAATTATGATATGAAATATATTTTTATATGATATATATGATGTTTTTGATTTTTTATACTTGTTTATAATTAATAACTTCGTGGAATCTATTTTATGTAAATATGATAACTTCTATGGTGGAAATATGGACCACCACCTCCTCAAAGCGGTATGATTCATTCACACATTACATAGAATGTATTAAAAATGAGTTTAGTAATATTATATGATATATGTGACATAATAATGAAATATAATGATATTATATACATTTAAACATTTATTTCAAATACTTTATTTCTTCTAATACTGAAACTCCCCAAAAATCTAATGTATAAAAATTTTATTCAACATCATGTATGACACAGAACACCAAACATGTAAAAGAATATAATACAACGAGACATTATAATATATTTTTTATTTTAATTAAATTCAATATATTTTATATGTTTCAGTGCACATGAAATTGAGTTAGAATATGTCACATGAAAAAATATGTTTCTTTGATGGCTTGTGATACACACAAGAGAAACTTTTATCAAAAAACAATCTATTATTAAAATATCATTATATAATATAATAATATATAACATAATCATTGAATTAGTAGTTATTAAAAGAATAAATTAAATTATCAAAATAAATAGGTTTCCCCAATATAAAATGAATCCATTAGTTAAAAATTAATTATAAATACATATAATAACCAATTTAATATAAAGAGAATATTTTTTTGGAAAACTGGTTCTATGCCAAAAATTTTTTTATCTTAATAAATTAAATTAATTAAAATTATTTAGTGATATTACTGTAATATATCTATATATATATATTATTCAATATATATATATATATTATAAAATAAAAAATAGCTGTAATATATATATATATATATTATTCAATAAATTAGTTAGTAGAAAACGCATTATGTTTGTTTCAAAGTAGAATAAATGGGTTTCTACCAGATATACTAAATTGTCTTATGAATGGCCTTGAAGGTACTAGTTCCATGTACCTAGGAAATATAGTATCCATTAATTAAATATTTACCTCATTTAGTTTTAGTTATTATACATCCTTTAGATTTTGCATCGACATATCTAGGGATACATTTCGTTTTCAGTTCATTGATTAATGGAATGTGTTTCAATTTCTCTCCATTCCATATTTTTTTCATTATGTAGTTATTTGAGGGAAATATGTTTTTATTTATTTAACATTACATATTATTTACCCACTTTATTATAGTTTATTTATTACATGAAATTTGTTCTGAGATATATACCTTTCTATATTGATTATTTTCATTTTACTTTACCCCTACTAATAATTTGATTTCCCCCTTATTATGTTTTTTCCATTGGAATCCAAGAAAAATTTTAAGGATGATTTGAAGGGATATAATATATGGAATAAAGTTGTCCTTGATGTTTTTTATTAATAAAAAAAATATTTTGTTATTAGTGTATTTATCTGTAATACATGACTCTTTTATGCATCTGGTTTACCAACACTACTAATCTAACTATATTTAGGGATTTGATGCAATTAAATCATTCCAATGTAATGGTATTAAGAACAAACTCTTGTATTTTTGGGTCCAGGTCACTAAATATATGCCATGAGAATAGAAACATTGTTCATGCGTATGTATGACCTATCATCTCCTTGATTGATTTTATCCATTTCATATATATATATATATATACCTATATATATTATAAATTTTTATATAATTGATATATATGTTATAAAATTCCAGTTTTATATTCTAGAAATAATTATTTCATGATTTATGTATGGGGATCAATATTGAAAAGTCAAAACACATTTGATAAATAAGGAGATTATTACCTAAGACATTACTCAAACATGGAATTGTTAACAACCAGGAAATATAATTCCATAATAAAACCTTATATGGTATTATATATATGAATATGGATCTGTGAAAAATTTATAATAATCGTACACTTAGTATATATTAATCTTGTATGTGTACAATGAAATTCAAGACATGAGGTAAGGGAATTTCATCTCACTTTTTATTTATGTGAGATAGATGTATTATTCCCCACTAATTTCACTTAAATTGTGTAGATAGTTCCCCTAAATTTATTATATGATTATTATACATAAATTTATTTGTAATTACATATCCATTTGATTATCTTTCTTATATAGGTATTATGGTTCAATAGTTACTAAGTCGATAGTGTAATTGTGTCTCAATTTTCCTTCTTTGATGAGATGTTTTTTTATACACTGATGCTCTTTTATGAGGTGTATATGATTCAAATTGAAAAGTTATATTAAGAATACCCTTTTTTCATGATATTTTAATCTAAAGGGAATTTAATTTTCTTATATGGAGAGGTTGATTCAAATTTACCACGTGGTAAGACACTATTGAAAAAAACTCATCATTTATCAAGATTTTTTTTTATTATGTTTTCATTGATGAAATATTATGATCTATATATTAATAATACTCATGATAATTTTTATCAACTAGTTATTCATTATGAATTTATGTATCGGTACCATTATTTTCCACTTTTTGATATTTTAGGTAATTAATAAAATGTTTTTACTAAAATTTTTTCATGTTTCTCTTTTTGTAAAAAATAAATTTTATTCGAAAGCTCGTTTTTTCAATGTATGTTTTTATATTGATATTTTGAGATCATTTTCAAGGAAATAATATTTTAAAAAAATTATGTTTTTAAATGATTTCATTATATGTTTTCAAATAAATTTTCAAAGGAAAAGTTTACCAAAAAATGTTTTATGTTTTGAAAAATCATTTTTCAACGATGAATTGATAATTTCCTCTTGCTTTTTTAAAGATCATTCAAAATGATTTCCTATATAAGAAGTTATTTTTTTGTGTTACTCATACCCTATTGGGAATAATATCAATGGTTTATTTAAATTTATTTCACTGAAAGTTTTATATTTGGAGGGAATAAAATTCATGATACATGTTTCCCATTCATTGGTTATATATATATATATGAAACCTGCTACTTTTTACCAGTTATGATATGAAGAAATGATTACGAAACCTCTATTTTATGAAAGTTAGGATAATATTACAGGTTTATGATACTCATTTAATTTTATGGGTCATGTTATGAATAATATTTATGATTTCACGGAACATATATGTATGATTTCATTATGATATGGTAGGACTTATATCTACTTACAGTGCAGTGAGTAATGATTTATATATCATGAGATAGAAAAAAGGACCTTATTTGCTAAGATGATCATAAGAGTGAAAATTGACTACTATGATTGTTATGGGAGTGAACCATGTCCACCAATATGGTTATTGGAGTGAACCATGACTATCACGATGGAATAGTGAGTGAACTCATACTACTAAGATGGCATCTCCCATGATTTATTCACTACTATGGAGATCATTTTTATATGTCTATGTGTCTTCCAAAATTCTATTTCTTGTTCCTATGTTATTATTTCCCACATCATGTTCTTTAGTTCCTTATGATTCATGTCATATGAACTACCAATATTTTTTTCAGGATTCATGGTTATGATCTTGGACATATAGGGTATGATCTTGTATTTTCATTATCATGTCCTCTTAACCTTATTGTGATAATTATCCTTACATATATCCCTTTTTTACCCTTACTAAGAATCTGATATTACACCTTTTTTTAGTTTCCTTCCCCAGTTTATAAATATATGTATTATGATTGATGTTTCTAGGAGGGGTTCTAGTCAAGAAGAACCTAGTGGTATATAATGTAGATCACTTATGTACATGTTTTTATCTTTCCTTTTTTGGAAAGGTAGTAGAATAGTATGGTCATTAAGATTTGGTTTTTGAAATGTGTTTTTTGTATTCTTCAAAAGTGATTTAACATCTATCAATCCTGGTCTATTACAGTTAGTAAATTGGGTTTGGTTTGATATGGTAGCCGGTTTCACCTTATAACCTGTACGAAACATGTAATCCCATGAGTTTGAGGAAATAGTAGTGGTTTAGGAATTCATCCAACGTCACTCTTTTTTTAAACATTAACTTGTTTATTAATGATATAGAGGTGATTTCCAGGGTTCTTCCTTGTTATTGGATGTTGAGCCTAACATGATGAATTATTATTCCTCTTTCATATTCTTAGACATGTTTTCCGGGGATTCTACTTCTGATCCATCTAATTTACATAATTACATGTATACACACAGGTACAACCCAGGATTGTGTTGTTGAGCCTATATTTTTTGATTATTAAATAATTTTTATTTCTAGAGGTGTTTTCTAGGGTCTTCTTGTTGAGACTATGAATATGTTTTATAGGTATGGAATCCCTAGTAATGATACTAGGGATGATTATGATCACCTGAGTGATAAGGATGATTCATCTATCTTCTATTTGACATGTGATGTGGATGATTATGTTCTATGCGATTCAAACATGGTGTCCCATATGATTTTTCTCAGGGATGATTACTCTCTCCCTGATCAGTTACTCGAACATAGTATTTGACATGGTGTTTAACATCATTGAATAAAATGAATGATAGTGTTATTCCATATGTTGTGGATGATTAAACTCTTTAATATTAGACAGCTCTAGTGGTTAGAATTGAATATAACTTGTGAGGTCCCCTTATAGTTTACCTAATGTTTATACCCTTAGGTTTCATCTAAGTTACAAATATCGTGACCACCTATGAATTGATATATAGGGATCATAATTCGGACTATATTTTCCTATAAAGATTACTATATCGTCTAGATGTTTTCCATTTATAGGATTTCTATATGAACATCACTTGAATCATTTTTCTAGTTATTGGAAGTGAGTACTAGTGAACCCAGGGTTAGGACAATTATCCCCATATAGTGACATAGCTTGGTCAAAGACATTTATGGTGTTTTCTAAAACAAGTATCTGTATATTGGCATTAAAAACATAGGAATCAACTTAACGATACATGGATTGAGTTGCGTGATATCCATCTCAATTACCTTTACATAGGATATCTTTGAGGTTCATATTACAGACCCAAGGGTCAACTACAGATGGGTTTTATGTAATTTCATTCACCTTTCTCATCATTATTCAAATTTGTGATTATATATATATGTTTTTGGAATTATAAATGTATGTGAATATAAATATAGACATTAGTGGTGGAAATTTCCCAATTGAATAGGATTATGGACTCGGTGTTTTACTATGGTTTAATGTCGATTGTCTTTCCTTATCTTTTCAGTTGTGTCTCATGTAGGCTGATCATATTTTTTTCCATGAACTTATTTTACTATAATTCTACTTTAATCATTTTTGTGGCCTACTTCGATTGTTTCTCACCCCTAAATGGTCATCTTGGTGTGAGTGTAGACCTTATGTCTGATTTTTAGGTTGAGAATTATTTAATGGTGGGTTAGGCTAAGGCCTATAGTCACATGATCGAGTGAAGATACTTGAGTAGGCTCTTCTAATCGGGATGGTGTAGTTTGATAGCGTATGAATACGGGATACATAGTCTGGCACGGAGTTCATAGTAGAGACACTGAATAGTATTTCCCTTTATTTTGTACTCATTTATCTTTTTGTTTGGCCCCATGGGGCACTAGTGTTATACGTATGGCATGGTTGTTCATGATTTCATATCTTTTTCATTTATTATTAGAACACATTTTATTTCCTTATATTTATTGCTTCAACACAATGCTTATTTACTATGGTGTATGATATATAGTGTTTCCCACTATTTTCTTACTCTTATATTAGTTAATATTCTTCAAACTATCATACCCTATGCCCCCATTACAAGTCAGAACCTCTGGAGTATTGGGAGGTGCACTTGTGGCTTTGTAATGAACCATCTCAAAGCACTAGTCAAGTGGAATCTTGGTCAGAATAAAACAATTTGGTACCAATGTTGTACTTTTCCTGGCTATTTTTATTTATTATATGATATATAGGAGTATTAAGATTGTTTTTGAACCTATTATGGAAATTGGACTCGTTCATCAAGAATACATGTTTCATTAAGAATACATGGTTTCCATAGTATGTGATTATTTTTCTAACCTGTGATGTTACAGTTTTAATTGATTTCCACCATGAAGAACTCACATGGTGTATAGTTTTTAGGATTTTTTTAGATTTTCGGATCCAGTCCCACTAGAAAGGGGCCATATATGGATTTTTACTCATGGTCAAGAGAGGTAAGAGGCATCTCATTAATTATATTTGAAAGGTAGGATTAACATCATTTATCCCTACTATTGTGTGGTTGTTATATATATATATATATATATATGTATATATATCATTCTGATTGAATGTTGTAAGGATCCGTACTGTGGCATTTGGTAGTGAGGTTGATGACTCGGTTCTCTGGAATGGGAGGTGCATTGACCCTAGTAGGTTGATATGGCACATTATTCCCTTATTTTTTTACCCTTATGGGGTTTTATTACATAGGTCACAATTGTCTGTTCGGATTGATAACTATGATGACATTGGACACTAGTAACATTCATTCAAACTAGACCTCTAGGGGTACTACCATATACAGATTCTTGAATAGTGTCAGTTCGGTCTCTTTTCAGTTTTGGTATCATAACCTCCTTGGATTAGTTCTTTATGTGGATTCTCAATGAGGATCAACCCCTTCTAGTTTGTGTTATCAGTTTTGACAATCATAAGTAATTGGGATATATACCATTTTTGGGAGGTTTGATCTTTTTGTCCTGGTGGTAAGACCCTGTATCCCATTTTTTAGAAATTATCTATAGGGAACGGTGTGATACATTGAGGCCCTTACTTTGGAATCATAACCTTGTTGTTTGTTGTTTTTTAACATGGAAAACAAGTCATAAATATTATCTTGTGTTTTAAAATTCCTTTTTTTGAAATGATCATAGTTATATGCTATTTGTTAAAATAATTCCTAGTTATTGGTTTGTTTTCTAATATAATCGTATTGATTCTCACTTTTTTTTTTGAAAAGTACCTAGGGTTCTTGTTATCATTATCAGCTTCAATGGGTATGGCCTTTGGGTTCTTGTCCTAGTTTAATGTTTTTTTATTACTGTTATTAATGTAGTTTGTGTGTGGGCAGATGCTCATGATTGGAATGAAAATATGAGATGGATGGTCATGGAATAAATCATTCTATATGTGAGGATCCAAGTTTTAATGTGGAGTTCCTAGGGATGAAATATATTTTTAGACTAACAAGTCATCTAGCACACTCAGCTTAACCTTGTGTTGGATGACTCATTAGAGCGTAATTCAAGTGATAAAGGTAGATTCTTATTGCAAATGCTTTCATTAAACTATTTATTAATGATTCTATGGGTATGATCCATGGAATTTTGGTTTCAATTATTTTTTAGACAAGGTTTCCTCAGATTATTGGAAAAATGATGAATGTCCCTCCATGGTTAAAGAGGCATCGAGAATGAATTGTGTACTATAATATGGTTAAACCATGGATGGATACTGGATAGATATTGAAAGGATGGTTATAATTCCCCAAAGAGAGTTGTACACACCATTTCATGTAATATTTGTGTACTCTATTTTATATATGATCATATTATATCATGAAATTGTCTTGAGTATGATGAGAGATCATCAGCCCTATGTTGATCGTCTTTTCTTTTGAATGTACATCCTGGTTTGATTGTGGAAAACTATTGAGATTACATTTGAGGAGTGGTTTAAGGTAAGTCACATGTTTGGGAGTAATCCATTGGACATTTGAGGGTGGTGAACCTCTCTGCCAAAAGATTTTTAGCATTCCTCATGGTTCATTAAGCTCGATAATGGTTAAAAAAGATGATAATAGTATTCCTATAGTGAGGAGTAAAAACTGGATATAGTTAGTTTTCTCCCATGAGTAAGAATGTAAATGATACTATGAGAGTGGTCATTGAATAGTCTAGAGATCTTGGTTTCAAGTACTATTGGGTTGATATCATGGGTTATATTCTTACAACTAGGCTTTTTAGGGATTAGAAGGTTTGTGGTTCGGATATTGTAAGGCCTTGTGTTTTTTCAGATTTGAGTTTTTAAAACAAATTTAAATTTCAACTTTTGGATGCTTATAAGGGCTAAAATGGCCTTTTCCCTAGAAGATTATCTTATATAATTTTTATAAACACTATATTATTAATATAATAGGTTTTTTACCCCAGGGGAAGTTTTTGGTAGATATATGAGCTTTTCAAATTTTAGAGTAATAATTAATTATTAATATTTAAAAAATTAAATTTTAATTTATTCATGTAGGTTTGTTCAGTTATATCTTTTGAATGGATAATTGAATTGATATTATCTCTCTCTTGCTAAGACTGAAGTAATAATTTTTTCCTTGGTAGGGTATCAACTTAATTTCAGCGTCGAGGGGTGGGGGGGCTCGTGCCCTTTTTTACTTTTTCATTTTTTCTTTTTTATTCCATTTATTCTTCTTATTTTATTTTCATATTTCCATCATGGCCTCTCGTGCACAAAAACAAGTCTCCTCCTTTATATGGTCAAGAGAGATAATGAGAGAGGGAGAGAAAGAGAGTGTGGGGTAGAGGAAGGAGGGTACATCCATGGATCTCGAGACTTTCCCAATCATCGTGTTGCAACCATAGACAAAGGAAATGATTAATGCTTCAAAAAATTACTCCTAAATGTTTTTCATTATTATTTTTTCCAAAAATAATATTATTTTAGTTGGTTTTATGTTTAAATTCCCAATTATTCTTGTTTAGGACCCCTTGAGGGTCAATCATCTACTTTCAAGATGAAAACATGGGTTTCAAAGAGATTTGGGAGTTTTTTTATCACGAAAACCCATTTACATGTCATGTGGTTCTAGGAACACAGGTTTCATGCTGTTACTATTCAGGGAAGATGACTTTTATGATGTGTATTACATGTATGGTAATTTCGTGCTATCTATTAGAAATCAGTCGTGTATCTCTAAGAACCCCATTAGGTTGTCTATGTATAGAGAATATGTTATGTAATGTACATGGCTATACACTATGTGGACCGCACATGATGTATATGTACATGTAAAAGCAGAATACATGGATATTCTATGTGAGGTAGATAGGTAGGTACATCATATAGGGTGAACTCCTTGTACATGGTACACACGCCATGTAATTGGGATTTTACACACCGTATAAAAGTTGAAGTACGTGCCCTTGTGATACCTTGAGGGTACATGCCATGTACTAGGGTTCACATATTGAGTACACCACCTTTGATACCATTTATAGTGTTGTGAAATATTTTTTCTAAAGAGTCATAATTTGACCCAGGAGTATTCCATTTTGATTATCCTTTTGTCTCATTCAGGATTTTGTAACCCGTGAAGTGTTTTGAGGACTCCTAGGAAGTGTTTCTTGAATGGATAGGTTCTTCCTATGGTAATCATAACTAATATATCCTAATAGTTAGACTTCCTTTGAGATGAGATATGAGGTATCTCTCTTGATTGGTTCTTTTGATGATTTTCCATTGAGTATTTCTACCTTCCAAGATGTTCCCTTCTAGCATATGAGGTTATGACAATAGTTTTTACCCTGGATACCCTGTAGTATTCCACTATTTACATTTCGACCAAGAGAATCCTATATAAGATTCCTCTATATTCCTACAACATACCAAAAGACCCATGTGGGTTACATTAATTTTCATACTGAACATAAGAATACCTTGTAGGATCACATTACCTATATTTTGTTCTGATGATACAATGTAGGATGCCTCTACCTTCTTATATGATTATACTGGTTCACATGTAGGATGCCTTCACCAATTTGTTTTTTGAAGCATATCATATAGGATTCTTTAGTGTTTCATACCAGTCAAGTATCCCTTATAGGATACCTTAGTCTTGTTTAACATCCGAGGATCCTGAGTATGATTCCCCCCTTTAACTTTGTCACTTAGGATCCCTGGTAGGATTACGTTTCTTATACCTAGATTCAATAATAACTATTATTATTTCTTTCCATGTATTAACTTGAGGAACCGAATGGGTGCCTTGATGTTTGACTGGTCATGAGTTAGTACATCGGTTTTGGGTATAAGTGGTAGCAGGGGTCACCATAGAACTGATACTGAACATGTAAGCCCATGAGGTTGTAGGAGAAGTGGTGTGTTTTGTATTCATACTCCCTAACTAATTTGTTTGTACTTTCACTTATTTTTTATTCATACAATGGTGATAGACAATGGTTCTTCCTAATTGGTGGATTTTGAGCTAGATGTGATGCCTCTTTCTTTCTATATGGGATTCACATATGTTCTTTACTAGGATACGACTTCTAAGTTATGTTATTTCCATATTTACTTGTATACCCATAGGTACTACCTATGATCTGGCTATGGAGCCAGTAAATTTTTATTATTATATTATTAGGATTACTATACGTATTTCTGGGTATCTGGATGTTGAGAATGATATTATGATATATGGGCATGATGTCCCCAGTAATTATAATCTTATATGATTAAACTCTCCTGAGTGATGAGGATTATTTAGATATACTCTATTTGAAAAGTTATAGAGATTATTATTCTATACATAATTAGAGCATGGCATCTCAGATGATTATAATAATAGATGATTACTGTTTCCCAAGGGATAGAGATGATTATTGCCCCTCTGATTAGTCAACTTACTGTAAAGACCCATAAATTTCAAGGAAATGTTTTTCTTAATTTCTTTGGGATTTTACGAGTACGCAGTTTCTGACGGAACCTGATTTTGAGGCCCAGTGTGCCCGAAATCAATTTTCGAAGTTTAGCTCGGGTACATTCAGTGAACGAAGGAGCGGGTTTTTTCTAACTTTCAAACCATTGCTCAGAATCAAAATCTGAGGGCACCGGTGAAACTGCAACACCGGTAATTTCTTAAGATGACTTTTACTAGGGTTGCGTTTGCTTGGTAAGAGTTGTTAAAAATTGTGGTTTAAGTGTAATGGAAATAAAATTGTGCGAAATTTTATTTCTCCTTTCTAAGAAATTATCTCCCATGTGTGGGAGATGGGGTGGGACCCACTCGACTCTTGTTAGGATATTAGTGAGGTGGGGCCCACATGAACCCTAACCCTTTAAATTCCCTAACCCCTCTAAACCTCCCTTGTATTAAATGTTGTTGTTACCCCTCTCCCTCATTAATGCATACCAACCTAACATACCATTAATTTTGTCAATTCAAGAATAATTAATTAAGTGAGTTAAGGATTTTGAATTTTGAAAAGTGTTAACATTAGTAATAAAATAAGGAAAGATCCTTATTTTATTTTTTTTGTCTCGTTGTGTGGAGATTTTGAAGAGAATACTCCCAGTCTTAAAGAACATTATATTATACATTGTAGAACACCGAGACTTCAACGAAGAACACCGACACGCCGTTTCATCTTCTTCCCGTGTCGAAGAAAGGGAGACGTCACTTCATCCACAGACATTCACTATCAACGTACATGGAGCCTCACCCACGACGCCATATTCCGCGATGTGAGATTCCTCAAACATCTTTGAGGTAGGGATTGTTTTGTCGTTCAAGTATTATTTCGACGTTCATCGTTAATAATTGGCTTCCTGTTATCTTTTTAACGGGAGGAGGTCGGACCACAAAAACATGGCTGATCCTCCTCCCCATTGTTGTTGATCACCATCGTGGTTTGATACGAAGGCAGCATGGTGAAATGGCACCGCGTGGGAACGAGGAAAACCGAGGCGAAGGAGCGTGGCGCCGTCACGCCGCGCCGTTTAAGCCGAAGGAAGCCGCGACCAAAAGCGGGCCATGGAGGTGTAGAGAACGGTGGACAGATCCACCGGACATTGGTGCATTGGAAGGCAGGACCCACGGGGTTCCCGCGGTGGCAAACAGGCCGGCCAACATGGCTGGTAGTTCGGGAAGTCCAGGGGTAGTAACCCCTGGCGGTAGAGAGGGGCGGGCCCCTCCACGTGGGGGCCGCCGTTTCAAAACGAGGGGGGAAGAGCCCCCCCCCCCCCACCCTTCCGAGTCCGCTCAGCATGCGGGTACCCGCACTGGGCTGGACCGCCTGCACTAGGTCGGGCCGCCCACACTGGGCTGGACCCTCGAGCCGGGCCGGGGGGTATTGGGTCGGGTCAGACTGGGCCCAAACCCCCTGTTTCCAGATAGATCTATTCAAACGCCCATAACATGGGCTACAGACCTACAAACAATTTACCGTCAGTCGCGTAGCGATCCTTGTATCTAGGCGGTCAATTATTTATATTACACTCAAGGTTTTGGAGAACTTTGGGAACGGCTGGGTTGGTTCGAACACAAAACCAACTAGGCCCTCGTAGTGGAAATGCTTATAACATGAGCTCTGGACGTCCGAATGATGTGACGTTGAATTTTTTGGATTCCTATTAGTGAGAAAGTTATTTTGGATTACTCCTCTTGAGGTTTGGACATAGCTGGAGTACGGTCGGGTTGGTTTTAACTTTAAAACAAATCGGGCCCCTCGTACGAAAAAGACAATAACTCTCAGACCGGGCGTCCGATTGACACGCCGTCTATCGCGTTGAGTTCCTTTTAAGGAGATGAAACTTTGGGGTACATAAAATCTGTACTTCATGTCAGTTTATGTATCGACCCCCTTGGCTCGTGGAGCAGAACCTCCAAGAATCGAGCATGCTGTGTGCGGGAACACTAGAGATGGCTGCGACTGCGACGATGATGACAATTGTAATGGGATCCTCCATGGGTTCGGTAGCGACGAAGACCATACTAGAATCCTCTGTGGGTTCGACGGTGATGTCTATTGTTCTTTTATCCTATGTGGGTCTGGCAGTACTTGACTACTGTTCTTGTATCCTATGTGGGTTCGGCAGTATTTGACTCTGTACTTGTATCCTATGTGGGTCCGGTAGAGTAGCTGGTCTTGTATATTTTTTGGGTCTGACATCTTAGCTGGTCTTGTATCCTATGTGGGACTGACAGCTTAGATGAATCAGTGGATACATCTAATCATCTCTATCGTCTTACGTAGAAGAATACCCGTGTGAGATGAGTCTTGTCTTGCAATCATTATAATCGACCTGATTGTTCTGCCTTCCGGTGTGGATTGGGTTGTGCTTTCCTATGTCGATTGGGTTGTGATTTCTTATGTGTAATGGGTTATGTTTTTTGTGTGGACTGTGATGTAATTGGGCTCGTTGGATGGAGCCGAGCTGGAATTGATGACTTAGGTATATGTATGGGAATATACCTAAGTAGAGTTGGTTGATACTTCGTGATTGTATCTTTCAATTGTGGTTTAACCTTCATGGATTCTGGTAGACCTTCAGGGGTCTCATGGTCCCTACTGAGTAGCGTATACTCACCCCTGCACAGGTTATGCCTGCACTATGTTGTGTTGGATGCAGACGACGTACAATTCTGACCGAGGTAGGAGCTCATGGAGCTAGATCATACCTGGAGGTGGATCACTGGACGAGATGTACTCGGAGCGGACAGCTGGATCTGAGAAGCAGAGGAGACTATCTGTACCCACCCTTTAGGTGGGATTTCCAGAGGACGGCTCGATGTTGCTAATTTACTTTTCTGCTTCTGTGCTCTCTATTCAGTTGTACTTTACTTTCAGTTGGGATTGTATACTGGCCCATTTACTTTCCAACACTTAGCTTTGTACTCAGTTTACTTAGTGTTTACTTCTTCTTGCATACTCTGTGGTGTTTTTTTTCTTACATAAAGGAAATTACTTCCCTTATATTGGGATTTATGCCTTTCGTGCTAGTTTCCATCCCTTGGCCTATGGAAGGCGGGATTGGGGTAGTCATGGCATGGGTCCTAAGGACGGGTCGTGGAAAATTGGCATCAGAGGAGTTCGGTTCTACCATAGAACTCAGGACTCTAATCTTTCTTCTATGTGATGTAATAGTGTTAAGGGTATTCAGTTTAGTTATCAGTCACATGGGTCTCGTGTTGGTGCAGTGGCCAACATATCCATATACCAGGACCCTGACTTCTGATTTCCAACTAAGTGCATGAAAACATTGATTGCATGTGTGTTTCAATGTTTTATTTGTTATTACTTTGTGTCAGCTCACCAGGTATATTGTATTGACCATGACGCACCTATCGCTTTTCAGGATGGCCCCACAATGACATCCAGCTAGGGTTCCGAGCTTTATGTGAGACGACATCCCACCGAGCGACGAGGCCACGGTGTAGGGGCCTATAACAGTAGAGGCACTGGCACTACCTCTACCCGCTGAGCCACCGATGCCTCCAGCCCTAGCAGGTGAGAGTGCATGTCGCCTTAGAGCACTATGCGAGTTTCAGCATCAGTGACTGCCATGTTTCCATAGGGAGACGGACCCTCAGGCAGCCAAGGATTGACTGGTGGCTGTTGTACGAGTTTTCGGGTTAGTAGGGACACCTGCAGACCTCATGGTGATCCTTGCAGTGAGTCTCCTGCATGCGGAAGTAGGTATATGATGGAGCCTGATGCACCAGGTGCACGACGAGGCATCGCTCCTTTGGTTGGACTTCGAGATCCTCTTCCGCTCGGAGTTCATTCCAACCACCCTTCGTGTGGTGCACATTCAAGAGTTACTGCAGTTGCGGTAAGGCAATATGACGGTAGCCCAGTACTCGTCGAGATTTACCGATCTCTCACGCTATTCCACAGACATGGTATGGGACCCATTCATTCGGGCCCAATCCTTTGAGTAGGGACTGAGGCATGATATCAGGGCATCGATGATCTCCCCTAACATTCCTACATAGAGAGGAGTACTGGAGCGAGCCGTTCATGTAGATAGGTTTCTTGCTGAACCTACACCAGCAGCGAGACCTACCACAGGGCAGAACGTATATTGAGACCCAAATCTTGACGTACATGGAAATTACATTACTTTTGTTGAATTCTTAATACATAAGAAAAATAGACACACAAGGACATTAATAGTTTAGTGTCTTTGGAAACTCGGAATAAAATCTTCTAATCGTGATGAAAGATCTTCAACATCTCCCATAAAGATCTTCCTTTTTTATACCTAAAACCTGTCTTTATATCCTGGGGAAAAGAAAACATAAAAGGGTGAGCTCAAATTCTTATTAAGGGTAAACAAAAGAAATATGAATCACATAATATGCATAAGATCATAACATTTTTGAAATATTAACTTGTAAAAGAGATCATAATATCATAACATGGGATAAATCATAGTAGTGAAATGTAATCCCAATTATCATAACTTATAACATGAAACTTTTTTTCATATAGACATAATCATAAAGAATCATTTCTTATTAGTCAAGACTCATTTCCAAGACTATCTTAGTGGACAAAGTCCATTTCTGAACCGAGTTCACTCCTCATTTCAGTCCTGTTTCACTGAACCAGTTTAACCTGCCGTTCCAGCCATGTCTATCTCATGAGATATAAAATCTTTACCCAATGCATTGGAGGGAGATATAGGTCCCACCCATCTCATAATGATACCATTCTTATGTGTGCCACAAAATCATAAACCATACATCATAGCCTAACCCATGTAATAAAAATGGGAATCTTAAACATCGTGACATCATAAATCAATTCATATATGATAAAGGAATTCATAAAAATAATTCCATCACAACATAATCAAATCAATTTAATAATAGGGATAGAAACAGAACCCTTTATTATCTTATATGGAAAATAATTTTGATAAAACACTTGAACTCCATTCTTGAGGAAAATATCCTTTTAACTTCAAAAACACTTTTACTTTCTTAACATGTTATACTATTCTAAACTAAAAGAAGTTGATTAAAAATTAACTTGAAAACATGTAAAGGAATATTCTTGGAAATAATGTTTTAAAAATCCATTCATTCCGTATAAGTTAAAAAAACATTCTTCTCTTACTTTTGTCAGAAAAGTCAAAAAGTAACTCGTATGAAAAATGACAAAAGATTCCTTTCATATCTTTTACTAAAAACTCACCGAAGGGTAAAATTAGATTTAAACAATTTTATTTGGATGGAAATAATATTAAATATTGAGGAAACATGGATTTGGAGGATAAAATACACCCCAATAAATACCAAAGTATAAACAATCTCGTATAAAATGAGATTGTGATATTTTCCCTTACCTTAGGTCCAATTTTCTTCTTAAGTGTCCGAACCTCCTGTATAATAATTTAAATAATGTCATTGACTTATTAAAGAATCATATTAATTGTTATGATGTCATATATGGTTCACTTATGACTTTATATTACCCATTCTTATGTAAATTAATGTTAAAGTAGCGTTTTGGGTAAAATCATCTAATTTATCGTACGTGTTTGGACTTGTTGTTCTTGATGTTATTGTTACTTATATCATGATTTACTTACCTCCAAAATTTAAATCATGATTTATATATCATATAAATTCATTATATATCTAGAATATACAAGTATTTATAATAGTACATAACATATGGAGGTAAGAAATGAGACGCACCGTTCATGGAGACGGTAAGTCGTACGTACGCATGAATGCTACTTTCATTTATTTTTCTTATTCTAATGGAATTAAAACATAATTATACATAGTTATATTATAATTACAGTATAATATAATATATAATATCATTAACCACATCCTTTATACATCCCATATAAGGTATTAACGAATCACATCATTTTGAGGGGGCGGTAGTCCGCACTTCCTCAATTGAGATTATCGTATTTACCGACTATGGAAACTGGAAAGGCTTGATATAATTGGGAAGTAAAGAAGCATAAAGAAATAATAAACATTATATATATTATATATAAATATAGTTCCATCATAATGGCCACCATGAGAGGAGGTAGGAGAAAATCGTACAATCATCGTTTCGTGAGGCTTTAGTTTGCCATCATAGAAACATTATGTTCTTAATCCATTAGATGGAGGTGTGTGTAAGTGTAGTTTGAATCCTTCTCATAACAACATCCTAGTATATTTATTATATTGGCGTTGTTACAAAAGAAATGATTAAAAAGATTTTAGGGGTTGGAGAAGTAGAATAAAAGAAAACAACTTAAGAGAAATTATTACCATTAATTTTGGTAACTTCCTTTGGTTTGAACCAAATGGAATTCTTGGAGAGTCTTCTGCCTAATGTAAGGCTTCAAGGGGGAGGAGTGGGATGTAGGGGGATTATTTGGGCAGAGTATGGATGAGCTAAAAGGCTTGATAGGTGTGAGGAACTTCATAGAAGTGGTTTGTTTTTATAAGGGAGTGGAGGGGCTCTTTAGGAAAGTGTGAAAACATTATTTTATTATAAACTTATCTTCAGTTTCAAGAGGTCCAAAACACATTAATGTCGAAGATAGGATGACTCATATTCGAAATAAAATCATCCAATAGGAATTGGACAGGTTTTGAATGATATTTTAACCATTTTAATCTTATTTATACAAATCTTTTATTAATGAGGTATATACTGCATCATTATTGTGTCATAAATAATTTACTTTATCTGATGTCTAAAAATTATAAAACAAATACCAACATGTAGGAAATATTTTTATATTTCCAATTAATATTTATAGTCCAAAATATAATTTATATATCCCCTTATAAATATTAATTTCTAAACGATTTTTGTTAATTCCAATTTTGTCTTTACATTAAATTAATTAATCTAATGTGTCATTGTCTTTCATAAGTGGATCCATGGGGTCCCAAAATAGACCCACGTATTCCCATGGTCGTCCAATACTCAGCCAATAAGGTTAGGACAAGTTTCAAGGTAATTTTGAATTATTATAATATTTATTTTATCCTTGAATTACCCTATTTACCTTTAACCGTAGTAAATAAAAATTACCGTAGTTACTATTCATAATATCATAAAAAATAAAAGTAACCTATTAACATAATTTGGACCCACTAATTCCAAATATGGAATCCATTTTTCAAAATTCAATACACAGAAGTTTCATAAATTAAATCAAAATTAATCCCGTTGTCAAAAGGTTAGAAAATGTTATCAAATATACATAAGTCCATCTATGGTGAGATTTTTCATATATGGTTCCTAAAATGGACTTATACTTCATATATCATTCTGCTTAATATAATAAAACTAGTTTCTACTAAACATGAACATCCTGTTGGCCAGTGGTAGGCAATAAAGGCACGTCGCACTTCAGTTGTGGTTCTGATTCCCACAGCCGTGTCCCACGTGATGGGTTGTCGCCCGTCTTGTAGGTTGTCCTTTTTCTAAATCTATATTACTATAACATCCCATCAACAATATCGAAAAAAGTTCTATCCTATCTTATGTCCAACATAATCCATTCCAATATTTAGGCTTATCTAAAATACTTCGGTCCAAGCTCATAGTATAAAGAAAATGATTACTTGGAATGTCATTAACCAAGCATGTGAATACCATAATTTATCCCCCATATATCTTGTTGGTCACATTCCAATCATGTGAATACCTCAATCATGTATTCTCTTGAAAAATGAATACACATTTAACCTTTGTGAAATCATGAATGCTGTCAAAAGTTAAATCTTTCCACATCCCAAAATTTCTATATACTCAAACCATGATATCACCTAGTCCTTATATCATTCATGAGCTCATGAATACTATCAAACATTTCATTTTCTCATTTTCCCTTCATTATGCGCATATCATCTTTTTTTTCCAAAAATATATCTCAATCACTTTCCATGGTTACCGGTACCATAAAATTATTGAAAACCACAATAGAACAATACATAAATATTCCAATATTACACGATATTATATACAACATTATTTTGGAATCCCATTACATAAACACTTAATCATTCCACCACATCATTGTCATATTCAACATCTCCAATAGTGATCGCATGTGACTTCCATTTGTCCTTTTCCTTAAGTGGTTGCTCATGTCGATCATCACTAACCCTTGGATTAGGGCATTTATTAGCATAATGCCCCATTTCCTTGCACTTGAAGCATTGAAGTTTTGTTTGTGCGTTATCTGCAGTATTTTCTTTATTCACACCATTAGAAACCCTTTTTCCATTACTTCGACACTCAGCTGCTCGATGACCTTCTTTTCCACACTTAAAAAATTTTCTAGTCCCTTTAAGACAATCTCCACCATGGTTCATTCCACACTTTGAGCATAAGGAAACATTCATCTTTATTTCACCATTATTATAAGATTTCTCCTTGAACTCCAACTTTCGTTTCTTGTCAAAACTATGAGATAGATAAGTATCACCAACTTCCATTTCTACCATGATAGAAAAACACACAATTTCTTCATAGCTACTGAAGTATCTTTTATATAATTCCCTTCGAAGATTTGGTTTTATGCCACTGAAGAATCGATCAACATTACTTTCAGGTTGGATGATAAATCCAGATGCATACCTTTTAAGAAGTGTAAAATTCACTTCATAAATACCAACAGATTCATCATCCTTTTTCTTTAGTTCAAGAAACTCCTTCTCCATCTCTGTTCGAATAATACGTGGGAAGTACTTATTGAAAAATATGTTCTTGAACTCGTCCCATTCCATGGACTCAATTTCATCTCTTGGCCTCGTATTCTTGATAAGATTCCACCATTGATCAGCTTCACCTTCTAAACGATATACTGCTAAGATGACTTTATCATGTTCAGAACATTGATGAACTAAAAAATTCTTTTCAGTGGTAATGATCCATTGTTCAGCAACAAGTGGATCAGAAGACCCACTGAAAGAAGGTGGATGTTGCCTCATGAAGGACTCAATAGAATATTGTTCCCTTCTCTGCTCATTTGGAAGTCCAGAATGATTCATAGATTGTGTAAGTATAGCAATAATATTTTGCACTCTATCTCCCATAACATTTGTTTGTTTAGGAGGAAAATCATTTTATTGTCCATTACATTGATCAACACAGTTCTTTCGGGTTCCAGCCACTGTCTAAAACCCATAAAGAATAGTGTGAGAGGTAAAAATCACTCTAGGGAAAACAATCTAATAAAGGGGGAGTACCTTCAATATATAACTTCTTAGGTTTAATTATAAGATGGTTAGTGAAATTCTAGGAGTATAACGTATACTTAACCTTAGAGACATCCCTAGACATACCTTAGAAATATCTCTAGGGATCTCACTAAAGTTCTCGCATCCTTGTTTCCAAATATTGACTAAACCATTCCTCTGATACCAACTGTAGAGACACGAAGCTTGACGTACATGGAAATTACATTACTTTTGCGGAATACTTAATACATAAGAAAAATAGACACACAAGGACCGTAATAGTTTAGTGTCTTTGGAAAATCGGAATAAAATCTTCTAATCATGGTGAAAGATCTTCAACATCTCCCATAAAGATCTTCCTTTTTTATACCTAAAACCTTTCTTTATATCCTGGGGAAAATAAAACATAAAAGGGTGAGCTCAAATTCTCAGTAAGCGTAAACAAAAGAAATATCAATAACATCATATTCATAATATCATAACATTTTGGAAATCTTAACCTGCAAAAGAGATCATAATATCATAACATGGGATAAATAATAGTAGTGAAATATAATCCCAATAATCATAACATAAAACATGAAAATTTGTGGCATACACACATAATCATAGAGAATCATTTATTATTAGTCAAGACTCATTTCCAAGACTATCTTAGTGGACAAAGTCCATTTCTGAACTGAGTTCACTCTTCGTTTCAGTCCTGTTTCACTGAACCGGTTTAACCTACCGTTCCAGCCATGTCTATATCATGAGATATAAAATATTTACCCAATGAATTGGAGGGAGATATAGGTCCCAAACATCTCATAATGATACCATTCTTATGTGTGCCACAAAATCATAAACCATACATCATAGCATAACCCATGTAATAAAAATTGGAATATTAAACATCATGATATCATAAAACAATTCATATAAGATAAAGGAATTCATAATAATAATTCCATCACAACATAATCAAATCAATTTAATAATAGGGATAGAAACAAAACCCTTTATTATCTTAGATGGAAAATAATTTTGATAAAACACTTGAACTCCATTCTTGAGGAAAATATCCTTTCAACTTCAAAAACACTTTTCATTTCTTAACATGTTATACAATTCTAAACTAAAATAAGTTGATTAAGAATAAACTTGAAAAATTGTAAAGGATTATTCTTGGAAATAATGTTTTAAAAATCCATTCATGACGTATAAGTTAAAAAAATATTCTTCTCGTACTTTTTTCAGAAAAGTCAAAAAGAACCTCGTACGAAAAATGACAAAATATTCCTTTCGTATCTTTTACTAAAAACTCACCGAGGGGTAAAATTGAATTTAACAATTTTAGTTGGATGGAAGTAATATTACATATTGAGTAAAAATAGATGTAGATGATAAAATACATCCCAGTAAATACCAAAGTATAAACAATCTCGGATAAAAATGAGATTGTGATATTTTCCCTTACCTTAGGTCCAATTTTCTTCGTAAGTGTCTAAACCTCATGTATAATGATTTAAATAATGTCATTGACTTATTACAGAATCATAATCATTGTTATGATATCATATATGGTTGACTTATCACTTTATATTACCCATTCTGGTGTAAATTAATGTTAAAGTAGCGTTTTGGGTAAAATCATTTTATTTATCGTACGTGTTTGGACTTATTGTTATTGATGTTATTATTACTTATATCATGATTTACTTACCTCCAAATTGTAAATAATGATTTATATATCATATAAATTCATTATATATCCAGAATATACAAGCATTTATAATAGTACATAACATATGGACGTAAGAAATGAAACGCACCGTTCATGGAGACGGTAAGCCGTACGTACGCATGAACGCTACTTTCATTTCTATTTCATATTTTAATGGAATTAAAACATAATTATACATAGGTATATTATAATTCCAGTATAATATCATATATAATATCATTAACCGCATCCTTTATACATCCCACATAAGGTATTAACGAATCACATCACTTTGAGGGGGTGGTAGTCCGCACTTCCTCAAATGAGATTATCATATTTACCGACTATGGAAACCGTAAAGGCTTGATATAATTAGGAAGTAAAGAATAATAAGGAATAATAAACATAATATATATTATATATAAATACAGTGCCATCATAATGTCCACCATGAGAGGCGGTAGGAGAAAATCGAACAATCATCATTTCGTGAGGCTTTAGTTTGCCATCACAGAAACATTATGTTCTTCATCCATTAGATGGAGGTGTGTGTAAGTGTAGTTTTAATACATCTCATAAAAAAATCCTAGTATATTTAGGATATTGGTGTTGTTACAAAAGAATGTATTAATAAGAGTTTAGGGGTTGGAGAAGTAGAATAAAAGATAACAACTTAAGATAAATTGTTACCTTTAATTTTGATAACTTCCTTTGGTTTGAACCAAAATGACTTTTTGGAGAGTCTTCTGCCTAATGTAATACTTCAAGGGGGAGGAGAGGGATGTAGGGAGATTATTTAGGCAGAGTTTGGACCAGCCAAAAGTCTTGAGAGGTGTGAAGAATTGCATATAAGTAGTCTCCTTTTATAAGGGAGTGGAGGGGCTCTTTAGGAAAGTGTGAAAACATTATTTTATTATAAACTTATCTTCAGTTTCAAGATGTCCAAAACACATTAACGTTGATGTTAAGATGACTTGTATTCGAAATAAAATCATCCAATATGAATTGGACAGGTTTTGGATGATATTTTAATCATTTTAATCTTATTTATTTAAATCATTTATTAATGAGGTAAATACTGCATCATTATTGTGTAATTATTAATTTAATTTATATGATGTCTAAAAATTATAAAAAAAATACCAACATGTAGGAATGATTTTTAGCTTTCCAATGAATATTTATAGTCCAAAATATAATTTATATTCCCCTTATAAAAATTAATTACTAAACTATTTTTGTTAATTCCAATTTTTTCTTTACATTAAATTAATTAATCTAATGTGTCATTGTCTTTCATAAGTGGATCCATGGGGTCCCAAAATCGACCCAAGGATGCCCATGGTAGGCCACTACTCATCCAATAAGGTTATGACAAGTTTCAAGGTACTTTTGAATTATTATAATATTCTTTTAACCTTGAATTACCCTATTTACCTTTAACCGTAGTAAATAAAAATTACCGTAGTTACTATTCATAACATAAAAAAAATAAAAGTATCCTATTAACAAAATTTGGACCCACTAATTACAAATATGGAATCCATTTTTCAGAATTCAAAACACAGAAGTTGCAGAAATTAAATCAAAATTAATCCCGTTGTCGAAAGAAAACGGATTTTTGATTAAAACATTGCAAAAGATTGAATTGATTTAACTTACGAATCAAGGAAAAATCAATGATAATGACATAAATTATATTAAATGGTAAAAATATATTATATTTATACTTTAAAACCATTAAATATTATAATTTATCCATATAAATTATTATGATGAAAAAAGTTGTTTTTAATTAAAATATAGCGTGTTTTTACTATTCATTAAAATATGAAAGTTATCAAAAAAATATCAAAACTTTATCCAATATAAATTTTTATATCATGATTTAAAGGAATAAGTTTATTTTGTTAAATTTAACTTATAAACTTCTCAAAAATTATATTTAAAATGGGTGTGCCATCAAAAGACGGCAAAACTGCATTTTTTTGAAAAATACTTATTTTACCCGAAAATATGTATTTTATTCTCATACCATGTTCTAGAAAATGGGTAAGATGAATAATAATGTTATAAAATTCAAAATTTAGTTAATAATATTCATAACTACTAGTTAATAATAATATTATAATAATATATCATTGTATAGTAAAATCCAGTATTGTGTACAACACACTCTATCGAGAAAGGTCGCGATTGCGTGTAATGCAAGACAAGTCAGGGTTGCATGTTGTGCAAGAATACTTTGTTGTTTCATATAACAGAATCCAAACATATTTCATTTATACATTGAATATATATATATATATATACACACACACACACACACTCAATGTTGCGTAGAATGACTATTATAAAACGAACATGAAATTGTGTGTAACACAATCTAAGAATAGTGTTCTGTATACTGAAAGATAATACGGTGTTTTGTATAGCACAAGATAATCGTGTTGTATCATAAAACACATGACATCAAATAAATTAAAAAGAATAAAATATTGGGGTGTTAGAACATAGGAGAGTCTTCTACAGCTGGCAGTCGATGGATGTCACAAGGGTCTAAGCAGACCAGACCATCAGGCGGAAAACCTCAAGATACTAGCTCTGAGGTGCGGAACACACGACGCAGATCTATCCTTACAAGGAGAAGACAGTGCTATGCATGCGGCGGGTAGGGACATATGGATCGTATCTGCCCGAATAGCCATATAGATGAGCAGCAAATGGTTGAGAGACGACCCAAGAAGAGGCAGAGGTTCAACCGTGGTGGTCTGCAGGGAGCAGGGGGATGAAGTGGAGGAGCTGGCTGAGTAGCAGGTGGTGGGCGACGTTTTGAGGCTTTTCCACCACCACCCTCAGGAGGTCCACCTCGACCACAGGGAGCTGGAGGACAGAGGCAGGCGTAACATCAGGCAGTGGAGGCTTACGAACACAGCGCACCAAACATGATTTGAGGTATTATCTATTTCTAATCCACCCTTGCTGCAATTCTTATAGACACAGGAGTGAGTCATTATTTCATTTTCGCTGCTCTTGTTCAGAGCTCGGATATTCTGACAGAGTCGTTGGCTTGACCCTTACGGCAAAAGACTACTACGGGAGCAGAATCGACGATTACGCACTGGTGTCGGCAGTGTAAGCTTACTCTAGGAGGTGAGAACTTCAGCTGGGATCTTCTTGTAGCGGCATCGAGGCCTTACGACATCATCTTGGGAATGTATTGGTTATCTACGGTCCATGCTCTGATCGACTGCATTAGGCGCAAGGTGCGGTATATCCACACCGATGGGAGCAGGTTCTCCTTCACCAACGAGAAGGGAGCCTTTGTAGTGATGGATGGACTCACACATAGGATAGGACAGTCGATCACTCATCAGTTTTCTAGCCTCATCCTAGGAGAAGTGGATGTGCGGGGTCCGAGTTTTCCTATTGTTTTGGATCAGTATGTGGGGGTTTTTCCCGACGATGATCCAGGACTACTTCCTCGCAGATAGGTAGACTTCTATATTATCTTGTACCCTGGGACATCCCCGAAATCTACTCCATCATATCTGATGGCTCCCACTGAGCTTCGAGAGCTACGAGTAAAGCTGGAGGACTTACAGGGAAAGGGATTCATCAGACCCAATATTTCACCCTGGGCTTCCCCGATATTGTTCGTCATGAAGGTGGATGGGAGATTATGACTATGTGTTGATTACCGTCGCATGAACCAGGTGACTTTGAAGAATAGGTATCCGCTTCCGAGGATGGACGACCTCTTCGATCAGCTCAAGGGAGCACGGTGGTTCTCGATCATAGACCTCGGGCCAGGCTATCATCAGCTCAGAGTTCGAGATGAGGATGTGCTGAAGATGGCCAACAGGTGTGGGTATGTCTACTATGAGTTCTTAGTTATGCCTTTCGGCCTAACCAACGCTCCAGCAATTTCAATGAGTCTCATGAACAGGATCTTCTAGGCTTACCTCGATCGATTTTTCGTGGTCTTCTTTGATGACATATTGATTTACTCGACCACTGAGGAGGAGCATTCCTACCAGTTTCGAGTTGTAATGGACGCACTCTGAGAGAACCAGATTTATAGTAAGCTCTCGAAGTGTCAGTTTTGGATATGTGAGTTCAACTTCTTGGGTTATGTCATCTCTAAGGCCCGAGTTTCAGTGGATCCTGCGAAGATCGAGGCAGTGCTAGCTAGGGAGCCACCCAAGAGCGTGACGGAGGTGCGGAGATTCCTAGGTTTTGGATGGGTACTGTCGGAGATTTGTTCCAGACTTCTCTAGAGTTTCAGCACCGCTTTCAGCTTTTATGAAGAAGAATAAACCCTTTGTGTGGTCAGATAGATGTTATAAGAGCTTCCAGGAGCTGAGAAAGAGATTCACCAGTGCACCCATGATGAGGCTACCAAAGGAGGGAGTAGTGTACGTAGTCTACTGCGATGCATCAGGGACCGGACTTGGGTGTGTCCTGATGCAGGAGCGGGTATTGATCTCCTATGGATCACTACAGTTGAGGAAGAATGAGCATAACTATGATACCCATGACCTAGAGTTAGCAGCAGTGGTCTTCGCTATGAAGATTTGGCGGCACTATCTGATGGGCGAGTGCTTTATAGTCTATTCTGACCACCAGAGTCTCAGATACATCTTCTCGCAGAAGGACTTGATCTTGAGACAGTGACTATGGCTCGAGTTCTTCCAGGACTATGACTTTGAGATATTCTATACTACTGTGAAGAGGAACTTATTAGTCGATGCTCTCAGCAGGAGGACAAGCATTCAGCTACTTGGAGAGGTGACAGAGCACCTAGCCGCTTTGCAGATATCCTTCGTGAAAAGAGATGGAGCAGCCTTACTTCAGTCACTCACAGTCACTCCTCCACTTATTTAGTGGGTCAGAGAGGCACAGTGTGGGGACGTTGACTGTAAGACGCGGTGTACACATATTTTCTAAGGACAGGAACCTTATGGATTCTCTATAGAAGAAGAGCACGTCATCCTTTTCAGAGGGCGTACCATGGTACCAGCTGCTTCACAGGAGGATGTGCTAAGAGAATTTCACACTTCCCCATTAGTGGTAAGTCCTGGAGTAGCAAATTTGTACCAGGATCTTAGACGACCGCATTGGTGGCCGGGTATGAAGAAGGTTGTGGTAGAGTTTGTTTCTCGATGCCTCACCTACCAGCAGGTGAAGGTGGAGCACTAGGTACCAACAGGCTTGGTACAACCCTTAGAGGTCCCGAAGTGGAAGTGGGATGAAATATCTATAGATTTCATGATCGGACTTCCATGTACTTCCAGAGGACATGACTCCATTTGGGTGATCGTCGACCGACTCACCAAGTCATCCCCTTATTACCCATCAGAGGGCAAGGCTCAGCGGAGATCTTGGGACACCTCTACGTTCAAGAGATCGTATGACTTCATGGTGTGCCATCATCTATCGTCTCTGATCGAGAAGCTTGCTTTACTTCCCGGCTTTGGAAGGGGTTGCAGGAGGCTTTTGGTACGCAACTACACCTGAGCACTGCCTTTCACCCTAAGATGGATGGTCTGACGGAGGGGACCATTCAGACTCTCGAGGACATGCTCCATGCAGGTATCCTCAACTTTGGTCGCAGTTGGGAGGATCACCTACCCTTGGTGGTGTTTGCGTACAACAACAGCTACCACTCCACCATCGGGATGGCACCTTACGAGGCATTGTACGACCGACCTTGCAGAACATCTCAGTGCTTGAAAGATCTTGGGGATTCAGCACTTGTGGGACCATAGATGGTCCAGGCCACAACAGAGAAGGTACAGGTCATCCAGGAGCGGATGAGGACATCTCAGAACCGATAGAAGTCTTATGCTGATAAGAGGCGGAGACCACTAGAGTTTGAGGATAGCGACCATGTTTTCTTACGGGTCTCACCTCGACCTGCGTTACGAAGATTTGTCTAGGGCAGCAAGTTTTCTTCGTGTTTCATAGGACCATTCTAGGTTCTCAGTAGGATAGGTGAGGTGGATTATCGCCTGGCTCTACCACCTCAGTTACACTGAGTGCACGACGTCTTCCATGTATCTCATCTGAGAAGATACTTGCATCACCCGACACATATCATTGACCATGGGGATTTGGTCATTGATGACTGGAAAACTTTTTCGGAGGTTCTGGTGGAGATCGAGGATCGACAGGAGCGGGTCCTACGTGGGCGGTCGATTCCTCTAGTATGCATTAGGTGGAAGCACGGGAACCTCTAGGAGAGCACTTGGGATTGGGAGGCTCAAATGCGTTCACAATACCCTCATTTGTTCCCCTAGTTTGAGATGTATCTTTACTAGGATGTAAATACCTGAGCTGGAAGTAATGTAAAGACCTGTAAATTTCAAGGAAATTTTTTTCTTAATTTCTTTGTGATTTTTCGAGTACATTGTTTCTAACGAAACCTGATTTTGAGGCCCATTGTGCCCGGAATCAATTTCCAAAGTTTATCTCGAGTAAATTCAGTGAACGAACGAGCGGTTTTTTCTAACTTTTGAACCAGTGCTTGGAATCAAAATCTGAGGGTACCGATGAAACTACAGCCCCGGTAATTGATTAAGATTACTTTTACTGGGGTTTTGTTTGCTCGGTAAGAATTGTTTAAAATGGTGGTTTAAGTGTAAGTGAAATAAAATTGTGCAAAATTTTATTTCTCGTTTCTATGTAATTATCTCCCATGTGTGGGAGTTGGGGTGGGACCCACTCTACTCTTATTAGGATATTAGTAAGGTGGGGACCACACGAGCCCCACCCCTTCAAATTCCCCAACCCATCTAAACCTCCCATGTATTAAATGTTGTGGTTACCCCTATCCCTCATGAATGCATGCCAACCAAACTCACCATTAATTTTTTCAATTCAAGACTAATTAATTAAGTGAGTTAAGGATTTTGAATTCTGAAAAGTGTTGGCATGAGTAATAAAATATGGAAAAAGCCTTATTTTTTTTGTTTCGTTGTGTGGAGATTTTGGAGAGAATACTCTGTGTCTTGAAGAACATCATCTTATACATTGTAGAAGGCCGAGACTTCGAAGAAGAACTCTGAAACGCCGTTTCATCTTCTTCCAGTGTCGAAGAAAGGTATATGCCACTTCTTCCATGGACGTTCACCGTCAACAGACAAAGAGCCTCACCCATGACGCCGTATTCCATGACACGATCTTCCTCGAACATATTTGAGGTAGGGATTGTTTTTTATATAAGTATTATTTCGATGTTCGTTGTTAATAATTGGCCAACTGTTATCATTTTAACGGGAGGAGGTCGGACTGCACAATCATGGCTGATCATCCTCCACTTTGTTGTAGATCATCGTCGTGGTTTGGAACGGAGGCAGCATGGTGCAACGGCACCGCGCAGGAATGAGGATAACCGCGACGAAGGAGCGTGGCGCCGTCGCGCGGCGCCGGTGAAGCCGAAGTAAGTCGCGGCCAAGAGCGGGCCATGAAAGAGGGGTGTGGTGTCATCGTGCCGCTCTGGTTGGACAAGTGAGACGACCTAAGGCTACGACGGTGTAGAGAAGGGTAGTCGGATCTATTGGCTGCAAGCACATTGGAAGGCGGGACCCGCGGGGGTCCCGGGGCGACACACCGGCTGACCAACATGGCAGGACGTTCGGGATGTCCGGGGGTTGTAACCACCTACGGTAGACAGGGGAGGGCCCCTCCACGTGGGGGTTTCCATTTCAAAACGAGGGGGCAGCCCACCACCCCCCCCCCCCCCCCCATTTCCGCGTCCGCTCAGTGCGCGGGGGCCCCTATAGGGTCGGACCGCCCGCGCCGGGCCGGGCCGCACACGCTGGGCCGGAACACCCGCACTAGGCCGGACCCTCGAGCCAGGTCGGCCCATGCCCAACCGGTCCGGACCTAGACCCGGTTCGGGTTGACCCGGTTCGGGCTGACCAAGGGGGTATTGGGCAAGGTTAGACCGGGCCAAAACCCCCTATTTCTGGACAGATCCGTTCAAACGCCCATAACATGGGAGAATGACCTACGAACGATGCACTGTCAGTCACGTAGCGATCCTTGGATCGAGACGGTCGTTTCAGTATATTAGCCTCAATGCTTTCTAGAACTTTGGGTACGATCGTCTTGGTTCGAACATGAAACCAACCGGTATCTTGGAGCGAAAACGCTTATAACATGAGCTACAGACGTCCGAATGACGTGTCGTCGACTTTGTTGGATTCCTCGTAGTGAGACAGTTTTTTTGGCTTACTCCGCTTGAGGTTTGGACACAGCTGGAGTATGTTTGGATTGGTTTTAGCTTTAAAACCAACCGGGCCCCTGGGACGAAATGGCCAATAACTCTCAGAATGGGCATCCGATTGACGCGTCGTCTGTCGGGATGAGTTCCTTTTGACGAGACGGAATGTTGGGGTACATCAACTCCGGAGTTCATGTCAGTTGATGTATAGACCCCCTTGACATTGAGAGTGGACCCTCCCTGAATCGAGCATGCTGTGTGCGGGAACCCTAGAGCTTGATGCGACTACGACGACGATGACGACTGTACTAGGATCCTCCGTGGGTTCGACAGCGATGACGACCGTACTGGAATCCTCCTTGGGTTTGATGACGATGACCACTGTTCTTGTATCCTATGTGGGTCTGGCAGTACTCGACTACTATTCTTGTATCCTATGTGGGTCCGACAGAGTAGCTGGTCTTGTATCCTTTGTGGGTCCGACAGCTTAGCTGGTCTTGTATCCTATGTGGGTCTGATAGCTTAGATGAATCAGTGGCTACATCTGATCATCTCTATCCTCTTACGAATAAGTATTCCTTTAGGAGATGAGTCTTGACTTGCAATCATTATCATAGACATGATGTTGTGCCTTCCTGTGTGGATTGGGTTGTGCTTTCTATGTGGATTGAGTTGTGATTTCCTATGTGGAATGGGTTATTTTTCCTGTGTGGACTGAGTTGTACTTGGGCTTGTGTGCTGCAGCTGAGCTGGAATTGATGACTTAGGTATATGTATGGGCATATACCTATGTAGATTTGGTTGATACTTCATTATTGTATCTTTCCTTTGTGGTTTATCTTTCGTGGATTCTGGGAGACCTTCGGGGGTCTTGGGGTCCCTACTTAGTAGTGTATACTCACCCCTGCACGGGCTATGCCGGCACTACATTGTGTTAGATGCAGATGACAGACATCACTGACCGAGGTAGGAGCTCGTGGAGCTTTCCGGTACCAGAAGGTGGATCACTGGACGATACGTACTCAGAGAAGACGACTGGAGCCGAGGAGTGGAGGAGATTATCTATATCCACCTTTCAGGTGGGATTTCTAGAGGACAGTTTGGGGTTGCTGCATTACTTTTATGCTTTTATCCTCCCTTTTTCAGTTGTACTTTCATTTCAGTTGGGTTTGAATACTGGCCCATTTACTTTCCATCACTTACTTTTGTACTCAGATTACATAGTGTTTACTTCTTCTTGCATACTTTTTGGTTTTTGTTTTCTTATATAAAGGAAATGTCTTCCCTTATATCGGGATTTACACCTTTGGTGCTAGTCGCCAGCCCCTAGCCTATGGAATTCGGGCTTGGGGTATTCATGACACGGGTCCCGAGGATGGGTCGTGACACTGAATATGGTGTTTTATATGGAATTTCACATCATTGGATACTCAAAATTAATACACACTTCTGGAATGCAGGTGTGATTATGATTTCTCTTATTAGGGACCTCCATGTGTAGTCATGTTTTCTAATTGGTGAGATATCTTTATAGATTTCCTAAGAGATAGATCGTTAGGTTTTATGAAAGTTCTAAATGTCGTGAACACCTATGTATAATGACCTCGGGCATAAAAATTAGATTGTATTTACATGTAATAAACATCATGACATCTATCTCTTGGCCATTTATAGGATTTCTTCCTGTACTTTCCTAGAATTTTTCTTTACAGTTATTGTAGGTGGGAATGGCTGAACCCAGGTGTAAGAAAAGTACCCCCCTATGGTGGCATTGCTTTCCTAGAGACATTTCCAATATTTTCTGAAGTAGTTATATATCGATTGGGATTACAACCCCCTAGATTGGATAAGTTTTACATGAATTGATTGGAATGATGTCCATATCAATTCCATTTTCCTAGGATGTCTAGGAGATTAGGATTGCAGACCCAAGGATCAGTTGTTAATGGGTTTTATGTTATTTCTTTCACCTTACTCATCAATACTCATATTTATGACTATATATAGAGGGATGAGAATATACAAGTATACGTATATCGATATCGAAATCCATGGTTGAACATTCGCAGTGGTCTGGGATTACAAACTCATTTTTTGACTATAATTTCCAATATATTAGCTTTACTTATCTTTTCATTTGTGTCTTAGTCAGGATGATCATATTTGTTTCATGTACTAATTGAAGCGAGTTGATATATTTATCATTGGGGTGACCTACTGAGATTATTTCTCACCCATCATGATCACGTTAGTGTGTGTATGTGGGTAGACATTATGTCCTCTATACATGTTGAGCACGGTTGGGTGGATTAGGATGAGTCTTGTAATTTTATGATCAAGAGGATCATCTTGAGTGAGTTCTTCTTATTGGGATGGTGTAGTTTCATAGTGTCTTGAGACCGAGTATTTGGTCTTCCTTGGAGTTACTAATAGAGACTTTTACTTTTATTTATATTTATTTTTTACTAATGTATCTATATATTGGACCCATTGGGTGACTAGTGTTATATTTATGGCATAGTTTTTTGGTCTATTATGTCTTTTTAATTTATTATTACATTATGTTCTATTTCAGTTTTTTTTTACTTCTACACTCTTTTAATTTATTATTTTTTATTATATATATATTTTTTAAATATTTTTTAACTTTATATTAGGGAATAGTCTCCACAATGTCACACAGTATGACATTAGTTCTTGTTTCAGCCTTTGGAATATAGAGAGGTGCTCTAGAGACCTAGTAATGAACTGTCTTGGAATAACAGTTTAGTTGAATTTTTGTGGGGATATTACATAATGAATTTGATAAATCCATTTTTTCCGTTTGGATAAATTACATATTCATTTCCTTTAATATAAAAAAATTGCTTGTATAATTAATTTTTATTATATTAATTTTTATTTTAATTTTTTTATGATTATTTACATTTGATACACATAATCCATTTTTTGATTAATTCCAACATCAACATTATGGTCATTGTAAGGGTTTCTCATCCAAAATTTTCTTGTTTGGGAAAAATATCATATTATATAACAATCTTGGATAATAATCTACATGTACTTCCAAAATGATATTTAGTATCATGAATATCCTTATTTTCATGATATTTGAAATTCATCTGAGTTATTCTATCATGAGGATTGTGATTGAGGAGAAACCAATGTAGAATAGGATTTATGATAAAATATCATTTCTTATTGGGATTCATTATGGTAAAGGTTATTTGGGAGGAATAATATGATATTATTTTCATAATCCACATAAATTTTCTCATTCTTGGGTTATTATATAAATTTTGAAGTTAAAATAACATTTTCCTCACATTGGTTCTTAAAATGACTCAAAAAATATTTATAAGATAATTTGACTTCATTTATCTATTTTTTCATATATATTATTTCATCTATATCCAATTTCTTTAAAAATTATTTCAAAAAATTTCAAGTATTATGGTTTAACATATTTGTTTACCATAATTGTTTTTAAAACACTAAAACGAATAATCATTTCATTTTCAAAATGGTGAATTTTTTTTATTTTATTGATAACATGAAAGGGATCTACATTTTAACATACTCATCCTGAATGGAATTTCCCAATTTCATGAACACTATATAATTTATAGATTCCTTTTTAATTATCAGAGTTAATTTTAAAATGAAAACATTTTATTTAATTTCTGGGAATGTTTCATATTTTAAATAATAATTTTTAAAATGGAAATGATATTTTCCTCAATAAATGTTTAAGTTGTCATTCAGAATAATTTTCCATCTATGATGAAATCCTTCGATTTTTCTCAAAGTTAGTGGATTATTTTTATAAAAAAATACTGATATTTTAATGGTATTTATATTATTCATTGTTAATAATTCTTGGTTTTTGTTACACAATATATGTGTTTTTTTGTATTGACATCACCCTTATAGTTTATTTGGATATATTAGGAAATGTTCGTGGAACCCAGATATTTTTTACTATTTAATTGTGCTATGAAAAAACATTGATTGTTTTTAATATTAAAGAGTGAAGGACTCTAAATTTATAATTCCTTAACCGTACTTTTAAATTATTGATGCTGAGTTGGGGGCCCTGGTTCAAAATATATTAAGGGTTTCAGCCCATTATAGATCATGGGTGAGCCCGATATAGTTATATGATGGGTAATATCATATAGCATTGGGTTATTTTGATATATAGTATATGATTGGTGTACCCAAATGAAACTAGGTGAGTCTGATATATCATATATGATGGTTGTTCCTTAGTTGTTCTCCATTTTTTGGACAATATCCCTTGTATTAAAATAAATGAAGAGGGAGTTGCTAATCGGTTTCTCTTTCATGTATGACTAGGATGCACTTATTTCTAGTATGGGTTTGAAATAAATTTTGAATATTATGTTCCAAGATGGAAACATGTTTTTTTCTTCTTGTTATGGGCTTTTATTAATTCCTTTGATCATGTTTGCAATCAAATGGCTCATGATTATTTATTCTTATAACTCTTGACATTGATAAATATTTATTCCTTGTCTTATAATTTATGATATTAGTATTGATGGGTACAATTTTTTAAATGTTATTCTCTTCCACTTTGATTATTTTATCATACCCTTAATCTTTTCTTATTATCATTTATGAAATCCAATTTTTAATCCTAATGTTTACCCTTACTGAGATTTTGATATCACCCTTCTTTATGTTTCATTTTCCTTAGGTTATGAAGAATGATTATTTTTTTATTTTTGTTAGGAAATATTTATAACATGATAAATTTTGTGGGATATGTTGAAGACATAATATGAAATATAAAAATATTAGTATAGTTATAGTTGATTTTGGTCTTTATTTACTAGTTTTTTATGAATTCATATTGTTTTGAGTTTTTCATAATTACCAGCTACTATAATAAGAAAAGTTCCTTGGGTATATAACTGATCCAATATTATTTTTTCATCTGGTATGTATTGGATATAAAAAAAGGGTTATCTTCCTTAGTATAAATTCCAAAAATGTACAGTTTATATATTTATCACCAAATCTAGTAGTTGAGGTTTTGACCATTATAGTTCATATAAGATTAGCGATTATAAAACATTAGAGATTATGTTGTTTTCATGTGATGTTATCTTAAGATTTATTTTACCATCATATTTCTGTAATATTTAGGTTTAACATAATTTCAATTTCTTAGCTACCCCATTTATGTTTTAGAAAATGATATCTTAATGTGATTAATATAATTTTAGGAGACAAATTTTTGGATTAAGTATATGTAATGCCTCGATTAATTTTGAAGTATCCTATTACATTTTTTTAAAAATGATTTAATGTACTGGAAAACATTTTTATATATATATTCTTGGATATTGTGGTAATTCTGGGTTAAATTTGTTAACATATAGATAACCACGGGTTTTAAAATAGATTTAGTGACTGAGTGATTATTTTTATTTCTTTATAAGATCATTGTTTCTTTAAGAATCTATTCTAAAATGTATGAGATAACCTTTTATGTTAAAAATACTTATTATTGTGGTTATTGAGGTTATTATTTATATACTGTTATTATTTATTGAATATGTTTTTTTAAACTACATATTAATGTTGATATTTAGTGATGATGCATTATTTAATCATATGAAGGTTTTTTCATGTTGGGTAAAAACTAACTTTATGTTTATCATTTTGGCTTTGATTAATTTATAATGATAGGTGGAATCAATTGAAAATCAATTTTATGGTTATGAGGCCCTTTAACAAATGATTTCAGAGCTTCAATCCAGAAAATAATTCATCTTTAATACACATAATTTGGATAAATAGGCGTTCTTATGGTGTAGAATTATTAAAGGATAAAATTATATTGATCAAGTATGTTTTTTTCCTTATTCTATTAATCTAGATGATAATGGAATCACTAAACTCTTAGAGAAGGATATTGATAAAACAATGTATTTTTATTACCATAATTTTTTATGAAATCGATGATCTTTTTCACTCCTCCTTCGTTTATTGTTATGTTGTTGTTGAAATTTATATGATTATTCAATTTCTTATTATCAATTATCTCTATCACTCTCTATAGTTATTTGAGAATTAATGTTTTCTTTCATGTCCATATCATTTATTAACACCAATTTTTTCCTATATGGTAACCCAGTTATGAATTTTTTCATATGACCTTTGTAATTTACTCTCTCTCTTATCAAGAAAATTTTTTGTAAACCCTTTTTACCATGTGGGTATTCAACATCATTATTTTCAAATATCAACCCATTATTTATCGAGATAATGTTTTAATTTTGAGGAAAATATTTATTAAATATGGGATAAAAAAACACACTAGGATATTGAAAAAGGAGTCTATGTTATATTTAAAATTAAAACTTTAAAATTTAGCTTAAAAAAATATAGAAATATATTTCATTAAATAGGTATCATAAAATGAAACCCTGAGTATATACGAATCCTAATATTATAAATTATTATAACCATATTAATAAATAAGTGGATATGAATTGGACTAACAAAATAATGAAAATTATTTGATTTACACATTTATAAAATAAATTAAATGGTTATCTATTAATTATGAAATAAAATAATAATAAATTTAAAGGAAAATAAATTTTTTCGGAAAAGCATTATTTCTCTAAAAAGCATTTTTGTCATGCTTTGTGTGCTTACCTTAAAAATTTTATACCTAATTTAAAAAAATTATATTAAAAATTGGTATTAATTTTATTATTCATAATATGAAAATTATATTAGTGTTGATTTTATGATTTGTTTGAAATATTTATTTTTTAGATAATAATGTAAAATACCATTTGTTGTAAAAATTTCATTTCAACATTCAATTTTTGTAATTTAAAAGTTAAAAAATGTTTTGAATAATAAATAAGGTAATATAAGTAATATTTTTTTTCTATTTGATCCGCATAATTTCCAATTAATCACCTTTATTTTTTATTTTATTATAATTTCAATTTTTTGATTTAAAAACGGGATTTTTATAAAACAGTTTTAATGTGCATAATGTTAATCTATTTTAATTAATTAAAACAACCCCAAATAAAGAATTATTTAATTTAAATTTATAATATATATATATTAATTTAAATCCATTAATTTATTATTAATTCAAAATGAGTTAATATTATATAATCTTTTAGATGAATAATAAACTTCTTGAAAACAAGCATTGTTATAATGTATGTATGTTAATTTTAAAATAAATTATTCCCCTTCTATGTAATTAATTTGTTATAATATATTAAAAAATTATAATTATTATAATTTATATTATATCTTAATGTAATATTTATTTTTGGTAATAATTAATATTGATAACATTAAAAAACTTTTACCGTCGTTAATGTAAAAACAGATTTACCAGGGGGACAACTAAAATGAATAGTGTTATAATTCATAAACACTTATATGAGCTATATTTTATGGAATTATTTTTACCATATAATCAGTAATTATTTATAATGGTCTATTTTGAATACTTTTTCCTTGTGAGAAATTGGGGTGTCATTTTTTCTTTTCAAAAGGAAAAAGTGTTCCCCTCATATCACATATAAAATGTAACCCCATCTCCTCTTCTATTCACTCCTTCAAACCTTTTTGGTTTAGTAAAAAACTACCAAAATACCTTAATTAATTCCCTACCCAAATTTTATTGTCCTTTTTATCAAAAATTCCATCTTATTTAGTATTTTGGTTCTAACCAATGTTGCATTTCCCATGAAGAGGTATCATTCTTAACCGGGTGTTTTTACTTTACTTCATCTTGCACATCCATCAAATATTCTTAAATTACTATGATATAATAAAAAAATCAAACACCAAAAAATATCATTTTATTCTTTTAATTTTATAATAATTATCCATCTCCCCTTTCATTAAATGGGAAAAACATCGTCATTCGTGCATATGATGGTCTACCTCCTCGTCAACCGATATAATTCATTTTTTATTGTAATCTCTCATGAATTTTTATTAATATGGATTTAATGTATATATATGATATTTATAAAGTAATTATAATCCTATTGTTACAATTTAACATATTTCTCATTACTTTACTTTTCATAGTGGATATGATAACTTCGCTCATGTGTATGGCGGACTACCGCCTCAAAAAGCGAAGTGATTTTTTTCCAATAATGCTTTCATTGAAGGTAAAAAATGATAAATTTAATTAATATCATTGATATATATGAAACAATAAATATATTCCTGGAATAATAATAATTCTTAATTGATAATATATATTTTTTTCTTACCTTTCAACTCACTAAAAAATAATAACATCGTTCTTATGTACATGTGGACTATTGCCTCCACGAAGAGAATTGATAATTTATCAACACTACATTGCAAATATGATATACATATTAGAATATTTAAATAAATAATATTTTATCTTTGATATTATTATAAATTTTTAAAATAAAATAATACATACCTTCTTTATCTAATGATATTTATAATATATAAATGTAACTCATTCATTTGTACGACCTACTGTCTTTGTGATTGTAATGTAGTTCATTTTCCAGAACCTTATTTCATGATTAGTTTTGAAACTATAATTGATGAAAAAATAGGATAACTATTTAATTATTATTATTCTATATATTTTGAAACAATTAACTCTTTGAAAATGTTAAACAAACTGAATCGGTTTTGAAACCATGAAAAGAACATTGTCACGACACATGATGTTGACTTAAATGATTAATTATTTAAATATTACATTACAAATAAATAAAATATTAAATTTTAATATATGTTATTAAAATTTTAAAATTTTAATTAATTTATAATAATATATATATATATATAAGATAATTATATCAGATTTAAAAGAAATACATTGAAAGTCAGTGCATGAGGGAAGGGACGTCATCACAATTTTCCTTTATTTTAGAATATTTCAATGTAATGCACCTAATTTATTTTACATACATTATATAATTCCGATTTTTTGTGCAATATAATTAATCTTTAAAAGATCATGGTATTTTCTGTTTCAATTTTGAATTATTTTATCCATGGGGGTTTTATTTTAATGTTTCAAAGTTTTAAGGAATTTTATAACTCATTTTCATTTTATTAGGTTATATTACTTATTATTTAATTTCATATTACCAGATTATGTTGGTGATGAATTTTTGTTTTATTATTTTTTTGTTCAATATATTTTATGTGGATTTACTTTTGATTCACATAATCAATTTAATTACTAATTCTCACATCAACATTATGATAATTGTAAGGGTTTCTAATCTAAAATTTTCTTCTTTAAGCCATATGTTATGTAAAAAAATCTAAATTTATAATGAGTATCTACAAAAAAATGAAATTTTATATTATAAATCTATTTATCTTCATTATATTTAAATTCCATCTGATTTTATTCATTTATTAGTCTTATTATTGAGTTTCCAATGTGTTATAGTCTTTGTGACACAATATTCTTTCTTTTTAGGATTTTTTATGGTAATGGTTTGTTAGGAGGAAATATTGTTATCTTATTCTTTTAAACAACATTTCGTTTCATATCACATAGTTATTCTAAAAATATTCATGTAATAGAATAATTTTACTCTATTTTTTATACACAATGATTCATATATTTTGTTTAAGAAAATTATACTTCATTTCCCTCTTTGATCGAAAAATATTTTTCATCCAAATGTATATTTATAAGATGTTTTTAAATAATTTTTTACTGTTATTATTTTAATTCATTTTTACCTATCATTGTATTGTAAAAATAATTATGAATAATATTCATATTGTTTTCAAAATGTGGACCTTCTTACATCAACTGTAAATGTGAATATATTCTCTATTTTAATACACTCTACATGAATGTAATTTTACAACACCATAACCAATAAATGTTTTTAATATTCCTTAATATTTTTAAAATTTTAGTATCAAATAAAATATTTTTAATGTTTTTGAATATTTTTTAATAAACATTATTTTTTTCAAAATGGAAATGGTGTTTCCCCCAATAAATATTCCAATTGATCTTTCATAATAATTTTTCAAAAAATATAATATTCTCTAATGTTACTAGATGTAAAAGGGTTATTTTCCCAAATAATGCTATTAATTTTATTTTAATGTTATTTAGATTCACCAATTTCATAAACCCATAATGTTAGTTAAACTCATATGGGGATATTTTTTATTGATACCATACATATTATTTCATTGAATGGATATGAGTTAATATAGGTATAAAAGAACATTTTTTATTCTTATGATTGAAAAGTAAAGGACAATTAATTTTTTATTCATGAATTTTTCTTGAAAATTATTGATGATGAATGTGTGAACATGATATAGCATATTCAAAGGTCTGATCCTCATTATATATATTGGGTGATCCGCATATAGCTTCTGTGATGGGTGTACCCAGATAAAGCTAGGTGAAACCAATATATATTATATGATGGGTGTTCCCTAATAGCATTGAGTTAGACCTATATATATTAAATGAGAGGTTCCCAAAGACAACACTCCAATGCATTGGTTAATATTAATTGTTTTAATAGATATGAATGAGGTATTTACTAATGGGTTTCTCCAACTTATTTAACTATAATCTCTTTATTTCTAAAATGGGCATATAATGAGTTATGAGTATTGTGTTCTAGGATACCAAAAAAATTTATTTTCTATTTATATGGGATTATAAGGATTCCTCTGATCTATATTGAAATTACATGGCTTATTATTATTGATAATTTTGACTTCTTCCATTATTATTGATGGGTATGAATTTCTTTATATTATTCTCATTCACTTTTATTAAATCATAATATCCTTATTCCTTTCTTAAAATCACTGATGAAATTCAATAGTTAATTCTTATGTTTACTCATATTGAGAATATTATATCACCCTTATTATGTTTCCAATTACCTAGGTTATGAAAAATGATTATTAAATGATTTTTTCAAGAATTCTATATAGCATGATAATTTATTTGGGATATTGTTAAGACTTAATATTAAATACTGAAAGTTGGGTATAGTGGTTGGTCATGTTGATATTTATGAACTAGTTATTTATGAATCCAATTTTGTAAGTGTTTTCTCAAATTATTAAAAACAATAGATATATAAGTTATTTGTTTGATTAAGTGATCATATTTTTTTTTGATGTCATACATTTTTATAGGGAAAATTAGGACACTGTCATTATTATCATAGTCAGAAATGTTTTTTTATGTTTTTAGCACATGATCAGAGAGTGAGGATTTGAAAAAATTATAGTATTACTCATTGTAATATAGTTAAAAAATTACCAATTTATAATTCATGGTTATAATGGTTTAAATTCCATCATCCAATAATAATTTAAAATCGATTTTTTTCCTTTATCATATAGTTTTTTCTTTAATTAACCAGTCTTAAAATTTACCATGGTGGCTAATTTTTTACATGATAATTATTCATAATGACGATGAATGAAATTGAACTCACTATTAAACATGAATATATATTTAAAAAATCTGAATTCCAAATTATATATTTATTTTATAAAATTTATTAAAAATACTTTTAATATAATTTTTTAAAACACAATGAAGAATAATGTTAAAAATAGTGTTTTTAAAAAAATAATGTACTTATACCAAATTATTATATAATTTTATTATTATTTAATTATTTGAATTATTTTTAATAAAATATAACATATTTTACATAAAATACTAATCCAATATAGAATAGGATTTTTAAATTATTTTATTTATTAAAAATAAATGATAGTTTTCAAAAATTAGTACATTTAACTATCTAACCAAAAATCAATCTTTTAAGAAAAAATCCAAAAAAACTATCATCAAAACATTATGAAATTATGAGGTGAAAAGTTTTCTTATTTAATTAAAACACAATTTCAAAATTTGAAAACCAAATATATATATATATATATAATTCACAAAAAATGAAATAAAAACCACTTTTGATGAAAATATATTTTTGATGTATAAAAAGACTTTATCCACAATAATTTCCAAATATCCATAAATAATTCAATATTAATTCATAAAAACGTATATATAATATAATTATTTCATTAGAATAATATATCATTTTAATCAATTAAAATAAAAATATATTTCACATTTAAAAATGTTTTTTTAAATATCCCTTTTATCGTAAATGATTTTATATACATTTCTATCCAACTGATAATAAATTTATTTTTTGTTATTAAATTTGTAAGGATGTCATTTCTATATAAATTTAATAATATTTTTTCTCTTATTCATTCTATCCAAACCAATAGCTAAGTCCCAACTATCATGCTTATATAATTGCATATTGTGGTTTTTTTAAGATTAGTGATACATATAACAAACACTATTTAATACATTTTTTAAATAAAATAAATTCTAAAATTATAAGAACACCCTGACCCCCATAAAATAATTTTTTATTTAATTTTGTTTCATGTATGATATAAAATGATTAAAACATTAAATAACAATTTTATGGAGTGGAATATAAAACATATGATCATAAGGGAAAAACATGTCTAATATATAATAATTATTTCATCTAAAACTCATATCTTGGATGTAGTTAATAAAATATAATATTTTATAGTGGAAAATGGATAAAGGCGTCCACATGGAAGAACGCATTTTTAGGTTCCCATGTAATGAGAAAATTGGTGGGAAATTAAAATATAAACATGGAAGGAAGATACATCTAAGAGATAATGTGATACTCTTATGAGAATTGAAGAGAAATAATTCATAATAAATTATTATAAATGGATAACATTTTCATTTTCAAGATTATTTTGTATAATTAATGGATTTTTTGTCCATAAAGATATATAACATTAGAAAATATACTAAATTTATTTCATTTGTAATGTCCCGACCGGGCTTACCACTAAACCGATAGTCGGACTGGTTCACCACATGGCCTCAAGTGCATTTCCCCAAATGCTAGAGGCTTCCGACTAGTAGCGAGGTCCTATAGTGTGATAGTAGGGAAACTATGCCCTCATTGGAATAGTGTAACACAACAGAATAAGTATGAACAAATAGAAAAGGTGGTAATAGTATATGACTGAAACAAAATAGCATAAGTCTGATAGATAAATATCTAAGTCTCAAACCATACAAATAATAATGGATCATGTTATATGTTCTATTAAATAATCTATTATAGGATACACTGTAATCAAATACAAATACAATACCAGTATAGAAACAGAAATAAAACTCAGATGAATTACTAACCTCGTCTTAGTCCCTTGATCTCTTGCTCCTAACAAAAAATCATGAATCGGAATAAGGTTGTTATCCGTTGAATAAACCTGCAATCATATAATCTATTTTGGATCAAAAGAATGATCCAAATTGGGTGTGAGACTAATCCCAGTAGGAAACCACAAAATATCTATGCCTAATAGTCAATGAATATATGAAATAATATAAATTGAAAAATATAACAAGGAAGTACTCACGTAAACTATCCATTTATTCAATTTATGTTCTTTATAAGTTCTGTTTCATTTATGTACAACAATCTCGAGATTCAGCCTTAGCCTACCAATCCCCTGTATAGAAGTGAACATGCTAGATGTCTCAAAAGATCATCTAGATAAAATATGAAGACCGAATTCAAGATTTTTCTTTGTCTTGGAATACATCTCATAACTCATTCCATTTTATTGAACAAGTTCTGTGCACTTTCCTAAAGTATCGATGTCCAGACTACGCCAGTCGACCCCCTATACCAAAGTAACTATCAACTCATGACATAACCTTTTTTCTTTTAATAATAATATCATTTCATCAGTAATCCTTTGTTTAGATTCCAATAGATCCCATTCTAGATATCCCTCAATGGATCAAATATTCCCTCGGTATTTATAGAGAAGACTCAGTGAGGCCGACCATCGACACTATGGATCAGTCATGGCCTTTAAGTAATTATCCTCTTGAGTCTATCCATTTCCTTTTTACTGAGACAATGGTTCACCCAAGGTAACCAATGTGTAATTAGTCACATGATCCCAAACTTTTCTTTTAACTAAGGATATGGCTCTCCTATGGATAATTACCTATTTTAATCTTTTATCATTTCATTTCAATAACAACACATGTGAATTAAACTATCACATGGCTTTAATAATAAAAACTCAGTCAGCCAATTTCCATATGAGAAAACACTTGATAATTAAACTTTTACATGGATTTAATCATTACTACTCACATGGGAATTTCACATAACAATATATCATTATAATCAAACACAAAAACAGAAAACATTATTATGCCATAATTTCATTCTTTCCAAGAATATTACAACGGATAATACTCCCATGGGGTATCCATAAATCAAACAATTCAGCAGCCACATACTTCAAATTCATATATTCAAATACCTAAGCATCATTAGTCATCAATAAGTTTCAATTATAGAGAAACAAAATACCCAAAAATGGTCTCATACAACTTTTGAACATATAATCAACTCAACATTTAATGAAAGGCACAAGACTGACTACATTGATTTCATATCATAGATATAATCAGACATCATCCCTTTAATCAACCAAAAATGACATAAATCTAAGTAAGAGGTAAATAACTAAAACTTAAATAACTTTATCAATAAAAGAAATCAACAAGAATGACCCAAGGAGAATAAACCCCTTACCGATAGGAATCCTACGAGACAGATGACATTTGAATCGGGTTCTAGATGATGATAAGGGAGACATTTTTTTTCTCACGGGTCCTTCTTCTTAACCCAAAATCTCTTCTGTCCAGAAGAAGAGAAAATGAGGCTATTGTCCGTTTTAAATAAAAATTTTGTAGTAAACGGAGTGTAAATCCATATAAATGTCATGTATATCAGTATATTGTTCATCCATTTCGCCGCCATACTCTACGCATCCTCCACTGACATTCCAACATGACTACACGACGTGTACTAAAGAGTACACAACATGTAGTGAATTTTTCTTCACTTATAGGCCAAAAAACTAACATACCATGTATCTCTATCCTACATGGCTAGATTACATAGTGTGTACATAAATGTACAAGGAATGATGTACTAAAAGACATTTCTTCAGTTTTACTTGTTATCTCAAAAACTACACAAAGGAAAATATAAATGAAGTAATAGTACCACGTAAGAAGAACCAGGTTCTTACAAAGTTCCCCCCATAAATAAATTCAACACAAAATTTCCCATCCAAGGGTTGTTAAGGGATATCTGGGAATAACTCGGGCCACTGAGCACATACGTCAGCCTCCCTCTCCCATGTATTGTTTTTGTACTCAGTCGTGCTGCCATAGAACCCATACAAGAGGAACTGACAAGCCTCAGAGAACCTTTGTTCTCCTGTCAACTAAAAGTATATGAATCTCCTCAATGGATGCATAAACTTTATTCTCAACCTCCTTGGTCTGAAAAAGCGTGAAATGTGTCTTAGTGATGGCAGTTCAGTTGAGATACATAGAAGATGTTGTGCATGGCTCAGTACGTCTGAGGCAACTGTAATCGATAGTCAACTGAGCTAACTCGTTCCTAAATCTCAAACAGTTCAAAATATCACATTGAAAGATTTACATGTCTCCTGATCATCATGTGTCCCAATCTCATTGTGACACCTATGAAAACATGATCCCCGACCTCAATCTCCAAGGGTCGTCTACGATGATCGGTTTAATATTTTAAATTAGACTACGTAGTAGCCATTTGTCTCTAAATCAAGTAAACCTTCTCAGTAGTCTCATGGACAAGATGAGGTCCCAACATATCTACCTCTCCTACCTCTAGCCAACACAGGGTTCATCAGCAAGGCCTACCGTATAAAGCCTTCTATGGTTCCATCTGAGTAGTTGCATGGAAGCTATTATTATAGGTATAATCAACTAGGGGTATATGTTTCTCCCAAGAACACCCAAATTATAAGACACATGCATGAAACATGACCTCTAGCACCTGAATCATGAGATCAGACCGACCATTTGTCTAAGGGTGGTAAGCTGTGCTCAAAAGCACCTATATACCCAGCACCCTCTGAAATCATTGCCTAAAACGAGACGTAAAGAGGGTGTCCCTATCTGATACGATAGAATGAGTAACCCCATGAATTTATACCACCTCTCAAATTAAAAACTTCCTGAGCTCATTAAAACCAAAGTTATCCTTGATCAGAAAAAAGTGAGCAACCTTCGTAATCATGTCCACTACAACCCACACAACATTGTTTCCTCTAAGTGACCTCAGTAACCCCATTACTAAATCCATCACAACATCTCATCATTTCAAATCAGTAATAAATAAATGCGGTAAAATTACAGTTTAAAGTTGATGTTCTGACATCACCTACTGATAGGTGGAACATCTCATAACAAAACCAACTACTTCTTGTTTCATTCCCACCCACTAGTACTGAATGTGCAAGTCACAATACATCTTGGTGACTCCGGGATGAACTTCCCAAGATGAAGCATGAAACTCTCGCATAAGCTCCTTGCATATATCATTGGGAACCCACACACATCCTTGTACAAACAAGACTTCAACCATATTTATCTTCTATCATGTAGTAGGGTCTTCACATGCCACACTCTCCTGTAGAACAAGGCTTTCTTAATATAATAGCTACCTCATCCCCACTCTACCTATTAGTGTAGAGGTAATAGCCAAATATGAAAGATAAGTATGTCCAAGGCTGTTTTTCACTTCTAAATACATCTCAGAGAATAAATCCATAAGATTCCACTCACCACTGGCCTCCAACATTTCTTGTGTCTGTGTCATCCTGCTCAATGCATTAGCCATGAAATTTCCTTTTCCAGGCATATAAGCATGCTCAATGTCAAACGACTGAAGGTATTCCTCCCAATTTCACTGTCTCAAATTAAAATCATGCTGAGTGAAGATGTATTTGAGACTTTTGTGTCTGTGTACACCACAAAATTCTATCCCAATAAATAATTTCTTTAGTAGTGAAAAGCATGATCAACTACAGCCTTCTCGAGATCATGCGTTGGGTAATTTCTCCCATGTGGGCTCAACTGTTGAGACCTCTATACAACTACATGATCTCCCTGCATATGCAATTCTCTGGGCCCAATATATTTTCCATCATAGTACACAGTGTAACTCTTGACTAGATCGGGAAATTTTCATATTGGCACTGAAGTCAAACATCCCTTCAAATATTTAAAGGTTGTGACACAAGAATATGACAATTCAAACATCACACCTTTTTTAGTCAAGATCATCATCGAAACTGCTAAGAGTGATAAGTCTTGTATAAAAAGCATGTAGTAAATAGATAACCCCAAGAAAATCTTGACCTCAATATCATTCTTGGGATGCTTCTAAGTAACCATTTCTATCACCTTCTCTAGGTTCACTGATAATCCAGTCTTTGAGATGACATGACACATGAAGTGAATCTAATCCATCTAGAAGTGGCATTTTGTAATCATACTATATAAATTATGTTCTCTTGGTTTATTCAAAATGATATCAAGATGTTTGGAATTGTCATGTAAATTGTGAGAAGACACCAAGATATCATCCATGAAACAACTACAAAAGAATCTCGGTAAGGTTGGAACACTCGTATTATCAGCACCATGAAAACGGCCGGTGTGTTTGTGAGACCAGAAGACATATCCAAGTACTCATAGAATCCATACCTCCTACGAATGGTTGTAAGAGGTATGTCTACTAGTCGAACACGTACCTGGTGATATCCTAAACTCATGTCAATCTTTGAGAACACTCGACCTCCTCAAAGCTGATCAATCAAATCATTAATCTGTTGAAAGGGATATTGATTTTAAACCATCAATTGGTTCAGTTTTCGATAGTAAACACATATCCTATGGGTAACATCCATCTTTTTCCCAAAAAGGACCGATGAACCACAAGGAGAAGTACTGGGTCAGATAAAACCCTTAGATTACATATCTTCAAACTACTTATTGAGCTCTTGAAACTTCATCGTGGCCATCCTATAAGGTGGAATGGACACCGGTGTAGCTCCAGGTGTTATCTCAATAGTGAAATCCACCTCTCTAATTGGAGTTAAGCCTGAGAAGTTGTCTGGGAAGATGTCCCTAAACCAATCAACCACATGAGGAAAATCTTACAGAGATGTTCCATGATCATCCATATATAAACTCGCAAGCTATGATATCATCTTAAACAACGCATGATGCTCGGGTCTAGCTCGGATCACCTGGACATACCATTATCCCTTGCATAGAGAATTCCTACCCTCTAGTGACAAAAAACTCACCCTGCAGCAATAGTAGTGAATGAAGTCCTGATAGGATACCAAGAAATATATTTAGAGGATGAAATCAAAACCTAACATTTCTAAGACATAGAGTTTCCATATAAAGTGGCACCCACCAATCTCAATGGGCACTCCTTGAACTTACACACACCTGCGGTTCTAATACCTAGCAAGGAGTCTAGCGTCATAACATTCATAGAGGTATAAAAACATAGCCCAAGTCTCTTCACAACATGCACAGATATAAAACTATGTGTTTCACCAGTATCACAATGTGTAGAAGATAAAACAGAGGCAACATGGATAGTACCTTTGATAGTAGAAGGTCAGAGATCATGCACATGTTAGGTCTATTTCACTACATAATTCTGACCTGTACCGCGACCCTGTGATAGAGCCCGGCTACCCTGAGCTGACCTGCCCTGCTGTTGCTGAGATCCTGAGGTCTAGCTACCATGTTCATGCCCACCATATTGGCCTACATTCCCTGATGTTTTCTAGTTTCCAGAGTAGAGAGAAGCTACTGTCCCTACTCCTTCATGTGGAGTTTGTACAGAACCTCTCTCACTATACACTGGTAGAAATTTCATGAAGAAGTGCTGCAGATGGCCCATCTTTCCGCAATATTGGCACTCAACTAGGTCCTTTGGGCAATGGGGCCTCATATATCAAACTCTACCAGACTGATAAAAACTCATCTAGCTACTAGAAGATGCATCATGGATATGCATATTTCCTGAAGAAAAATCCATAAGTCACTTATTATTTCCAGTCGAGACAGTACTAGATCTCAGTGCCGAACCGCACTGGTTCACACCCCCAGATTCTTGTAGATTTCACTTGGTGATTAATGCCTAATTCTTAATGTAATTCACAGAAGGCAACCTAAAAATGTTCACATGAGCTCATATGTCGTATCGAAGACAATCCATGAAACACCTAGATCTCAATATCTCGTCACCCATCCTAAAATGGGAAAATCACTGAAGCTATGTATAGCAGGTAGAATATTCCATCACTAAAAATGTACCCTTCTCCAGATTCATGAACTCCTAGGTTCGATCGTCCCTGAGGGTATTAGGATAGAAGAATTCATTTAAAATTGTCTAGAAGTCTCCACATGCCATGTCTTGATGGTGATCTTCCTGCATGATAACATCCAACCATCATCTGGAAGAATAAAATAGCATATAAGTTGTGATCTTGACCCTCCTATTAGTAGGAATCTCAAGATGCTCAAAAATTTTCAGCACTAATTCCATCCATGATTCCACACCATGTGGTCTGCCATCCCCTGAAAAAGAGGGTGGTTGATGCTCCTGGAATATACGCTTCACCTCTTCCATAGATGTGGCAACCTACGGTGCTCCCTAGATAGTCTCCATGAATCTCACAAAACCTTCTCGGGACTGTACATCTACACCTACGTCTGGTATAATGGCTGGTGCCCCTGATGGCACAACTGGAGGCTACATCGGTATCCCATGGACTACCACCTATTTTGTATACTCACCACCACTCTCATGATGCAATATTAGAGGACATCGTGATGGAATTGCTCTTCAAATTCCAGCACACGCACCTCAGCCCAAGTTTAATGAATATAAAACTAAAACTCCTAAGTGAAAATGGGAAAGAGAATGAAAAACATTCATGTTTTCTCAAAATATGATTACACGACATTTATTAAACCTTACACAGAGTGTCCTCCTAGGCCTTTACATTGACGTGAACTTCTTACCAACATGGTCATGTAACGACCCATGTAAATGGAGTTTTCCCCAAGAGACACAATGTGTACTTGAGTTTCCTTCCTATCCTGTTACCTCTACACAGCCCAAAATACATTGTTCTGCATGTTTAAAACTATATGGTGTGTTAAAAATAGGCACGAAATATTCAACTATGTTTTCATCCACTCTTGACGTTAGTCACACGACCAGATAAATAGTCGACTTATACACATTACTTACTCACATTACATGGTGTGTCCCACTCAAAGCATGAAAACCCATGTTCCCTCCTCACATGGATGGTAACATGGTCAGGGATTACATGGCATGTCTTCAAGGTATATGACATGTTCTTATTAAAATTTAGAACACATTATTACCCATACAAGAAGAACACAAAACATGTTAGGATAAACTACATGTAGTGTATACTGGGGTTTTCAAGATAGAAAATCCAGATTTCCCAAAAAACCCTTCTTCCATATAAAAATGACCAGCGGGATGACAAATTCTAATCTATGAGGGCCTATACTCCGAACAAATAAAATTTAGGCACTTGGGAAGAATATATCATAATAAAATTAGAGATAGAAGATGAATCATGATCAGCCAAATTCTGGTCCAAGAGGGTCTGTAATCCTCAGGAACCAATGTTTGGAATCCATTTAATCCTATCCATAACACATACCAATAAACCAATCATAATAGTAGGCATATAAATCCAATCATCTTTCACAACAGCAAGTGATAACTAATGCATCATAGATGGCTTTCATAATTCACGGCATGTGACTCTAAGAATTTCATATATGATGCATGAGATGGCATAAACTCATATCATTAGGTTTCAACTAAAATAGATCCCACAATTGCATCAATATAAATAGAAGAAATCAAGTGAATATCCTAATAGTGAAATAGAATCAATGGTAATCTATCAAAATATAAAAAGAACATGTGAATTTGAGTCAATTTGGCTTTCCTTGTATATGGTGTAGCTACTCCCAAGCATATATAATTACGAGATCCCCATTCAATTCAATACAGTCTCTTGGCACTAAATTTTTAGTCAAAGAAGAATGAAACCTCTAATACCACTTTGTAACATCCAGACCCATATTACCACTAAACTTATAGCCGGATCAGCTCTCCAAATAGAATCAATAAAATTCCCCCAAATTTCAGTGTCTACCGACTAGCAGCGAGGGCATTTGGTGTGATAGTAGGAAAAATATACCCTCATTGGGAGAGTGTAACACAATGGAATAAATATGAAAAATTAGCGGATGATGTAATAGTTTATGAATGAAACAAAATAATGGATGTTTGAAAGATAGATATCCATTTTTCAAACCATAAAAATGATAATAAATAATGTAATATGTTCTACAAAAGAAACTATAACAGGGTACACGGTAAACATACTAAAATACAATACCATTACAGAAACAAAAATAAAACTCACAAGCATCGCTAGCATCAACATGGTACCATGCTCTCCTGCTCCTAAGTAGCAATCAGGTACCTGAATAAGGGAACTTTCCCTTTTCTACACCTACATTCATATAATCTATTTTTTCCCAAAAGCAGGACCCAAATAAGGTATGATACTAATCTTAGTAGGCAACAACCCACGATCCATGCCTAATAGTAACTAAATATATGCCATAACAGTAATAGAAAATAGTAACTAGGATGTACTCATGTAAACTATCCATTTATTATATTTAAGTTCATTAACAGTTCAATTTAATTTATGTAAAACTATCTCGAGATTCAGCCTTAGACTTACAATCCCCCATATGGAAGTGAACACAAAAGATATATAAAAAGATCATTTAGATAAAAAGTGAAGAATGAATCCAAGATTGTTCTTTTGTCTTGGTAGATGTGTCATAAGTCATTTCATTTTATTTAACAAGTTTCTTTAGCTTTGAAAAGGTATTGATGTCTAGCCTAGGCCCATCGACCCCCCGTACCAAGGTAAATGTCAATTGTGACATAACCATTTCACATTTAATCATATCATCATTTCAAAATTTATACATTTGTTCAGTTTCCAATAAATCACATTCTAGGTATTTCTCAAATGATCAAATATTCACTCAGTATTTACAGATATGACTCTGTGAGCCTGGCCAGCAACACTGTGGCTCGCTCATGGCCTTTAATTAATTATCCTCTTGAGTCCTTCGATTACATTTTAACGTAGACAATGGTTCACCGAAGGTATGCATAGTGTAATTAGTCACATGATCCCAAATTTTTCTTTTAACCGAGACTATGTCTCACCCATGGATAATTACCTATTTAAATCATTTATCATTTCATTTCAAAAACAACACATGTGAATTAAAATATTAGATGTCATTAAACATAATAACTCACATGGACAATCCACATAGTAGAAAACACATGGAGATTAAACTATTACATGGATTTAAACATAACAGATCACGTGATCATTTCTCATTACAGTATATAATTAAAATCATCCCCAAAAAAGGAAAACATTCACACACCTTAAAGTAATTCTTTCTAAAAAGCTACGGATGGAGAATACACCCTTGGGGTGTCCCTAATTCAAACAATTCAACAACCACATGATTCAATTTAAAATAATCAAATACCTATGCATCAATAGTCAACAACATGTTTTAGTTATAGATAAAAACAATAGAAAAAATGGTATCATACTATTTTGGAACATATAATCAACTATACATCTAACGAAAGGAAAACGACCACCTACATCGATGTCGTATAATGGATATAATCCTATGTTGGCCCTTTAATCGACCTAGAACATCGTAGATCTAAGAAAAAAGTTAAATAAATCAACCTTAAATAACTCTCTCAAGAATAGAAATCAACAAGAATGGCCCAAGGGGAATAAATCCCTTAAAAAGAGGAATACATCGAGACCGAAAACACTTGAATCGGGTTCCAGATGAAAAGAGCGGAGGTCAAATTGTTCTCGTACCTCCTTATTCACCTGAAATATACTCATTCCAAAATAATAGAAAACAAGGATACTGTCTATTTTAAGCCGAAAATTAGTATTACACAGTGTGTAAATTTATATACACATTGTGTATATCATTTTATGGTTCATAAATTTCTCTGACCTACATTAAGCATCCTCCACCGACATGCCGATGATACTACATGGCATGTACTATGGAGTACATGGTGCATAGTGGCTTTTTCTTCACTCCTAGGCCACCAACCTCCCACACCATGTATCCATATCCTACATGGCCAGATTACACACAGTGTACATATGAGTACATTGTGCGTTCTAAAAAAACATAACATTTCTCTAGTTTTTAATTTTTTTCTAGAAAACAGCACAAAGGAAAAGAAAAACGAAGAAACAATACCTCATAAGAAGAACTAGGTTCTTGCATCCTTCCATTCCATAATAATAATTTCAACCATTGGTTTATATTATTTAAAATTTATCACATCTATCACATCTCTCTCTCCATGAAGTGAATTATCAAGATGAATTTTTTATTCCAAGGCATTAAAATCAAATTCTAATGGATTATAAGATCTTCAAAGGGAATAAAATTTATTTTTTTCTTTGACAAAATAATATAATAACATCTTGTTATCCCAAGTAAATATAATATCCAAAATTAATAAAACATCATATGAAAAATACTTCAATAATATTTAAAGCCTCACCAATAACAAAATAAAATTTAACATTAACCATTTCATAAATAACTAATAGTATAAATACTAAAAATATTCTATATCAAATTTGAAACAAAAATATTAGAATTATTTTGTCACATATTATTTCAAAATTAATATTTTATTTACCTATGAAAACATCAATCCCTTTGAAAATCATAGTCCAATAATATATATATAACATAATCATATAATCACTAAAGTATACTAATATTTTCCTTAATTGACCAGAATAACTATCAAGCCACAATAAAAATGATATATAATTCCAAAATATAACTCAACCTCTATTCCTAAAATAAAACCCATTCGTAGAAAGAAATGTTTTTTATTACAAATAATCAAATAGTGTTGACAATATTGTAAAGGTTCTAAATAGTAATATTTATCACTTAGTCACAAAATAAATTTTAATTTACTTAGTTATATATATGATCAATCTTGTGTTCACAAAATGTGATGAAAATTTTATCCTAATTAACCATAATTAACTCAATATAAAATATCATATTAACCATAGTAGTTTTCAATAAATTTTAACTAATTTTCAATAAAAGATAAATGTATTCTCCCTCAAAGAAATTCTTTATAAAGACCTAATTTAAAAGTAAGGGACACATATACCTCAAACATATATTAAAACTAAATAAATGTATTTAAGGTACCATCATAACATAATAATTTAAAATTGTATTAATGCCTTTATATTTTTTACAATACTTAAATTTCACAACACTCAAATAATTGTACTACATTCTGACTTTTGAAATTGAATATATAAACATCTAAATCATATAAAATTATTCACAATCTATTAAGCAACATTTTCTATTATATCCCTTAATATAACTTTTAGATTATAAAAAGTATAAATCAGGAACTTTGATTCATAAATATAAAAGAATAATAAAAAATATAATTCATAGCTTTTGTATGTCATTTTTTTCCTCATATTCAACTATAATGTCTTTAGGAATTATTTTACCTTTTCATATTCGATCTTACTGATCCTCTTATTAGTAATTCATATTAGAATATTGACTTTAATAATTCTTATAATACAAATATTTAAATAATATTTGATAAATTTACCTAGTAAAATATTCCATCATTCTTGGTATATAGAAAAAGAAATCTCATTTTAACCACTGTCTTTATTACTTAACCTTCCTTAAAACTCAATTTTTATCTTATACGGTGTGTAATAAAACTCAACCAGGCTCATATTGTTAATCATATATTTATATATATATTTTAATAACCAAAATAGTTTTCCCTCTAAGCTTTATCTCATTGTTTTCTTATTTTTAAAAACACCACATTTTCCATAACACCTATTGTTACCTCTATTCCAACTGGTTCCATCTATTAACTAAAACAAAAAATTTCATGTTTGAGTACCTAAAATAATATCATAATAAATAATCATATATAGTTGATAAAAACTAATATATCATAAACCATTATATTAAACCCTAATGTATTCTCATCATCAATATACAATCTTGTAATCTAATAAAAACATTTCTCTAATACAAAATAGAATTCCATATATCATAATCTACCCATAATTAATAATTTATGAAAACTTTTACAATTTTATACATTACCATGATAATATAGGTCTATATTTTTAAAAAATTATGAAAATTATTACTTATAATATGAAAAATAAAATACATTTTCTATTTATTATATAAAAAGAGGGTTTCTATGTTCACGTTTTTTATTTATTCATGACACCCTTTCTTTGTTAAGGTTAATTTCCATTATTTGGATATATAATTCTGAATAAATACTACTCATGTTTGGGCCCTACGAAAAAAATGAAAATACACTGGATAAAATAAATAAATATTTTTGAGGGAGACAAAGAGAATGAAACTCGTTATTCCACTTTGCAAATTATCAAATCCCATAAATAATATTTTTCTTTTCACATTATAAAACTTTATCTCAAATATTCATTTTCTTACTCAAGAAATATGATTCATATACATGTGATGTTTCTAAAATATATTATAATATATGTTAAACATGAAATAATAAACGTGATTTTTTATTCTGAAATATGGGTTAAAATGAAAACATTTTCTTTAAGAACATACTTTTTACACATAAAGGGTGAACAAACAATAGATTAAATATAATTTCACTACCTTGAAAAAATAAATAAAGTTAATAACCAAAAAAATCATGTGCATATATATAATATTATTTCATTATATTTGGAAATAATTATCATATTCCTCTTAACAATGCTCTTACAAGCTGTATTACAAATATAATAACCTACAAAGTTAATTCCATTATAATTTCTTGGAGAACAAAATCACTACCAAATGTCTTTAAGAGTTATACAAGAGTCAATCGTCATTATGAATACTGTTTAAGTACCCACCCATACAAAAATCACAAAAAAAATCATTCAAATTATAAAGTTTTATAAATTATTACATTCAACACATATAAAGAAGAAAATTTGGGTTACATGTTAGGGTTAGGATATAAATCAGTTTTCCTTAAAACCTCTTTAAAAACCACCATGGAATAAAAGGGAATAAGAATTTTTTAAAAAAATAATGAAAAAATTTATTGTAATGTTATTAATAAATAAGGCTCATGATTTTTAGAAATTATTATCATGTTATAAAAGTTAATAAAATATCCCTTTTACACCATTGAATAAATAAAAAAACAATTTTTGAAAAATTCTTAAAAGTATTTTTTAAATAATTTAAAAATAAATTAAAATTTTGATTAAAAAAATTAACCTAAATTATTATATATTAATAAGATACCATAAAAATTTAATGAACCTTGATGGAGGTGAAAATAAAGGTAAAAATGTAAAACATTTAAAAGAGAGCTGTAAAGATAAATCCCATGCCCCAAGTCTAACTCACCATATATGAACTCTATATATTATATAATAAACATTTATTAATTTAATACATGGATAAGATAATTTTAATTTTCATTCCCTTTTTATTACCCCTTTAATTGTATTTTTACCCTGCCTTACATAGTTATTAAATTAATTAAGTTTATGTCGGTTGTTTTGTGTATTTTCGATTCATAATCAAAAACCAACATTTTTTGGTTGACCAGGGTCAAAGGTGTAACTTTGAACAACATACATATAGTATTAACAATGAAATAATCATCATTATAATAAATTAAATACAATTTTATAACTATGAATTAATGGAATACATGAAAAATGAATCACATGGCTTTATGGACACGGTAGTCCACACATATTTAGAAGAAGCGTTATTATCTTCCAAAAAACAGAAAGGTAACATAATAAGTAAGGTATAATATTCCTAGAATTATAATAAATTCATTAATATCATATATATTTATTTAATCCATTAAAATAACCATCATTGTCCTGTTTTATTGAAAAACAAAACACATCACTTTGTGAAGGTGGTAGTCCACACGTATGGATGAGTGATATTTTCACCTCTCATTGGATGGAAAAGAAGATAAAAAGAGGGTTTTACATAAAAATAATAACATTTTATTATATTTATGTTACCAAAGGTACCATAAAATCATGATTATATAAGATTTTGTGGTGGTAAAATATGAAAAAAGCATGAAACACACAATTTAATATTATGCCTCTTTATTGGAAAACATTCCATTGATGGCACCTCAAAAATTATCAGAATGATCTTCTAGTGAGACCAGGACCTCTTGAACACATAGAAGAATGTTGGGAGTGTTTTTTTGGATATTTTGATATTAATGTATCAAAATTTGTGAGTAAGAGAAGATAAAATTAGCCCTTTTATATGTGAGGGGAGTTTCACCGTTTTTATTTTAATAATATTTTAAATATTATAAATTTTCTACTCCTTGTAATGTGGCTCAAAAAATAAAAACTCTAATATTTGGTAAAATTTATTTAAATTGAATCTTCCAATAATAATTAATATAAAATTTTGTGGCCAAATTAATTATTTTTTATCTTTATTAAAAAAACTACTATTTACTGTTGTAACTATGTTTTACCAAGGAAATTATCCATAATAATGAAAAAATAAATTAAAATTATTAATATTTTTTAAAATAATAATAATTATTATGTAATTAATTTTCAATTATTTTATTTTTAAAATAGGTATAAATTAACTATAATATATTTCCATAAAACACACCAAAGAAATGTTTGTAAAAAATTGTATTTGTAAGCATTAAAATAAACATATACCAAAAAAAATATTAATTCATGTGGAATTAATTATTTAATTATTATTAATAATAATATTATGATACTCTAAAATAAAATATAAAAAATATGGTACTTTTAAATTAGCAAATTTAAATAAATGAAATAAAAGTTTTTCAACCCTATTTATATTCACTATCTAGCTAAAATTTGACATTTTATTGAAATCCAAAAAAATCATCCTAATTCAACCATGTAATTATAATTAAAATAATTATTCAAATTTTTTGAAATATAATTTACAAAAAAAAAATTAAATTATTTATAATATCAACACAAAAAATAATATAAAAACCCTTATTGATGAAATTGTATTTCTGAAGCATAAAATGAAATTATTAACATTCCTTACCTAAAAACAACAAGTAAATGTATTTTAAATAATTAAATGGGATATATAATAAAAAAATTCATTATAATTATTTTCTAATTAATTATATGAAGATAAGAATACCTTTCATAGGAAATGATATCTTTCTGAAAGACAACTCTTTCACGTTTAAAATATTTTATTATCATTTAAAATGAAATTGATAATAAATTAATGAATGGTTATTAATTTATTAAAGAATGAAATTATACATATAATTTGTAATATAATTACTCAAATCCATAGTCAGTAAACCAATGAATATGTCATAATGATAATATTTAAATAATATTATTACCATTTTTTAGTATGTTGTTGTGTATAATACAAGTTATTAAACATATTATTTATTGGAAAAATAATATTAAAATAATTTTGGGTTACATTTCAATAATTTTTTATGTTTATAATGGAAATAAAAAAAATTGTTTTTTTAGAAAAATATTTAATATTTAATATAATTTATATTTTTAAACCATCAGGTACTATTTTTTAATGACTAATAATTTGTAGAATAATTTGAGGGATCATATTGAGCTTTATATCACACCCTACAAACAAACCATGATGTGTATGAAATATTTCATCTTATTTATTTATTTTATATAAATTATTGATGTCCTCAAATTATAGGGGTGCCAATGTCTTTGTTTTATAGTTTTAGAGGATGTGGCGTGAATATGGGTTGATTGAAATGTTATAATAATAGTACATTTATTTTTATGAGTATCATGTCATGGTGATTTGTACTCATGTTGGTTTTTAAATTTTTTATATTGTTACATGTTTTTATATTTATTTATATAAATTTCCATGTCAATGTTAAATTTATTATATATTATGTTATAAATGTTAAAAACTCCTTTTATTATGTGATACCCTTAGAACAAGTTTATGTCTCATGGGTTCTAGGAGTGTATTTTAGGATTTTTTGTATGTTGTCTCTAGTATAGTGTTAAATTACTCAAGATGATATATTACATATTATTATATTAAAATCAAATCACTCTTTATTATGGTGTTATAATACCCACAACATATATTCTAACACTATTTTAATATGGTATTGGGATAAAAAAAAATTAAATTCTATGGGATCTCAATATTCGTGACACAAATGATGACATCCTTATTACTCTTGAAGAGTTTTTGATCAACACAACATTAATATTCTTGGAAAACTCTTTCATTAATGGATAATAAAGATTTAATAAAATTTAAATGACCCAAAATAATTAGAAGGTTGTAATTTTTACAGAACCAATGTGAATATAATAATGATGGGTGGGGACTTTTTACCTTAATATAGATAGATCATATTGTGATAAGGATATGAATCTCATCTTTTATCTCCCTTAGAAAATAATTTTGGAGTGTTATGTGGTATATTTGGTGGGAAAATAACACTAACACTAGTACCATTTTAGTGTTCCTGAGGAAGCGTTTTTCCTTCTAGGTGCCAAAAATAGAGAGATGACCCCCTTGAATTTCAATTTCATTGTAACTTATAGGAAATTACATGGTTTTGTTTATGGTAAATAGGATTTTACATTTATTCATTTTAAATCTTTACCTTTATAATGTTTACATGAGAATAATGCCTTTGAATGGAATATGTCATATAATTAGTCTCTTTTTCACCAACCAAATGGAATGTGTATACACTTATCTGAGATTTGGAAGAAAATAGTTTTCTTCCAAGGAAGCAAATAATAGGAGAATGTATTCTCTATAATCCATATAGATTTTTTATATCCACCATTTCAATTGTGGCCTTTACATGGGACACCTTTGATCTTCTATGTTACATTTCTATTATTGTCTCTAATATTCATCATAACATGGAATAATAATAATAATAATAAGTTTAACAATATTAAATACCTTACATGGAAGATTCTAAACTCAAATGATATATATTATCAATTAAGGATGTTATAACATTTCTTTTTTTATTATCACCTAGAAGATATTTCAATATATATAGAATTATGGGGTCAATTTGAACTCAGGTATTGACCCATTGATGTTAAAAAATTCATCACATTCTTATAAGTTGATTGGAATAGTGGGTAGTGATCCTCTATAATTTTGATATAATGTTCATACTTGATAATTATTTTAATTCGATGTCATTATAATTTTTTATTACCACAAACCCAATATTGGAGGATTAATCCTTGGATGTTTAGTTTCTCGATGAATCCATTATTTATAATGATGTAGAAGAGTTTTATTATCTGGTTCACATTGCTAATGTATTTTTATACTCAATATGAAAGATATCAATGATCCCAATATCAATTGGGTTTTCCTTGGAGTTTTTATTTTCACTCACATAATGCCCCTTTTATCATAATCATTCCCACAAAAGGTGGGATAAATTAAAAATGAATCAAAATACCAATAACTTATTATTTTCCATAAATAAACACGCGAAATTATTATCCCCCCACATAAATGTGAAGGTAGTCCTCATGAAAATCAATGGTGACAATGATATCAATAATAAAGACCAAATCCACTTGGTTATGAATTTATAAAGATTGGTGAACATATTTTCCACCCGAATAATTTTTTATTATGTTTTAGAGTCATAGAATTATTAAGAGAAACAACATGTAAACATGGATACAATACTTATTTATAAGGAATATAATTATATGATTTCCTTAATGGAACCTCAGATACTGTTCACTCCTTCCAATTATAAGGAAGTACTAGATGATAATTATCACAACACCAACTCCTCCTAGAAGGGACTATAAAATTCAGGAATGATTGGAGAATAATATGATTTTATGACACCAATTTTGTTAATATTTCATATGGGGGAAGCTATATGTAATAATTTCATACTAGGAAAACATTTATGTAATAAAAGAAATTTTCTCCTTCTAGTACATACCTAGTGTAGATGAGGTCCTCTAAAGATGTATCTTTCATAGAATAATTATTTCTTACTTACTAGGAAATGATATACCTTTTTTCATTAGATTCATCCTTGGGCATGTGGAACAATCATAGAGGATTGATTATCTTATCTAATATTTGAATATTGAGATACTTTTGGCCCACCATGGTTTATAATGATATATAATAAATGAAAAGTTTTAATGAAAGATAGCTTCAGATCTTATTTCTGAATTAACCTCTAGAGTTTATCCACACCATGATTTACTCTTTTCTATTCCCTATATGGGGACTTGAACTCATGGGTCACCAACCCTTAGAAATTATAGAATAGTATAATTTTATACTCTCTCCATTTTATTTATAATCTATATATTCTAAATTTTTTCTCCAATAAGTATTTTAGACCATGACCATGATGGATTTCATGAAATACCACATGATTCATCATTTTATCATCCCTTGTTGTTTTTTGTAGATGGTGGAACAAACATACATTCTTATGAGTTGAAGAATTTATATACTGAGTACCTTATCTCATCCAATAATAAATCTGAAAATGATTAAATATTGAGTGGACTAATCAAGTAATTCATCATATTTGTCTATAAATATTAATAAAATATAGAGAATAAAAATAATAATGGATTTATTATACGATCTCTAATGCTTTATGTTAATAATTTTCCATGAATGTGACTTCAACCAAAACAAAACCTTATTACCTATTGTATAGAAGAGAAGTAGTACTTACAAATGAAGTACTATTTTGTCACATAAATGGATTTCTTTGAAAATTTGATATTTGATATATGATAATAATATTTTCTAGATAATATGGATTCCCTTGTTTAAAAATGGCTGTATGGACATCAGAAGATTTATGTCAATAAGAATCAAGTGTCTTAACTAGTCAACAAGAAGGTTATTCTTTTATAATTCTTATATGGTGTATTAGTTTTATTATTAGGGATTTTAATAATACAAGGAATAAAACTACCAATTTTGGATAAATAATGCGAGTCCCCTTTTTCCATCCATAAGGATTACTCCAATGGTGCATACTGATTGATCAATATGTATGGAGAACACATTACAGCTCGGTCCATTCATGGGTTCCTTATGAAGAACCACAAATAGGACACACTATCCATAATTACTCCTCCCCACATGATAATAAATAGTTCTCCAGACACCATTGTCTCATGGAATTATTAGCATGATTCAAGTCCTTGAAGCACAACTTCAGACTATACAACCAATGTCCTACATACATGATTTTAAACAACATGGTTTTATCTCCATAAATTGATCATAATTTGTGTTACACATTGGTTAAAGAAATATAACCATACACTATATATCATTAAGGTTTTCACCAGTCCCCAAAACTTGATTGATTCTCATTATCATGCCTATTAGTGGTTTGGTATTACCATTCAACAAAAACTCACATAGGTCTTCATACCAATCATTTGTAACATTATTCCCCATTGATGTGAATATTGTATGGTGATATAACTTCTTGGGTAATCGAAATGTACCTGAGGATTTTAACTTCTTTTCCATAAAAAATCATATTTTTTATGTGGATCACTATATCACCATTTCCATTCCTTTTGGAATCCCCAAGGACTATATTTATAGATCAAATTCCTCACTCTCATCATGAGTCCTCTCCAAGAAACACGTCCCAAATAAATAATATTGGTAAACATGAGAAAGAACCAATTTTTTGAATATTTTTATCGTCATCCTCAATTACATGACCCCAATATTTGTTTTATGGATGTAGATCTCACATTTGAGAATATTCTTAGTAGTTACACTCAACCTATCATCTATTTCATAAAAATGTAAAAACCCCAAGTTACACTTTTTCTCTCCTCTTATCTCCTTTGTTTAGTATCATTTTAACACTGTTTAAGGGATATAAAATTCATTCAAACTACATAAAATTATCCTAAATAACATATTTTCCAAGAAGAATGATGTTAAAAAACACACCTCCTAAAAGTCTTAGATTATAAAATTAAAACATTATTTCAGATCAGTTTAGCTACATGAAGTTAAACTAAATATCCCCCATACAAATAGGTGAATTAATATAAATTTAATATCATATCATAATCACTGTATTAAATTAAAAATCACCAGTGTGAAATATTAATCTATGTTTATGTCACCTTTGTCAGATGAAATTAAGTTATATAGTTTCCATCTTGGTCATGTGATGTTGAAATGTGAGATCAATGGCCTTCTGTAATGACTAGAAATAACAAGGATATATCATATTTAAATTACAATTAGATGCATAATTTTTTTCATCATTATATAGGACTTCTTATGGTTGTTATATTAGACTCCTACAATGCCATGATATTGATGTTGATTGCCTATAGTGAAATCCCCAAGAATTATGTGTGAAATTATTCCAATTCAATGGGAAACATAGTTACACTCAAATATCTTATCCTGGGATCAACCATAATTTTTGTACTATTCAATCATGTCATCCACCCCACATCATTGACATTTTTCGAGTATCATTTTCAAGACATGGGTGTTTTCCCGATACATTTATCTTTGTATAATCCATAGAATCAAATAAAATTACTACTGAGAACTATGAGCATAAGTATTTAAATTCAAAAAGATATATTGTTATACCATGATTCCTTTTATTAGGATCAACCATCATAGTCATATCCATCCCCTGATCTAAGAATAGTGATGTAACTATTAATAATTTCAATTAGATTTTGGTCTCCCTTCTCTCACCAAGAAACACCTAAAAATGTTATGTTCAAGAGTCAGATATATATAGAATCATCGATATCCTATGAAGTTTCTGTGTTTTCATTCCCATTAAATAATTAATTAATCATAAATTCTTTATAAATGGCCCAACTATACATCACCTGTCTCCCCCATGTAATCCTTGATCATAGTGACCCCTTTATTTAAGTTTCCAATGCCTTTCTAGAATTATGGTTGAGATTAAATATATGTTGATAGAATGATCATTAAGTATTTAAATAATTAACCCTTATTTTCTAAATATATATATAAATAAATTACTATCTCCATTGATCTAATTTGGATCCCAATTCACTATGATTTTATCTTTCCACTTTTAATAAGATTTTTTTTAAAAACTCCTATAATAAAAATTATATACCATTAAAGAAGGAACAACCCCACCCCCACCCCCACTATCTATGGTATATGTCCCTAGAATCCACCACCCACATGGTCTTATTCCAGGACGTTAAAATTTTCATACATCCTTGAAACTAATTGAAAAACGTTACAAGTCTTATCCTCGATCAGTGTAACATGGCCTTTAAAGTCACCATAATGGTATTAGTTTCATGATTATAAAAATCACACCACTAGTATAATATACTTGTCCTTTAAAAAAACAACCCATATTCCAAAATTCATGGACTCATACTAGGCCTCATGATTCATGCATCATGATAGTTATTTTTGTTCCATTAGCCTTGGGAATTTCTATATCTATTCATATTGAGCTCACATATCTCTAATTTTCATATAGACTATCTTAATCATGGTCTATGTTATTTATACCTAATATCTGGGACCCCCACATTCTAATTTGTATGACACTAAACTATACCACCCCTATGATCATTATAGAGTGACCCTTAACTATCTTTCCCCCAAGGTGGAATATGTGTTGCGATAAAGTAAAACATTGAGATCCATGTTATATGCCCAAAAAATTACACCCTTCAAGATCACATCGTTCTCCTTGTAAGATCACGATTAAACATCATTATCGTGTCTCTTATATGGTTTTAATTTGTGCTTATCCTAAAACTATACTGGCCTGCATTCCCCCAATTTACTTAGTATACAATGTCTGAATAATAAGTGCACAATGAAATAACCTCGGAGTGTTGATATTTATCATGAGAACCACCATCTATATAAAATCAATAATTATTTCCCCAAAAATTAATTTCAATCAATTTATCAATTCCAAAAATACTTCCTTATTTTAAAGGTTATGGATTAAGAGTCCCATAATTGGACCCCCTCCAATCGAGGGAACACACTTCAGTGGTAGAAACCATGAAATATTTTTTATATAACTCATATTTCAGACATATTCAATGTTTTAAAAAAAATCAACCGTAACTTATGGTTGATCTAAGTAGATCTTAGATTCAAAAAGCCGCCTCATGGTCGCATGTATCATATTAACCCTTATAAATTGACATAGCATATTAGAGTTACAACATACAAATTATACCACATGTTATTTCTAAATATAAATTCTATAACCCCTAATGTTATTTCCCCATTAATATATGTATGTTTTTTTTTGTGATTCTTGATTTTGAAATCACACCAAGCCTAGTTTCCCCCATCTCTATAGGATCCATCATAATTTTTTGAAGGAAAATTTTGACTTAGGATTCTCCAAACCTATCATGGAATCGTATGTAATATGAATGAAATTATATTTATCTCTTATCTCCCAGACTGATCGTGTACCATGGAGGACTAGATATTTTATTATAAAATTTCATTGAAATTATTAAGATGTAAAAATTTCAATATAGGGATTAAATTATGTTGTAAACATCCACACATGGTTAAAAGGTTAAGCTGGGTCATAAAAACCACATAACATAACCTTTTGTATCATTATATCATTTGAAAATGCTTTATCATTTAATTCATCAATCTTGGTCATTTTTTCTATGAGGATTCAAAACCATATTTTCGCTAGGCCTTATATTCCATAAAAACTTCTACCAATGGGAAACAATTTCCAATTATGTACAAAGCCTTTATTTTTGTTCCCTACATTACCCCACTAAATAAGTAGTACATGATAAATCTTCTTCATCTACTTAATATTGGGTACATTTTATTATAAATTTATTCCCTAATAATTGAGCATAGAATATAAGTAACATCTTATGATACTGTTGCTACTAGGTTTTCACATACAATGTTATTAATGATTATATATATTCTAGGCCATATTTTTTTCCTCTGAAAATAATAATTTTAATGAAACACATCAAAACCTCTCATTTCTAATATCATGGCTCATTATGTGTATAGAGTGATAGTGTACCACACAATATCCTAGGTTAACTATCCAATGACATATGGATATAATATAAATTTCCATATCAAATTATTATGTGTGGATGATGAGGCCTGAAATGTTCATCCATGACCTTAATTAGATCTTGAGTTTCTCTTGAAAAATGTATGACACTAAATAACCATCATCATAAAGTGTAAAATCATACTCTGGAAAATTATTGAGTATGGGATATGGATACTTTGTGTTAGGGTCCACTAAGAAATTATATAATTTTTATGGTGGACTTGTTTTTTTGGTTCCTTCTTCTACATGTGATGGATCTGCATCCAACATCATAACAATCCCTTTAGGGTGATTTGTACTTTTTTTACCTGCCCATTAAATGTATCATTGGAAGGATCCCCATCCATAGGTGTGGATTCTTTAAGGGTCTGGTTAAGTTCAATACTTATATTCTCAAAGATGAAATCTTCCAATCTCATTGATACTCTATGATCCAATACCTTTATGGTGATGGAAAATACCATAGTATCCAAAAAATAGTTAAGTAAATTATTTTAAAAAATTAGTTTTAGTAATGTAATGAATACATACCATCTGTGATTATGGTCAGAAGTTCATCTTCCCATTCCATCATAAAAGTTTGAGTATTATACTCATTATCATAGTCAGGTATTGAACTAGCCAATAAAGTTAGGCCTAAGGTATTATAATATAAAGTCACCATTGAGGATTCCTTATAATTTGTGGAATGATCATACACTACCACATTGGGATAATTTACCTGGTATGTTCAATCTATAAAAATAAAATCATGGAATTTAATATATTACACAAATGAATACATTGAAGGGGAACAATAATTTGAATTTAAACTTGGTGATATATGTTAAGAAGATAATGAATTCCTCCAAGAACATCAATTTAATGGGGGCCAGTTATAACTCTATAATATTAGGAGACAACTCACCCTACACCATTATAATGTCTTGGTAGTCAATGGATACCTCTACCAAAAGTTTTACTCCTATTATATTCCCTCCATAAATATATGCATGCTTTACATGAAACAATAGAGTATTTTAATGCATATATTCAAACAAAATTATGTGGTCAGTAATTAGTGTTTCTTATTTTATAATACTAAATATGTAGTATTCATGTCTCCAAAGTAACCAGATCTTCCATGAATTCTACCCATTCCTTAATAAGAGGGGTATTTTGTCCACAATAAAAGGACACTATGATTTTTTATTCACATACCAAGGATTATTTGTGATCATAATATCATAATTATATATCTCATAAATTACCAATGATTTTTTGTCATTAGTGGGATTAATATTGAGCACTCTTATCACTAAAATGGTGAATGAGTCCTCTTGTTCATGTTAATATGATAGCTTCTCAAGATCAGTAATGTTAACCATTATTTATAACTATAAAATATGGTTATGACTCTAAAATTCCCAATGCTAGACTGAAATATCCAATTCATCTAGAACTACCACTATCCTTGTGAATGTGTGATGAAAAAAGATAATGTATCCTAGGTGTTCTGGGTTTCTCATAAAGTTATATCACCTAATTTTAAATAAGTTTTTCCTCAAATAGTATTTTACGTTAAAATTAGATTTCTCAAAGTTTTTCCATGCATATAGACTCTTTTACAAGGGTTCTCTTCATGTGTATTTGTTACATCTGTAGATACAATAACTATGTATTCATCATTGTCATTCATTGCCTCAACAGAAGTCATTCTCATTTTTGGGTATGCATTACTTATTATTTCATAACCTATTTCTTGTAATCCTCAAGTTTTCATTTGGGTATCTATCTACACACCTATTTTCCTTATCATTTCCCTAAGATAGATCAGTTTTTCTATTTTGGAATTGTTCAGGAGTAGTCAATTAGTGAACCACCCATCAAAAGTATGATCGTTTCACTAATTCCCTCAAGAATCATCATCTAAAAGAGTATTTCAATTATTTATGATTTTCAATCTAGGATAACCCTTTTGTATTATCTTTGGGTCAGATTATATATACTTAGGAACAATAAAAAGAACTATTGTGGGGTGTTTGGATCCAAAATTATATTTATGTCGATGTTTGTTACAAGTCACATGACTACCTAATTTTTTACAATGTAAATGCCTTATGTTTGACACATGGATAATTATTTACTAAATAAAAAAATATTTATGATTTTAAATAAAATGTTTCATATGTGTACATTCCACTTCTGATCCACCGAGTTCCCTGATGAAAATGCCAATAAATAATACTCTACCCATTGTATTTAGGGTTCTTCACTATTTTATTTTGTGGATTTTTATTATAGATGAACTCCAAGAATATCAACTCACACAAACCTTCAATTTTTTTCATCACATAATACTAATCTAGAAAACATCAATAGATTTCTGTAGATGATATTTGTTTTTATGAATTTCCCCATGTCACACATGGAAAAATGCTTGGTATCATCTCATATATCTCCCACCAATGATGTTCAACCTTCCCATACGGGATTAAAGAGTAGTCCTAGAAAATTCCTCTCCAAATACACATTTAGAATATAAAAAATGTCATGAAAAACAATAAAATTCCTCCTATATGAAGGAAACATCAAGAGAGTTTAATTGTCATGAGATCCATTTCTAATAAATCTATATTCATTCATTAGAATTCCATATACACTATAGTAATTATGTCCTTACCCATATATGATATTTGTATTAGAAAATGATCCCAAAGTAATTACACAATATCTATACATATTCTTGTGTCATCAAAGTAAGGGTTAAGTGTAACACCTAAAAAACAAAGAATACTATGATCTATTGATTTCATAAAATGAAACACCTAACAGTATGGGAACCATGATATACTACTAAAATATTATCATTTTATTTAACAGATATCACATATCCATTTAATTATAGGGAATAAATAAGGTTAAAAACGTTATGGAAAATATGTATCAATTTATTATATAGTTTATTTATTAATAATAAATATTTACACAATTTTTAGTTAAATTATTTGGTACTTCAAAAATATATTTTCATTGAAGATGGTTTTTATTTTATTTTTTTCATGGAATTTTTAATTTATTTATTACACTTTTAGAAGTCATAGATTATAAAATGAATATAGTTTATGAAATTATAATATTAAAATTAACATATGGTAAATTTTTTAGATTTTATCCAAAATTACGGATTCATCGGTAAATAGTATAATATACAAAATTTTCAAATACTAACATTTACTATCAGTGATTCAGGTATTTTAAAAGTAACATTTTATTTGGTTTTTCATATTTTAATAAATTTTATTTATTATAATCTATTTAATTATATTTTCATCAGAAATATTCATGATATTGAAATAATATATTTTTTAATTAAAAACACATTAATATAAAAAAATCAATTGAGTTTTACACATTTATATTAAAATTTATTTCTTACACTTCTAGATAGTTAATTAGGAAAATTGGATACCATTTTGGAATAAATATGTTCACGTTTTAAAAATAGGTCCATTTTATCTTTGGTCATTATGAAAATTCACCATTATAATTTTTTTGACTACTCAGTAAGGGTAAAAAGAATAAAATTAAGTTAAAAGATTTGGATCAAGATTCTTAATTTATATAAATAATTCCCAAATTACATTGGATGTTGTTAGTTTTACTATTTACATCAAATTATTTAATATATAGAAACACTGGAGCATGTTACTTTTATTTTATCCTTTATTTGAATTTAAGAAAAGAATAAATAAAAAATATCACTCTCTTGACTTTAATAACACCAAATATTTATTATAAAGATATAAAATAAATTTAAATTATAAAAGATAATTTTGATGATAAATTATTTTTATCATGAATTTTTTTTTCAATTCATAGGGAAAAAATATACTTTTTAAAATCATTACAAAATGCTAACACGGTGCTAGTGTATTTAGTAGAAATATCAAGAGATTGATTTTAATAACTGTAAAATTATTATTTTTCCGTGATTTATAGTTTCCCATGAATTTTATAGAAATATATATATCATATTAATAATTTTTTTAATGTTTTATATTCTAATTAATTTTTTTTCATGTTGTTTTTAAGGAAAAATCTAATGAATAGTTCCCAAAAAGACATTAATGATATTTAATAATAAATTATATTTTATTAAATGATTTAAAATTCATGAAATAGTAATCTTATAACTAATTAAAATCATCCTTGATACATTTAATGGTCTTTTTTATATTTATTATAACATTCTTGACCCTTATATGGAAAAAAATTAATACTCTGTTGAATATTTAAAGGGTTAACGAAGGGTTAAAACTAAAAGTTAAGGGAGGGAACATATTTAAAAAATGTAAAATTTTTATTATTTGCTAGTAATTATAATCATAATAATATTATACTTTATTTATTTTAATGAATATCGATTTTTTCATAAAAATATATTATATTAATTTAATACTTTATGAAATTCTAATAATGCCCCTCTCTTCATTTAATAAAGGAGATGCCATATTTATTTTAATTACACCACTTTGAGTAGCCTAGATAGGAAAAAAATCCAAATTAATCCAATTTAGACATCCCTTTATAGTAATTTTTTAAATTTAATCTACTTAATTCTTATTATAGTGATTTAACAATCATTATCCACCTTCTATCCATCCAACAGAAAATCAGACCATCGCTTGTGTGTTTGTAAGTATTTTCATATTCACATATTGGTGTAATTAATTTTCCCAAACCATTATAATTGAATTGTTATAATAATTAATTTTACAAATATATTTTTTATAAATGATATTATTATTATTCAATAATGTTGAATTATTATTTACATTTAATTTTTATATTCGTTGAATGAAGAAAACAATGTTCAAGAAGATGTGAAACCTATCATCTCTATGAAAAATGTAATTCATTTTCATATCACTATATTTTATGGATGAATATAAGCATATATATAATATTAATTTACTTATTAAATTTATGGAGATTATATATGTAAAGTCCCTAACCCGCACTTCTAGGTACAACACATATAAATACTATTTATTTTTTTGTAATAAAAACTTTATAAAATACACAACATTTAATAAATTCTATGAAATTTTACCATAATGGTTTGGGAGAAAAAGATACATGCCTTAAAAATTAAGAAAAATTTACAAAATAATTCTTAAAAATAATTTTTTATGTGTGCTGCTTGTTCAAAAAAATTCGTATCATAAAGGAATTCCACTAAACCTGTGAAAAGTAAATTTAAAATATCCATTGAAAATTATGTTGACAATTAATGAGTTTTAAAATCATCGGTAAATAATTTTTGAATATTTATTTTAGATAAATAAATACTTAGAAATATGCTTTCAAATCATTAAAATATATTACTTTTTATACAATTTTAAAAACCATAGTTATCCAAAATAAAAAAAAATAATTCCTTAAATTTTTTCATTTGGAAAAATAATTTTAATGTATTAATTATGATACTCATAAGAACATAAGAGATTTTAAGTTCACTTAGTCACATCTCATATTGGATAATGTCTACTTAAGGTCCTGGGTTCACTCCCCATACCATAAATTAAAATTCTATACCCTTGTGCCAATTTTAAGAAAACATTTTAATAGTCCGTCATTTTTCAATCATAACCCAATAATGATGAAAAATTATACCTACTTAAATTAGTTTATTTATAAGAAAATATTCTTATATATTTCTTAACGTGTCATAATCATTTTTTAATAATTTCCCAAATCATGTTTTGAAAAAATATAGGCTTATAAACAATTGTCCTTATTTGTATATCATAAACATTATTTCATAATAAAATAAATAAATAGTTGAATAAAATTCATGTAATGTTTATGATAACTTATATTATGGACATATCTAAATTATTAGTGGCATGCTTAAATTCGAAGAGTCATTTTTGAACATGAAATAACAACTTTTATTTAGAATTAGTACATAAAAATATAACATTTATCATTTGTGAATAATATATTTACATAAAATGATAATTGTAAAATGATATCTTATCCAATTGGGATGTTATTTGTAAGAGAATAAATTTAAAATGGAAAATCCCCTTAGAAATAATAAATATAAATTGATAGATTTAAAAATAAATTTAAAACAATCTTTTACATTATATATTCTTAATAAGATAAAAATATAAATATATATACATATATATATATATGTGTGTTTTTTTAAATATAACATGAATTGACAGATTGAATACAAAATCAAACCCCTACACAAACATAAGTTAAAACATAAATTAAATAAATTAAAAAAAAATACCTTACATGATATAATAATAAAATTTGTGTGTAGTAATACACATATATATAAATATACATATAGAAATTTGAAAAATAGAAATAACACTTACTTGAATTAAATATGAATCGAAGGGTGTTCGGGTTTATGGACACCATGAATGAATAAGGGAAATAAAAGAGGATATATTTCAAGTGTTTCGTGGTGTGAAAAAAGTGTTTAAATTTAAAAAAATCACTATATTAAATAATTAAATTGAATAATATAGTTTTTGTGGTGGAAAGGTATTTCAAGGGATTATTAATGGTGTAAAATTTTCTTTGACTTTTATATAATATATATATATATATATATATATTAATTAATGTTGCAATGATCAGATATATGCAAGGGGATACTATTTTGTCATAACAATAGGTCATACAATGGATTTAATTAATTTAAAACATAAATAAATCGAATATATACATATATATTTATTATAATCAAATATTATAGAGTAAGTGGGTGGTGTTTGACTTTTGGAAAGGATTAGTATTAAAAAAATAAACCATCCATGTCATTTTTGTTGAATCGAGGATTAGATGGAGTGATGGGTTGAGATAGATTTAATTATAGAAAGTGATAGATAAAAATGGGTCAAAGGTTCTATTATTAATAAATTTTTGGGTGGTAAAGCCGAAGAAGATAATTTGGGAAAGGAACAGATGGTTGGGATGAGTTTCGTCTGATCAAATGGATCATATTACAATTCCCAGAAAACAAAATGAATCCCACATATAATTGTAGGGAGGAATATCACCCCTATATAATGTAGAGTTCATTTTCTATACCTCAATGACAAAAAAAGATTCTACATGGAGCCTTATGGATGATCTCCCACCCAGGCCTCAGTTCTCACTATATGTGGTCCATGACCAGAGCGTAACTTGTATCCTACACTAGTATGGATGATGTTGCTCGATCTGGGTTTTATAGTGCCTATAATGATTTGTGACAACATGGACTTATGAATTGACCTTAGTTTTGGTTATCACTAAGTAAATTTATGTATAAACACATTGTACTTTTTTTTCAACTTTTCAAAGATTGGGAAAAATATAAAATTAATATATCAAATTAATTTTTTTATCACTTTCATTATATTTTACACAATTTTCAATAACAATTTATTATTTGATACCAATGTTATAGAACAATATTTTATATCTATTGAAGACTCAAATTTATATTTTAGTTTTAAAAGTTATTCTTATTAAAATGTTTTTATTATATTTCATCATATTTATTATTATCAATTAGTAATTTTAATCCATTTTAAAATTATAAAATACCTAATGGATACTAAAAACTCCAACGGCTACATTTTTTCAACCAATAGAAAAATATTTATAAATAACCATGTTTTAAGAGTATTTTAAAAACATATCAATGTTTTTTCATTATTCCAAGAATGGTTCTATAAATTCATCTAGTTCTTAGCATCTTCATTATTATTTTTTATATTTATTTTGTAATTTTTTTAGATCCAAGGGAAGAGGGATACATGGTCCGCCTCATTGTGTTTATAGGAGGTGTTTTGGTGGTGTAGCTAAGGCTTTTAAAGTGTTTTATGATTTTTTATTGATCTTTAATTTGTGAAGATATACTGTTATCATTTTTCATATATTAAAATTATTTTCTTCTTTTGTTCATAATTATTTGTTTATTTTGAATTAAGAACATTTATTAGTGTAATAATAATAATAGTAAATTTACATCATGCATTCGGGGCATCTTGTTATTTCCCCTTACATAGATTTATCCCATGCAATACACTCATAAACACACACACATCATTATTATTTTTAATTTCATTCATGGTGTTCTTACATAGAAAACATCATTATTATTATTACTTATCAAAAGTAAATTATAACAATAAATTCATAACATCACCAGAACCACCACTTCTAGTGATTATAAATTAATGGTGGGTTTATTTCTGTAAAATTGACCCTCAAGTAAGTTTTAGTCCTTCAATTTATTTTTCCCAAAGAAACATGAGAAACTAGGGTCAAAGTCATGTATATAGTGTTATGATCTTGAGATAAAGGCATGTGAGGATTAAATCCTGGAGACATACAAGTGTAATTTATTTCCATAAAAAACGACTCTAATTCTAGTATTTCAATCTCTTTAAAGCATCAATATAAATTGAAATTTTGTACTTAACATAGGTAGGTTGCAAATAGGTCACCCACTATTACAGCTTCTAGAAAATATCTAAAATACTAAAATTTTTCACATATGGTATTTCATTTGAAAATACCCTAAAATTATTTTCCATGACATCCATTTAATGAATGTTATGCATGAAACATGAGAAAATAAATAAATCCTGATGATCAAAATAATTAGATAATGTTAGGAGTATTGGATATTTGGTAAAGGTGTCTAGAAGATAGAAGAATTTTTTCCAAAGGATCAAATTCCTTTGTGTATTCTTCTAAAATTATATTTTAATGTAACTCGTCTGTAAGAGAGAGAATATTTTTCTAGTTTCTTCTATCATTCATCTGAAAATATTATGGAAAATTAACTCTTAAAGCTAGAATACAAAAGTTTTCAATTTGTTCTAATTTTCCTATATTATCCACACTGTTTCTCTGATACAAACTGCAATGAACCAAACCCGTGCTTTCGATTTTAGTACATATAAATGATGTGTATATTTCAATGAATTAATTTGAAAAGATACACAACATTTAATATATTTTATGAAGTTTTTTTTATTTTAATTTTGGATAATTATATACATACCTTACGATTTAACAAAACTATAAAGAATAAAATTTAACAAAAATTGTTTGTGTGCAAAACCTCTTCAATGGAATATATATCATAAAGGAATTCCACTAAACCTATGAAAAAAATTAAAACAGAGCTTGAGAAATTATTTTTCCCAATATGGGGTTTTAAAATCATTAGTCAGTAATTTCAAAAAATATATTTTAGATAAATAAATAAACTAAAATATATATTCAAAACATTTAAATATAATAATTTTCATATAATTTTGAAAACATTTAATTTAAAAAATAATAAAATTTAAAAATAATTCCTAAGATTTATCCATTTTAAAATAATTATTTTAGAGGATTAATTATGATAATCACTAGGTCCTAAAAACGGTAAGGTCACATAGCTGTATCTCATATAAGATGATGTTGTCTTAAAGTCATGGGTTCACTACCCAAACCATAACATAAAATTTTATACTCTAGTTCTAATTTTAATAATACATTTTAACAACCCTTCCTTTCAAAATCATAAAACAAATAAGTTTAAAAATGATACATATATAAATTATTTTCATTTCGAAGAAAGTAATTTTACACACATCTTATAATGTTATAATAATATTTTTATAATTTAATAAATCATGTTTATGAGAAATCCATGATTATATATAGTTTTCCTTATTTAAAAGTCATAAAAATAAATTCATAATAAAATAAATGAATAGAGGTAAAATTCATTAAATATCGATAATAACATAGATGATTGAAATATCAAAATTTTGTGTGACATGCATAGATGTGTAGAGTCATTTTTTCATATGAAACAATAAACTTTATTTAGAATATCAACATAAAATGATAAAATTTATCTTTTTTAATTAAATGATTCACATAAAATGATAACCATAAAAAGGTAACTTCTCCCATGGAGATTTTATTTATTTAAGAATCAATTTAATTTTAAAAATATTTTTACAATGCATGAATATAAATTTATAGGATTAAAAATCAATTTATAACAATATTTTAAATTATAAATAAAAAATAAGGTAAATAGATACATATAGACACACCGAGATATGTATATGTGTGTGTAAATAATAAAAAGATTGACAGTTTGAAAAAATTGTTAAAATGATACACAACCATAAATTAAAACATAAATTGGTTTATTTAATATAGAAATCAAATCAATTCCTTAAATTCTTTTATAATAAAATTTGAGGGTACGAAAAAACATATATATATATATATACATATATAAATTTATAAAATAGAAATAACCCTTACATGAATTAAAGATGAATCAGAGGTTGTACTGGCAGTTGGAAACCTAGAAATAATAATAGAAGGAAATGATGGTATAGTTAGGGTGTTTCAAGGTGTGAAAAAGAGGGTTTAAATAAAACAAATCACATATTTTATTAATAAATTATTCATAGACAGTGTAAGTGAAAAAATGTATTCATAAGGTTTATTAATGGTTTTTTATTTTTTTCATGTTATATAAAATATATTTACATTTTATTTTTTATACAGAAATGATCAGAGATATGAAATGGGATTTGAAATTTTCCGAATGAAAGATCAAAAAAAAGTTGTGAATTACTGTTAAACATAACGAAATAAAAATTATACATGTATATTTATTATAGTCAAATATTATAAAGGAGGAAAGTGATGTTTGGATTCGGGTAAGGTTTGATTTTAAAAAGAATTACACCATCTACTTCATTTTTGTGGAATAATGTATGAGATGGGTCCACGGGTTTAGGGAGACTGTAATGGTGGAATGAGACACGACATAGTGGGTTGGGGGTTCTAATGTTTCAAAGATGTTAAATGGGAAAGGAATGGAAGACAATTAGGGAATGTAATGGAAGACCAGGATGAGTTCGGTCTAATTAGATGGCCCAGGGCATGTTTCCTAGGGAAAACACTTCCCATATCAAATCATGTGGAATAATCGAACTCCTATATAAGCCGCAATGCATTTTCCATACCCTAATGACACCCAAACACACCACAGGGAGCCTTGCACATGTTGTCCCACCCAGGCTTCAGTTCACAATATACAGGGTCCAAGACATGACCAGAACTCATGGCCTACCAGGTGTTTTAATTGTTTCTCAAGATGGGATTTATAATGCCTCTATTAAACTATGATGCCTTGGGATTAAGGAATACCCTTGGTTGTGGTTTGAAATGAGTAATTTTTTGTAGAAGGTTATTAAAAAAATATTTTTTCAAATCATGTTGAAAAATTAAAAATATATATCAATGAAATATTTTTTTTACCACTTCTATTATATTTTACACCATTTTTAAAAACAATTTATTATTTTAAACCAACATCGTGTAATTATATTTGATATATATTAGAGACTGAATGGAATAATATAATTTTAAATGTTTAGCATAAAAAACATTTTTTTAATAGATTTTATCATCTTTATTATTTTAAATTTGAATTTTAAATAAAATTAATATTTTAAAAACAAATAATGGCTACTAAAAACATAAAAGAATACATTTTTTCAACAATCACAAAACATTTTATAAATACCTATGTTTTAAGGAGATATGAAAAGAAACCCAAAATTCATTTCATTCATCCAATAATGGTGCTCTATAATCCACTAGTTCTTATCATCATTATTATTCTTCATTTTATTTTATTTTATATATTTGAATACCTAAGGAATGTTTGATACATTTTTGGTATTATTCTGTTTATGGGAGTTGTTTTATTGGTAATTATAGGGGTTTTAATGAATTTTATACATTATTCATGATCACAAGTTTGTAATGATGTAATGTTATCAGTGGTTTAATAAGAAAAGTATTTCCTTATTTGTTTTTAATTCTTTAATTATTTTTAGTTAATAAAATTTATAAGAATAATAATAATAATAATAATAAATTATATTAATAAAATTATATCATGGATTCAAGGTGTTACATTATTTCCCATAATTAAATTGTTCCCTCATGGTTTGCTCGTATGTACACTCATATCCTTATTCATTCAAAATTCAATCTTTATGTTACAAAATAAAAAAAAAATATTTATGAGTAATTATCCCAATTAAATTACAAAAATTAATTCATAACTTCACCATAACCACTACTGTTAGATATTCTCAAGAAAATGTAACTTTCTTCGGGTACAATTTTTCCTCAATGTAGTATTAAATTCTTCAATTTCTTTCTCCCAAACACAACCCTATAAAATATAGTCAAAATCTTATATATTTATATAATATCTGGAAAGATAGTCATGAGATGTGTAAATCATGGAGACATCTAAGTGGAATTGATTTCTATAAAGAAAGAAAATGACTCGACATCTATTTTTTCAATGCCTTTAGGTAATCCATATAAACTGAAATAAAAAACATGGCACAGGTATACAATACAGAGGTCACCCTATATTACCGCTTCTATAAAATTACTTAAAGTCTCAAACTATTTAGATATGGTAAATAATTTGAAAATTCCCTCAAAATAATTTCATCAATATGCATAGAATAGATCTTGTGCAAGCCTGGTGAGAAAATAAACAATTCCTAATCCTTTACATAATTAGACTATATTAGTTGTATTTGATATTTGGTAAAGGAATTTATAAGAAAAATGAATGTTTTCAAAGTGCTCAATTTCATTCATGCATGATTTTAAAATTATCTTTTAAAGTAACTCATATGGAAGAGGAAAAATAATTTTTGATGTTTTTATGTCTACCATATGAAAATATTAAAGAAAAAAATAATAAAGGATACTTACAAAATTTTAATTTTTTCTAATTTTGCAAAATTGTTTAGATCATTGATCTGATACAAACTGTGATGACCCGAACCCATGCTTTTTGGTTCAGCACATATAAATTTTGTGTATTTTTTTAAATGAAACTGAACAAATATAAAAAATTTAATACATTCCAATAACTTTTCCTATCAAGGTTTTTTAAAATTACACACATTCTATAAAACATAAAAAATGTATAAAATAAAATTTAACAAAAAGTATTCTTATGACTTGCCTCTTCAAATAAGTACATATCATAATGAAATTCTTCTAAACCTATGAAAAAATATTTAAATCATAGAGTGAAAAATTATATTTCCCAATTAAAGGTTTTAAAATCATTTTTAAATAATTTAAAAATATTTATTTTTATAAATAAATACATCTAAATATGTTTTAAAAAATTGAAATATATTAATATTTATAATATTTTGAAAACTAGAAATTTCCAAAATAATAATATTTTAAAAAAATTCCTTGGATTTTTCCATTTTAATATAATATTTTTGAATGATTAATTATGATTCTAAGTAAGGCATAAAAAAATCATAAGAATACTTATCCATATCTCATTTGTAAAAATATACCCTTAAGGTCATGGGTTCACTCACTATACCAAAACATAACATTTGATACTCTAATGACAATTTTAAGAAAACATTTTATTAGTCAAGCCTTTCTCAATAATAAAACATAAAAATTTCCAAATGATACATATATAAATTAATTTATTTAGATGAAACAAATCTTACACACTTCTTAACATGTCATAATAATTTTTGGAGAATTTCTAAAAATTTTTTTTGGAGGAATCCATGCTTATGAAAAACTGTTCTTATTGAAAATTCATAAATATAATTGTATAATAAAATAAATCAGTACTTGATAACAAATAAATGAATTTCGATGATAAAATAGATGATGGACATATCTAAATTATGGGTGACATGAATAGATGTGAAAATTCATTTTTTCACATGAAATAATAAATTTTGTTTATAACTAGCACATAAAATTATAACATTTATTATTTGAATATAAATAAATCACATAAAATTATATTCATAAAATGATGTCTTCTCCCATAGAGATTTTATTTATAAAATAATCAATTTATAATTAACAGCCCCCTTAAAACCGTTAATATAAATTTGTAGGATTTAAAATAAATTTAAACCAATCTATTACATTATAAATTCTTAATACGATATATATATATATATAAACAGATATCTTTGTAAATCCAATATAAAATGATTAACTGAATACCAAATCAAAATATTATACAACCATAAATTGAAATAGAAATTGGTAGATTAAAAAAACAACTCCATTACATGATTTCATAATAAAATTTATGGTTATGAATACACTTATATATAAACAAATATAAATTTTTAAAAAATAAATAACCCATACCCGAATTAAAGATGAATCAAAGGAAGTATTGGTTATCGAAGACCATAAAATAAGGTGAGAAACAAAATAGGGTATAGTTAGGGTGTTTCAAGGTGTGTAATGGAGGGTTTATAAAATCAATTATAAAATTTATAAAATTGTAAAATACATTTTAATTTGGAAAATATATATTTCAATGGTTGATTAATGGTGTTATTTTTTATTTTAATATTATATAAAATATATATACATTGTATATTTAATGTTTAAATGATTAAAGATGCAAAAAAGGATGCGAAATTGACCCAATGAGAGATCAAAAAAATGTTACATATTAATAAATCTAATGAAATTAAAAATATACAAATATATATTTATTCTAACCAAATTTTAAAGAGAAGTCATTTAATGTTTTACTTTGAGTAATGTTGAGTTTTAATAAAATACAACATCCAATTTTCTTTTAGAATCATGGATAATATGGGGACCCGGGTCGATGAAGACTTTAACGGCGAAAAGAGATGAAGAAAATTTGGTTGAAAGTTTTACTATTTTGAAGCTGTGGGAAGAAAAATTTGGGGAAGACAATCTAGGAAAATAGCATATGGATAGGATGATATTTATCCGAATTTATGGATCATATCTTGTTTCTTAGAAAAAACATGTCCCACATCAAATCATGTGTAAACATCAAGCTCTTATATAAGCCGCAACACATTTTCCATAACCTTGATGACACTAAACAACACTGTACGGAGCCATATACATAGTCTCCCGCACATGATTTAGCCCAAAATTTAAATGCTACAAAATTAGACTTGAAATCACAACCTACATGGGTATAGTTGTTTCTGATCGAGATGTACTTCATAGTGCTCCACTGAACCCTGCGGTATTGGACTTATAGGCTTCCTTTGGTTGTGGTGTTCTCTAAGTAATTTTTTTATAAATACATAGTATAATATTTTTTGTTTTCATGGAATGAAAAAAATAGAAAAAAATATATATATCAAAATAATATTTTTTAAATAAATTCCATTAGATTTTAAACCATTATAAAATTCAATTAATTATTTCAAAGCAATTTAATGGAATTATATTTTATATATATTATAACATTAAAATTTGTACTTGGTAAAACATTTTTAACTAGATGTAATCATATTTATTTTTGGAAGTAATTATATAAATCCAATTTAATTTTTTAAAACACCAAACACCTACTACAAACTCTAATATCTAAATTTTTCCAATTGTTAATTTTTTTAAATACTTTTTTTTAAGGATATTTTTAAAACATATTAATGTTCATTTAATTCTTCCAAGAATGGAACTCTACATTCCTCTAATTGTTAGCATATACATTATTCATCATATTATTTATTTTCTTATTTTGGAAGATCCATGGGAAAAGGTATACATGTTTGGATTTATTATGTTTATATGGGGGTTTTGGTGGTTCTATTAGGGATTTCAATGATTATTTTGAATTATTCATCATCTCTAGTTTTTAAAGTTGTAATATTATTAGTGTTTTAATAATAAACTCATTTATTTGTTTGTTCTTAATTGTATAATTATTATAAAGACAACATTTATTAGAATAAAAATAGTTGTTATAATAATAATACTATTACATCATGGATTTGGGTGTTATAATAGAGCCATGATATAGGAATAATGAACAAAACTAAGGAGAGTATATATATTAAAAACAAAGCAGTTAACACCCTAAATAATGGTATAAATAAAATATTGTTAATCAAGTAATAAGATGTTATAAATGGATCATTTATTATATTATAGATATTTATGTGGTTCTTGTATGTGATTAGAATAAATCTATATTTATTTTACAAGAGGTTTAAATCACATATGACGAATGTGGAACTCAAGGAAATGAGTTTTTGAACTCAATTTTATTTCATTGGGTTGTATTAATTATCAATCAAATTTATTATTTCACAATTTTATGTGAAATTAATATTTATTGTTTTTTTATGTCCATGTTTTTTTATTTTCATTTTTTGCACATAATCCCTTCATTGATTAGTTTTCAGTTCTATGATTTGATCTTTATAAGTGATTTTGTCTCAATTTCCACTCCATTAGGACAATTTTGGTATTATGTACCTATTTAATTTTATGTAGTGTATATAGTACCACTTCAATTTATTTAAAATTAATGAATATTTATTAAATATGAATAATGTTTCTATTCATTTTTAATATTTTGGGCGTACCAATTGAAACTTTTCCAAAAACGTATTAATTTATTTTAACGGATCATTTTTTAGATTGTTTATATTTTTGTTACTTTAATATCGTAATATATCCTTCATAAACTTAATGTATTATATTATTCTCTGAATATTTATGGATTATAGATGTTTTATACAAATATTTTATATTTTTTTTACTTCAGTCAGTTGGAGAAACATTTAAAATAAAATCAAATATAATATCTCTTTTGATTAATTAAATTTTTCTTCCATAACCATAATATCCAAGTAGTTTTAGAAAAGTAATAATTTTTTATAAAATTATTTAGTAATGATATTTTAATTTATCATTCATTTTTTAAAATATTTTAAAGAAAAAATTAAAATGTTTTCCAAAATGGTCATTTTTTGAAATTCTTTATAAAGTTTTAAAATGGATGTTTTTTAACCTACATGATTCTAATAGACATTTTGGATTTCATAACCATTTTATTATATTTAAATTATTCTACATATATTAAATGGTTTTAAAAATATAAAAATTTATGAAAAATAATGTCAAATAATTCACATTATTTTTTTCTTTAAAAGACAAGATTTTACTAAAAAAATTACATTTCTTATGAATTAATTACCAACTCTCATTTCTTGATTAATTATTTATTCATTAACATTCCATTGAAATATTAAAATTAATATGATAATTTTTCATTATAAATATCATTTCTCTTAAATAATTATATTTTTTGTGTTATTGGTATCATTATTTCTTAAAACATACACCATTTGAAAACATTGTATTCTAATATGAATGTTATTTGATTAAATAGGGAAATATTGAAATTTTGTATTCATTACACAGTATGGGTATTTATTAATAATATATATTGTCCTTAAATTAAATTGATCATTAAATATATGAGTAATGAAATGAACTTATAGTTATGGGTGTGGATTGAAATTATATAGTCCCTCGATTCATTGATAGGTACAATGAGATAATCTAGCTTGGGTATTTGATCAAGGCCATACCCATTCTTTTAATATGTCTTGGCATGAGGAATTTATAATAGTTTTTAAATTCTATGTCATTAGGGATCGACTTTATGTTTTATATTTTCTGATTTACACATTGATTATTTATAAAATTAGCTATTGATTTCAATTTGATTATTAGAATTGGTATGATATCCATGGATATTTTTTAAGCTCATGTAAATATTTATATGGAATTATTTTATAATTATTTATTCAAGACATATTATTGTTTTTCTCGTGTTAATGATAAAATGAATCATGTTTTCAGTTATTTAACTTTCTATATTGATTAATAAATATTTATTCCTTATTAGGATCCACTGTAAAGATACTCTTACTGAGTATTTAATATCACCCTTATTTTTTCCTTTCCCTATGATACTTAGTAGTGTACTATGATTTATTTTAAATGAAATTTTGAGAGATAATAGTGATGTTCTCAAATAAAATAAATTTTGGTAATTTTTGATTTCATATGTATGAGTGATTCAAGTATGTATATAGTTTACCAAGTATACTAAAATATGTGGTCCATCAAGATGTGATTCCTTGTATATTTTTCCAATTTAATAAATTAAACCACATTTCTAAGATAGTGGGGTATGGGTATTAAAATTTTATATTGGAGGAATTTTAGTGGAAACCTTAAGAATTAGATTTAGTAAAACATATATTTATGATAATAACATTATGATAGATTTGAGGATATTCCCAAGTGACACTAATTTTATGATTAAAATGAATATAGTTTACTATTTTTACGCACCTTCATGGGTTAATAATTTTATGTTTGATCCAAATATTAATGGAATAGGTACCCCTTTTGTGATTTTATATGATGTAACTTCCTTGGAGACATTTTTTGAGATGTTTGAGGTATATGAAACCCCTAACAATAAACTGTGTTTTAGTGAGAATTTTATTTTAGAAATTATAATTTTATATTTTATGGAAAAAGTTTCAAATATATTAGTAACATTTAAATTTTACATAATATATTATGTAAATGAAATTATAGTCAATGAATATTATTTTATTTTATGTTATATATGATGTATAAAAACAATAATGATAAAAAGATATTTCATGACTAATTTTATTTTTCATGGGATTCAACATATTTTTGGCATGTTATATACACTATATTAATATTTTTTTATAATAAGGTCATCAAATATTATAGGTGATAACTTGTTGTATCCAGAAAGGCTATGGGGATTAAAACCAAAACTGAATGATGACAGGGGTGAAATCCTAACAACTGGCCTACATGATGTCCTGGTTTGATTGATTTTTATATTTAAATTATCTGATGGGATTGGATTATATTGACTTTGGAAAACATATTGTATAGTCAAATAAATTTTAACTATTATTATTTTTAGGTGATTAATGTTTTTTTATGATTCATTTTATTAGGTTGAGATATACATAACATTTAATCTTAACATAAAGCCTTATGTAGAAATAATAATATTATGTTTTTGGAGTTTTAAGATAAAGTGTATGTGACATCATTTTTGGTTAACAAATTTTTTTAATGTTGAGTTTAATTATGTAATTTAGATATTTTATTATTTATTTAAAGATTTAAATATAATAAACTTATGTTTTTATTATTGAATGTCTGTGATTAATGTACTATTTCTTCATATAAAGTATTATAAATTTGTGGTACTATATTACATTGATCTAAACATTATATTTTTAGTGATGAAAGGAGGAATAAATAATAAATATTTAAGGATATTAGGATCCATTAAAAGATAATTTTAGTGCTTCATGCAAGAAAACATGTCCTTCAATACTCATCGTTTTGAGAAAAAATGAGACTCTAGTAGAAATTGATTAAAGTATGTAATTATACGTTTCATGTAATTATTATTCCTTAATTTGTTAGTATAGATGGTAATGGAATCTTTTATCTCTATGAAAAAGGATATTAAAAATAAAATTTCATCCTATTAATATAATTTTTGAGGAAGCAATGGTCTTTCCACATTCCAATGATGTACGGATTTTTGGTTGTTAACACTCTCATGGTCACATTCTATATCACTATATACAAGTCCATGGATGTTATTTTCCCCCTATATTTCTATATTTTATCTTCCCATTAATTTCATCAATATATGGGAACTTGAATATCTTGTATTTTAGGTAATTATTATGCTTCCCACAAACCCTTTTTAGAAGAGGGTTATTTTCCCTCCCTACGATGTGGGTTTTTAATAAAGGGATTTTCAAATATAGAACCTTTTATGACTAGGATAATATTTTTAGGGAAAAATTTATTTATCGAGTGCCTAATGTAACACCCTAAAATTTTAGAATATTATGAAAAATATCTTTCTTAACACACAACAATGATCATTACATGAACCATGACCTATGATTAAAAGATTATTATTTAATGTAATATATATAACATAACCAATTTATTGGGGGGAATAAATTTCTGTAACGATTAAGAATTTCTGTGTAATTGTTTTTATTTATATGGAATTATTTCGAGACTGTGAAATTTGACGGCATGTGATTCTAAGGCACGGAGGGACCGGAATAGGTTTTTGATCATTTTTATGGTACATTCAATAAATGTACGAGTGGGATTTTCTATCTTTTGAAGTAGTGCTTGGATTAAAAATCTGAGGGCACCATAGAATTTACAATGTCATTATTCTCCTTGAAATGACTTAACTTCATCCAGCAAGGGACAAGCAGAAAAGATATTTTTCTGACATTTTGAGAAAAATAATAAAATAATTTGAAATTATTATTTTATTTTCTTTCTCATAATAGAGTGGAAGATGGTGACGCTACGAGGAAGTGATATGGAATCGACGATGCTCAATAATGAGTCCCATTAATAGCTCGTTAACTCACATCATAACAATCACTTGTTCCACATAACAGTGACGTTGTTTTATAAATAAAACATCGTAACAACATGACATTGAATCATAATGGAAATGTTGAGACATGCTCCTATTTATAGTTGGACGCTGATGGGAAATAAGAATTAAAAATTTGGAGAATTTTCTGGTTATCCTATGATGGACATCCAACCCAGAAAATAATGACAAAGGCTGGAAAAACATCAACATCTTCAACGCCATTGTATGATAGGTGTTATGAAGCGACGTCAATTTCTTAATCCCAAGAGGAAAAACGTTAGGGCATCAGACTTAATAAGAGGTATGGGTTTTTCATTTGATGTTATTCACCTTCCTTTTCTAAAAATTACCTACATGGATCAAACCAAGAAAAGGTTGTTATGTGATTCATGCATAATGTGAGAGGGTGTTATATTCTTGGGGTTATTTTTTTCGTAGTCAAATCTAGGATTGTAATGATTGAAAGGAAACTCCCCAACCCCCCCATCTTTAAGCCTCTAACACATAGGCCTCAGGCTGACACGAACAATGATCAAGCGCTTCTGCATGTGTGTTCTCAGTGGTCGTACCCTCGAAATGATGGGAAAAAAGTGTGTGATCCTTGCGGTGAAGAGGGTGCTCCCTGAAGGCCAAAGACATAGACAAATCGACGAACATGCCACCAGAGCGCATCTAGTGGCCCAATAAACTCCATGCCGATGCCAGTGGTGGCAGCGGTAGCGGTCGTCCTCCCAGGCTGCGTGGAGGAGACGGCCTGCACCGTCAGGCTGTGTTGACTGGGAAGCTACAGCTCATTAGTTGTTGTGCCATTCTATAGGATGTGGCACTAGGCGGGGTGCCGCGTCGAGGGACAGCCCACTTCCCGTCTGTCTGGACAGCAAGCGAAGTCGCGGTCCATCTACCATGGCTGGAGGAAGGGACCTACGCCCGCATGGATAGGGGAACTGTATGTGGCAGTCGGGCCGCGTTGTCACAACCCAACCTGACATTTATTATATTTTAATGTATTTTAGGTGTTTCTTTGAGTTGAATTTTGAACTGATTCAAATTTAAACGGGATTTGTGATCTTATATGGGTGGGAACCCATATGTGCGACCGTGTGTAGCGCCCAATCGTAATTGGGCGATGTTTTCATTATTAAATGTGTTATTATATTGGGTGTGCGACCTTGCGCAAGACCGTGCACATTTCCAAACCTGATTTGAGTTTTTTCGTTTTGATGGTACATGAGTGTTTTGGCTTGGTAGTTTTCGGCACGCAGACGAGGAACGGGTGAAGCCGCATGGCTTCGTCAGTTGTCTGTGCGCCCTGTCTGGTACGTGGTTAATTAATTAATTAGAAGGGTAATGTTTGAAGTGTTTATAAAATAAAATAACGAACAAATAAAATAATATTATTTTGAAATTTTTCTTAATAATAATAATAATAATAATAATAAGAATAATAATGTTGTTGGGATTGTTATTATTTCAATGGATTTTTTATTTTGGTTATGGATATTGAACTAATTTATATTTATAGAATTATTAACTTATTATTATTATTATTATTATTATTTAGAACGAATTATGTTTTCCTTTTTATCCTCTTTTTATTTTCTTTATTTTCATTTTATTTTGTTTTATTTTATTTCATTTTTACTTTCTTTTTCCCCCCCATCTTTTCCTCCCTCCCTCTTCTAACGTGGTGGGTCACGCCTCACCACCTATCTTCCCCATTTCTCCCTTTCAGCCTTCATCTCCTCCAAACCCTAGCCACCCCCTTCCTCTCACTCCTTCCGGAAGGCCTCCCTCCACTCCTGAAAACCATGGCGGTGTGATGCCCTCACCCCCGAGCTCCCTCTGCGCGTGCCCCGTTTCTCTCCCATCGCGAAGCCGCTCTTCCGGCCGGAACAAGTACCCGAGCCTCTTCCCCATCTCGCCGGATTTCTTTGGTGCACCGCATGCCGTAGGCCACACACCCTCCCCCCTCGCACGACTCCCGCCATCACGCAACACCCCCTTTGAGCTGTGACCCTCCTTACCCATGTCCGACCATCCATGCAGCTCCCCGGGGTTCGGCCGAAGCTCCAGCGGACCATTCCCATGGCCGCACTGTGCTGCCGCCTCTTCTAGGTTCGGTTGAGACCCCCTGCGCACCACCCCTTTGTTCAACCAAATTCTCAGTGGCCTTCTACTTTTTTCAGCATTTCACAAGCCTCGACACCCTCCGACGACCTTCGGCCAGCCTTTCTGTCTGCTCGTCATAAGTGCGCTATACCTCGGCTGTTAGTTCTTTTAATTTGATTGAGTTGGAATTTGGATTTTGGATTCGCGTTTGGTCCGATTATGGTGTAATTGCTCCGATTTCTTGTTTTAGGGATTAATTATGTTGTTTGTGGTGTGTTTTCCATGCAGCGGGAGTTTCGCGCCAAGGTCACGAGGTTTCCTACATTCCGAGGTAGGTGGTTCCATGCCTTTGCATCGTTTAGATAATTTAATTTGTTTGTTTAGTAAAATTTAACATGTTCTGTGATTTAGTTGAATGGTGCGATCTATTTTTATAATGATTTGGCATTCTTTTTTGATAAAAATTGGGTTTCAAAAATAGTATGATTTTGTTGTTTATATGTTTTTTGCATAAATGATTGGTTGTGTTTAATAAGTTGTGCGAAATACATTTTAAAACAAAAATTTTTTTTGAACAATGGAAAACAAGTTTTGATATGGTTATCTCGTGCATCAAGTTTTAAAGTGATGCCTCTATATAGAATCAAGTGGTTTTCGGTGTGGGTTCTTCTTGGTTTTTCTTGAAACAATTTCATAAATAGCTCAAATGATTCTTTAGTGCATTTATATGACGTGAAAATGGTTTTTTAAGGAGTTGAATACGGGTTCATTTTTAAAGTGGTGTATTTTTATAAAATGAGACATGTCCTTAGTGTGTGCGTGTCTTTGAAATAGTGCTTTGTTAAACAAGTGATGAAGTTTTTGTGTAATTTCATGTTTGGTTTGTGAAACGTTAAAGTGATGTGTTATGTGAGTATGGAACATGTTTGAGCACAATGGAAAACCCTGGGTATCTAGGTGGGTGGACTAGAACTAGTGTGCTAGGGGGTCGGATGGGTATCGTCCATGTCTCACTTAGCTAGATTGAAAATTGAAACACTAACTAAACATATGATGAATGAGGGTCGTGGCCTTCTATGCCATGTTTTCTGAGGGTCGTGGTCTTTTAATCCACATTTTTGAGGGTCGCGGTTTCGAAGCCACGTTTCACCGAGACACGAGGTTCTAGGTTCCCACTAGAGCTAGATGAACATTAGGGAATTTACTCATAGTGCTCTACCATCTATTGTGTGGTTCCTTCCGTCAGCATATGGAGGACCACCTGTGTGTGTTAGTGTGTGTGTGTGTGTGTGAGTATGTGTGTGTGTGCTCATAATGAACTTTTCTCTTCCTCTTTAAAACTGTGTTTGTGAAATGAGTTCTTTTTAGTGTTTTCTTTTAGCATTTAGCATGTAAATGCCTTCTTTAAAATCATTTTGAAAGAATAATTTTGAATAATCACATTAAATTGTCTTTTTGATGTTGTGACATGGAACCTTTTCATTGGGTGATTTCTTACTAGGCCTTTCGTTCACACCCTATGTACACCTTCGGGTGTATGTAGACGTTGTTTCTTGTGTATTCTAGGTTGTGTGTCGTGCTCAGCGATGGCGGTTTTGGTCGTTTATGGTCTTCTCGTGCAGGTTGGTGTTATAGTGTGCGGATGCTACACCACTCTTTTCGCTGGGATGTTTGAGTAAGAGTATTAGTTTCTGCTGTCATCTTTTCTTTCTAGTTATTGGTTCGAGTTGTAGACTTTAAAGCTGTTCATAGTTTAAAGGCGCGTTTGGTTGTCTTTTTCTAGTTTCAGTATATTTATCTGGCTAGTTTTTTTCTCTCTTTTATTTCGGTTAAAATCATTCCCACTTGTTACTTACGATACCCGGGCACTTGTGCCAGCCCGTGGGGATCGGGAATGCCCTTCAGGCCTTGCCGCGGACCGGGTTGGGCACCGGGTCAGATGGAGACCCTGCCTGGTTCATGACAAAATGGTATCAGAGCAGGTTTTGTTTGTTCTTATTATTTGGGATGTCAGGTAGATCAGAGATAGGATTTTTGGTACTTGAGTTGTAGTTGCGGGAAGAGCGTCGCGAACTATTTCTCGTTCCGATCCTCGAGTAACTAAGGGTAGTCCGGGATCCAAGTTTAAGCTTTGGTCTTTGTGGATGGGGGATTACAATAGGAGTAAACTAGTACTGCGCGCGGTCTCACATGGGGTAGCGACCCATGTGATGCTCGAGAGTACGGTTCAACACTCTTAGTGGTTGGTGCTTTCCTAGGGCATGGTCTGCTAAAAAATGTAGCCGGGTTAGACATGACCACTAGTCCTCCGCCCAGGTGCGTTAATGCTTGTGATGTCTTTCTTCAGTTTTGGGAGTTGGCGTGAAATTGTTTTCCTTTAAAAAGGGAAGCAGACTTTGCTATTTCTCTTGTTTCATTTTGGGGTGAATTTCCCTTGGACCTTGTTTTTGGAATTTGGCGTTGATTTGTCAACGTTGAATTTCTAAAGGGATGTTTTGGGTCATCTGAAATTGAAATGGGCTGTTTTAGAAATGGAAAGAATTATTGAAATTTGCCTTGATTTTTTGAATTGGTTTTGAAAAGAAAAAGGTATTTTCTGATATTGAGAATGTTTTGTTTTGAAAGAGGAGTACCCTTGTTTCATTCCAGTGGTATTCATATGGTTTCTCGCATGTGAATATGGACTTGATTAATGGATAGTTGGTGGATCATGTGGATGGGTGCCTGAGTGGAACGAAAATGCATACTTGAAAGGCACCATGCAATATCATTGGTGGTTGATTGATCTCTATGGTTTCTTCTTGTTTCCTAGAAAGTGGTCCTTTTTCTTAAAAGGGTTTTCGTGCTCAAATGGTTTTGGAAATGGAAAAATAATGACATTGATTTTAGAGTAAAGATAGATTTTTAAAATAGATTTTGGGCTTATTGTGCGGGGCTTGGTTTTTCAAGTGAGTGTTTTATTTGAAAATGAATTGATGTTTTAAATTAGAATTATTGGATTTGTTTCTGGAATGTTGGTGTTTGTTTTGTGATGTGTTTGGATTTGTGGAAGGTTGTTTTGTGTTTCTTGTCTGGGTTATGCCCCTAGAAACGTTCCATGGGTTCCAGTAGGTCTCTCTCAGTTCTTGGCCCAGCCCAGACTCTTAGTGGAGTGGCAGAGTTGGGTTCTGCTCGGTGGCGTCGACTGTTCATAGACATCGATGTCAGTTGGATTTTGTTGAGTGATTTGGGAAGGTTTCAAGTGTCTCTGGTTTTGAAGTAACTTCAAATTTTGTGTGGATGTAAGATTGTCTCGAGTACGTCTGGTGGAGTGGGACTAAACTAGTGAACGGTGATCGTTCCTTTTTCATTGCAAATGAGGACGTCGTGAGCAATCCTCAAGACAAGCCTCATTCCATGATTGTACCTAAGGAAGTGAAGGCGAGGAAAATTTTTTGATCTTGTAGGTGCTCGAGCAGTCGACATGTGGGGAAGGAGGAGTGCTGACCTTTCTGATGAGCTAATTCCATGTGCCCCAGAAGTAGTGTGGAATCGTCGGTAAAAAAAATGGTACAAGTTTTTGGTCCTGTTTATATTGTGGTAAGAGTAGGTCCCTCATCTGATGAAGAGTGTGAACCAAAGGGACTTGTTCGTGGAGTGTTCCTTCCATCAGTTCGTGTTGCGTGTCAGACAGACTGATCAACCTCCTATCTCTAGTGTGGTCAGTCAGACCCTCTAAGTCATTCGCTGCAATCCTTAGTGGGTATGTTAATAGAGTGGACGCACGAGACACGAGGAGAAGTATGCAGGATGATTTTCCAATGGAGGAAGTTCTAGTTAGAAGTGGTCATCTTGGGACTACGAGGCTGGAGATGCTTCAGACATCAGTGCCCCAGCCATAGGTCTCACGGTGAAGCTTTCATGCAGTCAAAAACTCGTCGGGCATGGGACGGGATTGGTCTGACTTTAGTCCGCAATGTCGGGACAGAGATAACATAAATTTCCTTATTGTGGTGCCCTCTCCGAAGGCGTCATTCTTGTTGTGAGGAGCAGGGAGCCTTGTCTACTTGTCATGGTCTTATTTTATGGGAGTTCTTCTTGGGACTTAAAGAGGTTCGGAAAACCCCATATTCTTTTAAATCTATTGGGTGTGCTTCATGAACCTTCTTGTGGTCGGATATACTCATGTCCTATGGAATCGTTGTGCGCCTATCTAGTTTTCTCTTGGTTAGGGGTTTCTACTATCAAATCTATCTCATGTGGCAGAGTGTTGTCCACTATAGGAATGATCAGTTCGGGTCGGCCCGTGTGGTGGGTTCACGATGAAGGGTTCAAACAGTATTGCTTAAAGTAAACTAGGAATGCCCATGTGGGTTTCGTGGTGTTAGGATATTTTAAAATGGTGGGGAGACCCAGTGCGGGTCTCGCCGATTTCCCATCTTGTGTTGGTCAACCATAGGGTGTTTGAAGGGTCAAGAAAGTGTTAGATGTCTGTCTAGGTTGGTGAGTTGTTTTGGTTTGAAGAGCCAATGTTTGACGAGAACCCTAATATGGTGGGGAGACCACCATAAAAAAATCTTGTGGAAGACTCTTTTTCAAAGTGCGCTTGCCAGAGCAACCCTTTTCTTCTGCTCCACCTGATCTCGACCATACTAATTGGTTAGCTCGGATAATGGTCCGTGGGCGGACTGTTTTTGGAGATCTCGAGCGGCCCCGGTGATCCATGAGTTGGGGGTTGGGGTGTTCCATGTTGTAGTTGTGTTTGAAGGTGAATTCCTTTTTGTTGGCTTTTTTGCTTAGTGATTCTGTTTTGGATATTTTCGAAGTTTCAGGTCATGGTGTTTCGAATGCTCGGTCTTCGAGTGATTGAGTTTTTATTTTAGGTATCTTCACGGTCATGCTTGGATTCTTTGGGTTGGGAAAGTCTTTTGGGACTTTCTGGGGGCAGAAAGTGTCATGGTGGGGAGAATTGTCACACCCTGACCTAATGTTTATTATATATTAATTTATTTTAGGTCTTTCATTGAGTTTCATTTTGAATCGATTCTAATTTAAAAGGGATTTGTGATCTTATACGGGTGGGTGCCCGTACGTGCGACCGTGTGTAGCGCCCAATCGTAATTGGACGATGTTTTTATTATTAAATGTGTTTTTATATTGGGTGTGAGACCTTGTGCACGACCATGCACATTTCAGGACCTGATTTGAGTTTTTGCGTTTTGATGGTACATGAGTGTTTTGGATTGGTAGTGTTCACCACGCAGGCGAGGAACGAGAAAAGCCACATGGCTTCATCAGTTATCCATGGGCCCTGCCTGGTATGTGGTTAATTAATTAATTAGCAGGGTAAACTTTGAAGTGTTCAAAAAATAAAATAACGAACAAATAAAATAATATTATTTAAAAGTTGTCTTAATAATAATAATAATAATAATAATAATGATAATGATAATAATAATAATAATAATAATAATATTGTTGGGATTGTTATTATTTCAATTGATTCATTAATTTTGTTATAGATGTTGAACTAATTTATATTTATAGAATTATTAACTTATTATTATTAATATTATTATTATTATTTAGAACAGAATATGTTTTCCTTTTTATCCTCTTTTTATTTTCTTTATTTTCATTTTATTTTGTTTTATTTTATTTAATTTTTACTTTCTTTTTTTCCCCCCTATCTTTTCCTCCATCCCTCTTATACCGTGGTGGGTCGCGCCTCACCACCTTTCTTCCCTATTTCTCCCTTGAAGCCTTCATCTCCTACAATCCCTAGCTGCCACCTTCCTCTCACTCCTTCTGGCAGGCCTCCCTTCTCTCCGCAGAACCATGGCGGTGTGACGCCCTCGCCCCTGAGCTCCCTCCGCGCGCACCCTGTTTCTCTCCCATCACGGCGCCGCTCTTCCAGCCGGACCGACTACCCGAGCCTCTTCACCATCTCGCTAGATTTCTTTGGCACACCGCATGCCGCATGCCGCATGCCACCCCCCCCTGCACGACTCCCACCATCACGCAGCACCCCCTTTGAGCTGTGACCCTCGTCAGCCTCGTCCGACCATCCGTGCAGCTCCCCGGGGTTTGGCCGACGCTCCAGCGGACCATTCCCATGGCCGCACCGTGATACCGCCTCTTCAAGGTTCGGTCAAGACCCCCTGTGCACCTCCCCTTTGTTCAACTGAATTCTCAGCGGCCTTCTCCTTTTTTTCGGCATTGCGCAAACCCCGACACCCTCCGTCGACCTCCGGCCAGCCTTTCAGACTGCTCGTCGTAAGTGCGCTATACCTTGGTTGTTGGTTATTTTAATTTGATTGAGTTTCAATTTGGATTTTGGATTCGCGTTTGGTCCAATTGTGGTGTAATTTCTCTTATTGCTTGTTTTAGGGATTAATTATGTTTTTTTTGGTGTGTTTGGCATGAAGCGGGAGTTTTGCACCAAGGTCACGAGGTTTCCTACATTCCGAGGTAGGTGGTTCCATGCCTTTGCATCATTTTTATAATTTAATTTGTTTGTTTAGTTAAATTTAACATGTTATGTGATTTAGTTGAATGGTGCGATCTATGTTTATAATGTTTTGGCATTCTCGTTTGATGAAAATTGGGATTCAAAAATAGTATGCTTTTGTTTTTTATATGTGTGTTGCATAAATGATTGGTTGTGTTTAATAATTTGTGCGAAATATGTTTTAAAACAAAAAAAAATTGTTTGAACAATGGAAAACATGTTTTGATATGGTTAGCTCGTGCATCAAGGTTTAAAGTGACGCCTCTATATAGAATCATGTGGTTTTCTGTGTGGAGTCTTCTTGGTATTTCATGAAACAATTTCATAAATAGCTCAAATGATTCTTTGGTGCATTTATATGATGCGAAAATAGTTCTTTTGAAGGAGTTGAATACGGGTTCATTTTTAAAGTTGTGTATTTTTATAAAATGAGACATTTCCATGGTGTGTGCGTGTCTTTTAAATAGTGCTTTGGTAAGCAAGTGATGCCCTTTTTGTGTAATTTCATGTTTGGTTTGTGAAACGTTAAAGTGATGTGTTATATTAGTGTGGAACATGTTTGAGCACAAGGGAAAACCCTGGGTATCTAGGTGGGTGGACTAGAACTAGTGCGCTAGTGGGTTGGATGGGTATCATCCCTTTCTCACTTAGCTGGATTAACGATTTCAACTCTAACTAAACATACGATGACTGAGGGTCGTGGCCCTCTAATCCACGTTTTCTGAGGGTCATGGTCTTTTAAGCCACGTTTCTGAGGTTCGTGGTTTCTAAGCCATGTTTCACTGAGACACGAGGTTCTAGGGTCCCATTCGAGCTACATGAACCATAGGGAATTTACCATAGTGCTCTACCATCTATGGCATGGTGCCTTCCGTCGGCATATGGAGGACCACCTGTGTGTGTGAGTGTGTGTGTGTGTGTGTGTGTATGTGTGTGTGTGCCCATAATGAAATTTTCTCTTCCACTTTAAAATTGTGTTTGTGAAATGATTTCTTTTTAGTGGTTTCTTTTAGCATTTATCTTGTAAATGTTTTCTTTAAAAGCAATTTGAAAGTATAATTTTGAATAAGCACATTAAATTGTCTTTTTGATGTTGTCACATGGAACGTTTTCATTGCATGACATCCTACTGGGCCTTTCGCTCACACCCTGCATACACCTTCCGGTGTATGTAGACCTTGTTTCTTGTGTATTCTAGGTTGTGCATCGTGCTCAGCGATGGAGGTTTTGGTCGTTGATGGTCTTCTCATGCAGGTTGGTGTTGTGGTGGGTGGACGCTACACCACTCTTGTCTCTGGGAGGTTTGAGTTAGATTCTTAGTTTCTTCTGTCATCTTTTCTTTTTAGTTATTGGTTCGAGTTGTAGAATTTAAACATGTTCATAGTTTAAAGGCGCGTTGGGTTGTCTTTTTCTAGTTTAAGTTTATTTATCTGGCCAGTTGTGTTTCCCTCTTTTATTTCAGGTAAAATCGTTCCCACCTGTTACATATGATACCTGGGCACTTGTGCTAGCTAGTGGGGATCGGGAACGCCCTTAGGGCCTTTCCACGGACCGGGTTGGGTGCCAGGTCAGATGGCGACCCTGCCTGGTTCGTGACACGCATCCTAGCTGGTCGGCACCACTGGCCGCACTGCGCGGCTGGTTTCCAACTGTCGGTCCAGACCTGAGCCCAGTAGTCCGAACCCCTTCCCCCTTTATGAAGGTCCGGACTAGAACAGGTCACCGAGCGACTCCATTGGTTGGACCCTCATCCAACAAGGACGGGTCCAGTGAGGCCTATTGGGCCTGGCCCTCTGGCCAGACCGGACCATACCAACATCGACCTGCACCATGTCAGGTTGAGTCCATCTAAATGGATCAGGGTATGTTGGACCCCTGAGTGGGGTTGTTCGGGTCGGTCTAACCAGGTCAGACTGGGTGTCATCACAACTGGTCCCCTGGTTACTAAAACGTGTGTATCTTTCATACTCCATGTCTAGTTGATGATCCGTTTGTAGCGTTGGGACCCTCATGATGAATTGAATATATTTTCACACTCTATGGTGACTTGTGTAGATGTTGAAATGCGTTGGAGGGATTGAGGAGTGGTTTATCCAAAACACGCTACGTACAGAACCTTACGACTGGCTGAGACCTGATGACTGTTGACTTTTGGCCCAGTTGGAATCACCTCTTTGTGACGTTGCAGGCCCACAGTGGGAAGCACCTCTCTGGGACTTTGCAGGACCATGGTATGCGATGAGGAAGAGTAAATCAGTAGGACGCAACTAGTGTAAAGAACCTCTTTGTGACATTGTTGTCCCATGGTACATGATGGGGAGGAGTACCTAAGCAATCCAATGTTAGTGGGAAGCACTGCCTCATGACTTGGTAGGCCCACTTTACTTTCTAGGGGAGGAGTTCTTCAGTAGCTTAGGTGTTTGATGATGTGACTGATGATTCTTTTGTTTCTACCCTAGAATATACCTGGTTTGATATGTTATGTGTTTCATGCTTTATTATTGGAAATTTTTTTGTGACATTTTCTTTATGATTTGGGGTCCCTACTGAGTACTATGTTACTCACCCCTGCATGGGCTTTGCCCACACATGTTTTGTCTAGTGGAGAAGTTTTACATTTCGAAAGGGGTGCTCAGGGAGATGGGACTGATGGACACTATGATGGTGGAATTTGTGTCCTCAGACCAGGCATGGCCCATTAGGAATGGGCGGCCAGAACATACTACTTCGGCTTTAAGTAGTTCACTACTCTCACGATCAGGTTGGGTTTTCTATTGATGTCCATCAGAGATTCCTTTTTTTACTTGATGTTTTCAGTTCTTTTTTGGGTATTTATTCTCGACCACATATATTCAGGTGTACTTTCACTCAACATTGATTTAGTATTATACTTTTTTCCCCTTTTAGTATGTTGGGATGTGGTTGGGTATGTGTGTATATACATGTACTCAAAAAAATTCCCCCCACTTGTTGTTTGACGCCTTTTTCACTAGTCGTCATCCCTTGGACATCAGGAGGAGAGTATTGGTTAGTTACTACATGAGCCTCAGGGGATGGGTCATGACAAAGTGGTGTCAAAGGGAGGTTCAGTCCTACCACAAAGACCAAGAGTCTGTTTGTTGTTTTTGGGAAAAAGTGTTATGTGTTGCAAGTTTTACTTTCATATTCGGGGAGTACAGTATTAGTGTGACGGCTGACATATCCATACAACAAGACCATGAATTCTGCTTTTGAATCAATACATGATAACACTAGTTTCATATGTGTATCATTTTTTTAATAAGATTCATCTCACTATGTGTAACCCTCAATCTGTGGTACATCATGTTCTATCTCATGATTACTCCATGTGGATGACCAATTAGGGTCACTATATGAGGTCAAGAGGATAGACTGTCCTACGAAGAGGCATCTGTTAAGGGACCAGTGCATAAGATGTCCCCACCAGGTGGTGCACCAAGTCTACCACCACTCGATGTTCAGAATATACTATCATTGGTTCCAGAAGAGGACATTCATAGGCTCAGTTCTCTAAATGAGTTTAGAGACTGAGACCTCCCAGGTTCAGGTGTGGGATGGATCCTCAGGTAAAAGAGTACTGGATGGAGGCTATGATGTGGGTCTTCCATGTAGTGGTGACACCGCTGGACCAGATGGAGATCATGGTTGTGACCCTTATGCAGGGATCAGTGGGGAGATTGTGTAGCATTACCACCCAGATGCATGATGTGGCGACCCTCACTTCTGTTGACTTCAAGAGGCTTTTCTGGTAGGAGTTTTTTTCCGTGACCCTGCACTCTGTGTGCATTAAGGAGCTTCTTCACCTATATAAGGATATCATGATGGTAGTCTAGTATTCGACAAGGTTTATGGAGCTTTCCTGGTACTCCAAAAATATTGTGAGATACCCTTTCTTTAGGGCTCCAGAAGTTGATCAGGGAATCAAGAAAAAAATTAGGGACTTGGTGGTGTCTCTCAGCATCCCTATTGTGGCTGGGCTGCGGGAGTGAATCCTTATGATGGGGATATTATTGGCGGAGTAGGCACCAATATCTAGGGCTTCAAGCGGAACCCATGCAATAAAGTCTTTGGAAGGAAGTAGAAAATAAACATGTGGGCCCAAGTGGGATAGGTCTTTTACGGGACTACCCCTAGACTCAGGGTTGACAGCACAAGGATACTAGACTAGATAGAGTCAACCTGGGTCCTGGCTTTGACTCCCATGTTGCTGGCAGGGACACATGGAATGTGATTGCCCAAACCCCAATATATATGACCAGAAGACGGTTGGGGGGTCGTTGAAGCAGCGGAAGCGGTTGGAGAAAGGAGGTTCGCAGGGCAGTAGACATGGCAGGGGAGATGTATTAGTGGAAGGTGGTGGGTGACAGTTCGAGATGTTACTGTCACCACCCCTAGGTGGTCCACCCCAACCTCAGAGAACCGGCGGATATGGGTGATCTCATCTCCAGCCAGTAGAGGTTTATGACCATGGAGATCTAGATATGATTCAAGGTATTATATGTGCCTTCTCCACCCTATCTGCAGTACAAAAAAACACATGTGCTAGTAACTCTTTCCTTTCCATGGTGCCTATTCAGAGATCAGACATTCCAGTGGAGCTGTAGGATCAATCCTTATGGATAGAAACTTCTATGGGAGGGGATTCAATTATTAAACAGTAGTGCTAGTAGTGTGAGCTTACTCTATAAGGCGAGAATTTTTGCTGGGATCACTTAGTAGCAGTGTTGAAGCCTTACAGTGTCATATTGGGTATGGACTGGTTATCCATCGTCCATGATGATATCTTCTTCTTTAGGCTTACAGTGTGGTGTGTCAGGGGATATGGAACTGATTTTTCCATCACTGGATAGAAGGAATAAATTGCAACCTAGGAAGGACTCTCTCGGAGGAGGGTGAATCCAATCACTCACCAGTTGGATCACCTCACCATTAGTGCAATGGAGGAGAGGTTTCCAAGCATACTTGTAGTGGTGGATGAGTACAAGGCTATTTTTTCGGATGAGTATCAAGGGCTACATCCTCATAAAAAGGTAGACATCTATATCACGTTGTACTCTAGGATGGAAACACTATCCACACTATCATATCAAATGGATCTCGTAGAGCTTCTCAAGATGAGGGTACAACTGGGAGATGTGTAGGAGAATGGGTTTGTAAGGCCCATCATTTCACCATGGGCAACACCGGTGATTTTTTCCAAGAAGGCGTATGGGAGTTTGAGGTTGTGCATGGACATCCGGCACCTGAACAGGGTGATTTTTAAAAAATAAGTATCCACTACCATGAATTGATGACCTCATTGAATAGTTTAATAGAGTGAAGTGGTTCTTAAAGATAGACCTCAAATAAGGTTATCACCGACTTCGGGACGAGATGAGGATGTACTAAAGACAACCTTCAGGTGCTGGTATGACCACTATGAGTTCCTGATGATCCCTTTGGGCTTTCCCAATGTCCTAATAGTGTTCATGTGCCTCATGAATAGGATCTTCCATCCCTACCTCGATAGGTTCATTGTGGTCTTCATTGATGACATCTTATTTTACTCAGACTTAGGGGAGGAGCATGTTGTACACCGTAGAATAGTCTTAGATATGCTCCTAAAGATCCAACATTATGGAATTGTCTCGAAGTGACATTTCTGGATTCAGGAAGTCCATTTCCTAGGACACGTCATATAAAAGGCTGATGTTTTAGTAGATCTAATGAAGATAGAAGCAGTGTTTACTTGACAGCAACCTAGGAAAGTGAATGAGGTGCAGAGATTCTTGGGGTTGACTGGTTACTATCGGAGGCTCATAACCACATTTTCCATGGTATCATACGTATTATTGGCATTGACATGGATGGTACAACACTTTCTGTGTATGGAGAAATACCAGTAGTGTTTCCAGGATCTGAGGCAGAGATTGACTAGTACCCCCATCAAGAGACTACCAGATGAGAGCGTTGGGTATGTAGTTTGCTGCAAAACATCATTGAATGGAATCAGTTGTGTCCGGATATAGTAGTGAGTGGTTATCACCTACGGCTCACGATTTTTGAGGAAGAATGAGTAGAACTATAAAACCCATGACCTGGAGTTAGTAGTGGATGTATTTTCCATGAATAGTTGGTGACACTGCTTGATGGGTGAGAGGTTCACTGTTTACTCCAACCCCAAGAGTCTCAAGAATATCTTCTCCCAGAAGAACCTCAAACTGAGATAGTGGTGATGGCTAGAGTTCCACTATGAATATGATTTTGAGATAGTATATACTCATGGAAAGGGGAATGGGTTGGAAGAAATTCTCAGCCGGAGGACAAGGTTGTAACTTCTAAATGAGGTGACATAGTTGTTAGCTACGATGCAGATATCCTTCGTGGATGATGGTGAATATGCTTACCTCTAGTTGATGACTTTTACTCCCCCACTCTTACAGTGTGTTAGGAACGAATATCTGGGGGTATGTTGATTGTGAGACCTGACGTGCTCAGATATCCTTAGGATGGGTTTTTGATGGATTTTTGATAGGTGGGGAGCACATCATACTTTTTGGAGGGCGCACCGTAGTGCCAGTGACATTATTGGAGGAGGTGTGAAGGGAATTTCGTACATCCCCTCTGGTGGTATATCCTATTGTGGGAATGATGTACTAGGACCTCTGACATCAGTACTGGTGTCTAGGGATGAAGAAAGTAGTGGCTGAGTTTGTTTCATGATGCCCCACTTGTCAGTAAGTGAAGGTCGAGCACCAAGTACCAGCAGTCTTGACTTAGCCACTCAAGGTACCAGAGTGTAAATGGGAAGGTATCTCAATGGACTTCGTGATGAGGTTACCACTTACATCTAGAGGTAACCAATCTACATGGGTGATCATTGACCAACTCACACTGTCAACTCACTTCCTACCCATCCGGGAGAAGGGACTAGTAGACGACTTTGGTTGCCTTTACATCCATGAGATAGTGCTGATTCCCAATGATCCTTCAACGATCATCTCATATAGAAATGTCAATAGTACATCCAGATTGAGGAAGATATTACAAGAGGCATTCGGGGCGCAACTGCATTTGAGCACATCATTCCATCTCTAGATGGATTGTAGATAGAGAGAACAATAATGACATTGTTGGGCATGCTTCATGCTTGAATCCTGGACTTTGGTCATATTTTGGAGGACCCCCTACCACTGGTGGAGTTTTCATAAAACAACATCTATCACTACACCATTGGCATGGTATCATTTGAGGATTTGTACAGGAAGCCTTACAGATCACCCATATGCTAGATAGACCTAGGGGAGTCAGCCCTCATGGGTTCAGAGTTGGTACGTGCTACCACTAAGAAGCTTCAGATCATCCATGAGTGGATGAGGACTATACCGAGTAAGAAAATGTCTTATGATGATAGAAAATGGAAACCCTTATATTTTGAGGAGGGAGATCATGTGTTCCTTCTGGTCTCACCCTGATGATGATTGTGATGTTTTGGATGGGGTGGAAACCTATCTTTGAGGTCCATTGGACCGTTTCAAATCCTGAGAAGATTTTCCAAGGTGGCAAACCACCTAGATCTTCCTCTACAGATGCACTGATTTTATGAAGTTTTTTCATGTGTCGCAACTGAGGAGGTACGTGCATTATCCATTGCATGTCATCGACTGGGGAAAGGTGGAAATTTATGATGGGGTGATGTTTTCATATTTCCCAGTGTAGATAGAGGATCGATAGAAGCAGGTTCCATAGAGTGGTCAATTCCCTTAGTGTGTAAGCACGAGAATCTATAGGAGATCACATTGGAGCTGGAGGTTTATATTTCTGCTCAATACCCCCATATTGTTTTAGTTATTGTTTTGGATTTTTGGGACATAAATCATAGAAGTTGTAAAAATATAATGTCTCAGAATTTTCATGTCAATATCTTTTTTATTTATATCAAATTATTTGTAGACTGTGAAATTACACAACATATGATTCTGAGGCCTAGAGGGCCTGAAATGCGTTTTGAACATTTATTAAGGTACATTCTGAAAAAGTGTAAGTGGGGTATTATATCTTTTGAACCAGTGTTGAGATTAAAAAACTAAGGGCACCATTGGATCTAGAATGCCGATATTCTCCTATAAATGAAATAAATTCGGATGGCATGGGCCAAACCGGAAAGTTCATTTTTGGACTTTTTGAGAAAAATAATAAAATAATTTGAAAGAATTATTTTATTTTCTTTCTCACAGTTGAGTGCCAAACGGTGATGCTATATTGCAGTGATAGGGCGGTGACGATGCGCATTAATGAGGTCCATTAATTGCTTGTTAACTCGTAGTGTAATAAAGCTTTTATGATGTGTAATAGTGAAGTTGTTTCATAAATGAAACAGTATAATTACGCAACATCGCATCGTAATTGCAATGGTGCGATGTGCTCCTATTTATAGCTCAACACACAGAGGAAATAATGATTTAAAATTTGGGGATTCTCTGGCGAACCTCTGGCAGACATCCACCCCAGTAAAGAATGACGAACGTCGGCCAAACTTCATCATCTTCAACACCTTTCAAATATCGGTGTCGGGAAGTGACATGGAAATTTTAATAGCCTGAGGAATAACCCCATGGCATCATAATTGATAAGAAGTAGGGGTTTTTGATTTGATGTTCTTCCCCATCCTTTTCTGAAAATGTCAAACACAGATCAACCAATGAATAAGTTGATCTGTGATTCGTGCATATTGCGGGAGGGTGTTTTATTCTTGGTGATATTTTATTTGCGGTCCATATCATGGAATTGAATGATTGAATGGAAACTCCCCAAACCTCCCCTATCATTAAACATCCAACTCTGAGGCCCCAGTTAATCATGAAAAAAAACTAAGCACCAATGCTTGTGCGTTCTTGGTGGTCATGCCCTCGAAATGATGTCATGGAATGATTGTAATCCTCATGGTGATGAGGGTGCTCTCTAGAGGCCATAGATGTAGACAGATCGAAGAACAGACCACTGGAGAATTTTGATGGTCTGCTAAACTCCCTGTTAGCAGCAGTCGCCAGCCTCGCCGGCCGAGTGGAGGAGGCGGCCCGCACTGGCAAGCCACATTGACCAGGAAGACATATTGACGTGCTAGAGGACGTGGCGCCTGGCAGGGCACAGTGTGGAGGGACGGCCCATGTCTGGGCCATTAGGATGGGTAGAAAAGTTGTTGTCTATCAACACTGGAAAGTGGTTTGGCCTCGTGCCCGCAGGTCCAGGGGGAGCCCAACGAAGTAGTCGGGCCACAGCTTGGCAGGTCGGCACCACCGGTCGCACTGTGTGGCCGGTCCCTAGCAGGCAGGCCGAGCCTTCAATAGTAATGGCCGATCCGAGTGTGAAGTTGGACGATCCCAAGACCATAAGGCTATACCATGCCAGAGGGGCGAGATTGTTCCCCCTTCGGTCGAGGCCGGACTAGACAGAGTCACCCGATAACTCGGTGGGCTGGACCCTCAGCCAACCTGCCCTGATCCTGTGAGGTCGATTGGGCCTGACCCTCTGGACTGGCCGTCCTAGACTGACATTGACCCAAACCAAGTCATGTTGATTCCATCTAAATGAACCAGGGTATGTGGGACCCCAGGCCCGGTTGGTCGGGTCGTTCTGATCGGGTCGGACCATGCCACATTGCAACCGACCCCTGGTTACTAAAACGCATGTATCATGAAATCCACGCGTTTGATTGACACGTTTTTTGCAGCTTTCAGACCCTCTATACAAGGTGGATCTTTTGGGACGTTCTAAGGTGACTTTCATAAAAGTTTAGATGCTATGAAGTTCTTAAGGAGTGGTTCTCGCAAGTGCACTATATACAATATCCTACGATTGGACGAGACCTGAAGACTACTGAATTATGGCGTATGGGACCCACAAATCGTTGACTTTGTAGGCCAACAATGGGAAAAACCTGTTTATAAATCTGTACGCCCAAGGTACGTGATGAGGATGAGTACCTCAGTAGGACACGAAGAGTGGTAAGTGCCTCTCTGTGACATTACAGACCCACGATAGGTGATGGAGAGGGGTACCTAAGTAGTCCAATGTTAGTGGGGAGCACTTCTTCATAACTTCGCAGGCCTGCTATACTCTCTAAAGGGGGAGTTCTTTAGCAGCCGAGCTGTTTGATGATGTGGCTGATGATGCTATTGTTACTACCCTAGAATATACTAGGATTGAGTTGTCTTTTGATTCACACTTTACTCGAGGAATTGTTGTGTGTACTTTCCTTTTTATTTTGGGGTCCCTACTGAGTAATCTGTTACTCACCCCTACACAGGTTTCCGCTGCACATGTTATTTTTGGTGTAGACAACCATCATTTCTATAGTGGTGCTCAAATAGATGGGATTGACGGATATTAAAAAGGTGGACATAGTTGACTAGGACCAGGCATGGTTCTGTTGGAATGGGCAGACATGACATACAACTTCATCTTCCAGTAGTTCACTACTCTCACGATTAGTTGGGGTTTTCTGCGGATGGCCATCAGAGTTTCCTTTTTTGTACTTGTTGTTTTAAGTTTCTTGTTGGGTTAAAATTCTAGAAAACTTAATTTCAATTGTAAATTCACTCAGCCTTTTTTTTAGTATACTTGTTTTCCCCTTTTATTTTTTTGGGATGTGGTTGGGGGTGTGTTTTTGTACAGGTAATCAGGAAAATGCCTCCCACATATAGGTTGACGACTTCAGCACTAGTCGTCGGCCCCTGGCCTTTAGGTGGCGGGCTGGGGGTAGTCATGGAATGGGGCCCGAGGGACGATTCATGAAAATATGATTAACAAAATTATGAAAAATACGTAATATTATTTATATAATTTTCTGATTATGAATAAATAAGTACATAATTTTATGTAAAATCATTTTATATTTCAAATATAAATTTTCTTCAAAAATGATTTCTACTGAATTTTTTGGAAGGAAATTATAATTAATTTCTACCACATTATGACAAATTAGGTTTTAAAATTAAGATAATTTTTGAAATAATTATATAAAATTTGTCGTAATGTTATTTTTATCATTTTCTAAAATGATTTATTTTCCAGTAAATAGTGAAAATACTGATATTTTAAATACTATTCTTTATTGACATTATGTAAATTAATTTTAATGTACCATTATATATTCTATTTTTTTATGATCCTTTTATTTAATAATATAATTAATTCTATTTGAATACTAAATATTCACGATTTTTATATAAGTTGATTTAATGCTTAAAAATGCAATTTCATATGAACTCCTTTTTATTGAGTTTTATGCATTTATATTATGACCGATTTCATCCACTTATAGATTTTGTGTAATGAAATGAACATCATGTTTTTATTAGTGAGTTTCAATTGTGGTAAATACTTGTATTATATTTTTTTTCATTCTAAATAGTAATTGTAGTAATATTTGTCACCTCGATAAGGGAAAAACTGGTAAAATAGGGTAAAAATAATTGGATATGATTTAAAATTTATTTAATACATTCTAATATCATTGGATGAGTGAATTTTTTCCATTTGAAAACATTTATTTAATTTATTTTTACTTGGTTTCAAATTTATTTTATCATTACATTTTTATTAATTTATGAAAATAATAAATACAAAATGTTAATCTCTTAATTTTAATAAATCCAAATTTATATTATATGGATTAAATCAAATTTTTTAGTAATAAAATTTTATTCAAAAAATATATTATTTTTAATCAGGGTAATTTATTTTTAATTTTTAGTAATGAGATAATATACTTACATTATTATACAATGTTGACATAATACATTTCTATATAGTAGAAAAAAATCAGTAACTAATTTTTAAAACTGTAAAATTATTATTTTAGTGAATTATATTGTTCTATAAATTTAATAGATAAATAAAAAATATTATGGATGTTGGAATGTTTTAAATTTTAATTAAATTTTTTCATGTTGTTTTGAATTTAAAACTAAATGAATAGTTCCAAAAATAACATTGGTGATGTTTTATAATAAATAATACTTTTATAAAAATTTCAAATTTTATAAAAATATTATATTTATAGAAATAAATGTGATATGGTTAAAAAATAAAACACGGTCCATTTATTGGTCATTTTTTATTTTATGGTAACATCCTTGAACCTTAAATTTTTAAAATCATTAATATTGTCATAATTTTCAAAAAGGTTAATAGGGGTTAAAACCAAATAATAAGGGTAAATACATTACTAAATAATTTCCAAATTTTATTTTATATGATTTTATTGAAACAATGCTTTATTATATTCTGAATAAATCTATTTGGATCAATTTTTACAAGAAAAATAGTTTATATTAATTTAATACATTATGAAATTCCATGAATTCCCCTGCCTTCACTTATAAAAGGACGATGTTCTCTCTTTTCATGAAACCACATTAAGTAACACATATCTACCAAACACTTCTTAATTACCTTATCAAATTTAGTTTCCAATAATTTTATGTTCTTTTATTTCTAAAAGACTATTAAAAGGATCCTTAATAAAGGATCAAAAGGAAGTTCACCGAAGAAGAGGTAACTCTCTTTACTAACTCTTTTAATGTTACTTATTCTTCTAATTGATCTAAATATTTTTCATCCAATATAAAATTATTAATATTTAATATTTAATATTTATAATTGTATATTATTATGATGTAAAAACCAGTATCGACCTTCTCTCTATCCTACAAAAAGTGAAATATAATAATGCATATGTATGACTTACCATATCGATGTTACGGTGTAATTCGTTTTCTTTCACATCATTGGTTAGATAGTTATAATAATGAATTTAATAAAAATTTATATTATATAAAATATTATTATAATTATATATAGGTTAATTATTATTTTTCATTCTTTTATTTCTTCTATCAAAAATTGAAAACAATGTTCATCCATATGTATAACCTACCCTCTCAATGGATGGTGAAATTTATTTTTTATCCTTGTACTTTATAGATGACTGAGAATATATATATAATGAATAAATATGATATTTATTTAAATAATAAAATTAAATATATTATTTAACCAAGATAGATGTATAAGTTTATAATCTACCAAATCAAAATATAAATGAGAATTTAAGTGGTTAAAAAGAAAATAATGGTAATAATAAAATATTTTTAACAAAAGGGTAATAAGATGTTATTAATTGATCATATATATGATATTATATATTTTTATATGTTTTATTTATGTATGTATAATAATTATAAATTTATTATATGGGATGTTAAAATCACATATGAAGAAACTCGAACATGTTGTAAGTTTTTTCTTAACTCAATTTCCTTTTATCGGGTTATATAACTTCTAAAATGATTACATTATGTCAAGATTATAAGTTAAATAAAATTTGAGTATTTTATGTTTTATTTCCACTTAAAATGTCTGGATTTATTTTTTTTAACACATAAACTCTTCATTGATTTTTTCTCATTTCAATGATATGATCTTTGTAAAGGATTTCATCTCAACTTAAACTCTATTGAAACATATTTGGTATTATCCACCTATTTAATTTTATGTGTTATATATAATTCCAAATTATTATATTTATCATAAATTTATATTTATTCATAATTATTAGAGTTTTAAATCATTTTTAACCATTTAATGGGTACCAATTAAAACATTACCAAAGTAGAAAGAATATATTTTTCAATATCATTTTTTGGGATTTCTTATATTATAATTAATTGAATAATAAAAGATATCTTTAAAACCCATCTATTATCTTATTCTCTAGATATTTAACTATTTTACATGTTTTATTCCAACTTTTCCCTTATTTTGACAATTTAATTAGGAAAAAAATCTTTTAAATGAAAAGACAATATTATTTCTCAATTAATAAAGAACATTTTTCTTTATATCCTTATTTTTCCTATTATTTTAAAAAATCACTATTTAATACTCAAGTGATTTTTGAAATAAATTTTAGGTTATAATTTACTTTATAAATGTTATAAATTATTCTTTATATTTTTTTCAAAAACATTCATTTTATTCTCTCTTTATAAATAGTGAAAAGGAGTGCTTTTTAACAGAAACGATGATTACAGAATTTCCAACCATAATGAGCATTTTATATTATTTAAAATATTTAAAATATTTAAATGCATTTAAAATGAAAAATATATTTTGAAAAATTATTTTACCTTTTTTATTTAATTTCCTTTTAATCTTTAAAATAATTTATATTACTTTAATATCTACATTTCTAATAAAATTGATGTACATATCTCATGTCAAGTTTAATTTTCTGGTCATTAAAATTATATTGAAATATTTTATTTATTATGATTATTTAAATATAAATTCATATTTATAATTATTTATATATTATTTGTATCATGTATAGGATTAATTAATACATTTTATAACATTTATATATACAATAATTTATTATGAATGTTATTTTATTAACATGGGAAATATTGATACATATTCTTTGATGAATATGGATATTTTTTAATAAATAAAATTGTTTAAGAATTTACTTAGACATTTAAAATATGAATAATGGATTAGTTATGAATTTATATGTGGACCAAAAAACTTTATACCCCTTGATGCATTGATATAAACCATTTGATAAACTGTTTTGGGTAATTGGTTGAGGCCTAACCATTTATTTCAGATGATTTAACACATGTCCTCGAGGTTATTTTTAAATTTCCTGGATTGAGGCATCTATTTTATGTTTTATATGTATATAATTGTTCATTCCATCATTATGAAATTTCATATCGATTCCCATGTGATTAATGAAATAGTTACAATTTCTTTGGATATGTTTTAAGATCCTATGATTATTTATAAAACATTATTTAGCAATCATTTATTCCTACCATATTAATCTATTTGTAATGTTTTCAATTAAATGGACTATTTTTTAGTTATTTACCTTGTAATATTTATTATCAATTATTTATTCAATTTATATTCTACATCACTCATACCCTTTTGGAGAAATTGAGATCACCCTTATTTTATTCCATTACACATAATTCCCTAAAGTGTATTATGATTGATATGAATGGATATTATAGAGAGAATGGTGATGTTATAAAATAAAATACTTTATTTTTATTTTATGTTTCCTAATGAAATTTTTATTCAATAATGTAAATATTTTATCAAGATAACTAAAATATTTAGTCCTTTAATATGAGATTCATTATATGTAGTGTCATTATTATAAATTAGAAACTAGATCTGGGCTACTACGGTTGGGGTCTTTATAAAGAGTAATAATATTGTAAGTACCACACTATCCACACTACATTAAATTAGCATCCTAGATGTCCAATCTATATTCTTCCCATCAATCAATTTTCACTCCTTTTTTAGAACTAGTATCACTACTACAAAAACGGGCAAGGGAAGCGCGCCCTTATAACAGCGCTAAGAAAAACCGCTGATAAAGGATACCCTATATCAGCGCTAAAATTACAGCGCTGAAAAAGCTAATTTTTATCAGCGCTTTCTTAGCGCTGATAATAGTAATATTTATCAGCGCTAGAAAAGCGCTGATAAATATGATCTGTATCAGCGCTAAAATTTTAACGCTGATACAGGTGGTCTTTATCAGCGCTCAAAAAGCGCTAATAAAGGTTCGCCTATATAAGCGCTAAAAAAGCGCTGATACAGAACACCTCTATCAGCGCTCAAAAAGCGCTGATAAAAATTATCTTTATCAGCGCTATAAGTTTAGCGCTGATAAAGGTTGCCTTTATCAGCGCTTTTTTAGCGCTGATAAAACCTTAGTCGACTTTTTTATAAATTCGGTCGCACAGTGCCCTCGTTTTATCGCAGCTAAAGCTCTCGCGGAACCGTAACCCTGCTACTCTTCTCCCGAATACCGCTGCTATGTTCGCTTTGCCGGAGCTTGCCGCCCTCGGTATACTCGCCGTCCTCTGCTGCCCGCAACACCCTCGGCCGACCTCCACCGCCTGCCGCCCTCGGCTGCCCGCAACGCCCTCGGCCGCCATTCTCTGCCGCCCTCCGCTGCCCTCGGCCGCTCTCTGCCGCCTCCGCCGCCCTCCGCCTCACTCGGCCGCCCTCGGTCGCCCTCCGCAGCCGCCTTCCGCAACCCGCAACGCCCTCGGCCACCGCCTTAAGGTAACAATCCTAGATTTTCTTCCAAGTCATTCCCTCAATGTCGTAGTTTAAAAGTGCTCCATGAACATATCCTAGATTTTCTTCCAAGTCATTCCCTCCATATGCTCATCCCAAGACTAAATATCACAGTAGATCATTGTTGTCCCCCATAACATATACGCTACCAACTCTACCCTATTCTACTAAGGAGTAGAAAAGTTATCTAGAATATTCTAGATGAACTAAATTTAGAACATATCTACCTTGGGTCCACCCTCTCCAGAAAACATCAGAGGGTGTTGCAACTGAACCTCTATTTTCAAGTCAAACACACTCGGCACTTCCAACCCTTGTCATTTCTTCATAAATTGTATAAAACAAGAAAGGTAATCCAAAAACTACTATTCCCTCTATCACTCATGATTAATGGGGGAACCTGTACCACTACTAGAATGAATCCTGAGTGCCTAAACAAATCATAATAGAGATGATAATGAATTTTAAATTGTATAATGGATTATTTATTTTAATTATTCGTTCTTTATCTCACATGCATTTTAAATATAGTTTTTGTATCCTGAGTGCCTATACAAATCAGATAGAAGCTCTAGTGGATGCGTTTGGTTTCTCTCTGATAAAGGTATCTCTCATCGATTGGAAATCCACTATCTCCTGTTATATCCTCCTTATAGAGTGATAGATAATCATCTTTTTAGTGAATCTAATATTCTTTTTTATGAATCTTGATTATAGGTTAGACTACTTGATCTCCTTCCAAGGAAGTGGTTCCCTTCTACTATATTTGGAAGTATTATTTTGTGTACTTGAACCATAAATACTAATATTTGAGATTCAAATAGGATGAAGATGAATAAAGATTGGATGGATTCTAATCGTTTAACAATAGAGTAAGAGAACGGAGTGAAAGAGTTCATCAAGTTTTCAAAGGATCACACAAAGGATCCTTCTCAAATCCTTTGTCCGTGTTTATGTTGTTGTTATTCTAGACTACTTACTCCAGAGGAGTTGGAAGAACATTTGATATGTCACGGAATAGATCGGAGTTATAAATGTTGGAATAAACACGGAGAAAAAGCGAATGTAGCTACTGGCTGGGATAAAACTGCGTTTTATGGATCGTCAGATATGAATACAAATATAGATAATGAAGAAGACCGTATGGAGGATGTGATTACAGATGTCAATGATGATGAAGATCGTATTGAGGAAATGACAAAGGCAATTCAAGATGAACCCCGTGATTGCCCAAAATTGTTTGAGAAGTTAAAGAGTTGTGAAAAGACGACATTGTATGCTGCTTGCACTAAGTGTACAACATTGTCAGCTGTACTGAAGTTGTATAAATTGAAAGCAGGCAATGGATGGAGTGATGTCTGTTTTACGGAACTACTTGCTCTCTTGAATGACATGCTCCCGGAAGATAATGAGCTCCCAAGCCGGACATATGAAGCTAGAAGAATGCTACGCTCGATGGGAATGATTTCTGAAAGAATACATGCCTGCCCGAAAGACTGTATATTGTTTCTAAAGGAGAACAAATCACTTACAGAATGCCCAACGTGTGGTGCTTCTCGATACAAGAAAGATAAATCCAATCCTACGAAAGTTGTATGGTACTTTCCAATCATTCCAAGGTTTAGGCGTTTATATGGAAGTAAAGAAACTGCAAGACAATTGTCGCGGCATGCAGATAAAAGAAATAAAGATGGGTTATTACGTCATCCGGCCGACTCTCCTCAATGGAAGAAAATTGATCATGAGTATCCTGAATTTGGAAAAGATCCGAGAAACCTTCGTCTTTCGTTATCTACAGATGGAGTGAATCCTTTTGGTTTTCAAACCAGCACTCATAGTACATGGCCTGTTATGTTGCTAAATTATAACTTGCCACCCTGGTTATGCATGAAGCGAAAATTCATCATGTTATCTATGCTTATATCAGGACCAAAACAACCAGGTAATGATATTGATGTTTATCTGACTCCTTTGATCGAGGATTTGAAGTTATTGTGGGACTCATGTGTAATGTTGTATGATGCTTATAAAAGTGAATACTTCACGTTGAGAGCGATGTTGTATGGGACAATAAATGATTTCCCTGCTTATGGAAATTTGTCAGGCTATAGAATTAAAGGAACTCAAGGGTGTCCCGTGTGCGAAGAAGATACAGAATCAATTAGGTTGAAACATTCATCGAAATCTGTGTTTCTAGGACATCGTAGATTTCTACCTCGTCGGCATAAGTACCGATCTTGGACGACATCATTCAATGGAAGTTCAGAGAAACGCACAACACTGTCTCCACTAACAGGTGATCAGCTGTTTGAGAAAGTAAAAGATATGAACACTGTTTTTGGTAAACCATTTTCAAAAAACCTTACGAAAATCGGTTGGAAAAAGAGATCAGTTTTTTTTGAATTACCATACTGGAATTGTTTGTACGTCAGACATTTTCTTGATGTGATGCATGTGGAAAAAAATGTATGTGATAGTGTTATTGGAACGTTGCTAAATGCCCCTGGCAAAACAAAATATGGAATTAAGGCAAGGTTGGACATGGTTGACATGGGAATACGAGAAGAGTTGGCTCCCGTGAAAGGTGAAAATCGAATGTTTCTTCCTCCTGCTGCTTATACTCTTTCTAGGGCAGAGAGATATCAGTTTTGCAACTTCTTTAATGATGTAAAGGTTCCAGAGGGGTACTCATCAAATATCAAGAACATTGTGTCAATGAATGATTTGAAGTTAAAATGTTTGAAATCACATGATTGCCATGTTTTGATGCAAGATCTAATTCCTATAGCTTTACGTTGCATTTTACCCAAGAATGTTCGTCATACGTTAACCAAACTTTGTTTCTTTTTCAAAGCTATATGTAGCAATGTTTTAGACCTGGGGAAATTGCCAGCTATGGAAAAAGAAATTGTCATCATATTATGTAAATTAGAAATGTTCTTCCCGCCAACATTCTTTGATATGATGGTTCATTTGATGATTCACTTGGTGAGAGAGATTCGACTTTGTGGTCCTGTGCACTATAGATGGATGTATCATGTTGAACGGTATATGAAGATTTTGAAAGGATATGTCAAAAATCGAAGTCGGCCAGAGGGTTGTATAGTGGAGCGATATATTGTTGAGGAAGGCATTGAATTTTGTATTGAATACCTATCTGATGTGGAAAGCATTGGTCTCCCGAAATCTCGTCACACTGGACGCATTGAGGGTGAGGGAATTTCTGGAAGAGAAGTTGTAACAATCAGTATTACAGATCAGGAGCAGGCTCATCTTTATGTTTTCCATAACAGTTGGGAGGTTGCTCCATATATTGAAACTCACAAAGAAATTCTTAGGCAGTTGAATCCATCGAGGGCTGAAAAATGGTTAGCAGATACACATAATCACCAGTTTATAGGATGGTTTCAGGACCATATTTTTAAGCAGTTGGATGAAAATCCGAATTCAATTTCAGAACGACTTCGATGGCTAGCCGCTGGACCAAGTGTGTATGTATTATCTTACAGTGGGTATGTAATTAATGGTTATACATTCTATACGGATGAACATGATGAAGAGAGTACCATGCAAAATAGTGGAGTTACACTAGTGGCTGAAGCGATGCATGTTTCTGGTAGTAAGGATAGAAATCCAATTTATGCAAATATGTCATACTTTGGCATTATCAAACTAATATGGGAGTTGGATTATATGACATTTCAATTGCCGATTTTCAATGCAAATGGATTGATAACAATAGTGGTGTTAAAATAGATGAATGGGGATTTGTGAAAGTTGATTTTAGTAAAGAAGGGTACAAAGACGAACAGTTTATAATGGCATCACAAGCGGTATAAGTTTTTTATGTTCCAGATCCCGCAAACCAAAAGTGGTCGATTCTTCTGTTATCGTCCAAAACTATTGAGGGTTCCGATGAAAATTCAGTTGAGGACGATCCTTTTAGTGGTACGTCACAATCAATTCGGAGCGGTCCCAATGAAGATGATGTTTTGTATGTTAGAGGAGACCACAATGAAGGGATTTGGATTGTCAATAGAGGTGTCAAATCTCTTCAACCTTTGAAAAAAAGAAAGGGAGTTCAGTAAACAGGTTATATTTTGTTTGTAATATAGATCTTGTTATCTCATGTTATTATCTTATCATTACAGAATTTATGTAATTTGAATGAACTGTTCGACCACTTTTGCAGATAATGACTTCTGCACATTCTGGTGCTCCTAACCTTGAGACTGAACAAGTCTCTCAAGCAACTGCTGCTGCGGCTGCTGCTGCTCCTGCTGCTCCTGCAGCTCATGCTGCTGCTACTGTTGCTCCTGATGCAGCTCCTGCTGCTCCTACTGCTGTGGCTCCTACTCCACCTCCTGCTGTGGCTCCTGGTGCTCCTACTGCTCCTGCTGCTGCTCTTACTGCTACGGCTCCTGGTGCTCCTACTGCTCCTCCTGCTGCTCTTGCTGTTGCGGCTCCTTCTCTTAGTGTTGAGGTCCAACAACCATCAACACATGCCGTTGATATCATAGTAGATGAACATATAGATGATGTTGATATCGATGAAATGGTCGGGAATGAAGGACCGACGTCGCAGAAATCACAGGTGCGTCGTAGTTTGACAGTGTTAGCCAAAATTCTTAAGGCGAAAAGCAAAGGCATCAAATTTGAAGTCGGATGGAATGCACGAGGCCAACATGTGAATCCCAACAAGGCTATGTTTAGCAGTTACATTGGAGTTGTCACTCGGCAACGCGTGCCGATTGACATAGATTCATGGCACCATGTTGTGTCCGGGTTGAAGGCTGTGATCTGGGAAGAAATTACGGTAACATTATGAATTTATTTCTTTAATTAACTAGCAAATAAAATGATGAAACAGTGTCTTACTCTTCTCAATCTCTTGCAGAGTACATTTATAGTAGACGACTCACACAAGGATTATGTACTAAGGCTTGTAGGAAAGATTCATCGAGGCTTTCGTACTATTTTAACAAGATGTCACCTGAAAGATTCTAAAGGTAAAATAAACCCGCACCCACCCATTGTCTATGCGCACCTGATATCCCAAGAAGCATGGGATGCATTTATTGGCCGTCGTGGGGATGAGAAGTTTCTGGTACATTGTGAGTGATAATACGTTGTTTGAGGATACCTGTATTCATCACTTTGATTGTCAATATTTCATTTATGAAAGAGAAACTCTGTACTGAAAATAAGGAACGTGCATCAAATCCAACATACCCCTATCGTAAAGCAAGGATGGGGTACGCTTCATTAGATAAGAAAATGGTACGTATTGTAAATTTACAGTAATATTGTTAGGTGCCAATAAACAACATCATAATTATCTTTCTATGTTTATATGTAGATTGATGAATCTAAAACCAAATGCACTTCTATCCCACGTCATGTGCTATGGAAGGAGGCACTTGTGAACAAAGAAGGGAAGTTAATAGATGAGAACACACAAAAAGTGTGGGAAATATGTGTAAGTATGACACGATGATAAAAAGATTTGTTTAAAATTTCTATTACATAAAAATAATTAGTTTTTTTCCTATATCTGACAGTCACAGAAATCAGCTACTCCTGTAGCTGATACAGTCCTATTATCGACGGCTTTGAAGCAGCCAGAAAAATACGGTCGTGTCAGAGGTGCAGGGTTTGGGGTGACACCCCGAGTATATTTTGAGAAGAAGAAAAAAATAGATGATACAGAGAAAAAATTGGAACAAATGAGCGAAAAAATAGCAACCCTTGAAGAACAATTGCAATGGCAGGGAGAGTTGCTAGCAACTTTTATGGGTGGGAAGCAAAGGGTGGACACAACTCAGGAACAACCACCGCATGAACATCCTGCCCCACCACCCACCAGCTTTGAGGCGAGCCATTCACCTAAAAAAATGTCTTAGCCGTGGTAATCAATATTCTAATAACGGTTCCCATGAAATATGAATCAGACAAACACTGATGATTTATCTGTACTGATCTTCTACAAGGTGATAATGATTGTGATTTATATCTGTCAACACCCACCTATAACCTTGTAGCGAGGGCTACAGTGTTCAATATCCAAGATGCCACACTGCATAATAGACCACTTTCAAAAGATCATCTGAAAGTGATTATTACTGTAGCTCATGAGCCAAATGCAATGCTACCTATTCCACTTGATGACGATGATATTCATACGGTTGAAAAGGCTATTGGGACATTCATTGCATGGCCGGCACAACTTGTAAGAGTACATGCAGACAAAGAGGTATTTATTTCCTTTTATTTTCAAGCTAAACCCTTAACAATTAAAGAAAAGAGTGTCTGAATCAATGATTGTTGTTATAGACGGAGAAAGGAAAGGGGGTGACTAACATCAGCTCGAAACCATCTAAAGGATCGACCAATCGATCCCAAGGAGCTACTGAAAGCACAATAACACCACCTGTTCTCTTTCCACATTTACTAGCATTGAAGACTCATGTGGATACGAAGCTAAAAGATGGTAATAGTCATATAGTGATTTTCAAAGAAAATATATACAGAGAGGAAAGTCAAGATTTCGTTGCTGCTGAAAATGTAAATGAAATCCTTGAAAACGGTTGGTTAGGCGTCACTGTTGTAAATGTATATATGAGGTATGTTTCCATGAATTGATTTTCTAAAATATGATCTAATGTGCAAATTATGACTATATGCATTTTATATTGTTGACAGACGCATTTATGAAAAACAGTTGAAGGGATTTTCCCATGAGCCAAGATTTGGACTGGTTAGTCCTCATATCACATCAACACACCAAACAAAAATAGAGTCATCAAAAAGGGATGCAATAGTGAAGGACTTGCTGAAGACATTTGAACGCAAGATTACAGATGACAGACTTTTCCTAATACCAACCATGCAGGGGTAATACTCTACGATTAAAGCATATCAATTATATTTTCACATTTTTTATTACTTATTCCTTTTTGTGTTTTTAGGCAACATTGGTTGCTAATTGCGGTGAACTTGGATACTCCGAAGATTTATTTTCTGGATTCAAAGCTAGGATATCCATCAAACCGACCATACATGATGGAGTTTGTGAATCTGTAAGACACTACATCTTACGTTTTAGGTCTAAACATCAATTTATATAATATATATTATCTTTTACTGAGGATTCTGTTATGATAGGGCGGTGTACCAATATCGTCTAAATCATGGTATGAGGACAGGGGCAAAGCATAAGGAGCCGAGCAAGTACTACGTCTGGACAAATATCAGGGTATATATAATAAAATTTCACTATCCAAACACACCTCAACACAAGTTATTTATTCTCCTAATGATCAATTTTTTTGCAGTGTCCAAAACAAACAAACGATAATGATTGCGGTTATTATGTTTGTAAATTTATGAAAGAGATCGTTTTTCATCAGCAAACTAGCATCCCTAAAGAGGTATTTTCAAAAACAATTACTAGTTCATTTAAGTTATTTATTAATTCTTTATTTTTTTATTTTGCAGTACTACTATGACTGCCAAAAAGCCTCATACTCACAAGATGATATAGATGTATTCAGAAACGAGTGGGCCGCATACCTGATGACAGATTGTACACAAATACAATGATGATCTGACTTGGGGACATGTACAATTGGTGGTCATTTTTGAGAGGGGTTAAGGGGATCAAAAGATGAAATATTGTTGTATGTAAATGTTCGTAGCAAAATTGTAATTGTTATTAAATAAAACATTCTTTCTCCAATGAGTCATTTTTCCATTTTAACAGATGATATGCACCAGCAGCATGCAAGAATGTTGAACCACTAAAATGGTCGCTCTCTTGTTTAAAATGGACACCACTTTAATTGAAAACAACAACTGACCTACGGAAATCTGACCAGACGCATCTGGATTGCCTTCATCCTTTAGGAGAACGATCCACGGGTCCTTGGTGATGTGTACGAGTCAACTCCGCCTCAATCCGAGGCACGGTGTGACCGCTACCACCCAAAGGGTCGCTCTCTTGTTTAAAATGGACACCACTTTAATTGGAAACAACAACTGACCTACGAAAATCCGACTGGACGCATCCGGATTGCCTTCATTCTTTAGGAGAACGATCCACAGGACCTTGGTGACGTGTACGAGTCAACCCTGCCTCAATCTGAGGCACGGTGTGACCGCTACCACCCAAAGAGTGGCTCTCTTGTTTAAAATGGACACCACTTTAATTGGAAACAACAACTGACCTACGTAAATCGGACCAGACGCATCCAGATTGCCTTCATCCTTTAGGAGAAGGATCCACGGGTCCTTGGTGACGTGTACGAGTCAACCCCACCTCAATCCGAGGCACGGTGTGACCGCTACCACCCAAAGGGTCGCTCTCTTGTTTAAAATGGACACCACTTTAATTGGAAACAACAACTGACCTACGTAAATCTGACCAGACGCATCCGGATTGCCTTCATCCTTTAGAAGAAGGATCCACGGGTCCTTGGTGCCGTGTACGAGTAACATGCAAGAATGATGGACCACATTTCTTTGGCCTTTGGACAAAAAAACCAGTAAAATCTCCAAAATACCTTCATATCATGCATGAACCAATAAAATCTCCAAAATACCTTCATATCACGCAGTTCTGAAAAGAGTCACTATTTAAAAGAAAGTCACAAATTTAGATACATCTCGAGATGGTCAGTTGTTGATTTCACTTAAAAATAAGTCCATTTTTAACAAAACAGTGACACTGTGAGTGGTGTCAGCCACACCGGGCCTCGGATTGATGCGGTGTTGAATCGTACACGTCACACATGAGTCATTGATCATTGTGAAAAAGTATCAACGCAATCAAAAGCCGTTAGATCGATTTGGCGTATGTACGTAAAATATTGTCCATTTTAAACTAAATACATACACTTGGAGTGATACCGGTCACACCGCGCCTCGGATTGAGACCCCACCCTTTCCCCTCGGCTGTCAAAAATCATAACCAGATAGTCGAAGGGTGATTTTTACAGCCGAGGGGAAAGGGTGGGGTCTGAAGACATTGTAGGATATGTCGAAGGGTGATTTTGTGTGTGACCGGTATCACTCCAAGTGTATGTATTTAGTTTAAAATGGACAATATTTTACGTACATATGCCAAACCGACCTAACGGCTTCTGATTGCGTTGATACTTTTTCACAACAATCAATGACTCATGTGTGACGTGTACGATTCAACACCGCATCAATATGAGGCCCAGTGTGGCCGACACCACTCACAGTGTCACTGTTTTGTTAAAAATGGACTTAATTTTAAGTGAAATCAATAACTTACATACGACAAACCGACCAAACGCATTGGGATTCTATCAAAGTTATTTACGGTGCATGGCACACAATGGCGACAAGAGCCCCCGGCGCAAATGCGCACGGCGCGGCGCACGGCGCGTGGCAATATTAACTTGCGGCGCACAAAAGAGGTATATACATATATCAACAATAACAAATAATAAATTATACAATTTATATATAAAAAACAAAGATTTATGTCAATAGTTCATATTCCATACATCAAAAAACAAATGAAGTCAACAATGACACCTACAATTAAATATTAAAAACTATATATCTCAAAAAATCATATATATCAATTCCCGAAATATATTAAAAACCATATATCTCAAAAAACCAAGATGGGAGTAAAAAACCATATATCTCAAAAAAACAACAGGAGTAATTCAAAAAAAAAGGGGCGAGCAACATAAATAAAATTGAATTAAAAACAAAAAAATGTTACTGATTCGCACAGAAGGTGCGCCTGCTCTGGACAACATTGCGTATCTAAGTTGCGGTGGTTGAGGGAGCTCAGCTAAGTTGTGGTCGACTGGGTCATGACGGTCGAGGGATCTCGGTTTGGTCGTGGCAGTCAATGTGGTGAAACATCGACTGGGTCGCTACGCTCATGAGAGGAGTGTTGCGTAGAGTCGAAAGGGGAGGTCGTTGTTTGACCTCAAAAGAGGTATTTTCAGTCGGGGCGTATGAGTTGGCAGATTAAAAAAAACAAAAAAAAACAAAAAGGCTCAATGGCGCGCGCCATTGGCGCAACATGGCGCGCGCCATTGCGCAATAAGGCGCACGCCACAGTGAGCCATCTTAAATGAGCCATGGCGAAGCCATGGCGCGGCGCCCCACTCCCTGGCGCTAGCCATGGCGCAATGGCGCGCCATGGCGCGCGCCATTAATAACTATGGATTCTATTGAAACTTAAGGACAATGATCCATGGGTCAAATGTGACGTGTACGAGTCAACCCCGCCTCAATCAGAGGCGCGGTGTGACCGGTATCACTCCAAGTGTATGTATTTAGTTTAAAATGGACAATATTTTACGTACATATGCCAAACCGATCTAACGGCTTCTGATTGCGTTGATACTTTTTCACAACGATCAATGACTCATGATACATAGAGAAATTCACTGGCCACCTTCGAGAATGATCTGAAGCACAAACCATGACAGCATTATGTTTTTAACTTCAGCACCTCAATTGAGAATGTGACACCTTTCAGGACTTGGCGCCATTGTATGTCGTTTCGTCCACTGAATGGGTCTATCCTTTTATTTAATTTTTTTAACTTCAGTCAAATATTCTAGAAAGATGTCGCGGCAGATCCTTCACCATTTTGTTTTGCTGAACATCTCATTACATTGTTAAAAAAAGCAGGGTGTCTTGCATGGGCAATACGTTCTTGTATTGAAGATGATGCACTCCCATTTATTCGAACCCACATGGTTAATTATTTTGTTTAAGCCTAATGATTGATTTAATTATTGTGGAACACGTAATCATGAAAATCGTATGATGGTTGTACCCAGATAGGACTCCAATTCATTGGTTAAATCTATTGTCTCATGAGATGTTATGTATGAGATTAGGGAGTAAACCTAGTCCATTAAAATGGGAGTGCATCATCATCAATACAGGAACGTATTGCCCATGCAAGACACCCTGATTTTTTTTAATAGTGTAAGGAGATGTTCAGAAAAACAAAATGGTGAAGGATCTGCTGCGACATCTTGCTAGAATATTTGACTGAAGTTAAAAAAATTAAATAAAAGGATAGACCCATTCAGTGGACGAAACGACATACAATGGCGCCAAGTCCTGAAAGGTGTCACATTCTCAATTGAGGTGCTGAAGTTAAAAACATAATGCTGTCATGGTTTGTGCTTCAGATCATTCTCGAAGGTGGCCAGTGAATTTCTCTATGTATCATGAGCGTTCTAATGCATATCTTGTTTGGAAGATCATTTTAGTAGACAATGATCTAAAAGTGGGGGATGTGTGCATATTTGAGCATGTCTTTAGTAGTGTCCCTCAAAATGTCTTTAAACTGACCATCTTGAGATGTATCTAAACATGTGACTTTCTTTCAAATAGTGACTCTTTTCAGAACTGCGGGAGTTAACATTTCTCCAACATATTCACACACAAAATCACCCTTCGACATATCCTACAATGTCTTCAGACCCCACCCATTCCCCTCGGCTGTCAAAAAAACCTAAAAGACAATGGCTAGCAATGATCATTCCAAAATGCATTTAAACTGAAACCTTCCAGAAAAAAATAGAGTACAATACCTGCAAGTTGTAACTTAGGTCGCTTTGCACAAGCCGATTTCCACATTGTTTGTAGCAACCACATTTGCTCCAACACTCTAATGATCTTCATTGCTTCATATCTTTTATACTCTTCCAGAAACCCTGCTCTAAGAAGGTCAACTATCGTGTATGCATACTCACCTTCAAATGTGACGTGTACGAGTCAACCCCGCCTCAATCTGAGGCCTGTTGTGGCTGACACAACTCCAAGTGCCTCTGTTTTGTTCAAAATGGACTTATTTTTAAGTGAGAAATCAACAACTGACATACAGGAAACCGACCAAATGCCTTCGGATTGTGTTGACACTTTAGTAAAACGATTCATGGGTTATATGTGACGTGTAAGACTAAACCCCGCCTCAATCCGAGACGCGGTGTGACCGGTATCACTCCAAGTGTATGTATTTAGTTTAAAATGGACAATATTTTACGTACATACGCCAAACGGATCTAACGGCTTCTGATTGCATTGATACTTTTTCACAATGATCAATGACTCATGTGTGATGTGTACGATTCATCACCGCATCAATCCGAGGCTCGGTGTGGCCGACACCACTCACAGTGTCACTGTTTTGTTAAAAATGGACTTATTTTTAAGTGAAATCAACAACTGACATACGGAAAACCGACCAAACACATTGGGATTCTATTGAAACTTAAGGACAACTATCCATGGGTCAAATGTGACGTGTAAGATTCAACCCCGCCTCAATCAGAGGCGCGGTGTGACCGGTATCACTCCAAGTGTATGTATTTAGTTTAAAATGGACAATATTTTACGTACATACGCCAAACCGATCTAACGGATTCTGATTGCGTTGATACTTTTTCACAACAATCAATGAATCATTTGTGACGTGTACGATTAAACACCGCATAAATCTGAGGCCCGGTGTGGCCGACACCACTCACAGTGTCACTGTTTTGTTAAAAATGGACTTAATTTTAAGTGAAATCAAAAATTGACATACGAAAAACTGACCAAACGCATTGGGATTCTATTGAAACTTAAGTACAATGATCCATGGGTCAAATGTGACGTGTACGAGTCAACCCCGCCTCAATCAGAGGTGCGGTGTGACCGGTATCACTCCAAGTGTATGTATTTACTTTAAAATGGACAATATTTTACGTACATACGCCAAATCGATCTAACGGCTTCTGATTGCATTGATACTTTTTCACAATGATCAATGACTCATGTGTGACGTAACACCGCATCAATCCGAGGCCCGGTGTGGCTGACACCACTCACAGTGCCTCTCTTTTGTTCAAAATGGACTTATTTTTAAGTGAAATCAACAACTGACATGCGGCAAACCGACCAAACGCATTTGGATTCTGTTGAAACTTAAATGATCCATGGGTCAAATTTGACGTGTAAGAGTCAACCCTGACTCAATCCGTGGCCCGGTGTGGCCGACACCACTCAAAGTGCCTCTATTTTGTTCAAAATGGATTTATTTTTAAGTGAAATCAACAACTGACATACGGGAAACCGACCAAACGCCATAGGATTGTGTTAACACTTTAGTACAATGATCCATGGGTCATATGTGACGTGTACGAGTCAAACTTGGGGTGGATTACATGGCTTTCCTACATGGAATATATCCCACTACACGTCTTTAATGAGCCAGCTACGCAGTTTATCCCTTGTACAGATACACAGGAAGAATCACACGAGATCGACGTCATGTACTAACATAGGGCAAGGGTGCATAAGAGGACACAAGATCAAAGGGTAACACGTATATGTTTTTTAACATTCCATGTAATTTCCTATTGATATGACATGTATATTCACACAGGAAGCTGAACATTGGAGTTACCCAGGGTAAAGCGACAAGGCATGTGACCCTTTAAATGACACATAATTTTATGTACCATGATTGATCTCTTTGAACAATATATCAAGGACATATTTCATTAGGGTTGGCTCCCATGATCCTTCCTAGGATGGTTTTGGTATCTTTTCCGACTTACGGTAGTACGATCGCTTCAACAGGACGTCCTAGACATAGTTGGAGTCTCTCTGAAAGTCCTGGAGTGAGATCATATATCTATTTTTGAGGTCCAGGTAGAGTCATGTATCAACACAACCAATCCTACCAGACATCGATCCTATATATAGAATGTTAATCTTGATGTCTCATTACAGTCCCCCAATTTATGATATGTTACCTTTTTTGTATTAATATACATAATTACTAAGGGTGATGGTTGGGAGAGTTAGGATATCCTTTTTATGTATTGCAGAATGATTCAAGGAGCACGGGCTCTGCACGATTTTCAAAACCAAGTGGCAATCCAAGGAGAAACAATGCATAGTGGAATGTTCTAGTATTTATCTTCTGAGTTGTGTAGGAATATTTTGTGATACTATGTAATGAGGTAGTTTTGGTTTCTAGGTAGATGGTATCTAACTCATGGTAAGAACACTATTTGGTTGTGTTGTGATCGGTTGATGACATGCTTGTGGTTGATATACTGGTTTTTGTGCAGGTCTGTGGTTGATATACTGGTTTTTGTGCAGGTCTGCTCGGCTGGCTGTACTAGTGCAGGTTTTTTATTAGCAGCAGGCAGGGATTTAACAGCGCTTTTTTAGCGCTGTTAAAGGCGACATTTAACAGTGCTAAAAATCGCTGTTAAAGGAGACATTTAACAGTGCTAAAAAAGCGCTGTTAAAGGAGATATTTAACAGCGCTAAAAAAGCATTGTTAAAGGTATCCTTTAACAGCGTTTTTTTAGCGCCCTTAAAGGTGACATTTAACAGCGCTTTTTTAGCGCTGTTAAAGGTGACATTTAACAGCGCTAAAAAAGCGCTGTTAAAGGACCCCCCCCCCTTTATCAGCGCTGAGCTTTACAGCGCTTTTCTAGCGCTGTTAAAGCCCGATTTTAGCACTGTTATTGCCCGTTTTTGTAGTAGTTTATCCTTATGAAATTACATTAAAATTAATTGAATAGTTCAATAGAACATCATTAAACTATACAACATAAAATTTGTGCGTTAAAATTGCTATTATAATTGGATATGTAGGATTCCACCGATGTATGAATCATATGATCATTAATATCCATAATCAACCCAATGAGGCAACAACTATGATGATTGATCACCTTCCTTGAGAAACCCAAACCTCCCAAAATGTCCCTACTTGAATTTAAAAAGTGAGAATAACCACTTGAAAATAAACCCTAGGAATCCCTATTGGATATTACCCATGAGAATACCCATAATACATTAAACCATATTTTCTATTTTATGATTAAATAAATAGGTTATGTCATAAAAAGAACGAAAACATTGAATTCCCTTATATGATAAAAATAAGAGGATTATACCCAAAAAAATCTAAAACATAGATTCACCTATAAGATGGGAATAAGAGTATCAATATCTCTAAGGATATTTTTTACATATTTGGTGTGGATATGATTTACCAAGTGATTATTATGGGATGACCGATTCTCCCAAAATTAACAAACTAAGGTGTTGAGAATAGGATTCCTCTTGTGATGAGTGTAATGTGCCTTTTGGTATGATCATAGTAAAATTTTTTCTTCAAGAATTTGATTCCTTATGTTTGTATCATGACAATCCTTATGTGATTATCATAAGATTCCTCATGTGATGAGAATTTGATTAATTATGTTACGAGACTATGGTGAATCATGGGATGATATATATATATATATATATATATATATATATATATATTATGATGATCATTAGATGCATTATTTTTTGAGCATGTGATGTATTAAGTGATTATAAAATTATTTTCACATGGTTAGACATGAGGAAAATAAAAATAGATTTCATAGAAGAATCTATTATTATACACCCATTTTTTCTTATATAATGAGAACAATATACCCTCATGGTATAGAATGACTGTTAAATAAATTTGAATCATCATTCCGAAATACCAAGATTCATTATCTAATCATCCACTTTAATTATGATGTTGACAGCCATCTACAGAATATAGGGATGTAAATAATAAATGTCCAAATAGAGATGGATTTGGGAACAAGATTCATTGGTAGGTTTTAAATCTTTTAGAGAGTTGAAAAATTGTAAATAATCTACTTAGATATATTTGATAACCACTTATCTAACTATTTATAAAATAGGTTCCATCATTATCTCCATAGTCATGAAATATATCCCTCTATTAAAGTATTTGAATATGAGGCATCCTTCCAGACCACCAATGATGAAATCCATTATAGATTTCCCATAGAAAATCATCTAAAATAGTCATACAACATAACCAAAATTTTCAAGGAATACTACCCATAAAATCAATTCATAATCCCTTGGTTACCATTATGACATGTTATATCATATTTGTTAAGAATATCCCATGTGGGAAATGATCCCAAAAAAATAGCATCTACATCCACTGAAAACATTGCATATACGTCCTAATAAAATCCCATACATAGTTATACTTTCACCAATATAATGTAAACTCTATAAAAGTATGTAATTATCCATAGAAAATTTTATCAATCATTTCTTTAATACTTTAAAACACCATTTTATCCTGAATCTATTTGTGGAAGGCATTACACCCAACCTATTCTACACATCCCCATCTATAATGATATAAAATCTAAATGAAGTCATAAATGTGCCCAGTATTTTCATTAAACAAATCATTCCATTCCAACACTAAAATATATAGTGATACAAAAAACAAAATCTCTTGATCAATAACCAATATAAATATAATAATAATAAAATACATGGCATAAATCACCTCAGAAAATGAAAAGGTAAATATTAGTGCATTTGATTAATAGACATGAAGATAAAAATATTATGAAGGGTTCAAAAATCACATAACAGAAGTATAATCCCCACATAAGGTTTTTTAACACATATCCAACTTATTTCTAATTACAATTATGTTCATAGATAACGTAATGGTAACATCTTAAATGTCAAATATATATATATATATATATATAACTAATAAATACTATCTAATATATTCCATTAAGCCTTATAATGATTTGAAATATCCTGCAACGATTCAAATATACCACTCACATTTCATTTCAGTCAATGTAATGGTCATCAATGATCTTAACATGAATAGAAACAAAATATTAACACCAACATTATTATTCAATATTTATTAATTTTCCCAAACATATATAGCCTAATTTTTTATAATTTTGGTATGTTTAAATATTACTCATGGTTTTTCATATCACAAACCACATGTTACATATAATAAACCATATAGAAATGATGTTTGGTGCATTGAAAATATATTTTGAAGACTCCCAAAAAAAATATTTATCATCTCATCCCTAGTTAAATCTCAAGTAACCAAAACTGGTTTCCAGCATGGCCTCAAGCTCAACATCTCGTAGACCAAGACATATCAACTAGCAGTGAGGTCCAATGGTGTGTTGGTGGGAAGACTATTCCCTCTGGTTTGAGTGTATCACAATTGAGAATAATAGGTAAATCAAAATAAGTAGTGTAATTATATGAAACAGTGGAAGAAAAATTAAATCATCCAATATTGAAGATCATTGGTTTCATATTCAAAATGTTTATTACATCAAGATACTATAAAAAAGATAAATATGAAAGATACATAGTATCATGCATATAAAATATTCTAAAAAAATATTAAAAAAGACTGAGCTATCTCCAATAGCATCCTGATCATAAGCTCAGTCCACTTCTCACATACTTCGTCCTAACAAGATAATCAAGTATAAATGGTCAGAACTATTCCTTTGGCCCTATGCATAACCAATAGGTATGTTCAGGTACCAATTAGTGTGTAGATATGATAATGTAATTTATAAAGGTAAATTGTTAAAGAGTCAGATCTGGTTCCTAAACTACACCAGGATGACACTACCAACTTTGGTATAGTTCAAGATACCTTTGATCAACTATTGCCATAAATATATTGGATATGTATATATGCGTATGAATTTAATATATATGTCTATATATATATATATATTAAAACTATATATGTAGTGACATATATAGACTTATATATAGATAACAAAACCATACAGAGACGAAGGAACAACTGTTATGTCCATGCATATTCATAATAGTCTCATGTTGTAATAGGGAACTAGTTCAAGCCATTGATCAGGGATACAAAGTTAATCATATACATCTACCCATTAAGTTATTTGAAACTTCATGTCCAATAACCTCCATGGAAATGTGAAACATCATATCCAAAATTCAATAAATTATTTAATATGTCATTCCCAATATCACACGTCAAGTTAGCATGGCATGTCTTGTCCAACAATAGCCTCAAACATGTCTCAAAATCCATTATAAATGATAGAGAATAATAATAATAACCATCATGTATGTAATTATTTAACATTATCCAAGAATTGGTTTAAATATCATTTAACATTCTATTTAATAATGGAATAATTCATTTTTCATGTATTAGTCATGGAATGTGGTCATACTTCTAACATTCATTTTCATAAAACACGCCATTTGGTTAGGTGGAAAACCAACACTACAACGATGGTTGTTTTTTCACATTCACATTTATGAATCCAAGGCCATTTAAAAAGAATGCCCCAAAGAGGATGGAATTTTTCAAAGTTGGAGACCATTGATAATAAATAAGTGTCTATTAGAGTTCATCTATAAATGTTTACAATTTAAATAATGAAATTATTAATTTTAGGATATTGTTTTGAAATCTAATCATGAGGAACAATAAAACGAGATATATAACAACTCATATTTAGGGAAAAAATTCTTGACAACCTACTTTAAAGTGGTAAATGAATCCTCATTTATTATATTATAAAATTTAATGTAGAACCTATGAAATAAATCTTATATAGAAATTTCATAAAATTAAGACATATTAGACTACTAGTAAAGAACATCCATAAGAGGAGATAATGTGAGAAAATAATGAAGAGTTCTCATGAGATTTCTAAAGGATACCCAACATCATATATGATGATTGAATCTAAGACTTGATGTGAGTGGAGGAGCAAAGCCTAGGTGGAGAGGAAATAGAGCTATCATAGAATGTGGTCTTCTATAAAAAATAGAGAGGATAATGAGATTTTATTCTAAGAGGATAAAATGGGGAAATGATTTTTTATCCTTAATTTAATGAGGTGCATGGTTTGGATGATCATTTTGGAAAAAAAAATTCCAACCATGTGGTTTTATTCCCGAAGTGGCATTAACTGTGTTGGCTAGGTTTGTGGATTTGCAGACCATGCATTGCCCACGTGGATCCCCTCTAAAACTCTTATGTAGTATTTTTAATGGTCATGTGGCCTCCCTCGCTTGGTTTATCAAATCATGATCCAGTATATATTGGTATCATGTTTGAGATGCATGGTTAATACTAACAGTGGGCCAACTGTGCACCTCTTTTTATTTCTCCATAAACTATATCTCTAAGCTCAAAATAAGGCATGAATTCTCCCAAAACATAATAAATACCTTTGTCACTTCCATTAGATTTATAATAAAAGGATTAAACTAAAATTTATAGGATTTATACATCATGAGAAAATCAAATACCTTATTGCAGCCCCTCTCTAAAATAAATCGTCTTAAAGATGGAATTCCAAGGGTGGTAAAACATCATCTGAGAAAGAATTTACCACCGAGCATGTTCAATAGCCTCTCCCTCCTATGTAAATTCTTATATGTATCCATTCTTACATAGAAACCATAATAACAATATTTATATTCCATTGGGAGTAGTACTTCTTCAATAAATAACAAAGATATGATCCACCTCAAAAGAAGAGTCACCCTAAAACTCAATATTCCCATGATTCAAAGCATTAAATACATCAAAATAAAAATGGCAAAGCAATGATACATAGAAGATATCTTGAATGGTTTGTGACCTATAAGGTAATTCTAATCGATAGGCTAACAAGATGAATCTTTACATGATCTCGAATGGACCGACGTAACGAGGAATTAGCTTTCCCTTTCTACAATTCCATCTATGACCCAAACTAAAAGAAACTCATTTAAAGACACAATGCACCACCTCAAACTCCATAGGGAAACCGAAATGATTAGTATGGAATTATACCTTTAGTTATCTGTATCCATTCACTTTGGATAAGATTATTTGAGGTATCTGGAATAATATATGGTCCTATAAGTATTGTATAACCTACCTTTAACAATAATAATGTTGAATGGGAAAACCTATGAAATAGGGACCCATATGAAGCCATCTTTATAAATTCTTTAATGCTATTATTGTACAATAATTCAGGGAGTGGTATTGGTTTCTCATAATAACCTCTAAAATAATGGATGCATTCTTGGATCATGTCCTCTAACACTCGTATTAAATGCTCAAACTGATTATTGCATACAACCACTAACTCTGGAATATATTATAAATCACATACAATCATATACAAACTTTATAAATGATGAATGAATTAAAAAGTGGTATTTCTTGAAGTTTAGAAACACATACCAATAAAATAGTAACTTTGTCTCTTAAATAGTAATTTGAACCTTATGAATAGAAAACATGATAAATGTATAGTAACATCACCAATTAAAGTATATAAAATTTTTTAAATAACTTAAATTAAAGCATGATAAAATTAAATCATAGTACAATTATTTAAATATTTTAAAAATTATTGATTAAGTGTTTGTATTTTAATAAATAATTAATATTTAATTGAAATTTAATAACTAAAAAAATGATTTATTATATATTTAATTTTCATTAAATTTATTAAAAGATTAATATTTTGTTTTATTTTGATTTTAAGATATTTTTATGGGACATTAGTTAATTTTAACAAGTTTTATAAAATCAGTTATAATTTTAGAATCTGTATTTTTTAGTAAATGATGATTTTAATTAAATTTTAGATTATTGTATTTAGAATTTTTTTCATCATAAAATAGATTTTATTTTTAAATTATATAAATAAAAAAATAATTAGTTTTAAATTTTGATATTTTTCTAAAATACATGAATTTTTGATGAATAGTATAATACAGTAATTTATGGTATAAATAAATTATAAGTTAAATGCATTATTCCTTAAGACATCAATGGTGTAAGAAACATAATCTAGAACATACATTAAATATTATAATATATTTCTTGATAATTATCAAACTATTCATATTTTTGTGGAAAAATAATAATCTAATGAAAAAAATAATGAGAAAACACCCCGCTACTCTACTATAAATATCACCCATCACCGCCTCTTCTCCCCATACCTTCCAAGATTTGAGACTTATAAAACTTTATATCATTATAATTCCCACGAAACTCCCCCAATTATATGTTCCTTTAATCTCAAAAAAAAAATACAAAAACTAATCCCTATAAGGTGGTTCTAAATGGGGGAAATTCAAGAGATAAAAATCCTCTTTTTGTATTTTTTTCTTTTCAATTTATTTTATTTTATTATCATTCCCAAACCTCCCCTGTACAAAGATACATGATAAATCTTGTATAATTTATATAAAATTATTATAAAATGTTAATGGAATATCAATCTTAAAACTCCTTTCTCTCTCTCTTTTATTCTATAAATGAAAACATCATTAGTGATGTGTCAATTTACAGACATCATGGACGATGAATTTTCATTTTCCATTAACACCTTCTATGATGTTATTAAATAAAATATTATGGTAAAATTAATTATAATATAATAATTATAGCTTATTTAATTCTCTATAACCATAATATATAAACGATTTTTATTAATAAAACAAAACTAGTTTGTGATTATTGAAAAACTGCCCAAATAATTTAAACTATTATCACTAACACCTTATCTAATGATTAATCCTCACCCAAAAAATAAAAAAGAATTATATATCCATTTAATCTTATGTATATTCATTAATTACATATAAATTCAATTTTGTATATTTATTCCCATTTTACATGAACTTCCATTCTTATATACAAATAAACTGATCATGAAAACCAAGGAAATGAATTTTTTCAAATTATACAATTGTATCTTATAACTCATCAAAAAAGATTTAAACGAACATAATAAAATTAAAATAAATAAAATACTTGTACAAAAGTATTTAAATTAAATTATTAATGAATATAATTTTATTATCTAGCACATTAAGGTCTTGTGTAGAACACTTTCGTACATAAGGATAGGGTTTCTTCCAGAACCTCCATTTTCCATTCAGGTTACGATTTCTCTAAATTTACAAAAATTTAAATCTTCAATATTTTTATATAATTCTTAAAAATTAATTTTATATGTACCAAAATTATATACCCAAATCATTTCATCATTCTTTTAATGTAAAATACATGTTGTACAAGGTTCCCATCTCAATTCATCTTTATAAGGAAACCCTATAAAAGGTAACTTCCCGATTTCTTACCCATTTTCAAGTACCATCCATAATATATTTTAATTCACCATAATTTTTATAAAATCAATAATTTTTTCATGATAAAATATATTTATTCATTATGTATTTTAAACAAATAATTTTGAAAAATAATAATGATTTTTCTGAAAGGAATATTCTTTAGACAGTAATAGGTGTATTTCACTAAATAATTCATTGATGATTTTATTAGAGAATTTAAATATATTTTAACACATATTTTGAAAATTATTATTCTTTTAGGTTTATATATTATGATTATCATACACCTAATTTATTATAATGGTATATGATTGTTCTGACTATGGATGTACTATCTTGATACCATTCTCCATACTACTTAGAATGGATAGTGATTATGTTTAAAAATTCAATAATGTTATTTAAATTTCATATGTATATGGTGTCTCTGTTTAACACCATTCATATTAGAATTTATTTGGAATTATTAAGTGTTATTTGATGCCCATTATAGCACCTTGATGCATCAGTTCATCTCAAGAGAAAAAATATTAATGGTTTTTGGTTGAGGCCTTAAACATATATTTTTAGGTGTCTTATTTGAGACCTAGATGGTATGTTTATGATGTAAAACATATTTACTCCCTAAAACATATTATTAATTGATTTCCCATGTGAAAATTTGAACATTATAATATCCATGGTTAAGCTTCTTTATAATTTTATGATTTATATGGAATTATTTATTCAAATTTTATTCTTTCAATATTATGCTCAAGTTTATGTATTAATGGAATATGTTAGTCATTAACCATGCCTTATTGTTTATATTATATTCCACTATATTACTTACCCTTACACAGCTTTTGATCTCACCACTTTTTTTATGTTTTATTTTCCCCCAAGATGCAAAGATGTATATTATGATTGATTTTCATGAATAATAAAGGACTGGAGGATGTTTAAAAAGGATTTTATATGTTATTTTCACTTCCAAGTTATAATATAAAACATATATTTGTATCTATTTTTCCAAAACTATATATTATTTAGTCCATCAGGATGTGAATTCCTTTTTTATACCATGTATTAATGTAAGGCACCAGATCTAGGAAACTAGTGATAGGGTATTTACAATTGGTATCAGATGATGATTAGTATAAACCTAGGAATCAAGATTTAGTGAACATTTATTAGAGAACAAAATACTTATATAGACTTTGAGGATAAACATATAAGTACATCCGTGAATATTAGTAATGTTGATATTATGTGGGTATTACTAAAAATATATCCTTCTCTAGATACTGCAATTGGATGTGAATCTTGTATAGAAGTACATAGGGGTAACAACTCTGACAAGGTGTATTGGGCTTGTCTTCAGGTAACTTGGTCCACAACAATTGGCCTTACTGTGCTCCCAGTTTGACACTCCCATGGGATATGTTTTGGATAATTCACATTTTCCTTACAAACCATTATAATGGAATTCAAAGTAAACATGTCCCCAAAGAAACCATGTTTAGTGTATGTCATTTTTAATAAATGGATACGAGTTGAAGGAATTGATTTCATATCAATGTGTGTATCCCATGTAGGTATTCTCCTCCTATGAAAGATAATGAGATTGGTATTACAACTACGACTCGTGTTGAGAAAATTATAACCATACTGGGACAACTGAATCTGGTTATAAATAATAACCTTCCCTGCATGGAGCATCTAGATCCACAATGTGGAGGAGAAATTCTAGAATCTGTTATGTTAAAATGGACTCCACCAATCAATAAGACTATAAATCCATTTGTAGTGGATCAGTGGATAGGTTCCGTAGAGAATATATTTCTCTCATTGGTATGTAATGAAAGTGATAGTTTAATAAAGGTATTTTATCACCTCTTTAGAGATGCTAATCAATGGTGGTTTTTTATTCAAAACACAAATGAGGAAGAATAAATTAAATATTTGGAATGGAAATATATTAAGAGAATTTTCTAAGAAAAATATTTCCTACATGAATAGTGAATAGATATGGTGAGGCAATTCATGAGTATGAAACAAAAAGAGGATGAAATTATTAAAAATTATTAATACAACTTTTTAAGGTTTTAAAGGAATGTTTTAGACTACATAGTTAATCTAAGGAGTGAGATTGATTGATTCATTGAGGGCATAAAACCATTCCAATGAAGGGAATTGGTCTCCCCAAATATCTTATCATACGATGATATATTCTCTTATGGTATAAAGATAGATAGATACTTATCTATGTCTTATGACTTTAAGGGATAAGAAGATAAGAATAGGTTATTTGAGTACTGAATTGATAAATGGATGAATAAAAACTGGAGATCTCCAATATGTGATACTTCTAGAAATAAATGTCATGCTGCCTACTTAAACGGGAAAATAGTTTATTACATGTTTGGGGAAAAAATTCATCAATCCTATGATTTAAAGGGAATGGAACAAGATAATAATGTTCAATACTAAAATTATATGGAGATATGAAGCAATGAAAATTATTGTCTTAAATATCACAGAAAATATTACCTAAAAAATCCAAGGGAGAAAGGCATAGCATATTTGATCACATTATTGGAGGTTAAAGTTATTAATAATGTAGTGGTAAGTACAATAATAATTTCATAAAACTTATCCAATGAATTATTTAATTCCAGATCATCCCAATCATTTAAATCCTCCCATTTTTCAAAGAAAATTAAAAATATCATGTTTGATTTAATAAAGGAGTCATCTTTAAAAACTCTTAAGGTAATTAATATGGCAAAAAATATAGATCGTTCGACCTCCTTTATAGGAAATAAACAATATATAGTTGAAATCCTTATTATCAAACCTATGGTTGATTTTGATATAATCCCTAGTATATAATCGATTCCAAAATATGATGTGAAAATATATTGTAAGAAGAAGCGAGAAAACATCATCTATGGATGTGTAATGAAATATTTAAATTGAGGATCTACATATTGTACAATAATACAATGATATATTTCCATTTCATTTACCTAGACATACTCTAGATCGGGAAATTGATTTTTATATCTTTTTATTCTCTAATGCATGGACAATATCAAGGATTCATTATTGAATACCAACTATGGAATTAATGGAGCTAATGAAAAAACACAAGGAGTCGTGTAATAAGGGATATATTCTCCCTAGTTTTCCTCTATGGGGAGCCCATGTTATCTTTTTCAAGAAGAAAGATGGATCCATGACATTGTGAATTGACTATAGAGAAATCAATGTTATTACAATAAATAACATATATTCCTTTCCACACATTGATTATTTATTTGATCGAATTCACTGAGCTCAATATTTTTATAATATTGAACTTCGGTCAGGATAACATAAATTGTGCATGAGCAAGGAAGATATTCCAAAGATTTCATTTCGAAAAAAGTATGGAAATTATGATTTTCATGAAATTCCATATTGAGAGACTAATGAACACTCAATTTTTATGGATATAATGAACAAAGTGATCAAGTAATATCTTATTGATTCATTTTTTGGTATTTAATGATGATATCTTTATATATTTCAACCCATATGAGGTTCATGAGAACCACTTCTGGGTTTTTCTAGAGTCTCTTAGAAGAAAAGAGTTGTATGTGTAGTTTAGAATGTGTGAATTATGGATCCAAACAATTTCTTCTCATGGAAATGTTTTATATATGGATAGAATCTCAGTTCATCCTATTAAGACATAAGGGATTGAGAAATATTCAACAATAATGAACATAAATGAGGTACGTAGTTTTATTGGTTTATTGGGTTATTATCATTATTTCATTCAAAACATTTCCCAATTAGCAAACCCATTAACCAATATTACTCATAAAGGAGTAGTGATTGACTGGAAAGAATAACATGATGATTTATTTAACGAATTAAAGAAGATATTAGTTAATTCTATGATCTTGGATCTACCATTGGGAAACGGTGTGTTGGTGATTTATTGTGACACATAAAAGAAAAGACTTTTTTATATCCTTATGAAGAATTATAGAGCTATTTCTTATGCATCATGGCAGCCAAAACCCCATCAACAATACTATATAAAATGTGATATTGAGTTTGAAGCTATAATATTTTCTCTAAAAATTTGGAGACACTATCTCTATGGAGAAATATGTGAGATATATATTAATCACAAGAGATGAAATATGTATTCTCATAAAAATAACTCAACATGTGGCCAGGGATATGGATCGAGCTACTCAAGGATTATAGATGTTCAATACACTACCTCAAAGAGAAAGAAAATATGGTCATATATGCATTGAGATGGAAGGATTTTATAGTTCTAAAAAATTGGGATTGAAAAGGATCTAATGTATATGGATTAATAAAAGATGGATATGGGAATTATCATGGAAGGTGAAACAACATTCATTTCTCAATTTAATTCCTAACCACATTTATTGGAAAGGATTAAAAGTACAGAGTCTGGTGGTGAGAATATTCAAAATAAAATTAAATCTATGAGTGATGGGATGTTGGCGGACATTGTGATGAAGATGCAATTATGAAATTTGTGTGTAGGTCATGTTCTCCCTCTATAACTGAGCTAAAAAGGTAGTTATTGGATGATGACTATTGATCGAATATTTTTATACACCCTGGTATCACTATGAAGTATAGATATTTGAAAGAACATTCTTGGTGGGATAAAATGAAGTTTGAAAATTTTTATTATGTATCAATATGTTTATTATATTGATAGGTTAAGGATGGACAACAACATCCTAGAGGATTCATGCAACCTCTTCTTCTACCTATATAGAAATGAGATGGTGTTACTAGGGATTTTCTCACTAGATTACCATATAATCCAAGAAATAATGATGTTATATGGGTAATTGTAGATCAACATACCATATCTACAATTGCCTAACTATAAGGGAATATTTTCCACTAGAGAATCCTACATGAATTTATATTAATGAATTTTTAAGACTTCATATGGCACCTATTTAAAAATTTTCTAATCATGAATCAATATTTACATTTATATTCTAGAAAAAATATTCATAAACTTGTTGATACTGAGCTTCATTTGAGTATTATTTATCACCCTCAAACCGACAGGCAGTCTGAAAAGACCATTTAAACAATTGAAGACATATTTAGATCATGCTCCCTTAACATTCAAGGTATGTGGGATTAGTATTTACCTTTGGTAGAGTTTGACTACAATAATAGTTTTCATACAAGTTTTGAAATGAAACCCTATGAAGCATTGTATGGAATGATATTTCGTACACCAACTTATTAGGATGAAGTTGGTGGAAGTAAGCTTATAGGCCTTAAATGTATGGAGGAAACAAAAAAAATGTTAACAGAAATTCAAACTCATATCAATGAACCTCAAAGTAGTAAAAATACCTATGCTCATAATCAATTTATGGATTTGGAATTTCAAGTGGGAGACCATGTTTTCTTGAACTTATCTTCATGGAATGGTGTTCTACGATTTGGAAAGAAAGGAAAACTAATCCCCATGTGAATTGGTCCTTTTGAAGTATTGAAGAGAGTTGGAGATATGGATTAACATTTAGAGATGTATAATAGACTTTATAAAGTACAAAATGTCTTCCACATATTGAAGTCAATTAAGTATTTTCCAGACCAAATTCATGCCCCCACATCTAAAGGAATAGATTTTGAACCTATATTTTCTTACTGTGAATATTCAATTCGGATTCTAGACTCTAAAGAATAGGTGTTGATGAATTATATTACTCAGATGGTACAAGTAGTTTGGAAAAATAAAAAAACATGAAGACATGATGTGGGAACCAGGGGATGATATGATTAAGTACAACCCTAATCTTCTTATGCGGTGGAATTTTGGAAATTTCGAGGATGAAATATCTATAGGGGGGTAGAATGTAACGACCTAGAATTCTATCAATGAAATTTCCCTTGTTAAAATTATTTCATAAAGAATAAATCATTTAAAATCACTTATATATCACAATATAAAATTTATAAATGAAAAATGAATGAAATAAGAGGCATTTTTATAATATAAAGAAATTATACTAATGAAATAGTAACTATCCCTAAGGAGTAGTAATATAACCTTTATGAAGAGTAAACTGGTCCAATGAATAGTAACCTCACCCTTGAATGTATCGTTAAAATTTAGATATCTTGTGAATTAATGTATGATAAAATTATATCATAGTATAATTAAATAAATATTTTAATAATTATAGATTAATAGTTGGTAGTTTTGTAAGTCATAAATATTTTATTACAGTTTTATTATTACAAAAATAATTTAAAATAAAATTTATTTTCAGAAAACATATTCATAAATTAATATTTTTTTGGCTCATTATTTTAAGATACTTTTATATGGCCTTAGATAATTTTTCAAAGAGTTATACAATCAGTTATAATTTTAAAATTTATATTTTTGAAGTAATTGATTATATTAACTAAAAATTAGTTTTATCATACTATGAAAATTATTTTCATAAAATAGAATTTATTTTTTTAATCTACACTTCAAAAAATAGTTAGGGTAAATTTGTGAAATTCTACTAAAATAATTGAATTTTTGTTGAATATTAAAATGTGATAATTTATTGTAAAAATACAATAAATGTTAAATACACCATTCGTTGATTCATTGATGATGTAAGAACCATAACCTCTAATATATATTCATTATTTTAATATAATTAGTGTTAATTATCAATCTATTCCTAGTTTTTAGGAAGAATAATTTACTAATGAAGAAAATAATGAGAAAAAACCCCTCTCCCCCACTATAAATACCACCCCTCGCAACCTCCTATCCTCATGTCTTGAAAGATTTAGGCCATGTAAAATTTCATCCAAAAAATCCTTGAAATCCTCTCTTTGATGTCCAAGACCCTTTTTTCTCCAAAAAAATACAAAAACCAATCCCCTTAAGGGGTTCCTCTAGGAGGAGAATTCAAGAGTTAAAAAGCATCTTTCTTATTTTTATTTTCTTTTTAATTTCATTTAACTTTATATCATTCACCAACATAACCATTCCAAAGAGACATGATAATAGTAACATAATTCATATACATAAATTATATCATGTTAATGGAATATCAATCATCAAAATATTTCTCTCTTTATTTTATTCTATAAATGAAAATAATGCCCCGGATGTGTCAATTTACTAACAACATGGATGATGCATTTTCATTTCCCACTATCACCTTCAAGTATTGTCATAAAAAATTATGATAAAAAATATAATATCTGTATTATATTCAATGTGATTATTTGGAACTATTATATAAAAATTATGTTAAATAATAATAATGAACTAGTTTGATATTATCTAAAAACAACCAAAATAATCTAAACGAGTATCACTAACTTCTTATCGAATGATTCATCCTCAACAAAAAAAAATATTTCCATTAAATATATTGTATTTTAAATATTAACATATAAAATAAATTCTAGATATCTTTTCCCATTTTTCATTAACATTAATACTCATATAATGGAAAATTGATCGTGAAAACTAAGGAAATGAAGGCTCTCAAATAATAAAATTTTATTATATAACTCATAAAAAAGACCATAAATGAACTATATAAAATTATAATATATTAAATACAGGTATAAAAGGTTATGAATTGAATTTTTAATGAATCTAATTTTACTAATTAGGACTTTAAGTTCAAGTGAAGAACACTTTTGGACATAAGGTAAGGGTTTCTTCCCAAACCTCCATTTTCCATTCGGGATAAGATTTTTCTAATTTTAACCTAATATATTATTCTTCATTATTGTTATATAATTCTTCAAAATTAAATGTATATGTCACACACTCATTTATCTAAATCATTTTATCTCTCTTTTAAAGTGAAATACATGTTTTATAATGTTTCTTTATCAATTATTCTTGATAAGCAAACCCAATTAAAGGGAACATCCAAATTTTATACCTATTTTCAAGTATTACAGATAACCTATTTTAAAATTACATTACTTTTATAAAATATCAAATTTTGTATCATAAAATTATATTTATTCATTACTATTGTTATACAAATATTTTGGAAAATAAAAACTATTTTTCCAAAAGAACTCTTCTTTACAAAGTAAAATGGGTATTTCTCTAAAATAATCCATCCATGATTTTGTTAGAGTATTTTGATATATTTCAACACCTATTTTTAATCTTATTATTTATTGAGATTTAACTCTAATTATTATCATATTCCATATTTTATTAAATGGTTTATAATTGGTTTTTATGTGGATGTATTATCTTAATATCATTCACCACAATACACAGAATGGTTAGTGATTATGTTTACATATTGGGAAATATTATTTAAATTTCATATATATATATATATATATATATATGTTTAACCCCATTCTTATGACGAAGGCATTGGACTAAGTAAAACAAGTTTGGGCCCACTATATTCCCTCAATTCATTGGTAGGTCTCATGATACAAAATAGAAATGGTATCAGCCGAGGCCTTAACCTTTTATTTTTAGGTGGATTGGCCAAGGCCTTGACAAAAAGTTTATGATGTCCAGAATATGAATTCATTATTATGATTTTTAATTTATTATTCTTTTTAATATTTAACTAGTATAATATACATTTTTATTATTCATTCTCTAGTTATTATTTCTATGGAATAATTTATTCATATTTTATTCACACCATATTATGCTCATGTTTATGTTCAAATTGAATGTGTTTTTGGTCATTCACCATGCCTTATTTTTTATATTAGATCTCACTGTATTACTTACCCTTAATAAGAATCTAAGATCACCCCTTTCTTCTATTTTATTTTTCCCTAGGATTCAATGATGTAAATTATGATTGAATTTCATGGATAATATAGGATTTATGGATGTTTCTAGTGGAGTTTCTTATTGTTTTTTCCATCATTTGGTAATGTAAAAGTAATTATTGTATCTAGTTTTATAAATATATTAAACTATTTAGTCCTATGGGATGCTAAATCTTTTATTATTATACTAATGTATTAATGTAAGGCCATTGATCTAGGGTTCAGGTCTATACAAAGGAGCACTATGTCATAAACCCTACAATATGCCTATTCATTCATAAACACCAACACATGCGGTTCACATAAAAATTTATCTTGGTAATCCAAGGATGTACTTCCCATTTAGAGGCATGAGACACCTATATCAATTCATTATTAATGTCTCTATGTACCTAGAAATTCACATGAATGTGCATAATCATATCCTCATTGATATCCTAACCTAATTGTGGGCCCTCTCCTAGGTCACTATTCCTAAAGACTAACCTCTTGGGGTCAAAAAGATATATCATATTTACTCATTCAATATAAGAATATGTCATTACCAATGCTGTAAAATTTTTATTCCCATCATACTCCCGAACCTCTAGTAGAATTTGATATAATAGAGTCATCAACTGCTACTCACTTGTAGCTTCTTGTACGATATGTGTATGAGTCATCTAGATCAGAGCATCATTGACTACATTTAGATTCTTAGAAAAAAAAGTGAGTTCAAATTTGAATTATGATTGGTATTATAACCATATACACTATATGATGTTAAATTCACACATATTAGAAATGTATTTGAGACTTTGATGGTCTGTGTAAATGATGAACCATTATACCAATATATAATGTCTCCAACAACATAATGATTAAACCACATATTCCACTATGTCATCATGAATATGGTAGTTTTTATCGTGATCCCTCAACTAACGATACCCACATTCCATAGCATACTCATCCAACATCATGGATGGTCCTAGCCGTACTCTGGAGACAACACATTAAACTATATAACTTCTTCACTGCTCTATAAGAATCATAATTAGTGCTGAATTCAATATCTCATTCATCTCTTGAAAAACAAATTAATAGGATTAAGACCCTAAAAGATAACACCCTTCTTAGTAAAGCTTATAATATGTACTTCTAGGCATTAAAAGTGTTAAATAACAAGCCTATAATATCCTGTTATCCCCATGAAACACTATATAGCAAAGAAATTTTTTTGATACAACCATTAAACCATGGATCTCAACTTGTCTAAGTCAAAAAATATCCCCATATCTAAGATAATTTGACCTAGTATATTAACGTTATCAATCTAGAAGTTTAACAATGTAATCTTACAATATATATGATGCTCTCTCAGTGTATTTAGTAGGATTTCATGATTTTTTTCAAGGTTATTTCTTGTATAAGAATAAACCAAGATTTCATCCATGAATACTGCAACAAATTAATCCAGATATGGATAGAAATCTTAATTTATTAGATCTATGAAAAATGTTGGCCAATTCATGATACTGAATGGAATGAAAAAATAGTATTTATTCCCAAATGTACTGTGAAATGTTGTATGTTGTATGTATTATGGCCTCACATGCAGTTGGTGAAGACCAGACTGTAGATCTATCAACGAAAATACCCTCTGTCCTTAGATATTAACTAATAAATCATCTATGTATGGTATAGGATACTAGTTATTAATTATAAGCCGATTCAATTTCTGAAAATACACAAAAAACCAATGTGTTCCATCTTTCTTCTTGGTGAAATGTATAGTTCAACCCCATGGTGAAGTATTGGATATTATTCTACCCTTAGCTTCTAATTCTTCAAGCTACTTCTTATGTTCTTAATGTTTAGTAGGTTACATTTGATAATTAGTATAGTAAAATTGTGTATCTACTAGAAATATCTCAATATTAAATCATCCTCTCTCATAAGAGGTAATCGAGAATCTGTATTTGGGAAGAAATCCATGAAATGAATAACTATAGGGGTAAATCATTTGACTACACTCCGTGATTTCTCATAAAGAGAAATGAGATCTAGGGTACAATTCCATCTATCCCATGATTTATGGGTCCAAAAAAATTTATTTGGAAAACCCATTCACCCTTAATAATATATTCACCACCCTCGGGTGATGATAATGTCACCATCCATTGATAAAAATTAAATGGGATCAATAACGGTCTAACCAGTCCATTACAAGAATGATTTCTACACCATAAATCCATTGGATAATGAGGTTCCTCAATAATTAAAACCCACCAAATATGATGGGAAAATCCTTAAATAAATGTATACAATCAAATCACATTCCCAATAGAGTATCCAGAGCCATTACACCACAAAACTACTCAATTTCATGTCTCCCAATTTATATAATCACCACAGAAGTAAAAAAATGTGAAAAACATTCATCAAATAAATAATATACTAATGTATATGCTACTAGAATAGTACCCATAACATTATAAGTTCTAGGATTATACTCCACTGGGCATATGGAACTTCCCAATACCACAGTATAGAGTCAGTCTGGCCATTCTAACTGGGCATTCTCTACTTATGTTGTCTCTCATAATAATGTATCCCACATCCATGACTACATATTTTGCATAATAGACTGTTAGTATTCCATCTTCTTATAGGATGTTAATATGCTACTCCCATTTCCAAATGTGGAGTTATTGTATTCCCCTTATCACTAAGATCTATGGGAATGGTTATGGAATACCACTACAGATGTATAATATTTTCAAATGATCGGTGTTAGAATATATCTTTATTGAACTTGGTCTTCATATTACCTAGTTTTTACATTGGTGGAATATCACATACTATTAGTACATGTCATTTGACTAGAACTTTCCCCAAAAGAAGACTAAAATAGCCACTTCAGGCCACTATATGAGTCACTACCTAGTCTTACTATAGAACTACCATGTCCCACACCATCAACTTCCCTCAATTTCCACTAAGTGATGATGTCCTTGTTCACTATATCTGAAACTATTGTCAAATAGAATATAATAACATAATATTGGATGGCATATACTAGACCATCTCTCAGTCATTAGATCTTTAGCAATGATATTAGAAATGAAACACTAGAGAATTTTGAAACAAGAGGAGTACTCCATCATGGACAAGGAACCCTAGTGAAGGTTCATAATTTCCCTGGACCTCTCAACTATCATTTTCTATAGGAAAAAATAATCATAAATTTATCACCAAATCCATACCGACTATATCCTGGTGTTGACTAGCTATAATGATGATTTCCTCTAATCACATGGTGGAATCATGTATCATGGGTGTTTATAGATTCAACCACCTCTTCTAAGGAATCTCTAGAATCTTGAAAATTGATAAAATGTCCTCTAACCATTTTTTAACATTTTGGAGGACACCATCCCCTAAGAATATTGGTGGATAAATCTACTGAAATTTCCATGTCAATTTATTCATAGATGGGGAGCTCCCTGAATGGACTACATATACCAAAGGAAACACTCTTTGAACTGAGAATTGGTGCCTAAATCTAGTATATTAGGTACTTTTTCAAGATGTATTACATGAGGTAATATTGGTGGTTCATGTTCCACAACCACTATGGCATAGTAATTTGTCACTTCCTGGTACACAATCTGATATCGCGGGGGTGGTATATTTCTATAATTTTAATCCCACTTCTTAAAACATAATTGATAATAAAAAATATCACAAATCATTAAGTACGACATATACAATTCCTTCCTATACGAGATTAAACATCCATATACCTTCTCCTAATTACAGGTCTATGCAATTCAAGAAGATCATTATAGTCATAAAAGATACTCCATAATTCCCACTACTAAGGTTGTATCTGGGTTAAGGGCCCATATCACATATAAAAGGTCCAGGTATATTAAGTTTCAATCATAAGGAATAATGTAAAACACAATTTAAAAGACAATTAGCATCCAATTTTAATAGTAACAATCATATAAGAGTTTAAAAATATTCCTAAAAATTTCATTTATTTATATATATTTATAATAATATATATTTAACCAACCACTTATTGATATTTTATCTATTCAAAATTTATAAATTCTTTCTCTTAATAAGATTAAATATAGTACCCCATATAACTACCTCCAACATTTATAATATCTTAATTATACAAATCACCATTCCCAATTTGTAAAGGTAGATGAATTTTATAAATTGACATTTTAATTCATTTAATTTCAACAACTATTATTTCAGCCCATGTGACCAATGGTCCCTAACTCTAACATACTATAATTTTTTTCTTAGAGTACCACCATTAATATATAAAAGAAAATAAAATTTAGGTTGATAAAGAAACATTAAATAACAAATTATTTGTATCTCTATGAGAAACATTAGTGAAATTCATATTTAATTGTCTAGGAACTTAGATCAACCCCATTAAATACATGCAATGAAAGTAATTAGATACACCTAGATGGAATGGAACAATATAAGACATGTAAATCCAAACTCCCTTATTATGATGTATATACATCACATACATTCTTTACCAGGCCAATGGTAAATGAAAAATCCATAAATATCCCATCATAAAACAAGTAAATCACTCCAAAATGAAATCAATATAATTTTGAAAAGAGAAATAAAAAAATAGGTCCCTATTGGAGTTGGTGGCCTAGAACCAAATAATTTGTACTTTATTCATTAATAAAGATCTTATCATATCTTGATTGTTCATTTGTGAGACAATGCATATGATAATGTCTTAAGGATAGTCGTTGAATTAAAGCGTCATAGTGGATCCCTTCTATGATGTGAACTCGGGAGTTCTATAACATTTTTCGTGAATATATTTTATATGGCCAGATGATTTTATTTGAGGGACGTAAATAATACATGGCATTAGGGGTGAGGACTCATAAAACATTGAGGCACATTCTCATGGTGTGTTCCCTTGGTAATATCAAGGAGGATATTATGAGAATGAGACCCACCATTAGGAAATCCACATTTCATAGGGTCATTGGACGTTCCTATCTGCGAACGTGTGTATTTTTCCTTATACTTTAAGATTATAATTAATGAGTATTAAAACATTCACACTTAGATATATTGACAAAAACATAGATGAAACATTATTTCTAGCGAGATAGGATACGTTGGGTGTGTCACGAGTGATACTGTATTAATAGATAATGCAAGAAAGGATTTTTCCCTTTATGTTCCATAATGAAAGCAGATATCTCAGGCCCTTTGTGGGAACTGATATAGCCTAAATAAATCCATCATCATGGTGAGGAATAGGAAAGCTCAATTCTAGAAACTCAATGAAATAATAATCAGGCACATTGGTTAATGGCACTAGCATGCAACCTGGTTGATTCGAGATATTGAGACAAATTGATTATATTACATGGTAAGAATTCGTAGGAGGTGATACATCATTATTGCATTAACTTCTTTCTATATTGGTGCCTTGGTCTATTTCTAGATGTTAACCTTGGAATTTAAGAAGCCTCTGCCTAATGCCACTAATAAAAAGGCCTAGAGGGTCAAACACTAAGTGTGTCCAAGTATCTCATTTAAATATTAATTTAACAAGTTGAATAATGATTATTCCCGATTGTGGTTTAATAATTATTTAAGGATCCCTGATCACATGTATTTCAACACTAGTTTTTTGAGAGAATATATTGTGGGAGAAATAATATATTTATTAGTGAGTAATACAGTGATATTTATTTTTGAAATAAATATCCATTATTCAAGGTCTAATAAATGTGGTGGAGTAAATAAAAAAATGAAACCCAAAAGTACATGTCGTGTATATTAAATATACATGCCATGTATTTTTTCAGGGAATTTATGTGAAATAATATAATTTATTTAATTAAATAATATTAGATGTAATTTATTGGGTGCATTTTAGGTAATAATAATATTCAACTGTTATTATTAGACATGGGGTATGACAAAGAATTTAATTAAATGAATAAATGATTTTGGGTAATTAATTCATTTTATTATTCTATGTAATTAAATATCCCAATAAAATATTTCTCTGTAGCTAAGAATTTTTTGTGTTTTTTCACAATGGATCTTGAGAAGGCTCTCAAGCCAAGAGAGAATCTTTTTCTTCTAATAACACTCCCAATCTACAAGAAATAGATCATACTCCACTGGATAAAGGCAATTGAATAAGGAAATCTCAAGTGAATTCTGTTCTATGATAGCACCTAGAGATCACATCGACGACATCCATAGATATGTGGATCATGTGTGGATCACCACAAGAGGAATACTACATTTGGCTTCTATGACGCAACGATGGATCACATCGGATTAAGACCAGAAACATAAACGAAGAAATAATTCCATCAAGGTAATTTTTTTATTTAATTAAATTTATTATAACCAACAAATGATAATCTTATATATGGTTCTGGGACTCCCCTCTTTTCTTTTTCATTCTTCGTTCTATTCTTAGGATATGGAATTTTATTATCATGACAGATCTCAGATTGATTGTTGTTAAAGATAAAATTAATGTTGGGTACACCCACCAACGTGCTTCTACTACGCCCATAACATACATGTTTTATCAAAGGGGTATTATCATTGATTATAAAATAGAGGATCTCCTCTGGAGGTTCCAAGAATTCCTAGACGTACAAACCTAGAATATTCGGTGTGTATTGGGAAGTATACACCATATAGTCTAGGTTCAATGAATCAAACTATTCCACCAAATCAGGTCGTGTGTTGGAGTATTTCTAAGTCTTAAATGACACTATGTGTTGACCAGGAATAGGTGGCACACAGTTTTGGGATTACACGCCACGTGGTCCACTGAACACTGTGTGTAGTCCTTTCGGGTTACGGTTAGACAGTACACCTCGTACCCAGCTTTCCCAGCTGGAAAATGTGTTACACGAATACTACATGGTGTGTGTCCCACTTAACACACCATGTACTCCAAAAAATTTCTGAAATTATTCTGCAGGCCATGTCCCTGGGCGTGTTCTTTGGATGTATGGTGAAAAAATGTACATGTTCTGTAGTCAGAACTACACCTCATGTACTCATCCAAATTATGAATATTTATTAAAATTTATTATTATATTATACAAACCCTTGAGATGTGTACCATAGAGCAAGTGTAAAGCTGAGGCACAGCACATGATAGGTATTTTATATATGTTTGTTTAATTTAACATATGTTTAATGTTCATTTCTACTCATTGCGTAGTCCGTAAAGGGAATACATTGGGTTTCATCCAAGGTACAAGTTACGTACTAAGATAATTTTAAATGATTTTTTTTGATTAAAATTATGATGGATGAGAATCTCAAGGAAATTCAGAAAAAGGTTTTAAGATAAATAGGTTTGGTTAATTAAAGGTAATTAATTTATTTGAGCATTATTTATCTTAAACAAGAATGATTAATGAATTTAATGCTAGTTTTATTTAAGCATAAATATCATTGCATGCATGGATGATCATGAGATAGACAAATACCAATGTATGTGAATGGTTTCTTTTAATTTATTTATTTAAATTAAATTTGTTTGGGTGATATCTTTCTCCTCATTAATACGTAGGGCCTATGTGACCAATGATTCTTTTATGTAAACCCCCATTTTACCCCTCAACTACATTTGAGAAAAATTCATATGTAATGGATGGAGCTCCCAAGCTTTTGGAAGCGGCTCAAGTTAGAAGCCAAGGTGAAACCAATGCAAGGAGATACAAAGGTAGAGAGGTGGAGAGTTGTAAACACGAACCCAAAAGGTTCAAGGTGTTTCTCCCCTAGGTATTGGGTAAGATTATCAACAACTAGATAAAATAATCAATAGAACATTCTCATGATCATACAATTTTTTTTATTTTTATTAGTTGCATGGTTTATTTATTTTGGGGGTGTTGTCACGGTCACACAATTAATGAAATAATCAAGCATGCAATATGTAACTAAAATAAAACTGTCTTATGAGTAAAATATTATCTTATACCTGGTTAATCACTTAAGTATATCCCACTTAATATTAACAGGAATTTAATTAAAGATAATAAAATATAAATTTACCTATAAGTATAAAATCCATGAAAAAATTATCTTTTTTTCATAGCCTTCCATAATCTTGGTTAGAATCAAACCATAGTTCAAAGTTCTTGAACAATCCTAGTTGGGGTGCTTTCAATTATCGGGGAATTCTAATTAAAGATTTTGGGTTGATGTGACATGTTTTTCATCAAGGGTTTATTTCCATAGAATGACTTGGTGTTACCAAGAGGAAAAGTTTGAGGAAATCCCAGATACAAGGATTTCACGATTGGGGAGTCCACTCAGCGGATCAAGGAGTTGCGAGTTAATGCAGTTGGAATTTGGAATTCCTAACTAAAACCATGCAAGTTTCTTGACCAATCATAGTTGTGGTAATGAAAAGGGAAATATGGATCCTAACCACAAGAATATTTAAGAAACACAATATTCCAAAATCAATTTTGATGGCTATTGGATTTTCATAAAATAGTGGGAGACTAATAAGTATTAATTTATTTATTTGCCTCAGTTTTATCATAATAAAGTAGTAAATCATTTTTCATCTTAATTTGTAGAAATGGAAAGAAAAATTACTTCAAATATATCATTGAAAACCATACTCAAGAAGGAAAACCTTCTACCGACACCAATTTCCAAGAGTGGAAGAGGTGTTTACGCATCATCCTTCGCCACGAGATGAAATTGTATGTGCTGGAATAGCTTGTTCCAGTTGTGATGGGGAAAGAGACTAGTAATGAGGAACTATCTCCCTATATGAAACATATGGATAATTCCACATATGTCCAATGTTTCAAGCTATCATCCATGTCTAATGATCTCTTGATGAAATATTAAAACATGGATGTGTATAGTATTATTTCTTACCTTAAGGATCTCTACCAAGAGAAGGAAAGAGAGGAGAGATATGAGATCTCCACTGCATTGTTTACAACTAATCTTTGAGAGTTTGTCCTAGTTGGGCCTCATGTATTCATGCTTATTGGCTACATTAAATGCCTGGACGTCTTAGGGATTAAATTCCCGAATGAGTTGCCTACAGATCTCATCTTATCATCACCACCCAAGAAATCTCAAGATTTATTGTCTACTATAACATGAGAAACAATGAGAAGATTATGTCAGAACTTTTGACCTTAATTCATCAGGTAGATAAGGACATGGGGTGTGGAAAACCCACAGTCCTTATGGTTAATAGGAATGGAAGGACAAGGAAAAGGGTCTAATAAAATACAAACGGTCTGATGCACCTAATCATCGTCCCTTCAAGAAGGATAATATCCAAAGTAAGGGTAAGGAATGGGAGGTGGAATGTTTTTCATGTGGCAAGCCAGGCCACTGGAAGAGGAATTTCACCCAGAAGTGTTGGGACGCTAAATTTGTTTTTTTTCTAGTGTAGCCATTCCATTTCTACACATTGGGTATTAGATATAGCTTGTGGTATCACATGTATATTCAAATAAAAGAACCAAGTAGAATTAGAATGATTTCGAGAGACAAGGTGGATCTTCGAGCTGCAAATGGAATGAGGCAGGTTGGGTTGGACATTGGAAATTACCACCTCTCATTTCCAACTGGGATGATTTTGGTTTTACATAACTGTTATTATGTGCCTAGTGTAACCATAAACATAATTTCGGTGTCATTTTCTGATATGGAGATATTTATTTTTATGTTTGGAAATAAGGGTTGCTTGTTTAATAAGAACAACATATGTTATGGTATATCACATTTAAATAATGGTTTGTATGTATTAAATTATGAAAAACAAGTGTTGGAAATCGATAATGAAACAAACTCACATGACTCATACATCACCTAGTTTTTTCATCACCGTCTCTGTCATGTAAAGGAGAAGTGCTTGACAAAGCTCTACCAAGATGGCTATTTAGGCTCTAATGAGCTAAAACCACTTGATTGTTGTGATGCTTTTTTACAAGGTAAAGTGACCAAGATGTCTTTCATTAGATAGGGTGATAGGGACATAGAGCATCTAGGATTGGTCCACATAGATGTGTGTGGACCATTTCTAATAGAAGCTAGAGGTGGATATTCTTACTTCATTACTTTTTATGTTGATTTGAGTAGATGTGGATATGTCTACTTAATGAGGTATACGTCAAGATCCTTAGCGAAATTTATGGAATTCAAGAATGAAGTATAAAATCAGCTTGGTAAGAAGATAAAGATTCTTTGATCAGATTGAGGTTTATAATATCTGAACCAAGAGTTTATCGATCTTCTGTGGGAGTTTGGGATTCTATCTCAGATCACTCCTCCTTATACATCATATTTTAATGGTTTTAGACAAAGGATGAACCGCACCTTTTTGGACATAGTGAGGTCGATGATGAGTCATGCAGATCGTCCATTATCCTTTTGGAGATATGCATTACAGACTGCAGCATACACATTAAACTGAGTACCAACTAAAGCGGAAAATGGAATTCCCTCTAAGTTATGGAATGGAAGGAACCCCATTTTGTCGCTCACACATGTATGGGGATGCGAGGAATTTGTTAAGGACTTATCAGGAAACAAACTAGAACCCTAGGGAATGTAGTGTATCATTATATGATATCCTAATGAAATGGAAGGATATTACATATATAACCCTTCAGACAAGAAAGTGATTGTCGCCAGACAAGCCTTCTTTCTTGAGAGGTAGCACATCTTCAAAAAGGATAGTGGTTGAAAGATTGACATTGATGAAGTTGATGCTAAAGATACACATGACTTGGTATAGGAACAAGTTCTACAGGTCCCCATGGAAGAGGTTCTATAAAACCAAGTACTGTGTAAGAGCTCAAGAGAGGTAAGGGAACAAGGGAGATTTCGTTTCCTTGTCACCAAGGATGGTGAATCATTATTGTTGGAAAAAGAAGAACCTCTCTTCTACAAATAAGCAGTAGAAATATTAAAAGCTACAAGATGTCTATAATATATGAATTCTAAGATGGATTACATGTATCAGAACCAATTTTGGGTTCTGATCCATGAGCCAGTTGATGTAAATCTTGTTGGATGAAAATAGATATTCAAGAGAAAACTGGACATGGAAGTTCAAGTTAGTACCTATAATGTAAGGCTACTGGCTAAAGGATTCCGAAAATGTCAAGGAATGGACTATCACGAAACCTTCTCTCTAGTTTCCATGTTTAAATCCATAAGAATCATACTTTCCATAGCATATTACCATGACTAAAAGATTTGGGAAATGGATGTCCAAACAGTATTCCATAACGAGAACCTTCAAGAATATGTCTATATGACACAACCATAACAGTTTGTGACACCATGTGAAGCCAAATGGGTTTTCTATTTGCAGAAATACATTTATGGATTAAATCAAGCATCCAGGTCATGGAACATTCAATTTGATGATTATATAAAAGAATTTGGTTTCATTAAGACTGAATGTGAGGCATGTTTTTATAAGCGGTTTAATGGGAACGTGGTCGTTATCTTAGTTGTATATATTGATGACATATTGCTTATTGGGAATTAGGTACTAGTCTTATAGTCAGTTAAGGACTAGTTGATCAAGTGTTTCTCTTTGAAGGACGTGGGTGAATTAGCCTACATTCTAGGGATCAAGAACATTCATGAAAGATCCAAGATGCTACTTGGAATATGTCAGGGTATATATATTGACCAGATACTAAAGTGATTTAGTATGGAATAATACAAGAGGGGATTGGTTCCAATGTCACAGGGCCTACATCATTCTAAGAAATGTGTCCTCAAACAAAAAATCAAAATATAAAATGAGTAAGATTCTATACGCTTTGGCTATAGGATCCATCATGTATGTCATATTATGTACCAAGCTTGATGTTGCCTATGCACTGAGCATGGTAGGAAGATATCAAGCAGATCTTGGAGAACAATATTAGAATACTGTAATGACTATCCTTATGTATCTAAAAAGAACTAAGGATATGTTCCTGGTGTATGCAGGAGATGAGGAGCTTGTAATTAGAGGGTATGCTAATGGTGGTTTTCAAACAGATTAGAACGATCTGAAATCACAATCTGGATATGTTTTCTGTCTCAATGGAGGAGTTCTGGGCTGGAAGAGTTCAAAAAAACCAGTTATCACTGATTCTACAGTGGAGTCTGAATATATAGTGTCTTTTGATGTAGCCAACAAAGCCGTCTAGATTTAGAACATTTTCCATGATCTTGATGTGGTGCCTAGTAGTGAAGATCATATCACATTATAATGTGGTAATACTGCAGCGGTGGATCTTTCAAAAGAACCAAGGTCACATCAACATACAAAGCACATACTCCGGATGTATCACCTCTTGATGGTTTTCTGTCAAAGGGGTGAATTTGAAGTGAGAAGAGTGTCCAAGGAAGATAACATGGTGGACCCCATTACTAAACACCTATCTCAGCAGAAGGATGAATATCATGTTAGAGCTAGCGGGTTAAATTTTTTTTTGCAGTTGGCACTAGTCCAAGTGAGAATCTGTTGGAGTTGGTGGCCTAGAACCAAATATATTGTACTTTATTCATTAAAAAATACCTTCTCACATCCTGATTTTTCTTCTATGTGAAAATGCATGTGATAATATCGTAAGGATAGATGTTTCATTAAAGGGTCATAGCGGATCCCTATAATGATGTGAACCCGGAAGTCCCATAACACTATTATTGAATATATGTTCTATGGTCGTATGAAGTTATTAGAGGGACACAAATAATACATGCCATTATGGGTGAGTACTCATAAACATTGAGGAAACTTCTCATGGTGTGTACCCTTAGTAATATCCAAGAGGATATTATGAGAACGAGACCCACCCATAGGAAATCCACATTTCATTGTGTCATTGGCTGTTTATATCTGCAGACATGTTTAATGTTCCTTAGACTTTAAGATTATTATTTATGTGTAAAACAACTCATGAACATAGATGTATTGATGACAATCGTGATGACACATTGTTCACAACTAGTTAGGATATGTTGGGTGCAACACAAGTGATACTACATTAATAGATGATGTGAGAAAGGATTTGTCCCTTTTGTCCATAAAGGAAGTAGATATGTCAAGACCTTTGATGGAATTGATATAGGCTAAATATATCCATGGATATGGTGAGGAATGAAAATGTTAAATTATAGAAAGTCAAAGAAAGAATAATCGAGCACATGGGCTAATGGTACTATCATGAAACCCGCTTGATTTGAGATATCTAGACAATGGGATTATATTACATGGTAAGCATTCGTAGGTGGTGACACATCATTACGGTGTTAAATTCTTTCTATATTGTTTCCTTGGTGTGTTTCTAGATGTTAACCTTGGAATTTTAGTATGACACACCTAATGCCACTAAAAAAGAGGCCTAGAGGGTCAAGCACTAAGTGTGTCCAAGTATCTCAGTTAAATATTAATTTAACAAATTGAATAAATATTATTCTCGATCGGGGTTTAATAATTTTTTAATGATTATTAGTTGAATTTATTTTGACACTAGTTATTTGAGAGAATATATTATGTTTAAAATAATATATTTATTAGCATGTAACGTAGTGATATTTATTTTAGAAATAAATAGCCATTATGCAAGGTCTAATAAATGTGGTGGAGTAAATAAAGAAAAATAAAAAAAAGTTCTTACATTTTATATTAAATATACGCGCTATGTATATTATCTAGGAATTTATTAGAACTTATATTATTTTTTAATTAAATAATATTTGGTGTAATTCACTGGGAGCATGTAAGGTAATAATAATAGTAAACTTTTATTTTTTGAAATGGAGTATTACTAGAAATGAAATGAAATGAATAAATTATTTCGGGTAATTAATTCATTTTATTATTCTAGGTAATTAAAAATCCAAATTATATATTTCTCATTATCCTATCCATTTTTTTTGTTGTGCACAACGGATCTAGAGAAATCTCTCAAGACACGAGAGAATATTGTTCTTATAAGAACGCTCTCAAGATGTGAGAGAGAGATCCACCTCCACCAGATCAAGGTGATCGATGGTGGACATCACAACTGAATTCTCTTCCATGCTAGAACCCAGAGATCAGTTCAACGACGTCCAAAGATACATGGAGCATGTTTGGATCACCTCGAGAGGAATCCTACACTTTTATTCTATACTACAATGACCTATCACATCGGATCACGACCAAAAACATCAATCAATAAATAATTCTATAAAGGTAATTCTTTCCAATTAATTAAATTAATTATAACCAAAATATTATGATCATATCTATGGTTCTGGTACTCCCCACTTTTCTTTTTTCGTTCTTCGTTCTATTCAAAATATCAAGTTTTTTATTATCGTGATGGATTTCAGATTGATCATTGTTAACACTAAAATTAATGTTTGGTACACCCACCAACGTGATTCCACTATGCCTGGAACATAAAAGTGGTATTAAAGGGGCCATATCATTGATTATGATTATTTAGTTTTTAATTGGCGATTTAAACATTTAATAATTTAGTTGTTTCAATTCATGTTAATTGTTCATTAAATCTGAATCTTGAGATCTATTCTTCCTCCCTCGTTTATCATTCACCTTATAGGAAAAAAAATAACTTTTGATTTTGATTACAATAAAATAGTGGATCTCATCCAGAGGTGTCAAACGTTCCTAGCCATAAAACACCAGAATACACATGATGTATTCAGAAGTACATGCCTTGTAGTCTAGGTTCAATGAATCATTATGGTCCGCCAGATCAGGCCATATTCTGGAGTATTTCTAAGTCTTAAATTACATTGTGTGTTAACCAGGAACAGGTGGCACACAGTTTCCAGATTACACGCCATGTGGTCCACTAAACATGGTTTGTAGTCCTTTTAGGTTAGGGTTGGACCGTGTACCCTGCACATGGCTTGCCCGGCTGGAAACCATTTAACACAGATACTACACGGTCTATGTCCCACAAAACATGTTGTATACTCTAAAAATTTCTGAAGTACATCTACACGCCCTGTCCCTTGGTGTGTACCTCATATGGATGGTGAACAAAAGTACACACCATGTAGTTAGAACTACATGCCATGTATGCATCCAAATTAAGCAAATTTATTAAAATTTATTGTTATATTATACAAACCCTTGTGACGTGTACCATAGTGCAAGTGTAAAGTTGAGGCACAACACGTGATAGGTGTTTTATATATGTGTGTTTAATTTAATATATGTGTATTGTTCATTTTTACTCATTTGGTAGTTATGAATGAGAATTCACCAGGTTTCCTCCAAGGTACAAGTTACGTACAATGATGATTTTAAATTAATTTATCTGTTTAAAATTATGATGGATTAGAATCTCAAGGAAATCCAAATAAATTGTTTATGATAAATAAGATTGATTAATTAAAGATAATTAATTGATTCGGGCATTATTTATCTTAAAAAAGAACGATTAAAAAATTGAATTCTAGTTTTATTTATGCTTAAATATTGTTTCTTGCATAGATGATCATGAGCTAGACCAAGACCATTGTATGTGAATGGTTTCTTTTAATTTATTTATTTAAATTAGATTTATTAGCCTTTGAGCCTTCTCGTCATTAATATCTAGGGCATACATGTCCAATGTTTCTTTTATGTAAAACCCCATTTTACCCCTCACCTACATGTGAGATAAAAACATATGGAATGGATGGAGCTCCCATGCTAGTAGAGGCGGCTCAGGCTAAAAACCAAGGTGAAACCAATCCAATGAGATACAAAGGTGGATAGGTGGAAAGCTGTAAACATGAAAGCAAAAGGTACAAGGAGTTTCTCCCCTTGGTCTTGGGTTAGTTTATCGACCACTATATAAACTAACTAATAGAACAATATCATGATCATACCATTTTTTTATTTCTATCAGTTGTCTGTTTTACTTATTTTGGGTGTGTTGTCATGATCACATAAATAATGAATTAAACAAGCATGCAAGATGGAACTGAAATAAGACCGGATTATGCATAAAATATTATCTTGGACATGGTTAATCACATAATTATAGACCAATTAATATTAAAAGGCATGTAATCAAAGATAAAAAAATTGAAATTTACGTATAAGGATAATATCCCTTAAGGAAAATATCAAGTCGGTATGGCCTTCCATAATCTTGGTTAGAATCGAACCATAGTTAAAAGTTATTGACCAACCATATTTGGGGTGCTTTCAATTATCGGGGAATTATAATTCAAGGTTTTGGGTTCACATGACTTGGTTTGCATCAAGGGTCAACTGCCACAGCAAGACTTGGTGTGACCAAGAGGCAAAGGTTGAGGAAATCCAAGAGAAAAGGATTTCATGATTGGGGTGTCCACTCAGCAGATCAAGGAACTACAAGTTAATGTAGTTGGAATTTGGAATGCCTACCTAAAGCCCATCAATTTGATTGACCAACCATAGTTGGTGTAATGAGAAGTGCAATATAGATCCTTTCCACTAGAATATTCTGGCAACAGAGTATTTCAAAGTCAATGGTGAGGGCAATTGGATTTTGATAAAATAGTGGGAGACTAATAAGTATTAATTTATTTATTTTCATAGTTTTATCATAATAAATTACTAAAAATTTTCTCATCATAATTTGTATAAATGATAAGAAAAATTACTTTAAAAGTATCATTGCGAACCATACTCAAGAATGAAAGCCTTCTCACTGGCCCCAATTTCCAATAGTGGTAGAGGCATTTATAGGTCATCATTCACCACGAGAGGAAACTATATGTGCTGGAAGATCCTGTTATAGTTTCTCTTAGGAAATAGGCTAGTGACGAGGAACTATATCTCTATATGAAACATAAGGATGTTTCCATATATGTCCAATGTTTCATGCTATCTTCCATGTATAATGATCTTCTGATGCAACATAAAAACATGGATGTGTATAACATGATGTCTCACCTTAAGGATCTCTACCAAGGGAAGCCAATATAGGAGAGATATGAGATCTCCAATTATTGGTTTACAACTATGCTTAGAGAGTCCATGCCAGCTAGCCCTCATGTAGTCAAACATATTGGATACATTGAACTCTTGTACATCTTAGGGATTAAATTCCCTGGGTGAGTTGCATACAGATATCATTCTATCATCAATTCCCAGGACCTTTTCTAGGTTTATTGTCAGCTATAACATGAGCAACAATGAGAAGATTATCTCAGAACTTTTGAACTTAATTCTCCTGATAGATAATTACATGGGGCATGAAAAACCCACAGTCCTTATGGTGAATAAGGAAATGACAAGGAAAATGGGCCAAGAACATATAAACGGCCTGAATCCCCCGAGCATCGTCCCTCTAAGAAGGGAATAATTTAAGACATGTAAATTCATAATCTCCTATGATGATGTATATACATCACATAATTTCCATACCAGGACAATGGTAAATGAAAAATCCAAAAAATATCCCATCATAAAACAAGTGCATCACCCAAAATTGAAATCAATATATTTTTTAAAAGAGAAATAATGAAAAAAAATCCCTATTGGAGTTAGTGGCCTAGAACCAATTACTATGTACTTTATTCATTAATAAATACCTTATCACATCTTGATTGTTCTTCTATGTGATAATGTCTTAAAAATAGTTGTTTCATTAAAGGGTCTTAGTGGATCCCTACTATGATGAGAACCCCCGAAGTTCCATAACATTGTTCATGAATATATTTTCTATGGACGGATGATTTTATTTGAGGGAAAAAAATAATACATTCCATTAGGGGTGAGGACTCATAGAATTTTGAGGAACCTACTCATGGTGTGCACCCTTGGTAATATCCAGGAAGATATTATGAGAAGTATACCGACGAGTATAAAATCCACATTTCATAGTGTCATTGGATGTTCCTATCTGTGGACGTGTGTATTGGTACTTAGAATTAATATTATTATTAATGGGTATTAAAAAGTGTTCACTTAGGTGTATTGATGAAAACTATGATGGGACATTGTTCGCAGCGAGGTAGGATATGATGGGTGTGTTACAAGTGATACTGCGTTAATAGATAATGTGAGAAAGGACTTGTACCTCCTGTTCCCTAATGGAAGTAGATATCTCAGGCACATTGATGAAATTTATATAGCCTAAATAAATCAATGAGCATTGTGAGAAGTGGGAAAGTTCAATTCTAGAAAGTTAAAGAAAAAATAATTGAGAACATTGGTTGATGGAACTAGCATGAAACTCGCTTGATTCGAGATATCAAGACAAATGGATTATATTACATGGTAAGCATTTGTAATAGGTGACATGTCATTGTGGCATTAACTTCTTTCTATATGGGTTCCTTGGCATGTTTCTAGATGGTAACCTTGGAATTTAAGCAGGCTCCACTTAGTGCGATTGAGAAAGAGGTCTGGAGGGTGACACACTAAGTGTGTCCATGTATATCAGTTAAATCTGAATTTAAAATTTTAAATAACTATTATTCCAAATTGTGGTTTAATTAGTATTTAACGGTTCCTGATCATGTTTTTTTGACACTAGTTATTTTTGAGAATATATTGTGGGAGAAATAATATATTTAGTAAAGAGTAATGCATTTATATTTATTTTAGAAATAAATAGCCATTATTCAAGGTCTAATAAATGTGGTGGAGTAAATAAAGAAAAATTTATAACAAAAGTACAAACCATTTATATTAAATATAAACGTAGTGTATTTTTTCTAGGAATTTATTGGAAATAATATAATTTATTTAATTAAATAATATTAGGTGTAATTTATTAGTTGAATTTTAGGTAATAATAATATTCAACTGTTATTATTAGACATGGGGTATGACAAAGAATTTAATTAAATGAATAAATGATTTTGGGTAATTAATTCATTTTATTATTATATGTAATTAAATATCCCAATTAAATATTTCTCTTTAGCCAAGAATTTTTTGTGGTTTTTCACAATGGATCTTGAGAAGGCTCTCAAGCCAAGAGAGAATCTTTTTCTTCTAATAACACTCCCAATCTACAAGAAATAGATCCTACTCCACTGGATAAAGGAAATTGAATAAGGACATATCAAGTGAATTCTGTTCTATGATAGCACCTAGAGATCACATCGACGACATCCATAGATATGTGGATCATGTGTGGATCACCACAAGAGGAATACTACATTTAGATTCTACGACGCAACGATGGATCACATCGGATTAAGACCAGAAACATCAATGAAGAAATAATTCCATCAAGGTAATTTTTTTATTTAATTAAATTAATTATAACCAACAAATGATAATCTTATATATGGTTCTGGGACTCCCCTCTTTTCTTTTTCATTCTTCGTTCTATTCTTAGGATATGGAATTTTATTATCATGACAGATCTCCGATTGATTGTTGTAAAAGATAAAATTAAAGTTGGTTACACCCACCAACGTGCTTCTGCTACGCCCATAACATACATGTTTTATCAAAGGGGTATTATCATTGATTATAAAATAGAGGATCTCCTCTGGAGTTTCCAAGAATTCCTAGACGTACAACCCTAGAATATTCGGTGTGTATTGGGCAGTATACGCCATGTATTCTAGGTTCAATGAATCAGACTATTCCACCAAATCAGTTCGTGTGTTGGAGTATTTCTAAGTCTTAAATGACACTATGTGTTGACCAGGAATAGGTGGCACACAGTTTTGGGATTACACACCATGTGGTCCAGTGAACACTGTGTGTAGTCCTTTCGGGTTACAGTTAGACAATACACCTCTTACCCAGCTTTCCCAGATGGAAAATGTGTTACATGGAGACTACATGGTGTGTGTCCCACTGAACACACCATGTACTCCAAAAAATTTCTGAAATTATTTTGCAGGCCATGTCCCTGGGCGTTTTCTTTGGATGGATGGTGAAAAAATGTACATGTTTTGTAGTCGGAATTACAACTCATGTACTCATCCAAATTATGAATATTTATTAAAAATTATTATTATATTATACAAACCCTTGAGATGTGTACCATAGAGCAAGTGTAAAGCTGAGGCACAACACATGATAGGTATTTTATATATGTTTGTTTAATTTAACATATGTTTAATGTTCATTTCTACTCATTGGGTAGTCAGGAAAGGGAATACATTGGGTTTCATCCAAGGTACATGTTACGTACTAAGATAATTTTAAATGAATTTTTTTGATTAAAATTATGATGGATGGGAATCATAAGGAAATTCAGAAAAAGGTTTTAAGATAAATAGGTTTGGTTAATTAAAGGTAATTAATTTATTTGAGCATGATTTATCTTAAACAAGAACGATTAATGAATTGAATTCTAGTTTTATTTAAGCATAAATATCATTGCATGCATGGATGATCATGAGATAGACAAATACCAATGTATGTGAATGGTTTCTTTTAATTTATTTACTTAAATTAAATTTGTTTGGGTGATATATTTCTCCTCATTAATATGTAGGGCCTATGTGACCAAGGATTCTTTTATGTAAACCGCCATTTTACCCCTCAACTACATTTGAGATAAATTCATATGTAATGGATGGAGCTCCCAAGCTAGTGGAAGCGGCTCAAGTAAGAAGCCAAGGTGAAACCAATGCAAGGAGATACAAAGGTAGAGAGGTGGAGAGTTGTAATCACGAACCCAAAAGGTTCAAGGTGTTTCTCCCCTAGGTGTTGGGTAAGTTTATCAACAACTAGATAAACTAATAAATAGAACATTCTCATGATCATACAATTTTTTTTATTTTTATTATTTGCATGGTTTATTTATTTGGGGGTGTTGTCACGGTCACACAATTAATGAAATAATCAAGCATGCAAGATGTATCTAAAATAAAACTATCTTATGAGTAAAATATTATCTTAGACCTGGTTAATCACTTATGTATAACCCACTTAATATTATCAAGAATGTAATTAAAGATAATAAAATATAAATTTACCTATAAGTATAAAATCCATGAAAAAATTATCTTTTTTTCATACCCTTCCATAATCTTGGTTAGAATCAAACCATAGTTCAAAGTTCTTGAACAATCCTAGTTGGGGTGCTTTCAATTATCGGGGAATTCTAATTAAAGATTTTGGGTTGATGTGACATGTTTTTCATCAAGGGTTGATTTCCATAGAATGACTTGGTGTTACTAAGAGGAAAAGTTTGAGGAAATCCCAGATACAAGGATTTCACGATTGGGGAGTCCACTCAGCGGATCAAGGAGCTGCGAGTTAATGCAGTTGGAATTTGGAATTCCTAACTAAAACCCTACAAGTTTCTTGACCAACCCTAGTTGTGGTAATGAAAAGGGAAATATGGATCCTAACCACTAGAATATTTAAGAAACACAATATTCCAAAATCAATTTTGATGGCTATTGGTTTTTCATAAAATAGTGGGAGACTAATAAGTATTAATTTATTTATTTTCCTCAGTTTTATCATAATAAATTAATAAATCATTTTTCATCTTAATTTGTAGAAATGGAAAGAAAAATTACTTCAAATATATCATTGAAAACCATACTCGAGAAGGAAAACCTTCCACCGACACCAATTTCCAAGAGTGGAAGAGGTGTTTACGCATCATCCTTCACCACGAGATGAAATTGTACGTGCTGGAATAGCTTGTTCCAGTTGGGATGGGGAAAGAGGCTAGTAATAAGGAACTATCTCCCTATATGAAATATATGGATAATTCCACAGATGTCCAATGTTTCAAGCTATCATCCATGTCTAATGATCTCTTGACGAAATATTAAAACATGGATGTGTATAGTATGATTTCTTACCTTAAGGATCTCTACCAAGAGAAGGAAAGAGAGGAGAGATATGAGATCTCCACTGCATTGTTTACAACTAATATTTGAGAGTTTGTCCCAGTTGGGCCTCATGTATTCATGCTTATTGGCTACATTAAATGCCTGGACGTCTTAGGGATTAAATTCCCGAATGAGTTGCCTACAGATCTCATCTTATCATCACCACCCAAGACCTTCTCAAGATTTATTGTCTACTATAACATGAGAAACAATGAGAAGATTATTCCAGAACTTTTGACCTTAATTCATCAGGTAGATAAGGACATGGGGCATGGAAAACCCACAGTCCTTATGGTTAATAGGAATGGAAGGACAAGGAAAAGGGTCTAATAAAATACAAACGGTCTGATGCACCTAAGCATCGTCCCTTCAAGAAGGATAATATCCAAATTCAGGGTAAGGAATGGGAGGTGGAATGTTTTTCATGTGGAAAGCCAGGCCACTGGAAGAGGAATTTCACCCAGAAGCGTTGGGACGCTAAATTTGTTTTTTTTTCTAGTGTATCCATTCCATTTCTACACATTGGGTATTAGATATAGCTTGTGGTATCACATCTATATTCAAATAAAAGAACCAAGTAGATTTAGAATGATTTCGAGAGACAAGGTAGATCTTCGAGCTGCAAATGGCATGAGGCAGGTTGGGTTGGACATTGGCAATTACCACCTCTCATTTCCAACTAGGATGATTTTGGTTTTACATAACTGTTATTATGTGCCTAGTGTAACCATAAACATAATTTCGGTGTCATTTTCTGATATGGAGAGATTTATTTTTATGTTTGGAAATAAGGGTTTCTTGTTTTATAAGAACAACATATGTTATGGTTTATCACATTTAAATAATGGTTTGTATGTATTAAATTATGAAAACCAAGTGTTGGAAATCGATAATGAAACAAACTCACATGACTCATACGTCACCTAGTTTTTGCATCACCGTCTATGTCATGTAAAGGAGAAGTGCTTGACAAAGCTCTACCAAGATGGCTATTTAGGCTCTAATGAGGTAAAACCACTTGATTGTTGTGATGATTTTTTACAAGGTAAAGTGACCAAGATGTCTTTCATTAGATAGGGTGAGAGGGACATAGAGCTTCTAGGATTGGTCCACATAGATGTGTGTGGACCATTTCTAATAGAAGCTAGAGGTGGATATTCTTACTTCATTACTTTTTATGTTGATTTGAGTAGATGTGGATATGTCTACTTAATGAGGTATATGTCAAAATCCTTAGCGAAATTTATGGAATTCAAGAATGAAGTATAAAATCAGCTTGGTAAGAAGATAAAGATTCTTTGATCAGATTGAGGTTTATAATATCTAAACCAAGAGTTTATCGATCTTCTGTGGGAGTTTGGGATTCTATCTCAGATCACTCCTCCTTATACATCATATTTTAATGGTTTTAGACAAAGGATGAACCGCACCTTGTTGTACATAGTGAGGTCAATGATGAGTCATGCAGATCGTCCATTATCCTTTTGGAGATATGCATTACAGACTGCAGCATACACATTAAACTGAGTACCAACTAAAGCGGAAAATGGAATTCCCTCTAAGTTATGGAATGGAAGGAACCCCATTTTGTCGCTCACACATGTATGGGGATGTGAGGAATTTGTTAAAGACTTATCAGGAAACAAACTAGAACCCTAGGGAACTTAGTGTATCATTATATGATATCCTAATGAAATGGAAGGATATTGCATATATAACCCTTCAGACAAGAAAGTGATTGTCGCCAGACAAGCCTTCTTTCTTGAGAGGTAGCACATCCTCAAAAAGGATAGTGGTAGCAAGATTGACATTGATGAAGTTGATGCTAAAGATACACATGACTTGGTATAGGAACTAGTTCTACAGGTCCCCATGGAAGAGTTTCTACAAAACCAAGTACTGTGTAAGAGCTCAAGAGAGGTAAGGGAACAAGGGAGATTTCGTTTCCTTGTCACCAAGGATGGTGAATCATTATTGTTGGAAAAAGATGAACCTCTCTTCTACAAATAAGTAGTAGAAATATTAAAAGCTACAAGATGTCTAGAATATATGAATTCTAAGATGGATTACATGTATCAGAACCAATTTTGGGTTCTGATCCATGAGCCAGTTGATGTAAATCTTGTTGGATGAAAATAGATATTCAAGAGAAAACTGGACATGGAAGTTCAAGTTAGCACCTATAATGTAAGGCTACTGGCTAAAGGATTCCAAAAATGTCAAGGAATTGACTATCATGAAACCTTCTCTCTAGTTTCCATGTTTAAATCCATAAGAATCATACTTTACATAGCATATTACCATGACTAGAAGATTTGGGAAATGGATGTCCAAATAGTATTCCATAACGAGAACCTTCAGGAAGATATCTATATGACACAACCATAACAGTTTGTGACACCATGTGAAGCCAAATGGGTTTTCTATTTGCAGAAATACATTTATGGATTAAATCAAGCATCCAGGTCATGGAACATTCAATTTGATGATTATATAAAAGAATTTGGTTTCATTAAGACTGAATGTGAGGCATGTTTTTATAAGCGGTTTAATGGGAACGTGGTCGTTATCTTAGTTGTATATATTGATGACATATTGCTTATTGGGAATTAGGTACTAGTCTTATAGTCAGTTAAGGACTAGTTGATCAAGTGTTTCTCTTTGAAGGACGTGGGTGAATTAGCCTACATTCTAGGGATCAAGAACATTCATGAAAGATCCAAGATGCTACTTGGACTATGTCAGGGTATATATATTGACCAGATACTAAAGTGATTTAGTATGGAATAATACAAGAGGGGATTGGTTCCAATGTCACATGGCCTACATCATTCTAAGAAATGTGTCCTCAAACACAAAATCAAAATATAAAATGAGTAAGATTATATACGCTTCGGCTATAGGATCCATCATGTATGTCAAATTATGTACCAAGCTTGATGTTGCCTATGCACTGAGCATGGTAGGAAGATATCAAGCAGATCTTGGAGAACAATATTAGAATACTGTAATGACTATCCTTAAGTATCTAAAAAGAACTAAGGATATGTTCCTGGTGTATGCAGGAGATGAAGAGCTTGTAATTAGAGGGTATGCTAATGGTGGTTTTCAAACAGATTAAAACGATCTGAAATCACAATCTGGATATGTTTTCTATCTCAATTGAGGAGTTCTGGGCTGGGAGAGTTCAAAAGAACCAGTTATCAATGATTCTACAGTGCAGTCTGAATATATAGTGGCTTTTGATGTAGCCAACGAAGCCATCTAGATTTAGAACATTTTCCATGTTCCTGATGTGGTGCCTAGTAGTAAAGATCATATCACATTATACTGTGGGAATACTACAGCGGTGGATCTTTCAAAAGAACCAAGTTCACATCAACATACAAAGCACATACTCCGGAAGTATCACCTCTTGATGGATTTCTGTCAAAGGGGTGAATTTGAAGTGAGAAGAGTTTCTAAGGAATATAACATGGTGGACCCCATTACTAAACACCTATCTCAGCAGAAGGATGAATATCATGTCAGAGTTAGCGGGTTAATTTTTTTTTTTGTAGTTGGCACTAGTCCAAGTGAGAATCTGTTGGAGTTGGTGGCCTAGAACCAAATATATTGTACTTTATTCATTAAAAAATACCTTATCACATCTTGATTGTTCTTCTATGTGAAAATGCATGTGATAATATCGTAAGGATAGATGTTTCATTAAAGGGTCATAGCAGATCCCTATAATGATGTGAACCCGGAAGTCCCGTACCACTATTATTGAATATATGTTCTATGGTCTTATGAAGTTATTAGAGGGACACAAATTATACATGCCATTATGGGTGAGGACTCATAAACATTGAGGAACCTTCTCATGGTGTGCACCCTTGGTAATATCCAAGAGGATATTATGAGAACGAGACCCACCCATAGGAAATCCACATTTCATAGTGTCATTGGATGTTTATATCTGCAGACATGTTTAATGTTCCTTAGACTTTAAGATTATTATTTTTGTGTAAAACAACTCATGAACATAGATGTATTGATGACAATTGTGATGACACATTGTTCAAAACTAGTTAGGATATGTTGGGTGCGACACAAGTGATACTGCATTAATAGATGATGTGAGAAAGGATTTGTCCCTTTTGTCCATAAAGGATGTAGATATGTCAAGCCCTTTGATGGAATTGATATAGGCTAAATAAATCCATGGCTATGTTGAGGAATGAAAATGTTAAATTACAGAAAGTTAAAGAAAGAATAATCGAGCACATGGGCTGATGGTACTATCATGAAACCCGCTTGATTTGAGATATCTAGACAAAGGGATTATATTACATGGTAAGAGTTCATAGGTGGTGACACATCATTGCGGTGTTAACTTCTTTCTATATTGTTTCCTTGGTGTGTTTCTAGATTTTAACCTTGGAATTTAAGTATGACACACCTAATGCCACTAAAAAAGAGGCCTATAGGGTCAAGCACTAAGTGTGTCCAAGTATCTCAGTTAAATATTAATTCAACAAATTGAATAAATATTATTCTCCATCGGGGTTTAATAATTATTTAATGATTATTAGTTGAATTTATTTTGACACTAGTTATTTGAGAGAATATATTATGTTTAAAATAATATATTTATTAGCATGTAACGCAGTGATATTTATTTTAGAAATAAATAGCCATTATGCAAGGTCTAATAAATGTGGTGGAGTAAATAAAGAAAAATAAAAAAAAAGTTCTTACATTTTATATTAAATATACGCGCTATGTATATTATCTAGGAATTTATTAGAACTTATATTATTTTTTAATTAAATAATATTTGGTGTAATTCACTGGGAGCATGTAAGGTAATAATAATAGTAAACTTTTATTTTTTGAAATAGAGTATTACTAGAAATGAAATGAAATGAATAAATTATTTTGGGTAATTAATTCATTTTATTATTCTAGTTAATTAAAAATCCCAATTATATATTTCTCATTATCCTATCCATTTTTTTTGGTTGTGCACAACGGATCTAGAGAAATCTCTCAAGACACGAGAGAATATTTCTCTTATAAGAACGCTCTCAAGATGTGAGAGAGAGATCCACCTCCACCAGATCAAGGTGATCGATGGTTGACATCACAACTGAATTCTCTTCCATGCTAGCACCCAGAGATCACTTCAGCAACGTCCAAAGATACATGGAGCAAGTTTGGATCACCGCTAGAGGAATCCTACACTTTTATTCTATACTTCCATGACCTATCACATCGGATCACGACCAAAAACATCAATAAATAAATAATTCTATAAAGGTAATTCTATCCAATTAATTAAATTAATTATAACCAAAATATTATGATCATATCTATGGTTCTGGGACTCCCCACTTTTTTTTCGTTCTTCGTTCTATTCAAAATATCTAGTTTTTTATTATCATGATGGATCTCAGATTGATCATTGTTAACACTAAAATTAATGTTTGGTACACCCACCAACGTGATTCCACTATGCCTGGAACCTAAAAGTGGTATTAAAGGGGTCATATCATTGATTATGATTATTTAGTTTTTAATTGGTGATTTACACATTTAATAATTTAGTTGTTTCAATTCATGTTAATCGTTCTTTAAATATGAATCTTGAGATCTATTCTTCCTCCCTCGTTTATCATTCACCTTATAGGAAAAAAATATCTTTTGATTTTGATTACAATAAAATAGTGGATCTCATCCAGAGGTGTCAAACGTTCCTAGCCATAAAACACCAGAATACACATGATGTATTCAGAAGTACATGCCTTGTAGTCTAGGTTCAATGAATCATAATGGTCTGCCAGATCAGGCCATATTCTGGAGTATTTCTAAGTCTTAAATTACATTGTGTGTTAACCAAGAACAGGTGGCACACAGTTTCCAGATTACACGCCATGTGGTCCACTAAACATTGTTCGTAGTCCTTTTGGGTTAGGGTTGGACCGTGTACCCTGCACATGGCTTGCCCGGCTGGAAACCATTTAACACAGATACTACACGGTCTATGTCCAACTAAACATGTTGTATACTCTAAAAAATTTCTGAAGTACATCTACATGCCATGTCCCCGGGTGTGTACCTCATATGGATGGTGAACAAAAGTACACACCATGTAGTTAGAACTACATGCCTTGTACGCATCCAAATTAAGAATATTTATTAAAATTTATTGTTATATTATACAAACCCTTGTGACGTGTACCATAGTGCAAGTGTAAAGTTGAGGCACAACACGTGATAGGTGTTTTATATATGTGTGTTTAATTTAATATATGTTTATTGTTCATTTTTACTCATTTGGTAGTTATGAATGAGAATTCACAAGGTTTCCTCCAAGGTACAAGTTACATACAATGATGATTTTAAATGAATTTATCTGTTTAAAATTATGATGGATTAGAATCTCAAGGAAATCCAAATAAATTGTTTATGATAAATAAGATTGAATAATTAAAGATAATTAATTGATTCGGGCATTATTTATCTTAAACAAGAACGATTAAAAAATTGAATTCTAGTTTTATTTATGCTTAAATATTATTTCTTGCATAGATGATCATGAGCTAGACCAAGACCATTGTATGTGAATGGTTTCTTTTAATTTATTTATTTAAATTAGATTTATTAGCCTGTGAGCCTTCTCGTCATTAATATCTAGGGCATACATGCACAATGTTTCTTTTATGTAAAACCCCATTTTACCCCTCACCTACATGTGAGATAAAAACATATGTAATGGATGGAGCTCCCATGCTAGTAGAGGTGGCTCAAGCTAGGAACCAAGGTGAAACCAATCCAACGAGATACAAAGGTGGATAGGTGGAAAGATGTAAACATGAAAGCAAAAGGTACAAGGAGTTTCTCCCCTTGGTCTTGGGTTAGTTTATCGACCACTATATAAACTAACTAATAGAACAATATCATGATCATACCATTTTTTTTATTTCTATCAGTTTTCTGTTTTACTTATTTTGGGTGTGTTGTCATGATCACATAAATAATGAATTAAACAAGCATGCAATATGGAACTGAAATAAGACCGGATTATGCATAAAATATTATCTTAGACATGGTTAATCACTTAATTATAGACCAATTAATATTAAAAGGCATGTAATCAAAGATAAAAAAATTGAAATTTTCGTATAAGGATAATATCCCTTAAGGAAAATATCAAGTCGGTATAGCCTTCCATAATCTTGGTTAGAATCGAACCATAGTTAAAATTTATTGACCAACCATATTTGGGGTGCTTTCAATTATCGGGGAATTATAATTCAAGGTTTTGGGTTCACATGACTTGGTTTGCATCAAGGGTCAACTGCCACAGCAAGACTTGGTGTGACCAAGATGCAAAGGTTGAGGAAATGCAAGAGAAAAGGATTTCATGATTGGGGAGTCCACTCATCAGATCAAGGAACTATGAGTTAATGTTGTTGGAATTTGGAATGCCTACCTAAAACCCATCAATTTGATTGACCAACCATAGTTGGGGTAATGAGAAGTGAAATATAGATCCTTTCCCCTAGAATATTCTGGCAACAGAGTATTTCAAAGTCAATGGTGAGGGCAATTAAATTTTGATAAAATAGTGGGAGACTAATAAGTATTAATTTATTTATTTTCATAGTTTTTTCATAATAAATAACTAAAACTTTTCCCATCATAATTTGTAGAAATGATAAGAAAAATTACTTTAAAAATATCTTTGCGAACCATACTCAAGAATGAAAGCCTTCTCACCGGCACCAATTTCCAATAGTGGTAGAGGCATTTATAGGTCATCATTCACCACGAGAGGAAACTATATGTGCTGGAAGATCCTGTTATAGTTTCTCCTAGGAAAGAGGCTAGTGACGAGGAACTATATCTCTATATGAAACATAAGGATGTTTCCATATATGTCCAATGTTTAATGCTATCTGCCATGTATAATGATCTTCTGATGCAACATAAAAACATGGATGTGTATAACATGATGTCTCACCTTAAGGATCTCTACCAAGGGAAGACAATATAGGAGAGATATGAGATCTCCAATTATTGGTTTACAACTATGCTTAGAGAGTCCATGCCAGCTGGCCCTCATGTAGTCAAACATATTGGCTACATTGAACTGTTGTACATCTTAGGGATTAAATTCCATGGGTGAGTTGCATACAGATATCATTCTATCATCAATTCCCAGGACCTTTTCTAGGTTTATTGTCAACTATAACATGAGAAACAATGAGAAGATTATCTCAGAACTTTTGAACTTAATTCTCCTGATAGATAATTACATGGGGCATGAAAAACCCGTAGTCCTTATGGTGAATAAGAATATGACAAGGAAAATGGGCCAAGAACATATAAACGGCCTGAATCCCCCGAGCATCGTCCCTCTAAGAAGGGAATAATTTAAGACATGTAAATTCATACTCTCCTATGATGATGTATATACATCACATAATTTCCATACCAGGACAACGGTAAATGAAAAATCCAAAAAATATCCCATCACAAAACAAGTGCATCACCCAAAATTGAAATCAATATATTTTTGAAAAGAGAAATAATGAAAAAAAATTCCCTATTGGAGTTAGTGGCCTAGAACCAATTACTATGTACTTTATTCATTAATAAATACCTTATCACATCTTGATTGTTCTTCTATGTGATAATGTCTTAAGGATAGTTGTTTCATTAAAGGGTCTTAGTGGATCCCTACTATGATGAGAACCCATGAAGTTCCATAACATTGTTCATGAATATATGTTCTATGGACGAATGATGTTATTTGAGGGACACAAATAATACATTCCATTAGGGGTGAGGACTCATAGAATTTTGAGGAACCTACTCATGGTGTGCACCCTTGGTAATATCCAGGAAGATATTATGAGAAGGATACCCACGAGTATAAAATCCACATTTCATAGTGTCATTGGATGTTCCTATCTGTGGACATGTGTATTGGTACTTAGAATTAATATTATTATTAATGGGTATTAAAAATTCTTCACTTAGATGTATTGATGAAAACTATTATGGGACATTGTTCGCAGCGAGGTAGGATATGATGGGTGTGTTAAGAGTGATACTGCGTTAATAGATAATGTGAGAAAGGACTTTTCCCTCCTGTTCCCTAATGGAAGTAGATATCTCAGGCACTTTGATGAAATTTATATAGCCTAAATAAATCTATGAGAATTGTGAGAAGTGGGAAAGTTAAATTCTAGAAAGTTAAAGAAAAAATAATTGAGAACAATGGTTGATGGAACTAGCATGAAACTCTCTTGATTCGAGATATCAAGACAAATGGATTATATTACACGGTAAGCATTTGTAATAGGTGACATGTCATTGTGGCATTAACTTCTTTCTATATGGGTTCCTTGGCATGTTTCTAGATGGTAACCTTGGAATTTAAGCAGGCTCCACTTAGTGCCATTGAGAAAGAGGTCTGGAGGGTGACACACTAAGTGTGTCCAAGTATATCAGTTAAATATTAATTTAAAATTTTAAATAAAGATTATTCGAAATTGTGGTTTAATTAGTATTTAACGGTTCCTGATCATGTTTTTTTGACACTAGTTATTTTAGATAATATATTGTGGGTAAAATAATATATTTAGTAATGAGTAATGCATTTATATTTATTTTATAAATAAATAGCCATTATTCAAGGTCTAATAAATGTGGTGGAGTAAATAAAGAAAAATTTATAACAAAAGTAAAAACCATTTATATTAAATATAAGCGTAGTGTATTTTTTCTAGGAATTTATTTGAAATAATATTATTTATTTAATTAAATAATATTAGGTGTAATTTGATGGGTGCATTTCAGGTAATAATAATAGTCAACTGTTATTATTAGACACGGGTTATTACTAATAATTAAATGAAATGAATAAAGGATTTTGGGTAATTAATTCATTTTGTTATTTTATGTATTTAAAAATCCCTATTATATATTTCTCATTATCCAAGACATTTTTTGTGGTTGTGCACAAAGGATCTAGAGAAATATATCATGCCAAGAGAAAATCTTTTTCTTCCATGAATGATCTCAAGCTATGAGAGAAAGATCCACCTCCACCAAATCAAGTAGATTGAAGGTGGACATCGCAAGTAAAGGCTCTTCCATGCTAGCACCTAGAGATCCCTTCGGCAATGTCCATAGATACATGGAGGACGTGTGGATCAACGCTAGAGGAATCCAACAAATTGATTATACGACACATTGATGAATCACATTGGATCGTGACCAAAAACATCAACGAAGAAAGAATTTAATCAAAGTAATTCTTGTCAATTAATTAAATTAATTATAACCAACATATGATGATTCTATTTATAGTTCCAGGAATCCCCTATTTTTTCGTTTTTCATTCTATTCTTAAGATTCGACATTTTTTTATCATGGTGTATCTCAGATTGATCATTGTTAACACTGAAATTAAAATTGGGTACACCCACCAACGCGCTTCCGCTACACCAGGAGCCAATAGTCCCATCCCAAGTAATTTGGATTTTCTATGTATGAGGGTTACCTACCCATAGGAACATAGTCATTACTAACTTAAAATTCCACTTAATTTCCTATATAACCTTTAAAAAACTATAAGAAAAATGGAAAACAAAGCTATTATGATATGAGTTTCTATAATCTCAAACACGGTTTACTTCTATATAACCAAACCAGAGGGGTCATATGACCTCAAACACCCCACCCCCACCATATGCTAGTAGCTATTGATGAGTAGTGAGGTACAAGGCTCTATCCATGGGGAGACTATTTAAACAAGTTATATTTGAGTAAAATGTAGAATAATAGATAATTAATTGGAATTAGTATAATAGGAATAAATTTCAGAAGAATGTGTAAATCATGAAAATATAGATGATCACATGTGTTGTAAAAAAATTGATATAATTTCATGTAAATATAAAAAACTAAATATATGGGATACATATAAATATTAATATAAAACATGTTATAACTAAGATAAAAACATGTCCAGGTTAACTACAATAACATCATGAGAATAATCTCAGTCCCCTTATCTTTTACTCTATCCTAGGAAGATAATTAATCATCTAGAGTTGAATACTTTCCTTTATCTCTGGCTACAACCAAGAGATCTATTTGGGTAATAATCAATGGTTTTCAAATAGGGTGCGAGATATACTTAGTAAGTCACCACCAATGACCTCTACTATAATCCATCCAATTTTTATAACATGGTGGTCTGTTAATATAAGAATGTAAATAAGCAATGTAAACTGTAAACGGGTCGGATTTGGTTTATGATGGTCACCAATCTAACACTATCAACTTTGGCCTAGGACTAGATATGTCTTATCATGTATAACCATGCATATATAGTATATTTTTATATGAATATGTATATATATATGTATGTATATATATATATAAAATAAATACATAGTGAAATATATAGCCGTATAAATATATATTAATACCAGTTTGGACCCGATGAATTAATATAGTGTCTATTCATAGTCATAAGAGTCACATTGTGTAGTAGGGTACTAACTTAAGAATTTTATTAGGGATACAGATGTCATCATAACATTCAACCCAATCAGAAAAGTGATATTTTATTTTTAACAACCTCTAGGGGAATATTAAAGATCAAATCCTCCCATTAATAAATGAGGTGATATGTCATTCCCTGCATAACACATAAAGTGACCATGAAGTGTCATTTCTAACAATAGCCTTAACTACGTCTCAAAATCCATTATACATGGTTGAGAATAATAATAATAACCATGTTCTATGTAATTCATTAAGATAATCAAAGGATTAGTGTGTAAATAATTTAACATTCCATTTTATCATGTAGCATTCAATTGTTCTTGTATGATTCATGGGATGTGGTCAGACTACTCACTTTTATTTAATTACTATAATCCATTCAATTAAGATTAAACCCAAAAATACATATAAGGTTTCATAACCATATTAACATGTTATATTTCAATGAAATTTAACAATCATATCCCAAAGGGTTTTGAATTTATTTAGGTGGGATACCTCTGACAATAAATATGTGTCTACGGATGTTTGTCTAACAAGGTTAATAATTTAAATTTAGAAACAAATATTTTTATTGTATCAATACTTTTTTTTGGAATCCATCATGATGGAACATGATATAAAACAACTCATATTTAGGTAAAATTTACTATAACACCTACCTTATAATGGTATAAAAATCCTTCTATGGTATTAGTTTAAAAAATGATGTAGACTGTGAAAAATTAATGAAATTGAAAAAATCAAAAAAATTATAGAATATTATCTCACACCAAAATAGAATTAATGAGCTAGAAATAACTAAAAATAAATAAAAAAGAGGATTCAACATCATACTTATGGTTTTCCAACATGTTAGATGGCTAGTGAATCAAATTTCACATGAGATAGGATGCACAATGACTTGGAGGGGAAGAAATACAGCTCAATAGACATGAAATCCACTGCAAAAAAGATAAAGGAGAAGGATATTTGAATTTAAGAGGATGTATAATACAAATTTAAATATCACTGTTCCTTTAAATGGGAAAACATTTCAACCAAACCGTGCACTAACCATGAAGGGTTTCAACCTATGTGAAATTATGTGTACAAGTTAGACCCATGGTTTGGAAAACAATGTGCAATCCATATATATTCCATCTTTTGTTCTTCTTTATTTTTTCTCATATTCAAGTATCATCACTCACATGGTTAATAAAAATATTATCCTCTATATGAGGGTTTAATGGTTGATCCACATGGTTTCTACTAAATGTGGTACAACTTTGTGCCTCATTTCGTTTCTTTAGAAACTAGCGCTCTAGGCTTCATACAAGCCTCAGAGACTCTTTAACCCTTTCCCAATCTCATAGGAACATCCATTTGTTTGAAAATAAATTTTTTATTGAAATTTAAAGTATTTATAACTCATCAAAAAACAAGGATAGTTCAAAAACATTAGGAATAATTGAAATGAAGCGATAAAATTAAACATTTAAGGAAAATGTAAAAATTTAGGGATTTTATATGACACAAAATGAAATTATTAAAGGTTAAAAAATGATAAATCATATAAGTTATGTTTTCTTTTATATTGGGGACATCATATGATTAAAAGAATAATAATCTAACTAGTAGTATATGAGAATCTCTATGTTGAATAGAGAAGGATGGGAAGATGTTGGGATCACGCTATTCTGCAAATGAGGGTGGGGGTAGTTCTTTATATATTTTTAATTTAAATCAAATTTACAATTTACAATTTTTTTAAATAGGTTAGGTACCCATCAGGTACCTGCCTACCCAATGCTATTTACCTAGTACCAACTGGGAACCAACCCCTAAGTCGTCATCAAAATAGTGACCAAAATTCGGAAAAACAACTTCACATGGCCCCATCACATACATTTATCCTACAACTAGTTACCTGGTTCAACTATATTTATGGTAGAGTTTTTGAAATTAGGATTATCCTCCCAAAAACAACAATTAATCTCCTCCCAACACCTATGACACAAAAAATTCCATTAAAATTCATTAGTTTTATTAAGAAAAATAATTCGATACCATGAAAAATATACAGTGTTATGTGTTTTGTATGTAGCCTTAATATTATAAAATATCACCAATTGAGATTTTTCATGTTTGGTTAATGAAAATACTCCATATGATATATTTTTTTGGAAAAAATAAACATTTATTTACATTAAAGTAATTAGATATAATATATAAATTTTCGAAAAATAGAAGATCCATAATAAGATAGAAGATTATTTATATGAGTGAATATTTCTTGGATATTAAATAAAGGTAAAGAAGAATGAATTTTGGAATAAATTACATTGACATTTTATTGGAATAAATATAGTGACAATTATTCACAATGACTATTCTTCTGAAAAAAATATTTATTTTTTGTTGATAAGTGATTTTATGTGTTTAGAAGATAAAGTAGAACACAATGGTCTGATGGAGACTCTGATAAATAAAACAAGGATAAGTTTTAAGAAGAAAGATTATATGTTGATTAAAATTAAATAATTCATTAAATATTTTTTTATGAAAACTTAATTTTTGACCATATAGATCTAGTGAAAACCCTATATAATGGAGACTATAAATCATACATTACACATATCCTAATTAAATCATAATATTTTTTTATGAAGAAATCATTTATGGATATTGTATTAATGATATGAACGAAATTTTTTTCCAAAAATTGAAGAATAATATTTCAAACATTATTTATTATAAAGAAGGAATAATTTTATTGAAAAATGGTCTTCTATAATAGGATAAATGAATTATGAATAGTGATTTCAAATAATGAAAAAAATCAGGTCAAATATATATTCATGAAATTAGTTAATTGATTTAGATGAGTTGGTTCCTCTGATGGAATGATTATAAATGATTAAATTGTTCACATACCTGTTAGTTAAATTGAGATTCATTTTATTCCATATGGATATTAAAGTGGAGTTTACAAATAAATTTCATGATGTTAATTTGATCATCAAATAATCTGATTTTTCCTATTCTAGAAGATTATAACTGGTTCATTAGTTTAAAATTCAATGTTATATAGTAATATAGAACTAAGATCTTAGAAATCTTGGCTTTATCAATACTTTATAAATCCTAGTTTTGAATGTAGAGGAGATAAAAATTTCTAGGTCAATATATAGTAAGATCCAAAGATGATAGATTTTATATTTTTGTACTAAATGATATGAATATGATTCAATAAATCATCATGAGTAGTGTTTTCTAAATATATAGTGAGAGAGTTTTAAATATTTATGATTGCAAGTTATTATTTATACAGGTTTCAAGGTGATACAGTTAAAGGAATGAGGGATGATTTCATGATCTATATATAGTAATGATATATTTAAAATATTTTTCATGGATGATAACAATTTTATGATAATAATGGATTCTCTAAATTTATTATTTTTTGAAGAAAATTTTGGTAATGTGGATGATATTATAAAATATATAAAAATAACTAGATTCCTAATATTTCTCCCAATATAATGGAATGATATTGCATGTGATACATTTCAATAAAAATTTATTAAGTTATTATTAATGAAATACACATGATTACAGTGGAAAAAATAAACGATCTATCATTTTTTTTGTTTTATTTTAGCTTAATTTGAATAAGAAAATCACAAGAGGGGTTGTTGCGAAATACATATATTGATTGGAAATTTCAAATGAATGATTAAAATTTAAAAAACTAGTTTATAATACAATTTTGTTAATTTTATTTACTACTATAGAATTAAAAAATATATTATCATATAAATCACTATTAATATTGAACATAGAGAGTATACTGAATATTATAGAGAGATATTATGGATAAATAATGTTATTGAAAGAAATTTTGTTGAAATAAGGTCCCATATTTCAATAATATTTCATAACATAATACCTATTAATATTAAAATGAATAAAATCAACATCGTGATGATAAAACTCAATTACACCTAATATAACTTTTGGATAGTGGTGAGAAAGGGATAGATATGTTGGAGTATATTTATAAATAGATTAATGTTATAAATATATTTATGAATGTACACCCTATGGGTAGTTTTGATAAGTAACATTTTTCTTATATTTTTTGACCATCTTCATCCCCTAATTATTAAAATATGTTATCTCCACTCCTCTATTATAATTTTTGCCCCATAAAGCTATTTCAAGGTTGTATACTAAAATTTTCAATGTTCACCACCTAGATCATGTTAATAGTATCTTATCCCTCAGTATATGATTACGTTCATTACTATTTCCATCTTACTAGTTTTCCATTATGTTCACTTTGTGTTCAATTATAATGTATGACAAAATAAATCAAAATGGTAATTAGGAAATATTTTTTGTATTATCAATGTTAGAGAACTTATTTTTCTTCTGTTGAAAAATATTATAATTTACATTTTTCGAATTGGGGAGAATTTTTTTTATGATTTACTGGATAGGGAATGATCTCTTAAATCAAAGGGTGATATATTTTGATTTTGGGTAAGAATTGTTATATAATTATTTTATCAATTAATCGGTGGTATCACGAAGTTATTCACTACGAGTAAGATGAAATTGGTGTCCAGAAAATTTATGAATTGATAAGTTTTATCACGAAAATATAATGATAATCCATATAGTTTTCTATTAATAATATTTTATAGTTTTTCTTATGATGAGAATGATCTAAGGTGTCCAAGAGTGAATTATTGGTGAATAATTTACTATATTATCTTAAGGTACATGTTGCATTAGGAATATAATGTGCTAAAGATCATGAATTTTTTTTAAAGAGGTTATCACTCATTACGAACAGACCCCTAGGGGGGGAGTGATTTGAAAAATATTCTTCTTTGTTTTCATGTTAATGTTTTTGACATTATGTGTAGTGAATATGAACTAATATTAAGGTTTTAAATTACATTTGATATCATGGATATATAATGTTTTTTGATGGTATTAAAGATATCATTATTAGAAAGAGAAAAATCACATAGTAATTTAGCATAGGCCATGATATTATTTTTTGTTTCTATATAGTTTATAGTTGGATGAAGATCATAAACCATAAAAAATGGATTTGTGTCATAACTATATATAAATTATTGATATCTTATATAATTATAAATCATGGTAATTGTGTGTTTCCACAATTATATATTACATTATGAGAATAATAGGATTACACTATAATGAGATGATAATGATAATTTAATTTCCAATGATAAATTTTAAATTTTACAATGGTGAGGTGGTTAACCCCGGATGTATTAAATTAAAATATATTTTAAATTTCCATAGTAATTTGATGTATTAATATCATGAATTGATTTCTAATGCATCAATAGACATCATAATAACATATAGTGACATTATAAGAGTACATCAAAGATAATAGTTTTATATCTTTTATATTTCTATTACTTTGAGGAAATGTTCAAATAAAAACAATTTTTGTATGAATATTATTTAGATTATATAAGTTAATTAATTCTCTATAATATAAAAATAATATTAATAGTTTTAATCATGGAAAATATCTACATTACATTGGTATGTTCAAGAAATATCTTCTCAATATGTTGAGAAGAAGAATGTGTGGATGAATATAGAGATGTGAATTTGAAAAGTGGGAATTCCATAAGTTATTAAAAAAAGAACGAGAGATAATAGAGTTCATAGATATAATTATTTGAGGATTATAGGGATCCTCATGTTGATAAAGGTTGATGTAATACCCTTTATTACCTAGTATATTATGCAGAACTCAAGGTGTTAGGTGTAACCATTCTATTATGTTTTATTTTAATCTAAATTATTTTATCTTACACTTAATCCTCCACCCTGATTAAGAGATATTGTTATTATTGAGATTTATTATTATCTGATTATCCCATCATACACTCGAACCTCTATCCCAATTAATAGAAATGTATCTTCCGAATCATGAATAACACTCACTTAAATATGTACGTGTATAATAAACATGAAGAAAAACACATGAAGCTTTTATAAGGTTTTACAACTTCATAGAAAACCTACTCATTTCTATGATCAAATATTGTCAATTCACATATCTTTTTATCACTATGAATTTGAAGTGATTAAAAGTAGAAAAATATGTTACTCCCAAATTTTAGGCATGTATCATCCACGTCACAGATACAGATTCCCACTATCTTTTTCAACAACTAGTTATGGCGTAGTTTATATTGGATCTAGAAATTCATCAACAGTTTCATTTTGACCTAGCAAGATGGTATTCTACTTTTAATAAATGATTCATAACACTCCATCCACATTTTCCTTTTTATCTAATATTTCTCCCTATGATATTTAATCATAAAATTTATTAATCATCCAAAGTCTTGGTGTATGATATGGACAATAATAATAAAATGAATCACTTAGTTTTTAACATCTTTAGAAAAAAAGTAAACTCATGTATTTTTTCTTATAATTAATATTAGATAAAATATAGATGATAAAAAATTATAGCATCTTTTTCTCTCTCCTCGTCAACCATTAATAATTCTTAAAAATATTATTTTGTCAAAGGTTCTTATATATTATTTCATCCTCTCAACATTGTCTATTCCCATATTTATATTCAGAGAAAATTTTCAAATTACTAATATCTTATATATGCAAAACATGGAAATATATTGATATTCTATGGTGAGATATCTTGTTATTTATACCCATTTGAACAAATTCATCATTTTTCTTCTAATATTCTTAAGAATAAAGATTTATTTTATATTCTTTATGTGACATAAGAAATGGAATCTTCTCCCCCATAAAATTATGTATCATTGAAATAATTTTCCATTCTTTTAATGATACATTTAGTATAATGAAATGTATGATAACATGGACTACATAGATTATTCAATTACATCTTCATTATGGAAAAAACTTCACCACAGTATTAACCACTATATAAACTAGACACTGATTATTAATGGTTAAGTTCATTCTTTAAATAACTAATATTTTAGCATGGTTTACGAATTATTCCAATTTTTAAATCCATCAAAAAGAAAATCACCAAAAAAACTAACCAAAATGGATGCATAAATGACACCATGACAGGGTGATAGTATTATTCCTATTTAACAGTTACGAAAACCTTCATTGTGGAATGTCATATCCTATAAAAATTTGAGTATTTCATCTATTCAAGACACTAATATCACAAAACATTCTTCCATTAATAAAATAATTATTCCATTATCTTCATAATTTTTCTCATATAATGATCTCTCATGTACATATTCCTTAATCTTCAAAATTCACTACATAAATAACCATATAAAGGTTTGTGTTTATTATTTCCTTTAATGAAATCCTCGCCTAGCATTGACTTCTTTTTTCATTATTCATAATATATTATATGTTCAAAACTTGAAAGATCTCTTTTAATATTACCATTATATAGTTCTATACTACCATTTATTAGCACATTATTTCATTTAATTAGGAACTAAAATATTCATTCGACACTAATGCATCTCAAGATAACCTTTAAATGGGACACTAATTTTCAAGATCACCTCTATGTAGCATGATAATGTCCTTTACATAGAATAAAACTGACCTTCATATAGATGTCATTTTTTAGTGGTAACATTAGGATGTATTCATAAATCTTCAATGACACACAAAAAGGACTCCTAGATATAGAGTTTCCCTTACATAGATCCCACTTACCCTTACATAGAAATTTTTTTCTTGTAATGACATTAAAATATCATGTAGTAGCAATCTGAAATCAACTTAGGACTTTTTTAGTCAATCACATGTCATTAAAAAATCAATAGAATATTATAGAAATTACTCTAAAAAAATTAAAGATAAATTTAAAATGAATAAAAACACACCAAAAACCATAACATGTATGATTTCTTTATCAAGTATATCTATGAAATTTATTCAAGGGAAGAAAAAATAGCATAAAAAAATATTAACAACTTCTTATAATACTCAATATTTTAGGTATTAATCAAAAATACAGACAATGCATGGGTAAAAAAACTCCAACATTTTATTTTTTCAATAACCATAATAACATTAATTACATATAAGTGCAATTTCCATTTCCACTTTATTGAAAATAAATTAAAATTTCAATATAATTGTTATAATCTCACTCATTATTTCCTTAATCTTCTTAAGAATATAATTATATTTCCTCACATATCACTTTTTCTCCCTCATTAAATTTGAATTAAATTTTCTTTCCACTTATTGTGATAAGGAAAGATCAACATTAATTCTTATAAATTATAATTTAGTTAGTCATATCTAAGATTATGTGAGAAAAATAGGTATAGAAATATAAGGTCATTAGCTGAGGTAATCAAATCTATCCATAAATCTATACATGGCATACCTTCATCAATTTTCTCATATGGGGATATTCCGATAGAATTTTTTAGTATTGTTTAGTATCTAACACATAAATCAACAAACTCATTTGAAGCATGAGGTGGAAGACATATATGTTCCATTTTAACATAGATTTTTCTGCAACCAACACTCACCATTTACCAACGTATTTTTGTAAACAAATATATAAAAGTAAATATGATTGGAATAAATTAATCATTAATTTTTAAGGGAGAATACAAAATTATAAATTTAATTTAGAATGATATTTTGATATCCTTAATCATTTATACATCCCCTAAATAGTTTCACTTCTTCATTTTTCATCATAAAAATATATATTCCATAATAGATATCCACCATTATCAATCAGTGACAACCTTAATAAAATACCCCTTATTATTTGTTTATTTTAATTACCTACAAGATTTTACAAGGAAATAAAAAATAGAATAAGGATGGAATAAATAATACATCTCATTAGTGTTAGTAGCAGAGTTTATATTTTTATAACAACTCAATCATTAACTACGTAGCTTTATAATGTCTAAAGAACATAATTATTATTCTCCCATTGGTTATGAAATTATGAATGTATCAGGGTAACATGTTTAACATTCCATCATTTACCATTGATTTATGTGGAATTAGTTTATTTATATTTTCCACTATATAGTTCTAAAACAATGATTCCCCATCACTTTTTTCAATATTCATAAGCATCTCAGTTTGTTTAGGTAAGAGGGTCATAAAATTTTATATATTATATCCATCCTACTATAACCTACCATATATATTATTTTAATAAAATATTTGATTATTTTTGTAACACCCCATAATTATATAATTTATTTTCATTTAATAATTTATTCTCTATCTTGCGGTATACACAACATCGTGCTTAAACAATCTGCGATATAATATTTTATAGACATTGTTACCCAGCCACTAGTTTGAAATGTATGAATATAAATAAACCTAATATTAAATATATATGAATATGTATAATTTTTTTAAATAAAAAATCAAATAAAAAATTATTAATTGATTATCATTGGTTATAAATAACAATAATATCATTTGAAGGCAAAAACATGTTTTTTTCATTAAACTGTTTTTATGGGCGTAATGAATTTTAATCTTATTAAATTAAATTTATCACTATTAATAAATTAATATAATTAAATATGTTAATTTTATATTCAATTTCAAGTATTAATATTCATTTAATTGTTTTTATTTGGGTTATAATGATATAGAGTGCATTTTATGATTCAAAAATACATTTTCTTCGAAAATGGTTTTTATTATATTTTTTACTAATAATATAATAAATTAATTATAATTTTTTAAATGGATTTTAAAATTTTTATATAATTTTTGGAATCATAATATTAATATTTTCATAAGGTGAAATTTTGGGAATTTTTGGAATGATTAATTTATTAGTGAATGGTAAAAAAATACTAATTTTATAGAAAACTTTCTTTTACTTTCATGTTATTATATAGTAATACTTTTTGGATTGAATACAAAATGAAATTATTAAATTTTAATGAAAAATACAATAAATTTCGGTATAACAAATATAATACTTGAATTTGGTATAAGAAATTTTATACTTAAAATGTATTTATCTGAAAAAAAGGTTTTTTGTTTCATTTTGTGGGTTTATTTTAAATGTATTTTATACCAATTATAGAAATATAATTTTATAAAATTGGATTAATATTTTTAATCTTATTTTAAACATTTGGTAATGAGGAAATATTTATTTTTTTTGTTTATGAATAGTATATTTGGTGAAGAATTCATTTACCATGATAAGATTTAAAATGGGTTAAATTAGTTGAAACTAAAAGTATAAGAGTTAATGTGACATAAATAATTATATAAATCTAATTTTATGAAATTATTTTTACTTGATATCTTGTCATTTTATGAAATGGATTATTTTGGGTCGCTTTTTATTGATTAATACATTAATATATTTTCATATTTTTAAACATTCCATGTGTGTTCTCTCCACCAATTATAAAATGGCACCCATATTATATTTTCTACAAACATAATGTTTATATTATATTTTAAAATAATAGAAATAATACCATCATAAAATCCATAACCATTTATTATTTTATCTTTTTGATAAAAATAACCACTATAGATGGATAAAGGTGTAAACCTAAGGATATTGTCCAAAGAATAGGAAAAACACTAAACTGATTATTTTTAAATTAGATAATATTTTATCTACATTAAACATATCACAACCATTAATATATAGTAATATCATTATTTTGCATATACATAGATGTTATTATGTTTATTTCATAACCATTATTTATGCCACCTTCCATCTATAGGAAGTGAAACCATTGTTCGTGTGTTTAAAGGAGTACCACCTTCTGAAACGATATAATAAATTTTCTATAGGAACCTATTATGGATGGTCATGAAGATGGGTAAAATTTAAATAATATTATTTTAATGATATAATGTTAATTCCGAAATGGTAAACAAAAATCTCACATATTTCATTACCATCTAATGAGAATAAAAACATTGCCCATGCATACATGGGGACAATGACCTAGTGATTTTTTTTCATTTTTTATCACCACTAAACATAGATGCTATATATTTCTGAATTTAATTAATTAATAATATATTTATGTTATTATTTTCATTATTAAATTATAAAATAATAATCACATTCATTCCCTCTTATTCATTGAAAAATAGAAACATTGCTCATTCATGTGTGTGACATACCATCTCAATTATTTTAACATAATTATTTTTCATAATCATAGAAAATATTTTGACATATAAATATAGTGAATATATAAAAATTATAATTAAATTATGATTATCATTTTAAAAATGAGATAATCAAGAACGATTTTACCAAATTAGACTTTCTAAAAAGCCTTTGGATTTATGAACCAAACATCCTCAAAATTTAAAAAGAAACTTATTCAATTATTTGATTATGTATGAGATGATTATAAGTGAGAAAAAAATAATAAACCAAAATAATTTTATTAATCAAGTACATAACTAAAAGTAGTTTATTATTCTGGATAATAAATAATGTACCTGACAAGTTGGGCTCGAGGGAAGGGACAATTTTCCTTAAAATCACATTTTAAATATTTTCAAGATTTATTTTTTAAATAAACTTATTCCTTGTTAATTTTCATAAAATTACGTAATGAATGCGCTTATATAGATATATATAAATTAAAAAGGTAATTCTATGTCTCTTTTTACAATGTTTTAGATTTTTTTATGGAATATTTTTCCAAATTTTATATGTAATGTTTGACTAATGGAAAAAAAATGCCCCACATTAGTGTACACAATATTTAATAAATTTACCACCACGAAAATCAATATTTTGAAATTTTTATTTCGTTATTATAAAATATAATTTCTTAAATTAAAATACTTCTTTTATTTTTTTTCCATTTTCAAAATTGGTTCCTAAAGTAAAATGATTTATCAATATCCTAAATTGTTTTTTAGGGATGAAAAAGTATTTTTTACTATTTTGATGATATAAATTAAATATTTAATGTTTTCATATATGTTAGGGTCCTTGAAATTTTTTAAGATGATTGGTGATCCCGATATATCTCTCCAATTCATTGGTAAATTAATATGTTCTCTAGACAATTTTTTGTAATTATCCACGTAATAAATTCCATTTGTAAGGGTTATTCAATTTTTCTATGATGATGATGTACCAAGGCGCCGACATGTTTTTTATTATATTACTAATTAGTTATCATGGAAATAATTTTATTTTATAATCTAATATTTTTTTATAAAGTAATTATTATTCTCATTAACGGTAAAAATGTCTGTTTTTAAGAAAATGTTTTTTGATCGATGTCGTCTTTTCTAAGAAACCATGATGATTTTGATTTTGAATTTATATTTTCTTGGAAATTGTTTTAGAAAAAAATTATTTACAAAAGTTGATTTCTTACATAATTAAATGAATATTTGAGATCCAATTTTATTATATTAAATAAAAACTTTCTTTTTATGATTTCACTATTTTAAAATAGGTAAAAAAGTTTCTTCCTTATTTTTATATGTCCCTTAATAAATTTTTTTCCCATCCAATGTTTGTAAATATTTATCACATGTTTTAAGGATTAGTAGGATCAAATTTTAATCCAAAATGAAAATCGTGAATATTTATCATGAAAATAAAATATGTTTAATTTTAAAGGTTCTATATTGTGTAAAGAATGGTTACTAATTGGAAGTGTCCACATTTAATTGTTTGAGTTTCTTACATAAGATTTATGACCCAATTCAATAAACCCATTAATCTGAAAATATTTTTAAGAAATAAAAAATATAAATCATACTATAAATAATAAAATCTTATTTGAATATAGACTGGGTCCTTATTGTTGGAATCATATAATGGTTCATACAAATTTTGTAGTTTTAATGTTACTTTAGAATACTTTAAAAGTATCCTATAACCTCCAATGAAAATATATTAAAATGAATTAATATTATTTTAGATAATTGAAAATATTTTAATAGATGAAAAAATGGTTACGTATATCTTAGTGTGTATCCCACTCCTAAGAATGTTTTTTAGATACTGTTGATTAACCCACAATAAATTTTTTGTTTTAGTAAATGGATTAAATAAGTAGGAACCAAATTAATAATGGATGTGAGGGATATTTTAGTGGTTTTATAAACATGAAACAAAGCGTAACTGGGTGTTTTATTGAAAAATATTCTCATTATTTTTAATATGAAACCACATTTTATGATTAACAAACATAACCTATGTCAGCTTCCTAATGCACCACAAAATATAAAAATGGATTCCCATGTATGTTTTTGTGATAATGATAATTACAGTAAAAAAATAAAAAACTTATTTTTCAAAATGTGGTAATAAGAAAACATTTCAATTTATTAAAGTAACATGAAGATGTTTTATATATGGTAAATTATGGAATAATGATATAAAATTAAAATGAAAAGGACGAGTTTGGTTAACATTATAAAGGGTAATTATGTTATTCTAAAGGAATGAATTTATTTCCTTAAATGGGGGGTGGAATATGTACATTACTCAAATCGATTTCATGAGTGGAATGTTCAGTAAATAGATCAAAAAGTTCATAATGATAATTGTTTAAAAATAACAAATTCAATTATAGTTTAGATGAGGGAACTGAGTTGAAATTTAAAATATATGGATTATATTTTGGATTCTATGTTCAAATTGATGAATATTATGACATGATTTATATTTTTGATTGTATAAAAGAAGTATTAAGGGATATGATGGAATATTTTTTTTAATGGATTCTGAAGTAATTGTAATGGTTTAACTGTCTACATATTGTGATCCAAGAGTGATGATGTAGTGATAAATTTAAAGATGAGAATAAATCTTATTTAATTAATATATTTTTTCTTTTTTTTGTGATATGAGTACATTGATATGCATTTGTTGAGTTTTCATAAATTTTTGTTATATATGTATCACTTATTTTTAACTTGTGTTGTAGAGAAAATGTTATTTGAGGAAGAATAAAAATTATATTTTTTGGATATAAGATAAAAGGTACTAACAAACTTTATGTTTAAGATGATCTTTGATACTGAGTCAATTTAATTTAATTAGGATAAAGTGGTTATTACATTTCTAGAACATATGTTTAATCATATATATGGCCTTGTGATTGAGAAGTTATTTGGTGTAAATTATATTAATGTTATTTTTAATAAGTTCATAGTTTTGGGGACAATATACCGTTATGTTAAATATATATACCTTTGAAAAATATTGGATTTTATTTCTTTGGAATAAATGATGAATAATATTTTAGAAGAATATATTATTTTATTTAGTATTCATGATGATTCATTTTTTTAATTTAAATGAATAGCATGTTTTTTATATATATGATCAAGACATATAAATATTTGGGTACATGACATTATGTGTGAATAATTTTGTTTGAAGATAACTCTTTATTTAATACTGGAGGAATGTAATATCTAATTGTTCTAATCTTTGGGTTTCAATTTTTTTTGGGTATATTTTGAATAGTTTTATGGTTTGATATTTTTCGAATGTTTTATATTGAAAATTTGGTTTTATTATTGAGGGAAGTGATATTAATGTTATATTTACCCATATGATTGTTTTTCATATTATGTATTATCTTGAAATTTATTATCCATTGTTTTTTGTTAATGTATAAAGATGTGAAAGTTAACATTTTATCCTTTGGTTGATGACATGATTTATTAAAAGATAATTTCTATGATTCTAGAAAATAATTAATCTTGAATATTCATTTAACAAAGTAAAAGATTATATATATGCCTAAAAAATTCTTAAATCTTAACTAAATGATGAAAATATACTTTTAGTATTGAAATAATACATGTTAATATTTTTTTCTTATAATCGATTTCTTGAAACTGAAAAGAATCTCTCAAATCTAAAAAATGGATCTTGAAATACAAATTTTGCTCTATTTCCTTAATTTTTGATTCATTGATTGGATTATTTATCTACTATTGATTTATAGTTTTTTTCATTATGTATCTCATGAAATTATTCTCTATCACTCTATATTATTATGTAGATGATTTTTTTATCTTCCATGTCTATATTTTAACATTCCACAAATGTTATCCTTATCCAAGAAAGTGATTATTTGTTATTTTTGGCAATTATCATATTTCATTTTTCATATTTAAAAAATGATGTTTTATTATCAATATTTATTATGTGGGTTTTCAATAATTTTATTTTTTTAATATTAAATGGTATTTCAATTTATGACCATATGTCTTGTCTTTCACCCCATGGAATTGAATTTCAAAATGTTTTAAACCATTATATTTTTCATAAGATATATTTTTTAGGATTAAATTATTTAATTCTTCATATTGTAATCTACCATGATTTTATAATTTATTTTCATTGAATAATATATTTGACGAGTAGTGGTATACAAAACCTCAAGCGTAAAAAATAGTGATATAATATCATATAACCATTATTATCAAGACATTGGTTAAATCGGTATGAATATAAATAACAATATAATGATATATATAATTTTTTTTTCATTTATTAACTAAATAAAAAGGTATTAATTGGTATCAATATTTTGGAAATAACAATATAATCTTTTAAACAAAAAGGATATATTTTTCATCAAAAGTTTCTTATCGGGACATTGTATTTTAGTCATAATAGATTAAATTAATCAATATTAATAAATAATTACAATGAAATTGAAATATTATATATTAAATTAGATTATTTAATATTAAATTATATTTTTTTATTAGGAATGTATATAGAATGAGTTCATTTTATGATTCAAAACTATATTTTCTTTACAAATGCTGTATATTTCATCGTATAACTTGATAATATAATAAATTTTTGACACTTTTATAAATTTTATGATATAAAAAGGAAATTAATTTTTAATTAATCACAAAAAATGATACATTAAAGTAAATAATTTTTAACTATAAATTTGTGTATTTATGAATTGTGAAAATATAAAAATAAATTAGAAAGTCGTATTTTATTTTCCATTATTTACTAAATTATATTTTGGTCTATATTAGTTTAAAAATTTAATTACTTTCATTTGATTAATAATAATCCACGAAATATCATTAGAACCATCATTTCACATGAATTTGGTATAAAAAAATTTATACATCAATGGGAATTTTTCAAAAAACCCCAACTTTCATCATATATTGTAGGTTTTAAAAAGTAATTTTTTCAAATTATTGAATAATAATTTGTTAAAATAGAATGCATAATTGGAATCATAAGGTCTAAATTTTGTATTGATTACCGTTTATTTTTTATTCATTTTTGTAGTGTCCCAACAAAAACCACCTAGTCTGAGCTGGAGAGCCATAAGACCTTATGTGTACCCCCTCATGTTCAATAAGCTACCAACTATAAGCGAGAGTATAAACAACCTTAGTGACGAGACTATATCTTTAGTATCATTCCCTTGCACCAATAATATAAATAAATATATTAACTCATAGTGATCAAGGTGCAAGATTAAATATCACAATCTAATATCAGTTGAAATTTATCAAATAAAAGGAATTAAATAGATCCCAAAGTTGAAAATCAAAAATACAGTATAATCTATAGAAAATAAACAAAAAAATGTTTAATATTCTTTATTACATCTCGATAATTCTCTGAGTTCCATACTCATTGGTTCATCCTTTTTGCATGAGTCTCTTTCCCTTTCATAGATCCATGTACATAAAGTATATAAGTGCATTGAGATTCCCATGTAGGGTGTGAGTAATAAAACCCAAATGTACAACAACAATACATCCTTGACATATGAGCCCATACATATGATTGTAGGAAAAGATAATTAAAAATAACACATAATAAGGCAACCATAAGGAGTGTCTATCTTCTAACAAGCCACTTAAAACACATGGTGTACTTGTTTCATCTCTATGTAAGATGTTTATCAGAGTGGTCATGGAAATGTCCAAAACAATTAATCCAACATAAAATAATCTCAATAGTCATATAGTCCCTATGTTTAGAGGTTAGGCCACATAAGCCACATTTCACCATTTTTACCTCTTCATTTAAGGGTATAGTCCATCATACCCCTTATTGTCTCATGGGAAGGATATTATTTTCCATCATTCCCCTATGTTAATCCATACTGGGAAATAATTGCCTATTGTATAACTTGATCCGGTTATCATATCATCTATTGGGTCTAAAAAAGCTCCACCTATAAGGCCACCGAGCTATTATGGGTACATCTATTTCTTTGGTGTTGTGCATAAAATAAAAATAAAATATATAACAAGTTCAATAGATGGAAATAAGGAATATCATATAAAGGCATAATGAAGAATATCATATTGATCCATAATATGGAATATCATGAATTAGGAACAAAATACCAATATGCAAACATGTTACTAGACTCCACATGGTGAAACAAATATCAACACACAATATATGAAAATTCTAAAAATCATACACAAGACCTCAATATAGTAAGGAAATTTCTCCCTCAAACCTTATTAGGTTAAGTCAAAATGTATGAAAAGGAACCATTACTCTAATTACAGTCTTTGATTTGTAGATTCACACACCAAGTATTCCTAGGAAGGATTTTGATTCTTTTATTTCCAAAATAAAATATAAAGAGAAATTATGATAATATTTCCTCTCTCCAAGAAAATTCCAAATTATGAATCCATTATACGAATAAACTATTTTTCCATAAAGAATAATTATATTTCATCATGTGAATATATTTCATTTTTATTCTTTATTAATTCCATGTTATTACTATTTAATAATTTTCAATCATTTTTCCAGACATCTGCAGGAATATTTTATCAAAATTTTACATGAAATAAAAATCTATGAATTTATCCCTTGGAAAAATCCTTCCTCATGAGTAGAAAAGAGAGGGAGATTATTTCCACACCTAGAAACATGAAGAAGAATATCCTTGTTTGTTTATGGAAAATTTCCCAGATCTGATAGATGAATTCTAGACTACCCAATCTCAATATTATTTTCAAATACCAAATGATTTCACTACTCAAATATTATTTAAAAGTAAATCCACATACATGTTCACATCATTATAAAATAAAAATGAAATTCTTTATTTAATTATTATTTTAATTGATCCTTAATTTTGGAGTGTTTAAAACCTACCAAAAAGGTGTTATAAAAATTAATGAGTCAAAATAAATAATTTCCATTATTTATAGTCTTTTAAAACCTTGAATGGTGCTATAAGATCATGTTGGGAAGAAGGAAATGTTATACAACATACAAAAATATACTAATGAAAAAAATAATTGGGTAAGGTAACAATTTTTTTACGTTTATCTAGTTCATGTGCTCTGGCTCACCATTATATAGTGAGGGTTTCCCCTGTCCAACCTTTAAAAACTAAAATCTACCTTTATATTTCCAATTAAATTTATGAGTTACCTTTACATAGATCTAGATCACCCTTATATGAAACCTGGAATACCTTCACACGTATAATGAGAGGATTGTACTAACCTTATATAAAATATGGAATAAACTTATTAACCTTATATATTATTCAAGTTAACGTTACATAACCCTTCAAAATAGTGAGATACCTTTATGAAATAAATGGAAATCCCCACTTAAATTTACATAATCATTATAAATTTTGAGTTACCTTTACAAATAGTATATGTCTACTATAAATGTAAACAATATATTAAAAAATTAAAAATATTTAAATAAATGATGTATATAATATAACCAACATGGGGATTTTTTATTATAAAAACCAGGATGTTATAATCCTCCTCCAATAAAGTCTTCTTGTCCTTGATAATTTCTCTAAATGGTCCTGAACAAAGAATTCAGGTCACTAAAATAAAAAAGTATCCCCTTTCTCCCAGGATTCCTCTATGATCTATCCATGGTACCATATGATCTTCAAAATTTGAACACTCCCCCAAAAAAACATTCTAACTTAGGTATATGGTAAATTTAGGTTGTTTCTTATAAGATTTGTATAGATCCATCTTAATGTCCTAAGATACAATAAAATGAAGCAGATAAGGAATTTCTCATGATGTTGAGAAATATAAAACACATAATTTATATTTGGTAATATACGTCAATAATATTCATAGAGATCTTGAATAGTCCCATAAACTATGGTTTCATCTTCTCTTTCTTTTGTAAACGATGATGCACTAACCGAGGAGTAACTCATTGGATAACATGGTTTCCAAAACTAAACTCCAAGGGTCTCCTCCAATGGTTGGCCTCAGAATTCTCCCATATCTAGGTTATGATAAATCTATTATAATCTTTATACTCCCTTTATTCTCTCACGTACCATAATGGTCCCCACAACTACTACTATTAATATCTCATCCCTGTGAAGTACTAAATTACATTTCCTACAATACTGACCCTCATATGGTTTTATCTGAATCAATGACTCTAATATATATTTCTACATAAACTCAACTACGTCTAGGTGATCATCCCGAGACCCATAGAAATCTAGGATGCATTCCTAAATCATAACCTCTAATATATGAACCCTCTACACTAATTTTATATCTTTTGGGGATGGTACGTTGTGCTCAATATCATATGATTCCCAATTTCCTTCTACAATATATGCTAAAACTATGAAATAAAATGTGTTTCTTTTTTGGATTTTATTTTCATGGGAACTTCATGAAATCATGTTATCTTATTGACATACAACTATAACATTTAAACTCTGGGTTTCATATGATAGATAATTATTATAAGGGAAACCTTGATTATCTAATCAACAATCCTCATAACAATGTCATGCATCCTTTCTCTCCTACGAACCCATTTCATAATATACATAATGATGTCCTCAAACTTACACAAGGAGTTATAAAGTGGTTTTAGTAAACCACTAGAAAATTGGTTCTTAGCCTTTATTTATTAGAATGAAAGGCTTCGGGAGAGAAGTAACATTGTCCATATTCATCCCTAGAAACCATAATTAAAACATGAAGTCATGGTACATCATTATCAGTATATGATTTATTTTCCACTTAGTGGTTTTCAAGTCTCTCGTCATCAATTACTTAATGTACTAAGGGACTATAACTCTATCATGTTCAATGATAATAATGTTGTCTTCTAATGACCAACCAAGAATCAAGACACCTATATCTAACTTTTCTAGAATCATAGAACAGTTAAGTTAAGTCTCATTTCTAGACTATTTGAAATACACTAGAGAATATGCGACCACAAATATAAAAACATTCATCAATAACTATTCCTCAAAATCATACATCCTCCAATAATATAATAACCCCATTGGGATCTACTATTCCTCTAAAGACCATTTACTACCATCATGATCTACCTACATCTTATAACTAAGGTAAAACGATAAAATGTTTCCTTTTCCTTTTTTATAATCCTTATAAAATTCTAATGACTATAAATACACTACCTATCATTTTTCTCAAATTCAAGTCTCACTATGAGAATATTTAAATGAGGCTGTTTTTGTTGGTGCGGAAAAAAACTTCTCACCAAAGATATGGTGTCACATGTACTATAAATATTGGACGTCAATTGGATGCTTCAAGTAATGGGTTTGATAGATCCACTAATATTCTCATAGTTGAAATAATGTATAAGATTCTACTTACTCCTAATACATTAGTAATACTCCCAAATCAACACATGATGCATCATAGAATACATAATATCTAATCTTAATCTCGAGAAGGATCCACATAAAAGATATATACAAACTCATATTCAGATCAATAAATTAGTCTTCACAATGTTTTCACCTCTTTAACATCACTCACTTATTTTTTAGCATAGTCAAGGGTTCTCACAAATGGAATATTTTTTGAATAATAGATTGATTGTATTCTGCTAACCCAGAAATCTTATGATCTTGAATATCTTCAATTAATCTATCTAGGAAATTACTTCTTCATATTTCTTTGGGTTCACAGATTTAACTATCTTAAACACAACATGTCCAAATATTTTCAGCACCTAAATATAAAAAATATACTTCAATGCCTTGAAATAACCAAAATCATCTTGATGTATAATCAAGAGTATCTTAAGATTTCAAACATGTTGTAGTGGGGTTGATGAGTAGATAATGATTTTGAAATGATCATCATGATCATCAAGTTAATAAATGGGTGAGATTCCTCAATCATGAGATCCATAAAAACTTTTTTCCAAATTATAAATCTAAATTACATTACTATGTACTTGTATAACCCATACCTAATTTGAAATATCATGTTCATGACGTCATCGACTCAAATAAACTACTACTAATAGTTTATTAAATATTAATATTGTAGAACCACTAGACTCCACATAAGAGATCAAATAGATCATTAAATTTTGGTAAGGAATATCTATTTTCCACTATCACCAGTTTTATATGTTAGTAATCTTCATATAGTCAAATAATATCATCCCCCTATTAGTGAAAAAGAATGGTGAACCCAACAATGATGTTCTAAGCCAAATAAATCCATTCTACTCCAATTACTATAGTTTTTCCTTGAGGTCCTTCAAATCATTTAGTGCAATAAATTAATGGGCTTTCAAAACGTTTTAAACTCCTTTCATGATATCTTTCTCAAATTCACCCCCTATTTGGTGTAGCTTTTATTAATTTTTCTAGAAATAAATCCTAATATAGATCAATAATTATAGGAATGTATGTTGGGGTCCACGCATCTTACTAAAAAATCCAATCTTGTAATCTATAAAATGATAAGTCTAATATTACTCGATCATTGACCCACTCTATCTTCTCTTAGTTCCCTCTCACTAGTCATGATAATATTATCCCCCTTTGTAAATAAAATGATTCTAGTCTCGGCTAGCAACTAATGTGGGACCAAAAGATAGTCAACCAATCAAGGGCATGATTCGAATCAAATATCATTATCTCTATAAAAACAAAAGTCCAACAAATTTACATTATATATAATGAATATATGGAACTCATGGATCACTATAGATAGTCGAGTTTCATGTGCAATAGTTTATCAAGAAAATGTAACTCAGAAAAATACATAACAAAAAGGGTCTGCTAAGTATCAAATTGGGTAGATATACATTAATTGAAAACCATGGAAACATGAAATCCACTAGCTTAAAATGTTTATCCTTGTGAGTATTTGCGTGATCAATTATTTCCAAACCTATTTCATCACATTCCTAAATATCTTGGGGGCCTACGGTGCCCAGAAGGATATAGGATGTTGGTGATGAATGTCACAGAATATACAACCACAGTTATACAATCATATTTCTTGGACTAGAAATAAGAGAAAAAAGTCTAATTGAGAGGATATACTACCAAAATAATAGAGTATGTACATGATAATTCTAAGTTGTATAAACCTATAGGTCTAGTGGTAGATTAGTAATATCCTCCAATAATATAGCATTCTAAATCATCTTTATAAGTAGTCCCATCTGAATACATTTAGATGAAATTAATAAAAACTTAAAGGAAAAAATTATAATGTTGGATGTTATTTGGATAGGTATTAATCATTTTATAGGATCACACATAGGTTCTAATAGTAATATACCCATATAAAAATATAAATATCTCTATTCACAAACCAAGATCTCCATCCCAATATGACATTCACATCCTTGTATATACACCAACATAAAAAAATACTTCAGTTTAACTAACTAATATAATCATAGATATATAATAATATCCAAAGAAATATATATTTCATGAAAAATAATAATACAAGTCTATCTTGAGAATATATCACACATCAAGGTATTAAATTAAATAACTATATGCAACATGAAGTAGATATATATATATATATATGGAGTTTGAACCTATGCTCTTATCCATGATGTATGAACACACCCATATCCCCAAAATAGAAACTTAAATCTTGTCAATGGTAATTTAGAGGGCTAGTACACATGTTCTAGATGGGAATGTGGAAACGTCCCTACCTGCATCCCATATAATCTGTCTCATTTCTACCATGTCATCAGATGGTCAAAATAATTCCAGAAAACAATTATATGATATAATTATATAAAAATCCATAAAATCCACTAGGTTTGATCTGTGGAGTTATAAGTTATCATGTGTGACTCACTATATACAAGAGTATATCGACTATCAACACTAGTATGATATTCATCAAAAGTTAGTATATACCCTCAATATCATGACCTTTCACCAAAAATATAAATAAATATAATAACACATATTGATCAAGGAGAGTGATGAAATATAAACAATTAATATCACTTGGAATAAATTTCATACAAATAAAAATGTCTTTCATTGTGGAAGGTCCATCAATAGTATATGTGAATAAAAATAAATTAATTAATTTTTTTAACTTTCAGGAGGATATCCCAATACCACTCAAAGCCCCATGATCCATGAATAAACCATCTCATATATGAACATTAAACTTTCCAATATCCCTATACATGAATCCATCAGTTAAATCAAATTTCCCATGTTTATTGTGATTAATAAAAATTAGGAGGACAGCACCAAATCAATATTAATATGATTTCACATTCATAGGTGAGTATGAAATTATAATAAATACATAACACATAATAAAAAACCACATTAAGAATTTATATTCTAAAAAAGCCTCCAAAACCCCGCATATATACCTTTTTGGATCTATGTTATAAGTTAGTCATAGTTTCTATGGGAATAAAAATAATAATAGATCCATCCTTGATGTTTATAAACATTCATACATGCCAAAATACTACAGTTCAGGCCAAAATGACCCTTATTACAAGTTACAATATCTCAGGTCTAGTCACAAAACCACCATTACCCCTTTTATCTCATGTTTTAGATCACATTATAAATCATTTTAACACCCCAATACTTTCAAAAATGCTTCTCTTTAACTAATTTTATTTCCTTTATAACCTGCATGAAATGTAACATTGTGTTCAAAAACTCTAATATACTGTTAAAATATTATTATTTATGATATTTATAACCAAAAAATTAAGTTGGTTTGTATGAATATGATTTTTTTTAAATAATTAAATATTTATACGTTTACTAAACAATATATTTTTATTGATATATTTTTTGTAAAATAATCACTAATTTTTTTATGTCATTTTATTCTTCAAACAAATATGGTCTTCTAAACAAATTTATTGATATTTTTTAGACTGTATTGTGATTAATTTTTTGAAAAATTATAGAATTATTTTTATAAAATTAATATCATTTTGAAATCAACATATTAAATTTATCTTCTAATGAATTTTTTATAATTTTTTAAAAAGATTTATTTTGTAGTGAATTGTAAAAATGAGGATTTTATTAAAAACTAGTTGTACAATGTTACAATTTGGCCTCAAAGTAGTTTCAATGTAAATTTAGTTTTATCATATGATAAATAATCAACTCAATTTCGTTTTAATTACTCTTATATTTTATTACAGTATAAAATTATTTTTATAACTAAAAATCCATTTTTCTTAAGAACTACTTTTATGGGTGAAATTTTTCTATCTTAGTAAATTAAATTACTCACTATCATGGGAATTTTTTAATTAAATTTATATATTATATAATCAATCATATTTTTTTAACATTCATCAGATTTTTTCCTATGCATTAGATACGACTAAATCTAGTTTTGTGCTAAAAAATTGTAATTTTTTTAGAAGTAGTTTTCAACACATTTTTTCACTTAGTTTTATAATAATTTCATCCTAATATAGTTTTTGAATTTAATAAATTGTATTCCATATTTTCGAGAATTATTTTATTTATTTTAAAGGTTACTTTTACATTTGGTCAAGCTAAATACTAACCATGGTAAAATTTATCACCTTAGTAAAGGGTATACCTGGTTAATACATAATAAAACATATTGATAAGGTCATATTATTTTCATCATAACTATTAATGGATGATTTTAACTTTGACATTATAAAATTAAACTATAAATTTAGTTAATTAGTGGATTATTTTCCATAAAAATGACCAATATAATATATAGAGCAATGAATGTTACAAAATGTCACTCTATTTGTTTTTAATATATCTTATGTAACCACATAGGGAAACAAGAATGTCATGAAAGACTATAAGTATCTATTTTTAAATTAAATAACTTTTTTTCATGATTCAAATTTATTTCTAATTTTTAGAAAAAATATACTAACCCTAAATTCTTGTGTAGTGTGAATACCAAATTTATTAAATTAAAAAAATAAAATATATGATTTATATAATGTAAAAAAATGATATAATATGAATAAGTTAATATTCCCCATGAATATATTAGATCCATTTGTCATAATATAGTGTTCTAGAATAATTATATTCAAAATATCTCTTTATCCTAATGTATTTATCATCAAATTAAATGAATACTGTTAAAAACATAATTATTTCTAATTCAAGATAAATAATATATTATTAAATCATAAAAAAATTAATAATAATTTTATATTTTGAAATTTTAATTGAATATTCTTTAAAAAATAAACCATGGTCTATTTATTGGTAATTTTACATTTTATAGTAACATTATTTTCCGTTAAATAGTTAAAAACATTATTGTTTTGATATTTTTCGGAAGGGTTAGTTAAGGGTTAAAACAGAATATATTAAGAAAAACATGTTATTAAAACATTTCTAAATTTTAAAGGATGAAATAATTCTGAATATTTCTAATCTTATCTTCAAATATTATCAATTTGAACCATTTGGACACCAAAATTAATTTAAATTAATTTAATATTTTTAAAAACTTGAATGATGCCCCTACAAAAGATTATTAAAGGGTAACCCTCATTTATCTTATTTACAATAAATTGAGACTTATATCTTGACCAAAAATATCCATGATATATTATTCAATCTCTTTTTCACATTCTAGAGGTTCTGGTCTTCTCAATAGACCATCCCTAAAGCCCTTAAGACTATATATAAACGAGTCATTTCAAATGAGAGGTAATCACCTTAACCAATCACTTTCTTTATAATTAATATTTTATCTCATCTAAATATATATTCATAAAATAATAATATAATTATCTTAAATATTCTGAAATTTTATTATGGTGATGAAACCACATTTATTCGACCTCTTTTCATCACATGGGAAACGAAATTATCCCACGATCATACGTACGATTTTTCCATCTCTATGTAGATATGCAATTCGTTTCTCATCACTATATTTTAGGTATGGTTGTTATGATAGTTTCAATGTACTTAAATAAAAATTATGACACTATTTTAATTTTTTAATGATAATATCATATCTTACATATTACCTTCCAAACTATTGGAAAATGATAATGTCGATCGTGCATACGTATGGACTACCGCCACCAAAAAGTGAAGATATTCATATACCATTTCTATTTCATAGAAGGTAATAATGATATATTTAATTGTTATATATGATATATATGATAAAATATTTAATTTATAAAGGTGATTTATTATTTTTCCTTTTGTTTGTTCTATCCTTCCTAAAATGGAAACAACATTCATCCGTATGTATGACATACCATCTCCTTGAATGGTGTAGTTTATTTTTCTATGTCTATATTTTATGAATAACTCTAAAAATGACTATAATAAATATATATTATATAAATATCAAGATTAATGCTTTTTATATTATTTAAAAATGATCAAAATATATGTAAAAATCTACATATCCAAAATATACATTAAAAATAAAGCAGATATCACCTGGAAAATTTATTTTAATAAATAAATGTTAAAAACGGGTGGTGAAAGGTTATAAGTAAATAATATATGGTTTGATATATATGTGTATGGTTATGTAATAAAATTATAATAAATATATAATTATAATCCAAATGGTTTTAATGCATACAAATGAATTCTGACCAAAGGTAAGGGATTTCGGTCTCACTTTTATTTTTGAGGGATGCATACCATATTCACCAAAAAATTTATTATTTATGGTGTATATAATTCCCATGAATCACTTTTTTGGATGATTATTATGAATATTTCTTGGTTTTTCATACACATCTATTTTTGATTGTTTTATAGGAATTATGATGTAAATGTTACTTAAGTGGTAAGGGTTTTAGGTTACAACCTCATTATTCATTATTATTGTTTATAATTATTTTTTTATAATGAAAATTTATTATCTATTAAACATGAAACATATAAATATTTTTATCTTTTGTATATTTCATCAAAATAAATTTTTTCCTTTCACTTTACTCACCTAAAACACAAGAGATTAAAATATTGTGTTTAATGAAAATAGACATAATTTCTAAATTCAATAAAAAACATTTTTATTCAATGTAAATGTTTTATAAAAATGTTTTAAAGATTTTTTTTTATTATACAATGATTTCTTAATGTAGTTTTTACACATGTTTTATGTTTTTACAAAATTTCATAAAAGTAATAATTTTATGATTTTATTAACAAGGTATATTTTTTATTTTTATCAAAAATATGAAAGGAATGTTTTCCATTAACTTATATGATATGAAGGGAATTTTATGCCATTATGACATATAAATACATTGAATATTTCATTACATATTTATATGGTTGTTTTCAAATAAAATATTCTCTATAATATTTATTAAATATTTAAATTTTAAAAAAAATGGTTTCAAAATGGAAGGGTTATTTTTTTAAATAATTTTTCAATGATATATATATGATTTTTCTATTTATCAAAGTCAATAACCATTTATTTCAATTTTTATTTACACTGTATATGATCCAAATATACCATCCTTGTTCTTTTTTGAGATGTTTTATGTTTATGATGATAATATTTCTTAGAAACCTATTGTATTTCCATGTGTTATTCTATGATGAAATGATGAGATCATTATGAAATTCTTTTTTCCAGGGGTTATGGTATGATAATGTGTTGAAAGGTTTAAGAAACCTAATTCTTTTCCATGAGTATACTATGATGAAGTATTTATGAAACCCATTTCATATCATGGGTTATAATATTATGAATATTTTATGATTTTTTGTCACACATATGTATGGGTTTCATTATGTGTGGTGGCTTCATTATAATAAAGTAACATAGTTACATTATAACTAAGGAAATTGGTTACATAATAACCAAGGACAATGGTTATGTAATAAACATGTGGGTGGTCACATTATAATAAAGGATGGGTGAGTCCTATACCTTCATATAATTCATTGGGTTAATATTGATATCACATGAGATTAAATGGATATGAATAGGGAGTGAATCTATATCAGTAATGGGATTTCTCCATAACGATAGTCATGGGAGGGAACCCTGAATACAATTATGGTTTGGGGAGTGAACCAATTCAAATATGATAGTTTAATAAGGATCCTCAACTAATATTATAATTATTTTATATTTTAACTTTATTCTAAAATAGATTAAGTCTTATTACAATTTTATGGACCCATGGATAATGTTCTATGACCCTAATATAATTCAAGTCTTATGAACTATAATTCTTTTTTAATGACTAAATATTATCATCTATGGTATGTAGAGTATAATTTTAAAATGTTATGATCATGATCTCGTACCCTTAGGTCCATGTTATGATGAAATTATCATTGATATCTCAATTGTTTCTCATTACTGAGCATCTGAGATCACCCTTTCTTTTTTTCCATTTACATGGTTATGAAGACAAATTAATATGTGTGATATGTCTAAGAATGATGATAGTTGTGAAGACTATAGTGGAAGATGATATAGATCATTTATGAAACAATTGTTTCTATGCCTATGATTCCAAATGCATTTGATGTATACTATTCTGTTTAGGATTTTTTATTATGAAATGAATATTTATCTTAAAAGAAGTGATATATATGTCTAAAAAATATATGTCTCTATATTTTTCATTGTACTATGGTTTTGTTTTCCTTTTAAAACATGGTTTAGAAAACATCATTGAGAATCCTAGTGATAAGTCTAAGTATATGATAGAATCCTAATTTTTTGGTAACGATCATGAATGAACTAGGATAAAACTATGGTTTCATAAAATAAGGTTTCGTGATTTGTATATAAATTAAATTGTTTTTCATCATTATGTTGTTTCCCATGATGATTATTGTTTCTCACATTATGATTTTGTTTCTTCAATGACCAAAACTCGAAGAAATCATGTTAATGGTAAATGTGATGGTAAATAAAATAACTATACACATGAGAAACCCATTAAAATAAGAGATATATTGTGAAAACTTGTGAGTATTATTAATTATCTATCTTATTATATGATTCCAAATCTCAGCATTTGTTAGTTTCATGACACACTTAATAAGAGAAAGATAGTGTTTCATAAATACCACAGAGGAATTAATATTTAGATTAAAACAAGTCAAAAATGTGGGAACAAGCAAAAAATGAATTTCTTAGAGGAATGAAATGATTTTGTGAGTGTTGAATATAAAGAAAAAATAAAGAAATTTCCATGGAAAATGAAATTTTTAGTTAACATAGTTCATGATAATAGTGGTATCCCTAAGAAATTGTTAATGGTTGAATGATTTAAAATTAGAATTTATGTGCATTATAAAAATTGATGTCCTAGGGTGAATTCTCATGGATATAATCAGAAAGGTTGAATGATTTATTATTTTACCAGTGATGAAAAGGATAATATGAATTACGTAAGAATGTTGTGTTCTAATTAAATAGTATTTCATATAGTAAAATTATAAATCATCATTAAATTAATGTCCATGAATCATAACACATTATTAATATTTCATATTGTAGAAAATAATTATAAGGGAATGTGACGATGAATCCAATTTTAAGTTTTAAGTAGGAAGTGGTAGGATTGATGTATTTATATATTTTGATTCAATAATTATGTAATATAAGTGTTTTTCTAATAATATTCTCGAAATAAAAATCATGAATCATATATGAATTGTGTTCTAGTAGTTGTTCTTAATGGATTTGGAAACATATTTTGAAAGGTAATAATAACAATTAAAAGTGATTTAGTTGTAAGGTTATTTTTCTAGAGAATACTTGATTATGGGAAATAATATACATTAACAGGTGTCTTATGTTGAGTTAAAAAAAATTGGGTGGATAAATATATTATTGACATTGATATTAGTAGTAACCATGAAATCGGATTTTCATTTGATAAAAATTGATTTAGGTTATCATTGATGATGTTTATATTCATTTTGGTTTAATAAAAAATACTGATTAGTTGTAATATTATGTAACGAAAATGGAATGAATTAAATTTGTAATCATATATGATTTCATGTGAGGTTGACTTAAAATTTATGGATTCCTTCATAGGTTTACATGTATAAATTTGATCATACGTTTAAGGCATCAATACCACCTTTTTAATATTTAATGTCATGTGATTTTAAAGTGATTTAAACCATTACTATATATCATAAAAATACCTTATTGAGTTTGAAATATCCCATTGGGGTTAGTATATGATTTTATGTTATGTTAATTATTTTCTATTCGATTGTGGTATATAGATAATATTGATGTTTGAAAATTAATTCCATGAAAATATGATATTTTCAAAGATATTTATTATCATGTTAAATATTCATGTTTAGGTTAGTGTCCAAATTTGATTCATGATATTATAGGGAAGTTTACTATATTAAAATATTATATAGATATTTTTCATGTTGAATAATATTTTTTGGGAGATGTTTCATTAGGTTGTGGAATATCTAACACTTATTTTTGACAAGTTATTTACCAAGAAAAATTATTTTGGAAGAATTATTTTATTTTTTTTAAATATGTACGGTGAAGTGTATGATATATCGTTTGAGATTAAAACATTCTTTAATGAAGTAGTTATTCTGATAATTATGGATTTAGATATTAATAATGTATTTATTCATATGATGGTTTATTAATTTTTATAATTATCTTATGTGGACCATTTATGGTTTTGGATAATGCCTAAAGATTGTAGTAATATCTTTATATACTTATTTGATCTATTAGAATATAATTTTAATGGTTCAAACAAAAAATACTCATCTCAAATACTCACTGTCTGGAGAAACACATTAGATTGTGGTAGAAGTTTATTGAAGGGTAAAATTCTACATGAAAAGTTTGTATGTTTCCATATGTTCGTATTCATGTTGGTATAAAATAACTCAACTCATTGAATATGATCTTAAGATTAAATAAAATTTATATGAACTTCAATTATGATGAATTGATGGGAATCTAACCCCTCAACGATCCATGGTTTTATGGTTGTTAAATTTCTCTAAAAAAACGTTCACTATTAGTCCTTAAATGTCATTTTTTTCTCCAATGTACATGTTTTTACTTCACTAAGATTTTATCCTATTTGGAAACATAGTTTTGTAGTGATCATCATCCTTCCCTTTCCTTCTTTTTAAGGGGAAGTTTTATAAACCCGTTTTAGGAAGTGTGTTTTCAACAATGGTATTTTAAAATATAAAACACTTGATTACCAAGAATAAGATAAATTTAAATGGAAAAAAATAACTAATGGGGGATAATATAACACCTTGATATTTTAAATAATACTTCTATTAAAATAATTTAATTTCTTTGATAACTTGTGTTACACACAAAACCATTTTTAATAGAACAATGATATACAATTAAAATATTATTATTCTAGATAGTTATAACCTAGCTTTTAAATTTTCATGAATGAATTTGGTTAACTACTTCATGAAGTATATACAAATTTTCTACTCAATCTAAATTTATTGATTAATTCTCAGTAAATAATAACACAATTTTTACTAAAGTACTTTTATTCATAAAAAACATGTTCTCTTCAAAAAATTATTAGTATTTAATTTTGTGATAAATACCTATTTTTAATAACATGAAATTTTAGGAATTTTATTATAAAAAATTAACAGATTTGTTTAAACAAATATATTATAATTAGTATATGGTTAATTTTTGTGATTTTTTTGAAAATATTTATATTTTAGGGCATAGTAAAAATTGTGATTTTAATAAAAACTATATGTATAAATATCCATTTTTTTAAATGGTTTCAATGTAAATTTAATTTTACTTTATATTAAATAATATAATTATGTCCCTTTCAAAAAAATTATATGATTGAATTTAGTTTGAAAATATGTTTATAGTTAAAATATGGATTTTCTAAAAGAAAATAGTATGAGCACTATTTTATGTTATCTTAATAAATTTAATTGATCATATTGTTTAATGATTTTAAATAAATGTATATAATATATCATTAATAAAAAAATTTATCATACATCAAATATTTTTTCTAGGAATTGGATAAAATAAACTCTAGTTTTATGCTTAAAATTTATATTTTTCTAAAAAGGTTTTTTCATCACATTTTGTGAACTTATATTAAAATTTATTTGATCCATTTATAGGTATTGAATTTGATAAAATATATTCCTTATTTGGAATCAAGAGGGATTTTTTTTAAAATAGTCCACTATTATTTTTGGTCACTACAAATAATAAGCATGGTAAAATTTATCTACTTTGTAATGGGAAATTAAGGTTATTCTAGGATAAAACATTGTGATAAGATCATATTTTTTATCTAAATTATTATTAGATAAAGGGAATTATACACTTATAACCATGGTCTCTAAATTTATTTTTTTACTTGTATGAACTCATATTTTATATGAGGTACGAAACCTTTCATTTTTCATTTAATTATTTAATTTTATCCTTATATGATTACCTAGTGGGGTCACGGATGAAATAGGGGTGTCTGAGGCTTGTATAGATCATGTCGCCCATGATTTTTGTGGAGAAAACAAGGTAACATTGTTATTAGAAACCATGTAGCCCGGTTATCATGGTTAGATCAAACCATGTGGGGTGGATAAGTGCACTATCTGGGGAAGTTCAGTTTTATGAAACCGTGCAACCCATGAAGCATGCATGTGCATGTGCTGCAAACTTTTTAACAAAGGGTAAATACATGTTTTTTCATTGTCTGTCTAACCATCCACCATGATCATGTGAGGGGTGTATTTATGCAATTTTTTTCACAAAGTTAGCGTAGGATTTTTCCACCCATGCGACCAAACTATGAAACCCATTTTTTAAGTATTGAAAAGGCCATGTTTCCCATAGTTCTTTAAAAATGTATCCCTCCAATAATTTTCTAATTTTATAAAGTTTCCATCCACCCTCCCTCTCATTGAAGTTCCCTTCCAATCCTAATATAGTCTTTGTGAAATCTCTTTTATATGGACAATTATTTGAACACCATCGATATTTTTGAATAGCCATTGGCAAGTTATATATTCACCTTATGCCTTTTGTTGGTAGTATTCCTCTTAACCATGTAATTTTAGTGTGAGATCATATTCTCTATTTTTTGATATTTTTCCTATTTTATGGATTTCTTCCATTTTATCATGGATTAGATGCCAAAAATGAATGATGAGGTGACTACAAAGTTGAGGTAGGTGGTCTTTTTATTTTCCCTTAATGTCTCAGAGTTTATATATATATATATATCATTGAGTTATTAATGAGATCTTCTAAGTGATGCTTTTTAAATAAATTTGTTCTCAAAATAAATGGGTAGTCTTCTTCTATATGACCCATGAGACCCATTTAAAAATAATTAATGGTGATGGAACTTGAATTTAACAACCCATTTTTTTGTATTTATTTACCAAATAAAACCACATGGGTGGCCTACAAGTTGATTAACATTTTAGGGTGTTTAATATTACCCCTATCATATGACATGTAAAATGAATTTAATGTCATGTAAAATGAATTATATAAAATAAGGAATGGTTGAACATGTCCCTAATACTATTTATATTGTCCACCGTGAATATATTTGAGAATATATTTCTATCAAAATACTCAATTAAGATGAATGGGTGGATATACATAGTTATTGGACTTATTATACTATTCTATGATTTGGGAAACCTTTTGAGATGTGTTTAATTGCCTAAATAATAATGTAGTGCATTTGAACTATGTGGACATTAATTCTACCGTCATTCTCTAATCCAATTAACATTATTACTCCATGATGAGAGTGATAGGTGGGTTTTAATTTAGAATTTCCATTAATATACTCTTAAGGATTGAATAATTAAATGAATATAATTAAATGATTATTAAAAACTTTGGGTGAAAATGGGTTATCATAATAATTATAGGGAAAGTTCATCTGGACCTTGGATTTTATGATCCTGAGTGTTACTTGGACTCCAATGTGGAATTTCAATGATGAACTCAAAAGTTTGATTATTACATTATTCCCCGAGTGACAATTGGTCACCCTTAGTTGAACACCAAGGATAGATTTAGAGGACAATGACTTTATGACACACCTAGAGTGATACTCAAGTTCATATGAGGAATTACTAGGATGGGCTTGTAAGGTGATGGGTTTATATATTCATATAGTGATACATGGGTTCCAAATTTGGAACACCGTGGACAGGCTCCAGTTCATTTAAAATATTAAATAATATAAATATTTTATGACGTACCTCCCAAGAAAAATCACAAGATTGAATTTGGTGGGAGCCTTACCATTTACTGATGGCATGATTTTACATATTCTATTGGATATGATACATGGTGGGGGGATCTTGGGATATGATCCTAGTCCCAAAACATTATTATAAATTATTTCTTGACTGATCCATTAAAAAGAAATATTCTGGTTTAAGAAAAAAATAAGTAGTAGAGGGAGGGTGTTCTATAGGAACCTGTATCTATGTTGGTTATTTATTCAATGAATTTAATATAAAAATTATTTCATAGAAGAAAATAGTTTATTATATATTAATGGATGGAATGGTACTAGACACACCATTGGTGTTGGCCTACTAAGTTGATCTCACACCTGACTCGAGCCATCATTTGGTATGCATACAAACTTCATGGATATAGTTATGGTTCATGGGAAAGAACCAGAATGTTGATAAATGATTGAAATTATCATGGGAGTGAGGGATCATACGACTGAGCTATTTCTCATGATGATATATGGAGGGAGACTTTTGGTTATTTTGGTATACTTGAATATGTGTGTACCTACATTCATTACTTCCTGTATTTCCATTTTTATAGGATTCCATTATCATCATTTTGTATATGACATTTAAGGATGTTATTACATTGATATTTATTTGATGGATTATTATACTTATAATGTTCATTTATCTTTTCTGTTTCCTTTATTTATTGATATGATTATATTGTTGTGATACATTATGAACATGGGGGAATAGTCTTCATGCTATTCCACCATGAACCCTCACTGGTAGTCAGCAGCCTCAAGAATATGGGGAGGTGTTCATGAGATCATGTTGCCAACTGGGTTCATTTAAATTTATGTGTACTAGGTCTAGGATTGTATAAATTAGTATCAGACCTGTTTTCTATATTTTATTTTCCTTACTATTTCGGTGTGGTTTAAAAGATGAATATTATGTTTTGTAATTTTTTCATTATCTTATGCCTAGGAGTCGTTAACCCATGTATAGTTAAAAACAAATTACTATGAATGGGGAATGTTTTTATGGATTATTGTTATTATGGTTTCCTTTTTTTCACTGTTGGGTGATGCACTCAATGTTTGATGTTCCTTATAACTCTATATTTTTACCCTTGGATGACTTGGAAAGGAAGTATTACATCATGAATCATGAGAGGTACTTATGTACTTATATTTAATGTATTATTCCATTCCATGATTGCATACAGTGCGAAATACCTGTAGTATATTTTGGTTCCATTATATATATGTTCATGAAATTGTGATATCATTTCATACATTGAATTGGTAAATATTTTTTATGAATATATAGACATCGAGTATCAATTTATAATTTCTATATACCATTATTGTCATGAACCCGCCCTGGTCGACCCTGAACCGGTCACCTGAGTCGACCTGCGACATTCCTCGAAGGGCATTCCTGATCCCCATGGGCTGGAAACCAGTGCCGGGCATCAAAACATTAATCATTGGGAACGATTTGGTCCATGCGAAAGAGATAAACAGACAAATAAAAACTGACGATAAAAATAAAATCCAGCAGTGGAAAGAAAGAAAATGGCACATACCTCCTTGTGACCCTTTGGTCACCTCTCAACTAAGGCCAACCTTGCTTCCATAACAAGAAACTCGTCCATGAAAACCTGAGCAAGGGAAACCTGCAACTGAAATTATAATATAGGCATGATCATTAAAAATGCTCAGTAGGAATGCTAAAGTAACCATGGAATCCAACCACGTCCACTTTCGAAAAAACAATCCCAAAAAAGCACTAGTTTGCACATACAATGATAGAAAATACGGTTTTCACATTTTAAAGGAGAAGGATCCAAATTTACCATTTCAAAACTAACACATTCCACAACTCATTTTTCTGAAATAATGCATTTCTTAAAAACTGAATTTCAGTTCCATGTTTATCACATTTGTGCAAAAGGAGGACATGTAGTAAGTAAATGTTGAAAACCAAGTGCAAGTAAAAGTAAACAATCAGATATAAGAAATAACCATGGGCGATCCTAAACATCCCTAGAAAACCCCTAGACGTACTCAGTTTAAGACTACCTATCGGCATGGTACTCCATAGTCAATAACCAACTGACCTCCCTAATAGCCAACTAGTGGAACGCCCTACAAGGCCTACCTACCAAGGTGGAACCAAGCCGTCTAATCAAGGATGGCTAACAACTGTCACTCGATATTCTAAAGGACACCCAGGATCCCATGGTGGTTTTAGTAATACTGTGTAAGTGGGAGTCCCTCGCACGCGTGACTCATCTCACCGCACTTGCCAACCCCTTACATGGACACCGCTACACGACAACCCTTATGGGAAGTTCCCCTGTAGAGATTCCCCGCAAGCATGCACACATCAAAAGTTCTTTCACATTCAATAAGGTTCCAACCAGGCCATCACAACATTTGAACCTTTAAACATTTCACAAATGGGTTGGGTTGCCAATCAGGAACATCCACCTTTCTCAAAATCCAGCACAATCATCCCTTTACATTTTAAAATTTCAAAAGGACCTTTACACTAAACAACCATTCAACTCACACCAAAATCCAATCGGGCCAACCACGCTTCTGCTCCCTTTTTTTTAACACCAATCAATTCATCAAAAACCTAGTTTTTAGAAAATATAGTTTTAATGTGTCATTTTCATTTGGAGGCACATCCATTTGAGCACCTAGCAGTCCATGGATGTGCCAACATCTAATGGCACATCTTGTTTTTAGGAGGAACACCATATAACCCATCCTTCATAAAACACTTTAGTATTGAAACCAAACCCGATCCTTTCACAACACTTTTTAAAAGAAAAAATGTCTTTTTCAAACCATCCCCATTTCCAAAACATTTCTAAAACAACTCATCAGTGTATAATTTTGTTAACTAGAAACATACAAAACCAATTTTACATTTTCAAACTCCAATCACCATCGATTTCAATCAAACACATCACAAGGAACTCAATTTAACTTTACCAAGAACCTATGCATTTCATATAAACCAACATCAAAACCACTCTTCGAAATTTAAGACAACTTTATAACATTGTTAGATGTTTTTAATAAATATAATAGATATGAAGATACTATATAAGAATTGATTGAAAACATTAAAGTGCTCAAGGTTTGAATCAAAAGGGAAAATGGTTGGATCACCTACCTCAAATCCGTAGATCATACGATAGTAGCTCGAACCTACTTCTCACTACTCGTATACGTACTACACAAAAATTAGAAGGAATATTTAAAACAACAAAAGAATGCCACGTTAGAACCTACTGTGAAACATCACCATACCAAAACATGACTCGCACCATTTTAGAAATTTAAATAAATCCTTTACACAGAGAAAAAACAAAAAAAAATCCCCTTTTGAAATAATACAAACACCAAGCCTTTTTAAAACTTAATTCGCACCACTTACACAATCAAATAAATTATCAGCATAGTCAAAGAAACCATTTTCATGATTAAAAAAACTGCTAAAAAATTTTATTAAATAGTTTTCAAACATGACGCAAAATTTCAAAGTCCAAAGCTCACTTAAAACCTCTTTCAAGACAAAACCCATTTTGACACCATGTGAAACAGTAAATTGCATCATCTGCACTTCATAACACACTAACTGCAAAATTTTTAAATAATGATGAACAATTTGAAATGGGTTTTCATAATAAAATACACTAACATCACTTTCACATTCTACACCATTTATAAAACACTACTGAATGGCTCAACATGGGTTTTCAGAGAAAAACGAACTCAAATCACATAAACACGCTACTAAATAAATCAAATGCATATTAAAACTCAAGTAAAACTAAATTCTCACCAAGCTAACAAATTAATGTATATAGTAAATTAATTAAATAAGAAAAAGAATTCATCATAAAATACTTATACACTAAACCACCTACCTTTGGTGTCGAAACCCCAAAATTCAATGTGTGATTTCCAATCGCATGCAATTCGCATCACTAACAAACATAATCGAACCCTAAATCAAAAAATCAAACCATAAACATCAAAATAGAACCAAATACAACCCAAAACCCTAATATGAAATCTTAAAAAATAGAGGAAACAAAAAATCAGGGTAGAACACACCTTCGACAGAAGTGAGGGTGGTTGGTCGAGCGAGACAAAGGGTATAGGAGGTGAGATACGCCAGAAATCCAACTGGCAGGGAGTGCGGGAGGCGCCAGAACCAGTTGTCAGAGCTCGAGAGGATTTCGGGGTGGTTGTAGGGTCACAGGGACCGGTCACCGGAGGGAACTCCAGAAAAGGAGGGGTCGCGCGGGCGGCGACCGCAGGATGGAGGCCGACTCGGCGGAGCCGGGACGGGGAGGCCAGAGGCCGGTTGCACAGGCGTCGCGCATCAAGGGAGAAGCAGGACAGAGGGGGGAGGGGCAACGATGCGGGCTGGTAGAGGCAGATGGTGAGGCAGAGTCGACCGGTGGCCGGAGCGCCGAGACGTCGGCTGGAGCGCGTAGGAGGGGACGAACCGGGAGGGGCCGCGCGGAGGGGTACTGGGGGAGGGGGGGTTGCTCTAGATGTGGGAAACATAGGGTTTGATTTTTTTCATATAAAAATAAAAATAATAATAAAACTAATATATATTAATAAAACTAATAATAATTATTTCTTATCAATTTTATTTTATGTAAAAATTATACTTACAACAATTTTATAAAAATTGAATTATTACCAAATTAAATAAAAATAATATTATCACTTGTGAAAACATATTTCCATTATTATAATTTAAATATTAACCTTGTTTTGTCGTTATAAAATTCTATTTAGCTTTGTTTTTTTCCAATTTAATCTATTCATCTAAATTTATTATTTATTCGAACGTTCGGCAATAATGCATTTACTACGACCAAGAACATGATCATCGCTACCGGTGCGGTGACTGCGGACCGGCCCGAGGCCCACCAAAACATCAAACATTGAAAATATCTAACAAAGTCCCAACTAATCCTCGTCCAAAATGCACAGGACCAAGAAAATAATAAGAATAAAATAAAATAAATAGGCATCTGGGATCGGGGTGTGACAATTCTCCCCACCATAGACACTTTTTTCCCCCAGAAAGTCACCACGCCAATAGTTGATACAACCAAAGTTCATGACCAAACCCAACAAGAAGAAACCGAGAGGCTCAGGGTGACCTTTTCAAACACACATCACACCCGACCAACTCATGAACAATCACTGCCCGATGTTGAGGGGAGAAAACGGAAGGGTTCTCCCCACCAGAAGAATTCACTAACATAGAAACCCTTGAAACTCAAAAACACTACCCCCCCCCCAAGCGGGTCAACGCGGGAACTCACAAACCAAACTCGTTCATTTTCACAACATGGACCAAATAACACACCTAAGCCTTTGTCGAAAAACTTTCTACAAAAAATCCGACCAACTTAAGGATGAAGAATTAACTAACCACCTCAATCCACTTTCAAAAAACGAACATCCCCCTAACGAAAATCGCTGAGACCAACTCAAATCAGAACAAGTCAGTTTATTCACTAGCCTGCACCATTCAAAGAGACCGAATAGTTTAAAAACTACACTGAGAGTAGATAAGTGGACAAGGATTTTGGGATAATGCGCTCATCACGCAACCACAACAAGGATGAGATTGTGATAGTGATGAGAATTGAACAAGGTAATTTTGGATATTTCTATCCCAATGCTGAAAACATTATCCAGACTAAGGCTCCACACACCCTCGGAAACTCCTGACTTTGCGTGAGCTTCACCCTGAGGCCTGTGGCTGGGGCCTTGATGACTAAAGCATCTCCTACCTCACAGTCAGGAATTTGGGTTCTCTACTCCCTAACTCCTCCATCCCAAATGAAGCTTCTTTCAAAACTCTCTCTGGGGACCCGAACAGCCGCACGGTAGAAAGACTTCGGACGGATGTGACAAGGTGAATTAGAATCCCTGGAATGACCATGCTAGGGGCATGCATGAGAACGGTCCAATAAACTGAGAGTCAGTACAAACAAAGATAGCTTCTTGGATACAGGTTCTTCCAGCATGAACTCTTTCTCAGACGGGGAACCTTCACGAGAGCCGACCCCCACCAACTACACCTCGGACTCTAACGACGATGAGACGTCCCACCTTTACTAGTCCAGAACTGAAACCTCAAATAACTCTGGGACAGTAATAACCTTGACTACCCTTGGAGTTTCAAACAACCTGAAGATACACTATCTTTCTGACCTATAAAATTGCCTCTAATAGACATATATTACCTTGATAAGTAGGCAACACACAAAAGAACTGGGAATTGGGCATAACTCATCAACAACCTTTGGAGGCTTCCTGGGTGGCATACTCATAACAACTCGAAAAACACCATCGAAACCAGAATAATGCCAAAACTAAATCAAAGCAACAACGCATGATAAGGTAAACATGCCCATAAGGCAAACATTTATAAACACAAGCATATATCGCTTTTCCAAAACCATCATTTCTTTAAAATTTTAAAACTCACATATGGCACCTTGTGAACCGTCACATGTGCGTTAATTCAATCTCAGTCACATCATCTGCAAACAAGTACCGCTACGCACTCTCCTTACATACCCATGCACATGTGACCCTCCACAAGGAGTGCCAAGGTTAAAACACTTCTTTTTCCTTACCAAATCCAAACACATGACATGATGTTCCAAACCAATAAACATCCTCTTTAAAACCCCACATTACCAGTTTCAAAAACAATTTGGAAGAAAAAACTTTTTTTCCTTTCGAAAACACTTACATTTTTAACACACGCTCGCATTAACTGAGTCCAAAACAAAATACAATCGACTATATACCATCAGAATGAGGAACTAGTATCCGTACCTAACCCGACGACATGGTGGTGAGTCATTCCCCCATGTAAGGCATAACACTAAGAGAACCTTAAATCGGGCACTTGGACTCCACATGGGTCACCACCCCATGTGAGGCTGCAACGTGAACCGATTTTCCCCTATTTTCACACCTCAATCCAAAGCAACTGAAGGAAAAACACTCAAATCCCAGACTACCCCTGGTAACTCAGGTCTCGTCACGAGCGGCGATGATCAGGCACTAACCCGTAACTTACCTCCTAAGCCCCGATAGTCCTAATCTCCTTCTACCAGACATCCTGAATATCAAGGGCCTCCTCTGATACCATTTTGTCACGAACCGGCTCAGGTGACCGGTTCAGCGTCGACTCGGGCTGGTTTGTGACAATTATAAATTTTAATTTTTTATCTTTGAAATTCAACCATTTAAAAATAATTTACTATATAAGTGATTAAAACATAATATAATACTGAATTATGAATTGAATTATCACCACTAAATAAGGATTGAAATTGAAATATAAAACGTGTTTTCCTCTATAAATTATTACTATAACTCTATATACTCGGTACATGGACTTATAGAATAAAATATAACCCTTAAATGACTTATATAGTAAGAAATGGAGAGTTTATCTTGATTTTTCTCATGATCTATTCATTTCCCATATCTAGTTTTAGAAGCAAGATGATGGGTTTGACTTTTATATATAGAGTTTTATACCTATCCTCTTATTCTATAAGCACTTTTAGAGGTTATAAAATCATTTTATTAGGTGGGAGTTTGGTATTAGGGGATACATGCCACCATGGAATCCTTAATTCATGCACTAGGAGGGTAGTGATGACTATGCTCTAAGGGTGGTTGTCCCCTGGTAACTAGTGGATCTTTCTTTAGTGCCTCTTGAGGCACTACCAATTATACCTGATATGGGTGATGATGCCTAGATTTGAGAGGGTTTCCCATAATTTATATAGACTATTCTAGGATCCTTGGGATCTACCCAAAATATGTTAAAGTTGATGTGTGATTTTAAATAGTAGAATTCGTCCATGTTTTTAAGGTATGGTGGACCACATGCTTTAAAGCCATGGATAGAGTCAATGCTATCTATTTTCAAGCATCTCAAGGTACATACCCAGATTATATTAAAGATCACAACATATATTATTTGGGATTCAACCAAGATATGGTGGTATGATATTACTCTAATATATTATCCTTGGGATATGGATTGGGGTATTTTTAAATGGAATTATGTGGTAATTTTTATCCTAAGACATTGAGTGCTGATAAGTCCAAGGATTTTATGCACTTGAGGTAGAGAAATTAATTTTTATATAGACTATTCTACATGTTTTATGGATATCCATTATTTCACACCTATTCTATTAGGTGATTATTTGATTAAAGCTACCTGATTTTAGGATGATCTCATGTTTGACATCAGATCGTATGTGGATTTATTTTCGATTACTACCATATCTAGGATAGTGAATCATGATCTTCTCATGAATCATAAAATGTGAAATGAGGGGGTTATATCTAAGTTGATTTGGAACCTAATCTTGAAATTCATTGGCTAATAGTAGTAAGTGTAGTTCGGAGATTCTATGTGGTGATATTAGAAGTCAAGATGAATAATCAGGTAGCCAAGTGAGGTGTCATCAGTGTGGTAGAACTAGACATATGAAACATCAATTTACAATGGACCCATTCAAGTGTTGTTCTTGAGGAAAGATGGAACACATACATTACTTTTGTATTTATTTACCCCTAGTATACAATGAGAGAGGTAATATACCAAAAAAATGTTCAAGAGTAGGGTATGTATCTTCTCATCAAGAAGGGAGATTGAGTGTGGATGACCGATCAGGCCAAAGAGGTGGTCATGGATAAGGTATCCAAACACAAAATTTACAATTCCAAAAATGTGGGCATGCTCAAGGTAAATAGGATATATCATTGGTTCACAAATCAAGCAAGATGTATGCAGTGAAACTAATACCTGTGGAGAAAATTTTCGAACCATCTATGCTGAGAGGTACTATTCTAGTAACCTCTATTTTAGTATCATCTCTTTTCAATATAGGTTCTTCTCATTCATTTAATAATTTAAATATTTTGAGAGACATGGTATTAATGTTAAAAATTCTTGTTGAATCGTGACACTTGATACAGTATTGGGGGTTGACTGTATAGTGTATACTTGTGAAGGGAGTTCCCCATGAGATATTCGTGCGTCGCTTCATATGAGACTAATTTTTACTCAAAATAATAGGGTTTTATATCATTATTTGGAGGGATTGGCTGGTTCTGTATCATTATTTCATTGACTAATATCACGAAAGTATGATTTTCACATTTCTAGAGGGTGGGATTTTAATTCCCAATGGTAAATGAGATTTCTAGGTGAGCTGAGATGGAACCGAACATTGTGGGCTACGCTGGATGATTACCTAGATTTCTAAAATATATCTATATGAATTGATAATGTGTTAGTAATATTTCTCTCCACTGGTATATCGTTTCGAGGATGCTTTTAGGATGAATTTTTATGAATACCTCCAAAGAGGGAGAGGTGGATTTTTTTATCAAGAATGTGTTCAAATCCGCACTAGTATTAATTCCTCCTTACAGGATGGATACACCTGAGTTGTAGGAGATCAATATGCAGTTAGAGGATTTGGATGCTAAGGGTTTTATACAACCTAGTTCATCATTTTGGGGTCAGTTGGTCCCTTTCATTAAGAAGGTGGATGCTACCCTCTAGAATTACATAGATTACCATTAGTTGAGCCTTGTTATAGTTAATAACATGTATCCATTACATCATATAGATGATATATTTGAATAGATCTTAGGATCAATTTTTTTATCTAAAATTGTTGTTAGATTAGTTTATCATAATGTGCATGTTATACCATAATATGTACCACATACAACATTATATAGTAGATAAGTCTTATATGATTATTTTTTCATGTCCTTTTCCCTCATGAATTCACTATAAGTTTTCATGACATTGATGAACAAGGTTTTACATCCATATCTATATTGATTTTTGGTGGTATTCATGGAAGATATCCTGGTGTATTATCACACAGGAGACAACCATTTCAAACATCTTGAGATCATATTGAATATAATATGATATTATTATTTATACTATATTCTCAAAATTGTCCACTTTTAGATGGATAAGATTCACCTCCTTTGTAATTTTATCGAAGAGAGATGAGAATTAGTTGACCCAGATAAGGTGAGAGTTTTAATTTCATGAGAGATCCCACAGAATTCTATTGATGTATGGATTTTATTAGGACAGCTTGGTTATTATATGTTCTTTATACAATGCTTATCATGCCTAACAACACCTCTTATGGGATTAACTAATATGGGTGTGAAGCTTATATGTCCTGAATCCTTTTAGATATCTTTTAAGGAGATGAAAAGGAAACTGACTTCTTCACTAATTCTAGTTATTCATGTTCTTGGAAAAGGTAATTTTGTTTATTATGATGTATCAAGTATCATTCATGGAGTGTTTACGATATAGAAGTGTTGTGTTATGGAATATGAGTCTCTTCAGTTGAGGCCACACGATATGAACTATGAAAAAATTGGTCTCAATTTATCCATGATTGTTTATTCCTTGTGTTTTTGGATGAATTACTTACTAAAAGATCCTTTTATAGTGTTTACATACCATAAAATCCTCAATTACAATTTTACACAGTGCGACATGAATATTAGGAAATTAAGTTGGGATGAATCCCTATTTTTTTCTTTGAGATTGTTTATATCCTGAGAAAGGGAAATGAAATTGTCAATGATCTAATTAGAAGGACTCAAAACTTGGTAGTTCAAGAGTCTATTATTGAGTGATAACTTATGTCCCTACCATATAAGATATGCATAGAGTTTTAATATTATTGTGGATAGTTTATACTTAAATCATAACATGTGAACTCTTCACTTTTATAGGGAGTTAAGATAAGGAAACTATCATATTTTGGGGGATTGTTCCTATGGTAGAGTGTTGTAGGTGATAACCCATTCCTTGGTTGCATCATTAATGAGGTTGATATATTTAACATCCATGGATGTGTATTGGTTCCTAAAAAAACCCAGGGGTGTTTATGTGATATTCCCATGCCTCTATATGATTATTAAATCCCGATATTAACATGATTTATCATGACTTGATTCACCTATAATGGTTGTTTGGGATAAAATGGAGATAGCTAAGTTTTTTACATAGTGTTCCCCTTGTCTACAAGTGAAGGAAAAAAACAGTGAATAGTGGGCCTTTTAAATTCATTCACTATTACTCAGTGTAAATGTAATGATGTGACTATAGATTTCATGAAATGATTTCATAGATCACCCTGGGGAAGTGACTCTCTATGGGTGATCGTATACTGGATGATAATGGTCACCCATTTCGTGCCTATTTAGGAGGCTTTATCATTGGATGATCTCTATAGGCTCTACATTCATGAGATAATATGCCTCCATAGGGTTCCATGTTCAATTGTATTTGACAGAGATGGTCGTTTCATTTCATAGTGTTGGTAGGGGTTTCATAGGGCACTCAGATCAAAGGTAATGTAGTGTACATCCTATCACCCATAAACTAGGGTTTAGTATGAGAGTAATATATAGGTTTTGTGTGACATTCTCTGAGCATGTATACTTTATTTTGTAGGTTCTTGTGAGAAAAATGTACCACTCAATGAGTTCAATTATTATATTAGTCTTTAGGAGACCATATTGATGTATACTTATGAGTCCTTATATATTAAGTCATGCCATGTAACCCTATTCTAGATAGAGGCAGGAGAGTCAGCGCTACTAGGTCCAATTCCCATTCAAGAGAGATTATATCTGGTACATCTTATTAAGAAGTGGCTACCTTTATCTCATTTTTGGAAGAAGTCATATCCCAATCGCCTTATTTGAGGAGGAGAGTCATGTTTTCTTACAGGTTTCTTATAGAAAGAGGGATAAAAATATTACAAAATAGGGGAAGCTATAAAATTATTACATTGTGACCTTAAATATTATAGAGAGATTCATTTCAATGGCCAATCAATTATAGTTACCTTAGAGGTACTGATCCATACATGACATCTTCCATGTATCTCATCTTCGTTGATATCATTCTAATCTATCACATATCCTTCATCCCAAGGATGTTGAGTTGGGGGTTTAAATAGCCTGTGAGGACCATCATTTACCTATTTTTGATTGAGACGTGAACTTTCTCTTATGGAAATAAGTTCCCCATGTACAGGTTATGTTGTAGAATATTCATGTACTATAAGAGATATGGTAGTGGGAGGACAATGTACATTCCTAGTGGTTATAGTTATTCTAAGATGAAGCTTAAGCACCCTTGTAAGGGAAATTCAAGGATGAATTTCATTAAGGGGTAATATTTTAATAACATGTCTTTTCTATGAGTTATAGATGATTTAATTTCTGTTTAATTCATAAATTGTTTCCTTTATGAGTTCTAAGTGGGATAACAGAGGAGACATGGGTGTTTCGGGATTTTATGTAGCCTGAAGCCTAATATTTTGGAGGTGGTTGTTGGGTTTCATGATTAGTAGAAATTATGCCTACCAATCCACTTTGTTCGATCAATACATGTGGGGTGTCCTATTACACTGTCCGGGGATGCACTGTTTGATGACAATTTGTAATCCACGCTACAAGCCTGTATGTTTAATGTAAACATTTTAATGGAGGTAAAATTCATGATTTGTAATTGGTTTGGTCAATAGTGTGGCCAAACCTTGAAAGATATATTTAATGGTGTGAAAATACTCTTTTCCTTGGCTCTTAAAAAAATTACCCTCATATTATTTTCTTAATTACTTTTGCATCCAGTCCATCTCCCTATCATTGAAGATCCCTTCCAATCCTAACCAATGACTTTTTGTATCTCCATCACATATACTCTAATTCAAACAATGTTAGTCTCATTGTAGATCCACCGGTGAGTTCTCTATTCCACTTTCATCTTATGTCTTTTATCATCCTCTCAATTGATTTATTTTGGTTGAGATAATATTCCCTATTTTTATATGGTTTATCTATAAGGTAAATTTCAAACTTTTTATCCATGATTACTGTCTATTAATGGATAAGGAATTTTCCAACGATCTTAGGTAGGTTTCCTCATTCATATTCCCCTTATTCATTGTGTTTATATATATTTTATTGTGAAGTGAACCGTATTTTCTGATAAATTATTATTAAATGAATTCCATCTTAAATTAAATATATGACACATGAAACCCATTTTATTATCATTAATGGTTAAGAAAATTGAATTTAGCAACCTATTTGGGGGTATTTATTTAATATATAAAACCATAATGGGTGGTCTATGATAAGAATTACCTTTTTTGGTGTGCTTGTCTACCTCTAGCTTATGAGATGTTAAATTAATTGAATGGAATGAGAATTGCAATAAATAAATAGGGAATGGGAGACTATATCACAATGCCTTAGGCCATTTTTCTTCTCACTTAGTCATGAGATTCTCTTTATATCGAAATTCTGAATTAAGTTGAATGGGAGGATTCAAGTGTTGTTAATCTTTCTAAGCCTATGATCTAATTTCGGCCACCTTCTAAGGTGAGTATAATTACATAAATAATTATGATATCCAGTTGAACTATGTGAACATAAATATTATTATTAGTCTCTGGGCCCATGACCATTCTTATTCCATGTTTATAGTGATAGGTGGGTTCCAATTTAATATTCCCACAGACATACTCGTCATGCCATAAAAATTAAATTAACATAATTAAATCAGTATTATATTCCTTTGGTGATGCATATGTTCTGATATGAATTCCATGGATAGAAGTATTCAACTATTGAATTTTATATACTCGAGTGATACATGGACTCCTATATGGACTTCCATGTAAAATTTCAGAGGTTTTATTATTATATTACACCACGAGTGACACATCATCTTCATTATTGGACTGCTAAGGATGGACTCATGGGTGTTGTGTTTATACCATACCTAGAGAATATGAGGGTTCCTATAAATAATTCCTAGTATGGTCTTATAAGGTTATGGGTTCATTTATGTCTATATTGATACCTGGGTTGTTAATTAGGAATTCAATGTAAGGGATCATATTAATTTATAATATTAAATAATATAGTGATTTTATGATGATTATTCTAATCTAATGCATAAGAGTAAATTCGATCATAGATTCACCATTTACTAATGGTCAGACTGTATATATTATTTTAGATATGATACATTGGGGATCTATGGGCTATGATCCATGTCCCAAAACAGTACTATAAATTAAATCGTGACCGACCTATTACTCAAAGATATTCTAGATTAGGTCAAAGAAGGTCGTAGGGGATGTGAATTTCTAGGGAACCCAGACCTATACAGGTTATCTATTAACCCCATTTCATATACATCTAATGTATTAGATGCATGGTGTTTAATATATATTCATAGACTATATGTCATTAGACTTTGTCGGTGGTGGCCTACTGAGTGTATCTCATGCCCTTCTTAAGTCATCATTTGGTACTCTAACAGAATTTATGGATGCATGTAGGTATAGTAGAATGTTCTTGATTATCGATACATGGTTGATATTAACATGGGGGAAGGGGAGAATAGGACCAATATATGGCCCTGGATGTTATGTAGAGATGGACTTTTCATTTTTTTTGTTATACTTGTATGTATTTGTAGTTAATTCTAAGTTTTACAATATTTCCTTTTTGTATAGCATGCAAAGATAATAATTTTGAATATGACATAGTTGAATGTGACTTTTTGGTTATTTATATAATGAATGTTTACCCTTAGATTGTTCAGTTATCTTCCATGATTTGACTATTGATTGGTATGATTATACTCTTCTTCTATACTCTAACCATGAGGGTATAGTCTCCCAACTATTCCACTGTAGACCCTTGATACTAGTTAGTAGCATTTGAAATATGTGGAGGATCATTTTACATCATGTGGATAATAGGGTTTGATTACCATTGAGTGAATAGAGTTTTCGATGACACATCAATGGATATGTATCCATGTAAATGACTATTGTAATATTTAAATCAAGGAATATTACAAAATGTCACTATCTTAGTTTTAAATATATCGTATGTGTCCACATGGGGATAAAATCATTTTATGAATGAATATCAGTGTCTATATTGACATTAATGAAATTATCTTCCTAAGAGAAATTTATTTCCTATTTTTTAAAATTATATAATGACCATAAATTCTTGTGCAATGATAATAATATATTTATTCAATTATAAAATTAAATTATTTTTCAAATATTAAAGTTGATTTATTTTCAATTATTTAACATGTTTTAGGAATTTTCTAGATATATATGACAAACTAGGCATGTCAAGAATAATTATATTAGAATCATCACTTTTTATGATGTATTTTTAGTAAAACTAAATGAATTTTGTAAAAATAACATTATTGATATTTTGTAATAAAAAATATTTCTTTTAATGATATAAAATTAATAAAAAAAATGAAATTTCCCTAAATTAATTGGATATTGTTTTAAAAGTAAATCATGGTCCATTTATGGGTTGTTCGTCATTTTATAGTAAACGTATTACCCCGTAAAGTGTAGAAAACATTAATATTAGGGTATAGTCTAAAACGGTTAATGAAAGGATAAAAATGATAAGTATAATTCTGATATCCAATATTGTACAAATTTTATTGGATTATAGTATTTAGATCATCCTCATTATACATTCAAATATTATCAATTTGGATCAATTTTGATGTTAAAATTAATTTATATTACTATATTATTTGATTAAATTCCAAGAGTCCCACTCCTCGTAATTATAAAAGGGTAACCTCCCATTCACTTCTTCAAACCCCTTTTAGAAATCTAGATATACCATCATCTATAAAGTTATCTTCTCTACACCCCTAGAAAAATTATATAGGTTATGTTATTCCCAAAATACAGACATAAAATATCTCAAGAGGTAATCACCTTAATTGATCACTTTCTTTTTAATTGTTATTTTACCTCACCTAAATCTACTATATTCTTCATAAAATAAAAATTTGGTATCATAAATTTATTTAAATATTATAATGATTATTAAACCACCTTTATTAACCATCTTACAATCAAATGGGAAGTGGAAATATCACCCGTGGGAAAAAGTGTGACTTCACGTCTCCACATAGTGATACAATTCATTTCTCATCACTATCTTTTATGGATGGGTATTATGATTGGTTAAATATTTATATATGATAAATATTAAGTAATTATAAATATGAAATCATATTATAATATATACCTTCTCAACTTCCTCATTTAATTAAATAATAATATCTATCATGTGTACGTGTGGACTACCACCTCCATAAAGAAATGATATTTTTTTAATTATGTTTTGTTTGGATGGTAATAGTGAATTATTTGAATGAATATATTATATATATATATATGATATATAAATGATTCTATATTAATGGGTTATTATTTACATTTCATGTTTTTTCATCCTTTAAAAAATGGAAACAACATTTATGTGTACATATGACCTACCATGTTCATGAAAATTTTAATTTATTTTACTATCACTATATTTTTTAAATTAATCTGAACATATATATAATGAATATATATTATATTTTTATCATGATTAATTTTCTTTATATTATGCAATTATGATCAAAATACATGGATGAAAACTACCTATACATAACACACATATATAATGAAGAATATGCCACCCAAAATAGTAATTTTAACAAAGAATTGTTACCAAACTGGTGATAAATGGTTATGGGTATATAATATATGGATTTATAAATATTATTATGGATTAATTATATATTTATAATAAATACATATTTAGAATAATTATATATTTATTATACAGTAGTTTCAAATGCATATAAATTAATTTGAACATAAGGTATGGGATTTTCATCTCAATTTTATTTCCATGGGAAACATGCCATATAAAAGAATTTCTTCTTTCATGTGGTGTATGTACTACCAATGATTTTATTTTATTATTATCCTTGTGAATATTATGGTTATATAAATATCAATATATTTTTCTTTCATTGATGGGAATTAAAATTAAAATTTTATCAAAGAGGTAAGGATTTTATGTTATAATATCATTATTTATCTGTAATGTTTATAGTTCAGTTATTGTGATCAGATATTATATTTTATCTCTAATTAAACTAATAAAATTTATTAGCCTTTTTTTGTTTCATTAAAATACATATTTCCCTTTAATTTTTACCACCTTAAGAACTCATCATACTGAAAATCTATTTTAAGGGAAATCGACATCATTTCTCTCTTGAGTAATAATAATTTTTTCTTCTATAATATTTTTATCTAAAAATGTATCTATGAAAATATTTACTATTATCATATGAGTTTGTAAATAAGTTTTTTATAATTTTTTTAATTTTTTTAAATGGTTTAAAATTATTCTTATTTCCATTTTTCAAACATTTTATAAATATAATTTTTTCCAAAAAATGTGAAAGGAATGTTTTGTTTTTTACTTATATGTTATGAAACAAATTTCCACTAGTATGACTGATATATTAATTGAGTATTCCATTATATGTTTCCATTTTTATTTTCAATGAAAATTTTAACATGATTTTTTGGAAATATTTATATTTTAATGAGTAATTTCATCATAGAAAAGCAATTTTATGTAAGATTTTTTAATGTTATTTTAGTGGTATTTTGATTCCCCAAAGATTAGAACCCTTGATTTCACTTATTATTTACTAAGGATATAATCCAAGTATTACATCCTTACTATTTATTTATATGGTCTGTTTTTATGATGAAAATATATTAATGAAACATATTCCTTTTCTATGGGATATGCTCAGATAAAATGATGAAATGTTAATGAAACCCATTTCTTTTCCATCAGTTATGCTATGAAAAAATGATAAATTGTTTAAGAATCCCATTTATTTTTCTGGAGTTTTACTATGGATAATTGTTTATGAAAACCTTATATTTTTATGAGTTATGATATGATGATTTGTTTATCTTTTGGCATACATAGTTATGATCTTCACTATATGATGGTGGTTAAGTTATAAAAAATCATGATGGTTATTATATAACCAAGAATGGTGGATATGTTATAACTAAGGAAGTCTGTTGAGTTATAACTTTAGATGGTGTTCATGTTATAACTAAGGATGGGTGCGACCTATATATCTCTCCCATTCATTATATAAGGATTAATATCTCATGAAATAGGACGGATTGAAATAGGGAGAGAACACAGTTCAATAAGGTACTTTATTTAGTATGATAGTCATGGGAGTGATCCTTGACTACTACGATGGTTTTGATAGTAAAACCATTCAACAATGATAGTATTCACTATATGCCTTGATTTATATGGAAATTATATTATACGCTTCTGTGTATGCCATAAAACATAGGACTTATTAAAATATTATTCTCTCATGGATAATGTTCTTAGATTCATTTATGATCCATGTCTTATAAAAATCCAATATTTATATCATGAATAATGATTATGATTTATGGTATGCTGGGTATAGATTTAAAATGTTATGATTATGTTTTCATACAAATATGTTCTTGTTATTCTAAATTAATCAATGATATCTCCCTTGATTACCCTTACACAACAAAAGATATCACCCATTATTATTATTAATTTCCCTATTTTATGAAAAAAAAGTACTAAGTGTGATATGTATTAGAAGGGTGATAGTTATGGAGAACTCAATGGGAGATGATATATTTTTATTATGAACTAGTTATTTAAATGTCCATTATTCTTAAGGTTCTAGAAAAATAAAATTCTAGCACGATTCATTATGTTATGTAATGAATATTCATATAAAAATATGTGATATATATGTATAAAATTTTGGGATTTCTAGAAAAATGCCCCTAGGTCTTGCCATACTATGTTATTATACCCAATTTTCAACCCTTCTCTGGTCATATTATCTTTTATGGAATCTAAACATGATCCCCCTCTAGATTCACTGATCCATGATGTGTCCACCTATATCTTTGGTACACTACATTGAAAAATATTAGAACATATACCATGTATAATACATAGAAACAAGGATTATAATATAGAGGAATCAAAATTAATATCATTAATGAGTAAAAAAATGAAAACACGCACAAATTTTATCATACTCAACGTGGTCTAAATCATATTGACACATGAGATCATATCAGTTCAATGATAATATACATCCCCTTTATGTGGTAAAGAACATCCTTACTCAATATTGTCAAAATTAAGTCAACAGGTTCCCTAAAGATTCATCATTTGAATCTTGTCCATGTATAATTTTATTCAAAACACTAACCAAGGTTTATATAAAATAAATAAAAATATATTATTTCCCAAATAAATTAAAAGGACCATATGTGATCATAATTTCACTCTCCTAAATAATAAAAAATAAATAAATTTCAGTCACAACATGTGTTAACCATTTCTTCCATAAAGAATAATTATAATTCAACAATTTGTGATAATTATATACTATTCTTTGATAATTTTAGGTTATTAATATTGAATTGTTTTATATCATTTATTATTGATTTCTTAGTAAACATTATTTTTTAAATTAGACAAAAATAAAATAAAATACAATGAATTTTTCCCTTGGAAACCATTGCTCAAAATAATATAGGAGGGATGAATTATTTTTATATGGATTGAAAAAACAATTAGAATTACCTTTCTTATCTAAGAAAAAATTAAAAAACCTAATTTGGGAATATATGAATGAAATTACTCAAGATAATATCAAAAAGGAAAAGGGTTGTATGTTTAAAAAACTTTTTGGATGAAAACACATTTACAAGTTAATAACATTAAAAACAATAAATTAATTTCTTCATTTAATTTTAATTTTAATATATTGTTAACTATTATTCATTAAAAAAATAAAAAAATTAGTTAAAAATATTAATGAGCTATAATAAATCATTCCAAATATTTTTAGGACTTTAAATCTTTCAAATGAATTATAGGATCATGTCGTGTAAAAGGAATCCCAAAATTGGGTTTCAAAGAATCCTCATGCGGAAAGAGCATTATATAAGAGTAACATGGTATTAATCAACATTGGTCATGATCTATGAATTAACCTTACTAGGTGACTGGTTATATTTATTCATCATTTTCAAATAAAATTTTACATTTATGCACCCCTGTAAATTTTTGAGTTACCTATATATAGTTGTTAAACACCCTCACATGAAGCCTTGAAGACCTTTACACAGTGCATGAGAGGCTGTCACTAACCTTATGTGAAAAAGGGAAATAATTATTTCCCTTATACAGTTACTATGTTACCCTTATCTGACTCTTGAAAATTGGGATTTAACTTTATGAAACTAGGGTAAAAATCCTCTTAGATTTATGAAACCTTTGTAAATATTGAGTTACGCTTATGTAGAGAAGAGGTATTGTGCGTGGTTAAATATTGCATTGAAAAATAATTATTTTTTCACAAAAATTGATTATAAATAATAAAATGAAATTTATATATTTTAAAAACAAGGATAATAGTATTATGTATAGTAACTTTGGAAAAATAGTCAATTTCTATGGTAAGATTTGAAATGGATTAAAAGGGTTAAAACTAAAAAGATAAGGTTTAAAATGACCTAGTGACCTATCTAAATCATATTGGATGGAAATATTTTGACCCCATATCATATCATATTAGAAAAAACCTATTTTATAAGAAATTGGATTTTGTAAGACATTAATATATTTTAATCTTTTGAAGAATTCCAATTATGTCATCTCCAATACTTATAAAAGGAAAACCATATTCTATTTTTTCATGTCTAAAGAACCAATTAACATAGAAAATACATAACCAACTTAATTACTAACATATCTAACCCCATTCTAGAGTCCCTTATTTTATCTAAATTCCTACCATTGAAGGAAATAGGTGTATACCTAAGGAGTTCATCTAGGGAAGAGGTAAATCACATAACTGGTTGTTTTTTTATTTCTTCTTTTATGTCTTTCTAACCACTCTTAACCATTACAGTATAATAACAACATTATCTAACACATAATAGAATGTAATTATGTTGATTTAATTATTTTTATCTATCTCTTATTCTGTAAAATGGTAAATGAATCCTTCATTCATGGGTTTTCCAGACTACCACCCCATGAACCAATGTCACTTGTTTTCCCATTACTGCATATTGGGGACAGTAATTATAATGGATAAGAATAAAATAATATGTTATAAATGATATATATTTCATTCAAGTATATTAAAAAATATTTTACTTCGTTCTTACAAATCCAATGGAAAATAATAATATTACACACACATATGTGTGGACTACCACTTTAAGAAATAATGTTTTCCATTTTCAATATCCACCTCATTTCGATGGTATATATTGATGGATTTAAATAATATAATATAATATAATTTTTATTATTGAATGATAAAATAATAACTGCATTTGTTCCCTTATTTTTTATAAATAATAGAAATGTTACTCATGCGTATGTATGAACAACCATCTCCATGATTGTAACAAACATAATTTTTCATAAAAATAATACATAATAGGTTATAAGGATATAATTAATATATAAAAGTGATAATCATAGAATTATTTAGATTATTGAAGTGGTGAAATTATCATCCCTTTGACCAATGTCAACCCGCTAATGCTATTTAATTAATTTGAACCAAAAATCCTCAATCTATCCACAGTAAAAATAATCAAATAAGTTAATAAGTATTACATGGGTATAACGTAAATAAAAAGAATAATAAACATGAACATTTCAGTTAAAAAAATAAATTAACATAATTTTATTATTCTTGATGATAAATAATTTATGTTAAAATTTAGTCTTGATTTAATTTACACTTTTCCTTAAAACCACATTTTATATGTTTTAATGATTTATTTAAGAATATTTTCCTTCCATGTCCATATTAATAACATTATTTTATAAATATAATTATTTGGAAATAAATTAATTATACATGAGATTTTATATCACTCATTAGATTCTCTTAATGGTTCTCCAAAGTAATATTTTAATATATTTTATATATGATTTCTTAAAAAAGTAAAAATGAATGTTGTATTTTAACATATATGATATTAACATCTTTTTCCTATGAAATTTTTATTTTATTTATGGATTCCTATATAGGATTTAATGTACTATTTGTAGAAAAACCTCTTAAATTTTCTTGGATTTTAGTTTTTAGATTTGTATTTTAAAGGAAAGGGATATATCAATATCCAAAAATGATTATCACAAGGGTTCAAAAATGTATTTTTATGATTTTGATGATTGGAATGCACTAATTTATGTGTTTTTTGTTGGTTATTTACCATGCACGTTGATTGTAAGGATGGGTGATCCTGATATACATCTCTAATGTATTGGCTAATGATTAAATTTTATGAAAAATTATGTTGGAACTAACCTTGAAGATTATTTCATTTGTAGGGGTTATAATAAGGGTTTTGTGAATATTATTTCATGAGGAACCTATATTAATTTTTAATTATTTCTAATTAATTTTAATATAAATTTATTTATTTCAAAAGAAAATGTAATTATATTTTGATTAAATGCATCAGGATTTCCTTAAATGGAAAAAAGATATATTTTTATGAAAATGTGTTTTCTGGGTTCTCATGATATCTAAGTAACACTCATAATTATGATTTTTCCATTAAGGTCACTTATAAATTTTTTTGGAAAAATAGTGGTTAGAAAATCCAATTTCATGTGTTTGTAAACGATTATATAATCTCAAAGATTATTATTTTAAAGGTAAACTCTCTTATATGTTTTCACGGTTTTTAAAGGGATTAATTTGTTTCTTTTCTTCATTTTATATGACCTTCACTCAGATATTTATTTTTGTCCCAAGGATTCAATTATTTTTATAGGTTTTATTGATGAAATGGAAAAATGATGAAGTTAATTTTAAAATAAAGAGAATTTTTCTTGAATATAAAATATATATCATTATTAATTTTTTTAGTGAAGGAAATGAGTGTTGGGTGGATGTGTCCACTTTGTAATGTATGGGTTTTTTATATAAGTGTGATAACCTAATTTTATAAAACCCTAAAAAATATTATTGAATATAAGAAAATTAATTCTTATTTAAAATTGAAATTATGAGTTGAATAAATATTCAGTCTATATAGTTGGTATTAGAGAAAGGTTTAAATAACATTTGAGGGTATAATGTTATTAAATTATAATTAAATAAAATTATGATATATCCTTATAGCATAGTATGTTATGGATATATATATATATATGTTTATTAGGGAAAAATATTAGGAGTTTGATAGACTATATCATGTTTAAGGATATATTATTAATTAAACTCCTTATAATATGTTTATTATGATTTTATTTATATACTGACATTAACCATTTTTTATTTTAGTAAATAGATTGAAATAATATGAACCAAATTGATAAAGGATGTAGAGGAAAATGTGGTGGTTTTTTGAACATTCAACCCAACCATATGTGGTCTACAGTGAAAACTATTATAGTTATTACTAACAAGATATCACAAGTTATGATATACAACCCAAAACAATGTGATTTTTTTAATTCACCAGATAATAAAGAATAGAGTTCCATTTAATTAGACATTGTAAATATCAACAATATAAAGAAATTGATGTTATATGTTTTATGAAATTATGAATAGGTCCAAGGGTAAATTTCATAACGTAACATGAATATTGTTTTTATATTTTATTAAAGGGATAAAATAAATAAAATTCTAATGAAAAAGGAAGAGTTCAATTAACTCCATGAAGGGGAAGAGGTTATTCCTGAGGTATACATTTAATTCTTTAAATTTTGATTGTATGTTAATTATTTATGTCAGTTTCCTTTGAAAAAGTCAAAAGAATTGGATAACAAAAATCGTATATATAATTTTTTATCAATGTTTAATTCCTTTATGGTGTAAGATGAGGAAACTAATAGTTACATAAAAAGGTATGTATTATACTTTTTGTTACATTTATATATTAATGAATCATAGAACATGATTCAAAATATTTATTTTAGTGAAAATGAATTAAGTTATAACGTTAAAAATCATGGTTAATGTTTATGTAGTAACTTAAAGATTACGGTTTACACAAATAGGGATTCTAGAATGATGACATATTGATAAATTTAAGGATGGTCATACATTTAATGGAATTGATAATATATTGATTTTTTTGTGATAAGAGTACTTTTTGAGACATTTATTGAGTTCTCATTAATACCTAAGGTATATGTAACCCATATAATTAACTTATATCTTAGTGGAATTGTTAATTGAGGAATAATAATTTTATATTTTGTTGATATAATCTAAGATTTATTCATATAATTTATGGTTGAGATGATCCTATATGTTTTGGTTATTATGCTTAATTGGTATGAAAGCATTATTACATTGTATGAGAATATGTTTTATCATATTGATGAAAAATATAATGAAATTCATTTGGTTATTCCAAGATTAGTTTTTTTTAGAAAAAAATCTCTATTTTGGGAACATTATATTACTAAGGTAATTGGAAATAATTTATTCTATGATGTGCTTCTATTTCAGAAATGAAGGTTGAATTATTATTTTGAAAAATAGTTAATTTCACTTTGGATTTATTAGGATTTTGTTTATTGATTTAAATGATCAAAAAAAATTATATTATATAATTAGGACATATACTTTTTGTATATATAACTTTATAAATGACTAATATTGTTTAGATATAATTGTTAACTATGTCACGGAAGAATATAAGTGAAAATCAATCTAATCATTATGTTTTAGTCTTAGTCTGTCATATTTTTAATATTTTCATGGTTATATAATTATGGAATAATTTAAGTTGAAAATTGGGTGTTATTATTGAGTCATTAAATATTAATTAATATTTATTCATACGAGGGTTTATATTTATTGGATATTATATTAACTTATGATAACAATTTTGTTGGTTAATTTTTAAATAAATAAGGAATATTGTGTTATCATTTTATGGATAATTTTATCCATTATAAGATAATTTTAGTAACATAGGAATGAAAAAATTATATCGAATATTTATTTGTTGGAGTAATATATGAGATAGATATAGAATAACTTCTTGAAGAACAATCAAAGGTTGAAAATTTTTATTTTGGGATTGAAATAAATAAAGTAAGTATTTTTTGAAAATTTTCTATATGTTTATATAAATAAAATCCCAAACTATATGTAAATGATATTTAAATAAAAATACTAACTTTCTATCATTAATTTTAAATAATTCATGGTCTTTCTAATTCCATCTAGTTTATGGTTTTATGTTCATTACCTTTTCCATGACAATATTCTCTATCACACTATATTATTCTTTATATGTTATGTTTCTACTCTATGTACATATTCTCACTTCATATGACTATTCTCCTTATCACCAAACCTGGTTATGTGTTATTCTAGTTGATTATTATATTTCACTTTTCATCTTTTCAAAATGATTTTGTATCATCTCTTTTTATGATGTGGGTTTTCAATAAATTTATTTTTAAATATTAAAAAGGTTTTTTCATGATCATATTTATTGTCTCCTACTCATTGGAATTGATTCAAAAAATTTATTAAACCCTTTATATCAGGAATAAGATAAACTTGAGATGATAAAATTTATTTAAATGGTATCATGTAACACTCCAAGATATTAGAATTTATTTTCTTTGAATAATATATTTGATAGATTGTTGTATACACAACATCAAGATTAAAAAAACCACAATATACTATTATATTACAATTACTACCCGTTTTTATGGTTGGAAGGTGTGAATTGGAATAACCATGTATTGAAATATATATATATTTATTTATTTTCCATTATAAAATGATTAAAAAATTATATTTTTATTATTGATCGGTTAGAAGTGGAGAAAAAATATTTTAAATGTAAACCATATAATGTTCATAAAATTTTCTTTATGTGCACCATGGCTTTAATCATAATAGATTTAATTTATCATTATTGCTAAATTATTATAATTAAACAAGAATTTTATGTATTAATTTTAATTATTAAATATTCATTTAATTACAGTTGTTTTTAGTGGAATGTGAATAATGTCATTTTATGCTTCAAAAATACATCTTCATCAAAAAATTGTTTTTGATTCTTTTTGGGAAGCAATAATATAATATATTTATTCCAATTTTATAATTTTTATTTCATTAAAGGGATATAATTTTTAAAATCAAAATATTAAAATTATATTATGGTGGAATTTTGTGTGTTTTTTGGAAAATATTAATTTTTTAGTGAATTGTGAAAAAATACCAATTTTATAGAAAACCATTATTATTTTTCAATATTTACCTAGACTTATATGTATATTTTTTATAAAATTAATTATTTCCTTTTAATTTAAAATAATCCAATGAAATTCAATAGAATAAAGTTTTTCTTGAATTTTTTATAAACCCCTATCTAAACTTTAAAAGGAATTTTCCATGAAAATAGTTTGTCGTCTTGTTTTATGGGTATATTTTAAGAACATATAGAAATAAAATTTTACATATTTAAATCCATATTTTGAATCATAATTTCAAAAAATTTAAATAAATCCACTTTTATTTTTTTCATTACGTATACTAGCATTGGTAAAAAAATATTCATTTACCACTCTAAGAGATTTACTATGTTAAAATGATTAAGACTAAAACGATGGGGTAAAAATGAACTAAAAAATGTAGAAATTTTATTTTTGGGTCATATATAGACTATGTATCATATCATATATGTAAATGATCCATTTTGGAGTTTATTTAATGGAATATGGCCTTAAAATATTTTACATTTCTGAAAAAAAAAATTCAATAAATGTCTTCATCCCCCCTTATAAAAGAATTATATTTATCTTTTCTCTACACATAATGAGCCTCTCAGATTAGAAGAACCATACTAAATACCTTATTAACCACCATAAACACTTATTATATGTATTTCCTTATTTATAATAACCACCTATGATGTTAAAATGTGTAAACCAAATGAGTTTTTCAGAATAAGTGGTATAACTATTGATTAATTATTTTATGTTTATTTCTTATATAATCTCATTCAAACCTATATTAAATATTACAATATAATAAAATCATTATATTATATATATTTTGATTTTATTGTTTTTATTTCAAAATTATTATCAATCTCCTATTCAATATAATTATAAATGAAACCACCACTCATGTGTATAGAGGTCTACCACCTCTGAAATATATGTAATTAATTTTCCATCACCAGCTATTATGGCTTGTAATTAAAATGAATAAAAATTAAATACTATGATATATATGAAATATAATTTCAATTATTTATTGTTAAATAAATATTTCGATTTTTTATTTATAATCTAGTGAAAAATAAAGAGATCCCTCATGCGTTTGGGAGGACTACCTCCACACACACACAAAAACTCTTCATGACCACCTCACAAGGATATTATTCATTGGTGTATTGAAAAAAAAATATATATTTATAATATAATAATTTATTTTTGAAGATAAGTTAATACTTTCCTTATTTCACCCATATTCAATGAAAAATGGAAATGTTACTTACAATTATGTATGTCCTACGATCATTGTGATCATTGCATAATTCATTTTTCTTAAAAATCAAAAATACAAGGTTATAAAATTGTAATTAATTTTAAAAATGATAATGATATCATTATTCTGATTTTTTAAATGATACAACCTTTATACCTTTGAAATATTTTATCCTACCAAATTCATTTTGGACTTATGAAACAAACACCATCAAAATGTCCAAGTAAAACAAATCATTTAAGTTATTGTGTATGAAATGAATATAAGTGAAATACAAGAAATAATAAACATTACATAATCTTTTAATAAATTTAATAATTAATATAAAATTATTATTATTTAAGATAAACAATATATGTGATAATTCAAAAATGTGTTAATGGTTACATTGCATTGAAATTTTGATTTAAATGTTTTAAGGATTTATTTTCTAAATATTTTTCCCTCAGTGCCCATATTCATAAAATTATTTTATGAATATATATATATAGATAGAATGATTTATAAATGAAATTTTATGTCGATTTTTTCATTCATGAAATGATTTTGAAAATTAATATCTTTATGTATTTTATTTGTAAAATTAAGGGAAAATTATAAAAGGGATGTTCTATTTTAACAAATATGACATCGATAGATTTTTTCACCACCAAAACACTTATTTTATATTTTTATTATATTAATAGATTCTATGTTTTATTTAAATAAAATACCCCATTACATTTTTTCATCAAGTTCAGAAAATTGGGTTTTAAAGGAAATATATATTTCAATATCCAGAAATGTTTTTTAATTTGATAAAAAATATATTTTTATGAGTATAATGATGTAAATAAAATATTTTATGTTTTTATTGTATTTAATTGTACTTTATTATTTTTTATAATGGTGAGTGAGGCCTATATATCTCTTCACTATTTCGGGCAATGATTTTTTTCTCCAGATAATTATGTTGTAATTAACCGTGTAGGTCATTCCATTTTTTATTGTCCTTATTAGGGATCTTTAATGATTAATCCCCAAGGAAAATTCTGTATTTTTTATCATTTATAATGAGTTCTCATGGATATAAATTTATTTGATAAATTAATCTAAATATATTTTTTAAAAATTTAAAAATATTCTTTTTAATGGTTAAATGGTATGTTTTTAAGAAAATGTTATTTCATTGGTTCTCATATTTTTGAATAATCCCTCTTGATTTTTATTTTGAATTTATTTTTCATATAAAGTTTTGTATTTAAACATTTCATAGTAAATATGATTTAATTTCTAGATAAATGAATATTTTTAATCAATTTTCAATATATTAAATGAAAACAATCTTATAATATTTTTTATTCTTGAAATAGACAAACAAGTTTATTTTATTAAATTTATTTATAACATAATATTATTATTATTCTCATCATAAATAAAAAAAATTATAGGATTTATGGATGAGTAGTTACAATGATTAATTCATCATTAAAATAATGATATAATTATCATAAAAAGGAAACATAATTCATTTAAAAGTTTTTTATTTTAAAAAGAATATGGGAATTGAGTGGAATTATACACATTATATTTTATGGGTTTGTTACATTATATTTTTAACAAAATTTAATAATACATTAAACCTAAAAATTGCTTTAATATTGTATGAAAATTTATTCTGATTGAAAAATGAAATTATGAGTTGAATAGATACTATTTAATTATGATTATTCTTAGATAACCTCCCATAAAATTAGAGTTATTATTCATTTCAAATAAATTGGGTCCTTTTTGTGTTAGACTTGATTATTCTCCCTCTATCTATTTTGAGAAAATATTTTAGTTAGTTCAAATATCCAGACACTTCATTATGATGTAATCTGATATATTAGAGTCCCCACAGTATTTATCCACTAATTTTATTTCATCACTTTTTGGAACCCTCTGAGTGTAATCTTCAAATATTTCAAAAAATAAATAAATATTCTTATTGTGTTATCTAATTTATTTACTCATTGATTATAATTTTATTCCATTTATTTTCATAATCTATAATGGGTTAAAATAGAACTGGGTATTTTCTTTCATCCTATTACAGAAAAATTTTACCTTTATTGAAGTCATTGGATTTCTTAATTACATCCCTCTAGAGGGAGTTATTCTTACTTCTTTTCTTATACATACCTCTCACTGTTGAATGAACATTTCTCTTTTGGTTTTTCTAAATCTAATATTGTCTTTTTTTAACACCATTATGTTTATATTATAATAATATATTTCAACCATTATCATTATAGATTAAATAAATGACACAAAAATCATATAAAAATCAATATATTAATTTATGTTAATGGTGGATAAATTTTTCTTTTCTAAGAATTCTGATTTTGAAATGTATTTTTTCATTTCATTAGTCTATAATCTCCTTGATTTGTGTCTATATTTAATCTTCTCTAATTGAAATATTTTTAAAACATTAAATGGGATCATTTTCTAATATTAAGAATCACTAAAAATACCCTAAATACCATTATCTTTCACCTTCATCTATAGTTGGGTCATATTTTGACTCATTTTAGTTTTTGGGAATAATTACACTACTTTTGAGATTTTCTTGGGGAAGCTCTTTTCTTTCATATTCATGTTTTTTCCTTTTACATATTGGTGAGTTTCCTATCATTTTTTGGTACCTTTTATTTATTTATTTCACATTTAAACTGATATAATATGATGAAATAACATTAGTGGAACACCATTTTTAGGTTTATGGGTTTCTTTTTAAAGATAAATTTTGGATATATGCTTCTCTAGATGATCTTGTGATATTATTTCCATAATTATGATTGTTTTTTGAGTCATCGAACCCAATTGGAAATCTTTTAGTGACATCTCTACATTCACAATTTTTAGATTTTTTAACATGCGCAGTGTTTATATTTCTCAGCATTATCCCATTCTCAGGAAATTTCATGTTCACATAATATATTTCATTCAAAATTGATCTCAATACAAAATCTCATTGTTTATTCATATTATTAATTTATAATTATTTAATTAATCATTATTCTTATATAGTGTAAGAAATATCACTTATTTCTATTATTCAATATTTTGTTGACAATCATTGACATTAATTATTGTTTTATATTGGATTCTTAATGAATTGATTTCTTTTTCATGATCAATTTTTTTTCTTATTTCACAAAAACATTTTCATTACATATTTATTCAGTTAATGAAATATTTTCATTTTAAATATTGATATATTATTTATTCTATTATGTGAGGTTTCTAATAGCCTTAAATTTATTGCATTTTAAACAAATTACATATTTAATATTCTAATATTTCTCTTCTATCTATGAATTTAAGTCAATAAATTATATTTCAAAATGAAATATATATGAAATAAATTAATGATTAAAATTATTCAAATTACATTCAAATTGATTTTATACACATTCAATGGACTTGATATACTCATAATATTTAGACTAAATACATCGTGAGCTATTTTATTTGAAAGGATTATTTTCAATGGAATTTATAAATGGGAATTACTAACTTTATTAATATTAAAATTTTGATACAACCTTATCCATTTTTCAATTGTTACTAAACCTCTATACCTCCATTTTCTTCATGTTTTTAAGATTTATGGTTGAGAAAATTATTTCATGTTCAATACAGATAGAGGCTGAATCTTCCTTCTAAGGAACTTCTAAATTTTGTTCCAATATGAAATTAATTATATTCTTGTTAAAAACAACTATTAAAGAATATTTAGGTATAATCATATGAAACCCCATCTTTGATACCACATGTAATGCCCCAAGAATCATGAAGATGCCTATAAGTGGGGTGAATCAAGTGTGATATTTTTACTTTGTTTTATTTTAATTTTAATTGTCCCCTCCTTGAGTAGAAATATTTTAATATTTAAGATAAATTTATTTATTAATTCATGCATGATGGTCACATAAATATGTATATGTAGAATATAAAATAACAATATCACATGAGTTTTTTGCAAGGTTTATATCATTCATATAAAACCATCACCTTGCTATAATCAGATCTGGGGACTTAATGATTTTTCTTATAGCTATAAATTTGTAGTGATTCAATTTGTAGTTATAATTTTTATAAAATATTTGATCATGTTCCATCCACATCCATGACTTGAAATCATATCATATTTTTCTCTTATTGGTTGTGGTGTTTTTTATACAAGAACTACAAGTTATTCAACATAACTCTCTCAATGTTTAGATAGATCCCCAACTAATACAATTTGATCAAATATACTCCAGGATCATTAGAATTATTCTCAAATCAAATTCACTATGATATTAAATCATAGTGGCACTCAGTATTAATGATTATAGATGCAATTTATGGACATTACCAATAATATCAGTCCCTTCCTTCTAACCATCTTCAATACAAAAGTATACTCTTTAAGGTATTTACTTATCTTTTTAATTCAATAGAAAATAGATGATAAAAAAATTTCCTGTCACATTATCCCAATTATTTAACTACAAATATTTCTTTTGAATATCATATATTTGAAGGATCTCATATAGAATTTCATCATCTCATCTTTGTCTCAAACCATATTATGTTCATAGTAATATATTAGATTAATATTATCTTCAATATTTGAAACTTGGAATCTTTATGATCCCTGCAACTAAGAAAAAAATTAAACACATTTATGTTGAGTTAGTGTTTATCTTTTTAAAATCCTTGACTCTTCAAATTGATTATTTTTTCATTATGTGATATAAAATATATCATCTTTTTATCCACAAAATATATATCATTTGTATAATTTTTCACTTATAAATGAATAATTTAGTACCATGACATGTATTGCATAATATACCACTCATATTACTCTATTATTGATTTATGGAGGTGTAAATGTCACCATGGGACAAATTGTGATATAATATAGTCATTTTTTTACATAATAGAACATTTTTCCAAAAACACCATATCATACAACATGGTTCACCACATCTTCCAATTTATCAATTCATCCTAACTCAACTCACCATAAGCAGTCACTAAAATGGAAAAAAAAGTACTCCATGAAGTGGTGTGATTTCTCATCCCATTTTATGTATAATAAATCCTTCAATGTGTTATGACTTCTCTTATCTCCTTGTTTAAAAGCTCATCTATTTGTGGAAAAACTATGGCAAACCATTCTTTCATTATTCTTGGAATTATTCTTCATTATTTATATATTATAGTTTTGAGTGATCTATACAATAAATCATCCCTTATATTCATAATTAATTTCTTGAACTATTATATATTTAATAATGATTAGTATTTCAATATATTGACTCTTCACATGACATCTAGTTGGTTTTTTCATTCTTCAAGAAATATAAGATTATCAAAAACTCAAATGATATTATTTAATCATATCATTACACTAGTCCAAACTAAAATGACATAACCTGTGATTATTTTTACACAGGTATTACAATATTGAAGAGACCCTTAGGTATAATTGGATGACCCTTTAATAGGTCACTAATTTCATTAATCACCTTTATGTAGCTTTCTAATTGCCTTTATTTATAATCAAATATTCCACTACTTAGCACCAAAATTTTTATAGTTCCCTTACAAATCATTCATAAAAATGAGATGACCCTTACCTAGGTCTCATGAACTAAGAGTTTCCATCATATAATGTGCACTTACCCTTAGAAAAATAGGAATTTTAGAGAATGTCCTTTCATAGCATTATAAAACCTCTTCATAATACCTTAGGAATTTCGTAACTAATTATTATGCCTTCTGGCTTCATTGAAATTTTATAGATAGTAGAAACACCATTATTACATTTCATTTAACATGATTAATAGCTCCCAAAAAATCATCACATGTAAGATTTCTTCCTCGAATCATTCAATTGATTTTTTTCAAGTGTGAAAACTTATCTTTAACATAATTGGATGCTTCACATAATCCATGAATATTTCTTTATTCACATAAAATACATTCTATGCATGGGAACAAAAGATTGAGGGAAACCCTAAAGGGGAGGTGGGAATAATTTTGTTAAAAAAATTAATCTTCTTAAACTTCTTATTATACTCAAGATTTATTTTTCTTAATTAAAAGAAACAAAATCCATCTTTTTATTATTTATTGACACAAAAACTCATATATATATATATATATATAAATTAAAATTCATGGAATATAGATATTTTACATTGTTAACTTAATAAAGGGTTCTCTATTTAAAATACACTCATAATTTTTTTTTGGCGTACCATGATCCATAGTAACACACATCTTTTGTTGGTATAACATATAGGTATGGGAACTACTCAAAATTTCTAAACGAATATTCCTCTATTCTACTCACTTTAATGATGAGGTTTAAAAATTAATGAAAATAACTACTTCAAAATGATCACCCCTACTTATTAAAATCTATTCATTGAATTTATTAATTTATATTCCCCCTGAATTATAAGAATTTTTTTTCAGTTTTGCGATTAAATGTCACTCCATGTATGGTACATGAAATCTACCTCAAAGTTCAATATGTTTATTCCATAGTGAATTACTAATACTGCTTATTATTTTTCTTTATTATATAAACAACTAAAATCAATGAGTTTTGTGTCTTTAACATTAAAAAAACATTAAATATATGTAACACTACATAGATATAATTGTTCTGTTATGGAATTATAATTCAATATAATCTCCATACAATAGTCAAACAAATCCTGATATACCTATGATGTTTCAAAAATATGTTCCTCACTAATATATAAACATCACCCAATGAATTTTGAGAATATTTGTTTAAGATAAATCATCCATCATTAAACATTTCTTATATAATTAGATTTTTAATTATGTCTATTTTTTTGAAACTCTCCTATTTTTATAGAAATTAATAGTTCCTCCATTATCAAAATAATTTTATTCTCTATTATATCCTCCTGGTGTTACACGCAATATATTCTCATTTAACAAATGAATCAGTAGAATTTGAAATTTATAATTCATATATGTCTTCACTTTTTACTTCTCATAGTTAAATTTTATCCTTTTGATATCATTTAAAAATAAGTCTACCATTAAGATCATGAGAGTAAATTAATTAAAAATAATGATGTTTTTTGAATTCTACCTATTTAACTATATATATAATGATATTCACTACATAAAATATTTTCAATTGAATGACCTATTGGTTTTCCACGTTAGTTAATTTCTATTTTCAAAATTCATATAGAAAAAAATTTATACAGTTTCATGAGATTCTGATCTTTATATTCAATGAAATAAAACAAGACAATCATTACTGTGTGGAATGTTACTCAAGGCATAAAAATTTATTAAAATCTAGAATCTACATTCTACTAAACCACCCATTATGATACATTATACAGTTTTAAATTTTTGGAACTTATAAGCTAGTTCCACCAAAGATTCTATAATCATATTTGCCTAAAATATTATAACTCATGGTTCATAACTCTTCAAAATTATAAAAAGATGAAAAATTTAACTCTATCTTCAAGAACCAACCTATCACTCAGGGTTCGTCACCCATAAAATTAATAAAATAATAAAAACTCTTCTGCATCTTTATGGTATAGATACCATTACATAAATTTTTACAATAAATAATTTTATGGAATAGAATTATCATATTTCATGGTCCTCTCTAAAATAGGGGATCATAGGAAAAGCATTGATATCCATTGGGGATAATTTATAGTACATGTGGATTTGATCAAATTATACGAAACATTTTATCTATTGAATATTTTAAATGGTGGTAGAATTTAAATTATTTCTGAATGGTGCATATTGATATTGTGTAAAGGAATCCATAAAATATAGAAATCAATGGGAGGGAGGTTGATGATAATCCAAAAATTGAATGTTTCCATTTCTTTCAAATTGAAGTTTTAAGGGGATGAACAGTGACAAGACACATATTTACCATATAAAATTATATGTGTTTATAGGGCTATTTAATTACCTAGATTGAAAAATAAAACCACTAATAAATCCATTTTTCCCCTACCAGCCTTGGAGGATCAGAAATCCACCAAAATATGTTATTTATTCCATAATACATCTCTTTACACCTACCCATGTTAGGGTTGAAAAATAATACATTAATTATCCACATCCATTGGAATATATGGTCCACTCCCACCTTTGACATTATCCACATTGCTTGATAGTAGACTACTCACCAAGTTCTTCTTCTAAAGAAACTTTTATAACAGTTACATGTTTTAATGGCCTTAAACTAGAAACCAAATTCTTAAATTCCCAATGATCAGTTTAGTTTAAATATTTTAAGATTTTTTCATAACTATTACATAATATAACTATTTATATACAAATTAGACCCATCTTATAAATATATTTTTTACCACAATATAAAAACATTAAAACAAAACATGACTTATTTTCATTAAATTTCTTCATGACATTCAACATGAATTATTTAATTCCCATACCTTTCCTTAACCCCTATAAAAAAATTTTAAATCATGGCATAAGAATAAAAATATTACTATGGGACATAGAAAAAACAATTTTATACTCTTATGAAAAACATGAGAACCCTTGAAAACCATTTATAAACAATATGCATTTTAATCTCAAAATAGTATACTTTTTCCATTAAAAATATCTTTATCTTACCTTTTAAAACCAAATTATTTCCATGAGAATTCATTAGAAACCTTGTAAAAGTAATGTAGTTATATTGTGACATCATTATCTTAAAACCCTTATAAAGACCGTACAATTTCAATTTCCATATGATTGGAATCTAATATATTTCTTAAAAAACATAATCATTACCCAATTAATTGGAAAAATATATGGGCCCACCCATCATGTAAAACATAACAGGCTCAACCATGATCTGTTATGGGGATAAAACCTTAATAATAAATTTATATGAATCATAACTTGAATAAAACCCTTTAAAAACACTTTTAAACCTATATAAAAACATTTTAGATATTGAAAGACTCTTTCTCCTTAAAAATTCATTTTCAATACCAAATATCTTGAGAAATAGAAATAGGGTTGTCTATTGAAAACAAAATATCCCAAGGGAATAAAAATTAAAAATAATGGTAATGGTTGTGGGAAAATTCATTTTTTCATTATAAATTACAATAGAACATTCATTTTTGTGTTTATATAAATAATTTTAAATAATCTATAATAATATTTTTTTCGAAAAATTTTGAAAGAAGTTCAAAATGGATATAAAATTTCCATGATAATTATTTTCTGCCCATATAAAAATAAAAATAAAATATTATTAAAAAATATGGATATTGAAGAAAAGTGATTTTTAAGGGGAACATTAAAAGGGTTTCTTCTAAATAAACACTTTTACCGTGATTCTAAATCATCGCGTACATTATTTATCTTTATGAATAACAAAAAAAATTAATTTGAATCATGAATAATAACCATTTTAATTTTTTTTCAGTTATATAATTTAATACCATATTATATACAATTACTTAACCAATTAAATTAATTTTTGGAATTTTAATTATATTCTTCTCATATGTCAGAAATAACCTTTGTAGGTTAAATATGGTTAATGTGGTCATTATTACCTCATTTTTAGAATAATAATCATAAAATAATAATCATTTTAAACATAAATTATACTTTAAAATATTTCTATTAAATATTTTTATGAAAAATGAACTGTGTTAGAATCATGGAGATGGTCGTTCATACATACGAATGAGTAATGTTTCCATTTTTTCATGATTATTATAGAAAGAAATTAAGTATTATTTTAGATTTACATAATGATCATAATATCATAAATAAAATATTACTTCTTCAAATAAACTTATTTGTATTATTCATGAGATTTTTTGTTGAAAAATGAACCACATCACTTCGTGGAGACAATAGTTCACTCTTACACACAAACGACCATATCATTTTTTAGTGAATGGATATGTTAGAAGTTAAATTATATACGTTATTTTAAGAAAAATAAATATTTAATTAATTTTATATATAAAAATATAAATTCTATCATTATAATTCATCCATGACTAATGGTGATGGAAAATTAATTATATTGGTTTTTTAGGGAGTTGTCTGTTATACACACAAATGATGGTTCCATTTCCAATTTTGTGGAAGAGGATATGGATAGAGATTTTGATATAAAAATGAAATAATTTTTAATAAAATAATGTTTTTATATAATCATTGTTAATAAATATGGTAATTATGTGGAATAATAAATAAAATATAAATACTCTATTAAAAATGATACCTATTATTTGGACCATATCCATTACATAACACCTTAATCCTATTAATGATGGTATTACTCCCTGAATAGGGATTATAAAATATGGGGAGTAATTTTATGAAGGACTTTTTTTGCAGTGATTTTCTTAACCAAATTGGTTTTGGTGTGTGAATTATAGTGAATGAGATATAAAATTTTATGATATAGGGGAAGAGAACTATTGAAATTTCTCAATACATTAATGTAATATAAATAAATTTTCAATTAAAAATGGTTTAAAACTGATTTATTTTAAATAAATGATTCTTATAGACATAAATAATCTAATATAATAAAATTTATAAAAAATATCATCTTCTACCCTTATAATATTATAACCCCTAATTAACTATTTTCACACTTACTCTGACAACATAGATCATTAAACATTGAGGGTCAATATAGTAACTATAAATGGGTTAATGAATAATAAATGGACCATTTTTTATATTATAAAGCATAACATAATCATTTGAACAAAAATAATTTTTTTTGGGAATTATATGTGATTTAATAATGTATTATTTATTGTAATATATCATTAATGTCACTTTTTAGAACTATTCAATACTTTTATTTTAATATCATTATAAAAATAATTAATGCTAAAAAAAATATTTTAATATGACCCTAAATTTTCATGTTCTTATTGAAATTTTTTGGATAAAATTATTGATAGAAATTTATATTTATATTAATATGATTTATGTTATTTATAATATTTCTGCCATTAGTTGAATAATATCAGCTTCAGTGTTGTGTAAATATTTATGGTTATTATTTTTTAATAAAATTTAAAATTAAATTTACAATATAAATATTAATCATTAATATTTCAAATTAGTAGTTATAATTGAACAAATCCTATAGTTAACCTTATCTTTATAATATTATAGTCATTAAAAATAAGTGTATGATGTTTTTTACTTTTCATTAAATAAAATAGTATAATGTTTATAGTCACATATAAAAGGGATAAAAAGGCTATAAAACCAAGTCTTGGATGATTTTGTTTGAAATTATCTCATAAAATTAAATTAAGTCATTTTTTGAACCATTTTTTTAATCCTTATCAACTTATTTAACTTTTATTATGTCATTTACCCTTTACTGTTGTAAAAAAATGGTATTGTAACTATTCATATTGACAAAAAAAACAAACAATTTACTAATTTTATAACCCCTAATTAAAAATATAGATTACATTTTCCAATATTCCGAAAATATAAATAGAATAATTTAATTAAAAATTGATCCACTAAAATATGATGAAAACATAATTTCAAAAAAACGTTATCTTTAATATAAAAAGGATTCTATAGGAAATTAATGTATATATTTCATTTCTAAAAACCATAATTAGATTATTTTAAATAAAAACTAACTAATGGATTTTTAATACTCATAAAAATTGATTTTTACTTTATAAATAATTGAATATAAATAATATCTTTATTAACATAATTATATTTTTTCACTTTTCACTAAAAATGAAATTATCAAAAAAAAATACAATATTTATCATAAGATAATTTTTACATGATGAATGAAAAAATGAAATTATTTATTTGAAATTCAAATTTTAAAATTTAAATATTAAATTTTTATATAAATGTTTTTAATAAAAGTGTTTAATAAAATTATTTCCTTTCTTATTTGAATATAAATTATCATTTTTACAATGACCAAAACTCTATAAAATCAAATGAAGGAATACACAAAAGACAAAAAATTATCTATTATATCATTACTTTAGTATTTTCATTCTTCCCCTTTTTTGTAATTTCATCTTTTCAACTTTATTCACTTATTAAACAAGTGCTTATATTTTTCCCTCATAGCATTTTTAAAATCATGTTTCTTCTTAAACCATATAGTTTTTCCAATGAACCTTAACCTAGAAAATTGCCTTTTAATTAATAATTTCTCTCCAAAATCAATAATATAAATAGAATGATCTTCATAAGAATGTTTCTCCTCCAAATAAACTTCAACTTTTCTAAAAACATGTGATGAATATTGAACATACATTCTTAACATAAACTCATAAAAAATATTCTATACCTTCGATAAATTGAGAGGAAAATGTATTTGGTATGTCAATAATGCATATTTATCAAAGATTTAAAATGATCTAATGAAATTTTGAATTATATTCCCCTTTTTAAAAAAACAAAATAAATTTCTATGGTTATACATTAGTAAACCATGATCACCTACCTCAAAAAAAATTATCATTCCACTGGTAATCCACATAATATATCCTTTCGATATGAGATTTTCTCATATATTGTTGAATTATATTCACTTTTTCATCAATTTACTCTACTAAATATGGCCTCATTAACTTCATTTATCCTACTTAATCACAATATTTAGGGATTTGAAATTACATTCCATATAAATGCTCAAATGGTTACATCATTATACTAGGATAAAAACTATTATTATATGAAAACTCAATTAATAAAATATGTTGATCGCACATTTCCTAATAATCTACTAAACAGGCATGAGGAATATTTTCCATGTTATGTATTCTTCATTCGGACTATCCATTAGGTTGTGGATAAAAATCATTAATTAAATTTAATTCTCTGACCAATGACATCTGAAGTCCTTTCCCAAAATTTAAAGTGAAACGAGGATCATGGTCAAATATGATGGAGAGTAGGACTTCATATAACATGAATATCTAATTGAGATACTATCTAGACTGTTAATATAAATAAATAGTTTCTAAAATGGGAAGAAAATTTAGTGATTTCGATAATTGATCAATAAATATCCAAATAATATTATTACCAAGACATGTCATAAGAAATCCCAATACACAATCCATGGATATATTTTCTCATTCATATAATGGTATTAAAGATTTCTAAATCATCCCCTTTGATAATTAACAATCATCTTCAACCTGTAGAAAATTCAAACATTTTAGGCTAAATTCAACAATATCTCTTTTCATTCCATACCACCAGTAATACTCCCAAATATCTCTATATATCTTATTAATCCTATGATTAATTGAAAATAGATAAATATGTTATTCACTCAACAATTATTTGTTCAACTTATAATTAAAAAATATATATAATCCCATTCTAAATCTAAAAACACCATATTTGTTAAAATTAGATTCAATTAACATACCCTTCTTTACCAATTCCATTTTTCCTATAACAAGTGAAATTTTTTATAAACATTAATAATTTTATCTTTCAATTTTGACAATACTGAAACCCGAAAAATAGTAAATGAACCTGCATCCATAAATTCCAAGATAAAGTATATCAATTATTTAATCAAAAGGAAATATTATAAATGAAACATAGTTAATGTCACATTGTTTTTTCCACTCAAAGAATAAGATAAATTATTTTCTTTTTGTGAATGATAAAGAATAATTTAGTTAAAATAATTAATAAGTTGTATCCATTTTCATTGTATGATGTTTACCTCTCTCTGAGTGAATAAATAACTCAAAATTCACTAATCATTATATATTTCACACTTGAATTCATATCAAGGATGCCACCAATTTTTTATGAAAAACCCACATAAGATTATAGCAAATCATGTTTAGTATAATTTTTGTCATGAGATTTTAGTTTCCATTGAGAATAAGTAATTAACTGATCATTATGCATCATAACAAAACCACGTCACTTCAATGAATAATCATTATAGATGAAAAATTCACCTTCAATAGAAGAAAAATACAATTCTAGGGCATTCAATAATCTTTCTTTAGTTCCTGATATTAATTATCACACATTTTATCTAAATAAATTTAAATCCTTTTTGAGTTAACATAATCTATTGGATAGACAACCAAGTTTTTTCAAAAAATATGCCAATAGTAACCTACTAAACCATGAAAAGTTCGAATCTTATTGAAATTTTGTAGGTCCAGAACACTATTTAAAAAATGTTGTTTTAGTTGGTTCAATCATTATTCTATCTTCAGAAACAATATTCATTTGAAAAGAAATTTATTTTAACCAAAATTCACACTTAATAACATATAAATATAGTATTATTTCATCAATGTTTTGAATAAAAATCCCTACATCTATTTCATGATCCTTATCAATTTTAAAATACACCAATATATCATCAATAAAAAACAACATAAACCTATAAAAATATTTATGGAGGTATTTTTTTATAAGATCCTGAAATATACCTAGTGCATTTGAAAACCCAAAAATAATAACTACAAACTCATAGTGCCCATATAGTCTGCAATGCAGAATTTATAATATGTACCTCATTAAACATCAACTAGTGGTACCCTGACCCAAGATCAATATTTGAAAAATATTGTTCTCATAGGTTCTAATCAATCAAATAATCTATAAGATTCAATTCATAATTGTTCTTAACAATGATTTATTTTAGAGATCTAAAATCAGATAATACCTTATGTAACCAACTTTCTTTTTAATAAAACAAATAGAACCCCAAGGAGAAGTACATGGTTGAATATATCATTTCTCTAAAAGCTCCTTACACTTATTTTATAGTTCAAAGAGTTCTTCTTGATACATTGGATAAAGGTGTTTTCAAAATGTATTATCATGAGGTACTAATTCAATAGTAAACAAAATCACTTGATAATTAATAACACCATGTAAATTTTCATAAAAATATCCATATATTCAATCAAAACTAATAAATACATAATTTATTCATTTTCTATATTTTCAAAAAAATATGATATGTAAATTTTACTAACATTTCTAATAATTTTTTTATATTCTATATTGGTTATCAATGGTTTGAAATCATTGAAGAAATAATTCATGGCACTTTAATCAATCTTAGAATAGAAAAAAACTCTAATCCGTACCCAAAATAATATCAAACACTAACTTGGTATGTTTAAAAATATTTATATAAAATACCATTCTAATGATATGAATATTAATATTCTTTTAAATATTGGTAGAATTAATATTTTCACTCATAGTATTCACTAAAATTTCTATCATACATCCATGTTGTGGTATACATCCATGTTGTGGTATTCTTAGTATTCATGAAAATTTTAGTGAAATAATTGAGTGCAATGATCCATAGTTCAATAGGGTATTGAACTAATTTTAATAAACTAGTAACATACCTATCACCACTTCATTAGGTGTCCATGTATCAACCATAGTGGTAGAAAATGTTTTTTCCACATGATTCCTCTTTTGATTTCGATGATTTCCATCCTGATTAACAAACATTGGAAACATGTTTGCATTATGAATAAACTCAATAATAATAAAAAAAAGGCATATATGGATTGAATTATATAACCCCATTTTTATTTTTTATGACTATTTTATATAAATTCATGTTCCTTGTCACCAAACATACCACACCAGTAATAGTTTCCTTAATTTAAAATACAATACCCAACATTCATTTTACAACACCTTTCACAAGATGATAAATTTATTTTATTCTTTCAAAAGAATTTTATCATAGAATTTGGATTCACTGGAAGAAAAATCGTTTGATATCTTATCTAAAACTAAGAGTAAAATGGATTAATCATACTGTCAATATCCCGAATAAAATCGGTTACATTTCAATCCAATATTGTAAAAAAAATCATATATAGATTGAAAATATTTATCCTATTTTCTCAATTACCTAAATTGTTTCTCTATCATGAGTCAAACAAACATAAATAAATATTTCAAAATGAATTAATTCATAAATTTATCTTATTACATGGAATAAATATCATATCTCTCATTAATATTTTAACTGAAAACAATCATCGTTCAACATCATCTTCAATATGATAAATTGGAATTCTAAGATTTTGATTTTCTAAAAACCAATGATTTAAAATATTTTTTCAATTATATTGATCCATCCTTTGGCTACCATAGAATTAGAATATTAAATCAATTTTTGAGGATATTGTCTCATTAAATGATCTATTATCATCATGTTCCTAAATGGTAGATCTTTATACCCTCTACCATAAATTCTACCACCATTTATATATTTCATTAACTGATACATCATAGAAAAAACATTGCAGTACCAATTTTGAATCCTTGTGGATGCTTATTATGAAATATATCCTTATATAGGTGGCTTACTACAACATCCATGTTGTTTCTTCTTCATAAAACCATTCTTAACAATTTTTATATAAAGCAACCTAGGAAACATCAAATGATATAATATTTCAACTAAAAGATTTTTTATAATCATTCATGGCTATGATGATATCATTATAAGAATCTATAATGATATACAAAAATTTATATGATACCAATTGTAATAAACCATCATTAAACATTACATATTGTTGTTACATTAAACCATAATTCAATTTTATACATTCCAAAATATCATTTAGGTTAACTGATTCAAAGAGTTAGGTCAATAATATTGATTAAAAAACCCATATATATATAAGGTGTACAATTATAATCAATATATATATTTATAATAATATGAAATTTTTTTAATAAAACATGATTTTTTTGTGAACAATCATCATGAATTTAAACATGTATTCTTCAATTCCCTAACTCATACATAGAACCTGTGAAAAAAAATTTATATCATGGATGAGAAATAAAATCTCATCATGGGATACAAGAAGATAAAATATGTCAATATAATGAAAAAATGAAAAACCCATGAAAAATAATTTATTAAAAACACAAATTTTATTCTGAAAGATCATCATTTTTTATTTAAAAAGATCCTTATCTAACCTTTTAAAAACAAATTGTATCCATGAAAAATAATTAAAAATAATTGAAATTCCATTTTTTGTTCCTTGGAACATAATCATCATGAAACCATTAAAAACCCTTATAATTGGAGTTATCATACAACTATCTTCTAATATTATTCTCTGAATAAAATAATCATTAACTAATTCATTATAGGCCTATCTAGATGCACCCACAGTATAAGTTATAATAGTCTCACATTTTATTTGTAATGGGAATAAAATATTCATAATCAAAATCCAAAGGATATACCAGGTACAAATACCTTGAAAACTATTTTAAATATATGTACCAAATATTTCGGATATCAAAATAACCATTCTTATTAAAAACCATTTTCAATACCAAAATACCCTGAAAAAGGGAAAATGGGGTTTCTATGAAGAAAAAAAAATATCTTGTAGATATAACTAAACATAAAATAGTATTTTATACAGTGGAAAAATTCTTTATCATCGTATATCATAATATAGAACATTCTTTTTTGTATTTTTGTAATGAAATTTAAACACACTATAAAATGATTCGCATTGAAACTCTTTACGAGAAGGTCAAAATAGAATAAAAATTTCTTTTATAATTCTTTTATGAACATATAAATAATCTATGAAATAACATTACAAATATGGATGTGGTAGAAAAAGAGTTTTTACGGGAACATTAAAAGAATAATTTTAAACAAAAGTATCTTACCTTGAGTTTGAGTCATTATATAAATTCATTATCTTATTGAATAAAAAACATATGTTCATTTTCTAATTGATTAAGAAAACCTTTTAATTTAATTATTTCATTATTTCATTTAACACCATGTTATGTACAATTATATAAGAAATTAACCTCATGTAAGTAATTTTGAAAATATTTGACTAATATATCCAAAATTACTTTCGTAAGTTTACTAAATTAAAACTAGTCATTATTCAATAATATTAAAAAAAATCACTAAATAATTATCATTTTTATAAAACATTCATACATTTTTATCCAATATTTTAATATGGTTTTGAAAAATGAACTTTTTTAGCATTATTAATATGGTAAGCTATATGTTGTCATGGGTAATATTTTGATTTTTTAATGATAATTACGGAAGGCATAAAAGTTTTATTTTATATTTCCATAAATATCATAATATCATTAATATAATAATTATTATTTAAATAAAATTATACATATCATCTGTGTTATGTGGTGATTAAAATCAAGTTACATCGCTTCGTAGAGGTGGTAGTCCATATATACGGCCAAACAAAGTTATCATTTTTCACTGAATGGAATGATATGATGGAAAATGATGTATTATTTATTATTAGTGAAATATATGTTAGGGTTTATCATATATAAACACTGATTCTATAATTTTAATCCATCCATGAGAGATGGTGATGGAAAATTTATTACATTGATTCGTGAGGTGGTTGTCCATTATACACCAAAACTATGGCTTTTTTCAATTTGATGAAAGATGGTATAAATATAGGTTGTTATATAAACATAAATACACCACATTATATGGAATAAAAAAATTATTACATATTCATGTTAATTAATATTTTAAAGAAGTGTAAGAATAAATAAAAAAACTCGATTAAAAATGATATATCTTATTTATACAACATAATTTTATTTACACATTAAGACCACTAAAGTAGTTATTTTTTCTTAAATAATGAATTTATAATGTTGGGTGGAAATTTATTAAGAAATTTTGGTATATCTCGGCTAAAAAATGGGTCTAGAGTGTGTTTAAATGGGAAGAACATATGCCCATTTATAAGGGAGGGGAGGGACACTCTTGTAATTTCTCACTATATTAAATAAATATAAGTTAGTTTTCAATTAATAATTGTAAAAGAATAACTTATAATGAATATAGTTTGAGGTTAGATAAAAATATTCTCATCCAATAAAAATTAATCATGTTTTGATCCTACTTTTACCCTTATCATTTATAACCCCTTGTTAACCCCTTTCACAATTTCAGTAAAAACAAGGATTTTTACACTTTGATGGTCAATATATTTATTATAAATTGAAAGCTGGCCCATAAATGGACCATTTTTTACATAATAAAACATAAAATAATCAATTTTATAAATAAAATATTTTGTGTAATTTTAAATTATTTAATAAAATATTATTTATTATAATAAATCATTAATTTTAATTTTTAGAACTATGCATTGAATTGATTATAATAAAACACAATAAAACATTATAATTCAAAAAAAATTAATACATCACTAAAATGTTATGTTACTCTATAATATTCATTAATAATATTAATTATATAAAATTATATTAATTATAATGTTATTAATATCATTTATTTAATTTTTTTATTTAATGTAATAATTATTATGTCATCATTGTTTAAATTTTTAATATACTTATTTCATTAATATAAATTGATAAACAATTACCGTGATGTATATAATTAATATATCTATGAATATAATATTTATAATGAAAAAAATCTACTAGTAAAGCCTATATTAAAAATATTATATTTATTAACAAAGATTGTGACATTTTTTACATTTATTTAAATAATATTTTATAATGGATTTATCACATACAAATGGAAAAAAGGACATGTAACCAAATATTTGATGACTATGGAAGAAATAGACTCAAAAAATAATAATAAGTTAACTTTTGGTGTTAATTTATAATCCTGGTCATTTTATTTTCAACTATAATGACATTATTTACACTTTATAATTATAGTAAAAATTACTAGGGTAACTATTCATATTTGAAAAAAGTAATAGGAACCTAATTACTAAATTTGGACCCTCTAATTCCAAATTATGCAATACATTTTTCAATAATCAAAACACAAAAGTTAAATTTTATATCTTAAAAATAAACCAGCAAAACATTATGAAAAATAGTTTTTAGAAAAAAAGTTATTTTCATGAAATACTTTTTATACTAGATTCATGTATAAAATTCATTTTAAAAATCCATAATTAGATTATTTAATGTTAGAAAATCAACTTAAATTTTAAAACTCATTAAAATTATATATATTTTTTAAAATTATTGAAATGAAAAACAATTTTTAATAATAAAATCATAATTATTCAATATTCACTAAAAAATAAATCTTTTAGAAAAATTCTAAAATCAATCATCATAAGTTAAAACCATATAAGAAAATTTTATAATAAAATTATTTTCTTTTGATTTATAAAATACATAATATTTTTATAATGAATATAAATCTATGATATCATACTAACGAATACTTATAATACATGAAATGATTTATTCTAACATTACCAGGTTATTACACTTCCCATGAGGGGTTTTCATATTTTATATATTAAACTTTTCCAAATACATTTCAAAATAATAGGGAAATTCTTATATAAATAAACAAATATATATATATATACATTAGTATGCTTATATGTGGGTATGTATATTTTTGTTTAGTCCACATACCCCAAACAACAATTGGCAATCCGTGATGCCTGACCATGAATCCTTAACAATACCCAAAATATGATATCCATGGATTACTCATCACATATCTCTATATCATATCTAATACAATATATTATCTCCTCCATGAAACACTTCATACAACTTCATCGCCTAAATTCATATTAATTCTATTCAACATGTAATCATTACATAAAATATATTGTTCAATAAATCTAATATAACCATATTGTTGAAAGAATATACCCTTTGGATTTTAGTGAAAAAAATTTGTACCATCTATCATTCTCCAACACCATCCATCTTATCTTGTACCGTCAATAATTTTCTCATGCCATCCATATATTCCCCCCTTTGTTAATAAAATTCAATGGATCCTTTATTCTTCTCTTGAGGATTTCAATACCTCATTTTATTCCCTCCGCTTTTAATATATTTCTTACAAAAAATATCTCATAAGAACATGTAACCATATCACACAATAAAGAATTCATGATTAAAAGAAACTATACGCCCCAACAATATTCCTCTGAATACTCCGTGCATGAATATAATTTATATCATCAAGTTTTTCCTGTCCAAAATGAATTTTTATTCATGTTACATATTTAATTTGAAAAATATCTATATTTTTTATTCAAATGATTCAATCACTACTTAGAAATAACCATTAATCTAGTTTTTTATGCCTATTAAGTCAAAACATGGAGTAAAAAAATATGGTTTTACATATAATATTAATAATTTCTATATTACTCATTATATTTTGAAGACATACATGAAAAATTAGAGAATAGAAATATATGTGAACTCCAACATTCCCACATTAAACTATTAGTTCACAAACATTAAATTTCAACGATGAGTTATATACCACCATTAATTATTATATAACACCACATATATATTAAATAGATATTAATTTTTACTAATCATCAAGTGATAACTTCCTAAAATAAATATAAATTATATATATTATATATATATATTCCTTATTCCAAAATATATCTTCAAATGATTTTTATTAAATAAAGGACTGAAACCTTGTATAATAATTTTCAAATTTTCCTTATATTCATGATAAAATTTTTATACTTAGTTTAACACATAACTATATCCATAAAAACCATGATACTCACTAATTAATTTCAATCTTTAATTTAAAACATATTTTCATCTGGTATAGAATACTTATGCATGGTTTCTTGAAAGGTGATAGATAAAACTTATAGAAGATTAGTCCTAAAACCAATTATCATTGGTTTTATCATATCTTTCATGATATAATATAATTCATCCTGTATAATTTAAAAACAATTCATTATCTATATTTTTTATCTCTATAAATATGGATTTAATCAATTCAAAATTTTACTCTAATTTCAATTTCAACATGTAAATTTTAAAAAATTCACCATATTTGAATGGTTGAAGATTCAATTCATCAAAAGGACTGATAAAACAAAAATATTTGGACATGAAAAAAAATTAATTTCCTTTTTTATAAACCCCTCTATTTCAGTTATTTTCATATTTTATATGTAATTTAAAGACGTTGAATGTTTGGTTAATGTCTGTAGTTAATTTTAAAAAATTTCCTATTTTTTTATGATTTTTTAGAGGTACATAGTGTGAGTGCCATTAGTAGAATCTATGTTCAAGTATAGAATAAACTGTTTGAGTGGTTTGGTGTATCAAATAATTATCTAGTGGATTAAAAAAATATAATGGCGAAAAATGAGGCATGGTGACTTTCCAAATATAGTAGAATCACACAGCTAGTTCATTATTTGACATACCATATGGCCAAATTATATAATGATAAATAATTTGTATAAATTTTTTAAACTGTAAAAATTTAAAAAAAAATCCTTCCCAAATTGACTTAGATCATAGATTTATAGGGTTATGGATAGTGATTTGGGTTGTCTTTTGCATCTGGAAACTAATTATAATGATTATTCAAGTGTTCAATCGGGGAAATAAATGGATCATAACTATTTATTCTATCATATATTGGACATACTCCATCTATCTCATACAAAACAATATAAAAGTGTTATAATACCTATATCTATGATTTTATATGAGGTTAAATAATATTTAGAAGATATTTAATAGAATAATATAGGGTTGTGGAAGGATCTATATAAGTTTCCAACATTCATTGTTCCAACGAATCTGAGAAATAAAAATTTTCCTCCTTTCCAATTTTAACGGAATGTAAATTCTCATAGATTTTTTAATAAAATTTCCTATAATTTCAAATTAAATCACCTTATTGTGACTTTACATGATTTTTTTCATAATGTTTTTTGAAAATGGTTTAATGAGTGATGTCCACAATGTTTTAAATAAATTTAAAAAATGAATTTTCATAAAAGAATTTGGGGTTTAACACATAATAATGAAACAAATGGGTTGTGGGTGCATCATAAGAAGGGATATAGTTTGTGTTTGTTTATAATTTTCATTATATGAATTCTTGTTAGAATACAAGTTTTACTCAGTGTTCATTAGAATTTAGTTTAGAATAATTTACACAAAGTGATGGGTTAGTAGAGGATGTATCACTCTTGTATTCATAATGATTTTACTTGACATGAACATGTGTTTGTATGTGAGAATTTGTGAGATATAGATATTGAAAGATAGATAATGTAGATTATTTTTAAAAAATTAAATTAATGAATTACTTCTTCTTTATAAAGGAAAACTCTTCCTTATTTGAAATATTTTTAGAAAACCAATTTATCTTATAAAATTTATATTTTGAAAACTATTAACTACATTGATATTCTTCCTTCCGGTTTTCATGTTCCTGTTAGATAACATATTTTTGGTCGTATTTTAATGTTTGAAAATTCAATGGGTGTTACCTAATTAGTTCTTATAATAACCCTTTAATACTTACCCTTTTTCATATGTAGATTATGTTTTCTATGATATATGAAAGGCCCATGTTTTGAATATGAAAAGCGGAGAACCATGATATTTTTTTTTGTGGTGATAGATTTTGGATGTATTAATGTATTATTTTATATTGGTGTTCCTTTCATGACAAAGTGTTTTAGTACTTTAATATTTTGATTCCTATTTTAATCTAATCAATATTTACTATAATGTTGGTCATTGATTTATTCATTATATTTATTTTCTTATTAATATTACTATTGGATTTCAATTCCATGATTCATTAATAATGAAGTATCTAGTTCATTTATTTCTTTTTACATTTTCATTTTTATGTTTGTGCATATAAAGTGAAAATTTTCATCCATTATAACATTGAGTTTAAATTAATGTCATTTGTTTCTATCGTTTACTTTTTTGTGAATTTCACATAATTTTAGTAAAACCACCAACCTGATCCTAGCCAATGGGTCATATGGGGATATTACAAATGGAATAATTTTGGATCGTCCTTCAAGTTATAGTAGTAGTAATGAGATAGGATGTGTCATGACAAGAAATCTATAACATATAATGTTTTAGATATCATTTTTTTGATAAATTTAAAGTTAATACTGTTATAAAGGTACAAATTATGTTGTTAATAATTTCTTTTCGTGTCATCAACTGAATACCATGGATTTAACCTATAATGGTTCAGAGATAATAATTTGTATGGGGACTTCCCACAAGGGATACATTGTTACATTGTTTTTTTATATTATTATTTTTTGTTCATATATATATAATATTACCATAAAAAGTGGTATAACAAGAATATACATTATTTACTTCTAAAAGGGCTTATTGGAGAAATCCCATTTGTATGGAGAATATGAAACTAGTGAGAGGGTGAAATAGAGAACATGGTTATAGCCAGGCCACAAGTGAAATAGGATTTGGTTAATAATACCATGAATGACCTTCTATTTATTAGTAACTAGTATATGTATGAAGAAACATGTCAAGTGAATCACAAAGATGAATTCCAAAAGCAGAAACCACCAATATTCATTGGTAATTCTAGTCCAGACGATGAATTGGTATACTGTGTTGGATGATTGTGATTTTTAAATTACTAGGGAATTCATTTTAAAATAATGTTGTTATAGAAACTTATATGCTCGATGAACTTGAGAAAACATGATGGAACAAATCTATTCAATCAAATATGGATTGAGGCCTCTCTTGGAAAGGATGTGTGGAAATATTAAATATTAAATTCTTCCTAGAAATTTTCTAAATAATGAAGATTAAATACTTCTTTCCACATGAAAGAATAATTATGTTATAAATTAAGTATGATTTTAAATTCAATCCCATTGTTCTCTTTTCAATATTGGAAATTTCAAGAGAAATATTGAAAGAATAGATATTTGAGGTGGGTCTGAAACATGATCTTCAGTCAAAGTTTTTAATGTTTTGTTTTATTGATTATATAGAAATGGTCGATAAGAAACTTGTTGGAGAGAGAGACCTAGTATAAAAAACAAGTGGAGAAGAATCCTTCATGAATTTGAGTGCTATTAAGAATTTCAATTTATGGAATAAACACAAGAGGTAAGGATTATTACTTGATAGAAACACAACAGAAAATCAATCTACTAGATTGGTCCCTTACACACCCCATCACAATAATAAAATATTAAATTTTCAGTGAAACATTATTGTATATAAAAAATGAATTAATATCACCACTAATGAATTTACACCACTTAAGAAATAAAGGGATTTTCTAGAAGTAAAATTTTAAAGATCTGTAATAAATAGGTGAAATTGGGTAATATTAGTCTCTATTTTAATAATATTTGATGGTAAAATCATATCAGACAAGTTATCACCCAAGGTCCTAGGTGAAAAAGTTTTTTCTCTAAAAATGCTTTAGTTTTTCAGTTGGTACCTCATTAGTGGAGTATATTCTATCATTTGGTAGTTATTAAATATCTATATAGAACAGAGATTGTTATATCAACCAATCAAATGCGTCCCTCCATAATGCAAGGTACCATCATTCTAAACTCAATTATTTTATATTTATTTTTTAATATCTGTGCATTATATTCTTTTCTAACTTCTTCTTTGATTAAACAATTTGGATGACATGTGGAAATTATTCCCCAAACCATCAGTATAATAAAATCCCCTGGAATCTAGGTATACATTTTATTTAAGTTTCCAACAGGTTCTTATACCATTAACCTGGTGAAATTTCATTGGAAATTTATGGTCTTATAGATGGATGTTTTTTTATAATCATTAGAATGCATTGTCAAGTGGAATTTATATCCCATATTGAATTTTATGCTCAACAAGTGTCATTAAAAACACTATATGGAACTCTTAATGTATTCAAGGGGTTTGGGATATAAATGTCAGAATATGATGATATTTAGTCTTTTTGGATGAAATCATTCATGGTCAGTAATTAGAAACAGACTAGGGTGATATATATGAAACTAGAAATATGATTATTCCTTCCATAGTGGATCAATACCCAGATGTCTTTCTAAATGATTTCTTATAGTTACTAACTATGTGAGAAATTGAATATTCCATAAATCTATAACTAAGAATAATCCCTATTTAATTACCATAATATATAGTAGATATAATACTTTTATCGGAGTTAATGTTTTCTCTAAATGATTTAGAGGGTAATGGATCCATCAGACTATGTACCTTGTCATGGGTTGAACCATTTTTATTCACAATGGAAGTGTTGAATTCTCTATATTTCTGTGCTTATTATCATAAAATAAATCAATTTACAATTAAATATCAATACCCAGTTCCTTAAATTGCTGATATATTTAAAAAATTATATGTTTCAATTCATTCTCTAGTGATCTATTATCAAGATATAATTATCACAATTTCATAAAATATGATATTTCAAAAACAATATTTCATAGTCATTATATCCATTAATAATATGTTGGCATGTCCTTTGGTAAGATGAATGATCCTTCATTTTTATGGCCTTAATAAATTATATTATATATATATACCATGATTATTTTGTAGTGATATTTTTTGTTAATATTTTTTGTTTATTCTCCATGTATGAATAACCATGAGGACAACATGAAAATTATTATCAAAAGATTGTGTGATCACTCGTTCTATGGAAAATTTTCAAAGTGTGACTTCTAGATATAATAAATCAGTTTTCTAAGGATTTTTTTGAATAGTACATATTATTTTACACTGGGAAGATTTAAATAGTAACATCTTAGCAACCACAAAAGAATATATTTTTTATAATTAACTTTATAGTATTATCATGTGATTATAGTATATTTTTATTGGAATTAATAATTCTTTATTCTCTAATGAATGATCAAATGAGAAATGGTTCTCTATTCAAATGTAAGGAATATATTTTACAAATAAATTATGGAGTATAAATTTTGTTAAACATTGATACCCATCCTAATCTTCCCAGTTTAAGTCCAGGATTGTGTGGTATTTTTTTTATACATCTGAATCTAATAAATCTTGTATTCTCATGTAGGGAGATCATTTTGGGGAATATTTTTTGAGACAGTTTTAAACACATGACAATAACTATCCCACACACAGTCTCTAATTAGAAATAGTTGTCTAAAAATTATAGAAATTTGTTTCTATCTCTTTATATAAATGTTCACAATTATTAATAAACATAAGATTTTGAAATATATATTCTCTTGGTGTGACTTGAACTTGAGGAAACGAAAATGTATGGAGTGTATCCAAATGATTGATTTAAAAAAAAAATTAAAAACACTATAAAATGAATTCTATGTGTTATTTTTTGATTCAAAATTCATATAGAAAAGTGGTCAAATAAACTCAAGATCAATGGAAACAGATATGAATTATTTCTGAAATGAATCTGTATTGTTTTGAGTAAAATTTTAATTTTATTTTATTCCCATTAAAACATGTTCTAGAGTAGAATCATTACTTAAAATAGTCTCAAATATCATATACTAATTGCATAACCATTTGGTCAAACCTAAATGGTAGTGATGCTTATGACTGATAGAGAGTGGATGTAAACACATATTTATGCTTTTATATATGAATTTTGGTCCCTCTGTCATTCTTAGAAGAAATTATTTTGGAATATCTACATTTATAATGGGATATTCACTCTAGTATTCCAAATAAATATATGAGAATATAAATGTTCATTTTGGTGGTCTGGTATTAAATGTTTTATTTTAGATTATTTAGTGAAATATATAATAGGTTAGCTGGTAATGGAAATGAATCAATGACATGATGGTATATTGAGATATATTCGTAAACATATATATATATATATCATTGGATATTTCAATTTAAAAAGTCATAGGTCCACTAGGGATTAGTTAAAATCACAATATTATTTGGGAGATAGTGGTCGAAATTACCATGTCATCCCACTTTCATCCAATTATATATTTTTACATGGTATAAGATTTAGAAAATTTATATATTCAAGCAGTTTCTATGTTTCATTGAGTTTTTGTTTTGATCATCTTTGATAGAGGTCATCAATATACTTCTCGATTCTGTTCTGGATATCATTGTCATAGGCTTTAGGAAGTCAAATGATCCTGATAATTGAATATCATAATCATATAGATAGAATGTAAAAACAAAAAAAATAGACATTGGAATATAATATTAGAGCTTATACCATGAACTATGGTGGCTCACAGTATGATCACATGCCTTTTGGGGAATTCTTCTATAATAACTGCAAAGAGGATATGGTATATATGGCCCCTTTGATGCATTATATGGTATTCCTTATTGTTCTCCATTATGTTGGGTGGAAATATGGGAAACCAGATGGTTTGGACCTATGTTTATCGATGATACTATATATAATATCCAAATTATCCAAAATTAGATCGATATGACTTAAAGAAAACAAAAAACATATGGAGATCTCTATTTTTGATGATTATAATTTAATTAGAGTGACCATATCATTGTGAATGTATCATTGGGACATGATCATTGACCCTTAGGGGAGAAAGGGATGTTTAATCAACAATATTTTGTGATATTTGAGATTATTGAAATGATTTTAAATGTCTTGTATTAGTTAACCTTACTACCCAACTTCACTAATGTTTATAGTTTATTTCACATCCCATAAGTGAAAACGTAACACCTAGATCCCAATAATGCGATCAATATGTATAATGTTACACTTGATTTGGATTCACATTTTTTCATGTATGAGTTCATATATTGGATAAAAATATAAATCCAATTGGGATTGATTATAAATTTAGTAAATATTTTAAGGAATCATGGAAATATTCAAGAGGAAACCTGGGAGTAAGAAATTTTCTGCCTGAGAATTGTCCAAGCCTATTCTATATTTATGATGCTAAAAATCTCAATGGTTGGGAGAATAGAAAAAACCCAGTTTGAGTAATTTCCGTATTTTAGGGATTATTATAAAAATGTAATGTCTGATTAATGTCTCGGGATGTTGATATGTATTTTTTATGTCTTTGGATTAATTTTTGGAGGTTTATGGTTTGATCATGGTTAGTTGAAACTATCTAAATTTCTCTTAGAATATATGAATATTTTTTATAAATTTAATATATTGGAATACAGTTTTTGATTAGATTGGAAAAATCATGTGACTAACCATGCAACTTGGAGTATTTTCATACAACGTCGATTCTCATGGTTAGATAATGGTTTTTAAACTATTTAGTGAGAAATAATTTCTATTTACAATTAAATTTTTTTCTAAAACATTTCTAAAAATAATTTGATTGTTTGATTATAGAAATCAATGGTTAAGACCACTTTTTTACTAATCAACCAAGATCACCTCAATTTCACTCAAAAAGAACCACATATCATTGTTTTTTATACTTGGATCAATGATATCAGATGATTTTTTATCATTCTGTAATGTTATTTAATAGGTTATTAGAAAGAATAAGTTATATTTATAGAAAAATTCTTGATTTTTTGTTCCAACAAACTCAAGATGGGTGGTTCTTCCATATTTATAATTTTATTAAAATGTGAGGGCTCTTGGATTTACTAGATAACTATATTCAATTATTAAATGAAATCACCCTGTTAAAACTCTAAAGGACTTGTCTCATGACAATTTGATATTGAAACTAGTTTTTAGGTGTTTCTCACAATGTGTTTGATAAATTGAAAAAAAATGTTTTCTTATAATAAAATGGTTTTGACGCATGATCTTAGCATAATATGGTTGTTGATACCGACTGGTAAGGGGTAAGGTTGGTATGTGTTCATGATTTTCATTATATGATGCATTGTTGGACTATATTTGGTTCTTAATTCCCAATGAAAAGGAACACAGTGGAATTTACACTAGTAGATAGCTTTTTGGAGGTTGTGCGACCAATCATGGGAATAAGGATGTCACTCAGAATACATGGTTGTGTGATTGTGAGAGAACAAATATGATTAATCCAAATTGGAACTAATGAATTGATTTTTATTTTTCAATGGAAAACTCTTATTTAGATAAATTTCTTTTAGAAAACCTACTTATATTTTTATATTATATTTTAAAAACTATATACAAATTTTGTGTTTTTCCAGAATATTTTTAAGTACATGTGATCTAAGATTTTAATGGTCTTACTGACATGTGGGAAAATTCTATGGTAGTTACCTACTAAGTTTTTATTCTCACCCATAATTTTTTTACCTGATGTATTTCAAGAGCTTAATAATGTCACATGGAATTCATGGTTTTAATCCATATATCATTGCACATTTATTGTAATGTATTTAATGTGTTTTGAAATATTTTAGTTCACATCATTTATTTGATGTTGTTCATCCCACCATTAAAAATTATGGTCTATTTAACAATAATAGGGATTTTTTTTATTCTTCCATATGTCATCTAAGTTTACTTGTATAGATTAATTTCACTCAATTAGTATAGGATATCAACAATTCATCTAATACTCAGAAATAGTTTAAATATAAATGATGTTTTTTAGTAAGCTAAATTTTAGGAAATTTTAATTAACCATGGTGATTTAGTTTTAATGTTTGTAATATCATTTCTATTTTATAAATAGAATGTAAAAAATTATAATAATTGATTACTATTTTTATGTCAAATTTTGAAAACCGTAATTCTAAATATCCTCTAAAGATGAAACTGAAAATAAAACAACATCAATCACATATGTTAAAAAAAACTAATTTGTGTAAATGATGATTTTTATGTGTTTTTAAAAGAAGAAAAAAATAATAGATATTTATTTTTTAGGAAGAAAATTGTTTTATAATTATTTTACTTTTTATGGTTATTTTTAATGAAAAAATATATGTAGAGGATTGATTCATTGTTAATGAAAATCGAATCAAAAAAATTATAAACATACATAGATATTTGAAATTCAACTTTTTTTATTCCCCTTGATCATTTAATTAACCGTACATTTATTAGACCAAAAATCCAAAAAAATGGTGAATTTCTCTATGTATTTTGAAATATAATCATTTGGGATAGAAGTTTGAAAAAAATTAGAAATTTTAGTGTCTATTTGAAAAATGGGTAAGATATTTTAGAATGAAAAATTCAATACATTGATATTTCCCAATGACAATGAGATATTTTGATTCCTATACATAATAAAAGATTTTTCTAGAAAATATATATTATCTTAGCATTTAAAAACATATAATAGAAAATTGAATCACTGTGAAAATTAATTCAATGTAAAGAGTCCAATATAGATTCTTATTAAAATAAATAAATAAATTTAGACATTTTAAATAGATTTATAAATATTAAACATCAATTTATTAATTTTAAATAAATCAACATAATCATTGAATGTATTTTAATTTGTTTTATTATTTAAAATTATTATGTCTCTTTCAGAATATTTTTTTCGTAAAAATACTGATATATGAAAAAACCCCATTTTTTATACTTCAAAAAAGAATTCATTATTAAAAAATGATTAAAAAATCCAATATTTTTTTCAATTTTATTATTAAATAAATTTAATATGTTTCATCTAAAAAAATTTATTTATTTTAATCTCAATATTTTTATCTTTATAAAAAATTAATCTTTTTTATATATGTTATAATATACCATATAAAAAATATAACCTTATACATAACTATAGTAATGTATTTTGAGAAATAATTTTTTGGTGTTGTAATGTTTATATTTATTAATTTTAACTATAAGATATTTACATATACGACATTTTATTATTCCGGATAGCCAATTTACTCATCTAGTTTTCAATTAATATTATAATAGTCATATAATACCTATTTATTATCATAGTAACTATAATTTAATTATTTATTTATTACCTCCATTTTTAATCAAGGTTTTAGAACTCCATGTTTATAAAATCAAAATCATGCATGCAATTTTTTTTCTAGTATTATTTATGGACATGGTATTTCATAGAGACCACAATCTTATGGATTTTATTGTTCATATCAAAAAAATCTTATTTGTACTAACATTTTTTATTATTTTCAATTATATGGTATATATTTATCCTTTTTATATAATGATCAATTAAGAATAAATGAAATAATGATTTTCCATTTAGGTGTTACCAACTGTTTCATAATTTTATTCTATTACATTTGAATAAATATTTTTTTTTAGATTTCTAATTTCCCCTACCTGTTTATTGTAATGTATTTAAAAATGTATTCACCATAACATATTGATGATAAATAGAACCTGAGTTATACAAATCTCCATTCATTATATTAAGAACACATGCCCTTCCTAGAATTATAATGGTAAAAGTAATTCATGATCCCATACATTATGTTGAGTACTATATAATTCTATAATAACACCCATATTTATTTTATGGTCACCCCATGAACAAATTACTAGGTGGTGGTGTATTATGGTAAAAAAACTAAAATAATAGTAAATAAAGATGAATAACACTCACACACCTTTCTAAATTTGTAAATGGTATAGTCAAACACGTATCACCATCTAAATGGATCTATACCCAAAATAAAAAATTCATTATTCCATAACATCACTACATACTAGATTTTCAAAACATAAAATGTAATTATTTATCTAGTTTTCCATTAGGTTATCTCATCATCACAAGTATTATTTTAGAATATCACACTCATTGGGTCATCAACAATTCTATGTTAAACTAATAAACTAAATGACTTATTTATTAGATTTGATCACATGTTAGTGAACCCAACATGGTTTTAAATATATTTATAGATAAAAAATATTAAATATAAACCATGCTTAATATCTCTGAAACCTCCAATAGAGGATACAAATTTATATCATATATATAAATTCAGAAAATGATTAAATCGGTCCACATTGTAAATCAATGATTTTTCCAAAATGGTCATTTCTTGGTGAAAACCCAATTATATTTTTCAACGTTGAGATATAGTCATGTTAATGATATGGTTCATTTTTTGAAGAAAATTTTAATACAATCATGTTGATATAGATGACTAATCAAAATGAATTTAGTTTTTCACACTTCAGATCTTGGTTCCCCCTTGGTGTGTCTTTTTTTATAATCATTTTAAAATACACTAGACATCTTAAATATATTATAATGTCAATAATAGTCTATCCAAAAAATAATATCTATGTTACACTGAATGACCATATAGATTCAGTTACTTTATCCAATAAGTCAAAAATGGTGCATCGATAATCTAAGAATTTAAATAGATTTATTCTCCATTAATCATATTATTAAAATATAAAAAAAATTCCTATTAAATGGTTTATTACACATGAAACAAAAAACAACATTATCAATATGGAAATGAAGCTAAATTTACTTTTCATTTTTCCATTATTGACACCATGGAAAAAATAAGTGTATTATTCAATCCTGGGAAATAAGTTGACATGTGGAAGGTATAGGGCTTAAATCACATTTTAATATTACAAATCACATATGAGTCATGAATAATTTTACATTAGGTATTGATAATAATTAAAAATATTTATTGATTATTTGAAATAATATATGAATGATACTAAAAAAACAATGATTATTCATAATATTAATAATGAGAATGTAAAATTATTATAATATACCTAACATTGTGGATAAGCGGTAATGGTATTATAAATCTCATCTATATATTTTATATATCTTCTTATTATTTTTATTTTATTTGTTTAAGCAAGAATAGTAGCTCCACTAATATTTTATTTTACACTATAGCCCAAATACATTATATCAAAGCCATAATAGTTTCATTTTTTATCTCTAATATCAAAATGGTTTTTTTAGATTTATTATTCAATTATTATCTATATGTTTCAATATAATATCCCTTATAATAAATAATTATCACCAATATTAATGGATTATTATATGTGTATAACCACAAAAAACCTTCACAGTTACCACCACCAAATTCTAATATATCACTGCTAAACATTATTCTAATACCAAAATTTGATTAGATAAATTATTCCACTGATCATCTTATAATTCTAGATTAATCATAATATCTGATTTTTATTTAAACATCTAACACATACCAAAGTCAAAGTCTATTTTTTTAGTCAATTCATTTATATTTTAACCCTATTTGGTTATGGGTGTGGTTAGTGGTAAACTGGGATATAAATATGAGATGATGGGTGATGTAATAGAATTATACTTATGAATTATAATCCTATCAGAAGAATAGTGTCGTGGAATGATATTTACGTGTCCTATATAAGGGACACTACCCCCTCAACTAGGTGTCTAGTTATTATCAATTAAAAATTGGCATCAAACCAAAAATATGGTGGGGTCCACTAGATTTTATATGCTTTCCCAATCCAAAATTATTTTAGGCTATTTTCTGTTCTTCTCACCCCTTCCACCACATTTAATACTCTCGTTGGACTCTTCTTCATCCCCATATATACCTAGATCAAACATTCAATGTTTATAAAAAATGATATTTTTAGCTCATTTTAGTTTCAAATGAATCATGTATCATTTTTCCATTGGATATTTAATCATTATTTGATATATTTGATTTTATCTATATAAATTTTTACTACTATATCATTTCCACCCATTAAAAATAATTAAACTGATGTATTTTATCCAATTTAGGGATTCACTTTATTTGATCCCAATTCAAAAAATCATATTTATTCTATGAGGATCTATAAATATGAGGTATGGTGTTTCTTAGTTTTAACTATACTTAATAGATGATTTTATATTTCATTTCATTTGAGGAATTTAAAGGGTTTTTTTAATTTATAGAAAAATTACTAAAATATGTTTCTATGTATAGTGATGGTTAAAAGGGGATTGTTAAGACCTTGAGAGGTCCTTTGAGTGTTATAAATTAGTAAAATGGTAAAAAAAATAACCTTATTAATTAATAGAATGTGTCTAAAGTCATGAAATTACATCAAAATATGTGGATTACATAATATGATATGGAATAGAGGGGCTTCTTATGTATCATTGAGTATCTATTAACATTGTAGTTTTCCATTATATGATAGGATATCAAGTTGTTTGTAATAACTCAAAGTGTTTAATCCATTAAAATATATACCATGTTCAATAAATTGAGTTACACACAACTACAGATGTAACAATTCCACAAAATATTGGATTATAATGATTTTAGTGTTTTTATTTATGTTACCCTAGTCAATATTTTTCCTCCTAAAATGCAGCCTAGTGGGGACCACAGGTTTGTCTCATGAAGAGGTTATATGTAATGTTATCAAACTTCCATTTTGATAAAAAAAATTAAATGTTAGAAATAAATGAGGGGAATAAAATGTGTTACAGAATTTTAATTAAATAAAATCAACTTGAAACTAATGTTACATTTAGATATTAGAAATCATTAGAAATCTAAACTGAAAAGAACAATCCGAAGAAGGTAGTAGTGGATAAACATCAATCTTCGAACGCTCCATTTATCAATATATAAATTGATTATACAATTTTATTTATCAGCGTATACCTTAAGAACTAAAGGGATACACATAAATTAACTTGTCACCATATTGAGACATCAAATAAGGGTTTCGATACTTTTAGTAATGTGATCCTATTACCTTAAGACCTCTGAGAAACCAAATCATATTACCCTTATTATTCTCAGTGGGGAGACCTCACCTAATGGAATTACACAATGAGAATAAACAATTAAAATCATAAGTTGAAAAATATATCTTGATTAATTTATAATAAATTGAATTCAAGTATAAAAGGGACCCTCTTTATTCAAAAAAAAATATTTTCCAAATAAATACAAAAGAATGAAAATAAAAGTACAAACTCAAAATGGGATATGTATTTGGATCACTACATCCCATCACCCCATACAGTATAGCCCTTAATTGTTTGATTACAATGAATTTAATTATATTTATCCAAATAATATTTAGAATAATATAACCCTCATTCAATCCAATCATCCCTTGAAATGAAGAAGAAATTGAAATATAAAGAGGATGAGAGCTAGAAATCTTATCTCTAGAATCTGGCCCTATAATGTTCGACCTGGTTTCATCTTATTCTTGGCCAAATCTCCCTCAGATGAATTATAAATAGTTGTTTAAAATTAACTTATATGTACAAACTCCATATTTTATAATATTTTTAAACGTTTTGAAAATTATATGAATTATGTGATGAAGATGTGTCTTTCTGCCCAATTAGGCCTTTAATTTTCCCAAGTTTTCTTTATTCAAATAATTATTAAATGAAACAATATTCCATTAACCTGAACATAAAATTTCCCCATTTACTCCTATTTTTATATTAACATTGAATCAATTTATTTAGACACATTCTACCAGAGTCATTCCAAAATCAATGATAAGGGGTCCATTCTAGCATCTATAAATGGTTTCCACAAAGAATGAAATATTTGTGCATTAATATGTTACAATCAAGAATTGGATAAATTGAAAAAAGAAATATAGTAAGATTATAGTAATCCTAAAAATAATAAATTTATTTCAATAAATACTGAAAAATATATTCCAAAAATACATAAGTGATTGAAATTAGTTAGAACTCCAGAATTGTATAATTTTTAATTTCAATCTCAAAACATCCCTAAAATCCAAAAATGATGATATTCAGAACAAATAGATATATTGGAGTGTTTTAAATAATTGAAATATAAATGAAAATAGTTTAAAAATTATCTCTATAAATTCCCCCATCAAATAGCACATGCACTCCTAGAGAAGTGATCATCAAAATAAAATAAATGAAAATTCAAAAAAATAAACCAATGAGGTTCACTAATTAATCACCATGAATCAAAAGATATCATTTCTCATCAAAAAAATATTTCAATTTCTCAATTTATCTCATTCAATCCATTTACAATTATTTTCTCCTCTCATTCACCCAATACACTTACCCTGCATAAATTTTCACTCAACACACAAATATGCATTTTCAATAAGGATTTTCTCATCCAAACTCATACAAGAATCATCATAATCTTGAAAATTTGTACCACCCCATCAATGTGAGTAAAGAACATGTGATTACCAAGATGAATTTTTAGGGGTTTTCTATGGATTATTATAAGTCCCCAGCCTTAAACCTTACTTAATCTTGAGTTAATACAAGATTACACATTGAGGATCTTTTTAGGTTTAGAGTTTTAAAGAATTAGATCATAAACTTGCATTAAATTCCACATTTAAACAAAGTGGTTACATAAAATATAGTATTCATATTTTCCCATCAACGGAAACATATTTAAAATAAAACTTGGATTCTTTCCTGAAAATTCCTTGACACTATCATCATATCATGTACCTTTCCCTTGACTTGTGAAAATCATTTCAAAAACGTGGGATGAGAATAAAAATCTCAGTAAGGAATATAAAAATATATGGAAAGGAAACATGAGTACATATACACATAAGAATCAATGAAATCATAATTTACTCATAAAACATAAGAACTTTAACATACCTCATCAAATCATGAATAAATCATAGAAATCATAAGACATAAAGGTAACTTGAGGCATTCATAACATTCTTACGTAGGGAGTAACCCTCTTGGTTATTTTTGGAATACCCACCACAGTATATTCCCTAAATCTCTTCGGAGAAACCTTAATGTTTCACTCCTTTGGGTTACCCAATTCATTGGAGAGCTATATCGGTCTCACCCGCCCTTAGTTTATCATGGAACCACCCGTCTTCATAAACAATGCCCAACAACCATAATATAAATCGTATCACATAAAACATGCATAAAGGAAACATAACATTTCCACCTTTCAATAACAAGATATCAACACAACACATTGATATAAAAAAAATAAGAAAACCATTTTCAATACTAAAATAAAATAAAAGTAAAACATGGTATTCATTTTTCTTTTTTAAAAAATGTATGTCTTTTAGAGGAATCTGAAACTCAAATAATGGTCATGGCGGCTGAGAAGTCGTTGTCGCCGCATACGTACGACAAAAAAAACATTCCCTTTTGTCATTTAGTAAACGCTTTGTATAAAAAAGAATCCTTTTGAATAAACGTAAAAGTCAAAGGGGTTTATACACCGTATAAAATAAAGTTGTGTATAAAACAAAATATGCCTCAATGAATGGAGATTGAGACGAAGTCCCATACAAAGACGGTATCCTTGGATTAAGGATAAATCAATTACATAATTATGTGTGAAAAATGAATACATGAAATATAAGTGGATATTAAGTGTAAAACAATCAGAGGTTATTCACACATATTCATAGAACGACATATTCAAGGAGTACAAGTTTATCCCAAAGAATCAAATTTGGGTTAAGAAGTTCCCTTGTAAAAATTTGACAGCCTAACGGCGTCACTACAAAATTCAGAAAATGAGTTGATGAGAGATAAAAAGGGTATCTCATCACATGTACATAAAATTGAAATTAATAAAGATATAGAAGAAAATATCCCAACATAATAGTATGTGAATTAAAAGACAAAACAAAGAAGTCTTTTAAAAAGATGAGGGTGAAAGGTTCCCTTACCGATATGGGTATCTTTCAAGACATGCACCCCGTGAAAGAAGGACAATAAAAGATTGATGTAAATACTCATAAATGAAATTATATTACACAATGAGTAAAATAATGGGCAGTACATACACCACTCAAAGGAAATTGTGGAAAGTGTAGCATAAATATCACAGGAATAAAAGTGAGATGAAAAATCCCTTACGAAAACTCGGCAGCCTAACAGCTCCACTTAAAACATCCAAAATGGATTGATGAGAGAAAATAGGGTCTCTCATAATATTAACATAATTTTTACATAAAGAGGAATATAAAATAACATCCCCCAACATAACAAAGAGGAGCTTAAAAGAAGTGACATAAAGGAGAGTACTTAAAAATAAAGAGAGAGGTTAGATCTCTTACGAAAATTCGGCAGCCTAACGGCGCCACTCAAAACATCCAAAATGTATTGGTGAGAGAGAATAGGGTCTCTCATAATATTAATATAAAAATTAAAGTAAGAGTGATATAATAGAACATCCCAATCATATGAAAGTTGTGCTTAAAACAAATGACATAAAAGAGTGTACTTAAGAAGAATGAGAGGGGTAGGATCTCTTACCTCAAGTCCAACTTGTCTTGGTCATTTCTTTATATTCCTGAATAATAAACTTTGGTCAATTTATAATTTCTTAAGGACCTCCTATAAAGATTATTATTCAGTTCATATCACATATTTTAATGTTATAATAATTGGTTAATAATATGAGTTTATATCAGACGTTTTTGTCGATGTTTGGTACATGAGTCAAAAAATGAACTTGTTTGAAAAAATGATAGTCAATGTAGTTATAAGTAAATAATTTCCAGAATATTATTAATGATTAAAATATCATATATATCCAGTACATATTCATTTTATACTATTCCATATCATTTGGAGATAAAAAACAAAAATCATCGTTCATGGAGACGGTAGGTCGTACGTACGCATGAACGCTACTTTCATTTTTTGTTTGTCATATTAATGGAATTAAAAAAATAAATGATATATATATGTTATATAGGTCACATATGTTCATTAATTTAATTCTTTATATATTCCATGTATTGCATGTACGAGTCACATCACTTGAGGGGGCGTTAGTCCACACTTCCTAATATGAAATTATCGCATTTACACAACATTAAAAGAATAAAGGTATGTTTTAAATATAAAATACAGAATCATATAGTAAACATAAATACCATATATATCACATATAAAATACAGTGACATCATAATGGCCACCTTTAATGGTGTTAAAAGAATATTGAACAATCATCGTTTCGTGAGGCAGAAAATCGCCAACCACAGAAACAGTATGTTCTTTAACCATTAGACGAAGGTGTGTGTAAGTGTAGATAGAATCCTTCTTATAACAACATCCTAGTATATTTACAATACTATAGTTGTTACAAATGAAATGAATAAAAATATTTTAGGGGGATGGAGAAGCAAAATAAAACAAAAGGATACAAGCGAAGACATTACCTTAAAATCAGGTAACTCCCTTTGGTTTGAGCTCAAAGGCTTCCTTGGAAGACTTCTGCCCAAAGTGAGGCTTCAAGGAGTAATAGAGGGATGTGGAGAGACAAAATGGGCAGGGGTTTTCCGAGCCAAAGGCTTTGGAAGTGTGGGTATGGAGTTAGAGGTGGGGGCCTTTTATAAGATGAGAGGAGGGGCACTCTTGGAAAGTAAAGAAATTTTCCTTTATTTTAAAAATGAGTTTCAGATTTAAAAGGTCCCAGATTGATATAATTAAAGGATAAGAAGATAAGGGTTCTAAATACTCCCATAAAATAGGTTTTGGACATGTGTAGGTCTTAGATTTTACATTATCTTTCAATTTTATTTAAATCGTTAAACAATGAGGTCATCGCTGCATCATCATGATGTCATAAATAATTTAATTTATTTAATGTCTAAAAATAATAATAAAAATACTATGATGTAGGAAATCGTTTTAGATTTCCAATTACTATTTATAGTAAAAAATCTGACTTGTATAACCCCATTTAAGAATTGTTTTAGTAAAACAACTCATGTTTGTATCATTTTAATTTTAACCTAAAATAAAAAGGTATTCATGTCATTTTCCAACAAAAGTGGCTCCATGGGGTCCCCATGTTGACCCATGGATTGTCTTGGTCGGCCATGACTCATCCAATGAGGGTAGGACATGTGTCAAGCTCATCTCATATTATTAACACATTATTTTTACCTTAAACTACACTAATTACCTCTAATCGCGATTAAAAACTTAAAAGATACTATTCACCAAAAAATTATTTTAATCCCATTGAACCACATTTTACTTCTTAATGAAAACCATGTATGTCGGATTTTTGAAATTCAAAACAGAGAGGTGGAAAATTTCATTTAAACGAAAAATCCGTTTTTATAAGTACTAGTTAGTGGTTTCACTATTCATCAAAAATTGAAGTTTTTCAGAAAATTACCAAAAATTCACCCGAAGCTATATTTGATATTCTGAATTAAAAAATGATGTCTATTTTACAAAATTCAAAACATATAAGTTGCATTAATTAATTTAATAATTAATTCCCGATGTCAGAGCAAATAGAGTGTTTCTTATGAAATAATATGTATCAAAAGATTGACACTAGTTTAAGTCCAATTTCAAAGTGAAATTAATTTCAATGACAACTATTGGATTAAATGGTAAAAATATATTCTAATTTAACTTTTAAAACAATTCAAAAGATAATCTAATCATATAAATAAATTATATTAAAAAGGGGTTTTGAATTAAAATACAACATTTTTCACTATTCATTAAAAATTGAACTTTTTCGGAAAAATACCAACAATTTACACAAGTAAATTTTGATGTCCCGATTATAAAGAAGAATTTTATTTTTTCAAATATAACACATAAAATTGTCAAAAAGTGGATTTAACAGAGGTTCACCATCAAAAGGCGTTTAATCGACCATTTAAAGAATATTGGAATGTTTACGCTTAAAATTGGATTCATTCGCATTTTTATTCCTATAACATTTATTTTAAAAAGTAAAAATATTTGAAAAACATATATAATCATTTTGTAGTTAGTTCTGTTCATTCCCGCCGTTACAACGGCTAGGCGTTAACTACTATTTAAAATAATCTTATTTTATTATTAGAGTGCAACGTAAGATTCCCTAGAAACTCATTGTTTCGTGTTGGGTACTCCATCAAGTATAGTGTCCCCTTTAAATTTATATTAATATTTTATTCAAAAATATGGATAAATGTGAAAATTTCATATTCTTTATTTACCTGGGGTGTAACATCCTTTCCCCCTTTTGGGAATTGCGTCCTCGCAATTTTCAAAATTGGGCTTGGAAACATCCTTGAAAATCCCACATCAGAACAAGAGTCAGTCAAACAATCACTTTAATATAAAGAAAGATAAGTATAGAGGTCACCCGAGTTAACCCATACTAGGATTCCATGCAGGAAAACATGGACATAGAGGAGAAAACATAGGGTCATGTTCTGATGGAGAGTGATAGAAAACATGTGTAGGAGAAAGTTAACCACAAGAAAATCACAAACTTGTGATGGGTTAAACAGTATTCGATTCCCTAGTTGGAAAAGTTAATAGACAACATTTTTGTTTTAAGTTACTTTTTATTGAGGAATTTATTCATAAGGAAACATAATCACTTATCATGTTGACTTTCAACTTTTATTATATTCCTTACACAAACTCGTATTTTCTCCAAAAGACGAGTATTTAGGAAGACTTGTTCACATTAAGAGTACTATAATCAACTTCTAGAGAATCACCTAATCCACAAAAGAGAAATATATACTCCCATCTCTTTGGACTTTACCAAAAAAACAAAACCAAAAAGGTTAGTACAAGATCAGATAATCCAGAAAAGGATAACCCTTTATAAAAAGAAAATCTATTCTTAATCTCCAAAATTTGTCCAACAAAACCCAATGTTCAACGAAGACCATTTGATAAACAATTTGTCCATAAAATTCTTCAATGTAAACCAAACTAGGATTGAAACCCAAATATTTGAAGGATTTAGTCACATATTCTTCCAAGTTAAATTGTAACATTTATCTCCAAACAACATCAGTTTCTCTTAATGTCTCGTATTGAAAATTAATTAACCTAATCACATATCCTCCATGATAGGTTAATAAATTTCCATAGATAACCCAAAATCAACTTACTCTTATTTCATAAAATAATCTAACTAAAAAGAATCAGTCAAACTAACCAGGGACTTCACATAGTCCAGTGGTAGGCGATAAATACCCGTCGCACTTTGGTTGTGGGTTCGATTCCCGCAACTTTGTCCAACGCGACAGGTTGTCACACGGTCTGCGTGTTGTCCTTTTTATAAAACTCCAAAAATAACCCTAACATGTTTGAACCTCAATAGTTTACTTATACCTATCATTTTCATCCAAATTCGTTACGATCTCAACATATTAATTCATTATGTCTTATTTCACCACCATAAGATAAAATAAAATGATTCCCAAAATGAATAACATCATACCTTGATCGTGGAGTCCACTCGGTTTCATCGTCATCTTGCTCACATAGGTAGAAGTCCCATGTATTAAAACAATGATTTAGAGATCCGTCAAAATAATTTGCTTCCTCCATCCAAATACACCTTGTACAACATGGGTCATATGGGTGTTCACAGAAAAAAAAATTTGGAAAATAATCATGTATGACATATAATTCCAAAACATCTGATAAAACATGATTTCTATAAAATAGTCTGACAGAATTTGAGTTGAAAATTTCTATTATTGGTCCTTTTAAAATACCATAAGTATGTACTAAGAGACTATATTTTAAAAGAAAATATAAATAGGTTGCAGAAGGGTCTCCCTCCTCAGCACCATTTTTAAAATCATAATATGCTTCAAATTCTTGTGATAAGGTAAAATATTTGAAAATACCTTGATAATATTTACCTTTCTTGAAAATATGAGAATATTGTGAAAATAGTATTTGTCTAAAAACAACCCATGATCCACGATGATAATGAGGTATAGTGGAGGTGTTTGATATCTGAAAAAACTGCTTGCAAGTGAGTTGTATGCTAGAAAAAGTTTCACAATCATCCGAACATGACTTTGTAATAATTATTGCAAGCATGTCATCAGGAAGAGATAGGAATTTCATTTGATATCCTTCTCCTTCCATTCGTAACTGACTTTACTTGACCTGAAAAAAGTTATAAAACAGGGATTTAACTGAAATAATAGATATAGGGACTAATCATGTGTCTAACAAAAACTCTTAATCCCTAAAGCTGTCTAAACCGTCCTCTGATACCAACTACAAGGCCCCAGCCTTATACCTTACTTAATCATGAGTTAATACAAGATTACACATTGAGGATCTTTTCAGGTTTAGAGTTTTAGATAATTAGATCATAAACATGCATTACATTCCACATTTAAACAAAGTGGTTACATAAAAGATAGTATTCATTTTTTCCCATCAACGGAAACATATTTAAAATAAAACATGGATTCTTTCTTCACTATTGGAAAAATACCCTATACCAACGGTTTGGAACCGTTGGTATAGGCTATACAAACGATTTAGAGGATCATTGGAATGTAAGATGTGACAATAGGTTTATACCAACGGTTTTGGGAAAACCACTGGTATAGACCTATAGCAACGGTTTTCAAAACTGTTGTTATAAGTAATATGAAAACCTATACCAACGGTTCTCAAAATTGTTGGTATATATATTTCAAAAAAAACACTCGGTGGGATTTGATCTTAGCACCTCTAGTTTATAATTGAATGACTTAACCACTAACCTAACATGACATTTGTGAACATAATTTCATAAATATATATATGTATTGTTTTAATAATTTTAAATTTTGATTTATATAATATTATTGGTAAGAATATTTTATTAAAAATCGAAGGACCTATACCAACGGTTCTCAAAACCGTTGGTATAGGTCCTATAGGTCTCCCCCATATACCAACGGTTTGTCCAAAACTGTTGGTATAGGTCCAAATTAATGAACTATACCAACAGTTTGACCAAACCCGTTGGTAAAAGTCATATTTCCAGTAGTTCTTGACACTTCCTTGACACTATCATCATATCATGTACCTTTCCCTTGACCTGTGAAAAACATTTCAAAAACTTGGGGTGAGCATAAAAAGCTCAGTAAGGGATATACAAATATATCGAAAGGAAACATGAGTACATGTACACATAAGAATCAATGAAATCATACTTTACTCATAAAACATAAGAACATTAACATACCTCATCAAATCATGAATAAATCATAAAAATCATAAGACATAAAGGTAACTTGAGGCATTCATAACATTCTTACATAGGGAGTAAGCCTCTTGGTTACGTTTGGAATACCCACCACAGTATATTCGCTAAATGTCTTCGGAGAAACATTAACATTTCACTCCTTCACGTTACCCAATGCATTGGAGAGCTATATCGGGCTCACCCACCCTTAGTTTATCATGGAACCACCCGTCTTCATAAATAATTCCCAAGAACCATAACATAAATCGTATCACAGAAAACATGCATAAAGGAAACATAACATTTCCACCTTTCAATCACAAGATATTTGTACAACACATTGATATAAAAACATTATGAAAACCATTTTCAATACCAAAATAAAAGAAAAGTAAAACATGGTATTTATTTTTCTTTTTTAAAAAAGGTATGTCTTGTAGAGGAAGCCGTAACTCAAATAATGGTCATGGCGGCGGAGAAGTCGTTTTCGCCGCATACGTACGACAAAAAAACATTCCCTTTCGTCATTTAGTAAACGCTTTGTATAAAAAAGATTCTTTTTGAATAAACGTAATAGTAAAAGGGGTTTATACACCGTATAAAAGAAAGTTGTGTGTAAAACATAATATGCCTCAATGAATGGAGATTGAGAAGAAGTCCCATACAAAGACGGTATCCTTGGATTAAGGATAAATCAATTACATAATTATGTGTGACAAATGAATACACAAAATATAAGTGGATATTAAGTGAAAAACAATCAGAGGTTATTAAAACATATTCATAGAATAACATATTTAAGGAGTACAAGTTTATCCCAAAGAATCAAATTTTGGTTAAGAAGTTCCCTTGCAAAAATTCGACATCCTAACGACGTCACTACAAAATTCAGAAAATGAGTTCATGAGAGATAAAAAGGGTATCTCATCACATGGATATAAAATTTATATCAATAAGTATATATAAGAACTTATCCCAACATAATAGTATGTGAATTAAAAGACATAACAAAGGAAGTCTTTTAAAAAGAGGAGGGTGAAATGTTCCCTTACTGACATGGGTATCTTTCCAGACATGCACCCCGTGAAAGAAGGACAATACAATATCGATTTAAATACTCATAAATGAAAGTATATTACACAATGATTAAAATAATGGGAATTACATACACCACTAAAATGAAATTGTGGCAAATGTAGCATAAATCTCACGGGATAAAAAGTGAGATGAAAAATCCCTTACGAAAACTCGGCAGCCTAACAGCGCCACTTAAAACATCCAAAATGGATTGATGTGTTAAAATAGGGTCTCTAATCATATTAACATAAATTTTACAGAAATAGTACTATAATATAACATCCCAAAACATAACAAAGAGGATCTTAAAAGAAGTGACATAAAGGAGAGTACTTAAAAATAAAGAGAGAGGTAAGATCTCTTACGAAAATTTGGCAGTCAAACGACGCCACTCAAAACTGCCAAGATGTATTGATGAGAGAGAATAGGGTCTCTAATCATACGAACATAAAAATTAAAGTAAGTGTTATATAAAATAACATCACAATAATAAGAAATATGTGCTTAAAAGTAATGACATAAAAGAGTGTACTTAAGAAGAAAGAGAGGGGTAGGATCCCTTACCTCAAGTCCAACTTGTCATGTTCGTTTATTTATATTCCTGAATAATAAACTTTGGTAATTTTATAATTTCTTAAGGAAATCCTATAAAGATTATTATTCAGTTCATATCACATATTTTAATGTTATAATAATTGGTTAATAATATGAGTTCATATCAGACATTTTTGTCGATGTTTGGTACAGAAGTCCAAAAATGAACTTGTTTGAAAAAATGATTGTCAATGTAGTTATAAGTAAATAATTTCAATAATAGTATTAATGATTAAAATATCATATATATCCATTACATATTCATTTTATAATATTCCATATCATTTGGAGATAAAAAAACGAAAAGCACCGTTCATGGAGACGGTAGGCCGTACGTACGCATGAACGCTACTTTCATTTTTTGTTTGTCATATTAATGGAATTAAAAAAATAAATGATATATATATATATATTATAATCCCAGTATAATATATATTTTATATAGGTCACATATGTTCATTAATTTCATTCTTTATACATTCCATGTATTGCATGTACGAGTCACATCACTTGAGGGGGCGGTAGTCCACACTTCCTCATAAAAAATTATCGCATTTACACAACATGAATAGAATAAAGGTATGCTTTAAATATAAAATACAGAAGCATATAGTAAACATAAATACCATATATATCATATATAAAATACATTGACATCATAAAGGCCACCTTTAAAGGTGTTAATAGAATATTGAATAATCATCGTTTCGTGAGGCAGAAAATTGCCAACAACAGAAACAGTATGTTCTTTAACAATTAGAAAAAGATGTGTGTAAGTGTAGCTCGAATCCTTCTTATAAAAACATCATAGTATATTTATGATACTTTATTTGTTACAAAATAAATTAATAAAAAGAGTTTAGGGGGTTGGAGAATCAAAATAAAACAAAAGGACACAAGTGAAGTCATTACCCTAAAATCGGGTAACTCCCTTGGGTTTGAGCTCAAAGGCTTCCTTGGGAAGACTTCTTCCCAAAGTGATGCTTCAAGAAGTTAGATAGAGATGTGTAGAGACAAAATGGGTAGGTTTTAGCCGATCCAAATGCTTTGGAAGTATGGGTAAGGGGGTAGAGGTGGGGGCCTTTTATAATAGGAGAGGAGGGGAACTCCTGGAAAGTAAAGAAATGTTCCTTTATTTTAAAATGATTTTCGGATTTAAAAGGTCCCACATTGATATAATTATAGGATAAGGTGATAAGGGTTATAAATACACACATCAAATAGGTTTTGGACATGTTTAGGTCTTATAGTTTACCTTATCTTTTAATTTTATTTAAATCGTTAAACAACGAGGTCATCGCTGCATCATCATGATGTCATAAATAATTTAATTTATTTAATGTCTAAAAATTATATATAAAAAATACTATGATGTAGAAAATATTTTTATCTTTCCATTTACTATTTATAGTAAAAAATATGACTTGTATAACCCCATTTAAAAATTGTTTTAGTAAAACAACTCATGTTTGTGTCATTTAAATTTTAACATTAAATAAAAAGGTATTTATGTCATTTTCCAACCAAAGTGGCTCCATGGGGTCCCCATGTTGACCCATGGATTTACTTGGTCGGCCATGACTCATCCAATTAGGTTAGGACATGAGTCAATCACATCTCATATTATTAAAACATTTTTTTACCTTAAACTACACTAATTACCTCTAATCGCGATTAAAAACATAAAAGTTACTATTCACCAAAAAATTATTTTAATCCCATTGAACCACATTTTACTTCTTAATGAAATCCATGTATGTTGTATTTTTGAAATTCAAAATATAGAGGTGGTAAAATTTCATTTAAACGAAAAATCAGTTTTTATAAGTACCACTTAGTGGTTTCACTATTCAACAAAAATTTAAGTTTTTCAGAAAATTACCAAAAATTCACCCTAAGCTATATTTGATAATCCGAATTCAAAAATGATTTCTATTTTAAAAAATTCAAAATATATATGTTTCATTAATTAATTTAATAATTAATTCCCGCTGTCAGAGCAAATAGCGTGTTTTTTATGAAACAATAAGTATCAAAAGATTGACAATAGTCTAAGTCCAATTTCAAATTGAAATTAATTCCAACGACCACTATTGGATTAAATGGTATAAATATATTCTAATTTCACTTTTAAAACAATTCAAAAGATAATCTAATCATATAAATAAATTATATTAAAAAGAGGTTTTGAATTAAAATACAACAGTTTTCACTATTCATTAAAAATTGATCTTTTTCAGAAAAATACCAAAAATTTACACAAAGTAAATTTTGATTTCCCAGTTCTAAAGAAGAATTTTATTTTGTCAAATATAACACATAAAATTGTCACAAAGTGTATTTAAAAGAGGTTCACCATCAAAAGGCGTTTAATCGACCTTTTAAAGAATATTGGAATGTTTACGCTTAAAATTGGATTCATTCGCATTTTTAATCCTATAACATTTATTGTAAAAAGTAAAAATATTTGAAAAACATATATATTCATTTTGTAGTTAGTTCTATTCATTCCCGCCATTACAACGGCTAGGCGTTAACTACTATTTAAAATAATATTATTTTATTATGAGAGTGCAACGTAAGATTCCCAAGAAACTCATTGTTGCGTGTTGGGTACTCCATCGAGCATAGCGTCCCCTTTAAAGTTATATAAATATTTTATTCAAAAATATGGATAAATGTGAAAATGTCATATTTTTTATTTACCTGGGGTGTTACAATTATGGTTAATGGGTTTAAAATGAGAAAAAATATAAGACTTGAATAAGGAGTGTTTGGCCCTTTTTTTAAAAAAATCATGATTCTAATTTTCTCTCAAGTATGGTCTCCTCCACACTCCCAAAGTAATATAATCTTTGATAATCCTTAATAATATTTTTTCTATTCTACACCATCAATATTTCAGCATGTTAAATGACATTTTTTATTTTTTTGGAATACTCTATATAGGGAAAAACTTTTCATATATTGAGAGCTCCAGACATGCATGGCTCTATTTCTATTGAGATATATATATATGGGCACATATCTTACTAAAATATATTCTAGTAACAAATATATCCCTTAAAATTTTTATTCTCCACCCAAAGTAATACCAAATGAGATAGAACACCACAAGTCATCTTTACCCCACACATATCTTCAACTACATCATGCATTTTTTACTTATAGAGTAGGTTGGGAATGGAAAACTGGATTCTAATGTGGATAACCTAACTGGTTGTACATTTTTACTAAGGGATCAAGTGTAAGGAATGTATTGCCTCAACAATACTCTATAAATCTTATGGATTTTGATGCTCATGGATACCCTTGTTTGTTTTACTAATTATTTTTTTTAATGTATTTCAGGAAATTAATATTCCATATATTCCTTAATTTGGAATTAAATTCAATCTTATTTCAAGAATTGAATATTTTTCAAAGTGTTCCAAATGCTCTTAAGCATGTTCTAGAAACACTATTCATATTGTACATTGAAGAACCTAACATAAGGAACAAACCCCATGTTTGTATTAAACCATATGTTAAAAGATCAGTGAGAATGGTTAATCAACACTATGTTGACAGAAACATATGGATAAATAACCTTACATTTTTTTAAAACCTTACATTTCACAACGATAATATTGAATTGTTAAAGAACCCTATGTATGTATGGTACATTACTTTTGAGAAGAAAATGGATGGATCATTAACCTTACTTTTGTGATCAACCTTACATTTTCAACCATACATTCAGAGAATGAACTCAACATAGTTGAACCCTACATTTAGTATTTTGTCATTTTATGAGGAAACCTTATGTTTGACATTTCATCACCAGAGATTTGAATTTACGATTTTATCAGAGTTTTTTTCAATGGTCTTTCCAGAATATCATTCTGATTTAAAGCTCATTTTTGAAAAATTATAAGATCAATAAGAATGATCCAACGAATTGTATTATGTATAGAAATTCTCTCTTATTCTTAAGGGATGTTACAACTACTCTGAGTTATCTTATGAATTTTAATTCTTACGATTTATAAGGAAATTTTTTTGTCTGTAATTGAAATAATGACTCCATACATTATTTATTCTATCAGTGTATTTTTTTATATATGTGTGTATGAATCAAATAATAATTTATATATTGATATTTATATTGATCCATATATTGTGGAACATATATTTTGATTGAAACTGCATTCTTGTGAAGATATCTTACAGATATACTACAACAACCGACCAAACTTCATTTTTTACAGATGATGTTGTAATGGATATATACGTGTTCTGATTCTAGTATTTGTTAAACTATTTTTTGAAGAAGAAGATCCATCTACTATTATTTTTTGTTACAATAGTGATGTTCGACTATAACATTTTTAATCAATATATTTTATTGAGAGTTTCAACTACTCGTACTTAGTTTTGGTGGAGTATTAGCTTCTCGATTTAAGATTTGGTTTTTTAGTTCTCTATTAAAGAAATATAAGTCTTGGTTTTTTGCCTTATATATAAAGGCGTAAACTGCCTCCAATCAGTTATGTATTGGTCTTTTGATATGAGGACCTGACTAGTGAAATTCACCAAACTCAAACAAACCACTATAAATAGTTCTATTTTGTATTTTTGTTTTATCTATTACTCATACATTCATATATAATATAAACACGTCTTATAATCATAATAATTTGTTTAAGTGAAAAAGGAAAAATTCTGAATGATTTTTAAAAGAAACAATCCCCTCCCCTTCTTGTGTATATTTTTATATTCTGTCCAAGCAATTGGTATCAGAGTAGTTAATTTGGAAAAGGCTATAACAATCTAAAAGTATAAGGTCTATAAAAAGATTGAAGTGACTGATCAAAAAGAAGTAATGTCAATAGTTCATGCTCCTTATTTCAATGGTGAAAACTATGGTTACTGGAAATGATGAATGATTATCTATTTAAAGAATCATGGATTCTATGTCTACTCTAAAATCATTACTCGTTATATAATTCCTCATAATCCAGAAACATGGACTTCTATTATATAGGATGAGTATGAAAAAAATTATAAAGTTATAAATGATATTATCTTTGGTCTTGGACCAGATAAATTAAAACATGTCTCACACTATTCTACTACTAATGAAATTTGGAAAACTGTTGTATTAACTTATGAAGGAATATATAATGTAAGAAAACTGAGGAATGAAATAGAAAAACTAAAATTTGATATGTTTATAATGTTTGATGGAAAAAGTATTACTTAGATGAATGGTAGGATTATAGAGATTATTAATAATATTACAGCTTTAGGTCATCCTATCAAACAAGAAGATCATGATTTGAAAATATGGAGTGTACTACCTACTAAATAAAATTATATATGAACTACAATTCAACAATCATCACCTTTCAAAAATCTGACAATGAGTTAATTAATTGGGAAACTGATGATTTAAGAAGTTTAATTTCAAGATGAAGATTAATATCATAATGGTTTAGTGAAAATGATAATACTTATCTAAAGTTAATATCTCATAATCAAATAAAAAGAATAAATAAAAAACTCGTAGAATAAAAGAATACAGATACATCTGATTCTGAAATGAAAATAGCACAATTATCCAAAACATTAGTTAGTTTTTTAAGTAGAAAATATGATTTAGATAAACCTTAAAGAATGATAGGAAAGACTCAAGAGAAGTCAGATTCTATGAATACAAAAAATAGGTCATATAACACATTATTTCCTCAGGAAAAAGGGTAAAAGAGAAAGACATAAAAGAAATATACAAAGAAATGATGATTATGAAGATAATATAAAAGGAGTAATCAAGGATACATGGAGTGTTTATGAAGACTCCAGCGGGTCATCAATATCAGATTCATAAAATGGAAGAATCAAAGTTGAAAGTTAATATGTGCTTCATAGTAGAGGAAGATAGGGTGAAAACCAATTATTAATCTAATTCTAATTCTAATTCAAATTCAAACTATTAAAATAATAAATTAGAAGCCTACTAAAAATGATAGAATGAAAATATTACTCTTTTTTAAAGATAAAAATCTTTAAACAATATTCACAATGCTATTTTAGGAGAAAGAGACGCTTTACATAAACAATGTCAATAGTTTATTGAAAAATTTAACTCATCTACCACAAACTGTGCAAATCATGAAAATAAGATTAATGTATTACACAATGAAATAGAAACTTACAAAAGTTTTACTCACTTCTTTACAAATAGGGAAAATAATATAAATTAAATTCTTGGTAAAAATTTCTATAGAAAGAAAATATTTGGTATAAGAATTAATGGTGAAAAATCTAAACTATATTTTATTTATTTTGTTCCCAACAAAAATTCTTTTAATTATTATTTTTTTAGAATAGAATGAAATATAAAAAACTATTATATAAAAAATCCTCAAATAAGTGGAATTAAGAAAAATATTTCAAAAAGTTTTCCTGAAGTAAATGATATGAGTTTTGAAAAAACAATGTTGATCTGGATTCCCAGATCGTTGCTAGTTAACACAAGTGGACCCATGAGAATATGGGTACCAAAACAAACTCTTGTTTCAATTTCCCTTACAATAAACAAGTCATAGAAAAAGAAAATATATATAGTATATTAACAGTGGATTTTCTATGAATATCAGTAAAAACTCATCAAACATCAATACACTGACTCAAATATATGGAGGTCTAGTCACTTTTGGTGATAATGCCAATGGAAATATAATTGGACATAGAACTATTGGAGATAAAAATAAATAGTATCAGTCAACAAAGTACTATATGTACAAGGTCTTAAGCATAAACTGATAATTATCTCTCCACTCTATGATGATGGAGATTATGTTTATTTTTCTATCAATTCACACTCTATATTTAAAGATAAACTGCTTAAGTTTAGAGTACCTAGAACTGATAATGTTTGTACTTTGGAATTAAATTCATAGTGTAAACAGAAAGTGAATTGTTTAACTGTTAATATAAATGATTCTTGGATATAGGATAAAAGTCTTGGTCATTTTAATATTTATGCTTTACATAAATTTTCTAAGAAATAGTTAGTTTCTTATTTACCTAGGCTTATGTTTTATAGTGACAAATTTTTTGATGCATACCAAATTTGAAAGAAACAAAAATCTTCCTTAAAATCTATTAACAAAATTGCTACCTCAAAATTTCTAGAACATATGCACATGGATCTTTTTGGACCATCAAGAGTAGAATGTTTGGCTGGAAAAGCATATGTATATGTTTTAGTTGATGATTATTATATATTTACATGGATTTATTTTCAAAAACTCAAAAGTGAAACTTTTACTATTTTTGAAAGATTCTGTGTAATTGTTCAAAATGATAATGGTTTTAATATAATTTCATTAAGAAGTGATCATGGTGTAGAATTTTATAATAAATAATTCAATTAGTTTTCTTCAAATCTTGTTATTAAACACACTTTTTCTGCACCAAGAACTCCTCAACAAAATGGAATTGTTGAAATAGGAAACAAAAGTATTCAATTAATGCATATCACTATGCTGAATGAACACATTCTACCAAAATATTAATGGGTATAAGTTGTAAGAACATCTTTATATATCATGAATAGAGTTTTAAATTTGACATTTTTAAAAAATGCACATTATGTGATTTGGAATAACAAAAATCCTAAAGTAATTTACATTTATGGTTTTGGATAAAAGGTGTTTATCATGAACAACAAGGAAAATATTGGTATGTTTGATCAAAAAGTTTATAAAGGAATATTTTTAGGATATTCAACTACCTCTAAATCCTATAGAGTGTTTGATAAAAAGTCAAAGATTGTTTAAGAATTGGTTAATGTGATTTTTGATGAAACTAGTCCTTTATTAAATAGAACAATTGAACAGATGAAATTACTAACTCTTCTAAAGAATTGAGACATTAAAACCTAAAAATGATTTCGAAAATAATATAATTAAAATTAAGTTCAGTTTAGAAGAAAATGATACTGATAACCTAAAATTGGATTACCAAGATAGTGTTGAGCCCTAAAGAATCATCCTTTAGAAAATGTTATAGGAGACCTATACATAAGAATAAGAACTAGAAGAAATACATGAAACCTAATTGAATTATTTTCCTTTCTATCTCAAATAGAAGCTAAGTCTTTTGAATATGCCTTTGAAGATGAGAGTTGAATGTTAGAAATGAAAGATAAGCTAATCAAATTCAAAAAGAAGGATGTTTTACGAATTAGATAAAAGTCCATCAAATTATCTAGTCATAAGAATGAAATTGGACATTAGAAATAAAAAATATGATAAATTTGAACATTTTTTTGGACAACAAATTTACCCCAAAGATTATGGAATTATTTTAAACCAAAATAAAAATTATTACTGATTTATTGAAAATGTTTGGTCTCGAGAATAGAAAGACATAAAACTCCTGTTTCTACCAATATAAAACATGATTTGGATGGATTTGGGAAACCATTGGACAATAAGTCATATTACGGTATGATTGGTAGTTTATTATTTTTAATTTTAGAAGACCTAGTATTATGTTTTATGTATGTTTATGGACTATATTTAAAACAAATCCTAAATAATCTCATCTTATTGTTGTCAATGGGATTTGTAATTATTTAAAGGGAACTGTTTTTCGATCTTTTCGTAATCCAATAACTTCAGATTTTTATTTAATATCATATTCATATGTTGATTTGGGAGGTTTTGGATTAGATAAAAAAAAGTACCTCAGTAACCTGATACTTTTTAGGAAAATCATTAGTATCTTGGTCAAGTAAGAAACATCACTCATTTTCCCTATCAATAACCGAGGAAAATATATATTTGCAGGTAGTGTTTGGGAACAAGAATTGTTGATGAAAAACACACTAATGGAAATTGAATTAAATATTAATAGTACACCTATTTAATTTGATAATACAAGTTCTATAAATATCTCAAAAAATCCAATAAGTCATTTAAGAAATAAGCATATTGATATTAGGCATCATTCGCTAAGATATCATGTTATTAAGAAGCATATATCTTTAGAATTTGAAAATAAAAAATATCAACTAGCTGATATTTTTACTAAACCACTTCCCACAATATGTTTTATTTTATTAAGGGGAGTTAGGTTTATTTGATTTTTAAATAAATGTTAATCATTTTATATTTTTAATGTCTTATTTTATTTTTTTCTATTTATTTATTTATTAATTCTAATTTATTTTTATTAAAATTATTTACTGATAACATTAAATATGATTTTTGTTAATATTTTTTTATTTTATATATATTTTAGTTAATTTCTTTTATCTTAAATTAATTCGGGACGAGTGTTTTTAAAAATATTAATAATTATCTTATCTACTGACATAGTAAACAAGGCACTCTCAAAAACGTTTTTACTATAAAACTTTTTCATTTCTCAAACCCTTTGTAGAATACATAATCCTTCATTTATGATTGTCTTCCTCTATTTACCTCTATTTTATTTCAAAACCCTAGAACCCAAAACCATATAGAATTCTCTTCTTAGAAATGGATAAAACTAAGAGAACCAAAGAATATGAAACTAGTGACTTGAAGCGTTAGAAATATTCCAAATGGAAGATTCAACAAGTAAAAGCAGATGATTTTAAATGGCTCTATCATACAAATCTACTCCTGAAGAATGTACTAGATTTTCAAGGACTAGAATCTATTTTTATTGAGGGGAATTCAGAGTTCCATTATGATGTAGAACTAAATATTTTCTATAAAAAATGATTCGTTTAGTTTTGGAGATTCATAAGAGACATTTTTCTCAAGAATATAAGATAAAGATTTTTATATTTCTTTGACTAAAATTTCTAAAATTTTGAACTTCCCTCATGAGAGAGTTTTCCATTTCAATCTATGGTCTATTGAAGATAAAGATCAGAAGTCTGAAGACATTATATATTTTCTATTTTGTTCAAAAAAATTTGGAAATTTTTTTTCAAGTATCTTTAGGCGGACAAGAAAAGCATTATTAAGTTTATTCAAACATGAATTTCTCTAATGATGGATGATATGTAGAAGATTCTATATCCAAACATGGATATCATGTTTCTGTTTTTAAGTGAAATGAATCTAAATTTTCCTTTAAATTTGTTCATATATCTTAACAATTACTATAAAAAAGATGTTATTATGAATTTTTATCCTTATTGAAGCATAATCTCTAGAATTTTATTTTAGAAAATAATGATACATTTAATATATTCTCGAATAAAATGTTATCAAAGCAATGTACACAATGAAATAACATTAAGAGAGATATATTTTTAATATATTTGTAAAGACCCGTAAAATTCAAGGAAATTTTTTTTATTAATTTTCTTTGGGATTTTACAAGAACGCAGTTTTTGTGACGGCACCTGATTCCAAGGCCCGGTGTGCCTGGAATCATTTTCAGAAGTTAGATCGGGTACGTTTAGTGAACGAACGAGCAGGAATTTCTAACTTTTGAACCGGTTCTCGGAATCAAATTTAGTGGGCACCGATGGAACCGCATCACCTATATTTTCTTATGAACGCCTATTACGGAGTTGCGTTTACTCGAGAGAAGTTGATAAAAATTGTAGATGTTAAAAATAAAAATTTAACAAAAATTTTTATTTTACTCTAAGTGTTTAATCCTTTGGAAGGAAGTTGGGTAACTACCCAACCTCCCTTGGGAGGTTATAAGGGTGGTGGGGCCCACATGAACCCCACCCCTTCATATCCTCTAACCCCCTCAACTCACCATTAATATTGTTAACTTAAGTTAATAACTTATGAAATTAATGTAGTGAGTTTAATGAGATTTTTTTAAATTCAGACACTTGAATTTCAAAAGACATGTTGAGTTAATAAATTAAGTGTGGATTAATTTATTTTGGGTTAGTTCCTTTTTTTCTTGAGAGGACTTGGGGGGAAAAGAATGCAAGGATCTTAGATATCATCTTCTTCATCTTCGAGGAAGAACGCGAAGAACGAACGATTTCCAACGAAAAACGCTGAGCCCTCGGAGACCATTTACCGCGACGCCATACCCGCGATGCGCCACCCTTCGTTCTTCTTCCCACGTCAAAGGAATGGAGACGACGTTCCATCTCGGACAATCTCCGTCAACATCTTCGAATCCTCTTTTTGCGACGTCTCTTCCCACGACGGTTTCTCTACGACGAATTTCTCTGCGACAAAAACCTCGTTCAAGCCGCGCTCGTGGTAGGGGGTTTACATGATTTTCCTTACGTGATTCTCTTCCATCTTTTATCTGCAATATTTGGACCACATGATATCAGTTAATGGGAGGAGGCCGGACCGCACAAACACGGTTTCCCCCCTCCCTTATTGTTTTTCCTATTGTTGCGGATCGAATGAAATTGAAGCGGTGCAGTCGCACCGCACGGGATCGAGCGGCAAGGATGCACGAAATCGTCAATCCGCACTGGATCGAGCGGCAAGGATGCGCGACATCGTCACGCCACGCGGGATCGAGCGGAAAGAATTCCCGGCATCATCACGCCACACATTCAAATTTTAAACTCTCGTGCGTGGGTATTTGATTGCAAGGTGTTCGTATAATTTATTTTGGATAAATTATACCCTCGTCATGATTAAAACCATGTGTTTATTATTTTCCAATTGATAACACCTAACGCGGAGGATGCGGCCCGAAAAAACATGGCCCGACAACCCTCCGCAGCTTGTTTATCGATGTGTGGATCGACGGACGACGACAAAGCAGACCTCTATGGCGTTTGAATCCCTTCGTAGTGAAGGTCGGGTCCCGGGAGGACCATTGGTGAAGACGACAGAGAAACAGACCACCAGAGCGCGTCCAGTGGTCTGTAGAAGGCAGTGGCGGCGCGCCACGCCAGCGCGGTGGCGCCGGCGACTGGTGGGGTCGGCGCACCGCCGGAAGGCTAGCGGCGACGGTTCACCGCCGGCTTCAATCAGCGGCGAGGGGGTGGGGGATCCGCGCACCCCGCTCCGCAGCTTCCACTCGGTCGTGCTGGCCGAGCCGCGGCTGGCCTGTAACACCCCGAGATTTTATGAAAAATATTCTTTTAATTTCATTAATGTCTTGTGTTGTATGCTACACCGACATTACCTTGCGCTATACGCAACACTGTATTAGCTTGCAGTATACTCAACACTATTCTTAGATCGTGTTACACACAATTTTGATAATAGTTATTCTATGAAACATTGAGTATATATATATATATTCAATGTATAAATGAAATATGGTTGGATTAGGTTATACGAAACAAATAAGGATTGTTGCACAACACGCAACCCTGACTTGGCTTACATTACATGCAATCGCGACCATCCTTGATAGCGTGTGTTGTACGCAATACCGGGTGTTACTAAACAATGATATATTATTAAAATAATATTATGAACTAGCCGTTATGAATATTATTAACAAAATTTTTAATTTTATAACATTATTATTCATATTACACATTTTATAAAACATGTTATAAGAACAAAATAAATTTTTCAGGTAAAATAAGTATTTTTCAAAAAATACAGTTTTGCCGCCCTTTGATGGCGCACCCACTTTAAATCAAGTTTTTGAAATGTTTATAAGTTCCATTCGACAAAATAAAATTATTCTTTGGAATCAAGAAATAAAAATTTACTTTAGATAAATTTTTCATTTTATTCTGACGACTTTCATATTTTAATGAATAGTAAAAACACACTATATTTTAATTAAAAAAACATTTTTCATCGTAATATCATATGTGTTTAAATTATAATATTGAATGGTTTTAAAGTATAAATAGAATATATTTTTACCATTTAATATAATTTATTTCATTAGTATTGATTCTACCTTGAATTCGTAGGATAAATCAATTCAATCTTTTGCAATGTTTTAAAGAAAAACCCGTTTTCTTTCGATAACGGGATTAATATTAATTTAATTTCTGCAACTTTTGTGTATTGAATTTGGAAAAATGGATTCCATATTTGGAATCTGTGGATCCAAATTATATTAATAAGCTACTTTTCATTTTTGGTAATTATGAATAGTAACTACGGTAAATTTTATTTACCATAGTTAAAGGTAAATCGGGTAATAAAAGGTAAATATAATATTATAAAATTACCCTAACACATGTCAAAATCCTATTATATGACTAAAAGTCGACCCATATCACCTAAGGGTCGGATTAGATTCATTTAATGGACTTTGTTCCATGAAAATAATTTAATTATTATTAAAACCAAAGAATGTGACAACATGTCACTTTCTTAATTATTATAAGTATAATAATTTTAATTTAGTGATAATATTCATGAAACTTCGAAGATGAATAGTCTCCAGTAAGATAATACAATTATCTACATCATAGGAATTTATTTAGAATTTTTAGGTATTAAATAATTATCTTTTATTACGAAACAAAGATGATGCAGTAATTGTCTTATTAATGAAATATTGACATAATTGATGTTATAAATACCCAAATAAATGTAATTTAAGACTTTTTATGAATTACACTAATTTTAGATGTTAATATGACATGTTAGTATTGATTTAATTAACTTTTTTAGAACTAAGCAATCTGTTACGAGTTTCACAAAAATCAATTACTAAATTTTGTCAAAATTGACATAAAATAGTTTTTAAAACAAATATTACATTATTAATTGTTATTTTATTCCTAAAAATCTAAGGTTCAGACAAATTAATTAGATAAGTTATATATATTAATAATAAACAACTTGGGGTTCGTTTGTCTTGATATATATGTTTATTAACCTTATATTGTAAGAAAACAAGAAGACATGGTAAAAGTAAATTTATCTAACTTAAAGTTAAATATAAATGATAAGGTTAAAATAGGAACCTAAACTTGGCTAAATTCTATTGGATGAGAGGCTTTCGACCCATCCCCACCTTATCTTCGAAATAAATCAATTTGGAGCTATTTAAAACCGAATTTGGCTTTATAATAAAATAATATTTTTAGTTACTCCAAAGATGCCCCTCTCCTCCCTTATAAAAGGGCACCCCCTTCCCTCTCTTCCTCACACCACTTTGAGATTTCAAGATCGTCCAACCTCTGACAAATTCACTTCTCCACTTCCCTAGCAACATCCTAGAGGTTATGGTCTTCCTCAAAGACCAATTTTAGTGCCCTAAGAGGAGGTCTCAAAGAGGTGCTTCAAAGAAGAGGTAATTTCCATTACCGATTCTTTTATCTTTATTTCCTTTCCCACTTCTTCTTCTTTAGTTGTTTCATTATGAAGTAATAACATCAGTATCACTCATATACTTATATTTTATTATATGTATGAAACAACCCTATTTCACCATCTATCCATCCTACGGAAAACAAAATCACCGCGCGTGCGTAAGTATGGAATACCGTCTCCACGCCGTGGTGTAATATATTTTCCACCACCACCATACTTGGATGGGTATAATGGTGTAAATAATAACTATATATGAGTATATTAAAGTGATATTTATTCTTAAATAGTATACATACACTCCAATATAGTCCCACGATCAGGAGAACGATATCATCGCTCGTGCGTACGTACGGACTACCGTCTCCACGACGCGATGAGATTCATTCTCCACGTTAACCATTCATGAATGATTATAAATTATATATAATAAGTAATCATGAAGTATATGACATAATAATGATACTGGATTTATGTGTATATATATGTATGTAATCTACTTAATTCCATTCAACACAATAAGGAAACGAAAACAGCGTTCATGCGTACGTACGGCCTACCGTCTCCATGAACGGTGTATTTCTTTCCATTTACTGATTTATTATATATATGTATATTATGAATATATATTATATATAAATAATGTTTTATATTCTGGAATTAAGTAATCATGATCTAAGTAATCATATGAATAATTACAAGTCAAAACACGGACGACAAATGAAACAATTTTACCCAAAACGCTCTTTAACAGGGAATTTACAAAAGAACGGGTAATATAAAGTCATAAGTGAACAATATATGATATCATAACAATGAGTATGATTCTGTAATAAGTCAATGACATTATTTAAATCATTATACAGGAGGTTCAGACACTTATGAAACAAATCAGACCTAAGGTAAGGGAAAATATCACAATCTCATTTTATCCGAGATTGTTTATACTTTGGTATTTACTGGGGTGTATTTTATCATCCACATCCATGTTTCCTCAATATGTAATATTTGTATCCTTCTACAATAGTTTATATCCAATTTTACCCTTTGTAGAGTTTTTAGTAAAAGATATGAAAGGAATCTTTTGACGTTTGTTTCGTACGACGTATTTTTTGACTTTTCTGACAAAAGTACAAGAAGAATGTTTTTTTAACTTATACGGAATGAATGGATTTTTAAAACATTATTTCAAAGAAGCTTCCTTTACATGTTTTCATGTTTATTTTTAATCAACTTCTTTTAGTTTAAAATTGTATGACGTGTTAAGAAAGGAAAATATTTTTGAAGTAGAAAGGATATTTTCCTCAGGAATGGAGTTCAAGTGTTTTATCAAAATTATTTTCCATATAAGATAATATAGGGTTCTGTTTCTATCCCTATTATTGCATTGATTTTATTATGTTGTTATGGAATTATTTTTATGAATTCCTTTATCTTTTATGAATTGTTTTATGATGTCATGTTGTTTAAGAATCCCATTTTTATTACATGGGTTATGCAATGATGTATGATTTATGATTTTGTGGTACACATAAGAATGGTATAATTATGAGATGGGTGGGAAATATATCTCCCTCCAATGCATTGGGTAAATATTTTATATCTCATTAGATAGACATGGCTAGAACGGTAGGTTAAACTGGTTTAGTGAAACAGGACTGAAACGAGGAGTGAACTCGGTTCAGAAATGGACTTTGTCCCCTAAGATAGTCTTGTCAAATACTCTTTACTAACAAGAAATGATTCTATATGATTATGTGTGTATTACACAAAGTTTCATGTTGTATGTTATGATTACTGGGATTTCATTTCACTACTATGATTTATCCCATGTTATGAAATTATGCTCTCTTTTGCAGGTTAAGATTTCCAAAATGTTATGTTCTTATGAATATGATGTGATTGATATTTCTTTTATTTACCCTTACTGAGCATTTGAGCTCACCCTTTTATGTTTTATTTTCCCCAGGATATAAAGAATGGTTTTATTTAAAAAAAGGGGGAGGATCGTTATGGGAGATGTTGAAGATCTTTCACTATGATTAGAAGATTATATTCCGAGTTTCCATAGACACTAAACTATTACGATCCTTGTGTCTGTTTTTGTTATGTATTAAGTATTCCAAAAAAGTAATGTATTGTCCATTTACGTCAAGCTTCGGGTCTCTACAGTTGGTATTAGAGGAAAGGTTTAGTCAACCTTTGGAAACTAGGATGCGAAAACGTTAGTGAGATCCCTAGAGATATTTCTAAGGTATGTCTAGGGATGTACCTAAGGATAAGAATACGTATAGCATATAGACCTAGAACTAAGATAATGATATTAGAATTTAACCTAAGATGTTAGACATTGAGGGTTCTCCCCCTTTACAATGTTTTTTCCCCTAGCATTATTTTTGCCTCTCAAACTATTCTTTTTGGGTTTTAGAAAATGGCTGGAAACAGGAAGATTCATGATAATGGAGGATATGAAATACAATGGAATGATTTTCTTCATGAGAAACCAAATGAAAAGGGATTTGGAAGTCCAAACATCATTATTATTCCTAATTAGAAATCACATAATATGATCAATAATCTCAACATTGGTAAGTTTCCTGACTCAGATAATAAGAGAAAGATTGAGTTTCATGATGATCATAGAGGAAAGAAAGTTCAATTTCCCTCATGTAAATCGTGTGGGAAGAGGCATCAGGGAGATTGTTTCAAAGGAACTGGAAGATGCTTTGGGTGTGGAAAAGAAGGACACAAAGCTAGAAACTGCAAAGGAAAAGGTTCAGTTAACACCATGGACAAGGATAATGGTTTTGCGACGACATCAATAATGATTACATGATTTAAATGTGGAATGTACGGGCATTATGCAAACCAATGCCCTAATGGAAAATCTCATGAAGAGAATCAGCATGGACATATGGTTAATATTTATGTGGATGATGATGAGGAGATTACAAATGATATATGAGCTGAAAGAAGTGTTGAAGCTCAGTCAGTTGTTTTAGAAGGTAGTGGAATGATTGTATATTTATTGAGAGTTATGTTGTATAGTTAATGGTACTATGGAATAAAGAATCATCTAAGGATTGTTACACTATTGTTTTTCCTAAAATTATTTGAAAGTATATGTTGAATGGTACCAGTAACCATGGAATGTTATTTAGATATTTTTGTAAAGTAGTTGATATGCGCATAATGAAGGAATAAGAAGATAATGAGATGTTTGATTGTATTCATGAGCTCATGATTGATATAAGTACTATGTTATATCATGGTTTGATTATATAGAATTTTGAGGATTTTGGTATGTGGAAAGTGTTAACTTTTAACTACATTCATGTTTTCACTATGGTTCAATGGGTATTCATTTTTCAAGAGAATACATGATTAAGGCCTTCGAATGTTTGGAATGTGACCAACAAGACATATATTATGATATATGGGGATCAACGATGGTATTAAATCTCTGGTAATCGTATTCACTATATTATGAGAGTGGACTGTAGTATTATAGATAAGCTTAAAGATTGTAATGGATTATGTTGGACAAAAGTTAGTATTGTTTAAGGATAGAAGTTTTTTCGATATTATTGATGGAATGTTATAGTAATGTAGTTTTAGAAAAAAGGACAACCTGCAGGAAAGGTGACATCCCATCGCATCGGACAAGGCTGTGGGAATTGAACCCACAACCGAAGTGCGACCGGTCTTTATCGCCTACCACTAGCCAACAGGAAGTCCCTGTTTAGTAGAAACTAGTTTTATTTTATTAAGCGGTATGATATATGAAGTATAAGTTCATTTTTGGAACCATATACGATTAATCTAACCATAAGATGGACTTATAACTTTTTCTAACCTTTTGTTTGAAAGAGATGGAATGACCCATCATTCTATCACATGATCTGCTAACGCATCACAAATAACAAATTCAACTTTATTTCTTTAAGGGATGAAGTGGAAATTGTTCAATTCAAAACAAATAGTGAGATTGTCCCAAAATCATGTAAGTATTTCTTTTAATTCACCAACTTTAGGGAAAGGATCTTGAAAACCAAAAAAAATTTGTCCTAGTGCCCTAATATCCGATGAATCAGATGGTACCCTAGATCATCACAAATTTATGGCTTTGTGATTGTTGGCTTTTCCATAGCCATGTTCTCTACCACTATCTATCAGAACATGATGGTTAAATTTCTCTTCCATATCCATATTTTAACCTATTTGGAAACCCAGTGATTAGTTTATTTGGGTAACCTTTATGTTTCATACTTTTGATTTCAATGATTGGTTTTGGTATTCCTTTTTACGATGTGGGTTTCTATTAAAGAAACTTTCGAATAGTAAACCATTTATAACCCCGACGAATTTCGAGGGAGAAATTCATTTTAAGGGGGGTAGAATGTTACACCCTGAGATTTTATGAAAAATATTCTTTTAATTTCATTAATGTCTTGTGTTGTATGTTACACCAAGATTACCATGCGCTATACGCAACAACGTATTAGCTTGCAGTATACGCAACAATATTCTTGGATCGTGTTATAAACAATTTTGATAATAGTTATTCTACACAACATTGAGTATATATATATATATTCAATGTATAAATGAAATATGATTGGATTTGGTTATACAAAACAACGAAGGATTCTTGCACATCACGCAACCCTAACTTGGCTTTCATTACACGCAATCGCGACCTTCCTTGATTGCGTGTGTTGTACGCAATATCGGGTGTTACTAAACAACGATATATTATTATAATATTATGATGAACTAGCCTTTATGAATATTATTAACTAAATTTTTAATTTTATAACATTATTATTCATCTTACACATTTTCTAGAACATGTTATAAGAACAAAATAAAATTTTCAGGTAAAATAAGTATTTTTCAAAAAATACAGTTTTGCCGCCTTTTGATGGAGCACCCACTTTAAATCTAGTTTTTGAAATGTTTATAAGTTCAATTTGACCAAATACAATTATTCTTTAGAATAAAGAAATAAAAAATTAGTTTGGATAAATTTTTCATTTTATTCTGATGACTTTCATATTTTATTGAATAGTAAAAACATGCTATATTTTAATTAAAAACAACTTTTTTCATCGTAATATCTTATGTGGTTACATTATAATATTGAATGGTTTTAAAGTATAAATAGACTATATTTTTACCATATAATATAATGTATGTCATTAGCACTGATTCTACCTTAAATTCGTAGGATAAATCAATTCAATCTTTTGCAATGTTTTAAAGAAAAACCCGTTTTCTTTCGACAACGGGATTAATTTTAATTTAATTTTTGAAACATTTGTGTATTTAATTTGGAAAAATGGATTCCATATTTGGAATATGTGGATCGAAATTATGTTAATAAGATACTTTTATTTTTGGTAATTATGAATTGTAACTACGGTAAATTTTATTTACCATAGTTAAAGGTAAATCGGGTAATTAAGGGTAAATATAATATTATAAAATTACCCTAACAATGTCAAAATCCTATTGGATGACTAAAAGTCGACCCATATCACCTAATGGTTGGATTATATTCATTTAATGGACTTTTTTCCCTGAAAATAATTTAATTATTATTAAAACCAAAGAATGTGACAACATGTCACTTTCTTAAATCTTATAAGTACAATAATTTTAATTTAGTTATAAACTTCATGAATCTTCGAACATGAATAGTATACAGAAATATAATACAATTATCTACATTATAGGAATTTATTTCGAATTTTTAGGGATTAAATAATTATCATTTATTATGACACAAAGATGATGCAGTAATTTTCTTATTAATGAAATATTGACATAATTGATGTTATAAATACCCAAATAAATGTAATTTAAGACTTTTTATGAATTAAACTAATTTTATATGTTAATATTACATGTTAGTATTGACTTTTTTATAACTAATCAATCTGTCACGAGTTTCACAAAAATCAATTACTAAATAGTGTCAAAATTGACATAAAATAGTTTTTAAAACAAATATTATATTATTAATTGTTATTCTATTCCTAAAAATCTATGGTTCGGCCAAATGACTTATATAAGGTTATATATATTAATAATAACCAACTTGGGGTTCGTTTGGCTTGATATAGTAAGTTTATTAACCTTATATTGTAAGAAAACAAGAAGACACGGTAAAAGTAAAATTATCTAACTTAAAGTTAAATATAAATGATAAGGTTAAAATAGGAACCTAAACTTGGATAAATTCTATTGGATGAGGGGCTTTCGACACATCCCCACCTTAGCTTCGAAATAAATAAATTTGGAGCTATTTAAACCCGAATTCGTCTTTATAATAAAATAATATTTTTTGTCATTCCAAAGACGCCCCTCTCCTCCCTTATAAAAGGGCACCCCCTCCCTCTCTTCCTCACACCACTTTGAGCCTTCAATCTCGGCCAACATTTTCCAAATTCTCTTCTCCACTTCCCTAGAAACATCCTAGAGATTCTGGTCATCCTCAAATACAAATTTTAGTGCCCTAAGGGGAGGTCTCAAAGAGGCGCTTCAAAGAAGAGGTAATTTCCGTTACCGATTCTTTTATCTTTATTTCCTCTTCCACTTATTCTTCTTTAGTTGTTTCATTATGAAGTAATAACATCAGTATCTATAATATACTGATATTTTATTATAAGTATGAAACAACCCTATTTCACCATCTATCCATCCTACGGAAAATGAAATCACCGCGCGTGCGTACGTACGGAATACTGTCTCCACGCCGTGGTGTAATCTATTTTCCACCACCACCTTACTTGGATGGGTATAATGGTGTAACTAATAACTATATATGATTATATTAAAGTGATATTGATTCTGAAATAGTATACATACACTCCAATATAGTCCCACGATCATGAGAATGATATTATCGCTCATGCGTACGTACGGACTACCGTCTCCACGACGCGATGAGATTCATTCTCAATGTTAACCATTCATGAATGATTATAAAGTATATATAATAAGTAATCATGAAATATATGACATAATAATGATACTGGATTTATGTGTATATATATGTATGTCATCTACTTAATTCCATTCAACTCAATAAGGAAACGAAAACAGCGTTCATGCGTACGTATGGCCTACCGTCTCCATGAACAGTGTATTTCTTTCCATTTACTGATTTATTATATATATGTATATTCTGAATATATATTATATATAAATCATGTTTTATATTATGTAATTAAGTAATCATGATCTAAGTAATCATATGAATAATCACAAGTCAAAACACGGATGACAAATGAAACAATTTTACCCAAAATGCTCTTTAACATTGAATTTACAAAAAAACGGGTAATATAAAGTCATAAGTGAACCATATATGATATCATAACAATAGGTATGATTCTGGAATAAGTCAATGACATTATTTAAATAATTATACAGGAGGTTCGGACACTTACGATGCAAATCAGACCTAAGGTAAGGGAAAATATCACAATCTCATTTTATCCGAGATTTTTTATACTTTGGTATTTACTGGGGTGTATTTTATCATGCACATACATGTTTCCTCAATATATAATATTTATATCCTTCTACAATAGTTTATATCCAATTTTACCCTTTGGAGAGTTTTTAGTAATGTGAAAGGAATCTTTTGTCGTTTTTTTCGTACGAGGTATTTTTTGACTTTTCCGACAAAAGTACGAGAAGAATGTTTTTTTAACATATACGGAATGAATGGATTTTAAAAACATTATTTCAAAGAAGCTTCCTTTACAAGTTTTCAAGTTTATTTTTAATCAACTTCTTTTAGTTTAAAATTGTATGACATGTTAAGAAAGGAAAATGTTTTTGAAGTAGAAAGGATATTTTCCTCAAGAATGGAGTTCAAGTGTTTTATCAAAATTATTTTCCATCTAAGATAATATAGGATTCTGTTTCTATACCTATTATTAAATTGATTTTATTATGTTGTGATGGAATTATTTTTATGAATTCCTTTATATTATACGAATTGTTTTATGATGTCATGTTGTTTAAGAATCCCATTTTTATTACATGGGTTATGCAATGATGTATGATTTATGATTTTGTGGCACACATAAGAATGGTATCATTATGAGATGGGTGGGACCTATATCTCCCTCCAATGCATTGGTTAAAGATTTTATATCTCATGAAATAGACATGGTTGGAATGGAAGGTTAAACCGGATCAGTGAAACAGGAATGAAACGAGGAGTGAACTCGGTTCAGAAATGGACTTTGTCCACTAAGATAGTCTTGGTAATGAGTCTTGACTAACAAGAAATGATTCTCTATGATTATGTGTGTATGCCACAATGTTTCATGTTGTAAGTTATGATTATTGGGATTTAATTTCACTACTATGATTTATCCCATGTTATGAAATTATGATCTCTTTTGCAGGTTAAGATTTCCAAAATGTTATGTTCTTATGAATATGATGTGATTGATATTTCTTTTGTTTACCCTTACTGAGCATTTGAGCTCACCCATTTATGTTTTCTTTTCCCCAGGATATAAAGAAAGGTTTTAGGTAAAAAAAGGGAAGATCTTTATGGGAGATGTTGACGATCTTTCACCACGATTAGAAGATTATATTCCGAGTTTCCAAAGACACTAAACTATTACTATCCTTGTGCTTTTTTTTTTGTTATGTATTAAGTATTCCGCAAAAGTAATGTATTGACCATGTACGTCGAGCTTTGGGTCTCTACATGGCCGGTCGGGCCGGACCGAGACCAGCCGGGTCAGACCCGGGGCGGGTCGACCTGGTTCGGGCCGACCCAGGGGGGTCGGGTCGGGTCGGTCCGGGCCGAGACCCCTCGTTTTAAGAACCTCTTTGGTCTTTTTCCCATATCTTGGGCTACGGAACTCCGATTGACACACTGTCAGTTGTGTAGAGATCCTTGGAATGAGACGGTCTTTTCGGTATATCATACTCAAGGTTTCGGAATACTTTGGGTTTGGCCGGGTTGGTTCGGATACGAAACCAACCGGGCCCTCGGAGCGGAAACACTTATATCTTGAGCTCCGGACGTCCGATTGACATGTCGTCAACTTTGATGGATTCCTCTAAGTGAGAAGTATATTTTGGATTACTCCACTCGAGGTTTGGATGACGTTGGAGTGCAGTCGGGCTGGTTCGCTCACGAAACCAACCGGGCCCCTGGAACGAAAACGCCAATAACTCACAGATCGGGCGTCTGATTGATGCGCCGTCTGTCTCGTTGAATTCCTATTGATGAGACGGAACTTTTGCAATAATTCGCCTGAGTGTTGGTTGCTGTTGGATAGTGGCCGGGTTGGATCGTACCTGAAATCCAACCGGGCCCCTGGAACGGAAAAGCTGATATCTTTCAGACCGGACGTCCTTTTGACGAACCGTTAGCGGCGTTGGTGATCACGTTGAGAAACGGTCCCTATGAGTATACCCTATGAGAGTTTGGGGTACAGTTGAGATACAGCCGGGTTGGTTCGCTCACGAAACCAACCGGGCCCCTGGGATGAAAAGGCTAATAACTCACGGACCGGGCGTCCGATTGACGTGCCGTCTGTTGCGTTGAGACCCCTATGACGAGGCGGTCATTTGAGATACTTCTTAGTGGGACTTTGAGATACTTCTTAGTGGGACTTTGACATACTTGGAGTATCGACCTGTAGCTCATGGAGCTGACCCTCCCGGAGATGAGCGTACGGAGTACGGAGACCGTGTATCCAGCTCAGACCCGACGACTGCTTGACCGACTCGACGTGGAGTGAGTCGACTAGCCCAGTGGACGGAAAGCCCGGTATTTGGCGACTGACCCACAGCGGATGGAGTGCCCGGTAGTTAGCCATATACCCGCGGTACTCGACAGGAGGAGTACCTCTCTAGGCTATTAGGGGAAGATCCCGATATTTGGCGACAGACCCACAGCGGACGGAGAGCCCGGTAGTTGGCCGCAGACCAGCGGTACTCGACAGGAGGAGTACCTCAGCAGTCTTAGGTTAGTGAGCAGTACTTTGGAGTCGTGACAGGACCACTGTGCACTGCAGAGACGGGGCTCTTCAGCAGTTACAGTTTCGATAATGAAAATCCTGGTTTGAGCTGAGACTTTTGACCTTTGTGTTTACCTCATGATTGGGATGGGTCACTTGATAACTTAGGTATATGTATGGGCATATTCCTGGTTAGTGGTTATCCGTTGATTTCATGATCTTGGTGTTTTCCTCATGATTGAGATGGGTTACTTGATAACTTAGGTATATGCATGGGCATATACCTAGGTAGAGGTTATCTGTTGAGATCTTCTTTGTGGTTATCCTTGTTGGTTTTCAGTGAGTCCTTTAGGGTCTCGGGGTCCCTACTGAGTATCTTTATACTCACCCCTGCACGGGCTATGCCCGCACCTCGTTGTTTTGGTTGCAGACAACAGGCAGTGCTGACGGAGGACGAGTGTTCGAGGATTGGACGGTACCCGGAGGTGGACTACACGACGAGTCAGTATCCGGAGGTGGACATCGCGACGAGGCGACACACTGAGGAGGTTGACGGGCGAGAGAGTTGTGGAGGATATCTGTACCTACCCTTCAGGTAGGATCTGTGGTGGACGATCCAGGAGTTGCGCCATCTATACCTACCCTTTAGGTAGGATCCGAGGAGGACGACCTAGGAGCTGCTTCCGTTCTTCCAGCTGTTGTCTTTTTCTGTTGTACATTGTTCAGTTGTAGTTGTACTTTCTTTTGGGTTTGTATTCTAGCCCATTTACCTTTCAGCACTTCTCTTTTTTACTTAGTGTTTTACTTCCACTTGTACTATGTGGTGTTTTGTTTACTTTTATAAAGGAAATGCCTTCCCAGTTATCGGGATTTACACCTTTGGTTCTAGTCGCCAGCCCCTGGCCTATGGAAGGCGGGCTTGGGGTAGTCACGGCATGGGCCCCGAGGTCGGGTCATGACAAATTGGTATCAGAGGAGTCGGTTCTACCGCAGAACTTATAACTCTGATATTTTCTTTCTGTGAAGCAATAGTGTTAAGTGTACCGAGTGTGTTCTTCAGTTCAGGGAGTCCATTATTGGTGTGGGCGGCCGATGTATCCATACGTCAGGACCCTGACAACTAATTTCTGACTTTGTGCACGAAAACACGGATTGTGTGTGTGTTTCCAGAAGTTTTATTTAAATATCAGCTCAAACCAGGTCACCTCACCAGGTATAAATGTTTACCGTGTCGCATCTGTTCATGATGTCTCCATGCAGACAGTCAGTTGGAGTTCCAAGAGAGTACTCGATGACGGCCCACTGAGCGACGAGGCTCTGGTGTAGGGCCCTTTTTACTATGTTGGCACCCTCTGGTGGTGTACCAGCAGCACCACCACCTGTTGGGTAGTAGATGCCAACAGCTATACTAGAAAACTGTGCACGCTGGCAGAGCACGTTGCACGAGTTCCAGCAGCAGCGGCCTCCGAGGTTATGAGGCGAGGCAGATTCCCACACAGCAGAGCACTGGATGGAGGCGATTGCCAGAGTTTTTCACCTAGCTGCGACATCAGTAGAGTGGATGGTGGACTTGGTTACTAGTATTTTTCTAGTGATTGACCATGAGGATGGTTCGCATGGTGATGAGGCTTTGGTACGTGGACCGATGTCTAAGATAGTGCCTTCGGGTAGCGTTTTAGCTATACATCACTACCTATTGGTCAGCAGTTACAACCGGCGGTACCGGTAGGTGGCATATGTAGGCTTACCGCCTTATACGTGTTCCAACATCAGATACCCTCAAGTTCCGAGGCGAACCTGACTCACAGGCGGCTGAGGACTGGCTTGAGGAGGTAGAATATAGTTTCATAGAGCTTATACAACTTCGGTAGGATGACGTGTCGGTAGCAGAGAATTAATCGAGGCGTACCGAACATTCCAGGTACTCGATGAATACGATTAGATCATTGCTATAGAGATCAGACCCTTGAGCGTGGTGTGTTTAAGGACATTCGAGCCAACACCTTTTTCTTCTATTCAATCCTACTCACGTTAGGGTGCTAGAGAGAACCTTGAGGTTGAATGTTCTTTGGATGAACGAATATAGCCAGTGTATGTTAGCAGTGGAAAGATGCAAACTGGCGTTTGTCACAGAGACTTGGACGTGTAAAATATTTCATGAAGAGAAAATGTTAAGGACAGATGAATCTGCAGAGCAGCAGACATGGAGGCAGAGCTAGGAGAGCAGCTTGTGGTGGTGTACATTTCAACATGTTACCATTACCCGCCTTTGTAGTCCCTTCTAGGCTCAGGGAGTTGGAGAGCAGGGGAAGAGAGTAGCTTCTTGCGGTCATGGAGTGCGACCAAAAATGGCTCTAAAGATGATTCAAAGTGCGTACTTTGCATTATACTAGCTGCCTTAGCCACATACATCGAAACGAAACATCCCTTCCTTCCATGAATCTAGTCCCAGACCTAGAGTTTCTGGTTAAGCCGTTGACTTGACCCTCACGTCTGGTGATACCTTTGGGAGGAGACTCGATAGTCACACATACGCTGACGGCGTGATCTGACCCTTGAGGTGAGAGTCTCGGTTGGGACCTCTTTGTGGCAGCGTTGAGGACTTATGACGTTAGTTTGAGTGTGGATTTGGCAATCACTGTTCATACTCAAATTGACGGTATTAGGCAAACATCGGGATGGGTTTTCCTTGGTCGGCGAAAAGGAAACCCTGGGAAGCACAAGATAAACTCGTGCATGGGAGGGTGTAGCCGATCATTCTTGGGTCGGCCAACATTACCCTCGTGGCAGCAGGAGTTTTGAGTTTCAGTTCTAATCAGAAAAGGGAGACCTCTAGAGTTTGAGGATGGCGACCACGTTCTTATACGGGTCTCACCTCGACGAGGTTTACGGAGATTTAGCCGAGGCGGAGAGATATATCCAAGGTTAAATGGTTCTTTATAGGTCCCCAGCAGGGTAGGCGAGGTGGTTTACCACTTCACCCATCCACCTCAGTTGCACCGGGTGCACGACGTCTTCCACGTATCTCAGCTGAGGAGATACGTGCACGTCCCAACACAAATCTTTGACCATGGGGAGCTGGTCTTTGATGATGGGGTGAAATTTGTGGAGGTTCCAGTGGAGATTGAAGTTCGACGGGAGAGGGTCCTACGAGGATGGTTGATTCCTCTTGTCTGTTTTTGTAGGCAGCTCAGAAACCTCCAGGAGAGCAAATGAGAGTGGAAGGATCAGATGCGTGCTCAGTACCACTTTTGTTTCCCTAATTTGTGTTATAGCTTTACGAGGTTGTAAAGCCCTGAGGTGAGAGTAATTTAAAGACTCATAAAATTCAATGAAATTTTTTTTCTTAACTTTCTTTGGGATTTTACAAGAACTCAGTTTCTGACGGCACCTGATTTCGAGGCCCGGTGTGCCCGGAATCATTTGCTGAAGTTTAGCTCGGGTACATTCAGTGAACGAACAAGCAGGAATTTCTAACTTTTGAACCGTTGCTCGGAATCAAATTCTGAGGGCACCGATGGAACCGCAGCGCCGGTATTTGCTTATGAACGCCTATTCCAGTGTTGCGTTTACTCGAGATAAGTTGATAAAAATTGTGGATGTTAAAAATAAAAATTTAACAACAATTTTTATTTTACTATAAGTGTATAATCCTTTGGAAGGATGTTGGGTAACTACCCAACCTCCATTGGGAGGTTATGAGGGTGGTGGGAGCTACACGAACCCCACCCCTTCATATCTTGTAACCCCCTCAACTCACCATTAATATTGTTAACTTAAGTTAATAACTTATGACATTAATGTAGTGAGTTTAATGAGAGTTTTTGAAATTCAAACACTTGAATTTCAAAAGCCATGTTTAATTAATAAATTAAGTGTGGCTTAATTTATTTTGGGTTAGTTCCTTTGTTTCTTCAGAGGACTTGGGGGAAAAAGAAGGCAAGAAGCTTAGAGATCATCTTCTTCTTCTTCGACGAAGAACGCGAAGAATGAACGATTCCCAACGAAGAACGCTGAGCCCTCGGAGACCGTTTACCGCGACGCCATACCCGCGACGCGCCACCCTTCGTTCTTCTTCCCACGTCATAGGAATGGAGAAGACGTTCCATCTTGGACAATCTCTGTCAACATCTTCGAATCCCCTTTCCGCGACGTCCCTTCCCGCGATGGTTTCTCTGCGATGAATTTCTCCACGACAAAAACCTCATTCAAGCCGCACTCGAGGTAGGGGGTTTACGTGATTTTCCTTACGTGATTATCTTTCGTCTTTTATCCATGATATTTGGACCGCATGATATCAGTTAATGGGAGGAGGCCGGACCGCACAAACACGATTTTCCCCCTCCCTTATTGTTTTTCTTGTTCTTGCGGTTCGAATGAAATTGACGCGGTGCAGTCGCACCGCGTGGGATCGAGCGGCAAGGATGCGTGACATCGTCAACCTGCGCGGGATCGAGAGGCAAGAATGCGCGACATCGTCACGCCGCGTGGGATCGAGTGGTAAGAATAATTGACATCGTCACGCCGCGCATTCAAATTTTAAACTCTCGTGCGTGGGTATTTGGTTGCAAGGTGTTCGTATAATTTATTTTGGATAAATTATACCCTCGTCATGATTAAAACCATGTGTTTATTATTTTCTAATTGATAACACCTAACGCGGAGGATGCGGGCCAAACAAACACCGCACGACAACCCTCCGCAGCTTGTTTATCGATGTGTGGATCAACGGACGACGACGATGCAGGCCGCTATGGCGTTTGAATCCCTTCGCAGTGAAGGTCGGGTCCCGGGAGGACCGTTGGCGAAGACGGCAGGAGAAACGGACCACCGGAGCGCATCCGGTGGTCCGCTAAAGGTGGTGGCGGCATGCCACGCCGGCACGGCGGCGCCGGTGCACCGCCGGAAGGCCGGCGGTGGCGGTTCGCGGCCCGCTTCAATTAGCGGCGGGGGGAGGGGGGGAGACGCGCACCCCGCTCCGCGGCTTCCGCTCGGCCGCGATGGCCGAGCCGTGGCTGGCCAGTCGGGCCGGACCGAGCCGGCTGGGCCGGGCCCATCCGGGTCGGACCTGGTTCGGGTCGACCTAGTTCGGGCGGACCCAGGGGGTCGGGCCGGGTCGGTCCGTGCCCAGACCCCCCGTTTTCAGACCCTCTTTGGTCTTTTGCCCATATCTTGGGCTACGGACCTCCGATTGACGCACTGTCAGTTGCGCAGCAATCCATGGAACGAGATGGTCTTTTCGGTATATCACACTCAATTTTTCAGAATAATTTGGGTTTGGCCGTGTTGGTTCGGATACGAAACCAACTGGGCCCTCGGAGCGGAAACACTTAGATCTTGAGCTCCGGACGTCTGATTGACGTGCCGTCGACTGTGATGGATTCCTCTAAGTGAGACGGATCTTTTGGCTTACTCCGCTCGAGGTTTAGATGATGTCGGAGTGCGGTCGGGTTGGTTCCCTCACGAAACCAACCGGGCCCCTTGAACGAAAAAGCCAATAACTCACAGACCGGGCTTCCGATTGACGCGTCGTCTGTCTCGTTGAATTCCTCTTGATGAGACGGAACTTTTGGCATACTTTGCCTGAGTTTTGGTTGCTGTTGGATAGTGTCCTGGTTGGATCGTACCCGAAATCCAACCGGGCCCCTGGAATGGAAAAGCTGGTATCTTTCAGACCGGACGTCCGTTTGACGAACCGTCAGCGGCGTTGGTGATCACATTGAGAAACGGTCCCTATGAGTATACCCTATGAGAGTTCGGGGTACAGTTGAGATACGGCCGGGTTGGTTCGCTCACGAAACCAACCGGGCCCCTGGGACGAAAAGGCTAATAACTCACGGACCGGGCGTCCGATTGACGCGCCGTCTGTTGCGTTGAGACCCCTATGACGAGGCGGTCCATTGAGATACTTTTTCGTGGGACTTTGAGATACATGGAGTATCGACCTGTAGCTCATGGAGCGTACCCTCCCGGAGACGAGCATTTGGAGTACGGAGACCGTGTAGCCGGCAGAGACCTGACGACTGCTTGACCGACTCGACATGGAGTGAGTCGACTAGCCCAGTGGACGGATCGCCCAGTATTTGGCGACTGACCCACGGTGGACGGAACGCCTGGTAGATGGCCGCAGACCCGTGGTACTAGACAGGAGGTGTACCTCTGTAGGCTATTAGGGGAAGCACCTGGTATTTGGTGACAGACCCACAGCGGACGAAGCGCCTGGTAGTTGGCCGCAGACCCGCGGTACTCAATAGGAGGAGTACCTCAGTAGACTTAAGTTAGTGAGCAGTACCTCAGAGTCGTGGCCGGACCACTGTACACTCCAGGGATGGGGCTCTTCAGCAGTTACGGTTTCGATAATTAAAATCCTTGTTTTAGCTGAGACTTTTGACCTTTGTGTTTACCTCATGATTGAGATGGGTCACATGATAACTTAGGTATATGTGTGGTCATATACCTGGGTAGTGGTTTTCCGTTGATTTCATTATCTTGGTGTTTTCCTCATGATTGAGATGGGTTACTTGATAACTTAGGTATATGCATGGGCATATAACTATATAGAGGTTATCTGTTGAGATCTTCTTTGTGGTTGTCCTTGTTGGTTTTTATTGAGACCTTGAGGGTCTCAAGGTCCCTTATGTGTATCGTTATACTAACCCCTACACGGGTTATGCCCACACCTCGTTGTGCTGGTTGCAGAAAACGGGCAGTGCTGACGGAGGCCGAGTGTTCGAGGATTGGACTGTACCAGGAGGTGGACTACAGGACGAGTCAGTATCCGAAGGTGGACTTCGCGATGAGACTACAAATGGAGGAGGTTGACGGGCGAGAGCGTTGTGGAGTCTATCTGTACCTACCCTTTAGGTAGGATTCGTGGTGGACGATCCAAGAGCTGTGCCATCTGTACCTACCCTTTAGGTAGGATCCGAGGAGGACAACCTAGGAGCCTCTTTTGTTCTTCCAGTTTGTATTTTTCTATTGTACTTTGTTTAATTATAGTTGTACTTTCATTTGGGTTTGTATTCTGGCCCATTTACCTTTCATCACTTCTCTTTGTACTTAGTGTTTTACTTCCTCGTGTACTCTGTGGTGTTTTGTTAACTTTTATAAAGTCAATACCTTCCCAGTTATCGGGATTTATGCCTTTGGTGCTAGTCGCCAGCCCCTGGCCTATGGAAGGCGGGCTTGGGGTAGTCACGACACGGGCCCCGAGGTCGGTTCGTGACAATATTATAGTAAAACGAAAAATTATTCTTGTTATTGCAGATGACAAACAAAGATCAGGATCTTTTTCTCAGGGGAAGAAACAAAAATTGGGAAAGAAGGAATTGGAGAAACACGAGGTGATGTAATTTCAAAAACAACTTAAAGAGAATTAATAATTATTGAGGGAAAAAATTGTAAGAGGAAGAAGAGGCTATGCAAGATGAATTGGTTGTAAAACCCTGAAAAATAGTAGATCTTCTAGCTAAAGAACTAGTGTTGGGTTCATGGGAGGAATCCACATTAGAAATATTGGAAGATCATTTTATTGAGGAAGATCAACAGGTTGAAATCTAGATAATAGATATGCATAATGTTGTTTTACCATTTATCTAAGAAGGATATCCAGCTATTCAGGAAGAGGAACAATGGACCAGATCTGAAATTGTTGCTACTGAAATTGATGAGAATCAAATTTTCTCTATTTTTCATCATGTGGATTAGAGACCAGAATCAAAAAATGAAGAAAAAATAGAATTCGTTGATAGTTTTTCTGATTCAAGTGAAAAATAAATTTAAAAACAAGTGGTGAAGTCGGTGGAAAATCCTCCTACAAGATCTTTAGCAATTGCGGTAGTTGGAAAGTCACAACATCCAGATGAAGGGACATCTGATTCCCTAAAAAATCATATTGAGAATCTTGCAATTTAGTCTAACAAGTATTAAAAAGATAATGTCAATATTCTTCAAGAACTATAATCTGCAAATAAAAATATACAAGATCTAAAATAAAATTCTATTTCCAATAGAAAATTGATGCTTTTATGAGAGAGATATTGATTAGTGTTTGAAAGATTAAGTTTGATGTTTTTCTATGTCCAAAATTTCTAATCCTAATAATTATTTTTGGAGTTAGTTTGAATTAATCAATAGTAATTTTTGTTAGACCAATACATCTACCTCTACTCCTACTACAAGTCCAGATCTAATTCCGAGATTTCTGGAAATCACCACTTTCATGGATGACATGAATGATCATCTTTAAAATCTCAAGTACAATAGTTCTCCTTTTTCAGTTCTATTGGACAATAAAAAAATTCAAGTTTACCAAAAGACATTGAAATAACCAGGTATCAGATTTATGTTGAAAAAGTTTAAAGATAAGTGATATTTGATTATGCAGCAAGAGGAATTATTTCATGTATATTCCAAAGTAAATATTTTTGAGAGTTTGTATGCCATTCAAGATTCATGATTTTTGTTTAAGAAGTTGGAGGACAGCCTTATAAATAATTTAATGTTACAGATGGAAAAGTTCAAAGATTTGTTTTAAGTTACTCAAAATTCTTTGAACCATAACTGATCCAAATCCTACCCAATATTTTGGATCTTAAACATTTCGGTTGACTAAATGTTTTCCTAGCCATATTTACAATTGTATTTATAAAAAAATTTATCAATAAAAACTCTTTATTTTTTTTGCATTATTTAATATTATATTATGTTTATGTGTCATTCCAAAAATCTGGACTTATTTATTTAAATAGATTATAACACAGTTCAATTACTGATCTATACGGAATTAGATGTGTTTCAATCATTTCCTATACATTCTTTTTTATCTCAAAAAAGGGGCGTAAATTTGGGTAAACAAAACATTTATCATTATCAAAATAATTATTTGAAATAAAATTTTGATTTATTTTCTATTAATTTATTGAAAAATTATTAAAAAATTATTAATTTTATGTTTTTTGTGATCATCAAAAAGGGGGATATTGTTGGGCATATATTGTCTCAACAATACTTTATTAATATTATTGATTTTGATGCTCACAAATACCCTTGTTTTTTTACTAATAGTATTAATTTAATTTTATTTTAGGAAATTTATATTCCATATATTACTTATTTTGGAATTATATTCCAGTTTATTATTCGTGTGTAATATTCATCAATGTGTTTGGAACAGTCTTAAGTGTGTTCTGAAAACTTTGTTCATACCGTACGTTGAAGAACATAACATAAGGAACAAATTCATTCTTATTAAACCTTATATTAAAATATCTATGTGTATCATTAATCAACCCTATATTGGTATAAAGGTATGGATAAAGAACCTTATGTTTGGATGAAACCTTATGTTTCAAAAATAGAAAGAGTATGGTTAAATAACCCCATGTAAGATGCAATCTTATGTTTAAGAAAAAAATTATAGATCATTATCCTTGATTTTTTTATCAACATTATGTTGTCAAATATACTTTCGAAGAATGAACTCTATGTATTTAAACCCTACATTTTGTATTTTGTTGTTTTTTTGAGGAACCGTTTGTTTTACTTTTCATCACCAAATATTTGAATTTACAGTTTTACTAAAGTTCTGTGCAATGGTCTTTGCAGAATATCAGGATGAATTAAAAATCATTTTCAAACAATTCAAATATCATTATGATTCATTCAATAAATCATATTATGTAGATAAATTATCTCATATTCTTAAGGGAAGGTAAGAGTACTCTGAGTTTTCTCAAGAATTTCAATTCTTACGATCTATCAGGTGATTTGTAAGGATCTGGAATTGAAAATAAGACTCTGTACTTTATTTATTCCATCAGTGTATTTGTTCTATATATGTGTGTATGATTCAAGGAATAATATATATATTGAGATATATATTGATACATATATAGCGACATATATTTTGTGATTGAAACTGTATTCTTGTGAAGATCTCTTATAGAACTTGTCCAATAACTGATCAGAATCTATTTTTTATTGAAGAGCATACATTGGAGATATAAATGATATGAATCTATTATAAGCTAAAATATTTTTTGAATAAAAACATATATCTATTATTATATTCTATTATAACTGTGAACTTTAACCAAAACCTTTTTAATCAATATATTTTTATTGAGAGTTTTAACTTCTCGTACTAAATTGTGGTGGAGTATCAGCATCTCGATCTAAGACATGGTTTTTCAGTTCTCTCTTAATGAACTAGAAGGCTCTAATTTTATCATTATTTATTAAGGTTTCAACTGCCTATAATCAGTTTTGGATTGGTCTTGTGATATGACAACCTAACTAGTTAAATTTACAAAACTCGCAGAGAGAGTAACTGGTGGAGGGGAATATGGGATCTTTATGCCCCAAACCACTATAAATTGTCGTGTTCTGTATTTTTTGTTTTATACTCTATTCATACATTCCTAGAGAATATAAACTCTAATTATATTCATAATCATCAGTCAATATCAAATTGCATAATTGTGAAATATTTTGAAAATACACAATTCACCCCCCCTGTGTATATTTTTATATTCTGACATAACATCAAGAACAATAAAATGTTCAAGAAAATATGGAATAAAATATATTATCATAAAAAGGGGGTTATGAATAAAAATTATTTCCATAATCATTTATATCACAAGAACCTCAGCCCTCATGTTTTGATATAAATATAACAATTTCGAGTTAAAGGAATCATGTATTGGTTTACTCATGAAATGAGGTAAATGTGAAGATGATGTAAAAATTGGTTTATAAGCCTCACAGAATGGGATTTCAAATATAAAGACTGTGATATTAGATAAGAGATTAAAAAAATAGGTATTTTCATGAAATGTACAAGATATTGAACATGAAAAAAATCATTTTCCACATTCAATTTTGTTCAGTTTCAATGGATTGATTGGTTCACTTGTTGACATGGGTTTCAAAAATTACAATGACAATAAGTTAAATTCACAATTTTTTTAACACAAAATTTAAAATAAAACATAAGAAATTTTAAAATAAAACAAAAAGAATACTAATTTACCCATCATCTTCCTCCCCCCAAACTTATTTTGTACAACATCCTCATTGTGCATAGCAGCTCAAATTGGGAGGTAAAAATCAAGAATATAATACTGAAAAAAAAGTGGAGAGAAAGGAAACAACCATGTTTTTATTGATCAGTACCATCCTTTAGTTATCCTCTTATATGATGCAACATGGAAACATACTTGAAAAACCTAAAAACGCATCAATATTTCATTTAATGCAATTAAATAAAAAAAGAAATATAAGGGAAATGATACTTTGTTTAAACCCCCAAGTGTTTTTAAGGATTTCAATATCCCCAGTTAGGAAGTTTTAGTTGATCATCCTCAATTTGAAGGTGAGTTTTTTTTCTTCTTAATAATCCAAAAAATGATTTTCTCTAGTATTATTCATCCCACGCATCTTGTAGAAGCTCCCATAATCTGATTTATTCAACTTTAATTCCATTTCTATGTGGTTCAAATGGTTTAGTGGAAGGGGGAACAAAATATTAGGGAAATTTTAAAATAATTTATCCTCACATATAACTTCTAACTATTAATGAAGTGTAATTCTATGATGTGGAGAATCTTCTATTATAATGTTAAAATTGATTTCTTCTTTTCAAATTATCTTGGTACCATCATTATCATCTATACTAGTGTACTCAAACAGGCACACCATTATTCTATCAATTTCAACCTTAAAATCCTATTCATCTAAAATATTAGTCCACTTGGAAGAAATCATATCTAAATCTACATAAGTTGAGTTATTTAGAAAATTTTTATAAATATAATAAGGAAATTTTGGATCAATATTTGAGACATATCATTATAGTTTCTTAGGTTCATTCTCTGCTTGGGAGTTGAAAAGAGTAGTATTGAAGTTTCCATCAACTCAGGTTCCTCCATATGCTCTCAAAAAATGAATGGATCAACTTTATATTCCTATTTATCCCAATATTCATATAGATTTTCTAAATTTTAAATTAAAAAAATGGATTCAGAAGAAATTTCATTTTCAACAAATATATACCAATTATTTTTTAAAGTGGTTTGATTTCCAAAAAAAAATTAATTGGTGAATCAGTGATGATTTATTCCAAATAATTTTGAAATGGGAGGTTCCAAATTAGGTTTAAACTCATCAATAGAAGGTTCGTCAATATCCAAAGTGGGTGGGATAAAATATTCCACTTCCTGACCATCTTTTGGAGTTTCCAGATCATTCAATTATTTTAAATCATTACAAAAAATATCAATTTGTTTTCTTATTTCTTGAATATTTTTTTGAATCCCTAAATTTCATTATTGTATTTGAAGAGTATTTTTTGGAATTGAAATTTAAAAAAATCATCTTGAATATGATTCTCAAATTATTGATAATCAGGCCAAGAATAAGAGTAGTGACTCTAAAAATATATTTTTATAAACCCAAAATTATAGTATAAAATTATTAAAATTCAAAAAAAATGTAAATAAATTTGGAAAGCTCCCCAATAGTGGATAAAAATTGACCTTATGGTTTTCAGTAATGTTACAAAAGTTAATATATTTTCCCCTTAAAATATAGTATAGTGTTGACCACGTGGATGTCTCATGAGGAGGTTGCAGGCTAAGTTTCCATGATGTCACTTTAAAAATATTTTTTTGTTAAATGTCAGAAATAAAGGTAGTGAAATAAATGAGTTAAAAATTGTAATTAATGGAAGTCTCTTTTCAAATAATGTTATATTTTGACATTTGAAATCATAATAAAATCAAACTGAAAAGAATAGTCTAAAGAAGGTAGTAGTGGACACACATTGATCTTTAGACACCCCCTTTATCATTGTATATATAAAATTACCAATTTTATTTATCACTTTACACCAAAAGACCTAAATTGATACACCCAAATTAACTAGAAATTATATTGAAACATCAAAAATTGGTGTTAATAATCTTGTGAATTTGATTTGATTAACTAAACACCATCGAGAAACCAAATCAAATTACAATAATTGTGCTAAATGATGAGACATCATCTAAATAAATTTAAAAAAATTATAAAAACCAATTTACATTCATAATTTTAACATAAAACTATATTAATTTAGAATAAACTGAATTAAAGAAATAAAATGACCCAACTCATTAAATAAAAACAATTTCCAGAAAAATATATTGGAGAATAATGAAAAGAGAAAAGTCAAAAGAGGTATGTCATCGGATCTCTGATTCCCACCACCACATAGACTATAACCATTTATGGATTTATTATCTTCAATGTGACTCTTATTTATCTATATTATCTTAACCATAATAGAACAAAACTTCAATCCAAATATCCCTTGAAAAAATATAAGATTGAAATATAATGATGAGGTGGGCTAGAAATCATTTGTCCCGAATCTATCCCCCAATTTTGGATCAATGTATGGCCTCTTTCTACTATAACATTATGAGTATGTATTCTAGAGAGTTTTTATAAAATAACATCTATATTTTCCATATATAATTTACTTTATTTGGACATGTGGTGAATATTTCATGAATTATGTACTGAAGGTAAATCATTCATCCTGAAGAGACCTTTCATATTTTTCAAGGTTGACTTGTTCAATGAATTATTTAATGAGATAATTTTTTCTATAAAATAAACATGAAAGAGAATCATTTAGTCCTCTTTCATATCTAGGTTTAAAAATTTTATTTGGAAATATTTTGTTCTAGTTATACCTCAATCATTAAGTTGGGGTCCGTTCTTTTGACATTACAACTTTCCACAAAGACTTGTTTATTTGGGCCTCCATTTGTTTGTATCAAAACTAGTATAAATTGGAAAAGCTCTATCCCAATACTAAAGGAATCTTAAAAAATGAATCACTGGATTTGGATGATTATTTAAAAAGATATATCTGAAATAAAGAAGTGATGGAAATTAGTTAAATTTACAGAATTGTGAAATTTTCAATTTCACACTCAAATCATCACTAAAAAAATTGATTCTATTCAGCTCAAATTGTAAATTTAGTGTGGTTTAAATCATCAAAATTGTAATTATAAATTTTATAAATATTATCTATATTATATAATTATTAGTAAAAATATCTTTAAAGCTTAATTATATTAACAGATAAAAGAATTCATACCATTATAAGTCAAATGATTAATATGATTTATTACATAAGGATTTATTTTAATATATATATATATATATATATATATATTAATTTTATGTTAAATATTATGTCAAATAATTTTTTTTTAAAAATAGTGATTTATATTTAGTAAAATTTAATTCATTTTTGAAATAATCATGTTAATATTATTATAGGATAAATATTTGATATTTTTCTATAAAAATAAATTTTTATTTGTATAATGAGAAATAATGATTTCTCTAATACAGTTAGTTTTTATGACATAGATGTTTTTTAAACCTTATTAATATAAAAATATATATTTATAATGTAAATAAATAATTCTAAAATAATATGACCAATTAATAATCCCCATGAATATCCTTTCTACAAATAAATAAATGAATTATGAAAAATATATTTTTTATGTTTATTCAATTAAATTTTCACATGGGGAAATTAGGTTTTAGTTTTATTTTAATTTAGTATCACAAATATTTTGATAATAAAAATCCTTTTAATTTAATAATAATTAAAAGAATTATAAATTTTTTCTATACATAAACTTTATGATTATAAATACAATTTTTCAAAAACAAATGCGGGATTATGTGTTATATAAGCTAACATTAGAAATAATATTCCTAAATATAGATATTTAATTTTATAAAATGGATTTGATGTTTTTTATCATCATTTTAATATTATTTAATATTTTCAATTTCATTTGTATTAATAAAAATAATATTACAGTGGTTTATTATAATTAACACGTTAATCACTAATGGAAATTTAACATGTGCCAACAGTTTTCAAAAAACCTTAGGTATAGTTATCAATGAAAGACCCTATACCAACAGTTTTGGACAAATCATTTGTATTGGTTGTAGCTATACCAACGGTTTTTTCAAAAATATTGGTCTAGCTTCTGTAAAAAGTATTCATAACAATATTATTGAAAACAATAGTTGGTATATATCATATTTATATAAAGGTTTTTTTCAAACACTTTGGTATAGATTCCATAAAAATAACATATAACAACAGTTTTGGAAAAACTGTTGGTATATGTCATCGCTATACCAATAATTTCTCAAAAACCATTGGTATAGATTCCATAAAAATACACTATAGTAACGGTTTGTCCAAAAATGTTAGTATAGCATCCATAATAATCCCATATACTAACTATTTTGAAAAACCTTTGGTATGGGTCCCAAAACACCAAATACCTATACCAATGGTTTGGAGACCTTTTGGTATAGGTATTAAAATGTTTTACGTATTATTTTAACAAATAAAATTGAATATATTAAAATTTAAATTAATTTTAATATATATATATATATTAATTATATTTTTTTAGAGAAATTATTTTAGATTATTGGTTAGGTTTTTGAGATATTAGGAGGAGGTTCTCGGATCAAATCCATCCAAGATTTATTATTTTACAATACCTATACCAACAATTTTCAAAACCATTGGTATTTCCCAATAAGAATGATTTTTGAAAACCATTGTAATAGGTCTATACTGACAGAATATACACTAATGTTTCTCCAAACTATTATTATATCCTATAAAAATTCTTTGGGGGATTATACTAATGGCTTCAAACCGTTGGTATAGGTTTTTTTCCATTGGTGAAAGGTGAAAATGATACTTCTGAATATTTATAATGAGGGTGCATAATTTTTATCTAATAAATTATATTAATATATTTTTAATGATGAATATAATATTTACATTAAACATGGATATAAATATATTACAACTATTTTACTTTTTAATCAACAATGAACTAGATTTAGAACACATTATGGTGAAATCAAACTTTTTCCCCAAAAACAGCTTTTCTATATATCATATATTATAATTTAAAAGTTTATATTCACTTAATTATAAATCTAATTATATTAATTGGGTATTAGATTTAGAAAATATAAAGCCTCCAATATTCTTTACCTTTGATATTTAATAAGATATAAACTTACTTAGTTCAAAACAATTTAACACAATAAATGTTAATTTGGGTAAAAAGTTAAAAGTTAAAAAAGTCTTCAATCACTATTTATTTTTCTCAAAATTAACATATGATAGGGGTTTATACCTTATCATTTAATATAAACAATAATTATAATATTTTTATCTATTATAAATTTAATAGTTTCGTTAAATTATTGAAAAATGGTGTGTGTTTCTGGAAGTTCACTTTTCTTCTCTTATAAAATGAATCACTTCCACCCTTTCAAAGTCACAAATCACCCTTCAATTAATCCATGAAAGTATGAAATTTTTCTCCCAATATAACCCAATATAACTTCCTAAAACCCTTATTAACACTAATTTAAACTATTCCCTTCAATTCCTTGGTGTATTCTAATGGATGATCATGTCTTTAATATAAGTATTATCCCATTCTTATGTTTTCCTTCCTATTCTTACACTTAAAAATATCTTATCACCATAATAATATTATAATGTAAGTATAATTAGATTTTTAATATTATTTTATATTTATGTAAAACCCATTATTTATTCATTTCCATCGACATTGAAAAAATAATGGAACGTCAATCATGCCCATGTGCATCCTACCACATCCATGAAGAACCATTTTCCCTTTTCATCGAGCAATCCAATAATTATATGAAAAACATAAAATATTGATAAAAATAATAAAAAATATATAAAAATATCCTTGTTATTCTACTATAATGATATTATATCAAATTAAACCTCTCTTCAACCATACTCACTAATCGGGTTAAAGTGTGTTTTATGGTTGGGTTAGTTTTATCCCCTATATAAACAATGTCATAAAACCCTATAGTGGATGAATATGGAAACATAAATAAAAATATTATCATGATATATTAATAAATTCTCGATTTTTATATCTTTCTTCAAAAATAATATTATATATCATATTTATTACAAAAGTATCGTCTTTGTTTACTAAAATCATCGAAATAAGCCATTACTGACTCCATTTTTCTAGGAGCATAACTAAAATCCTTATGGAATGATATAATGCATTTTTAAAGAAATATAAGTTATATATTTTTTATATTAAATGATATATTAAGGAAGAAATTGTTTTCAAATAATGTTTAATGAAGTCATCATTTTAAAATGTGGAAAATCGAGGAAATTTATTATCACATGATGGTCAAAATGAGCTACAAATTACCAATATATCCATAATAAATATTTATAAATAACGTAAATAAAAGTTAAAATATATGAATAGGGTTATGAAGTTGATTATTAGGCAAATTAATTTTTTATTAGGGGATAGAGTGTAATCATCTAAGAAAGGGAAGGTGTTAAATGTTTTTTTTCAGAATTTTTATTCAATGAGACTTTTCTAATTTTATTCACAAATTATTAATTTAAATATTGTATATAACACCCAAGAATGTATTTTGTAACAATAAATGATTTAATTCATGGTATTTATATAAACTTATAATTTTCATTCATCCAATTATTATTAGTTAAAAAATTACAAAATTTGTAAGGGTTTTGACAATTCAATTACCTTTTATTGAGTTATATTCCTATTTAGATAATGTTAAAATTATAATATGGTTATAATAGTCCATATGATTATATGATTCTAAAAAAACTCCTTAAATTTAAATATTACTATTTTTTATTCATGAATTTTTCCAAGATTAATTCATTTTTAATGTGTGATATTAGGAAGAATAATTCCCATGTTTTCTATTGAACATTTCCTTTAAACATCAATATTTTTTATTCATAACAAATATTTCCTAATAATTTGGAAATATTTTATTTTTTATCCCATATTAACATCATATTTCTCACATATAATTTTAAAATGGGCATTTATCGTCTCTTAAAATAATGTCGGTTTCAGAAAAAATATAATTTTTCAATATAAAAGTATTTTATTTTCAAATTCTTATATTTTATCTTCTAAACAACATTTTTATATGTAATAACATGACTCATTCAAGATTATTTATTTCCATAAATAATTTTATTAAAGTATATTTATAACTTTATAGAAAATATCCTGGACGTTATTTTAAACTCAGATATACCAACAAATTACAAAGTTACAAATGAAAAAAATTATTTTAAAAAAATATATTATATATTATATGTCTCTGAAATACTGACCTATAGTGTATTTTATATTCATTATAAAAATTAAATATTATATTGTAATATATTTCATTTGGGTGAAAAAAATTTGGTATCATTTGATTTTATTTTTGATGCTAATTTATGACATACTATTTGACAATGTCATGAAGCCAATTTCTATTTTTATAAGATATTTTATGATGTGTTGGATTCCACTACATTGGAACACAAATTTGTAGATTACGAGACATGTGATACACATATCTCCATTTAATTTAATGGGTAATGGATTATATCTCATGATATAGATATGTTTCCTGAATAGGTTATCGAGTATCTAGGTTCAAAAATGGTCAGTGTGATGATGGTTAGCTCTAATAATAATTTTATACGTGAAGAAGTTTAAGTGTATCTAGGTTCAAAAATATAATAAATATTCCATTTATGATTGTTCCACATTCATTCCTATGTTCCTTATCTCATGATTTATTCTTCATATTTTTTTTCTTATTAAATGGTAACAGTTTGATCATTTGATGTGATATTCTTATCTTTAATTCATAAAGTCTCATGTTTTATTAAAAATTAATTATTGGATAAGAACCTTCTTATGTATCATGATTGTAACCATACCCAAATTTTATGTTCACTTATGATGTTAAATTGTTATCACTTATGTTTACTCTTATTGGGAATTTTATCTCACCACATTATTCAGTTTAAATTTCCCATGCTATTGAACATAATACATGAATATAATATCAAGATGAGTTTTATATTTGGATATTTTGTCTGAAATTATATATACTTCTTAGGTATTATGTATTATAAATCATTATGGTAAAAAATTCCATTTGTTAAAAGTTATTGTGTTTTGGCAGTTAATGTTTCAAACTAAATCTCTAAATCTCAAATCCTGAAAGTTCCTAGGAATTTATTCTAATGATACATCATTTTTGTGTAAGGTAATTATCAGATAATTTTTTATGGGATATACTAGTTGTTATCAGATTTGGGATTATATAACTTTTGATATTTTGATGTTATTAATTGAGGGTATTTTTTGTGTTTGAAATGTTATAAAAGTATGATAATTTATGATGTATCCTAATTAAAAAGTTTTAGATAACCCTTTAGGTTATTTGATATATTATTTACTATTTTAGGGATTAGTATAAGATATTTTTAGTGAAAACCCTTGGGAAAATTATAAAGGATATGTATAATTATAGGATAATATCATACAATTTTGGATATGTTGAGGTTGTGTGGATTTCCAAAAAAATACATCCCGCTATGGATAATTCAAAGTGGATACAATTTCAGACACTATTATACATAGGGTTAATGACATCATATATTGTGTCTTGGGTATTAAATCAACCCTAAATAGGTATACAAAAAATACTCCTAACTACACACTTATCTAGACAATCCTGATGGACGTTATTTTTTCATTAATTATATCTTTACAAACTATTATTAATGATTTATTTCCTAATTAAATTAAGGGGCTGGGTTAAGAAGTATGAGGGAACACACCTTAATGTGACCTAGGTAGATCAATGGGAGTTAGATGATTAACTTACTATGAAATACGTGAAATAGAGGTATAATTGTTTGAAATGAATGTTCTATTAGAGAAGACATCTTAGGATTAATACCTAATATTCATATACTCTAATTACTTATTATATTATTGTATCAATTTTGGTTTTACTATTTGCATGATGTGAGATCACAAAAATCGCGATGATAAATGTATGTATTCAAAAACAATTATGTATTACAACTAAATAAGGTAGAATACTTATATATATATATATATTAATATATTAATTTTTTGATTGAAAATTTGATTTTCTAGACTTGGATAATATAATGAGGCAGATATCCAAATAGAAATTAAATCTTTATTTTTATACCAATTTTAACTAGTGAATTCATATATATCAATTCAATTTTGTTATATTCTAACAGTTACTAAGGATTATGCAAAACATATAAGGATCATTATTTAATAGTATTACATTAATGGTTTGAAATAATATATTTAATGATATTAATAACCATGAAAAATGATTATATAGAACGGTTATATTTTTTGAGATATATATTGAATAGCACATGTTTAAGGGATACAGAAGTTTTCAATTTACTACATGATTGATGAAAGTATAATGAAGGGTTGGGTGATTTTCAATATATAAGTTATCTCATACCGATATGTGGGAGATATATAATTATTCATGATATTTTTTGTGATGATTATCTCTTTTTTTTGTTATGGTATATATTTTATTTTGTGTGATTTTACGAACTAGTGGATAATAGCACTTGATGATTAAATATTGAATTAATTTTTTTTTAAGAATATGTGATTTCCCAATTTTTTATTGAATTGTTTTATTTTTTATATTTTTCAAAGGAATAATTTGATGAATATATGATTAAGGTATAAACATTCAATGTTATTAAGGTAAACATAAATATGCTGACCTAGTGTAAGATAATAAGGTTGATTTCACATTGGAAAATATAATGATATTGTTAATAATACACTCACCTATATTAATATGTTATTAATTATTTAAATTTTGAGGATACAGTTCATTACTTCTGGAATATTGTAATGGTATGATATTTTGCATCCTTTAGTGTATATACATTGTTCTTGTGACATCTGTTACACAAAAAACTAGATGTTAATGTAATAAAAAGTATTGGATATTTATTACTAATAAAACTATGTGAAAACCTCTATGATATTAATCAATTAAAAAATTCATATATCTTGAGGGAAAATGATTAATATGATTTAATTTTGAATATGATTATTTTCGATCAATCAAGGTGTCCTCATATATTAGGTTTTCTATTGAAAGATAAATTTCGAAATTATAGGATTTTAGATTTATAAAATAAACATAATTTTGTAATTAAGAATATCAAAATTATTATAGGAATATTTTTTTTAAAATAACTGATTTTTTAAGTGAGTGGTGAAAAGTAATGATTTTTCTAAAACCGTCCCTTTTTATGTCATAGAATATTTTTATTCATTTTTTGTATAAAAATACATTCTTTAAATTTAAAATAAATAATTTAAAAATACTTTATTAAATTTATAACATCCGATAATATCATTTTATATAGTAAATAAATAGTTTCTGAAATTTATTTTCCATCTATTTTCTTAGTTAAATTTACAAATGTAGAAATTGGGTTTCAAATTTATTTTAATTTAAAATAAATGTTATTTAAAAATTAATACAATTATTCATAAAATTATAATTAATAACTTTTATAATTTTTTTATATAATGAATCATTAGGAATAAAATATTCTTTTTCAAAAAATGTGTTTTACGCGTTTTGTGTGCTCACATTTAAATTAATTTTCTTACTTATAGAATATTAATTTTATAAAATAGGTATAAAATTTCAAATAAATTTATATATTATTTAATAATTAAATTTTTTATTTCTGGATATAAAATTTATATTACCAAGGTTAATGTTAATATCCATGTTAATTGTGAAAATGCAATTTTTTTAATTATTTTAATAAAGGTGCATAAATTTTTTTTAAAAATTATATTAAAATATTTTAAATAATAATTATAATATTATATTTAATCATGTATATAAATATATTAACACCAATTATGTTTTAAATATTTATAAAATAATATTAATAACATTTAATATTGAAAATAGTGTTTTTATAAAAAAAATGTTTTTATATGTCATCTTTTTTTAAATTTAAAAGTAAATTTTTCTTCATTTAGAAATTTTATTGGATTAAATATTTATTAATTTTAGTTTCAACACATAAAAATTATGTAATATTGTTTACCATATATATTTAATCAGATATAAAATTACTTAGATAAAATGTAGTGACTAGAGTGAAAGTCAACTTTAGTAAAAGGGTAAAAAGTAAAAATAAAATCCATAAATCATTCTAAAATTTTCTGATAATGAATGCATGAGGTGATTTTAAAACATATCCTTTCAATAAATCCATATTTTTTACCTTTGATCCATTAAAACATGAATAGTGTCATGATGTTATTGAAAAATGATGAGGGTTTCCAAAAAATTCCATTTTCTTCTCTTATAAAGAGATATCACTTCCACCATTTCAATGTTAAACATATCATTAAAATTAATCATTTAAACTCTTAAATTTCAATCCCAATATATCCACTAACACTTCCAAAAAATCATGTTCACATTAATTTTTCTTAATCCCATTAATTCCAGTGTTTCAAGTAAAGAGGAAGTCCCCAACAATAATATTATTAATTTCCTAGAGTTTTCCTCTTAATATTACTCTTAAAAATAATTTATCACGATAATAATATTGTAAATCAATTATAGTTATTATAATTTTATTTTTTATATTATTTTTACAACCTATATTTTTAAAAAACAACATAACCTCAATCATGCATGTGCGCAGACGATTGCATCCTTAAAACCCATTTTTCATTTTTCATCCAGAATTTTATTATTTATCCAAAAAAATATTTTTCATTATCGTAAAAAAATATAATAAAATTATTATTATTTTATAATTATATTCTATCAAAATAAAAACCTCATTAACAATACTCACCGTTCGAGTTAAATACTGATCATATTGGGTCGGTTTAACAACCCCCACAGATGATGCTGTAAAAATATATCATGGATGACTGTAGGAACATTAATATTAATATTAATATAATATAAAAATAAAATCATTTTTTTGATATAGATCAATTTGTATCATATTAATTTTTTAACTTCTTATTAAAGTGACATATTTGTTAGCTAAAATCCTTAAAATAAGCCAACAAAAATTTGATTTTTCACATAGCATATCATAAAAACATATCGAACTATATAAGAGATTCATAAATAAATTTAAGTTATATATTAAAATATATTAAATAATATATCAATTAAGAACTTGGAATCGAATAATCAGTGATGATATCACATTATAAAATGTGAAAAATGGTGAAAGATATTAACTCCCAAAGGATTAAATGGGTTATAACTAAAATAATCTACCAAAAATGAATAATTAAAAAATTTGGGACATAGAAATTATACTATTTGAGTAATTTTATGAAACAAATGATTTAGGTAGCTATATTTGTTTCTCCAAAGGCCAAAGTCTCATAAACTAAGAAAGGAAACATGGTAAGGGTGTTTTGTCTCCATTTCACTTCATTGAGACATGTTATAATTTCATGAAACAATGTCTTACTACGATATATTATATACCAACGAAAAATGAATTTACGAAAAATACATGATTTAATTTATTATATTTAAATAACCATATTATTTTCCAGCTTCCAATAACTTTTGATTAAAAAATTACTAAAATAGTAAAGGTTTCATTAACTCAGTTACCTTTCATTAAGTTATACTTCTCTTTATTAAAGGTTATCATTAAATGTTGGTTCTAATAAACCCTATGGTGTGATTATTTTATAAAAAATATTTATTTTATATGTAATTATGTTTTATATCCATTTATTATTCCATGATTATTTTATTTATATATTTTGAGATTAAAATAAATAATTATTTTATTTTCTAATGAACCCTTTTTCATTTTAATATTTTCCCTTCATGATAATTTTTTCCAACTTATTTGGAAACATACTGTGTTTTACCTATTTTGAAACTAATATTTATCACTATGAATTTTTAATATGTAGTATTATAAACTCTTAAAATGATGTGGGATTTCATAAACATATGATTTATATATATATATATAGTTTTTAATTTCATGATTTTATATTTTTATATGTTAAAATTACATTTATTATAATATAAATTTATTATTTAATAACTCACTTTTGAAAATAAATTTTTAGATTTATGTTAGAACTTTTATGGAAAGTTTGATACAATTTTTTTGAAATCTATTTTAAAATAAATTACAAGGTTTTTAACGAAATAGTTTTCTTAATGTTGTACTTCCTTTTTAATCTCCCTATATAATATATTTTCCTCAAATTGAGTTTTAATTCTCGATTAACATTATGTATTCTCTTATAAATTTTTTAGTTTGGGTGAATAAGTTTTTGTTTTGTTTGATTTTTATGCTATTTTCGGAGACTCCATTTATTAATTTCATGAAACCCATTTTTCTTTATATGGGTTATTTTATGATGTGATGACTGAAATTAAAGTGGAACCAGAATATATGGATTAAGATATGGTTGGTACATTTATCTCCCTTCAATGAATTGGGTAAAATATTATATCTCATGAAATAGAAGTGTTATGTGAACATGACAGAAAGTTTCTAGGTATAAAAAATGTGGTTATGATGGTGTTAATATATACTCATAATTTTATGTGTGAATAGCGGTGTGGGTATCCAAGTTAACAATGATAAAAAATCCAATGTTTATGTTTATTACACTTTCATTCATACGTTACATGGATTATAATTTATGATTCATGTTTTATTTTCTTGTTCTATGGTAACATTTTTATCATTTTATGTTATATATCTATATTTTATGATTTTGGACACATGTTTTATAATATATGATTTATTGGGTATAAATTTTATAATTTATCAAGATTATACCCATATTCCCATCTTATGTTCGTGTGTGATATTTTATTGTTATTGCATAAGGTTACCCTTATTCGCCATTTTAGTTCACCCATTTCATATGATTCTATTTCCCTAGGTGATGAAGATATTATAAGAATATAATACCTATAAATGTTTATTATATAAATTATTTATGGGAAATATTAAATATATGTTTTTTATTATGAAGTTTCTCCCACAGTGGAAAAAATCAATATGTTAAAAGTGATTTATTTATTTTAGTTAATTATTTTTCATAATTATCTAAAACACTAAACTGAAATGGTTTTGGGAATATATTGTAATAAAATATTTTCAATAGATCATGTAATAACTATATGGTTAGGTAAAAGATATCATAGTTAGTATCAGATTTGGTTTTTTATATAAAATGATTAGGACATCATTGGGTAAGGATAATTTAATATTTTGAAATATTATATTAGTTTTATAAGTTATTTTTTTTCGAAATTTAAAAGTTTTAATATCCCATTTTATTAGACAATATAATATCGAATATATTTTATATTAGTATAAGAGTATATTTGTAAAATCCCTAGGGGTAGTATATGGGTTATCCTTGTGTATTGGATAATATCAAATAATTTTAGGAAAGTAGAGGATGTTTGGTTTTCCTAAACAAATACATTCATTTCTAGATACAAGAAAATGGATGTATTAATTGGGATAGTCTTAACTAGTGTTAATAAATCCAAATATTTCATGTTGTGTATTAACTATACTATGACCTGGTGAATGAAAAAGAGGCATACCGTTAATCCTGGCTAGATACACCATGGTATTATGATTTGATCATTCGTTTTATCTTTACAAACCATTACAAGGTATTTATTTCCTAATTAATTTAAGGTATTAGGTTAAGAATTATGAGATAACACAATCTGATGTAACCTATATATAATGAATAAATTTATAGGATTAACTGTGCATGACATAGTTGACCTGTATTATAGGATGAAATGAATGGATAAGTGGAGAAAAAAATTTACATATATTTTTCATATTCTTATAATTTGATTATTTAGGATATTATCATCTCCATTTCATTTTAGTATTAGGTTGAAATTGGATCCAAAAAGTGAATTCATAAATTTATGTACCTAAAAACCAGTATTTCTTATGACCAAAAAATGAATCAAACATAAATTGATTAATCTTAGTATATTTATGTTATGATAATAAAAAGATATTATTATTTTTGTACATAAGATAATGAGGTTGATATCTTAAAAAAATTAAACATTTATGATCTAAAATATTTTAATTAGAAAAGTTATATGTATCAATGATAATTTGGTATATTCTAACATTTGTGGAGGATTATGTAAATAACTTAAGAATCATTCATTAGTAGTTTACTTTTATCATTTGAAATCGTATATTAAATGGTATTAACATCCTTTAAGAATTATTTCATATAAAGGTTATATATTTAAATTTAACTAAATAAGAAAATTAGTAGATTAATAGGTTTTATGTTTAGTATATCATTAATGTCAAGATAATAAAGGGTTGGGTGATTTTTAAAATGTAGGCTATGTAGTATCGATGTCCTTTGGATTGATGATAATTCTTGATATTTTGGGTGAGTTTATATCATTTTTCTGATTATGGTATATATTTTCTATTGCTTGATTTGATAAAATAGTGGATAATAAAATTTGAGGATTAAATATAGAGTGAATTCTTGTTATAATTTTCTATTTCAATTGGATATTATGGATCAGAGATATAGGTAGACATGGGAATGATATGATGAAATGAATATATGATTAGAGTATAAATAATAAATGTTGTTTCAGGAAATATAAGTATGTTGATGTAACATAGGAGAGAACGGTACATGTCACATTGGATGTTATAAGGAGTATGTTATGAATATCCTCACCTACTTTTATTTATTGTTAATAATTAAAATTACTGGGAACTAATTTATTTAAGTGGGGTAGAATTTAATCATTTGAGATTTTGGATATCGTAAACATTGTACTATATTTGACGACTTGTGTTACAAATGACACCCAATAAAAATGTTCTTCAATATATTGGATGATGATTATTCATAAAAATATGTTAAACATCTATTATAATAATCAATTAAAAACATTTTTACATTTATAGGGTAATTTATTAATATGATTTAATGATAAAAATATAACAATTTAAAAAACAATTTTTTATATTTTATGTTTTCTTTGGAAATATAAATTTAAAATTTTCAAAAAATAATTTTATAATAAATAATTTTATTTTTAATTCTTCAAATCAAATTTATAATTTGATGAATTTTTTAGATTTTTCAAAAATATTAGTTTTTAGCTAAATTGTGATAAATTTAGATTCTGGTGATAACATCACTTTTATATGAATTAAAGGTTTTTAATCCTTTTTTATATAAAAATTATATATATATAGAATAAAATAATTGGTATAAAAATAATTTTACAGATTTAAAAATATAGAGAATATCATTATAGAAAACAAAAAATTATTTTACTAACAAATCATTTTCTCTATTTTTCAATATTTAAATATATACATGAGGGAATTAGGTTTTGTATTTATTTTATTATAAAATAAATATTATTTTATAAATAATAATATTTTTAATATAATTATAATTAATAATGTTGATACATTTTTTTCATACCAATAAATATTTTTTAGAAACACACATTTTCAAAAAAAAACTTATTTTTACGCATTAAATGTTATGACATTAAACGTTGTTATCCTAATTTTAGAAATTTTATTTCATTAAATGGATCTAATATTTTATATAATAATTTCAATATTATTTAATAATGAAAATTTTATTTTTATTTTTAATAATTAGATTACCATGGTTAATGCTAATTACTACATTAATAGTGAAAAACGAAACTTTTAAATTATTTTAATGGGGGTGTGTACTTTTTATCTAATAAATTAAAACAATAGATCTTAAATTATGATTTTAAGATAATTTTTAAACACACACACACACACACACATATATATATATATGTATGTGTATATATATATATATTAGCATTTATTTTATGGTTAGAAATTGATAATGAATATTAAGAACACTTAATGGTAAAGGAAATATTTTTCACCATTTTTTTATTCTAGATATAATAAACATTATTTTAAAAGCTAATTTTATAAAATTTATAAATTTATCTTGGTTAAATATAAATAAAATTTTTATTCATCACATCATAATTAGTTAATAGGGGTTACCTTTTATATATAATATGATATAAAATTATTGAGTTAAAAATTAGTTACCATTGTAATTGTCAATTTAGCTAAATGGATAATATATAAATTAAGAGGCATAAATCCCTATTAACTTTTCTCAAATTGAATGTATTAGATAATTTTAGACCATATGTTTTCCCAAATCCCATATTATTCTACTTGTGGATCATTTTTTCAAGAATAATATAATATCATTATAGGAAAAATATGAGTGTTTTACAAAGTTCCCTTTTCTTCCCTTATGAAGGATATCACAACCACCCTTTCAACGATACACTTCCCCTTAGAATTAATCCTTTAACATATTCTAATTTTTACCAAATATAAAACAATCTAACATCCAAATAACCACTAGTAACACTAGATTGGTTTATTCCCTTCAATTTCAAGCATATTCAAATGTAATATCAAGTCTCCAATGTAAGTATTATCTCTTTTATAAGTTTTTCTTCTTAACCTTACTCTTCCAAATATATTATCACCATAATAATATTATGAATTATGTAACATTATTATATTTATATATTATTAAATCAGTGTTACAACAATAATTCATTCATTTCCATATACTTAAAAAAACAAAGTAATGACAATCCTTTAGGTTCGAAAACTACTTCCTCCATGAAGAACCGTTTTTATTTTTCAACTATAATATCATTATTTATCAAAAAAAATTCAAATATAGTTAAAATTATTTAAAAACATAATAATTTATTTATTATTATGTTATCATTAAATTCAATCAAAATAAAAAACTCTTAAAACATACTCACTCATCGAGTAAATGTGTGTTCGTGTGTGGGTCAATTTAACCACCTACATGAATGGTGCTACAAAACTCTATTATGAAAGAATATTGAAAAAATATTTAATAATATTAATATAATATAACAAAAAAATAATTACTATAATATAAATATAGATATATTATATTATTGATAAACATGAGTGCATCATTAAATTCACATGGGCTACGGTCATATTATAATTTTTAAGGTTTTCCCAGACATCACAAGCTATAGGCGTAGTATAGAGAGATTTTAGGTTTGATCCCCCAACTAGAGAAAAGGAATTATGAAATTCAATGGATTAGGACCCTTTGAGTATGATTCATTTCTAATTTTCTTTATATTGGGAAATACTAGATATATGGTGTTTTATGGTTGCTTTAATAATGAGAAAGGGGTTGAGATTAGTTTCTGGTATCTTTATAAAGTATTATCTTAATTCTAATATTTATAGGATCCTAAGATTTATACTATGAAGTAAGAGGATGTCACTATTTGACTTTGGTCAAGTCACCTAGTTCTACTTAAGAAGGCAACTATTCCTTGATCAGGATATAGTGACAACCTATATGCATTAAGCTTGGATTTTAAGGAAGAATGTATCTTAGGATATTGGTCACAGACTAATCTACTCCAACCAAGATAGTGTACTTTACTTGAATATCTCATGGTCGGAAATTTTCAAATTAATTGGATATACTTTTACTATTTATCTTGATTACTAAAACATTGGTTTACCAAGTTAAGAATCAAATATTTTATTATTGTTCAGATACACATACTCTCGATCCCTACCCTTGGGTGGTTTTCCACTCATAGTAGGTTGGGATGAAATTAAATAAATTTATGAAATCATGATCAATATACAAAGTATGATTTAATTTAAATTTTTAACACACATGAAATGATTCATATTCATATTCAAAAAAGGGTACAAGTATGCAATTGAGATGTAAATCACAATTGAATATTTAAATGGAATGAAAGTGGAAATTGATCCAGAATGATTTCTTCAGTAATTGATGATGAAAGATAGTGGAGATGAACAATGGATTTTAATGTGATGTTAAAACAAAATCCATGACACTTTTATTGAAACAAAATAATTAAATTGTTTTGAAATTTTAGTTTAGTGGAGATAAAGTCAAGTGATACTCGAAATGAGGAAAAGCATAAAATAATTTTTCTATGTAATATATCAAATATATTATCAGGAACCATTATTTATAGTCGAAATATTATGTGACATGTAATGTAATTTTCATCATGTAATGATGAATCTATGAAAATCTCCTCAACTTCTGTATCTATTCATATATCACGCAAATCTTGTCCTCAGTTTGAAGGTTTGACCGCTTTCACAACATGAATTCTTATCTCACAACATGTGTCTTCTTTCCAGTTGTATCTTCAAAAAGGATTTCTCGTTAATGTATTTCATGACATGTATCTTTCGATCACATCATGTAATGGATCTTCTACTCATGAACTTCACAACTTGATTCACGTCTTGGTTCACAACATCCAGCATCTGAAGAGACACTATTACATGACGTGAACGTAGGATTCATGACGTGTAATATGAAAATTATACACCTTTATCCATTTATTCTTTGGAAACCTTGGGAACATATTTTATAAAAACATCACCATAAAACATGTGAATTATCAAATATATCAATGAATATAATTAATTTATTGACAGAAAAATGTATATATGATTTGTGAGTATCAAATTCCACACACATAAACAATTTCTTATCATTAAGAAAAAATATCTCAGTAGTGATTTAAAAAAGATAAGAATTTTTCAAAATAAAAAACATTCATTATATACAAGAAAATAAAACTATGTATAATAAAAAATGGTTAGTCACTAGAATCACCCCTATATTGAAAATAATTCACACTTTCTTGATCAGTTCCATAAAAAACCTAATATTTGAATAACAATATATTAGTTGTTCCTTATGTTATATATGGATTTTAAATATACCTCACAATGAATTTTTTCTCATCACTCAGGGTAAAATATAATTTTAGTTATGCATATACCCTGAGTACAAGCTCCTAACCATAATCTAGAATTGGTTTTATCATCTCCACATTATAATTACAAGTACAAAATTAATGTTGAGGGCTTCAGCAATTGGGTTCAAATGACTCTAAGGTTTTGTGTTGGTGGGTAAAAAGTGAAAATAAAGCTTATAATTAGTGTAATCTTGGAAGTAAAATGCATGATTATCGATAAAAGTGTAATACAATGACTCTTCCTAGCTAATCAAGTCCACACTCCTTACAGATCTGGTTGTATCCATGTATATGTCAAGTAAGTTCTAAAAAGGGTATCATGTTCCTTTATTTTTTCTTTTGTATTTTAATTTTTCAAAACTCATGTCTAGGAAATATCATATATTTATCCCCTAACAACATATGATCCTTCTAGGGATTCATTGGTCAATAAATAGTGAAATTTGACCCTCTTAATACATAAACCATATCAATTTTTCTATTATTTTTTATTTTTGGGATAGAATAGAATTAAAGTGAAATACTAAAATGTATAAATTGATCACAACCAATTAGCATGATCAATAATACACTACATCTCTACTCTAAAACCATCCCAGTTATCTAAATGCCTCCCTGCACTTGTTTTATCATAAAATCATTCATCATACAAGGAGTAGTGTAGGAAATGTAAAATATGATTAGAATATATTTATACTATAATATCATTCATGCAAACTATGGAGTAATGATGGAAATATGTAGGGTGTTTTTTAAAAAATAGTGGCTCAAAAAATATTGCCTCATACATTTTAAAATTTTACTTGTTCATTCATAGCCTCAATAAGATATCAATTCATGTTCTGATAGGTTTACAAGTCCCATGTCTCACTCAAAAATATTCTTAGAAAATAATTTACAATTGTAGTCTAAGATCCCTTTTTCCTAATGATAATAACAAAAGAAACTTGAAATTACAATGGGTATAAAACTAAGTAATAACTCAATTAACCATGATTTCAAAAGTATTATATTAGAATTAAATTTATAAGATTATAAATCATTCTAATAATATAAACCGAGAAAAAACATGGATTCTAGCAATAATAAGTTAGTTTTTATTTTATTTAAATGGGCGTAATGTTTTTTAGGTTTCAATCATGCTTATAATTGGAATAATTTATCATATAAATATGATAATTGATAATAATTCAAGTGTATATAATGTTAAAATCATGATAAAATCTCCCAACCATAGAAGTTGATAGTGTCCACATGGTCCATATAATTATTGTGGTTGTGTTATAGAATATAAATCGTAGTTAAAATAAAATGGGAGGTGACAATTTGAAAATTAAGGGAATATAGAGCTGCCTATAAGTAGTGTCATGCTATTAGGGAACATGGTATCTCTTTTTCAAAATCTGGTTCACCTAGAAAAAGGGTTATCATATAATTATTGCACTAGATGAAACATTATTCCATAGGTGTATAATATTAATAAGCAGAATAATAGGTAATTGCACAAAATGGGGAGAAAATGTGAACAATTTTATTTAAAAAACATTAAATAATTACCATTAAGTTATAAAAGGACTGACAATGTAAATCAAAAAGACACTATCATAATGAATCAATCTAGAAAAAAATGAACTATGGGTCTCCTCCCATAAAGTGCTAAGAGGACATCACTAGACAGATGGATGGACTAAAACATCCTGCAGTGGGGTCCATCGGCTCTGTTGATCCTCTTACATTTGTAGCTACTAGTGGAAGTGTACTCCAACTTACGGGATCTCTACCCCAGATTGATAACTTCAAGTTCCACATGAGCATTATTTGGATGGGGGAGGAATAGAATCATCACTCTAGGTGTTTTCTGCTACGCATGAATCTCTATAGATAGTTCCTGAAGTTGGTGTTCTATTTGAATGACTTTTTGGGTCACCTTCTAGACCAGAACAGATGGTGGAATGGGTCCATGAACATCTATGGATGATATAGAAGAGCTAGACATGGATATTTAAAAAGTGAATGAAATGAAAATCAATCCAATTAATAATGATGCAAGAAATAAATTTCCATGTATATATAAATGATAATCACAAAAATTAGTAATACATAGTTGAGAAAATGAAACAATTAGCCCTATAGAAATAAATTCTAAAGCCCAAAAATTATTCAAAGGGACAACTAGTCATCGGGACAAAAAATATACTCCATCATCAAACTACCTGCTGATTATGATGAAATATATTGGTTTGGAAAAATAACTATGGAGGTAGTAGGAGCGGGTTGATCGGTGAAAAATTGTGGATTAGTAGAGCTAGAAACATTATATGGAGTGGGTGTTGGAGAGGTCATGATCTGTATGGAGGTCATGGGACTAAAAATTAGATCAATGAATGGAACCTCTAGGGATGTATCGGTGGCTAACCCCTTTCCCCACCGGGCCTACTCAGCTAAATACTCTTATTCAGAAGTATGGTCATTAAGAAGAAGGGGATGGTTGAAGTCAGATATGGGAGATGTGGAAATGGTATAAGAGGAGGGTTTGATATAGGCTAGTAGTGGTGGAGTGGGGAACTCTGAAGGCTCAACAAAAGGGGGCAGAATATGAGCATAAATTTGGAATAGGTTTTCTATGATGCATTGTAGTGACACCTAGATCTCTATCAGGGTGGGATGGGTGGTCCGATGTATGGAAAATGAGGTGGTATAGGTAGGAGGATGAGAGGTTGGTGTATCTATGGAAGTGGTGGATAGATGAATAGGTGGGTTTTCTGCTATTGGTGGTGGTGCTTCTGTTGGTGGTGTGACCTCATGCTCGCCTAGTTCCCATTGATATATATCCTCATCCTTCACCCATAGCTACATCTTGTCAGTCTTCACAAATTCAATGAGATAAATGGGTCACGGGGAGATGAGTGGGAAGGATACATCAAAATGTTGAGGTTTCAGTCCAAGTGACTAATAAAGGATCCTCCCATCAAAGTACTCTGAGTCTAATGCACATGGGCCTTGTAATAATGAACGAACTGTGTAGTAATGTTAATGGGTGTTGTAACACCATAATGATTTTATGAAAAATTTTCTTTAAATAATTTTTCTTCTTCAGTAGCATGCATTGAAAAAATCTATCAATTTAAACGAATCAAAATATGCCCTCAGTATAAAATTATCGTCATAGCCTAGTCGTTCGGTTAGTAAGAATAATTATAACTTACTTATGAACATGTTCTGTGAATTCTTTATCTATCAATTATTGATGAAAATCATAAATTAGATATTTTTATTTTTGAGTGAATTACTATTAGTAATTAAATTAATGAGATGTATATATTATATACTTGATAAAACATTTTTTTTATTCATCCAGTGGGTATTTTAATCATAGGGTGTGGATCAACCCTATTGGTTGTATAAAAACGTATATTTTTAAAAAAGGGTAATCTTACAGATTTGAATGTAAAAACCCTTTTAAATTAATATTTTAACTCATTAATAATTTTTATATGTAAATATAATCATTTTATTTTAAATTGGGATATAAAAATTTACATTGGTTGAATTTATGATATTTTTTGATAACGTTCAATTATGGATTAATAGTAAAAACAATCTAAATTTTAAGTGAAAATAACTTTTTTCATTGAGATAATTAATATGGTTAAATTATAATATTGAATGGTTTTAAATTGTAAATAGAATATATTTTTAATGTTAAATATAATTTATGTAATTGTCATTAATTTTACATTTAATTCATATGTAAAAACATTTCAATCTTTTGCAATATTTTAATGTTTAAAAAACTCCTTCTCTTATTCTGACAGCGGGATTGATTTTAAATTAATTAATGAAAATACTGTATTTTTAATTTTTAAAAATGGACTCCGTATTTAGAATCAGTATGTATAAATAATTTTGATTAGCTACTTTTATTTTTGGGTATTATTAATTGTAACACTGATAATTATTTTTATTACCAGGGTTAAAGGTTAATCAAGTAATTAAAGGTAAAAATAACATTATAATATTACCTTAAAACCTATAAAAATCCTATTGGATGAAACAATTCTACCCTTATAATCTATATTTAGAAAATAAATCACTTAATGGACACGTACCTATGAATATGACAAGAATATAATAAAAACTAATGAATTTGAAAATTGTAACAATCTCATTTTATAAAAGTATATTAATTTTAATATAGGGATAAATAAAAGATAATATCAACTATATATAATCTCTAGAAATATAATATAATTTATTACATCATAGAAATTTTTTTATAATTTTTAGAGATTAAATAATTACTATTAATTATGACACAATAGTGATGTAAAATTATTCTATTAATTGAAATATCAAAAAATGGTTCTAAAAATATAAAATAAATAACATATGAACTAATTATAGTGCTCCATAAATTTTCTAGATGATTATAACTTGTCATTAATGTATTAAATATATTTTTTTATTTATCATCATGGTATATTTTATTTAAAATTAAATAAATTAATAGTGTCAAAAGTGACACTTTTGAAATTTTATAAAAATAATATTTTATTAAATTATTAAAAAATCATAAAAATATTTACAAATAATGAAGTTATTATTATAAGGTCTAAAATATAAAAAAATATCCATTTATGGTTAATTAACACCATATAAGTAAATACTTTTAACCATTAAATATTTAGAATGTTATTACCACAATTAAAATTAAGTAGAATAACTAAGTGTCAATTAAATAGATATTGTTTAAATTAAGAAAATAAATTATCCAAAATTTATTGTGGAATTATATAACAAACCCATCTCATCTCATCTTCTAAATTTTGATATTTTTGTTGTTTTTTGGTAGGTTTATATTTTATTATAAATTATTATTTATGGAGTTTCTAATAGTGCACCTCACCTCAATTATAAAAGTGAACCTTCTCTTTCGCCTATTCACATAATTTTGAGCCTTCAATCTCAGACATATCCAACCCTTTTTCCTTCTCAACTTCCATATTTATATTTTATAAGTTCTTGTAATATTCAAATACCAACTCTAGTGCTCTATGAAGAGCATTAGAGGAAGCACATCGAGGATTAGGTAATCTCTTCTAACGATTCATTCAAACCACTTTCTTCTTATACTTCCTCTTCATTAGTTGTTTCACTATAAATTAATGAAATAATTATCACTAATATACTGATATGTTATTATAAATATGAAACAACCATATTTCACTTTTATTCATCTTATGAAAAATGAAATCACTGCACGTGTGTACGTATAACTTACCATCTCCACACCGTGGTCTAATCTGTTTTCAACCACCACCTTACATGGATGGGTATAATGATGGAAATAATAACTATATATTATTATTATAACATTTTACTAATTCTGAAATATTATCCACTTCAATACCATTCATCAATTTTTGGAATGATATCGTCGCTTGTGTATACGTACGGCCTACTGTCTCCACGATGCAATGAGATTCATTCTACATGATATTCATTAAACCAAGATTATATACATAAATTGACTGTATATATTTGATATATATTATAAAAATATCATTATTTAAATGATTTAACTATATCCTAATAAGTGGAATATGAAATTATCAGTAAAATCTTTCATAAGAACATAAACCATTTAATATCTGAATAACGAGTGACAGTAAATGTTACTAACAAACAGATGATAATATAATCATATATGATATCATAAAAATGATTATGATTTTAGAATAAGTAAATAACATTATTTAAATTATTATAAAATAGTTTCGGATCAATACAAAGGATACCAGACCTAAGGTGAGAGATAATATTTCAATTTCATTTTTATCTGAGATTGTTTATACGTAAGTATTTACTGGAGATATATTTATCATCAATGTCATTGTTTTGTAAAAATGTTTCATGAAATTTATATTATTATTCTATGCATGTTTAAAACCATTTTTACCAATTTTTGACTTCTAATACATGGTATGGAAGGAACCTTTCTTTTGTTTACAATAAGAGGTATTTTTTGACTTTTTCTGCAAAAGTTCACGAACAATTTTTTTCACATTGTACCGTATAAATAGATTTTTAAGGTTTCATAATGCCTTATTTCCATGCAGCTTCCCCTAACAACTTAAAAGGATATTTTCACATAAAATTATTTGTTCTTAAATTTTATGTAATTTTTGGTAACGAAAACATTTTTTTAAAAAGAAATGATATTTTCCTCTGGAATTAATTTCACGTGTTTTCTAATTATTAATTTCCATCTAAGATTACACTCCTTAAATGGGTTTATATTTAAATCATTGTTATAAATATGATTTTAGTATTTTTATAATGGAATGTAATTTAGGATATCCATTTATTTTATATTAATTATGATGGAATGATATTTAAGAAATCCATTTCATTTCTTGGGTTATGTTATGGTGTATGTTTTTATGTTTTTTTAGCACAAGTAATAATGGTTTAACTATGATATTGGTGGGACATATATCTCTCTATAATTAACTAGGTAAATATATATATCTCATTATATATACAAGACAAGAAGAACAAGTAAATCTTGTTCAGTAATACCGGGATGGAACGAGGAGTGAATGCGGTTCAATAATGGACTTTTTCCGCAATGATGGTCTTGGAAATGAGACTTGATTAATATGAAATGATTTTCTATGATTATGTGTGTATGCCAAAAAATTTCATGTCTTATTTTCTAACTATTGGGATTAAATTTCACTTTTATGATTTATCTTATGACATGATATTCTGATCTTTCATATGTAGGATAATATTTTCCAATGTTATGTTCTTATGATTATGAAATGATTGATATTTCCATTTTTTCTTTTATTGAGAATTTTTTATCACCCTTTTATATGTTTCTTTTTCCCAAGTCAGGAAAAAGGGTATTAAGTAAGATTTTTCAAAAATAATTCTTTTTTTGAAGAAATATACAAGAGATAATGTAGATGTTTTATGAACCAGTTGTTTATGATTCCCGATTTCTAAAGACACTAAACCCATACGGTCTTGGATTAGATTTTATTAAGTTATGTAATAAATATAATTCAATGTTGAAGTAATATATACTTGTAAATTTTGGTCACTTATAGGTGCACCACCCAAGGTTGTTTCAAGAATAAAAGCATCCACCCAGAAGACACTACCATGTGACTCAGCCCTAGAGAACCATCCATGTTTCACAGCTCGGTGTCGAATCCATAGGGCTGGGATCAGTAGATGGGTATATTTTTTCATCCATTAGTCATGGGGTAACTAAGGGGGAGTTTAGTATGTAAGAGGAGGGAGGTGAGGGTTCGGGGTGCGGTTTGTGAACAGAGGGTTCAAAACATGCATTTTTTTAAAAAAAAAATAGACCTGTAGAACTACACAATGTTTAACAGGGGTTCACATCATGTAATAGGGTATTAAAATGAATTTGTAGAGGAAAGGTTACATGTTGTGTAATTCAGTTACACAACTTTTAATTTTAATTTTTTTGAACCATTGCGAACCCCTAACCTCTAGCTCTTATCTTATCAAAAAATATTCTAGGGATAGTCTAAACTAACCTAAGATAAGATGTCATCCCCTGGGTTTCCTCCCAATCAATGATTCATTTAACATCGAGATCTTCACTATGTTAAATCCCAATTGACCTCAATACTAATGACATAGCCTTCATGAAAGGGTTCTTGGAATATTTATAGTCTTTGACCATTCACCTAGAATAGTGGTCCACCCTCTCTTTTAATTTAGATGTTCCCAATAGGAAAAACATGAAAAACATCAAAAGGGTCACACCATTAAGATTTTTGCCTACTAGGGAATATATTCAATATTTATTTGATCAATGCTTCCTAATTACCTTGAAAAAATATACACTCTATTATGAATTGGTGATTATTTTATTTTATTTTTCTTTATAGATCCTTGAATTGTTATAGAACTCCCTCTGGATCTTTTCTAATTTAGTTAATTGCAGAATCCTATCTTCTCTTGCGTTCTCAGAATCTAAATTCATTTTCTTAATCGCCCAAACCGAACAATGGTCCTGTTCAACTGGAATATGCATGAGTTCCCATAAACTAGTCTGAATGGTGATATTATTATGGTAATTTGGTATATAGTTCATTATTTCCATAGTGCATCATTCATATTTAGACTCAGGACACTTCATCTTTTATTATTGTATTTCCCAAAATTTTCTTGATATCCCTAATTGATTGTTCTACTTTATCACTTATTTTTCGGTGGTAGGGAGTTCATGTATTATATCTGATTCCACATTTCTCTATAAATCCAATCAAAACATAATTTTTAAAATTTTTTCCTCGATCGCAAATTAGTTATTTGGGAAAAAAATCTTGAAAACACATTCTTTCTCAGAAATTTCATGACCACTTTCATTGTTTCATGTGAAGTTTCTTCAACTTCCACCCGTTTTGAGATGTAGTAAATTCCAACCAAAATGTAGTATTCTCCATATGAAGTTGGGAATGGTCCCATGAAATCTATTCCCAAAATGTCAAATATTTAAACATCAGTGATGGGATTTTGTGGAATCTCATTCATTTTTCTAATGCTTCAAGTTTGTGGTAATTTATGATTGCTTTGGTAGAATTCCCTTACATATTGGAGTAGCGTGGTCTAGAAAAGTACACTTTGTTGATTTTGAACTACTATATTCTTCGTTCAATGATGTTTTCCAGTTGGTAACGCATGACAAATTTTGATTACATTTGGGATTTTAATTTCAGGGATTCAACGTCAAACAAGATATCCAAAAAATGTCTGAATAGTAGTGGTTCATCCTAGTTGAAATACTTTTCATCAACCAAAAAAATTTCCTTCGTTCATATGAGAAGTATTTGTGAAATATTCTCATGAAATGATATTTGAAAATATTATAAAACCATAGTTTAACCAAGAAACTAAAAAGGGTTTCATCTGTAAAATCTACTTCAAGGTCAGCCTCCTTGTCTTCCTTAATGAATGACAACGAAAGTTGGGATATATGGACATAAATAACATTTTGTATTCTTTTTGTGCCCTTAATTACAATATAAATATCATGAAGTAAAATGATCCACCGTATCAACCTTGGATTGACATCATTCTTGTTCATCAAGTATCTAAGGGAAGCATGATCTGTATGTACAATCACTTAGAAAAAAATATATATATGAATGAAATTTATTAAATTCATATAAAATGGTTATGATATCATTATATATTTTCATGTAGTTTACATGAGCTTCACATTTTGTGTGGATTTCATAATATATGGCACAAAATATATGGCCAATTCATTGACTTAACACAGCACCAATAACAAGGTCAATGGCTTCACATATTAACTTAAATTCCTTATCTGAGTTGGGTGAAATGATGACTAGGGATTCTATCAGTATTTTTTTCTTTATTAAAAATTCTAAATGACATTCCTCAATGAATTAAAAGGGGACTTATTTTGGTAATAAGTGCATCAATGGATGTGAAACACCTTCAAAGTAGTTTAAGAACTATCTGTAAAATCTGTCATGGCCTAAAAATATTATTATTCCCTTCACCATTGATTGTTCGGGAATGTCCCTAATGACATTTATTTTGGAAGAATCTGCTTATATGCCTTCCTTGGAGATTTTATGCCTAATTAATTTTCATCCTTGGACCATAAAATGAAATTTCTCCCAATTTAAGACTTTGAATTTTTTTCACAACATTGAAAGACTAATTATAGATTTTTTAAACATACCACAAATGATCGTCCATTGACTAATAAGTAATCCATGAGGATTTCTAGGAATTTTTCAGCAATGTCATAGATTATATGTTCCATGCATCTACGAAAGTTTTCTGGAGCATTCCACATTTTTAATGGCATTCCCTTGTACGAAGAAGAACCAAATGGGAATGTGAATGTGGTCTTTAGGAAATCTTTAGGATTGACTACAATTTGGTTGTATCCTGAATATATATCCTAGAAATATTATAATTTCTGTCTTTTAAGTCTTTATATAATTTGATCAATGTAGGGTAGATGAGAATGATCATTACTTGTTGTTGTATTTAAGATTATGTAATCTATGAAAACTCTCTATTCATTAATGGTGTGTATCAAAAGTAATTCAGTTTTATCATTTCTCTCTATTATGAGTCAACCTTTCATAGGCACAACTTTTAAGGGTCTCACACATTCACTATCTGATATGGAAATGATTATTATAGAATCTGGGTGTATTAGAACTTCCTTTTTGAAAAAATCATTCATCATTGGTATGATCCACTTTTGTGGTTTTTATTTTGACATTGCTTCTTCTTCTAGTAGAATCATGTCAGTGAATTGAGTAGTATTTATTCTATTCATGTCTTCCACTCCCCAGTAAATTGACTTATTATGTCTCTTCAAAACATCAACCAATTATGTTTCTTGTACATGAGATAATTCAAAGTTGATAATAACATGAATCTAGGTTGACACTCATATGTATGAGAACTTAAGAGTAATTGGTAGAGGTTTTAGTTCTAGAAATGGTGGTTGAATGATGGAGGGGATAAAGTGTGGGAATGTATTCCTCATGATTGGTTCAATGAATCTTACATCCTCACAATTTTACTCTTCTTCCTTATCTAAGAGTGAATCTCATCATTCTTCTTCAATGGGAATTTGCTCATCTTCTTTTTGGTTAAGAGTGATGGTGTTGCAATAAACAGTATCATTTGATTGTTGAGAAGCATTGACTAGGTTGAAAACTATATGTTCTTCTTCGTATCAGAAGATCATTCATCGTTGATTCACATATATAAAATCATTTCATGTGTTGAGGAATGGTTTTTTTTGTATAATGGGGATGTTGTCGACTTCTTCCATGTCAGGAACTAGGAAGTCTACTGGAAAGATAAATTTTACAACTTTAACTAATAAATCTTCATGAATTACCCTGGGGAACTTCATTGGTTGTTCAGTGAGTTGCAGTTTTACTCTAGTTGTTTTGAGTTCATGGAGTCCTAACTTCTGAAATACACTCATTGGCATTAAGTGATTTTGGATCCAAGATCCCACAGAGCTCTTCCAAACATGCATTCTCTAAAAAAATATGGAATTGAAAAAAATCGAGGGTATCTCATATTTTTGTGAGACTTTATTCTTAAAAATAGTATATCATTCTTAATTTAATGATGTGACCCCAAGATATTCAATTTTTCTTTTTTTAGATAGCATTTCTTTTAGAAATTTTTCATAAAATGGAATTTCAGAAATGGATTCTTCAAATGTTATGATGATGTGCAGTTGATTGAACATTTCCAAGAACATAGTGTATTGTGCCTCTTTCCATCATTGTCTTTCTCTTTCCAAGAAAGGATGATATGTATTTTAAGGTGATAGGGAAACATAAAATAGTTGTTTTTGGTTCTCAGGATTTTGGTCACTTTTAACTGGTGATACTTTTTAAGGTGTGGTTTTCTCAAAATCTTCTCCTACAGGTGGTTGTTTCTTAGGCACTTCAGGTTGACATTCATCTCTTCCTCCTTGTTTTTGAAATTCCAATATTTTCTTTCTTCTCAATACTACTAATTTATATTCTCCACTTGGGTACGTCTCTGTATTACCAGGTAGGGTACCTGATTATCTATAAGAAAAATTTGTCTATATTTGACCCATTTGAACTTCAAGATTCTGTAAAGATTTTATTTGGTTTTGCATTTCAATTTCCTTATTTCTCATTATCTATTATGATTTCTGAATGAAATTATCCATGAGGGTTTTTAGGATATTTTGAGGAGGATATGGTTGTTGTAGAGATATAGGATGAGCGGGTTGGAATTTATAGTGAGATCTTTTGGAAAAGGGTTGTTGTTGCATCTATTTCTAAGGTATTGGAACTGGGTTCATAGTTGGATATCCTGGTGTTCCTTGATTTGGAAATAATTCTTGGCCACTTCACTATTGAAAATATCCTTGGTTGTTCTTTGGTTGATACTAAGTAGGCCTCTGCTGATAATATTGTTGTTGTTGTTGAAAAGGTGGGTTCTATTTATTTGAATTGAAGTAGTTACAATCTTGATCATTTGATTCCTCAACTCCTACCATGAATCATGAGTATATAAGTGATCCACTACAAATCTCACATGATTGTATCCTATTATGGGAGTAGGTTGGGGTTGTGTAGCATGGACTTGAAATGATTCTAGCTTATTTATGAGCACATAAACATGTTGTTCTAGTCTAGTGTATCCATCCAACTGGTGGAGAAAACACTAATGTGGTCCATTATCACATTCCATATGATAAAACTATGAGAAACTTCATCATGAATAGATCTTCGAATTTAGTGGTTTTAAATAACAACCATCCATTAGCGGCAACATCGACGACAGTTCATGAGGATGGATGGATTCCTTAGTCAAAAATTTGTAAATGAATCCTCATGTCCAGTCCATTGTGTGGGTAGTTCCTCATAAACTCCTTCAATTAGTCTCGTGCTTCCCAAGAAAATTCTCTATCAAACCGAGTGAAGTTCTGAATGTTGTTCTATAGATTCCAAATATAGATCGGTGGAAATTATTCTTACAATATATTCTTCCAAAGAATATCCCATTTTGTAATATACTTGGGAGAATTAATTTTAAGCTAGTACATAGCTATGTCACTTAGAGAGAATGGGAAGACACAGAGACCAATTGCATCTAAATAGACTCCCTAGTTTCTAATGGAATCACAATATTTTTGGAATTTAGAGATGTTCTCATGAGGATCTTGGCTGAGGATTCCACTAAATGTCCCTATTCTTTGGATCATATGAATGAATACTTGTTTTATTTTTAATGTGTGAGCTTCCATGGGGGATGAACTGTTATTGGGGTTGCACCATGGATTTATGGCCATCCATAATCCATTATGGTCCTCTCTTGATGCATTATGTGCCGCTCCAAAATTACTCAAACAGTGTTTTGGTGGTATGGTGGGTTGGGTCCCACTTGATTGTGTTTTTTGGCCACTGTGGCCCAGTGAAAAGAAAATAGGAGCTTTATGATCTCGATATCAAATTCTAGATCTTATTTTCTCTCAAGGCTCTTCAAACGAGTTGATGCCCCTTGGTAAATGAACTATACCATGATGAAGAGATGCAAGGGAATCTTGAAAAGAAAAAAAGAAAGAGGTTAGGGAAAAGTAATCCCAGTTCTTAATTTTTAGAGGCTTTTAAGAATAGCTTTGCATTCCCCAGATACAATTCCAATATTTGATGCACCCGTATGGGGTATTGAATTCACGTGGGCTATTGGTAGATTGTAATTTGTAAGTTTTTTCGAAAATTCACTTGCTACAAGGTATATTCGAGAGACAGTTCTGGGTGATTCCCACCGGGATAGAAATGGGCTTCTGAATGTTAATGGATTAAGACCCTTTGGGTATGAGTACAATCTATTTTTCATCAATTTTAGAAATACTAGATCTATGGTGTTTGAGGTTTTCTTTAATAATGAGAAAGAAGTAGGGATCAATTTCGGGTAACAGTATAAAGGTTAATATTAATTCTAATATTGGTAGGATCCTAAGGATTAGGCTAGAAAGAAAGATGATGTCTTTAGTTTACTTTGGTCAAGTTACCTTGTTCTACCTATGAGGAAACTATTCCCTGATCGGGAGATAGTGATAACCTAGATGCATTTTTCTTGTCTTCTATGGAATAGTGTATCTTAGGCTCTTTCATGTAGCCTAATATAATCCCACTAGGGTAGGGTCCTTTAATTTAATATCATGTCGTTGGGGAAATTAAAATTAAATGGATATAATTTTATTATTTATTCTGATTACTAACTCTTAGGGTTACGAAGTTAATAATTAAATATTTTATTAATATTCAAATACACCTACCCTTGATCCCTACTCCAAGGTGGTTTAACCACTCACAGTTGGTTGGGATGAAATTAAACAAATGAATGTAACCAAGATCAATATACTAAGAAATATTGAATTTAATTATTAATCACACAAGAAGTGATTCATCATAAGAATTGGAAAAGGGGGTGAGCATGGAATTGACATGTAATTCACAATTAAATACTTACTTGGAATGAATGTAGAAATGGATCCAACACGATTTCATCGGTAATTGTTGATTTATGACAATGGTGATGTCAAAAATAATTGAATGTAATTTAGAAACACAATCCACAACACTTGTATTGAAATAAAATAATGAAATAGTGATGAAATTTGAGTTTTGGGGAGGGGGAGTCTAAAGAAACACAAAAGTTACAAAAATCATAAAATAATTCTTCTATGTAAACTACTAATTCCGCTTCTAGGATCTTTTATTTATAGATGAAACATTACACATTGTGTAATTTAATTCATGTCATTTAATTATAAATGCATTTAATTATATGTATCTTTTGTATCTATGCATCTCTCATGCATATCTCATCTTTCGTTTGAATGTTTGACTAATTTCATGATGTGAATCCATGTCTCACAGTTTGTATCTTCTTTCCATATATATCTTCTTAGAGGATATCTCATTTAACTAGTTCATGACGCATATCTCCCACTCGCATTATGTAATGGATATTATTATCCCAAACTTCATGACCTGAATCCCAGCTTGTTTCATAATGTATCACATCTCGTGAGACATTATTACATGAAATTACATATTCATGAATCATTATAAGTTATATATAAACATATATTAAATGTTATTTTAATTATAAACTTTGTATCAAATAGTGCATGATGATATTAACATTACACGATGTGCACAAATGGTGAATGTTATTAACTCATAATGGGTGAAATAATCTATAAATAAACAATATATCCAAAGTAAATAAAAAAAATGAGGGATATTAAAAGAATATAATAATAATATGTTTATTAAATTGTTTACTAATGTTTATATGTTTTTTTATAAGAACCTATAATTTCATCAATTAAGTAAGGAAACCAGGTAAGATGTTTTTATTCTCAACTTCCCATCATTGATATATGTCTTAATGTTAGGAACCAATTTCTTATTTATATTGCTTATAAACTCACAAATAATATATTTTCTAATAATAGATTTTTTAATACAAGGTATTCCTAAAACCATGGAATTTTAATGTTTCAAATTTATATTGATTCAACAATTACTATAGAAATAAGAGTTTTAATAAGTCAATTACCTTTCATTGAGTTATAATCTTTTTTACTGAACATTATCTTTTGAAGTAAGTTATAATAATATCAATTATTAAATTTTATTATAAACCCTATTTTATTTGGGAACTTATGTTTTACCTTCATTATTTCTTCCATAATTATATCTATTCTATAGTGTGAGATTGAAAATAATAATTCCCATATTTTCTAATAATATTTTCCTTTCATTGTCCATATTTTCCATTCTCAAAAACTTTTTCCTTATTATTTTGAAATCTATTTTTTTTATATCTATTGATCATCATATTTCAAATTACATGTATTTAAATTTAAGTCTTACCAACTCTTATTATGAAGTGCTTTTTGACAAAAGTTTATTCTTTATATAAAATGTTATCTTAAAAATTAGATTTTCTTATATAATAAAATTATTCTCACAATTTTCTTTATTTCAGTAATATAATTTTTTAAAAGTATCCTTCATAATTTATAGAAAATATCATAGAAATGATTTTATACTCCTTTTTAAAAAAATTACAAAATTTTCATAGAAATTTTTTTTAAATAGTTTTTATTATAATTTTTTATATATATCTAAAATATTTAACTCTAATGGAGTTTGGTTTCATTATTCACTCTGTATGTTCTCTTATAATGTATTTTATTAGAATGCCCATGTTTTTCTATCGTATTATTTTAGTTTTGAATCTATTTTATGCGATTCAAATTTATAATTCCATGAAACACATTTTTATTTCTATGGGTTATTTTATGATATAATTATTTTATTTCAAGTGGAAAAAAATATATATACAATTATATGAGTGGTAATTTTATTTAATTCTAAAAAAATGTGTAAAGAGTTATATATCTGGAGGTAGATATAGAAAATGAATTTTTAAGAGAGTATTTAGGATTAAAAAGGTTAAATATGGTGGATGTTAGTTATACTAAAATATTTATGTTCTAACTGGTTTGAGAGTCATCATGTTTCCAATGATAAGGAATCTGATGGTTATGATTGTGTCCTTGTATTTCCTATATTGGATGAATCATAAATTATGTTCCATATTGTTTTTCTTATTCAATGGTAATGTTTTGATCATTTGAGGTTTTATTTCTATCCTTCATGCCTATGGATACATGTTTTATGATCAATGATTTGTTTTTTATGAATCTTATTTTGTTTTTTTATTACTCTTATATATTCAACTTATGTTCACTTTTGATATTTGATGATTATTGATTATATATTCCCTTACCAAATATCTAATCCCACCACTTTTTGTGTTTCCATTTCCCCATTATATGAATAAAATAAATTTATATAATATCTAGAAGGATTTCATATGTTGTGAATATGTGGGAAATGATTGTTTCGCGCGGAATCCGGGGATGACCTCCTGGACGGGAGATTCAAACGTTCCGATCGGTTTCTAACGGGTTTGTTCGTAGAACCGGAAACATCCAATGATTCCACATCCGTTTGGACCTACGTTCCAAAGGCAGGCGCTCATTAGCTTGTGGGCTAATGAGGCTTAGGAATTTGCATTGGTCGAGAGGATGGGAGGTCGGACTCATCACACCTTTTTGAGGGGAATTATTGTCTACTCCGGGACTCTCTTTATAGATTTAAGTTAAGTTCGTGAATCCTTATTACATTACCAAGTATAAAATGAGCTTTCCTTTAGTTTTAACAATCAATGATTAAATATGCAAGAAATTTAGAGAATCTTTTATATGTATTCGAGGTTCTTCATCAATATAGAATCATCTATATTTTTTTAGAGATTCTTGGTCAATGGTATCCTTCAAAACATTTATATAAAAGTCTCTTGGTCATTTTGATGACCAGGCTGGTTTTAAAGCCACTCAGTGGGGCACTTGAAGTTTATCGTCATTCAGAAGGACAGAGATTATTTCAATGTTGGGATCGAACCCATAAATGGGCTTCCTACGTATCCTTTGTTTTTGAAAAAAAGGAATCAGAACCCACGTAGTTCGAGGAATGGGATATGATGTTTTATGATTGATGGCTCAAAGATGAATGTCATAATTACTTTTACACTCTAAGCTCACGTGAGTCATGCTCGGTGTGAGAAACAAGAGGTATTGGTAAGATTTAGACCATTGAGCCGTAAAAGATGCAATCATAAGAATTTTGTTTTGGGGCTTATGTATAGATGACTGCCCAGATAGGAGAAGGTTTAGGATTTACTTTTAGGGAGAAAATCCAAGAACAGGGTCCACAAAGTTATATGTGCTTCATGGAGATTTGAATACTCTAATCTTGGGGCTTACTCCTAAGGAGGATGCCCAAGTTAGGAGGGGACTTATGATTGGGTTTTATTCCTGAAAAGGAAACCCAAATCAAAGAAAATTTGTGACTAGTTAAGAGAAATTTTAAGAGACTTGGGGCTTACTCTTAAGAAGGATGCCCAAGATTTATGACTAGGACTTATTCCTGAGAAGGAAGCCTAGGTTAGGGGATTTGGGGCTTACTCCTGAAAAGGAAGCCCAAGGTTATGACTGAGTCTTTATTCCTGAAAAGGAGACCCAGGTTAGGGATTAAGGTTTGGGGCTTACTCCTGAGGAGGATGCCCAAGATTAAAGGACTTGATTGGGGCTTATTCTTAAGAAAGATGCCCAAGATTTATGACTAGGACTTATTCCTGAGAAGGAAGCCTAGGTTAGGGGACTTGGGGCTTACTCCTGAAAAGGAAGCCCAAGGTTATGACTGAGTCTTTATTCCTGAAAAGGAGACCCAGGTTAGGGATTAAGGTTTGGGGCTTACTCCTGAGGAGGATGCCCAAGATTAAAGGACTTTATTGGGGCTTATTCTTAAGAAAGATGCCCAAGATTTATGACTAGGACTTATTCCTGAGAAGGAAGCCTAGGTTAGGGGACTTGGGGCTTACTCCTGAAAAGGAAGCCCAAGGTTATGACTGAGTCTTATTCCTGAAAAGGAGACCCAGGTTAGGATTCTCTCATCTTAAAGGATGAGGTTGAAATGAATGAACTCTCAATCTTTGGTGACATAAAGATGTTTAAATCACTGGGTGTTTGAGAGGTATTTCACAGAATTCCTTTCAGATAAGGATGTCAAATCATGAAATCATGCCATAAATGGCTTTTGAAGAGTATCTTGAAGACTGAATCTTGAATAGGAAGGGTGAAATGGCTTAAGAGGGGTAAAAAATGGGCAAGATGGGCACCCAAAAAGCTAGGGGCGCGCAAGTCTTGAAGGTCGCGCAAGTCCTGCGTCGGCGCGCAAGTGTTGGTCGCGCAAGTATACTTGCGCGACATGAGGGATACTTGCGCGATTTTCAACCAGAGTTGAATTACTTGAGCGACTCTTTATTAAACCCTTTCGCATCCTCTTGAGGTTCTTCCAGAGAAGGGACGCGCAAGTTATATTGAAGGAATTAAGTTGGCGCGCAACTGTTTGATAAGTTTCAACACTTGGGCCTTCCTTCTTCTCTTTAGATCTTCCATTCTAGGAAAGAAATTACCTTAGAAGTGTTCCGGAAGCTTTGAGAAGAGACTTGAGCGTCGGGAGCTTTGATCCGAGTTTCTGGAAAGAGATCCTCACGAATGGGGGGCCCACAGGGTCTATTTATAGGCAAAAGAAGACCCCGGGCGGTTACTGGGCGGTTACCAGATCTGTCGCGCAAGTCCCTTGCACGACCATGAGGGGTCGCGCAAGTGTTGAGGCGGCGCGCAAGTGTACTTGCGCGACCAAGAGGGAACTTGCGCGACCTATGGGCAATGTTCTCCTTTTTCATCCCTTTGTCGATTTTTGATGTTTCTTCAAAGGATTAATCACTTTGAGCTCAGATATTCCCTTTTCCGAACTTTAGATTCCGTGACGAAAGGAGCGTCAACAAAAGTCCCCCCTCAGAGTTGGATCCGGAGAGAAAATGAGGATTTGACTCTGAGGAAATCGAATCCCTCTAAAGTAAAAGGGCGGCGCGCAAGTCTTCAAATGCACAGAAGTCGGCGCGCAAGTCTTCGTCGCGCAGGCATTGAGCACTTGGGATGCGGCGCGCAGATGCGGCGCGCAGATAGGCCCCCTGGCCTATAAATACACGGCTTCCGGCCGTAGATGGCATCTGAAGTTCCGGATTTCTCGAGCTCTCGCCGCGCAAGTCTTCCTCGTCGCGCAAGTCTCTTGTTTTCGCTGTTTCTTCGCTGCCGCGCTACTCTCAAGGTAATAGGGCTTGCGCGGTAATACTTGCGCGACCAAAACTTGCGCGGCACATGTACCACTTGCGCGACATCTCCATACTTGCGCGCCTTAATGCCTTAGCCATTTTTTTCAAATTCTTTCACAAATTTTATGAAAAATAAAACCCATTTAAGAGTTTAATTTATTCAACTCCTGTGCAGATTCAATGGCTCTTAGACCTGGATTACTTGATGAACTGGCTAGCAAGCGGATAGATGATATGATGAATATCATTTTCCCTGATTACTATACTGTCAAAAACAGCACTCTTCCAGATTTGGCTAAGTATCTGAAGAAATATCATTACGACTTTCCTCACTGCACTTATCTACCTTTGTATGGTCATGGTCATCTGCAAGAAGTCATTATTCCAGAAGTAAAGAATTATCTTCCATTTTCTTGGTTTCAGAATTATACCAATTTTGCTTCAGCAAATATCTCAGGCGGAGGAGTATTTCAAACTGCTAGAACAGTAGAGAAGGCTTATGTGATGCATCATAGCCCTTGCACACCAGATCTGAAAAAACATACACATGAGCTTCAACCACATTGTCATCCTTCAATCTTCCGAGATGCTCAGATGGATCAGTCCAAAGGCTGGAAGAAAAGTTGGGATTTCCGCCCTGGGGGAGGTGTGAAGCCAACTTGGATGTGGGCATACTGAGTGCGACAGACTTGCGCAGAGTTTATTGAGGATCTGAAGAGAGCTGCAATATATGAAGCTGTTTGGGTTGGGCAGACATATATTTACAGACATGATATCTTCGTGCCAGAGATACTCAGCCACTGGAGTCCAGCGACTAATTCTTTCCACTTGACTCATGGAGAAGTAGGTATCAGTTTGTGGGATGTCCACAAGATTTCAGGATCTCCAATCTTGGGCGACATGTATGATGAATTCATTCCTCCCAAGGTGACTTGGAATGATCCAGAGAAGACTCCTGCTTTGGCTCGAGAATTATTCAAAATCTTTCACAAGATCAAGAGTTCAGAGACCTCATTAACTCATTTCAGAAAAGATATCCATCCGGAAGAATGGATGAAGGTGTTTCTTACTGAGAAGAAAGGGATGGAGCCAAAGGAAAAAGGATCCAAGAAAAACAAATCCAAGGATACCCGGCCCAGACGTCCTACCACTTGCCCAAAACCTGAGAAGAGAGGAGCTCCTGGAACATTCTGGCCAACTCTAGAAGCAGGAGAGTTTGAAAAATGGGGCTATGAAGTGAATCAAAGAATTCCAAAGAAAACTCGTCTGGCGGGTTTCTTGGCAATGTGGCTCAGTATTTACCTCTTGCCGGTCAGGGATTCGAAGGGAGGCGTTAGGCCAGGGACCTTCGTCATTGCGGCCAAGTTAGCTGAGGGAAATATGGTTGGTTTAGCCACCCCCATTTTAGCAAAGATCCACAGGAGTTTACTTCACGTCTTCCAGGGTAAATCTCCTTTAAGAATAGTGGGACCATTCCAGGTTTTGTGGGGATGGATCGCCACTCACTTCAGGACTTACAATGTACAGAATGGATTACAAATTCCTGGAAGCTCTTACAGACCATCAGTGCAAGCATTCTCTGGAATTGCTCCATTAGATGTCAATGGTTATGACATAAAAGTAAGACTAAGCATGTATAAGGAATTCAACTTCTTTCCTTATGGAAGTCCGCCATCTGGGCGGTTTGTTGATGATGGGAAAGCCCCTTTGGATTTGAGGGCATACATGCTAGCTTGCAGGGATGGCGTGTTAGTAGCCAGGATTGATGGAGAAATCATATGCGAGGCCTATGCTCCATATAGATTTGCACGCCAATTCAAATGTTTGCAACAGATTGTTGTATCCCCTCCAGTACATTTCAGGTTAGAGCAACATCCGATGGTTGCTCGAAAACTATGGTTGCTGACATCAAGAGAGAAGACTGGGGCAGTATTTGATCTACCAGTTGAAAAAGCGGCACATTATCTGACTACATTTTATGCCGAACACTGGATAGCATCATACCCCAAAGGGATATTGAATCATCCTGTATATCAAGTGGGAAAGAGGAAGAGGACTGTAGAGAAAGAAACTCTTCCTCATGAAGGTGATGCTTCTCCTCCTGAAATAGGTTCAACAGACTCCTCCTCTAGAACTGATTCCTCGGATCATCATGATGGGGATGATGAGGCACAACCGGCAGCAAAGCGGTTTCGTGCCCGATATAATCCTCCGGCCAGAGTTAAAAGACCAACTCCATCAGCTCCTGGTGAGTTATTTGATTGTAATAACTTCAATCACTGCTACTTTATAAAGTAATAAGTCTCACTTTCTTATTCTCTATCTGTAGTTGCAGGAGTTGGGAAGAAATTAAAATCAAAAATTGTAGGACCTTCCTCACAGCCTTTATATCTAAGACCAGAGGCTGTTCAGTTATGGCAGAGCTTATACTGTGATACTGAAACCGCCTGGCTAGATTTGTGTGAGGGTCTACAACTTCCTGGGATAGGATATCTTCTAGCTTCCAAAGACCTTCAATACGGAGATAACCCCAATGAAGTGCGAGCTTACATCAGAGAGCTGGAAATGCTCATATATGCCACTGATAATTCGGTTCCTATCACCAGGCGGGTGAAGGAAATGATTGATCGTGGCACAACTAAGGGGGCTGGTGGTTCTGGAGATGAGGAGTGGCAAGAGTACGTGGCTCCTGAAGATGTAAGTTTTCTTTCCTTATTTTCTTTGCAACTTTATTTCAGTTGAAGCTTTGTTACTTAAGGAAGTTATTTTCTTCATCTTGAAGCTTGCAAAGAAAGGGACCGGGGTTCCTTCGCCACAATATAGCCCTGGTGGTACCGCTGTTGGGGCTGCTGCTGATTCTCCTCGCGAACCAGGCGAGATATCTCCAGGCCAGCAGGCCATGAATGAGGCACTGGACATAGCCTTTCATTCGCCAATCCAAGTGCCAATAAAGGAGACAGCTGAAACTCCAAAAAAGCAAAAGAAGCCAAGGCAACGAAGGAGGAAATCCTTAGCTAAACGTTTCATTAGCAGTGGTAAGTCCTTCGAACAATCATGATTTTATACCCATAATCATATGGTTAATCATATTTCTGAGGATTGCAGGGGCTTCTTCAATTTCCCCCTTGAGGGAAGGGACTGATCCTTCTTCAAAGGCCGTGGAGGGTGCTGTAGAACAACCACAAACTCAAGCTGACTTGGTAGCTCCTGGAGAAGAGCTGCCATCCATTCCCAGTATCCCTCCCACTACTGAAGATGCTGTCCAGGGTCAGGGGTTGCAGGGCATAAGTCAGCAAGAAGACATAGCAAATGCTCCCACTGGTGAGACTAACCAAGATTCTGAAGTATCATTGGATGAAATGATGAATCAAGGAATGACTTTTGAAGAATTTTATGATCATGCTAGATTGTCATGTGATTTAGAAGACCTTGGGCGTGAGTGTTACCCTTCGCCCAAATTTTTCTTTTAAAAGAAAATATTTCTAACCATGATGTAAAATAATATGCAGTTTCTTCCGTAGAAGCTGCTGAACTGCCAATGCCTGAAGAGGGTGTGGACACTGATGTCAACCCTATCATTGCAGAAACATTAGCTCAAGTAGAGCTAAATCCAATAAACTCTCCTGAGACCCATCTTGAAAATCCTGTTGAAACCGGGAAAGATGGGGAGAAGTCTTCTCATGTTACTGAACCACCATTGGGTAAGGGATAACAATATTTGTGATTGTACTTTATTTGCAATACAATCCATTCTTTTGTTATCCTTTAAGATTCAACTAAAATCTTTCAATTGATCATGTAGGGCCATCAATTGTAATGGCTAGATCCGGAGATGAGGCTTCAGCCTCTGCCCCAACGGGAATTGAAAGTGAAGAAGCCCATGTCAGAGGGGAAAGAGCAGAACGAGGCACTTCCTTAAGCATGTTAATTCCAGATTACATACCCCCTTCTGACGAAGATGTTGAATCAGATCCAGAGATGCTCAAAGCGTTCAGCTTTTCACGACGTAAGGCGTGGAACAATATATGGAACATAATATCGGGGGTGCCCTTAGAAGAGCTACCATCAAAAATTTCCCGATTGTCATCCCAATTTGTTATAATGGGATTTGGTGGTTTTGGGTATGAAAAGATCCATGCTGCAGTGAAACAGATTATCTTCAGGAGGGAGCAAATGCAGACAAGTCGCGAAGATTTGACCAGAGTGAAATTGTCAGTCAACATAGGTGAATTTGAGGCTGCGATATCCCAGGCTGAAGCTGATTATGTTGTCAAGATGAAGGATCTGAAACAAAAAATCAAAGAAAAGGTCGTCCAGCAGGTGCAACTCCAGCAACAGTTAGATGCTGTTACTGGGGAACTTGATCAGCTTAATGAATCATTGGATGAAACTCATATAAATGTCATGTAAGCCATTGCAGATGCTAAGAAGGCATTTCAGCAAGCTGAAAAGAGTGAAGCTGGTCAAGTGAACGAGCTTCAAGCAACTGTTGATAAGGCTCAGGATGCTATACATCAAATGAAGACTTTTGTTGACAATCTCCTGTAATTTCTTGAAAAAGAGAAGAGATTCCAATCTGTGGATGTCCTTCTAACTCTTGTGTATCAATGAAAAACACTTTTGTCTTCAATCATTTGTGCTTGCATTCTTCCATTACCTGCTTCAAATTTACTTAAGCCAATGGGCTTAGTAAGCATAGTTTGATTTTTACTAGGATTTTTACAAATAACCCTACAAACTTTGAATCTTTTAATTGCTCAATATTAGCTAAATCATACAAAAAATGTATATTTAGTGAGCTGGAACTTTGACTTTTATTCATAGTTCCTCTGTCTTTTGTGTGGGAAGTTTAAAGTCATGCAAGCCGGACAAAAAGAGGCTAATGTTTAAGGTCGAAATAGCTTTGACCGAAAAAATGGATTAAAATGGATTCAATTCCTTGATAATTTATCTGAAAACAAATTACCATACTCAAGTATGAGAGAAAATATGTAAACTATGACTTAAGAATATTTGAATCTGAGGAATGATATGAAAAAGAGCTAAATAGCATTAGAAGAAGTAGTTTCCAAGAATGAAGTTACTATTATTTAACAAAACCCGTTAGGGGGTTGAAATATGCAGGGCCACCTATGGGCATTGGCTGCATAGTCAAATAAAATAGCATCTTTTGGCTGACAAGTCTGTTATGTGGACTGTTTATGCAAGGCCGCCTATGGGCACGTGCTGCATAGTTAGGCAAAAGAACTCTCAGAAATTTACTTTCCTAGTGCTAAAAGCCAGTGAAAGTTTATGGAGATTCAAATTTTCTAAAGCATAGAGTTTGTTGTATGGAAAGAGGTACTTGAATATGGAGAAGATATTTTCAAACAAGAATATCGAAGAACTGGATGAATATCACTCCTACGAAGGTCTGACCCAAACGTAGGGAAGAAGAATAAACCATAGACTTGAATACTTTCAGATCATGAAAAAGGATATGGGACAAATACGTTAAGGATGGCTATTTTTGCGGATCCCTACATACTGTCGTTTAAGACAAATAAGGACAAAAGAGGCATTCTTCCCAAGAATGAAGTTACTATTATTTAACAAACCCGTTAGGGGGTTGAAAACATGCAGGGCCACCTATGGGCATTGGCTGCATGGTCAAATAAATAGCATCTCTTGGCTGACAAGTCTGTTATGTGGACTGTTTATGCAAGGCCACCTATGGGCACGTGCTGCATAGTCAGGCAAAAGAATTCTCAGAAGTTTGACATTTTTGTGACCATAAGTCATGAAAAAGGGTTATGAAGATCTGAAAATATTTAAGGTTAGGATTATAATACATAAAGATGGGTATTTTCCAATGTATATAGAGATACATAGGTCAATAAAAACCATAATCATGTTGTGGCTGGGTCCTGAATTGAAACTTGGACTTCACTACGTATCTCATAAGAATGAGAATCAAGCCATACGTAGTTCTTGAAATGCAGTTTAACGTCGTGCAGGACGAAAGGATGAGTGATCTTAGTTTTTGGGGTCATAGAATTCGGACCATAATAATGAATACACAGTGTGTGTTTTCATGAGGACTTTTCAGCCAAGGGACTGAAAGTGAAATTTGGGGTTAGGCCCAAAAGACTTGGGACTGGATTCGAGGGACACTCGAATGTTCCTACGTATCCCATAAAGATGGGAATCAAGTCCACGTAGTTCTAGAAACTACCCTTTGTACAAATTTGGTTCGTACATGTGAAGGGTGAAAAGGGACTTTAGTGCAATGATGGTTTTAACCTAAGATAAAAAGTTTAGGCATTACCATGTATGTATGTAGTCTTTTTGAAAATGAAAACCATGATTGAAAAAGAATCAATGTTAATAATGGTTCCTTCTCAAATGAGGAAATCAAAGAATATTGTAGTTTATTGTCGTACTGGACAAAAGTGTTGTATAGTTTAACGTCATATAACAAGGACGAAAATGAATCAATGTAAAGATATTGATTTCAGGGGCGGTTTCACAAATCAACATCATATGAGATGGTGGTGAACCGATGTGAAGAGATTGTTTTTTTTTGGGCTTGAACCTTGGGAGGTTGCCTACATACCCAGCCTGGAGGGCAAGGATCAAAGTCTGTGTAGTTCAATTAAAGAATGAATTAATGATCAAGTTGTTCTTGTGGACAATGATCTAAAAAAAAATGTTGTTGGGACTTACACATGGTTAGTGGCCCAAAGGGAGTGTTATGGTTGATGTTCTCTCTAAGCTCACGTGAGTCATACTCGGTGTGAGAAACAAGAGGTAATAACAACCTTAACGATGCACAGTTTAATGTCATGTAGGACATATCAAGGATTTTCTGTACAGTTTAGCGTCATGTAGTTAGGACGATGGGGACAATACAGTTTAACGTCATATTGGACGAAAGGGGGATTGTGCAGTTTTAATGTCATGCTGGACTTTTGATGATTATATAGTTTAACGTCTTTCCGGACGTGAGAGACTTTTATACAGTTTAGCGTCATGTAGTTAAGACGTCACAATTTAACGTCTTGCTGGACATATTTGCAAATAGTTTATGGTCGTATACATGGACCAGGAATGATGCAGTTTTAAGGTCATGCTGGACTGTTTATGGAACTTTTTCACAGTTTTAATGTCGTGTGGGACGAAGTTGCAGTTTAAAGTCATACTGGACCATTGCTGTATAGTTTTAGCGTCATATAGCAAGGACGAACTAATGCTGTACAGTTTAAAGTCATGTAGCTAAGACTAAGGTGAACCAATATGAGGATATCAGTTCTGATCTTTTTACAGTTTATCGTCATGCTGGACGTTGGAAGTGCCACACAGTTTAATGTCATGTTGCTAGGACACAATATAGTTTAATTTCATCTCGGACAGAATACAGTTTAGTGTCATGTAGGACAATAAGGGACTTAAAACAGTTTTAACGTCATGATGGACGATGAAAGTGCCACACAGTTTAATGTCATGTCTCTAGGACAAAATATAGTTTAATGTCATCTCGGACAAAATATAGGAACTTCTATACAGTTTATTGTCATGTAGGACAAAATCAGGGACTATGCAGTTTAAAGTCTTGCAGTTAGGACTATTGGTGCTGCACAGTTTAATGTCATGTTGCAGGGACAAAATTTAGTTTAATGTCATCTCGGACATTGAAGGTGACACAGTTTAACGTCATGTTGGACGAAGTTGTAGTTTAAGGTCATACCGGACCTTGGTGTAGTTTAAGGTCATACCGGACCTTGGTGTAGTTTAAGGTCATACCGGACCTTGGTGTAGTTTAAGGTCATACCGGACCTTGGTGTAGTTTAAGGTCATACCGGACCTTTGTGTAGTTTAAGGTCATACCGGACCTTGGTGTAGTTTAAGGTCATACCGGACCTTGGTGTATGAACCAATTGTAAGTCTTGGTTCTAGGAACAATATTTTGTGTTTATACAAAATACTTCTTCAAAAATCTGGCATTAGTTGGAGTCGTGATGTGTTCTCCATCCATTGAAATCAGAGAATACGCTCCATTGGAATAGACCTTATGTACTGAATAAGGCCCTTCCCATTTTGGATCAAGCTTGGGAGGTTTCTTTCCTGGTATCATTGGTGTTCTGAGAACCAATACCAATTCTCCCTGAATGAATGAACGAAGATGAACTTTTTTGTTAAAAGCGCGTGCTATTCGATTCTGATAGATTTCCAAGTGGTGCAAAGTGCACAATCTTTTCTCATCTAACTGTTCCAATTCATTCGAACGCTTTTGGGATTACTCATCTGTTGATAACTGATCACAAATGGCTATTCTGAGTGAGGGCAATTGAACTTCAATTGGCAAGACTGCTTATGTTCCATATACCAATAAATATGGAGTAGACCGCGTTGCATTGCGAGTGGTAGTCCGATAAGCCCATAAAGCATGATAGAGTTTATCAGGCCATGACCTCTTATCTTTATCAACCATCTTTTGAAGTATATTTGAAAGAGTCTTGTTGAAGGCCTCTATCTGGCCATTAGCCGCTGCATGATATCGAGATGAATGGTTGGACTTAATGTTGTATTCTTGATACAATCTCTTTACCTCAGAAGAACAGAAGTTGGTGTCGTTGTCTGTCAATATGGTATGAGGGACACCAAATCTAGTAATGATGTTAGACTTGATGAAGCTAACAATGCATTTAGAACTGACTTCTTTGAGAGGTACTGCCTCTGCCCATTTGGAAAAGAAATCAGTAGCAGTAAGAATGTACTTAAACTGCTTGGCCGTAGCTGAAGGGTAAGGTCCTACCACATCCATTCCCCATGTGGCAAATGGCCATGAGTATTTAGCCGTATGAAGCAACTCTGGAGGTTGATGAATGAAGTTGGCATATACTTGGCATGAATGACACTTCTTTGTGAAATTAACACAATCTTGTATCATTGAAGGCCAAAAGTATCCAAGCCTTCGAATTTGATCAGACAGTCTATGTCCAGACTGGTGGGCACCACAGACTCCTGCATGCACTTCTTTTATGACAGCCATTGTCTCTTCACCATCAATACATCTGAAGAGAACTCCATCAAAACCACGTTTGTAGAGAATTTTCTCGAGGTAGTTTGGACCATCATAAAGAGTAAAATTGACCACACGTCGCCGAATTTGTTCTCTCTCGGCTCTATCAGGTGGAAGTGTTCCATTTTGAAGGTATTCCCTGATAGGTGACATTCATCCTGTAGTATGACCATATGGTTCAGGAATGGGACTAATTTCATTAATTTCCTCTGTTCTGACTTGAACATAAGGTGAAATTGCACGACGGTTGGCAATACAGATGGTTGTCTCGTCCCGATTTGGATATGCTAAAGCTGTGGCTATATTAGCCAGTGCATCAGCTTGAGCATTTTGGGATCTTGGGACATAAGAAAATGTCGGTTCTGAAGGGAATTCCGACATTAACTCTCTGACGTAATCATACAAAGGGATTAATTCTTCTTTTCTGATGGCATAATCCCCATTGACTTGTTTGATTACCAGGTCTGAATCACCTTTTACCTTTAAGTGATTCACTTGTGCTTGAAGCGCTAACTCCAAGCCTGCAATGAGAGCTTGGTATTCAGCTTCATTATTGGTACCACCTTCCCACAACAAAAAGGAATAAGGTAACACTGCCTTATCTGGAGAAATGAGCACAATTCCTAAACCAACTTTGTTGAATTTAGGATTTTCCATTTTCTTCCCTATTGGACTTCTAGAAGCACCATCAAAATACATTTCCCATGTTTGAGGATTCTCTTGAATAGAAAAAACTTCCTCATCAGGGAGTTCGATATCTAAATATGTGTCTTCCACTGAAGGGTGTTCAGCCAGGAAATCAGCCAGAGCTTGGCCCTTAATTGCCTTTTGAGACACATACTGAATGTCGAACTGCTATAGAATAACCGCCCACCTTGCCAGACGTCCTGTAAGCATTGGACGACTAAGGATGAATTTGAGTGGATTATTACGAGATACCAATTGGACCTCGTGATGTTGCAGGTAGTGTCTCAGTTTCTGAACTGCAAAGATTAATGCTAGGCAGCATTTTTCAATACTCGAATACCGGGTTTCTGCTTCAAGCATAGTTCTACTGAGATAGTAGAGACTATTTTCATTCCCAGCATCATTCTTTTGAGCGAGAAAGGCACCCAATGATCGCTCTAACGCTGTCACATAGAGGATAAGAGGTCTACCCTCAACAGGTGGCATGAGTACTGGTGGACTTAAGAGGTATTTCTTGAGAACATCATATGCTTCTTGACATTCTTTAGTCCACTGGTAAGTGACTCCTTTCTTCAATAATTTGGTAAAAGGTAAACTTTTTCCTGCCAAATTGGCGATGAAACGCTGAATATAGGCTAAGTGTCCTTGAAGTCCTCTTAATTCTTTCAAATTCTGAGGAGGTGACATACCAAGGATTGATTTGGTCTTCTCAGGATCGACTTCAATACCACGATGGCGTACAACAAAGCCGAGGAATTTTCCTGAGGTTACCCCAAAAGCACATTTTAAGGGGTTCATCTTCAAATTATGTTGTCGAAGCTTGTGGAATATGATTTCCAAATCAGCCAAGTGATCAAAACGTTGTTTGGATTTAACCACCAAATCATCTACATAGCATTCAACAAATTTCCCTAGAAAAGGTTTGAAGATATGATGCATGGCGCGTTGATATGTTGCACCTGCATTCTTTAAACCAAAGGGCATCACCCGGTAACAAAACACACCTTGAGGAGCTCTGAAGGCTGTATATTCCTCATCTTCTGGGGCCATTCGGATCTGATTATATCCAGAATATCCATCCATGAAAGAAAGTACTTCATAGCCAGCCGTCGCATCAATTAAGAGTTCTGTAATCCGAACTGGAAAATCATCTTTGGGACAATACCGATTAAGATCTCTGAAATCGATGCAAACCCTAATTTGTCCGTTCTTTTTCTTTACTGGGACAATATTATCCAACCACTTGGGATATTTAACTTCTCTGACGAAGTTATCTTTGATAAGCTTATCCACTTCAGCCTCGATTTTGGAAGCATAGGTTGGGTGTGTTCTTCTCGCGGCTTGCTTGAATCCTCGATGTTCTTTTGGCAAACCCAAATGATGGGTGGCAACATCAGGATCAAGGCCATGCATCTCTGTATAATTCCAAGCAAAAATATCTTTATTTTGCTTTAAAAAAGAAATATACATCTCTTGTTCTTCAAGGGTCATGGCCGCACTAATTAAAGTGGGGCGTGGATCTTTCTCTGTACCCAGATTTACTTCTCTGAGTTCATCCACAGTGGTAGAGATACCCTCTTCAAATGCTGGAGGAGCATCTCTAAGATCTTCCTCTTCCTCTTCATCATGTGTTATATCTTCCGTTTCTACTTGCAAAGTAGATGAAAAAACGAAATTCTCATGATCATAAGAGATGTCAAAATTTTCACATTTTGAAGAAGAAGCTTCCATTTCCGTCCCTATTGATGAAAAAGGGTCTTCTTTGGGAAATAAAGAGGAGATGATGGATTGAGAATCGACATCAACATTCACCTCTGGTGTTGCTATAACTTCTTCTGGCCTGATTAGCGAAGTATAGAATTGTTGGATTTCAGCAGACGAAATGAAAACGTCACCACTTATGCTTTCATCATTGCTTGGTAAGTTACCAATTTCTCCCATGTTGTCTGGCTCGATTGCCGTAATTGACATTATGGATCTTTCCATAAGAGTATTTTGATTTGGGCCTATTTTGTCAATTTGACTGATAGGTAACACATAATCTGTACTCACATGTGAAAATGGATTTATTGGAATTTTTTCCAAACCATATGGAGCATTAACTTTGGTAATTTCCTTCATTGTAGATTTTTCTCTTCCCTTCATGTGATAAAATTCCGCCTCAATGTATTGAGACTCACATGTTTTGAAAGGGGCCTTATCACCATATAATGTTCCAACTTGACCATCGAAACAGTATTTGAGACATTGATGGTATGATGACGGAATAGCTGCATGCTGATGTAACCAGGGTCTTCCAAGCAAGATATTGAAAGCTGAGTCTTGATCAACAATCATGAAATCTGAATTGGAAACAAGATCTCCAAACTGAGTTCTGAGCGTAACTTCTCCCAGTGGTTCTTGTTCATTTTTATCATATCCTTGCAACATCATGGTAGAAGGAGATAAATCAGATTCCGTGAGGCCCAATCGACGAAGTGTGCGAATGGGCATGAGGTTGACTCCTGAACCATTGTCAATAAAAGCTCTTCGAACATCTATACCATTGACTTTTCCAGATAGGTACAAAGGTTTTATGTGCCCATGCACAACATCATCTTCATCTTTATCAGTAAAAGATATCACTGCATGGCATTCTGCAGGATTATTCTCTATGTGATAAATTTTAGCTGCAGCAATTTCAGCTTCAAACTCCTGAGGACTTGACAAAGCTTCGATGAGTGCTTTCCGAAGATCTTTTGATAGATTCAAAGCATCCAAAATTGATAATTTGGCTGGTACTTGGGCCAAGTGTTTCAATATATCATACTTTTGATCTAGAGGCCTGCGTTTCCCAATAGGAATATGTGGTTTAGCAGGTATCTTGGAAGCAGATGCTTTGGAAGCTGATGCCTCTTGTATTGAAGTTGGCAACATCTTTGGTTTTGGAAAATTAGACTGATTAGATCCATTTACTTGCTGAGATAAAGAAGATGGAACATTTAATCGGTCTTCCAAAATAACTGTGCCGAAGCTGAGTTGGCCATTGGCAGAAGAACTTGCTTGTTCATTTTGAGCTCGCTGAAGGGCTCTACCACGAGTTTCTGCTGCATATACAGTGCTAGCAGGGGTAGAATTAGAGTAGTGGCTTCGGAAAGATCCACATCTTCCCCTATATCCTGAACCTCTAGAACTTCCTCGGGTTCCTTTATTTGATACAGGGAATTCAGGCTCATCAAAACTGGAATATGAATCTGTTAATTGAATCATATTAACAGAACCAAAGATCAATTCTTCGTCTGATAAAGACTCTGCCAAGTTAGCCTGTTTAGGCTGTGCCGTTTGGTGGGACGGTGCCCGTGGCTTTGAAGTAGATGGCATGAAATCTGCCAGAGTCAAAGACAATTTAGGCTTTGATACATACTCATCTTCTCCTGATTCCTCTTTCTTCTTTGAATTGCGCTGCCCTTTTGAGGATTTGTCTTTTGATGGAGGCTTTACTGCAGCTTTTGTAGGAGACACAATTGGCTTCTTCAATTGTATTCGAAAAATGGAATGGGTCCGATTGATTGTCTTTCTGACCATCCAATCATCATATTTTTTCGCAGTTTTGCTTTTGACTTCCTGCCACTCGCCTCCTTCCTCTGGATCTGTAGCGGTAATACACGCTACATGAGCTGAAGAACCCTTCAATTTGACTTGTCCCAAGTCAACCATCTTTTGTAGGAGGTCTTTAAAGACAAAACACTCCTGGATGGGATGCCCCAACATTTGATGAAAGGGACAATAATTGGGACGGTCTTCATCTCCTTCCTTGTTTGGTCTCTTCGGCACTGGTAATTGAACCAAATTATTTTCCAGAGCTGAAATGAAGTAACCAGGAACTTGCTCACTTCGGAAAGAGTATGTTTTACTCTTCATATCCTCTAATTGTTTTCGTCGTTGATCTTTTTTATCATTTGGACGAAACAGCCTTTGTTGTTGGCGCTCAGGAGGTGGAGCCCTTCGAGAAGATGAAGATTTTGAAGTAGAAATAGGTATAGGTGCCTGTTTAAGCATAACTGTAGCAGTTTCTGCTTTACCCATTCTTCTTCCTGGAGCTGATGGAATTACACGAGATTTAACCTTAGCCTGCATAAGGGAATCTTCAATCTGTTGAGCGATTGAAGTAAGGTCTCGAAACCCTCCTTTGTATTTCACAGGGATCAATAGCGTGCGTAATTCGTCACGCAAATTTGCCACACAGATTGGCAATAATTCCTCCTAAGGGAGTGATAAACTCAAGGAATACGTTAATCCCTTCCAACGAGCAATGAAATCAGAGACTCTTTCATTCTTTCTTTGCTTGCAGTTTGTAAGATCGAAAACTGTCGTTTTTGGCAAAGTTGAGCTGAACTGAAGAAGGAATTTTTGACGAAGATCCTCCCATCCGATGACTGACCGGGATTGCAAGCTTGTATACCAGACAAAAGCTGGTCCTTGCAAGGTTCGCACGAAGCATCTGAGTTTCACTGCTTCTTGTTGCTCTGGAGTTCCCATCATAGGATCACAACAAGACACGTAATGCGTCAAATGTTGTTCAGGGTCACCTGATCCATTGAAAGTAGGGAAAATAGGGTTTCCAAAACTGGATGGAGGAGAAATTGAATCTACCCATTCAGGGTAAACTTTCTTTCCAGGTTGAACTTGCGCCCGTTTCCCTTCCATAGTTTCTAACCGAGCTGTTAAGGACTCAATAGTAGTTATTAACTTTTGAGAAACGTCAGGTTGAACTTGGTTTTGGGTAGGTGCAATGAATGGAGCTTGGACAGCCGTGGAGGTTGGTGCTGCAAATAATGGTAGTGCTGCCAACCGTTGTTGCGTTTGACCCATAGGATTAGACCTCTGTGGGTGTACTGATAAAGGAGGATATTCCTGATCCATCTCAGTAGTTACAACAAATTCCTTCGGCTGTCGGACTTCAGTATTCTTAAGAAGAAGACTACTCTGAAGTAGTTCTGCATTCAACCTTCTTAATTCTTTCATTTCTTCCTCCTGTTGTGCAAACCTTTGCTCTAATGAGAGCGATTGACCTCCTTCAGAGGAAGGGTGAGAAGTAACCTGATTCTTTCCTTTCCCCTTATTGGATCCTTTTCGGAGAGGGGGAAGTGGGTTACTTGAAGGAATACCCAGGTTTTGGGTAAGCCTTTTATTACGTGTGCGCACACCTTCTTCATTTAGGTCTGTGTGCGCAACTTCTTGAGCAGGAACCTCTTCATCTGATCCCTCTGATTGAGCCTCATTTGGTGAATCAGCAGCAACGACAGTGATGACATTAATGGATGCATATTTCATGGAATCCTTTCTATCAGCATTTCTGTGATATTGTCTCCTTTTATGTCCATGATAAGGCATGGCATTCCGTTGACTTGACCCCTCAGGAATTTCTTGGAGAACCGTCACTCGGAGAGAATCTCCTGACATCTTGGCTCTTCGTTCCTCTTGAGGCTTATTCCCTAATCGAGAGAATACTGACTTTCTCTGAGGGAGGGATTGAAGATTTGAAAAAGTCCCCAGTCCGGTGGACTGGGGGTGTTCCTGTTGCTTCTGCTCAACTCCTCGAATCCCATTCGTTGATTCTGAGGGTTGGGTTAGAGAAGTCCCCAGTCTGGCAAGCTGGGGTATCTCTTGACATGCTATGTCTGAGATCTTCTTGAAATCTCTCTTGATCTTGCGGATCTTAGTTCGGAAATTAGCTGGATGCATTAACCTGTATCCACTTTTATCACCTGGTTCAACAGACCGTTGGATGATTTCCGAAACTTCTGTCATTTGATGACGTGTTTGCTCCAGACGAGAGGCTTGTGCAATATTCTCGCCTGCTTGATGTAGGAGCAATTCAACAACCTGTTCTCTATATACTTGACTTTGAGAGGAACTAGTTGAAGCTTGATCTCGAGCAAGATTTTGATTATGAACAAAGCCCATTGACTGTGGCCGGCCATGGGCAATAACATTGCATGAGACCATTTTCGGCGGGCTCTGCTGACCGGAAAGCACTGTGAAATGTAGTGCTCCGTGAATACCCCATCCTCTGATATGAACATTAGATGGAGCATTGGAAATTAACTGACGCAACCTTCTTAGTGCGCCAAGGCATGAACGTTGAAGGGTTCTCTGTTGCTTTTCAGCCTTCGGATACCGAGAGACTGATAGAGATGCCAAATCAATCTGGCGTTGTAACCCTTCTATTATCTTAAGATGATTTTCATATTCATTGTAAGATAATACCTTCTTCTTTAATTGACAAAGAGTTTTCCATATGTTAAGACAAATATCATGGATTCCATCATCCGTCAACATCTTTGGAATGTCATACTGTGAATCAGCCAAAGGCTAAAACATGACTGGTACATCACCTTTTGCCAGTTTTTTCCTCATGTTCAACATTTCCTCTTTATCATTAAATGAAGATTCTTCTACCTGTTTGGACCAGAGTTGGTGTTTCCTTGTTGCTTCATCGGATTCAACAAGATTGGTAGAGGAATCACTATTCATGCTGGAAGATGAATGACCCAGGGAAGGTTCGGAAAATAACCTGAACCCCAAGCTATCTTCTGATGGAGAAAGAGTTTCACCTGCCGATAGTAAAACTTCAGACATGACTGGTTTTACGTTTGCAAGTGCCTCGAGATAGGAGGGCTTTCTCGTCACTACATTGCCTTCTGAAGAATTTTCGAGACAATGTGAATCACTACTGCGGAGAGGACTTTCGCAGCGAAGTTCGTCACCATGAGGAGGACCTTCATGATGGGTTACAGCAAAAGATGAGATCTCTTGCTCCTTGGTCTTCTGACCACACAGAGGGTTCCTGTGGTTCTCATCTGAAGAAGAAACTTCAAGATTGGCCGAATTTTCATGAAGCAAGTCTTCATGAGGAAGTGTCTGTTGAAGACCTTCGGGATTAATGTTCCTGTTATTGGGAACTGAGGGAGTAGAATCTTGAATTCCGACAGATAAATGTCTGAGGGCTTCAAGAACTCCAACATCGAGCAAGGCCTTGTTGCAGATTGGCCTTTGATCTCCTGACTGTGCTGGGCGGATATTTTTCTTAGATGCCTTCTTACTCGCTTTAGAAATCACTTGATGACGAAAGTGATTGCTCTGAGCAGGTGTATGTGCCTGATCAGGAAAGATGGTCAGGTTAGGCTGACGATCATCGCTCAAATCAGGTGTATGTGCCTGACTTGGTTGTCCATATGATATGGGGGAGTAGGCCCCACAACCCTCTTGGACTGGAACAGATGTGTGTGTCTGTTCCGGAGTGAATTGTTGATGTGTCACTCCACTGCTAGGGATAGATTTATGTGTCTGTCCCTGAGATGATGCTGAAGCTGTTATGATATCCTGGCAAGCATCCAGAATATGAGCAGGAATTTGCTTCTGCTCTTTCACCATTGACAAAATATGTTTGGTGACTTCAGCCGCCGGAACAGGGATATACGTCCATTCCGGGCTTGGAGTAGGTGTATGTGCCTGCTCCTGTCCTCCTTTTCCTGTCAGTGAATCCTGACAGTACTCAAGTGTGGAGGCAGAGAGTTTAGTCTGCCTCCTGTTTGTCGTCGGGGCTTTCTGACTGACTTCTCTGTGCGCTACCAAACGAGACTGTTGGTAGACTTGATTAGTATTAGCAGGTGTATGTGCCTGCTGATTACACTTCGCCAAACGCGGTTGACGAGATCCATCATATGTAGTCAGACGAGCCTGCTGACTAACTGCTGATGTATAAGCAGGTGTATGCTCCTGCCTATGGTACTCCGCCGGAATTGCCTGGCGGGATCGGCTTGATGCTGCCAGACGAGTCTGCTGGACAGCGGGATTAAAACGAACAGGTGTGTATGCCTGCTCGTTATTTGCCACCAAGTTAGGTTGGTGGACTTCTCCGGAGATGACAGGGATGACAACCTGCCTATTGTTAACCGGGTTCCGTCTCTGGCGATTCATCTTGCCTGCTCGGGTTCGAGGAACCTGAGCTGAACGCCTGGAGTCGGTACCCTCATCATGTTGAGGGCGCACTACCGCACGAGTCTGGCGGCGATTATTGATGGGAGCCCTTGATAAGGACTCCTGTCTCTTTGAATTAAGGTCCAGCGGGACCCGCTCATTCACTTCCTCGGAGTAAGGGAGTGAATGGAAATTGCGTTCCGGGGATAACGACCCGAAACGGTTGGAGACGGTAGTCAGCACCGTCTGCTTCTTGATTGCTGGTCGCCGTTGTCCGGACGACCAGGTAGAATTGTTAACTTGGAGGGCTTGACGAGCGGCCTCCAGAGTTGGGATAGTACCGTTGCGACGGTACTCCTTAACCAGTGCATTAGAAACACAGCGTTGAAGATGCTGAGTTGGTGATGTCATCCTCAGAGCGGATGACGTTCCAGCAGGAGTAGCAGCATTGGTTTTCACAGCAGCAGACCTCACAGTAGAGGTGTTCCCAGCAGCAGTATTCACAGGGGTGAATTTAAGGAAAGCCATTTTTGTAGAAGATCTTGAAAAAGGAGTGCCTGTTCCATGTAACAGACATAATCAAGATGAATCCAGCCACTGCATCTTTTGTATGAGCATATGTCAATGATTGCCTTGTTGGCCCAAAGGGCCTAACAGATAAGAAGAACATCACTTTAACTTGGTTAAGGATTCACGTCGGGTTCACCATTTTTGTTTCGCGCGGAATCCGGGGATGACCTCCTGGACGGGAGATTCAAACGTTCCGATCGGTTTCTAACGGGTTTGTTCGTAGAACCGGAAACATCCAATGATTCCACATCCGTTTGGACCTACTTTCCAAAGGCAGGCGCTCATTAGCTTGTGGGCTAATGAGGCTTAGGAATTTGCATTGGTCGAGAGGATGGGAGGTCGGACTCATCACACCTTTTTGAGGGGAATTATTGTCTACTCTGGGACTCTCTTTATAGATTTAAGTTAAGTTCGTGAATCCTTATTACATTACCAAGTATAAAATGAGCTTTCCTTTAGTTTTAACAATCAATGATTAAATATGCAAGAAATTTAGAGAATCTTTTATATGTATTCGAGGTTCTTCATCAATATAGAATCATCTATATTTGTTTAGAGATTCTTGGTCAATGGTATCCTTCAAAACATTTATATAAAAGTCTCTTGGTCATTTTGATGACCAGGCTGGTTTTAAAGCCACTCAGTGGGGCACTTGAAGTTTATCGTCATTCAGAAGGACAGAGATTATTTCAATGTTGGGATCGAACCCATAAATGGGCTACCTACGTATCCTTTGTTTTTGAAAAAAAAGAATCAGAACCCACGTAGTTCGAGGAATGGGATATGATGTTTTATGATTGATGGCTCAAAGATGAATGTCATAATTACTTTTACACTCTAAGCTCACGTGAGTCATGCTCGGTGTGAGAAACAAGAGGTATTGGTAAGATTTAGACCATTGAGCCGTAAAAGATGCAATCATAAGAATTTTGTTTTGGGGCTTATGTATAGATGACTGCCCAGATAGGCGAAGGTTTAGGATTTACTTTTAGGGAGAAAATCCAAGAACAGGGTCCACAAAGTTATATGTGCTTCATGGAGATTTGAATACTCTAATCTTGGGGCTTACTCCTAAGGAGGATGCCCAAGTTAGGAGGGGACTTATGATTGGGTTTTATTCCTGAAAAGGAAACCCAAATCAAAGAAAATTTGTGACTGGTTAAGAGAAATTTTAAGAGACTTGGGGCTTACTCTTAAGAAGGATGCCAAAGATTTATGACTAGGACTTATTCCTGAGAAGGAAGCCTAGGTTAGGGGATTTGGGGCTTACTCCTGAAAAGGAAGCCCAAGGTTATGACTGAGTCTTTATTCCTGAAAAGGAGACCCAGGTTAGGGATTAAGGTTTGGGGCTTACTCCTGAGGAGGATGCCCAAGATTAAAGGACTTGATTGGGGCTTATTCTTAAGAAATATGCCCAAGATTTATGACTAGGACTTATTCCTGAGAAGGAAGCCTAGGTTAGGGGACTTGGGGCTTACTCCTGAAAAGGAAGCCCAAGGTTATGACTGAGTCTTTATTCCTGAAAAGGAGACCCAGGTTAGGGATTAAGGTTTGGGGCTTACTCCTGAGGAGGATGCCCAAGATTAAAGGACTTGATTGGGGCTTATTCTTAAGAAAGATGCCCAAGATTTATGACTAGGACTTATTCCTGAGAAGGAAGCCTAGGTTAGGGGACTTGGGGCTTACTCCTGAAAAGGAAGCCCAAGGTTATGACTGAGTCTTATTCCTGAAAAGGAGACCCAGGTTAGGATTCTCTCATCTTAAAGGATGAGGTTGAAATGAATGAACTCTCAATCTTTGGTGACATAAAGATGTTTAAATCACTGGGTGTTTGAGAGGTATTTCACAGAATTCCTTTCAGATAAGGATGTCAAATCAAGAAATCATGCCATAAATGGCTTTTGAAGAGTATCTTGAAGACTGAATCTTGAATAGGAAGGGTGAAATGGCTTAAGAGGGGTAAAAAATGGGCAAGATGGGCACCCAAAAAGCTAGGGGCGCGCAAGTCTTGAAGGTCGCGCAAGTCCTACGTCGGCGCGCAAGTGTTGGTCGCGTAAGTATACTTGCGCGACATGAGGGATACTTGCGCGATTTTCAACCAGAGTTGAATTACTTGAGCGACTCTTTATTAAACCCTTTCCAATCCTCTTGAGGTTCTTCCAGAGAAGGGACGCGCAAGTTATATTGAAGGAATTAAGTTGGCGCACAAGTGTTTGATAAGTTTCAACACTTGGGCCTTCCTTCTTCTCTTTAGATCTTCCATTCTAGGTAAGAAATTACCTTAGAAGTGTTCCGGAAGCTTTGAGAAGAGACTTGAGCGTCGGGACCTTTGATCCGAGTTTCTGGAAAGAGATCCTCACGAATGGGGGGCCCACAGGGTCTATTTATAGGCAAAAGAAGACCCCGGGTGGTTACTGGGCGGTTACCAGATCTGTCGCGCAAGTCCCTTGCACGACCATGAGGGGTCGCGCAAGTGTTGAGGCGGCGCGCAAGTGTACTTGCGCGACCAAGAGGGAACTTGCGCGACCTATGGGCAATGTTCTCCTTTTTCATCCCTTTGTCGATTTTTGATGTTTCTTCAAAGGATTAATCACTTTGAGCTCAGATATTCCCTTTTCCGAACTTTAGATTCTGTGACGAAAGGAGCGTCAACAATGATGAAGATTCATTATAGAGTAAGAAGTTTCTATAATTGTAGGAAACATTTTCCATGAGTTAAAACAGATTGTGTTTTTTTAGTTGATTTTTTTTAATTATCTATGATACTAAACCAAAAGTGTCTTGGGAGTTTATTGTATTTAAATACTTCCCTTATATCATTTAATTTCTAGACTACTAGTTTTGGGTTTTAATAATGAAATCCCTTTGATGGTTTTTAGTAATTTTTGGTGGGTTTTAGCTAGTTTTACATAGAGGAATGGTTATGTGAATTTCACCCTAAAAAATAAAGGGATTATGTTAAGTTTAAAATCATTTTGAAATTAGGAAAAAAATTTAATATGTGTGAAATAATAGAATTAATAAATATGAAATTGAATTTCACAGTATTCCAATTCATCATGGGATATGGTAAATAGGATTAGGTGATTCTAAAATACACTTTTAGAATTAATGTGGGTTATGATTATTTTCCTAATAAAGAATTATATTTGAAATGGGTCTGGAACTAATGTTAAACTATATTAAGATATAATTTGGGTGATACATTATGCTTATCCATTTATTCTAATATAAATTAGATTGAATTTGAAGTTATTTCAGTCATTAAATTTTACATCGGGTTACAAATAATTCCATTGTATTTTATAAAAAAATATTAGTTTATGATTTTTTATATGATTTCAACTAAATGTTCAATCATTATGGATTTGTAATTATTGAATTCCAATAAAATGTAGAACCCTATATTGAATTATTATGTGATTATGAGAGATAGGTATATAATTACATATGATTTTTTTCTTATGTTCAAAATAAAAATGAATACCTATTGAAGGAGGTTTGGTCATTCATCTGGTGTTTTTTAAATGATGGTGTCATATTATTTTATTATTTTTTTATGTATTTTTTGCATGATATATTACTTCTAAGCATTTAAATTTCTTATTTATTTGGGTTTACTATTTTTTTAGTCCTAATAAGTATATTTTTTATAACCTACACATATAACTTGTTAGGTTTAATCTCTTCTGATCAATGATAAATGTAGAGGTGAGGGACATGTGATTAATGGTTGATTAAGTAGGATGAATGAAGTGGTATATATGACCGATTGGTGCCTCAAAAAATATCCTTATAAATCTATTATTTTTTCCTTTTTTATAGATTTTTATAATATTGACCCATCAAGAAATATCATTCTTTATATATGGTTGTATAACATTATAATGTGTTCTCATTTTTTATTGAATATTTTTTTCAATCTATTTATTCCATCTTTTTTTACTATAGAAATTATATTTTTTTCTATGTATGATGTTTACTATTATTTATAATGTTATTTAATATAATTTCATAATGTGTATATTTTTTCCATATTATCATTGGACCCTCACATCTGGTTAGAAACTAGTAATATACAAAGATGATATTTTTTGGGTCATTTAGATTACATGGAATGGAATAATTTTGGATATCCTAGTTGTGGTTCATTAAGTTGGTATTATAGGATCATTTTAAATTATTTTATAATTTGATAAAAAAATCAGATATGAGTTTTTGGATAATCAGTTAAACCCCAAACATATATGTATCAAACTCTTTTGTTTGGATGTTCATGTTATTGGGTATGGGATTGTAATTTGTTTTTTCAAGATATATAATTTTTCAATTTTCATCATACATTATGTCTGATCTTATATCTATTGTATTATTATTGGATCAGGGCGTGAATTAAAAACTATACATCATATATATCACATAATATTCACATTTCATATATATGTCTGTATATGATTGATAACTTAGTTAAAAAAATAGGATTGATTATTTTAAAGAGAAAGAAATATATAAATTTTTAAAAAATTATTGTATTACAATAACATCACTTTAATTAACATATGGTCATTTTTTATTTATATTATCTCACCTTGATAACTGATTATGTTTATATAACATATGTTCATACATAAACCTAATATTGGGTCGGTTGGGCTAGGAAGCTCCTTTGTTTTATAAGGCCCTTATCTTCAAATTTTGTGTATTGAGTACCCATATGTGATTGTTTTTATTTCATTTCCAAAATAAAAAAATCTTATTCATTTTGATAGATTATTTCTTATTCATGCATTTTAAATTTTATTAATATGTCACAAAAAATACAATGATCATGTTTTTTAAATGGATTGGATGATAATTAGACATAGGATGTGGAACTAGTATAACCTATAACACTAGAAAATCTTATTGATGATCCATTAAAGTTGATTTTTCTACTATGATTATAGTCTATGAATAACATGGATAGTCATATTGAGTGTTATATATCATATATGATAGATTTTTTTCAAATTAAAAACCCACACCTATATAGTAAAGAGGTTGGTTTTGAAGCTATTGGGTTGTTGAGAAATTATTTGAAACTATTTTCAATTAGGTAGGGACACCATATAAGGGGATTTTTATTCATATATTATATTTGTTTTGAGGACTAGATAAACACTAGTGAGATCTATTGGTCGAGGTGAATCCTTATGGAACACTAAAATGTATTGTTTTAAAGACTCATTTCCTAGATAAATTTTTTTCTTATAAGTTATAAAAATATTTTTAATGAGAATTCGTGTATCATATTTAGGATAATGTCTGTAAATAACTATTCTAAATGTTATATTATCAAATTAATTCATATTTCTTTTATAATAACTGGTAATAAGACTCATTGGGTTTTATTTATTGAGAATTAACTGTGGTATATACATTGAGTTTAGGTGAATATCATTCACCAAACGTTTTTTATAACATATTATTATAGAACCTCATTATTGTGATATACCTAGTTAGAGTGTTCTTCATGAGCAGTTTTTTTCTTTTTCAAGGTCCATGTATATATCGGTTAGTAGTAAGATGTTTGGATTTCATGATTCTCACTAGGCATGTAATATCAATTAACTAATGGTCATTGTAAATATTTTTCATCACAAGTGAGATCATCTATCAAGTGTTATACATGGGGAATATTAGATAATAATAAATTATAGTATCATTAAGGCATCTAAATCATAATTATCATAACTAATTTAGTTATGTATGGAAATAAGTTTTCAACATGATAATAGTACATTTTTTTGTTGTTGAAATTTCCCCATAATGGTTAATTTGATCAATTAAGATATGGAGGTCGAAATAAAATCTAGGGGATATGATAGATTTTTCCATATAATGAAAATACAATGGGTAGTAAATTGGTAGAATACCAGTGTATGGGATCATTCATAGGTTATATTTACTACATGGGGAAAGTATACCTTGATTGTGATAAGTGGATATCAACCATATAGGGAAAAATTAAACTGTAACATATCTTATCATAGGTTCTAATTAATGTAAGATAAATATAATTTTTATGTTTTTTCATAGTTTTTGGGTAACCTCGGATTGGTTTTAGAGTATCCCATGAAAGTGAAGACCATTATTACACCCTAAGGGATGTGATCTAAGGATTTTATCAATTATATGGATTTTTTTATTATTATTTAGAATTTGAATCTATGTTTTTTTAAAGAATTATAGATAAACATATTATGATATGATACAATATATGGATTTATTAAATATTTACTGCAATCACATAAATTGTTTCATAATATTGTTCCATTAAATTCCCTGATAAGTAACTATTATACATATTTATATGTATTGTTATAATGGTCATTAAAAACCAGTGCATAGGTAGTTTTAGATCATTTTGACTTAGTTAGAGAATATTTGTTTTATTAAAAAGTGGAGAAGTGTTATTTTGAATTTAAAGATGATAATAATTATATTAAAGATATATAACATGACGATATATATGGTTTTTTGATCAAGAAGGATGTTGAGTTCACTCTCAATATTATGTGACATAGATTTAAAATATTTGTTTCACCATACAAGATGGATAAAATATATTGGTGAGAGCTGAATGACTTGCTGGTGGACTATAGAGAAATCATGATTTTTAAAAAGAACTAATATATTAATTATTTTAATATTCATTATCTTGATGGGTGATGAATGTATATGGTTATGTGTGGATTATATGAGATTAATTTTACAAAAAACATGGAATAATTTCTTATTCACCATTTATATAATGTAATTTTTCTCCTTAGGGGATCCTTGTTTATCTCAATGATTAGTCTCTTTATTGATATCATCAACCGCTAGTGAGAATAGTATGCATTCAAAGGACTACTTATAGGAGTATGTATATCTTATAAATATTCCTTGTTATTGTTCTTGGGTTATGAAACATGAAATAAGTACGTATTCCTTAATGAATGGGTTTTTTAAATTCATTTTTATTCTTTTTTATCATGGAGAACATATATATTTTGGGTATACTCCAAAACACAATAGGATATTGTTCAACATCAAGATATCATAATGAGAACACTAAGAGATAATCTACATTAGAAACAATTAAATAGTTTTAGTAATAGATCACATAGGTATTCTTCTATGGAAACATTATATTTTAGTCTAATATATTATTATACCTTACGAAGGATAACTTTTTAGATTATTTAGAATAGCTCATGACTTTATTTTAGATATAATTTTTTCTATGATTAACTTGATACTATAATAGTTTAATTTGAGAGTAATCTTTATTTTTAATGTTAATTATTTCTGTTACCATTAAGGGGTGATTTTTTAATGATTCTATATTTGTGAGAGGGCAACACATAAGCTAAATGGTATATTAATAACAAAGCACATTCAAACATTACATAATCCAGTTAATAATTTTACCTTTAATTTTGATGAAACTAGTGTTGAAATTGGATTATTATTGACATATGATCATCACGCGATCACTTATGGGTCAAAGAATATTAGGCCATAAAAGAGGAAATACACACCTCATGATTTTAAATTAGAATCTTCTATGGATTAACTAAATTTATTTTACTACTATCATCCTATCATTATATATTACATTAGCTAAAAAATTATATTGGATTTATAATTTAATATAATAACATTATAAATAGACGGTGGGTAGACTAATTAAAGTTTATATATTTCTATATTTTTCATTCCCTTGGGAAGGAGAATGGTTTCATAGACTCCTATATTAGAATGTCTTAAGGATATGATATGAAATATTCTAGAGTTTAGTAGTGGTTTGAGTTACATTTCATTGATATTCATAATGATGCCTCGATTTTTTTAAAAATAAGAATCACTGATATCGTTGATCATCATATCATAATATATTGATATTATGGAGGAGTATCATATTTCATACACTGATTACCGTGTTATGAAGGGAAGAATATATAGTTTTGAGCTAAACCATATCAGACCCTTGATGGGGTGTTATTTGTTTGAGGTTGAGTTATGGTAACAATAATATTGTATGGTTTTTGATACAGAATTTAAATTATTTTAGATTTTTTTTACCCATGTTATACTAAAATCTATAAAAATATACACTATAAATACAAGTTTCCAGGGATAAATAGAGTAATTTTGAGGTTTGTATTATAATGATTTACTAATCCGAAGGTAACGGTTGAGCACCATAGACCCATTAGTTTTTTATTTATGAACATTTTCTTAGTGAATATTAAAATACTTGATTATTTATTTAATGATGGTATATCTATTTCTATTAAATGTTAGAGATATACTAAAGGTTATCAGGTTTCTATTGAATAGAGTTTCTTATTTATTACATATCATTGAAACCCAATCTACTTATTAATTTTGAAGAATAAAAATACTATAAGTGGTGTGATTTTATAGTTTTTTGAGTAGTGCCATTGTGGATTTGGATGCCCAATAAATTTCTCATTTAAATAGGGGACTATGGAGTTCCTTTCACAGTAATATGAATCTTAGCACAATATTACACTCTTATAGTGATGGAATGTCTGAACATACTGTAGATACATTTAAGGTAATGATATTACAATACCTTCTATACATTTTTTAGTTGTGGATGAGTTATCACATGTAAAAAATCATGATATTAGAAATAGTAAGTAGGAATTTATCTTAATGTATCTTTTAAATCTCTCTATGGAATGTCATTTAAATTAAATCTACGACTCAAAGAGGTCAAGAATTATTATTTTGTTTCTAGAATTTCTGTTTTTGTCAAATCATGAAATTAATAATACTTATTTCTTTTTTGTTTATGTTGATTTTGAATTATATTAACTGTTACAAGAGCATTTATAGTCACATCTCTATATGTTTTTATTATTATAAATAGCTATCATTTATTTTAGTTTTATGTAATTTTTTAGACATTTTTATTGGTTGGTTTAATCATACTAGAGATTAAAACTATTATAATATACTATTATAATGAAAAAATTCCCTTTATTATTCTACACTTTACAAATAATTCAATTATTTTTCATTCCTCGCATAAAATAATAACATACTTTCCATTGATCAATAATCCCATTATATTGAATGTAAAATTATGATTAGAGTTGTAAACATTATTACAATCTTATTTTTTATCTTTCTCCAATTATCCTCTTCTTTATAATTACATTGATTAGTAAAACACAATAATTTTTTGAATCAAAAATTAAATCCATATAATTATTCATTTATTTATTAATCGTGTATTAATTTTCATATGGACTAGACCAAGAATTTCAATAATTAATATACTTCTATTCATTAATAGGCATCATAAAATTACAATATAAATTATCTTTTATCTTTTATTATTTTCCTTCCTTATCTTTTTTAGTTTGTTTAAGAAAATATTGTATATATCCAGATTACTCAAGGCATTATCAACAATACAATCATCTTATTTTTTAAATAAAAATATTTTATTATTCAATGGAATATTTTTAATGGATTTCCATGAAACCTTTGTAACGTTTTGTATTGATATAATTTCTACCCTTATTTTTCTATAATTTAATTCCATATAGTCTATGTATGAGTAGTGCATAGAATACTGACAAAAAAAAATTCACAATTATTGTAATGGATATGTTCATAAAAAAAATTCCAACTATTTTGGGATTCACCATAGATATAAATCTATGGTCAATCATAATAGTGTATAGTGTAACCAATCTATCTAAAAACTTTATAGTTAATCAATAGATATATCCTCTCAATTATCTTATTCATAAAATGTGAGGTGATTTTATATTTATATAAAACTCATTAAATTTGTTTTTTAGATATTTCTATAACGTTTTTCATAATTTTCATTATAGATTTAATTTAAGTTGATTTAAAATTATGAGTCCTAGTTTAGTGATATCTACTTTCATATATGATATTGTTCAATGTATATATCCTTTGGTCTTATAAAAGTTCAGTAATATTTTTTATATTATTTTCACATATTTCATAGAGCATGTTTTTTTTTAACTCTTCAAAAGTTTATCTCTTTCTTAGACTATCAACATTTAAATTAAATTTCAATTTTCTTATTTATGTGGAGTTATTTTGGTGACTCACTTTGGTATCTTCATTCATCCATATAGGTATTTTGATTAATAAAATCATATAATTCATTAACATATTTAAATATAAGTTCATATTTTTCATCATATTTTTTATTATTATGTGATTGAAATCAAAATGTAATTTTCATTTTCAATTTTCAAAAAAAAATTATTATCATTATCACTAATTACATAGAATTATTTTTGAAAAATTCTTCATGATTTTTTATAAAAAATAGATTTAGAACATTTTATTAAGGGGGACATACTACTTTATTTTGTGATAATTCAATCCTAACATCTTTTCAAGAATTTCTTCATGTTTATCATATTACAATATAGAAACCCATTCAACACATGCTGCATGAGAATGATAGTTTTCTATCAAACCTTCTTTTTTAATATTTTATTTAATTTTAGAAATGTCATAGAATTTCATCATCCATATCTTCTTCATATTTACAGTGATAATTTTTAATATTTTATATCTATATGAAATCCATCACCTCAAACAATACATTTCATTCATTATAGATTCATATATTTTTTATTTGTTGTAATTATAATTTATATATCATATAGACGTATTTGTGACATATCATAGAGTCTAAGGACAAGTTGGATACCACTAAGAGGAAGTCAATTATTTTTACACTTTTTTTATAAATTTTATTTTTTAAAATTCAACCACTCAATCTGGTTAATTTTATTAATACACTCACTATATTTTATCAATATCATATTGTGTGTAGTAGTATTATAGGATATAAAAACACACAGTATCTAAAATCATTGACTTAAGAGAAAAAATTTTGGAAGGTTGGTTAGGAACTCAAACATATACTATTCACTATCTACATAAGTCAGTAAAACTTGTTATAAACCATATTAAAAAATCTCTCATCAATTGGATAGACACCCTAGTCAAAATCCTCCAACAACTGGTTAAAGACTCCAACTCCATGATTCTTCTTCATTGATAGTATCGAGGTAGATGTATCTTCTTTGAGATAGTAATCCTCCATAAGAAAACTAGATTCCCTTTCCTTGTGTAAAATTCTCCAATGCCTTGACCTGTTGATTGGAAAAATATTATTCGACTAAGAACTATCCTAAAATCATGGGTGATTTGGGTCCGCCATATTTGTATACATATGTGGGTCTCCTTCAGGAACTATTTTCTTCTTCTTACTAGTTTATTTGATATATTGGTGTATCGGGTTCTGAAATTTTACTTTCACTAATGACACACGACCTCATAATATATATGTAATTATTTTTCTTTATAACCATCACAAACAAATTTTTCCTAAAAAATACAATTATTATTCATATTTTAGTATATAATTTATTTTATTTTAAAACAATTTTCATTTTCACCTTTGAATCATTTATTTAATTGTATTTTGAATAAGACATTAATTTTTATTTCATTTAAATTAAAAAAACCTGAAGGGTGATTTATATCATATCTCCTTATATCAAATACAAACATATTATATGGGTATTCTTAATCATCATTGGTGGTTCAAAAATACCACACTTTATGCATCTCATATATCACATAGCTTCATTAACCAAAATAATCCTAGGATTCTGGAATTAATTTTTTCAAAAAAAATTAAATTATCATGGATAAAAACATCAGACATCTCATATAAAATTCCTTCACATCTCAGGATTCTCTATTTTAATAAAACTAGTGCATAAATCATGTATCTTTTCATATCATCACACAACTTCATTTCTTAATTACTAAATAAATTGGACATTAATCCATTAAATTCATTAATAAAATGAATTTACACAATGGATTGAGATTTCTTTATTCTTCACATACATATCATCCTTAGTTAATTTTCTTCTTCATTCGATCATATATGTATACAATTGTAATGACATTCGTGTACAATTATATCTAACATATCTCATTCAATTATCAGGATTCTATTTCATTTAAATGATAAACTTCATTAAATGATACAACATGGGTATGTTTTATCTATTAATTCATGGAATATGAATTAATATTATTTTCAATGTGTGATCCATATTCACTTTGATATCAACAGGTCAATACACAATTATTTTAAAGAGCATGAGGATGTGGTATGATAGAATGATCATGGAAACAAGGTTCTTTATTCTATATCTTGTTGTAAACCTTATATATATTCTATTTATCTTTATGTAGCCTTAAACAATATTTCATTACCTTTAAGTAGGTAATAATTTACCCTTACACAGCCTCCATTGAAATTACAAAGGTGTTCCATAACCCTTATGTGAGTTCTTAATTTTGTTATTTACTATTATGTGAGGTATCACCTGACCCTAATGTAAACTATGTATTTAGAATCATGTCCTTTTTTAACACACTATACCCTTACATAGCTGGTGTATACCTTTACATAGCTTGTATACTAGAAGATTTACCTTTACACAACATCAATGTACATTTAGATAGATTGTTTAGTGGATGATATACCTTTACATGTGTTATTTACCCTTATGTGATCAGTTTAATTACCCTAAAATTGGTTTGTACCCTTACACAGGTACCATTACATAGCATAGTATCCTTAGATAGCACCCTATTATAAAATTATTCAACACAAAATACTCTTACTTTAACCTCACATAAATAATGAATTAACTTTATATAGATAAGTTCATTTACTCACTACCCTTACGATGCATTGTATCAATTTGGATACCCTTAAGAAACAATCAAATTTAATTAAAAATTAATCCAAGGATTTATCAAAATTCATTAAACATATTATAATCCCTCTCATACCTCTGAAAAAAAAATTATGCATTCAATCTCTTCATGCAATAATATTGATATTGAATAGAAAAATACTCATGTAATAATATTTATATTTTGTGGATTTATTTTATTCTTCTTTTTCTTCAACATGCAGTAAATATAGTATCATAATTGACACTAGTCATTTATGATAAATAACCCCATAAAAACACCAAAATTATAGTAAGAATATATTAAGAATGATATCCATTGACATTAAAATACTCTATAATAATTCTCTAAGAATTGATACATTTTTTATTAACTCATTAACAACAAATGAAACACATTGGATAAACTATATAACCCTTTGAATTTTTATGTTAATTTCCATTCACATCATAAAATTCAATATGTGGTTTATCTTATTTTCTCCCCATTATTATGAATCAATTTCAAAGGATAAGTGGAGGACTTATCATCTCACCAATTTTTCCAAAACATTTTCTCCCCCATATATAGATTATTAATTTAATAATTTAGAAAGTTGGATGGTATCACATGGTTCTCTTAGATATGATATTGTAGTTAGTTAACATTAAAACTATGTGGGATACCTCTATGTAGAAAACAATAGAGGTATAGAAAAGGTAATCAATGTTATCCATAAATTAACACGTAGGTGAAATCATGATAAAAAAATTAATTATAAAGATATGGGATATTAAGATAAGAAAAACATGTCCATGTATACACTATAATTAACACATCAAAATATTTTTCTGCAATAAAAATAATCTCTACCACTTTTTCTTATATTTAAATCAATAAAGAACCCCCCCCCCACTTAATAAATACATTTATAAATGTGGGATATGAGTTTGATTGGAATAACTCACATTACATTGTTAAATGGTTGTTTATTAATTTCTAGATTCATTTGAAAATGGATTGATAACCTCCTTTATCAACTTTTCTCCCTATTAAGAGGTTTACTCATCTTCTTATCCTCATTGTAGTCAAAAAAATCATTCCTTATAAATGATTTATAAATATATTTTTTAAAATTTTTTTAACATTCTACTCTGATTTTTAATGTCATTTTAACTCATGGTTTACTTTTTAAAAAATGTTTTAAAAGAAGTAATATTTTCATTTTTAGAGTGAGGTACTTTTTGAACATTTTTTACAAATGTATGAAAGGATTTTTTTTAACTTATACATATTAAATTTATTTTCCTACTATTATGACCAATCAATTAATTTTGGATTCCATTAAAAATATTTAAGGTTATTTTCAAATAAAATGTTTTCAATAATATTGGGAAATTTTTTAGATTTTAATAAAGTGATTTCAAAGTGAAAATGGTATTTTCCTCATGAAATATTCCAGTGATTATTTTAAAGGATGTTTCATCTATGGTAACATCCTTTGATGTTAATTATTTTTTATTGATGACATGATCCAATGATACCATACATGTTCTTTATTTATATGGTTCATGATTATGATGAAATAATTTTTATAAAGACTATTTAATTTTAAAGGGTTGTGTGGTCAAGAAATAATGAAATTTTTAATAAACAAATTTTTTAATGAATTATTCTATTATAAAAATTCAATGAAATCAATTCCCTTTTCATGGGAAATTTTATGATGAATGTATTTAGATCTTATGGAACACAGATGTTTTATTTTTATTATGCTTCTTGTGAGCCTAGAATTATATATACCACAAATGAATTGGTTAATAATTCTTATTAAGTGAGATAAATATAATAGGAAAAATGAGTGAACCTAGTTTAGTAAGGTACTCTATCCATTACGATAGTCTTGGGATGAGTGAAATTTGACTAGTATGATGGAATGGGGGTGAACAAAATCCACTATGATAGTCATGAAATGATCCTTGAATATTAAGTACATGATTATATAAGATTATGGGAATACATAAAACTTATGTCTTTTTCAAATGTTATTCTCTTACAGATCATTATCCTTAAATCCTTTATTATTCATGGCTTATAAAATTCCATGATTTATGTAATATAGAAAAATTATGTTCTTTTATATACATGGTATGGTTTTTAAATTTTAATATCTTGTTTTGATTCAAGTATTCTAATGTTATGTTTAAGTAATCGTTGATATTTCTTGTGTTTACCATTAATGAGACTCCAATATCTCCCTTTATAATGTTTCATTTCCCCATATTATGAATAAAAGTTTTAAGTATTATATGTCTAAGAAGGATTTATGTTATGGTGATCTTTCTGGGAGATGATATATATCTATTATGAATAAGTTGTTTATTTTTATAAATTTATATATGCACTAGACCTAAATGATTGTACCTTGTATTATCATGTTATGAAATGAATAACTATATATTCCGATGTAATATCTATGTATAAAAAGTTTGGGTCACTATATTTGGTATCATATAATGTTTTAGTTACCTTTGGAAACATTGATGATAAAGCTTTAGTAGGAACCATAGAAAGAAGTCTAATTATATGATATCATCCAAAAGTTTTTTTAATGATCATGTACATCCTTGGTAAAAACTAAGGTGTCATAGATTGAGAATAATGAGTCATTATTTAGATATAATATGAGTAATTTTCTAGGATTATCGATGATTCTTCATGGTGAAGCTAATAATTTTGGTTTTAATAAGGGATTAAAGAAATATGGATGAAGTTGATGTGGTAACACATATCCTACAATATTCAATAACCCTGTTTTATCTTAGTTATATGAATTCATGTATATAAGTAAATGTCTCAAGGACTCTTTATTCATATCCTCAATGATTAGATTTTAAATTAGTAGTGAAAAGCATTAATGGAAAGACGATCCCATTACAAGTATTTTATTATTCTCCATTTTTTGTTTTTTTCTATATACTTCTTAAAAATCTTGATACTCTTACTCTAGTTGAATTTGTTTTTATATTTGGAATTGATTCAGTTTCATTAGATAAATCCCATAGATATTTAAAAGGAAGGGAATTTAGGTTTGATATTCCAAAAAACATATGTTCATCTTTCAATGAAATGATAAATATGAACGTATAATGGAAATTGAATCGATTTTTTGGGTCTTGATACCAATTCAAAAGGTTTTTTTCTCAAATGGATGGGTAGAAACTTAGTAGAAAAATAAATACATATTTTATGTGATTTTTTATGTCTTTTTGGATGATATTCCTAGTCTTCAATTGAATCATAATGTTTGGTTTTCAATAGAAATCATACATAGTGCCACACCTATATCAGAGACTCCACATATAATATCCCAGATTGATTTAGATGAATTAATGAAGAAACAATCGAAGAATTTGAATAATGATTTATTCAGTTAAGTGGATCACATTTTTGTGAACATGTTCTTTTTGTTAAGAATAATGATTTATCAATGTGACTCTACATTGATTATAAAAAACATAACAATATCAAAATAATGAATAAGTATCCTCTTCGTTATATTTATAAATTCATTGATCAACTATGTGGAAATAAATACTTTTTCAAAATTGAATTTCATTTTGGATATAATTAATTTATGGTTAATAATGATAATATACAAAAGACATCATTCAATACAAGGAATTGATACTATGATTTTATAATGATTCAATTTTGTCTTACTAATTACCCTATTATCTTCATGGATTAAATTAATATAGTCTTTAGAGATTACATTGATTATTTTTTAGATGTCTTTATAAATGTTAATCCTAAATATTCAAAGACCAATGATGATTATTAAGATCACTTGAGGATTTTACAAAAGACCTTTAGGGTAATTTTTACACAAAGTTTACAGAGCTTGAATTTTGGCTACAAAAAGATCCATTTTGGGTCATATAATCTTAAGTGAGGGTATATTGGTGAATCCATCAAAGAAATGAGTTATTGAACATTAGCCCAGAATAACCACTATAACTGATATCCTATGTTTATTCATTTTGTCTAGATATTATGGGATCCATGTAGATATTTTTCACATTTTCCTAATACACTAACAAAGTTAACTTGAAATGTATTAATGTTACATTGAAATGATTAATATGAGGGAACTTTCTTGGAACTAAAGATAAGGTTATTCAAATAATATATTCTTAATTTAACCTGCAATGTATAATTGTTTTTGACCTATGGTATTTCCTTGAATAAGGGATAGATATGTGTCCTCATACATGATGATATAGTTATAGCCTATACCTTACACCAATTGATGTTTTAGGAGAAAAATTACCCAAATCAGGATATAGAGTATGCTATAGTAATTGTTTCATTAAATATATAATGAATTTATAATTGTGTAGAAATATGTGAGATATATATATATATATATATACTTATTATAAAATATTAAGTTATATAATAACTCAAAAATATTTGAATATGCACTAGAAAAGATGATTGGAGTTGATCAATGATTATGAATTCTAAATACATTAAAACCCTGGTAAAGTGAACAAGGTGGAAGATGCTATGAGTTGAAAGGATCATGGTAGCTTATCCTTGATGATGATCACAAAGGATTTGATATGTCAAGATTTAGAAAAGATAGATATTGAAATCTTAAATTAATGGTAGATATCTTATACTTATCGAATGAGTTTTAAAGTTCCTTTCCATGTGTGGATTAATAAGGAAAAAGAAAGATTTGGAACTATAGAAGAAGTTAATAAATTTTCCTAAGGTTGACATTGACTATGATGGAATTATAAGGTTTTTGAACCACGTATGTTTTCCATCCATACCATATTTGAAGGTTTTTCTTGAAGAGGCTCATAGTTTATCATTCTCTATTCATTATAGAAGTATGAACTGATATAAATATTTGAAGGTTTATTTGTATTAAACGAACATGACAAGATATATTGAGAATTATTTATATCGTTTTATAGTATGATGGAATTTTAATACTGAAAGATATAAGTCTAAGAGTATGTTACAACTATTTCACATAGTATAATAGAAATAAGAAAACAACACCATGGATTTTTTTTAAAAGACTCCCTAAAATGTTTAATTTACATAAAACATATTAGGTTATAGTAAATAACTTTAAAAAGTAATCACACTTCATTATAATCAGATAAGACTTATCTCTTGGAAATATTTCCAATATGTACATTATATATGTGGTAATATTGTATTAACCACCAAATTCTATTATATCGGACAGTCATCTGAGGATAACCTTGATATTTGGGAGAAGTCTTATGTTGGATATGGATACAGATTTCAGTTTCAATAATTTTTATAAACCTTAGATATATGGTTAGTATAACAGTACCACACAAACCCTAAAGGATATTTCGATGTCTTTTTCTATGGATTTCAACTATAGTTGGTATCAACACCATCCTCTAGTCAATTTTTATTATAACAATATATTTTACTCAAACATTCATATAGATATTAATGGTCTCTATATTGAAATAATTTTAGAACTCCAATATGGTGGGATTAATTTGGAAATAGGATGATATTGGGACCTAATATAGTTGAAAAAATGGTAGTGAAATTCATATTCATTCCACAACATATCAGTGTTTCATAGAGTCGATAAAAATGTTATACTGATAATTATTGGTGATATATAAAATTAAGAGATGGTAAAAAGTTATTTCGTTGATTTTATCCACATAATATGGTTATGATATTGGGAAAAGAGGAATTCTTTCCATTAGGTATATTGTCCCCTTTGATATTCTTGACCAAGTAGGGATGATAGATTATCGTTTGGCACTACCACCGATCCTCCCCAGAGTTGACAATCTATTTTATATGTCTCTAACGAGGAATTAAATACATAATACATAACATATAAATAAATAAAAAGTCATACCATAGTATTATGATCTTTCATTACAATAAAAAAACCATAAATATTTGATCGTATAGATAAAGTTCTACGGAACAAGACTACTCACTTTGTTAAAGTTCTCTAGAGGAATTACATTTTGAATTAAACTACCTAGGAACCTAATGATGTAATGAAATATAGATATACTAATATTTTTTGTCAAATTAATTAATTTTTATGTAAAATTTTATTTTTTTGGTGGTAGAATGTAACACCTTGTGTTTTTATGATATATTTTATTTCAAAAAAAATCTCTTTGACATCTTGTGATACATAATGTAACACCCCAGGTAAATAACGAACATGAAATTTTTATATTTATCCATATTTGTGAATAAAATATTAATATTACTTTAAAGGGGATGCTATGCTCGATGGCGTACCCAATACGTAACAACGAGTTTCTTGGGAATCTTACGTTGCACTCTAAAAATAAAATAATATTATTTTAAATGGTTGTTAATGCCTAGTCATTGTAATGGTGGGAATGAACAGAACTAACTATAAAATGATTATATACATTTTTAAGATATTTTTACTCTTTACAATAAATGTTAGAGGATTAAAAATGCAAATGAATCCAATTTTAAGCGTAGACATTCTAATATTCATTAAAAGGTCGATTAACCGCCTTTTGAAGGCGAACCTCTTTTAAATCCACTTTTTGACAATTTTATGTGTTATATTTGACAAAATAAAATTCTTATTTAGAATCGGGACATCAAAATTTACTTTGTTTAAATTTTTGGTATCTTTCTGATAAAGTTCATTTTTTTAATGAACAGTGAAAATGTTGTATTTTAATTCAAAACCACTTTTTAATATAATTTATTTATATTATTAGATTATCTTTTTAATTGGTTTTAAAGTGTAAATATAATATATTTTTACCATTTTATCCAATGGTGGTCATTGTAATTAATATCACTTTAAGATTGGACATAAACGAGTGTCAATATTTTGAAAGATATTGTTTCATAGAAACACGCTATTTGTTTGAACAGTGGGATTTAATTATAAAATTAATTAATGCAACTTCTATGTAATGAATTTGGTAAAATATACATCATTTTTGAATTCAGAATATCAAATATATCTTAGGGTGAATTTTTGGTATTTTTCTGAAAAACATCAATCTTTGATGAATAGTGAAACCACAAAGTTGTGGTTACAAAATTTGATTTTTCGTTTAAATGGGACTTTACCACTTCTGTTATTTGAATTTCAAAAATCCAATTTAAATTATTTTAACTGTTAAGTAAAATGTGGTTCAATGGGATGAAAATAATTTTTGATGAAAAGTAACTTTTAAGTTTTATTAATCGCGATTAAAGGTAATTAGTGTGATTTAAGGTAAAAATGATATTATAATAAAATGAAAATATATTTACACTTTTCCTAACCCTATTGGATGAGTTATGGCCGACCAAGACAACCCATGGGTCGATTTTTGGTACCCCATGGAGCCACTTGGGTTTGATAATGACATTTATGCCTTTTATTTCAAGTTAAAATAAAATTGCCACAAACATGAATTGTTTTAATAAAACAATTTTTACATGTGGTTATACAAGTCCTAATTTTGACTATAAATAGTCATTGTAAAGATAAAAATATTTCCTACATCATTGTATTTTTTTATAATTTTTAGACCTTAAATAAATTAAATTCTTTATGACATCATTATGATGCTGTGATGACCTCATTATTTAACAATTTAAATGAAATGGAAAGATAATGAAAAATATATGACCTAAACATGTCAAAAACCTATTTTATTGGTGTATTTATAACCCTTATCACCTTATACTTGAAACACATCAATGTGGGACCATTAAAATCCGAAAATCATTTGAAAATAAAGTAACATTTTATACTTTACCAAGAGTGCCCCTCCTCTCCTCTTATAAAAGGCCCCCACCTTTACCTCCTTACCCACACCTCTCAAGCCTTTGGTTCGGCCAAGCTCTGATCATTTTGTCTCTCCACATCCCTCTACTCATCCTAGAATCCTTATGTTAGTAAGGAAGCTCTTCAAGAAACTCTTTTGGTTCAAACCAAAGGGAGTTATCCAATTTTAAGGTAACATCTTCACTTGTGCTCTTTTGTTTTATTTTGCTTCTCCAACCCCCTAAACTCCTTTTATTCATTTCTTTTGTAACAACTATAGTATCTTCAATATACTAGGATGTTGTTATAATAAGTATTCTAGCTACACTTACACACACCTTCATCTAATGGTTAAAGAACATACTGTTTCTGTGGATGGCGAATTTCTGCCTCACGAAACGATGATTGTTCAACACTCGTATAACACCTTCAAAGGTGGCCATTAATATGTCACTATGTTTATATATGATATATAATATTTTTATGTTATACATAAACTTCTGTATTTTCCATTTGTGGAATACCTTTATGGCTTCCATTATGGGTATACATGATATCTTCATTTTAGAAAGTGCGGACTACCGCCCCTCAAAGTGATTTGATTCGTTAATCCCATATGTGGGATTTATAAAGGATGGATTTTAAGTTATTATATATGATGTTATACTGGAATTATAATATACCACTATATCATTATTGTTTTCTATCCCTTAAAGTATGATATAGAAATGAAAGTACCGTTCATGCGTAAGTATGGATTACCGTCTCCATGAACGGTGCATTTCATTTCTTATCCTCAAATGTAATGTACTATTATAAGTACATATAATGGATATATATGATGTATGATACATCTAAAGGATGAATATAATTCTGGAATTAAAAATATACACATCTCTCATTTATTTTTAATTCCATTAATATGACATAGAAATGAAAGTAGTGTTCATGCATACGTACGGCTTACCGTCTCCATGAACGGTGCATTTCATTTCCTACTCTTAAATGATTATGTAATATTATAAATACATGTATATTCTGGATATATAAGATATATATGATATCCAAATCATGAATATCATTATTGAGATAATTAATATTTGACTACGTGAACAACTTGTAAATATAAGAGGTTCACTTTTGACTTAAGTACCAAATATCGACAAAACAAACATTATTAACATAAATGATTACATAATGTTTATAACATGTCAATAATTGATATAAAAGGAATAATGAATTTGAAAAAAATTCTTATGAAAGTATAAATTAACTCATTTTTGTTATTCAAGATGTTAAAGAACGATCGAGTCAAGTTGGACCCGAGGTAAGGGATCCTACTCCTCTCTTTCTTTTTAAGTACACTCTTTTATGTCATTCCTTTTAAAGATCATCTTTATTGTTATTGGGATGTTATTTTATATTACTCTTACCATAATTTTTATGTTCATCTGATGAGATACCCTATTCTCTCTCATCAATCCATTTTGGAAGTTTTGAGTGGCGTCGTTAGGCTGCCGAATTTTCGTAAGAGATCTAACCTCTGTCTTTCATTTTAAGTACTCTCCTTTATGTCACTTATTTTAAGCTCCTCTTTGTTATTTGGGGGATGTTATTTTATATTCCTCTTTCTATAAAATTTATTTTAATATTATGAGATACTGTATTTGATCTCATCAATCCATTTTTTTTAAGTTTTATGTGGCGTCATTAGGCTGCCGAGTTTTCGTAAGGGATTTTTCATGTCACTTTTATTCCCATGAGATTTATGCTACATTTTCCACAATTTCCTTTGAGTGGTGTATGTACTGCCCATTATTTTACTCATTGTGTAATATACTTTCATTTATGAGTATTTACATCAATGTTGTATTGTCCTTCTTTCACGGGGTGTATGTTTCGGAAGATACCCATGTCGGTAAGGGAACCTTTCACCCTCCTCTATTTAAAAGACTTCTTTTGTTATGTATTTTAATTAACATACTATTATGTTGGGATATGATCTTCTATATCCTTATTTATTTAAATTTTATTTTCATGTGATGAGATACCCTTTTTATCTCTCATCAACTCATTTTCTGAATTTTGTAGTAACGTCATTAGGCTGTCAAATTTTTGCAAGGGAACTTCTTAACCCAAATTTGATTCATTGGGATAAACTTATACTCCTTGAATATGTCGTTCTATGAATATGTATGAATAACCTCTGATTGTTTTACACTTAATATCCACTAATATTTGGTGAATTCATTTTTCACACATAATTATGTAATTGATTTATCCTTAAACCAAGGATACCATCTTTGTAAGGGACTTCGTCTCAATCTCCTTTCATTGAGGAATATTTTGTTCTATACACAACTTTATTTAATAATTAGTATAAACCCCTTTGAATTTTACATTTATTCAAAAGGAATCTTTTTATACGAAGTGTTTTACTAAACAACAAAAGGGAATGTTTTTATCGTACGTATGCGGCGACAACGACTTCTCCATCGCCGCGAGTATTATTTGGTCTTTGGCTTCCTCAAAAAGTCGTAATGTTTTTAAAATAAAATAAATATCATATACTGTTTTATGTATTTTGGTATTGAAAATGGTTTTGATAAAAGATTCTATTATTTCAAAATATTTAAATGATATATTGTGTTTGAAATGTGGAAATGCTATCATTCCTTTATATTGGTTTTATGTTTTATGATTTTATATTGGTACTTGGAAATTTTACGGGTGGTTACGTGATAAACCATATGACGGGTGGTGCCATGAATACCAGGACGGGTGGTTACGTTATAACCTCCAATGCATTGGTTATGGAAGTCGGCCGTATGACTATTCAATTAAGTATGTATGGATGTTGGCCGAATGGCTATTCCATTAAGTGATATGTGTGTAAGTCGACCTTATGGTTATTCCACTTAAGTATGTTTATGTCCCAAGTTTCCTTTATATGTTATTTGATCTTTATATGGGTTTTATGGTAATCTTTTGGTTACAGAAGGGTAAGTAATGAAATTTTATTCAGTGAATAGTTTTTACTACTTCGAAAAGGTGAAAAGTATTACTTTGATAAAGTATACATGGTTTACTTATTGTTTTGAAAAAACTAACAGTTTTCATTCTTTGTGTATCCCTTACTGATATTTTTATGCTCATACCAAGTTTTTGAAATGTTTTTCACAGGACATAATGTGGAATAGGGTCAAGGATGGGATCAAGGGAAAGTCATGCAACCTAAAACATGGAACTGGACATGTTTCTTTTTAAGAGTTTTTATTTTATGGAAACTTAGTAAAAGTTTCTACTTTGTAATATTTTGAGATGTAATAGTTATGTAAAGTAATTAATTTTGGTTGAATTATTATGATCCAAAAATTTGGTACGTAAATATAAAATATTAGTGATTTTTAAAGGATTATATTTGAATTCCATTTTTATCATGGTATCTTTAAATACAAATAAATTTAATTATTCCAAAATTGAAATTAATGATGTTTTATAATAAATAATATTTTACTAATTTAATCAAAATTCATAAAAATATTACATTTGGAAAATTGAATGGAATTTCATTGAAAATATCATCCATGGTAATTTTATGGGGTCACTTTTCAATTTATTAAAATATTATTAACCGTTTAATATTTGAAAATCCATTACCACGGCTAAGGTTTAAATTAGTTTACCAGGAGGTTAATAAAAAGAAAATATTTAAAATGAAACCAAACATTAATAAATTTCATTTAAAATTTTTATTTCGACACAAGAAACATTTTATTTATATTCACGGCTATTTAGAATTATTTTTTATTAGAATAACTTTATTATATTACAATATTTTAAGATATTCCAACTATGCCCTCTCCTTCAAAAATACAAGGACACTGAGCATATAACTTCTTTAAAAAACATTAATCCCTATATCTCCACCAAAACATAACCAATTACCTTCTTAAATTACTTATTCATGGTGTAGAGCTATTGGTGTTCTCGAATAACAATCCATATTCTCCTTAGGAGTAGATATAAAGGAGGCCAACCTTCGAAGATTAAATCATTCTACCAAACCTCTTTAAATTTATTTACAATTATACAAACTCTAATTATATTGAATTACTCAAATGATAATAAAACCCATATTATTACTAAACCATCTTCATTCATCCTCATATCTATCAGTTGTGAAGTGAAAGCATGACTTGTGTGTTACGTATGACTTACCATCCCTACGTACTGACACAATCCTACTTACATCACAATCATTCAAAGATGATTATTACGATGGGTTTAATTTTATATATTTAATTTATGATATAATTATAATTATATAATTATAATATCACATCTACCTTTTTATCTTCCAATCCATTGGAAAACAATAACATCGCATGTGCGTATGTGTGGACTATCACCTCTACAAAGTGATGTGATTTGTTTTCCATTTCAATTTTACATGGACAGTGAAAGGATATATTATATGAATATATATGGTATATATGATATAATAATTTTTTATAAAGTTTATTTATTTATTTTATTTCTTTCCATTTTTTGAAAAGTAAAAACAATGTTCGTACATGGGTAGGGTATACCGTCTCCATGAACGATGTAGTTCATTTTTCGGTCACTACCTTTATTAGAAGACTCTAAATATAAATATATATATATATATAATGAAAATATATGATATCTATGTAATTATCATAATTTCATATATTATGGAATCATGATCAATGTATAAGGATCTCGACTACTAAACTGAAACATGCATACAGAAACAAAGTAGTTATCAACCATAACAATGATTTTAATAAAAAAAATGTAATAATTGGGTCGTAAAAATTATTTATTTAATCAGACATTGTATGATAGATTGTATTTTGTATAAATAATAAACATATAATATATATATACATATTATATTATATTAGGTTTTAATGTGTTCAAAGAAATATGAGACTTTAGGTAAGATATTTGTAGTCTGGCTTTTATTTCTCGGAGACATATTCCATATCAACCACACATTTATTTCTTATAGTGTATATAAATCTTGTTTAAAAAGTTATTACATAAATGTAACTATTTTAATTATATTTAAAAATTCTTTTATGTTATTATTTTTTGAATATTCTGATTCAAAAGTTACCAGTAGAAATTGTTTTACGTTACAATCTCATTATCTAACGGGATTATTTATGATTTAATTCCCATATATGAAATTTCATGATATACCTATAAAAAAACACATAATGTATCTTATATTCCAGTTATTTGATTTAAATTTAATATTTCCTTTTATTTTCTGCACATTAACTACTCATTATACCTATATAATATTTTTATGGAAATCTAACATTATTTATCTCTTTGATCAATAATCCTTTTTCTTAAAAAATAATTTTTCTCTAAAAATGTTTTCAATAAATTTTCTAATATTATCAAATGATTTTTTCACTTAATTATTTGCATGAATTAATTTTTACAAAATTCAATTAAATTGAATATTATTTTATCCCCGAATGAGTTAATTTTTGAATTTTTACATATGTATAAATAGAATTATTTATATTGACTTAAAAAATGGACATAATTTTATTCCATTATAAAAACTCCATGATTTTTTTAATTTTATTTTATTCAAGATTATATACAATGAAATTTTTTTACATAATATTTGGGAAATTTTTTTATTTTAAATAAGTGGTTTCAATTTTAAATGGGTATTTACCTCATGAAATATTTCAGCGATTATTTTAAAGGAATGTTTAACTATGATAACATCCATTAATGTTAATTATATTTTAGGGATGTTATGATCCAATGATACCATATATATTAATTATTTTTATGCCTTATTATAATTATTACAAGATGGTTATAAAACCCATTTCATTTCCTAGGGTTATTATATGATGAAATTTAAAACGTTTTTGAAAATCATCTCCTTTCCATGGATTATGATATGATGATTTTTTTAAAACCCATTCCCTTTTCATGAGTTATCAAATAATGAACATTTTATAATCTTTTCAACACTTATGTTTGATTTTCATTATCTTGTAGGGGATTGAAAATATATATCCCTTCAATGAATCGCATAAAGATAGATTTCATGTGAGTTAAACAAGACTAGAATGGTGGGTAAAACTAGTTCAGTAATTGAATCAATCCACTATGATCATCATGGGAGTGAACTTTAACTATTACAGTGGAATAGGGAGGGAACTAAATCCACTATGATAGTATTTTTAGTGCTCCTTGACTACTAAGAAAAATATTTTCTATTATTGTTTTTTTTTTCAGAAACTTTTTTCTTATGCTAATGTTATTCTCCCATTGATCATGTTCTTTAATTACTTTATGATTCCTATTTTAGGATCAAACATGACTTATTCCATTATTAAATATTATTTTATTTAATATATAGGATATCAATCTAAAATATTAATATTAGGTTAACATACCCATATACTAACATTATGTTTTACCAATCATTGATATATTTCTTGTTTACCCTTATGGAGCATATGTGATCAACCTTTCTGCTATTTCCATTCCCCATGTTAAGAAGAAATTTTTTAAGTATGATTTTTCTAAGAATGGTTATGGTAAAAAATAAATTAGTGGGAGATGATGTATATCTATTATTAACTAGTTTTTTATGTGTTTCAGTTTCCAAACGAACTATACCTAAATGATTATACTGTGGATTTTTATATTATGTAACATCCCAAAACATGTAATCCTATAATCCAATGCCAAAAACATAATATATATTTTTTACTTCGATACTGAAAACCATGCTCTAATTATAACCATAAAAAACATACAATATAGAATGTAAATATTGTATCTCTTACATAATCGAGGACCATATGGTTTTGAGTTTAAGAGAAATTAAAAAAACTATTACATAATAACCTAGATACCATCAAATGAGTATATATTTCACTATACCTAATTTATGTATTCAACAATAAGTATTAATTTTCTCTAATAAAATTATTTACATGATAATCCTTTTTTTAAATATTATATTTAACATAATTCTTCATATCTTATAGAAAGGGAATCATAAGAAGCAAGATCTTAAATTCTCAATAAGGTTATACATAATTATTAAAAATTAAATGTCATTAGTGAATATAAAAAGATAAAATGATTATAGTGAAATAATAAAAGATCATGATCAGAATATAAAATAACTCATACACATAAAAACCTATATAACTACACATTTTACATGTCATTAAGTATTAACTAAGGAAATAGTCATCATTATTTACAATGATGGCCCTTATGAATTCAATCACGGTCATTTGAAACATTTATAACCCATAAAAAGCCAAGATAGAATTTTTTTAGTAACTTTTAGCACTATATATAGAACCCTTACAAGGACCCTTAAAATTAAAATAAATAATTTATCAAATTCCAACAAAATTATTAAACATTTCATTAGAGAGCTATAGTGTGGCTCACCTATCATATAAACGTTATTTTGATAACCTATCATCATGAGGTATATCAATCTCAACCATAATCATTATTTATATCCAGAGAAACCATCATCACCAATATTGAAAAAGTACCATTCATGAATAATGAATTTAAAGGATTTCAATTTTCAATATTACACCCTTCAAAACAACCATCATAGATTTTTTATCCCAAGGAAAATAAATTGGTTTCATAAAAATCTCTTTAAAAACAATCATAAGACATACAAAGAAATGATATTTCAGATATCATAATATCATAATCCTTGAAAAGTATAGGAGTAATTAGAGTTTGTTAACATATATCCTAATACATTTAAAATAATATTTATAACATTTATTTGAAAAGAAAAGGTAAATACCCATTTCTATATATAATATTTTATAAAAAACCAAATATGAGTGAAAATGTTTTCATTTTAATTATTTATGGATAATTATATAATATTATTCAATGAAAATAATGGTCATGATGGTAATAAAATCAGTTCGTGATGAAAATGTCAAAAAGGAACATTCTTTTAAAATATTTTGAGTAGAGAGTCGAAAGAGACTCATGCAGAAAACAATAAGAAATTTCCTTTTAAAAACATTTAAATGAAGGTAAAATAAATTATAAATTTTTTTTATGAATTAATTTACATTTATAAAATATAATTTGTTTTAATAAAATTATAAATCGGAGATTTGGAAGAGAAAGATAATCGATAAAAAAATAAAAGATTTGTCTAACTTATAAAAAAATTAATGTTTATATTATAAAAAACGGTGGAAATAGAAATTTAAATTTTAAATAATATTAAAAGGAGAAGAATAAAATAGATTCGGAGTATGAAACTAATATAACATGATATTCCTCAAAGGGGACCATGAATATAAACAATCATAAAAATAAAAGAGATAATAACATAAATCCTTTACCATTTTGGTATTGTTATATTCAAAAGTCACTAAAAAAATGAGTATGGATATGTTAATATCATGAATTACGTGAATTAATATATAAAATTTCATTCTTGAGGTATTACATACCCAATTCCAAGAAATTATTGTGTATGACGTGAATCATGTCTTGGGAAAATGTGATTGAGATAATGAAAACAATTTTAACTTTTTAAAATTTATCAATATCAAATTAAAAAGAGAACATAAAATGAACATTAAATATCATGATCAAAGATCTCTTCATGATATATTATCTCAATATGTATCATGTAAACCTTATAATGGTAATTTGGTAAATAAAATTAAATTATTTCTCAAAGAAATAGAATTTGAGATGAATAGCCCTTACAAAGATCATATCATTGAATTGAGAATTAATAAAAGGGTCATTATTTATAATAAATGTAATTACAAAAAACAATTATAAATAAAATAAAAATAAATGAAATGTGTTTTAACACACAATATTTGAATATTATCAACAATTAATAAGTGATATCACCCAATTAAAGGAAATTTAGTTAATAAAACCATTGTTTCTTGGAAAACATCATGTCAAATCCACTTGGATCAATAATTTGAATTGAACCAAAATTTCCTTGATGTATGAATGATTAATAATATAAAATTTAAAATGGAAAATAGATACACCATATAAAATAAATTAGGTTCATGAAATTAAAATATTCCTCAATGAAGTGAAATTAAGATGAAATCTCTTTCCTCAAGTATAGGCTTTCCATGAATGTCCTTCAATTACAATATAATAATGTATATAAATTATTTTTCTTCTTGAGAAAATTTTTATGGATTAATATAATATCATTAAAACATTTATATTATTTATTTAAATTACATATTTAATTATATAATCTATTAAGTCTATGTTAGGTGTTTTTAGGACGTTAAGTTCATTGTTTCAACACAAATTTGGTGTGTTTCCCATGGTAAAAGAGTTCATTATTCAATAATATATATAATAAAAATGTAATAACCTGGTTCTTATCTTTGAGGTACAGGCTTCTTCTTTTCTCTTTTCCTCAAGTGTTTTTAATAAAATATGGAAAATGGATAAAACTCCTAAATTTTGGAAGTACACGTCGTGTGCTTTTTCCACACGTTGTGCACTTCTGTCCATGTAGGGATGAGTACACAGGGCGTGTAGACATGATGGAGACGAAGGGTGTATGAACCGACTACACGTCGTGTAGTGGTCCTTTACACGCCATGTAGTCAGTCGGCAGGCTAGGACAGTAAAGCGGTGGAGAAGCCACCATTTGGGCGACAGTACACACCGTGTACTCAGAAGTACATGTCGTGTACTCATGTCGACGGGTGAACAATATGGAGGTGCTGCTAGAGGAACTGTTAAATAAAGGCAGCACACGCCGTGTACTTGGAAGTACACGCTGTGTACTTTGTTTTTTTTCTTAAATCGGGATGTATCCTCCCCTCTTCACAGGGAAGGCTTAGAACTGAAGGAAGGAGTGGGAGTGGATGGCCAAACCTTTGGGGATCCACCGATCGAGCGTCTGGAATCTGATTCTACCTCGAACAATCTCCTTGGAACCGCGTGGGTAAGCCCTCTCTTCTCCTAGCATGTTTCTTACCAATTATTCTCCCAACGGGAGTTTTTTAAGTTTAAGGGAGTTTTGTTCTTCATCAGATCTACGCCGTTCTTAGGCATTTCTGGAGTCGACATTCGGTTATACCGCTTGTTGGTGTATAAGGTAGGTGGATTAGTGTTAATTCTTCCAACTGTCGTGTGTTTTGTGTGTTTTTCTTCCACGAACCATGTTGGGGTGTCGTGTGGCTGAGGGAGTTTCTATAATAAACCCCAATAATTGATTAGGTATTTAATTATGTTATTAAAATGCTGGATGGTATCGTTGCTTGGATCCAGAACCACCATGTGGGTGTGTTCCACTATTTAGCTGTTTGGCCAGGATACCCAAGGGTATTCCTTAAAAGTAGTAATTGTTGGATTGCCTCGAGTGGAATTACTTTTTTACTGCATATTTACATGTTGGTCATGGACCGGTTACCTGTTATCCTGAGGGTAGTGTTGTGATTAGCCTGTGGGAGTTATTCTACTTAGCCTATGGGAAACTTCTTCCGTGCCTGTGGGCAGATGATTCTGTGCCTGTGGGCGACACTAATTACGCCTGTGGACAATATCCTTGTGTCGGTGGGAAAATTCCAGTGTTGGTTTCTCTTTACCCGAGGGTGGGAGTTTCCGTGTTTTTGGACATTTGGATGTTTACTTAGCGTATTCATTGTGGTGGTATTTTAAATTAAATTATTAAAAAGAATATTAAAATGGAAATATAACTGTTTGAGTTAGTTACTTTTCAGTACTGCTTACTTTATTGCATTTTACTATTTCACACTATCGTTGCATGCTTACACGCAGTTTGGCACAGGCCTTTGGTGGGTGCCTACTGGGAATTTATTTCTCACACCCTGTTTGGGTCACGATTTTTGTCCAAAACATATTACATTTCTGCAGGTGAGGATAGGGGTAAGAGTCATTATACAGGTACTTGACTGTTGCTGAGGAGTAAAAGGGCATGAGACCCAGCCTGGGCTCATGATGCCGCTGCCAGCTATTTTACTTTGTTTTGTTGTACCCTACTTTTCGTTTTATTGTATTGATGTATAACATGTTCTAGAAGTTTTTTAGAACTTGAGACATGTATAATCATTATTTATATAATGTTGGTCATATCCACTGATATAGTTTATTTCAGTTGTGTATGGTTTACTGCTTCTACTATTGATGTAAGTTTTATTCTGTATTCTACTGCGCTACACTTTGACAAATGAGGGCATAGTTTCCCCACTATCAGACCTAGGCCCTCACTGCTAGTCTACAGCCTCCGGCATTTCGGGAAATGTGCTTGAGGTCACGTGGAGAACCGGGTTCGGGGCACTCATTGCGTGGCACCCAGGAACGGGACGTTACAAAGTGGTATCAGAGGGGTTCTTTTCTTTTACTTACTATTTGGAGTCGTAGTCAAGGATAGGATTAATGGTAGTTGGTAATAAGTTGTTCCCAGGCGTAGCTAACCCGTGTACAGGGAAAATCTAGTCTATCTCGTATTTTGAAATTCTTATGATTTTTCAAATTTTAAAGTTGATTTGATTTCACCATTGGGTGATGCACTTGGTATTGTGCTGTTATATTTTATCCATGGGTTCTATTTAGTTTCAACCCTATGAGATGAGGGTATGCCGTCTCATGCATCATTTAGGAACATGCTAGAAATCACATGTCATTCATAATTCAATTCCATATAGGTGGATTAGAAATTGCATGTTGCTGTGATAGTTTCTGTGCTAGAAAATCATGCTGTTGTGATAGCTGTTCTGATAAAATACATGCCTTGTGATAGGGTAATTTTTGTGTGAGTTTTTCAAAGAATGGACGCCAAACTTTGGTTTTTGGAGAGTATGGGCCCCCATTGACCATAATTTGGTGGATCATTGACTATTTATTAGTTATAAAATAGATAAGATGTCAAACATTGATTCGTGGGGAGTATGGGCCCTCACGGGTCAGAATTTTACACTTAGGAGTTGGTTTTCGATATTTTCTGGGTTTCGGGGAAGTTTTTGAGGAATAATGTTTAGAAACCTAGTACACACGCCATGTAGTATTTTTTTTAAACATGCTAGGTATGTCCTTCTGTTTGAGAAGAAAAATGAACTTTTTAAGTACACGCTGTGTACTCTGAGTAAACGTCGTGTAGTCTCTTCCCGTGTCACAAACCGTGTGGGCGGCGACATGGGGTACGTAAGATCTTGGGAAAAACACGCCGTGTACCAGATATACATGACCTGTAGTATTGACCCAGATTCCAGCCGTGTAACAAACAACACGGGTCGGTGAACTCTTTTACAGAACACGTCGTGTCAATGATGGACACGATGTGTAGTGTGACCTAGGGACTAAGCCGTGTAACTACAACACGGGTCGATGTAACCGTTCCTTGGACACGCTGTGTAGTCTTGTCCAAGGACAGACCATGTGGACTTTGCCGTGTGGCTGGGAAATGGGGTTGTGTACACACCGTGTGCGGGTGTAACATGCCATGTAGTATTAATCCAAGTAGTCGGCCATGTCACTGACGACACAGGCAGTTGGAAAATAACACCATACACACTGTGTAGATATTATACACACCGTGTAGTTTTTGTTCAACGGTAGCTGTGTGGCATAGCCGTGTCGAAATACCCGAGCAGGGGAAGAGAAGTCAAGTAAACGTCATGTTGTCATTATACAGGCCGTGTGGTCTTGTTTTGAAAATTTTGAAAGGCCTTCTTCCTCTTGTTTCTGTTGTGGTTCCTTCGTTTCAACCTAAATAATCTTGGATCTAAGGCGTGCTTTTGACCTTGTAGAGTCATGCCTCCGAGACGACCGTGCGTTGTTCACCAGGAGAGCGGCGACGATTATACTCCAGAGATGGGGGGCCATGGGCTACCACTGGATCCTCCAGTAGAGCCAGATGCGGCACCAGCTGTTATACCGAACACAGGCATGGAGGCACAGTTCCATGAAGGCTTTATGCGGTTCATGCAGACCTTTTAGGGAACACCGCTGGCTGCCACATCTATGGCTGAGCTTATACGTATCTTCCAGCAGCAGCATCTTCCTATGTTTTTAAGGGATAGCAGAACATAGGCTGGGAGTCTTGGCTGGGGTCGATGCAGACTATTTTCAGGCATCTTTAGATGCCTCCAGGGCATAGGGTCAATCTCGCAACATATATGTTGCGTGATTCCGCCAAGAGGTGGTGGGATGTTACCACCTAGTCAGAGCATCTCTGGTACATGGAGTGGGAGGAAATTCAGGCAGTCTTCTATGAATTTTTCTTCCCGAAGATGCTGAGAGCAGATAGAGCTCGGGAGTTCATGAATCTACAGTAGGGCGCTATGTCAGTGATGGACTATTCTGCTCATTTTACGGAGCTTCAGCACTTTGCACCCGTGCTGGTGGGTGATGAGACTTTGAGAGGTAGACGTTTTAAGATGGTCTTCGGTATGACATCCGAGCACTGGTGAATGTATTCAGGTTACCTATTGTACACGCTATTTTGAACCAAGCGCTGATCACAGAGTGGAACCTTCGAGAATCTAGTGGTGTGGGCCAGGGTGATTCATCACCACTTACCGGTACTTTTTCTATTGGAAGGTGGAAGAGACAGGCATGCATCTCTTAGGGCAGCAGTACCAGTCAGAAGAATGCTTCCGGTGGCCAGGTTATGTGCTACCAGTGTGGTAGAGAGGGGAAAAAGAGGCCACAGTGTCCACGATATCAAGTGGAGTGCCAATCTTGAGGCAGGATGGGTCATCTGCAGCGCTTTTGCAGGGTGTTTCCACTGATGGCTAGTGGGAGGGGTTCTGTGTAGACTCTGTGAGTGGGAGCAGGACCAGTGGATTTTTTCCAGTCCAGAAACTGTAATACGTTAGGGCGTCCAGGCAGAGATGGTGGTCGTTTCCGAGGTAGCTAGACCCCAGGATCTCAGAGGCAGCAGGGCGGGACAGCTCAAGGTAGCCAGGCTGTGTCGCAGGGTCATGGCACTGGGTAGGCATATACAGTGCAACAAACCCAGCAGGAGTAGGATCCCGGACCTTCGACAGTCAGAGGTACTATTTTAGTAGCCTCTATCTTATCATCAGTAATTTTTAATATGGGTGCTACGCATAGTTTTATATCTGTACCCATTGTGAGGAGCCTTGGGATCTGTGTTTCTTCATCTTCTGATATTGTGATGTTAGACACTCCGTTATGGACCAGAACCACTGGTGTGCATCAGTGCAAGGATTCCCCGCTTGAGGTTGGTGGGTGTCACTTCCTTTGGGACCACTATGTCCTATAGATGATGAGCTATGAAGTCATTCTCAGGATGGACTGGTTGGTTCCCTTCCGAGCCTTTGTAGACTGCTATCGTCGTATGGTGAGTTTCACGTCACTAGAGGGTGGAGAGTTTTTATACAAGGGAGAATGGGATGTTCAGGCGAGTGAAGATAGACCAGAACATTATGGGAGAGGTGGAGTCATAGCCCATATTTAAAGCTTATATCTGGATGATCAAGGGACTTGTCAGGAGGATTACCCTCCAATTGTTGATCGTTTCAGGGATGTCTTCCCGGAAGACTTTTCGGTTCTACCTCTGGTGCGAGAGGTGGATTTATCCATTGATCTTGTTTCCGGAGCAACACTGGTGTCCATTCCTTCATATAGGATGGCTACACCTGAGTTGCAGGTTCTCAAGAGGCAGTTGGAGGAGTTGTAGGCAAAGGGCTTTATCCGACCTAGTACTTCTCCTTGGGGTTCTCCGGTCCTTTTTTCGAATAAGGCGGACGGTACCCTCAGACATTGCGTGGATTATCAGAAGCTGAACCAGTTGACGATTAAGAACAGATATCCCTTACCGAGGATTGATGATCTTTTTTATCAGCTTTGTGGAGCACGAGTGTTCTCAAAGATTGACCTGAGATCAGGATATCATCATCTGCACGTGATACCATCTGATATACCTCTCATGGATTTCAGGAGTAGGTATGGTCTATATGAGTATGCGGTTTTTTCGTTTGGACTCACGAACGCACTAGCAGTCTTCATGGCTCTGATGAATCGTGTGTTCCATCTGTATCTTGATTCTTTTGTGGTAGTATTCGTGGACAACATCTTGGTGTACTCTCACACTTGACCCGACCATGACAACCATCTTGAGATCGTATTGAGTACACTGAGAGAGCATTAGCTATATTCTAAGCTCTCAAAGTTCCACTTTTGGATGGACCAGATTCACTTCTTGGGTCATATAATCTCTGAGGTAGGAGTTTTAGTAGACCGAGAGAAGGTGAGAGCAATGGTTTCCTAGGAGCATCCTATGAACATGTTCGAGATACAGAGTTTCATAGTGCTGGCTGGTTACTAAAGACGTTTCATATAGGACTTCGCCCGCTTAGAAGCACCATTAATAGGTCTAACTAAGAAGGGTGTGAAGTTCATCTAGTCGGAATCTTACGAGACAGATTTTCAGGACCTAAAGGGAAGGTTGATATCAGCACCGATCCTGATACTCCCAGAGCCGGGGAAGAGCAATGCAGTTTACTGTGATGCATCAAGTATTGGGCTGGGAGCAGTGTTGATGCAGGACGACTAAGTTATTGCGTACGGGTCTCTGCAGTTGAGGCCACATGAGAGTAATTACCCGATGCATGATCTCGAGTTAGCTGCAGTTGTACATGTGTTGCACTGTTGGAGACATTATCTATTGGGGGAGCATTTTGTGGTTTTTACTGACCACAAAATCCACAATTATATCATTACTCATCGTGACATGAATCTGAGGTAGAGGAGGTGGGTCAAATACCTACAGTCCTTCGATTTTGAGCTTGCCTATACACCTTGTAAAGGTAATGCAGTAGCTGATGCACTGAGCAGGAAGACTCAAATATAGGTAGTGTAGGAGGCCAGCGGTGAGTGGAAGCTCATGACCTTGTTCTTTGAGATTCATCTAGAGGTGCTTGCAGTCAGGGGCAGACTTATCTTTCATCTTTAGCTGTGACTTCTACCCTCCTGGATAGAGTAAGGATGAGATAGCTATTTGATCCAAAAGGCCTAGTTCTACAGGAGTCGGTGGCAGGTGAGGACCCTTATCCGGGTAGGACGATAGGCGACGATTAGGTTTTGTGTTTCCATGGATGAGTATGGGTTCTAGGGGATATACGTGAGGAGTTGATGCGAGAGTTTCATGCTTCAGCTTGGGCAGTTCATCCCAGGGTTACCAAGATGTACCGTGACATGAGACGTTAGTATTGGTGGTCGGGTATGAAGAGAGATGTAGGAGGTTTTGTTACGAGGTGTTCCACCTGTCAGTAGGTGAAGGCAGAGCATCAGAGGCCATCTGGTCTGTTACAGTAGTTACCCATTCCAGAGTGGATGTGGGATGATGTCGCGATGGATTTCATGACTGGATTGCCAAGGTCACCTCGTGGCAATGATGTCGTGTGGGTTTTTGTGGACAGACTCGCGAAGGTAACTCACTTCTTGCCGATCAAGGAGACCTTCAGTGTTAACGATCTCAAAAGGTTGTATATCCGAGAGATCGTACGTCTTCATGGGGTCCCTCGTTGTATCATTTTTGATAGGGACGCCCACTTTACGTCTTTCTTCTGGAAGTGTTTTCAGAGGGCACTGGGTACACAGGTGCTTCTGAGCAGAGCCTACCACCCTCAGACCGATGGCCAGTCAGAGCGTATGATACAGGTGCTAGAGGACATTTTGCGTGCATGAGTCCTAGACTTTGGGGGCTCTTGGGAGAATCATATACCCTTAGTTGAGTTTTCCTATAAAAATAGCTTCCAGTCGACTATTGATGTGGAACCATACGAGGCTTTCTACGGTAGGCCATGCCATTCACCCTTGTGCTAGATAGAGGCAGGTGAGGCGGCTTTACTGGGGCCACAACTCATGCAGGAGACTTCTGCACAGGTCCAGTTGATTCAGAAGCAGATGGCTACCGCAAAGTCTCTTCAGAAGTCTTTTTCTGATCACCGCAAATGACCTTTGGAGTTCGTGGTCAGGGATCAGGTTTTTCTACATGTTTCACCGAGGCTGGGACACAAGCGGATATTGAGCCATGCACGATGTCTTCCACGTATCTCAGTTGCATCACTATCATTCAGACCCATCTCATGTCTTTCAGCCCATGGAGGTTGAGCTGGAGGTAGATGCATCCTTTGAGGAGCATCTGATTCGTATCGTTAACTGGAGCAAAAAGGTTCTCTGAGGCCCATCAGTTCCTCTCGTGCGGGTGCTATGGCAGCCTGGACGAGTGCAGGAAGAGACCGGGGAGCAGGAGGCCAACGTATGTGCTCAGTGGCTAGAGTTGTTCACGGCTATATCTTCTCCACCCTTGGAAGGGAAATTCAGGGACGAATTTCTATAAGGGGGGAAGTTTGTAAGAACTCGGTTCTTATCTTTTAGGTACGGGCTTCTTCTTTTCTCTTTTCCTCAAGTTTTTTTAATAAAATATGGAAAATGGAGAAAAATCATAAATTTTGGAAGTACACACCATTTACTTTTTCCACATGCCGTGTACTTCTAGCCGTGTACGGATGAGTACACGGGGCGTGTAGCCATGTCGACGACGAAGGGTGTAGGAACCGACTACACGTCGTGTAGTGGTCCTTTACATGTCGTGTAGTCAGTCGGCATGCCAGGACAGTAAGGCGGTGGAGCAGCCGCTAACTGGGCGACAGTATACACCATGTACTCAGAAGTACATGTCGTGTACTCATGTCGATGGGTGAACAATATGGCGGTGCTGCTAGAGGAACAGTTAAATGAAGGCAGTACACACCATGTACTTGGAAGTACACGCTGTGTACTTTGTTTTTTTTCTTAAATCGGGCAGTAGCCTCCACTGTTCACAGGGAAGGCTTAGAACCGGAGGAAGGAGCGGGAGTGGACGGCCAGACCGTTGTAGATCCATCGATCGAGCGTCTGGAATCTGATTCTGCCTCGAACGATCTTGTTAAAACCGCACTGGTAAGCCCTCTCATCTCCTAGCATGTTGCTTACCAATTATTCTCCCAACATGAGTTATTTTATGTTAAGTGAGTTTTGTTCTTCATCATATCTATGCCGTTCTTAGGTGTTTCTGGAGTCGACGTTCGGGTTTTCCAATCATTGGCGTATAAGGTAGGTGGATTAGTGTGAATTCATCCAACTGCTATGTGTTTTGTGCATTTTTCTTCCACAAACCATATTGGGGTGTTGTGTGGCTGAGGCCATTGCTATAATAAACACCTAGAATTGATTAGGTATTTAATAATGTTATGAAATACTGGTTGGGATCATTTCTTGGATCTGGAACCACCCCGTGGGTGTGTTCCACTATTTAGCCATTTGGCCAGGATACCCGAGGGTATGCCTTAAAAGTAGTAATTGAAGAATTGCCTCGAGGGTAATTGCTTGTTTACTGCATATTTACATGTTGGGCATGGCCTGGTTACTTATTAGCTTGAGGGAAGTGTTGTTATTATCCTGTGGACATTATTCTACTTAGCTTGTGGGAAACATCTTCCGTGCCTGTGGGCAGATGATTATGTGCTTGTGGACGACACTAATTACGCCTGTGGGCAATATCCGTGTGCCTATGGGAAAATTCTTGTGTTGGTTTTTTTACCCGACGGTGGGATTTTACATTTCTGTGGACATTTGGTTGTTTACTTAGCATATTCATTGTGGTGGTATTTTAAATTAAATGATTAAAAATAATATTAAAATGGTAATATAACTGGTTGAGTTAGTTACTTTTCAGTACTTCTTACTTTATTGCATTTTACTATTTGACATTGTCGTTGCATGCTTACACGCAGTTGGGCATGAGCCTTTGGTGGGTTCCTACTGGGAATTTATTTCTCACACCCTTTTGGGTCACGCTTGTTGGCCAAAATAGATTACGTTTCTGCAGGTGTGGATAGGGGAAAGAGTCCCTATACAGGTACTTGACTGTTGCTGAGGAGTAGGAGGGCATGAGACCGAGCCTGGGCTCACGATGCCGCTGCCAGCTGTTTTACTTTTTTTTGTTGTACCCTGCTTTTCGTTGTACTGTATTGATGTATAACATGTTCTGGCTGTTTTTTTAAATTTGAGACATGTAGAATCATTATTTATATAATGTTGGTCATATCCACTGATATTGTTTATTTCAATTCTGTATGGTTTACTACTTCCAATGTTGATGTAAGTTTTATTCTGTATTCCGCTGCGCTACACTTTGACAAATGAGGGCATAGTTTCCACACTATCGGACCTGGGCCCCCACTGCTAGTCTATAGCCTCTGGAATTTGGGGAAATTTTCTTGAGGTCACATGGCGAACCGGGTTCGGGGCACTCATTGCGTGGCACTCGGGAACGGGATGTTACAAAGTGGTATCAGAGGGGTTCTTTTCTTTGACTTACTATTTGGAGTCTTAGTCAAGGATATGATGAATAGTATTTGGTAATAAGATGTGCCCCAGCGTATCTAACCCGTGTACAGGGAAAATCTAGTCTACCTCGTATTTTTCAATTCTTATGATTTTGCAAATTTTACAGTTGATTAGATTTCACCGTTGGGTGATGCACTTGCTATTGTGCTGTTATATTTTATCCATGGGTTATATTTAGTTGCAACCCTATGAGATGAGGGTATGCCATCTCATGCATCATTTAGGCACATGCTAGAAATCACATGTCATTCATAATTCCATTCCATATAGGTGCATTAAAAATTGCATGTTTCTGTGATAGTTTATGTGCTAGAAAAGCATGCTGTTGTGATAGGTGTTCTGATAAAATAAATGCCTTGTGATAGGGTAATATTTGTGTGAGTTGTTCATATAATGGATGCCAAACTTTGGTTTTTGGGGAGTATGGGCCCCCATTGACCGGAATTTGGTGTATCATTGACTTTTTATTAGTTATAACACACATAAGATGTCAAACTTTGATTCGTGGGGAGTATAGGCCCTCACGGGTCGGAATTTGACACTTAGGTGTTGGTTTTCTATATTTTATGGGTTTCAGCGAAGTTTCTGAGGCATACTGTCTGGAAACCTAGTACACACGCCGTGTAGTATTTTTTTAAACATGTCGTGTATGGCCTTCTATTTGAGAATAAAAATGAACTTTTTAAGTACACGTCATGTACTTTGAGTAAACGCCGTGTAGTCTCTTCCCGTGTCACAAACCATGTGGGTGGAGACACGGGGTAGGGAAGATCTTGGGTAAAACACGTCGTGTACTAGATATACAAACCGTGTAGTATTGACCCAGAGTCTGGCCGTGTAACTAACAACACGGGTCGGTGAACTCCTTTACAGAACACTCCATGTAGTGTGACCTAGGGACTAAGCCGTGTAACTACAACACGGGTCGATGTCCACGTTCCTTGGAAAAGCTATGTAGTCTTGTCTGAGGACAGACCATGTGGAATTTTCCGTGTGGCTGGGAAACGGGGTGGTGTACACGCCATGTGTGGGTGTAACATGCCGTGTAGTATCAAGCCGAGTAGTCGGCCCTATCACCGACAACACAGGCAGTTGGAAAATAACACCATACACACCTTGTTGATATTATACACGCTGTGTAGTTTTTGTTCAACGGTAGCCGTGTGGCTTAGCCATGTCGAAAGACCCGGGAAGGGGAAGAGAAGTCAAGTACACGTCATGTAGTCATTATACACGTCGTGTGGTCTTATTTTTCAAATTTTGAAATGCCTTCTTCCTCTTTTTTCCTATTGTGGTTCCTTCGTTTCAGCCAAAATAATCTTGGATCTAAGGCGTGCTTTTGACCTTGTAGATTCATGCCTCCGAGACAACCGTACGTTGTTCTCCAGGAGAGCGGTGACGATTATACTCCAGATATGGGGGTCCATGGGCTACCAGTGGATCCTCTAGTAGAGCCAGATGCGGCACCAGATGTTATACCGGACACAGGCATGGAGGCGCAGTTCCATGAAGGCTTTATGAAGTTCATGCAGACCATTCAGGGAACACCGTCGGCTGCCACATCTATGGCTGAGCTTATACGTATCTTCCAGCAGCAACATCCACCTATTTTCTTAGGGGATGGTGGAACATAGGCTGGGAGTCTTTGTTGGGGTCAATGGAGACTATTTTCGAGCATCTTGAGATGCCTCCAAGGCGTAGGGTCAATCTCGCGACATATATGTTGCGTGATTCCACCAAGAGGTGGTGGGATGTTACCACCTAGTTAGAGCATCACAGGTACATGGAGTGGGAGGACATTCAGGCAGTCTTCTATGAATTTATCTTCCCGAAGATGCTGAGAGCAGATAGAGCTTGGGAGTTCATGAATATAAAGTAGGGCGCTATGTCAGTGATGGACTATTCTGCTCATTTTATGGATCTTTAGCACTTTTCACCAGTGTTGGTGGGTGATGAGACGTTGAGAGCCAGACATTTTAAGGATGGTCTTCGGTATGACATCCAAGCACTGGTGAATGTCTTCAGGTTGCCTATTGTACACTCTATTGTGAACCAAGCGCTGATCACATAGAGGAACCTTCGAGAATATAGTGGTGTGGGCCAGGGCGATTCATCACCAGTTACTGGTACTTTTTCTGTTGGAAAGTGGAAGAGATAGACATACATCTCTCTGGGCGGCAGTACCAGTCTGAAGAATGCTTCAGGTGGCCAGGTTATGTGCGACCAGTGTAGTAGAGAGGGGCACAAGAGGCTACAGTGTCCACGAGATCATGTGGAGTTCCAAGCTTGAGGCAGCATGGGTTATCTGCAGTGCTTTTATAGGGTGTTTCCACCGATGGCTAGTGAGAGGGGTTCTGTATAGACTCTGTGAGTGGGATCAGGACCAGTGGATTTTTTCCAGTCCGGAAACTGGAATACGTCAGGGAGTCCAGGAAGAGATGGTGGTTGTTGCTGAGGTAGCCAGACACCAGGATCTCAGAGGCAGCAGGGCGGGACACCTCAAGGTAGCCGGGTTGTGTCACACGGTTGTGGCACTGGGCAGGCATATACAGTGCAACAGACCCAGCAAGAGTAGGATCCCGGACCTTCTACAGTCAGAGGTACTATTTTAGTAGCTTCTATCTTATCTTCAGTACTTTTTGATACGGGTGTTATGCATAGTTTTATATCTATAACCATTGTGAGGATCCTTGGGCTCTGTGTTTCTTCATCTTCTGATATTATGATTCTAGACACTCCGTTAGGGTCAAGAACGACTGGTGTGCGTTAGTGCAAGGAGTCCCCCCTTGAGGTTGGTGGGTGTCACTTCCTTTGGGACCTCTATGTCCTAGACATGACGAGCTATGAAGTCATTCTCAGGATGGACTGGCTGGTTCCCTTCCGAGCCTCTGTAGACTGCTATCGTCGTAGGGTGAGTTTCACGTCAATAGAGGGTGGAGAGTTTTTATACAGGGGATAATGGGATGTTCAGGCGAGTCAAGCTAGACCAGAGCATTGTGGGAGATGTGGAGTCACAGCCCAGATTGCAAGCTTATATCTGGATGATTAGGGGACTTGTCAGGAGGATTCCCTTCCAATTGTTGATCATTTCAGGGATGTCTTCCCGGAATACTTTTCGGGTCTACCTCTGGAGCGAGAGGTGTATTTATCCATTGATCATGTGCCAGGAGCAGCACTGGTGGCCATTCCTTCATATAGGAGGGCTACACCTGAGTTGCAGGAGATCAAGAGGCAGTTAGAGGAGTTGCAAGTAAAGGGATTTATCCAACCCAGTACTTCTCCTTGGGGTTCTCCAGTCCTTTTTGCGAAGAAAGCGGACGGTACCCTTAGACATTGCGTGGATTATCGGAAGCTGAACCAGTTGACGGTTAAGAACCGATATCATTAACGAGGATTGATGATCTTTTTGATCAGCTTTGTGGAGCACGAGTGTTCTCGAAGATTGATCTGAGATCAGGATATCATCATCTGCACGTGAAACAATCTCATATACCTCTCACGGCTTTTAGAAGTAGGTATGGTCTATATGAGTATGCGGTTATGCCTTTTGGACTCACGAACGCACCAACAGTTTTCCTGGCTCTGATGAATCGTGTGTTCCATCCGTATCTTGATTCTTTTTTGGTAGTATTCGTGGACAACATCTTGGTGTACACTCACACTCGACACGACCATGCCACCCATCTTGAGATCATATTGAGCACACTGAGGGAGCGTCGGCTATATGCTAAGCTCTCAATGTGCCACTTTTGGATGGACCAGATTCACTTCTTGGGTCATATCAACTCTGAGGTAGGAGTTTCAGTAGACCGAGAGAAGGTGAGAGCAGTGGTTTCCTGGGAGCATCCTATGAACGTGTTCGAGATACGGAGTTTCTTAGGGCTGGCTGGTTACTACAGATGTTTCATACAGGACTTCACCCTCTTAGCAGCACCATTGATAGGTCTAACTAATAAGGGTGTGAAGTTCATTTAGTCGGAACCTTACGAGATAGCTTTTCAGGACTTAAAGGGAAGGTTGATATCATCACAGATCCTGATACTCCCAGAGCTGGGGAAGAGCAATACAGTTTACTGTGATGCATTAGATATTGGCCTAGGAGCAATGTTGATGCAGGGAGACCGAGTTATTGCGTACGGGTCTTGGCAGTTGAGGCCACATGATGGTAATTACCCGACGCATGATCTTGAGTTAGCTGCAGTTGTACACGTGTTGCGCTGTTGGAGACATTATCTATTAGGGGATCATTTTGTGGTTTTTACTGACCACAAAATCCACAAGTATATCATTACTCAGCATGACATGAATCTGAGGTAGAGGAGGTGGGTCGAATACCTATAGTCCTTTGCTTTTGAGCTTGCCTATATACCTTGTAAAGGTAATGCAGTAGCTAATTCACTTAGCAGGAAGACTCAAATACAGGCATTGTAGGAGGCCAGCGGTGAGTGGCAGCTCATGGCCTTGTTCTCTGAGATGCATTAGAGGTGCATGCAGTCAGGGGCAGACTTATCTTTCATCTTTAGCTGTGACTTCTACCCTCTTGGATAGAGTAAGGATGAGACATCTATTTGATCCAGAAGGCCTACTTCTACGGGAGTCGGTGGCAGGTGAGGACCCTTCTCCTGGTAGGACGATAGGTGATGATGAGGTTTTGTGTTTCCATGGACAAGTATGGGTTCCAGGGGATATACGCGAGGAGTTGATGCGAGAGTTTCATGCTTCATCTTGGGCAGTTCATCCCAGGGTTACCAAGTTATAACGTGACTTGAGACATCAGTATTGGTGGCCGCGTATGAAGAGAGATGTAGCAGGTTTTGTTACGAGGTGTTCCACCTGTCAGCAGGTGAAGGCGGAGCATCAGAGACTAGCTGGTCTGTTATAGTAGTTACCCATTCCAGAGTGGAAGTGGGACGATGATGCGAGGGATTTGATGACTGGATTACCAAGGTCACCTCATGGAAATGATGTCGCGTGGGTTGTTGTGGACAGACTCATGAAGGTAGCTCACTTCTTGCCGATCACTGAGACCTTCGGTGTTGACATGATCAGAAGGCTGTATATCCGATAGATCGTACGTATTCATGGGGTCCCTCATTCTATCATTTCTGATAGGGATTCCCGCTTCACCTCTTTCTTCTGGCAGAGTTTTCAGAGGGCACTGGGTACACAGGTGCTTCTGAGCACAGCCTACCACCCTCAGACCGATGGCCAGTCAGAGCGTATGATGCATGTGCTAGAGGACATGTTGCATGCATGCGTCCTAGACTTTGGGGGCTCTTGGGAGAAGCAAATACCCTTAGTCGTGTTTTCCTATAAAAATAGATTCCATGCGACTATTGATATGGCACCATACAAGGATTTATATGGTAGGCCATTCCATTCGCCCATGTGCTGGATAGAGGCAGGTGAGGCGGCTTTACTATGGCCATAGCTCGTGCAGGAGACTTCTGCACAGGTCCAGTTGATTCAGAAGTGGATGGCTACCGCAAAGTCTCTTCAGAAGTCTTATGTTGATCACCGAAAATGACCTTTGGAGTTCGTGGTCAGGGATCAGGTTTTTCTACGTGTTTTGCTGAGGCTGGGACACAAGCGGATACTGAGCCATACACGATGTCTTCCACGTATCTCAGTTGCATCGCTATCATTCAGACCTGTCTCACAACTTTCAGCCTGAGGAGGTTGAGCTGGAGGTAGATGCGTCCTTTGAGGAGCATCTGATTCGTATCGATGACAGGAGCATGAAGGTTCTCTGAGTACGGTTAGTTCCTCTCGTGTGGGTGCTATGGCAACCTGGATGAGTGTAGGAAGAGACCTGGGAGTGGGAGGCTGACGTATGTGCTCAGTGGCCGGAGTTGTTCATGGCTATATCTTCTCCACCCTTGGAAGGGAAATTCCGGGATGAATTGCTATATGGGGGGAAGTTTGTAAGAACCCGGTTCTTATCTTTGAGGTACGGGCTTCTTCTTTTCTCTTTTCCTCAAGTGTTTTTAATAAAATATGGAAAATGGAGAAAAATCATAAATTTTGGAAGTACATGACATTTACTTTTTCCACACGCCGTGTACTTCTGGCCGTGTAGTGATGAGTACACGGGGCGTGTATCCATGTCGGCGACGAAGGGTGTAGGAACCGACTACACGTTGTGTAGTGGTCCTTTACATGTCGTGTAGTCAGTCGGCAGGCCAGGACAGTAAGGTGGTGGAGCAGCCGCTAGCTGGGCGACAGTACACGACATGTACTCAGAAGTACATGCCGTGTACTCATGTCGATGGGTGAACAGTACGGTGGTGCTTCCAGAGGAACAGATAAATGAAGGCAGTACACACCATGTACTTGGAAGTACACGCTGTGTACTTTGTTTTTTTTCTTAAATCGGGAAGTAGCCTCCACTGTTCACAGGGAAGGCTTAGAACCAGAGGAAGGAGCGGGAGTAGACGGCCGGACCTTTGTAGATCCATCGATCGAGCGTCTGGAATCTGATTCCGCCTTGGACAATCTTGTTGGAACCGCGCTGGTAATCCCTCTCATCTCCTAGCGTGTTGCTTACCAATTATTCTCCCAACATGAGTTATTTGATGTTAAGTGAGTTTTGTTCTTCATCAGATCTATACCGTTCTTAGGTGTTTCTGGAGTCGATGTTCGGGTTTACCGCTCGTTGGCGTATAAGGTTGGTGGATTAGTGTTAATTCTTCGAACTGCTGTGTGTTTTGTGCGTTTTTCTGCCACGAACCATGTTGGGTTGTTGTGTGGCTGAGGCCATTGCTATAATAAAAACCTATAATTGATTAGGTATTTAATTATGTTATTAAATACTGGTTGGGTCATTGCTTGGATCTGGAACCACCCCGTGGTTGTGTTCCACTATTTAGCCGTTTTGCCAGGATACCCGAGGTTATGCCTTAAAAGTAGTAATTGTAGAATTGCCTCGAGGGGAATTGCTTATTTACTGCATATTTACATGTTGGGCATGGCCAGGTTACCTGTTAGCTTGAGGGTAGTTTTGTGATTATCCTGTGGACGTTATTGTACTTAGCTTGTGGGAAACTTCTTCCGTGCCTGTGGGCAGATGATTATGTGCCTCTGGATGACACTAATTACGCATGTGGGCAATATTTGTGTGCATATGGGAAAAATCATGTGTTGGTATTTTTTACCCGAGGGTGGGATTTTACATTTATGTGGACATTTGGCTGTTTACATATCATATTCATTGTGTTGGTATTTTAAATTAAATTATTAAAAAGAATATTAAAATGGTAATATAACGGATTGAGTTAGTTACTTTTCAATACTACTTACTTTATTGAATTTTACTATTTCACACTGTCGTTGCATGCTTACACGCAGTTGGGCATGGGCCTTTGGTGGGTGACTACTGAGAATTTATTTCTCACACCCTGTTTGGGTCACACTTTTAGGCCCAAACAGATTACGTTTCTGCTAGTGTGGATAGGGTAAAGAGTCCATATACAGGTACTTGATTCTTGCTGATTAGTAGGAGGGCATGGTACCGAGCCTGGGCTCACGATGATACTGCCAGCTATTTTACATTGTTTTGTTGTACCCTTCTTTTCATTGTATTGTATTGATGTATAACATGTTATGGCTATTTTCTTAGAACTTAAGACATGTAACATCATTATTTATATACTGTTGTTCATATCCACTATTGTTGTTTATTTCAGTTGTGTATGGTTTAATACTTCCGTTGTTGATGTAAGTTCTATTCTGTGTTCCGCTGTGCTACACTTTGATAAATGAGGGCATAGTTTCCCCACTATCAGACTTGGGCCCTCGCTGCTTGTCGGCAGCCTCTGGCGTTTGGGGAAATGCGCTTGAGGTCACGTGGCGAACCGGGTTCGGGGAACCCGTTGCGTGGCACAGGAACGGGACATTACAAAATTCATGATATAATTATAATTTTAATAAATAATTTAATCTATTAAAATAAACCATGAAATATGGTTCTGAAAAATGAACTGCACTTCAATCATGGAGAAAGTAGGTCGTACGTATAGATGGGTAACGTTTCCAATTTTCAATAATCATTATGGAAAGAAGGAATGTATTATTTTATATTTCTGAAATGTTAATAATATACTAAATACTATATAATTTTTTTAAATACACTTTAATATTCTATCCACGTGATTTTTTAAAGAAAAATTAATCACATCACTTTGTCGTGGCAGTAATCTGTATATACAAAAGAACGATGCAATCATTTTTCAATGAATGGAAATGTATGAATTAGATGATATATGATCTATATAAAATGATGATTATTTCATGAATACCATATATATATATATATTAATTCAATCATTATAACAATCCATGAGAGTTATTGATGGGAAATAAATTACGTCGGTTTGTGAGGTGGTTGTCCACCGTTCACATGAATGACAGTTTCATTTCCCATTTGATTCAAGAGGAGATAGTTGTGGGTGAATATTTAAACATAATAACATCTAATTGTCTTTAATATATTCATGTTATTATTTCAACATGCTTGAATAATATTTCAAGGAGGAATAATATGAAATAATACTAAAATATTCTATTAAATATTATACATCTTCTTTGGGTAACTTACTTTTTTAACACAGCAAACCCTATAAGGTTGGTATTATGACCAAAATAATACCTCAATGACATAGTTTGGTATTTTAGGAATGGATTTTGGTATTAATAGTAAAAAAATAAAATTCATTATAATTTAAAATAAATAAGAATCGTAGGTGACCTTTAATAAGTAAGGAGAGGGGCACTCTTGGAATTAATTAAAATATTAAATTAATATATATTAATTTTCATGGAAACTTTTCTCCAAGATGATATAATTTTAAAATAGGATAACTATGGGTAAAATTAATATCAACCAATAAATGGTTTACAAGTTTATTCTTGGTTTTTACCCTTATCGCTTTTTTAACCTGTGTTAACCATTTTTTATAATAACTATAATAACCAATATATTAATACTTTTGGGCCAATATAGTCACCATAAAAGCTAAATTTTCCCATTATTTTCCCATGTTTTATATTTTTAACCATTTCTTAATCACATAAAAATATATTATTTTTAGTAATTTTAAACCATTTCATAAAATATTATTTAGCATAAAATATAATTAATGTCATTTTTGAAATTATTCATTTAATTTGACTATAAAAAAATAATTTAAAATATTATATTCAAATATAAAACTTTAAAAAAAACCAAATATTTTATAATTAAATATTAAATTCTTGGGAAACTATAACTTACTCAAATTTTACTACTAATTATATTTTTAAAATGATTTCTTTAATTTATATATTAATTTGATAAATTTTGTGTTGTTGTTGCGTAATATTTTAAGGTAATTATATGATCACTAACCTTTATAAATAAATTGTCATTATATGAATTTATTGATGTTTAAAATATCCCATATATAGTAGAACATATCATTTTTTGTTTCTATGTATAAAATTTAGATATAATTAAATAAAGTGAATGGAATGTTTTTATTTAAATAATATAATATAAGAGAAAAAATAAATGAAATTTGGCTCCAAGATTCCATTAATTTGGAATGACAATAGAAATTTTCAAACATAACTCATCCAATAGGATAATATTAAGTGTTAGGGTCATTTTTTGCCCATATCATATTGTTTTCCCCTTAATTACCTAATTTTCTTATATTGATGTGGCAAATATTTACTAAGGTTACTATTTATAAATACTGACCAAAAATAAAAGTGAAATACATAACAAATTATGTACTCCTTATTAGAAATATTACTTTTTTTTAAATATTAAATTTTTATATTTGAATGAAAATAATTTACTATTAAAACCCAAAACACAATAAGGAACAATTTTTTAGAAAAAATTCATTTTTTGTATGAAAAAGTTTTACATCGAACTAAAGTATAAAATTAATTACAAAGTCTATAATCAGACTCTTTTTTATCCAAATTAACTTATGAAATATTATAAGTAATCAAAAATAGAATTTTATTTCTTTAATACCTTAATTGAAAATATATTTTTCAATAAAAGATGGTATTTTTCAATATTTATTGAAAAATAAAACATCTCATAAAAATCTCAAATTTTCACAACAATCTAATTTTGAAATGATGTTTCAAAAAAATTATAACTTTTTTATCAAATAATATATCAATAAGTTCTAGAAATTATATATAATATTTTATCATAAATATCAAAAAAAATATTTTTTGAAAATAACGCATTTTTAAAGAATAAAACGAATTTTAGGAAAATTGTGTGATAATTTAAAAAGAATTAATCAAATAAATTTATATTCAATAATACATATATAAATTTCATAAATTATTCATCTAATTAATTCCCTCCAATTTAACAATTATGTTATAATTTTCATATTTATATGATAAAATTTCATTGATTGTTTAGGATCATTATTCGGTTTCAGACATGACATCAAACATATTTATATATTTTAAATCCTAATGTGTTATAATATCCCCCCCCCCCCACACACTTAATAAATAACTTCCTAAATTTTTTTACAAGAGCTCAGAAATCAACGGTTTGAAATTTTAAAATGCTTTTTTGAAATACCACATCATAAAAAGGGTTAATAAAACATCATCTTGAAAGGATTGAAAGGAAAATTAGATGGTTATCTAGAATATCTCATAGTAAGGTTTCAAAATAGGTTAACATTAATGGGAATTGAATAAATATAAATGAAAGAAAAATGTATCATCCAAATGAGGATGGATAGTGATAGAGAATACTTATCACAATTTATCATGAGAAAGTTAACAACCCAAAACTATAAACCAATGATATCTGATATAGACAATTTATCTATCTAAAATAAAGGTAATAAGACAAAAAATACTAATATTTTTCCTATATTTCAAGAATTACATTAACATATACTCCAAAAAAATAATGAAATATAGTTTATTTATAGGTATAATTTCATCATTTTAACCATTTTCCCCATAATATCATATTTTTCACTAAATAATGAGAATTCAAGAATCATTTTCCATGCCAAAAGAACTAAAATATACTTCAAACTGACTAAAAATAAATAAAATTATAATAATATATGCAACCAAAAATTATATAACAAGATAATATAATACCAAAAATAAATAAACCTTAATATTAAAAAATAATAAATTAATCATTAAAATTCAACAACACCACCAAATGTTTTACATTGATGATCCAAAAACTCTATATCCCAATTAAACTCTATAATGTCTACCTTAAAGTATACTTTATCCCAAAGATTGGTTTTATAACATTCATAATACATCCCAAAAAATTAAATATCATTTCTTGGAAATAATCCTTCTGATGAATTATAAGGGTTATATATATCACAACCTAAAAAAACATCTCCCAAAATTTCATTCATCACCTCAAAATCTCATCAATAAAAAAAATAATAAATGGGTTTCAATTATTTTGAATTCATGTTCAACCTTAAACTTATCAAATAATTATGTTATCCATAACTATTAATTTAACCTCAAATGAATAAATTCTAAAATAAAATGTAATCTATACTGTTCATGTAATACCAACTCTAATATCTATGATCATGCACTCTCAACACCCTATGAAACAATATTGTTATGAAATTTTTTTCTTTGATACCAGAAAATGTGACACAATTATTTCCATCAAAAAAATAATACATTAAAAATGAAATATTGGATCACTTTCATATCGGTAGACCTTTTTTGTATATTTTTTATAGACTTATTAAAAACTATTACGTAATAATACCCATATCAGTACAATGAATATTTTTCCCACTATACCTAGATGTTTTATTCCAAATTAAGACTTATATATCTCCCATAAAATCCATCACACATGAATCCTTTATAGACATAATTCATTTAATAAAATTCTTCATATCATTGGTAAAAATAACCATTAACAATTTAATTTCATCAACAAGAAAAATAAGAGCACTGGAGTATGATAACATAATCAGAGTGCATGATCATAACATAAAATAACTCATACCCATCAAAACATGGATCATTAAACGTGTGTTATGGAATAAGGATTTAATAATGGAAAAGTTCATTAGAATCAATAATCATGATCCATTTTGTGTCAACCTTAAATTACAGAAACATGTATACCCCATAGTAAGTATAAAGAAAATGTGATGGTAACTTGGAATACTATCTTCATATAATCCTTACATTATCCATTAAATTTGGAATAATAATATGGTTCACTTGTAATATAATCATTATCCAATGCACTAGAGATCTATAATTGGGATCACCAATCTCATAAGCTAGACCAAGATCACCCATTATCATGAGGTATATGAATCTCACCCATAATCATGATCTATATCAGGCTCTCCCATCATTATAAATAATGACCATGTATGATTCAGTAATAAAATACCCATACACTTTTCAATATAACTCCCTTGAAAAAAACCAGCATAGCATTGTTAACACTCATAGAAGAAATTGGTTACATGATAATCTATTAAAAATATTATCGTATAGAAAGTCTATGGATGATATAATATAATCTCAATCCTAATGAACTAGAGGTATCATTACAATATGTTGACATTTTTGAAAAAATATTTCAAAGAATTTAAATAAATACATTAAAATCTTGGTATAATGGCATTTTCTTTGAATAAATTTATATATAAATTTATAGAATTCTGAATAAAAACTTTCCATTGAAAATAACTATTGATAAAAATAAAGGATTATTTGATTAAAATAATGGTAATGATGGTGGGAAAACCTATTCATGATGTAAATGATAAAAATTAATATTCCTTCCATATATTTTAAAGGGATGTTAAAAGACACCCACACAAAAAAGTGTAATAATTGTCCTTTTAAAACCTTTTAAATGATTCTAAATGGTCATGGAAATATCATTAGTAAATTAATTATTTTTGAAAAAGATCATTTTTTAAATAATTTTTTAAAACATGGATATGGAAGAGAATTATTATTGATAAAAATAGAAGATACAATATCATTATCACTTATAAAAAAATATGTTTCAATAATATATAAGGGTGGATAAAAAAATTACACATGTAACAAAAATTATAACTAGAGGATAATGAAAGATGTGTGGTTTAAGAAAAAGATCATGTGATTTTCACTAAAGGAACCTTGAACATAAATTGTCTAAAAAATAATTGAGATTATTACATAAATTATTGATCACTTTAGAAAAATTCAAAACAAAATACACTAAAATAAATAGTTTTATTTTGAAAATATTATGAATTACATGAATTAATATGTTTAAATAATTTTTGTAGGTGGTATATACACCGTATAAGGAAATTATGGTGTATGACATATATTATATCTCAGTAAAATGATATTCAGACACTAAAAACCTATTCAACTTTTATAACATTTGAATAAATATTACATGAAATGTAGAAAATAAAACGAACATTAAATATTGGGATAAAATATTAAATCATTATATATTATCTAAATTTGTATAATATATACATAATAAAATTATTTTTGTGCATAACTTAATTTTAATTCCTAAATAAATATAATTTGGGAAAAACCCACTTACAAAGATTATATCATTGATTTGTGAATTAATCAATATATAGATTTTGTGTAACAAATGTGAACCCAAACATAGAAAGTTTAATTAAAACCTAGATAAAAAAGTTAATTTTACACATTTTATTGGAATATTATAAACAACTATGAAGTGATATAACCTAATGAATGGAAATTGAGTTAACAAAGCTCTACTACTTAATACTAGTAAATTAAAACCCCCATGGATAGAATAATTTTAATCAAAACTATAAATACCATGATGTATAAAGGATTTATGAAATAACATGTAAAATCGGTATTTAAAACATAATATAAAATAAATAGATGTATAACATGAAAATACTCCACAATGATGGTAAATTGAGGGGAAATCCATTACTTGAAGTCTAGACTTTCCATATATCTTCTTTAACTCTGGTGTAATAAACTTATATAAATTATTTTTTTCTTAAGAACTTTTTCAATTATTAATGCCTTATTTGTGAACCATTTTTTCATTTAGTTAAATTTAATATTCAATTACATAATCATGTTAGTCCACATAATGTGTTTTGAGAACGTTTAGTTTATGGTCTTAACATGGCTTTGGTGTGTTCACTATGGTAAAAACAAATTGGTCTATCATACCCATAATAATAAACATAAAATAATTAAAATTTTATTAATAATTTATAATTTTAAAACCAACCATGAATTATTATTTTGAAAAAATCAATTATTTTACACTTATAGAGATAGTATGTCATATATACTCATGAGTAACATTTCCATTTTTCAACGATCACAATAGAAAAGAGGCAGGTATTATTTTATCTTTACTAAATAAAATTTAAATCATAAATAAATTATTATTTATTTGAATAAAAAATATTTATATTTGATCCATTTTATTTTCTAATGAAAAACGAATCACATTGCTTCGTGGAGGTGGTAAGCCACACATACGCAAAAACGATGTTAAAATTTTTCAATGATTAGAGTGGTAAGAAATTTGATGATAAATTATCTTTAAATAAATATATATTATTTCATGAATATCATACAAATACATAAAATAAATCATTATAAACATCCATTAGAGTAGGGTGTTGATAGAAAATTATACTATTTTTCAAGGCAGCAGTTCATTGCACACACGAATGACATTTTTGTTTCCCATTTGATAAAACAGAAGACAAATATTGGTAAAAAATAAACATTCATACATTTAAGTAAATTTAACATACAAGTTTTATAATTTTATTACTTTTTATAATATTTTGATTATTTATAAGTGTAAATAAAATAAAAACATTCAATTGAAGACTATTCATGTTCTTCAGACAACTTCATTTACTTTACACCTTAAACACTATAAAGTTAAGAATAAGTCATATATAAAGTGAAAAGAGGATTTAAAAATATATTTTTGAAGGTATTTTTTGAAATATAATGCCCTTGATGTTTGAAGAAAATAAGAGGGGAGGTTCCCTTTTGTAATTGAGGGGAGATGAACTCTTGGACTTACATAAAATATCAAATTATTTTGAATTAATAATTAATGAAAATAGAGTCTATATAAGAATATTTTGGATGATATTATGGGGATGGGTTGAAATAATATCATATAATAAAAGTTTGTAAAGTTCTGACTAGGTTTTAACCCTTTCCTTTCTATTTTAAATTGTGTTAACCATTTTTTGGACAATTACTTCAATAATGATGTTTTTAGAATTTTGGGTTCCGTATAATAACAATAAAAGGAAAATTTTCTCATAAATAGATCATTTTATATATTTTAAAAAGTATCAAAATAAAATTAATTAATATATTTCTTTTATTGATATTAAATATCTTAATATAATTTAATTTTACATAAAACATCATTAATGTCATTTTTTAAACTTTTCGATAAATTTTTCATTAGAAACATAAATTATAATAGTGAATTAAAACCTTTAATGAACCAAATTTGTTTTATAAATATCTAAAAAATCAGGGGACACTATAACTCACTCAAATTGTACTATATATCATATTTTTAAAATAATTTATTTAATTGTTTTTATTTTAAAAGAATAAAAATCTGGTCGGCATTGTATAATAATTTAAGGTAATTATTTTACTATTAAAAATTAAAAATAATTTATAATTATAAAAAACATTTACCTTTCAAATAACCATTTTGTAGCTGAACATATATATTTTTATCCCTATTTCATAAATTTCTAGATAATAAAACATAGATAATGACATTTTTTACTTTTATTTAAATAAAATAATATATAGGTTATTATCAAAGAAATATTGTAAAAATATTTTATATTTAGAAACATGGACATATATGGCTAAACTAAATTAATTATATAGGATAAAGGAAAGCCTTAGAGTCGTTTTTATAACGTTTTATATTATATATACCCTTAATTACCTGATTTACCCATACCAATGTGAGAATGATTTAAAAAGGTTATAATTCATAATGTCCAAAAATAAAAGGGTACCATTTACCAAATTTAGACCTCAGAATTCGAAATATGGAATTAATTTTTAATGATTAGATTTCATGAAGTGGAAAAAATACTTTGATTGAAAATTAATTTTTTTTATTATAATAGAACCGATTTTAAGGGGTGGGGGGAACCCATGACATCAACGACTTAGAAGAAAAAAACGGTCCCAATAGACTAAAAGCTCAAGACCAAAAGCAACCCCCAATACAAGAGATAAGCTCCTCCCAATAACAAAATCATTAAAACCAGCTCTATCTATCCCAAATCTAGTTGGCTAGATATCACGTGCAAACATGCATGGGCCTGAAAGTAACGGCTTATGCCATACCCTCTCAAACATCTGATTCCGAAAAGACATGAAACAGTGAAAACCATTTCCCTGAACCTCATCTGAATCATATTTCTTGTAGAAAATTGTTCACAAAATCCTTTGAGAAGTAGACCACCGAAGCCAAACACCATCAACCAAATCACATATTCAGACCTCTGGATCTCAATATCAGCAATATAAAAACCATCACAATGAGTAACTTTGTCACAACCTTAAATTTGTCATGAATTAACCTTGGTCGGTGACTAGAACCAAATCCATATCCATCGCTCATCTCCAAAAACACGGCACAAAACAACTTCACCAAAGAAGGACAAACCCTAAAAAATCATCCACGCCACCACCACAACAGCACATCACACCAGGATCATTCCAAACATCAATTGAGAAGATGAGATAATTAAATTTTAAAACTAATCCAAAATAAAAATTTACTTCAGAAATACTTAAATAAAAGCAAATATTTCTCTAAAATTCATTATATTTTACTATTAATTGACAAATCTATCATTGAAGAAAAATTTCAAAATTTCACCATAAGATAATTATGACATTTTGATTTCAAAAATCTTATAATTTTCATCCAATTAAATTTATAAATGTTCCAGATATTAATTATAATATTTTATCACAAAAATAAATAAAAACCATTTTTCAATAAAATATATTTTTGATGAATAAAATGACTACTATAAATATACTGATTATTTACTAAGAATTTATCAATAAATATATATTTTTCAAAACCTATATATATTTCATAAATAATTTAATCAGATTCATATATTATAATATAACTACTATTTTATAACATATATATTTAATTAATAATATTACATTGTTGGTTTCGGCTTAGTGAAGTGTGTCATATATGCTATCAAGAATTGTTTTATTTTTAAAATCATGGGGTGTTACATAATATTTAATGAATATTCATCTATTAAAATGGAATATATATGTATGATAAGTATTGGTGTCTATACACACCTATAATTTTTTGTTGTTAATTTATCACAATAACTCCCCATTATTTATTTCCACTTTTCTAGAAAATTTATATTTAACGAGTAATAATATGTTCTATGACATTGATTCCCAAAAAACCATCCCACTCATGAAATTGTTTCTTCTATATTGGTACTAGAAATGTTCAGATATGTGTTGTTCATAAACTATTTCAAATTAATCCTTACATTTCGTGGGGGTTTTTAGCCTCCATGACATATTTTTCCCATCAATTCATGTGGAAGATTTTATATCATATTTTTTTCCCAAAAAAATATGATTTTAACACCTGTATTATTAGAAAAAAATATTTACCTTGATCCCTTGGACCTATCTTCTTACCATCTTGAAAGGAATATTATTTTACTTATACAAAATTTTTAATGTCTCATCTAACTTTGTTTAACATATATTGAAATTGAAGACATATTGAATTTTTATCATTATGTTATTATTTTTTTTCAACCATATTCTATTTGATATAAATGGTAATCTTTTCTTTTTCTTATTCGGTAATAATGTGCTTCTTATTCTCATCAAAGAATATTACTCTCTTCTATACTTTCTCTTCCTTCTCAGAATTATTATTTTTATTACTTTTCTTATTAATGGAATGGATGTTGATTTCATCTATAAATTGGGAGTGTGGAATGGATGAAATTTAATTTATACTTTATAATCATTAAATTCTTCATGGGTAATCTATAAAATTGTTTTATCTTCCGTCCTTATTTACTTTACTAATTTTTAATTATCTTAAAATAAGTTTTATGATATCATTGAAATACTTATTTGATTCTATATTCAAAACTTCACAGAGTGTTAGAGTTAACCTACTTATGATTGAAATTATATAATCCAAGGACTAGTTTTGTACCACTAATTATGGTTCAATCAGTGGTATACTAAATTTAAAAAATTTCCTCCTTTTAAATTCATCCTCTTGAACTAGTTCATTTTATTGATCCAGTCAAAAGAAAATTCAATATATCCACATGTTTTTTAGTAATATAAGACCGAACAAAACACAATATTTATAATTTTTAGTATAAAATCCTACTCCTTTATATTTTGGTTAGACACCCCAACATGGATTCTTTATTATCTCTATAAGTGAATACGATTGGTTAGACATCCTAGTTATAATCTCTCTGTAATTTGATAGAGAATCCTAATATATCCTCTACTCTTATTGGTTAAACACCCCAATAATAATACTTCAAAAGCTAATTAGACACTCTCGCTCCAAGTTTCTTCTTCAATGATGATCCCAAGATAGAAAAATCACATTTTTAGATAGTCTTAAAACATAAGAAAACTACATACCCTTTACTTTTGTACATTTCTAAGGGTCTTGAGAAATATTTTTTATAATATTGTTTTACTTAAAACTATCACCAAATATTTGGTGAATTGGTAGCTTTATCATCAAATACTTAGGTTTTCCCATTTTTGAATATCCTAAATTTGGATCATTAGTTTCATTAATACTTTGGTGAATCATTAAGATAAAATTCTTTTGAATAATGTATATAAGGTGTTTAAAATTATTTTACCAAATTTTTTCTTTATCACATTCATGCATAGATTTATCGACAATAAAAAAATTCTGTGTAGGTGATAATATCTCATTTATTTCAGTTCAAAAATCCCTCATTATTTTTCATTTTTAATCCTTTATTTAATTTTTTTATGAATAAAACATTAATATTTACTCATTTAAAATGTGAATAATCTTGTTGGGTGTCGTGTTTCCTCATATTAAATTCCCAATTATTTTGTGTTTACTTTTAATCTTAATTATTTTGTATGAAAATACCACATTTCTAGTATCTCATTGTTTATATGATTATATCAGCCTAAATAACTGAAGGAGTTTGTAATTTATTTTTTCAATCAAAATTAAATCTATATGGCTCGAAATAGAATGCATCTCATTTAAAATTCCTTTATAAATCTGGTTTATCCATTATGATAATCATGTGCCTGAATATTTTAGCTTAACATTTCATACTGAAAAAAAATTTTATGATGACTAAATTGCTTAGATACAAATCCCATTTATTAATGGTGTATATTTGTATTCACAAAAGATCAGACCCTCTATATTATTTACACATTTATTCTCCTTATTTAATATTTTTTTCATTCGATCTTCTATGAATACATGTGTAACTATATTCATGTAATGATATATATAACACACCACATGAATTTATCAAGAACTTCTTTCATTCGAAGGCTCAGATTCATAATTTGTGACATCATTGGTCAATTTCTTATCTTCATGCTTGGAAGATTCATGAATTTATTTTAAAAAATTTCCATTATACTCACCTTGATATCAGGAGGATGAAAATCCCATATTTTAATGTGGATGATTATTTGGTTTCGTGATATGATCATGGAAGTGACATTCTCCTTTCAGTAGCATAGTCTGATCATTATATATATCTTCTAAGTACCATAAAATTCCTTCAAAATGATCTCCTTTCCTAAAAATATGTAATAATTTACCCTCAAGTAGCCTTTATTTCCCTTGTGTTTATGTTTCAAGACCCTTATTCAAGATCCTACTTCTCTAGTTTACCGTTATGGGAGGTCCCACTTGACACTTATATAACATCTATATTGAGTGGATTACCCTTATGTGAGAATCGTGTACTCTTTAAATGTTGGTACTAACCTTTACATAGATGATATACTAGAATATATACCTTTATGAAGAATCAATCTACCTTTAAAGATCATGTGTACTGGAAGATGCACCTCTATATATGGGGTATAATCTTACATGAGTGGCCCACTTAACCTTATGTTGGTATATACCCCTACATAGGTTCCCTTAAAAAGAGCATTACCCTTACATATCACCCATTTATACCATTACCCAACACAAAACCCTCTTATTTTATAATTTCACATGTAATTAATTTCCTTTACATTATGCATTTGATTTTCTAACTGCCTTAAAGAGCATAAAATCAATTCTAGTACCCTTACACAATGGTCCAATTTAATTAAAATCAATCTAAGGAATTCTCAAAATCAATTAAGCGTATGGGTAGCCTTGTCAAACCTCTTGAAACTTTCTTAATAAAATATCTTCATTAAATAAAATTTATATTTTGTCACATTATCCTTATGAAAAAAATATTTATATATCATTTTCTTATTTAATTACTCATTTTCATCATCATAATGTAATCAATATGTAATCATTAATATAATTTTCTAAAATTAAATAAAACCAAAAAAATTCATCCCAATTATAAAGGGAATTACTCAAGAATGCAATCCAATTCAATTAAATTATTCTATAACAATTATCTTGGAATAAACACTTCTTATATTGACTCATTGGAAAAATTAAAACAATTGGGATGACAAAAAATGTCAATTTTTAAGTTGCAAGACCTTTTAGTTTTATAAAATTGTAAAAAAATTTAGGATCATAATTTTTAATTCTCTAACCATGATATACCCAACAATTACTAATATATACGAGAATACATTAATCTTTCTTATGAATAAATAATTGAAACATTATTTTTTATACATCATAAAATCATAAATCTTGTTATGAAAGATATATATTATAACCTCCAATTTCTTAATTCCTTATTTTATAATATTTTAAAATATAACCCAAATTACCATATTGGATGTACACATCACTATATTATAGTAAATTTAGATCAACTAGGCTCTAGATATGGAAAGATTGTCCTTTTCATTGAAATTCATGAGCATATCTATATATGTATTCAATGATATTTCAAAGTGATCAATAATATAAACACCCACAATTATAATAAGAAAAATATTAAGTACATTTGACTAAAGATGTCATCGTATTTGCTACATATATATTTTAAAATTAATTTTATCAAATTTTTAAAAATCAATTTAAATAATAGGATTTAATATTTTATAGACCCTTTCATATAAATTCCCCACATAGAACATTCTTACACTAATATTTTTTTTTAAACCAATGATTTATTAGTTTACCTATGATTAGTGTGATTTAGTGGAAGATTATTTTCTGAGAGATTGAATCATGGTCACATGTTAAAAACTAATATAAATATTTCATATAAAACAAAAAAAGAATAAATTCCAACTAAATAATTTAAAGGGTGCTGAAAATTTCATTTTTCATTAAACACCAAAATGATATATGTCTATGTAGCATACAATGATTATGTGTTCATATATCACATTATAATAACACACTATTATATGACTGAAATATACAAGAATGTTTCACAACCATTTCCTATTATCACATCTTCTTTTTTATATCTATTAGAACATCATAATTATATTTTAATGAAATCATTATCACTTGGTCCATTAAAATAAGTTATAAACACAAATCAGTGCACCAATTGGATACATGTGATTTGATGTTTCTTTATCTCTAAATTTCACTATTTATATTTAGATAAGTATTGTTTCATTATATCTATAATATTATCATTATATCTTATATTTATCTATAATAATTTAATCAATTTCCCACAATTGTATGAATTTAATACGCATATTTTATAAAAATCAATATATCTAATATAACAATACAAAACTCATTATTTACATGATTTTATGTGGAACTCAATAATAATTCTTCAAAAAAAATCAATTTGATTCATCTTAATCATCAATTAGAAGTTCCATATATTAAAATATTTGAGAATATCTTGAAAATTGGAAAACTAAGTAATTATTCTTAAGAACCATGACATGGTTTCCTCTACCATGATATAAATTTTTATTCAAAGTGTCAAAATTGAAAACCATAGTCACTATATCATTATTATTTTGATTTAATAGTTTATTATTTTATGTTGAAATTATTATAATTGAAAAAACTGAAAATATTTAATATCATTCATGTCATTATTTAGCTATGAATATTATATAAGCATACATCAATAAAACATCTATGTTTAATTTTAAAATGACATTCCACTTTTAATTTCAAGAATATTCTGTATAAAAAATAAAAATTTCATGGCCATAAACATTATTGGTTTTACCTCATAATATAATTAAATAATGTAAACCATCCTATAAAAGTTTTTTAAATTTGCAATAATCCCAACTGTGATTTTATAAAAATTTTGTAATTTTCCTCCACATAATGAACTATTATATATAATTTTTTTATTTAACCTTAATCATAACCCTGAAATATTTCACCCATATACCTATATAAAATTTTTTATCATGGAGATATCTACATCAATATTTCTCAGCCTATCATATTGTTTCATCATTCCCTAAAAAAACTATAAAAAATTGAATAATGAAAATTGAAAACCAACGCACACGCACACACAAAATCAATTATAGTTATTCATTGCATGTTATTATTTAAATAAGCATTCAATATATAAAAATTATTTCTTAATAACATGAAAAACATAAAAAATTCATCCTACATGTCTGAAAAAGATAAAATAAGATATCTTGAAAACTATAGCTATAGATTATTCAATCCTTATTGTAGTTCAATGTAGAGGGAAATTATTTCCTCAATGATGTATTAGTTACTAAACTATTATGAAATTATAAGATAAATATTTATTGGTTTCTACTACTCATTAATTTACATTATTTGTTTAAATATTATCATGCCTGATGACTCTCTCAACCCATGAACCCTCTACTATTACCACCTGATGGATGTATTCATTATATATCACTTAGTTATTTATCATTAATTATTAATGGAATAAACCCTTCCACTTAATTGTATTTTTAGATAATACTCTTTTTTAATAATGCATTAAGTGAAGGACATTAAATACATTCATACAATTTATTATTTAATTATTTAAAACATTTCATATTCTATTTCCAATAATATTTTTTAATTTATAATTTATATTTATTTAGTTTCAAAAGATTTATGTTTACAGTTTTTTAGTAAAACAAAAAAAAAACATTTCTAAATAAAAATCACTTTAGATTATTTTTAATATATAATCATTAAAAAATTTCAATGATCCAATTTTTAATCATTTATCTAAAAAATCTAGTGACATTTAAATTTAATTTTGCAACATGAAATAAAAATAAATATGTTATGGGAATATTTTGAATTATTTTGACTATATTTTTATCCTTTAGTTATACTTTGATTTTTTATCATTGGTATACCATTTTCATTATAAAAGTTTCTTTATTCATTGAAACATACATGATTTTTCAAATTCCATCCATCCCATTTCATTATAAAAATTAATAAATAATATTATTTCTAGGGGTATTTTCTTTGTATGTTTTAAACAAAACTTCTATACAAATTATGTGTCGATGGTGAAGTTAGAATTCATACATATTTAAATTTTATTTTTTAAAATAGTATCCTAACATTTTAATTAATTATATAGAGGTAAAATTGTTAACAAAATAGATTTTCAATGATGACTTTGAAGAAAATATATAATTCTAAAAACATTATAAATGTATTAAATAAATTTTTTAAAAAAATGAATAGTAAAAAATCCAATTATAGGAATGATGAATAGAATTTATTTTCATATATCAAGATAATATTTGGGTAAATAATAATCTATATTTTTTATATTTTCTTTAAAATTCTACCATTAATCCCTCAATTTTAATGATTATTTAATGAAATCTTCATTAATTATTTAATTACTATGAAATTTAGGGTAGAAACTCGATAAAATCTATGATAATATAAACATGTTTCACAAAATTGGTATCCAGACAATATCTTTAAAAAATTGACTTGAGTGGGTCTTATCCATGAGAGGAGGTAAAATATTAAATTTTAATTTTAATTAAATAAATATAGAATAAATTAATGAAAAACTAAACAAATGATCAAATTTAAAATATTATATTCTTAAACATATTTTATAAATTAATTAGTGTGTTGGAGTTTTATGAATGTAATGTGTAATAAGGAAACCTAATAATTTTCTAGTGGAACATCATAAATAGTTTTTATAAGGAGTTAAAGATTTATGTGTTTTGATATTTTATTACACTTTATTTGAGTATTATTTTTTATATATTTAAATAAAGGTATAATAGAATTTATTCGTGGTTATAGTATTTTTAGAACCATTCCTTGAAATTTAAAAATATACAAAATTATATCATTCAAAAAATAAAGCATATATTAAAAATATTATTTAGATACATAGTTGAAAATAATGAAAGTATACAATTAATAAAATAAAAACCATGCACATAAATTTTTACACACCATGTATAAAGGAAAATATATTACTCGACTTTGGGAGACTACATTTTGATATCCAACTTGATTTAAATTCTAAATTTTTAATAGACCAAATTAAATATATTATTTTTCAACATTAAAATTGAAAATATGTAGAGGATAATTGATACAAAACACTAAGAATATCATTATACAATTCATGTACTTCTACCCCACTAATCATATAGGGAAAAAAATTCAATTATAGTAAAAAATGAAAATTGATATTTGAAAAAGATATGATTTACTAAGAACCAGTTGTGTAATTGTATAAACATTGTGTAATTATAAATTCCACAAAAAAGATGCATCAGACTACTGGTCCAAGAGGGATGTGAACACCTAGTGATATTATTAAATTTTAGTTCTTCTTACCATATTTGAATCTGGTGTGTTCTCATTCTATTTATTTTTTATTTTTATATACTCATTCACTTTACACTGAATACTCACTTACTCTTGTGATTGAGTTACTATATATTTATATTCTTTGTGACTTCTAAAACGATGAGAGGCTATGAAGTTATATTTTATTTTTTTATATTTTTTATCTATTTTCATAATTTAATTATATTATTTTTATGGATTGTTATTAATTATTCATTATTATATTTTCATTAAATGTTGTAGACAAACATTCATAAAAAATATTTATTATTTCTATTTAGGAATCTTTAAACCCAAGTATTTGGAACCATATAATTGTGTTCCTATTAGAATGTATTGTTATATTTTTTTGTAAAATACATTAAAAAAATTATCATTTAATTAATTATATAAATTATATTTTTTATTCATGAATTTGAATATAATACTCTCTGTATAATGATTACATATAAATTTAAAAGTGGAAATTAATAAGTCTAATTTTAATTCACATTTGAAATTTTTTTATTTCTTTTCATTTATATAGTTAAATTTTAGAGCCCTGATAGTTTTTTTATAAATTTATATTAGATATTATATATATTTTCCATATATGATTCAATAATTCATCATAAATAAATTGTTAAAAGAACATCAACTGTGAATATTCAAATCTATCTCTCTCTATTAGATTTACCCATAAGATTCACTACCTACCTAATTAATTGTTTTTTCTATAAAAAATAATGATTCAAAATTGGAAAAAATGATATTTTTAAAAATATTAAATCACAACCATAATTTATCACCATATTTCATCTACATACAATAAATCTTCCATATGATGAAAACTAGTATTAATACAAATGAATCATTAATTTTGAAGATAAATATAATCATATATATTGTGTCCTAATAGTATAGAATTAAAATTAAATTTTTATTGATGACGGAAAATTAGGGAAAAAGTGTCTAGGGGGATTGAAGTTATAAATACCAAGTTTTTCCTCAAGATTAATCAACTTATAGTTCACTGGGAGGGAAATAAGTAAAAATAATATTTAAAGGTTATACTAGATATCTATATTGACCAATAGTTAGTATGATAATTTGATCCCCTCATGCCATGTGTTCTAAATTAGAGTCTCCTAGTGGAGTATTTTTTCATTCATAGATTAAGTAGGTGAATTTTTAGTCCACCTATGAAACTCCTTATAGGAATTTGATATCTAGTATTGATTCAGATTCAATCACAAACAAATGGGAACCTATATTGTTTCATAATATAATTGTATCATAATACCAGATATTCTAATTATCTAAATTATTCTTAAATCCATAATACTAGATATTAAAACAATTTTATTTATTCATGAATTAATAAATATTTTTTATATCATCCATAACTTAGAAATATAGTTTGGACCCACAAATCCATCAAATCATAAAATATACATATCTTTGTTTATGGTCCAATTATAGAAATATATTTTGATACCCATTTGATTTATATAGTATTAATAATTTTTTTATAGAAATAGATATTTTAGAAGACCTTTTCATCCTTTATTTTTAAGAGGTTTCATTTTTCAATAACATATACATGATTACACAACATCTCTATATAATAATATATACTTGTATAAAAACAAACATACATGTTTAATTTCTAATAGAAAATCCATGAACTTGTTATGGGTCTCACTTCATTATTTATATCCAAAAATATTTTAACATTGCTAGTTTATATAAAAATTATTTTATATTTCATATCATGAAACATTTTTTTAGTGTCAAAACATATTTTATACTATTTTTATGTCATTTCGTCATTGTACATGAAATCAATCACATAATAATTTTATATAAAAAATCCATATCTCTATGGTTCTTAATTAATCGATACTGATCATCAATGTTTTTATATTTATATGTTGGTTCATTATTAAAACCAATTTTGAAACCACCAAGATTATATCAATAAAACCATTCCTTTCATATTTTATGAATTTATCAAATTTAAACATTCCATTGGATGACTACTGAAAAAAATTGATCTTATTTATGGAAGAAACATGACATATCCAATAAAACTCTTTATAATTATCGTCATAATAAAAACAATATCACATTTTTTCTATGAATAACAAAACAAATGAATTATTTCTTATTTAAAAGATATTTTACAAATTATAATCATTATACTAGTTATTTAAAAAACATGATCCCCATAATAAACAAATTATGAAACCTTCCATATAATATCTCATATTTTTTCTCTATGAAAACATTCTATGGAATTTAGTTTAATATGAAATTTACTTCTTCTAGAACATTTCCATTGGACCATTTGAGAAATTCAAATTAACTCATCACTAATCAAAAAATGATAAGATATTCATGATCAATCATTTGTTATACATCTCTATACTATTTTTTTCTAGGTAGTGTGACTTGAAATATTGTTTCCCAATGTTTTACATGCTCCATAAAATATGTGGTCAAGGAATTACCACACTAATTTCAATAATTCATGTTAATAAATTAATGAAATATTTTTTCCATCATTTGAAAAATCATTAAACATTACAAATATCACACACTATTATTTCCTAAAACACACATAATGTAAATATTAATCCTGAAACATTACATAATCATGTTAATTCAACTATATTTAACTTCCTTACATTCCCAAAGATCTTTTAGTTTTAGAGTTCTATAGAATTTAGTCATGATTTCATACATATAAACTCAGATATTACAAAGTAGACACTTATACTCAATATAGATTTTTTCACAACATGAAAATTTAAAAACAAGGAAAGATTTATTTCTATAACAAAACTCCACAACATTAAACATGAATTATTCTTTTCTTTTACCCATCCAAAAACCCTGTGAATTAATTTTAACGTGGGATGCGAAAAAAATATAAATATGTAACATAAAAAGTAACATATAAATTTTAAGTCCATGAATGATAACCTTTTAACAAATTTATAAATTTCACATATAAAATATAAGCTCCTTAACTTACCTTGTGATGTTATAATATTCCTATAAACCCATATTAATCATAAATATATCATAAATATAACATATGGAATCATTTTTATATCACTATAATATATAAATTATCTCTTCTGACTACATACGAAATAACAATCCTTGTTATGCTTGGAATAACCATCATAGTATATTCAAATAATCTCTTAGGAGAAGCCTTACTGGTTAACTCTATCCCTTTACCCAATGCATTGGAGAGTTATAATGGGATCACCTTACCTCATTTTATCACATAACCACCCATCATCATAACAATTCCCACAAAAAAATAACATGAGAAAAACATTTAAAGCTCACATAAAAGATACATTCATGGGGAAAATAACTTTTCAATTTTGAAATAACTTGTCATTTTTTACAATCCGCGCATTCATAAATGAACACATTTTTTTAAAAAATAAAATTGTTAACCTGTAAAGTAAAATTTAAAATGTTAAAGAGTAATTTAATACTAAAATTACATTTGTGTAATATATAAAAAAACATTATTTTTGAATATTTTAAAAATATACATTAAAGGATATTTTTAAAGTAAATTCCCTTCCAAATATCATATCATTTAGGTGAAAATAAATCAAATGATTGGAATATGTGTATACACTAAAAATCCATTTAATACAACATAATATGGTCAAAATTAATTTTAAAACTAATATTGTAACCATATAATATATGATGTATAAGTTTAACCAAAATAATTCAAATTGGTTTAATAATTCCCTTATGTTATGTCTGAAAGTGTTCTGCACTTATACTAAATGTCAGAGATAATCAAATTTGATTCATTAATTACTAAATATTGAACCTATTATTATTTTATTTTTTTATTATAATTTTATTAAGTTATTTTATGTCCATTTAAATGAGTTATAGAGTTCAATTTTATCATTTTGAGGGTGTTTGTTTCATGGTTTTATGGTCAGTTCCTTTGAGTATAATTATATAAGTTCTTGAAAAATTGAATAAAAACTACAAAAGTGAAAATAAATTGTATTAATATAACTATAAAATTTTTACTGATCCCATGTATTTTTTTATAATATGAAGATGATTCATTAGATAACACAATAATGATATATTTATTGTTTATTTTTTACATTTTTCCAACCATCAAAAACTGGTTTTGTTTTATTAAATATTATGTCAATAAATTACTTCCATAATATGATGAAAGTTATAATATATATAGTTAAATGTTATTTACTGATAATAATGGTTTTATTACAACCTTTTAAGGTTGTAATATAAAATTATAAATCATCAACCATGAAGGAGGTGAATCAACACATCACAGATGATGTTTCCGTTTTTAGAATAAGTGGAGAAGAGAATAGATTTCATGATTGATATTACATTAACACAATAAAATTATAGTATATTTATGGTACTATAGTAATCATTCCAAATTGGATAGAGGACATGAAAATAAGGTATAAGTAAATAAATAAAATAATAATAATTTAAAATATAAAGAACCATTTTACCTATAGAATGTTGTCTTCTTGAGAACCTTCTTAACGAACATGGTTTTAGTCTTTGGGTGAGACAAATAAGTATTTTACATGGGGAAGAGTCATGGGAAGGGAATTATGTATAATTTAGAGAAGATAAAATTCTATTTATGTCTAAGGAGAAGTGGTGGTGAGGGGTGGTATTTATAGAGAGAGGAGAGGGGTGTTTTTGATTTTTCAATCATTTTTTTATTGTTTTGGATCAAGGCAACCAATAGTATTGATTCCCATGACTAAATATAATAATAATAGTATGTGAGTTCTAAATAATTTTTTATTAACTCATCCATAAATCATCCATGACTCAATAATTTGATAATTTAATTATAATGTTAAATACAATAAATTACTGCATTTCAGTATTCACCAAAAATTCAATTATTTCAAAATAATACGAAAAATTTACCATAACCATTTTTTGACATGAATATTTAAAAAAAGGATTCCATTATTTGAAAATAATTTTCTAAATATGAAAAATTATATATTTAATTAAATTTATCATTTATTCAAAAAATAATGATTTAATATAAAAATTCCTTTTATGAAACTTTGAAAATTTAATTAATGCCTCATAAAATTATCTTATAATTACAAGGAAAAAATATTAATTTATAGATCTATTTTAAGAAAAAATATTTATTTAGAATTATTATATTAATTTGAAAATTATAAATAAACATTTGGGTTTTAGAGAAAACCAAAACTTAATTTTTTATTTTTAAAACATTTTTTACTAATTACATGATATAAATATATCATATTTTCATTTATGATATACCTAAAAAATTAAACTTTCATTGGTAAATTTATCATTCATATGGCCAGATTACAATTTATAATGGTTACATTACTATTCTAATGATCGTGTTACTATTCATTAATTATATATTTATTAATTTCAATAAATAACAATTATTTCATTATACTTTTATAATGAATTTTACTATTTAATTCCAAAATAAAAAAAAATTATTCTACAAGTACTTTGATTGAAGAATCCCCCTGGAAATTAAATCCTTATAATTTTATTCACTTATTAAAAGGGTGATATTACTTTTCCCTCATACCATTCTTGGATTCTCATGTTTCTTCATCAACCTTGTCGTTTTTCTATAAAACCATAATCTAGTTAATTTCCTTATTCTATAAAACATGTTCTCTTCAATCAAGAATATGAATAGGATTTCCCTATAATGAATGATTATCTTGAAATTGAAAAATCTCATGTCTCATAACATGATATGAATTTTGAATATAATTTATTAACATTGAAACCTGAAACACATCATTTAATTGTGAAATTGTGATGTCAAGTCCACTTAGTACGCAACAGATCCAAATTTATCCATAATTTCAAAGGGTTTAATTAATTGTGGAATTAGCTTCCCCTTCTTAACAAAACACATCACACTTTTCCATAGAGAAACTTTGATAAAGACATGATCAACATTCTCAAAAGAAAGATCATTTCTCTGGTTACCTTCATAAATTTTCTTTATACTATGGGCTATTCCCATGTTTTGTTAATCAACATAACATTCTATATGAATTTTGGTCTATTCAAATTAATTTCACCAACATTATCCCAAAATAAGGGATTTTGACACTTTTTTCCATATAATTAATCAAAAAGTGCCATTTGTATACTAGAATGAAAACTATTATTATAAGAAAACAAAACCAATAAAATATGGTGATCCCAATTTCCCAAGTAATTCATTGAACAATCTCAAAGAATATACTCCAAGGTCTGAATTGTTTTCTCAAACTATCCATCAAATTGAGGATAAAAAGTAGTGCTGAAATTTAGTTCTGTTCTCAATGACTTCTGAAGTCCCTTACAAAAGTTATAAGTTAACATGGGATTATGATTATATAAAATAGAGATAGGAACATCATGTAACTTAATTATATCATTAAGATACAATTGAGAAATTTTATCTAAAGACAGAGTGTCTTAAATTTGAATAAAATGTGCTGATTTAGTTATTCAGTCAACAATAACACAAATCACACTTGTACCTTGAGATTTTTTTGGTAATCCTACTATAAAATAAATTTATATATGTTCTCATTTCAACTTAAGAACTATAAAAGGTTAATGAACCCCCTTGATTAATTTTCATTCTACATTTACATGTTTACAAGTCAAATAACTCATCGTAAATTTGTAATATCTCTTTTTATTTCATCCCACTAATAATACCCCAAAATTTCACTGTACATATGAGTACTTCCTAAACGAACTAAAAAAAATAACTATAAGATTCACTTAATAAATATTTCTTTAAATTTGAATCAAAAGTCACACATAATCTCTTTCTAAATCTCAAAACAGAATCTTTATCAATGATAAATTCTAGAAACATACCCTTCTTAACCAATTCTACCTTTTTTCTAACTCAGGGTCTTCTTTGTAAGCTTGTGTAATTCTGTCTGATAGAGTTGATTTCATTGACAACTTAAACAAAATAGATAAATTTCATACACTAACAAATTCCATGCTAAAATTCATCAAATCATTAACCAATGGGTCATGTTCCACATATTACATTGTTAATGTAGCATTTATTTCTTCAACTTAAAGTATCATTCACTTTATTTTATTTTATAACATGGTAATTGACATGAAATCACAATACATTATCAGTTCTATCCATCTTCTCTACCTCCGGTTCAATTCCTTTTGAGAAAATATATACTTAAAACTTTTATGATCAGTATATATTTCACATTTTAGTCCATATAAATGATGTTTCCAAATTTCTAAAGTGGAAACCATTTCTTCTAATTTCAAATTATGTGTGGAATAATTTAACTCATGAGTTTTTAGTTTTCATGAATCTCAATCAATTACCTAACAATTCTTCATCATCATACAACCAAGTCCCTTTAAAGAAGAATCACTATCAATTAAAAACACACCATTTTTGTAAGGCAGGGCCAAAATATAAGCATTCACAAATTACCTTTTCAGTTCATGAAAAGAAACACCACATTCTATTATCCAAATAAATTTAACCCCTTTTCAATTTGACTTAGTTAGTGGGATAGATAAATTTGAATTTTTTAACAAAACATTGATAATATCCAACTAATCTAAGAAAACTATAAATCATAGAAAGATTTATCGGTTTTGGTAATTCAGTAAACTCTTTTGTTTTAGTGGTATAAAATGTTATAAAATGTATATTTATAATGTTCCCAATAAAATAAATTTTCCTCAACCAAAAATCATGTGTTTTAAATTTCCCTTATAACTTATTTTCTTTTAGGGTTTGCAGAAAAATCATAAGATGTTTTTCATTATCCTCATAACATTTGGAATAACCCAAAAATAACATCAATAAAAACAAAAAATAAACTTATCCATATATTCATGGAATATTCTGTTAATATGATCCAAAAATAAAAAAGGGGAATCTTTCAAACCAAAGGTAATAAAAAAATTCAAAATTCTCATATCTACTATGAAATTATATTTTCGGAATGTCATCCTCCTTCACCTATAGTTGATAGTACCTGAATCTCATGTCAATCTTGTAAAAATAATAAAATCCCTAGAGATGGTCAAACATGTCATAAATATGAGTCAGATGATACATATTCTTGATATTGATGTTATTCAATGATCTACAATCAATAATGATCCTTATGGAACCATATTTCCTTTTACCATAAAAATAGGAGCACTCCAAGGTGATATAATCAGATAAATGAATCATTTATCTAAAAACTCATGTAACTAATTTTTCGATTATATAAAATTTACTTTAGTCATTCCATAAGGGGGTTTTGAAATATGTTTAGCATCTGGGACTAAATGGATTATAAAATCAACCTCTCAATCAGGTATAATACGAGGAAACGCATTATGAAAGACATCCATATAGTCATTTACCCCAAAAAAAATAATTAATATTAATTGTACCCTTATTTTAAACAATATTGACATGATAAAATTAATTTCCTTATTTTATTTTTTTCCAAGATTCTTGGAATTTTATGAATGTTATGGGTTCATTCTTATTACAAAAGGATACTCTTTCTGAAAAACAAATTATTTAGCTCTACTATCAATCATATCATGGTAAACAGAATTTCAATACATACTCATAATAATATCCAATTCTACCATTGGAAAGACAACAAGTTTTTAAGGTAAATTTTTTTCACATACATAGATAGGAATATTATTATTATTTATTTTTCCTTTAATATTTACCACAAGTGTTTTTACCATATGTTATGACATCATTTATTGAGGTGAAATTTACAATTTTCTAAAAAATCTCAAATATGAAATAATGTGTAGACCCTAAATCCAAACTTATATTAGATAAATTTTAGCAAAAAAAATGTAGCTCGTACCACTTCATTTTATGGCCCAAAATCATCGAATTAGTTCCAAATAATTTAACCTTATAGTTGGATTTTTTCCCATCATCCGGGTTATTGTTTGGACACTCATTAGCATAATGACCCGTCTTATTACAATTACAACATTTTAATGTTTATATATCAGAATTGTTCTTACCATTACCATAACATTTTTCATTTCAATTAAAATTCATTTACAAAAACTTTCCACATTGTAAACACTTAACAGTCTTCAAAACTCATGCCCTTTTGTATTTCATTCCACAATTCTTGCAAACTGAAAACTTAATTTTCTTACAATCAATCGTATTAAATGAATTTGTTCGTTTTCCCTTCCACCTCAGTATATTTTCTACTAGTATTCAAAGTAAACATGATTATCATAAAACTCCATTTCCAACTTCTTCATACATTGAACAAGTTTTTCATAACCATTGAGTTCAAGAGAAGTCAATGTCCTTTGATTTTTTGGATTCAATAATACATAAAAATGATTGATTTTATTATCAACATATTGGATAAAATTTCAATCATACTATTCCAATCAAGTGAATTTTTAATCATATAAAACCACTAAATCCACCCAAAGTCTCAATTCCAATAATTTTATTTCCTTCCTAAGTCGAGTCTCTTTAGAAAAATATTTTTTAATTCATCCCATTCTAAATCATCAATATTTTCAATATCCCTAATATTTTTTACTATCATCCACAATTATTATTATTCAACTTTAAAATGATAAATAGAGAGACTATCTCATTGATGTTATGAACACCCCATGACATCAAAAATCATTTTTATTTCTTTAACAGGTCCTTCAGCTACCACTATGTTAGAAGATCCAATAAATGGAGAAGGGTATTTCCTCATAAATTGTTCCACCATTGACATATTCCTTTGAGTTTGATTTATCTGATCTCTTGTATGGATGTCACCTCTATTTATGTCATGAATCAATTGATACATTACTATCACAAGATCCTCTAATCCAATTCCCACAATTCTAGGTTTCAGATTTGTAATGATATTTTCCTCATAGTGCCTTCATACATTAGCTTCTGTATTTCTTCTACGAAAAATAATTATGAACAGACATATATCAGATAAAAAAACATTGTAATAATTAAAAATTATATTTTATTTCAACATAAACACCAATTAAAAATCATTTATAGGTATTCTATAAAAATTATCCAAACTCTTAAAGTTACATAAACCTTTCTCAGATACCAAATGTAAAGACCCATACTTTAACATTACATATTCTAGTTAATTAAAATAGAATTCAATTTCTTTAATTCCCAAATTTATTTTAGTTTTAGAGTTTTAGAAAATTAGTTTGTAACCTAATACATTGAAACTCATATATTAAAAAGTAGACACTTATAGTCAATATCTATTTTTTCAATATGAAACTTTTAAAACAAAGCAAGATTTATTTCCATAACAACAACTTCATGACTTTAAACATGAATTATTACTTTCTTTTATACATCAATAAAACATTTAAAAAACATTTTAAAACATTTTATGTACACAAAAGGATCTATAAGTTACATAAAAATGAGGAAAGAATCTTTTAGTCCTTGAATGAGACCATTTTCATACATTTATAACCTTTAAACCAAAAACATAAGCTCTTTATCATAACATATGATATCATAAGTTTCCTATAAAACTATAGAAATCATACATAAATCATAAAGGTAAATTGTGGAATAATTTTTGTATCACTCTTACATATAAATTAAATCTCCTAGCTATATAGGGAGTAACGATCCTGATTACACTTGGAATAACCATCACAATATATTCACATAATATTTTTAGAGAAACCTAACCAATTAAATTCATACCTTTACAAAATGTTTTTGAGATATATAATGGTATCGCCCACCCTTGGATTATCAATGAATGAAACATCATCATAATAATGAATAAGAACCATAACATAAGAATAAAACACAATGCTCGGATAAAAGAAACATTCATGATGAAAATAACATTTCCATTTTTAAATCAATTTACCTTTTTTTTGAAAAGTTGTTCACTCATAAATGAAAGAATTTTATTTAATGATAAAAATGTAAACATGTAATGTAATATTCCGAATTTCTAATCATCATGAAATAATGAAATTTTATTCATGTCGTATATATAAAAAACATTGTTTTAAAATATTGTAAAAAAGACATTGAAGAGGATTTTGAAAGGAAAGTCTTTTACAAATATAATATCATTTTTGTGGGAATTAATAAAATGAATGGAATATGTGTATACACTAAAAAGAAACATAATATAATATAATATAATCATAATTCATTTCAAAAATAATATTATCACCACAAAATCAATCAAATTAGAGGCTAACCCAAATAAGGAAATTGTGTTAAGAATTCCCAGACCTTATTTCTGAAAGTGTTATTCACTTGTACTTAATGTCCTAGATAATCAAATTATATTCATTAATTACTAAATCCGTAACCTATTAATCATTTATTTTAATTATTATAATTTTATTAAGTTAATTTATTACCATTTTAATTAGTTATGAATTTTAATTTTATCTTTGAGGGAGCATTTGTTACATGGTGGTATGGTCGGTTCCCTTGAGTATAATTATGGGATTTCATGTCAAATGGATGAGAAAAACATGGAATGAAATGGTATTGATATACAGACATAATTTTAAATGATCCCATATTTTATTTTTTCAATATGAGTATTATTCATTAGATAAAACATTAATGATAGATGTTTGGTATATTTTTGGTGGTTTTTCTGACAGTCACAAACTATTTTCATTTTATTTAATATTATTTATATGAATTGGTTCCAAAATATGACACAAGTTATTATATTTATTTTAAAATTTTATTTAACTAAAATGTTGGTTTTATGACAAGACTTCAAGGTAGTAAAAGAAAAATAAAACCCTTCCTCCATGATGGTTGTGAATCAACACATCACGAATGATGTTTTCATATTAGAATAATAGAAGATAATAATTCGATGGTTAATATTACATCAGAACAATAACATTATTGTATGTATATTATACTATATTTATCATTCCACTTTGGTTATATAATGTTAAAATAAGGTAGAATAAAATAAATAATGGAAAAATTTAAAAGAGAAAGAATGATTTTACCTCTTGAGTGTGGTCTCCTTGAGATACTCCTTAAGGAACTTGGTTTTGGTCCTTTTGGGAGAATAAAACATATTTGAAAAGGGGAAGATATGTTGGAGTGATATTGGGAAGAATTTATACAATCTACATTGATTTTGAGGTGTGAAGAGAAGGGGTTATGAGGGGTGGTATTTATAGGGAGAGGAGAGGGGTGTTTTTTTTTATTAATTTGATTATTATTTTGGCTCATGAAAATAAATAGTGTTGATTCCCATGACTAAATAATGTAAATAGATAATTTCAAATTGAATTAATGAGTGCTATCCCCATCTATATATCATCCATGTCTCAATAATTTATTTATTTAATTGTAACAGTAAATATTGTAAATTATCGTATTTCATTATTCATAAAAATTCTCTTACTTTATAAAAATAAAAAACAAAATCAAGAAAATATTTTATTCACATGTAAAATTCAAAAATAGACTTCATTTTTGAAAAAAATTATAAATTTTATGAATTTTAATTTTATTATAAATTAATGTTTATTCGAAAAATGTCGATTTTAATATTATAACTGATTTTATGACACTTTGAAAATTAAATTAAGCCCTCATAAAATTATCTTATAATTAAAATAAAAAAATGGGTCTTTTTTATAAAAATTAATTTTTCCTTATAATCATTATATTACATTTAATATTTTGAATAAACATTTATGTTTTACAAAAATACCAAAACTTAGTTTATAATTTTTTATAAAATTAATTAATTTCCCCATGATATAAATATATTATATTTTCAATTATACGATAACTAAATTTTACTTATACTTTCATATTTTAGGTTATTATTCTAATGTGAAGATTACTATTCCTAAAGGTTACATTATTATTCCAATGGCTATGTTACTATTTCATTTGTGCAGATTCCTTAATTTCTTTAAATACTAATTATTTCATTATAAATTTATAATGAATTGATGTTTTTAATTCAAGGATGAGATAAAATATTATAAAAGTACCTTGGTTGTTATACATAATCATACCAAATGAACTCATTAGTAATTGATATGAAGAACATGTACAAACTATTTTCTTATGTACTAATAAAATCATATAAATCACTCTTTGTTAGGTCAAATACCAATTCCTTATCCACTATGTATAAAATAAAAAAGATCTCAAAATGATATTCACTATGGATAAAAAATATTTGAAAATATATATTTTTTATGCTAGTTCCATTTTTTATCAATTAGATAAAGATATTTATTGAACATACTTCTATTAAAATGATAACCCTTAATATAATATAATGTAATGGGCTCAATCCATTTTTAAAAATTACTAGACTCTTATGGAATTTTCTATTAAGTAAAGATTACATTTTATTAAATCATGTAAATTATATATATTATAATTCATTTAAATTTCAAAAAAAACCATATTCCCAAAATCATTAAATGAATTGTCCATATATTATTATTTTTTCAACATAATGGTTAGAGTAATCTATGAAATTGTAACTCAAATATTACCTCAAATATAGTTGTCTAATTATTAATGTTACATATAATATATTTTTCTAGAATTATATTATTAATATCAACCTAATATATATGGTTAACCATAATTAATGATTTTTGTGATCCAAACTTTTTACATGGATGACATTATAAAACAAATTAGTTTAAAGGTTATTATTTGTCTCATTATTTCATTAAGAATCATATTCCTTTTAATTAGTCACATGAAATACCAATATGTACACTTTATTCAATAAATAATATTCTATATTATACATTTATATTATATAATATGATTAAATTATATTAAAATATAACAGAATATTAAATTAATGAATTTTATTACTTGTAAAAAATAAAATCTCAATTTTTATATAAATATCCTAATATTTATCATTTATAATGTACATAAATCCATTTAATTAAGTGATTTAGATTTATATAATGTTTATATAAGACTACATATTATATATGGTGTAAAATAAAGACATATATCTTAATTTGATAGAATTGTGGTCCCCATCAAAGTCTAGTACATCCTAATGTCATAATATCCATAACATAACGCTAAAGTGAGTATTTAATTAAAAAATTAAAAAAATAGATATAGATCAATTATGATAAAAATATTATTGAATTCATAATTTGAAATAAATCATTATTTAGAGACCCGTAATTTTAATTCATATATATATTATCTTAATATATTAGTATTCATTATATAACATAAATATCCACACTAGGATCATATAGGTATAGTATATTTTGAATCTTGGACACATAAAAATTATTCATAAGAGATATACATTATCTCCCACTAATAACATCAACACTATCACCCTTAATTAACATATCACACATAAAACCTTTCTTCAAAACCTTAGGAATGAAAACATAAAAAAGGGTGTGCTTAGTTTCTCATTAAGAATAAACAAGAGAGATGTCAATTATCAGTTAATCATAAAATGAGAATAAGTGTTTGATAATATGAGATTCACATTTGAAAACCATAACTTTTATATCATATAAAATAATATAGAGTTATGGATTAAACCTTTTAAATTCATAACACATGGATAATAAAAGAATCAAAGAGCATAATCCATATGATAATAACATTAACAGAATAATTAGATTTGGAGAATACACATAAGATTAAAAAATCATTTCCTAAGTAATAAAGGATCGATTAAAATAATATTATAGTGTATTAGGTTCACTTACCATTCCATCATATTAGTGAATTTTTACTCATAATACTATCATGGAAAACAAAGTCTCTCACTGAATTACATTTACTCTCAATTTCAGTCATGTTTATCTAACAAGATATCCATCATTAAACAATGAATTTGAGGGATATATAATTATAGTATGAAACTAAAATAATGAAAATAATACATATATTCAACACAATATCATAATACATTCGTCATATCATAACCCATGAATAGGATATGGGTTTTATAATCATTTCATATTAGCATAACTCGTGGAGAGAAAACAGGTTTCATAAATATCTTTTTTTTAATCATAACCCATAAAAAGATGGAATAAATATTTCATCATTGTGTCATATAACCAAAAAAAATATAATAAACATCTACGTATGTAATTATAGATGAATATTGATTCTAAAAGATTATATAGAACATTTATTGAGGAAAATATCCTATTTCACATTGAAATAACATATTTAAAATCTAAAAATTTCAACATATTATGGAAACTATTTTAGTAGAAAATATTATTTGAATATTATAATTTTAAGATTCAAATAATTTAGTCCTCATGATGGCTTTAATTTCCATTCATGCTTATAAATCAAAATAAAATATTTCTTGAACATTGTTGTAGAATAATCCAAAACGTTCCTTATTCAGAAAAATGAAAAGAAAATTCATTTTAAACCAACCTGTAAATATTAAATCATGGGTAAAAATTACTATAACCAATAATTTGATATTATAAAAAATACTCGAAATCAAATTTTTAGAACATGGATATAAAATAAATTGGTTTTTTGATCTGAAATGGAAATACAATCAGCTTTCCTTAAAAATATTCTTTTAGTATCATAAGTAATTAATGTGAAGAAAAAGAAAGAAAAAAATTACTATATAGAAACCAATATAGGACAGAAAATATCAGATAAGGGTTATATAATTTCCATAGTGAAAACCCATGCATAAACAATCCTAATTAAAAATTGGATTGAAACATAAATCCTTACCCTCAGGACTCAACTTTCTTTATATGCATTCAAACCTATTCTATAATAAATATAGATTTATTATATTTTATTTAAAAATAAAAATAAAATATTTAATACCATTTATGATTTAATTATTACATATTATTACCTATTTATTGTAAACTTTTTTTTAAAATAAATATTTGGGTTGATAACTACTTCATTTTCTATGAATGTTTTGGTTGGTTGTCCCAATCCTTGTAATTTGATTATGGTTCATCACCTATAAAATTTTAATCATGAAAAAAAATATAATATGTATTATTTATATATATATATGGATCTATATTTTACTGTTATACATAGTAAAATGAATTACACCATTCATGGAGATGGTAGGCTCAACGTATGCATAAAATCTTCTTTCACTTTTAGGAAAATAGAACGAAAGAATGTTAAATAATAATTAAACATTATAGAATAATTATTATATCTTATATATTATATATATTCATTTTAATATTTCTGTATCATCATTCAATTAAAATTTAAATGAAAAAAATACCATTACTTTGTGGAGGTGGTAGTACACAGGAACGCATGATCAATATTATCGTTTTCCAATAGATTTCAAGGTAATATATAAGATGTGATGTTATAAATTCATAAGTATAAATATTATATATATATATATATAATATGTAACGTCCTAGATTTAACTAGGTAGAGACTATTTAAAATTTTGTAGTCTAATTCCTTAATGCAACCCACGACGCACGTCGGCGCACCCCGCTGCGGGTCCCAGGAAGATTTTTAAATAATTTTAATAACTGTAGAGGTTTTATAAAAAAATGTATATCGTTCTTTAGCACGGTGTTCAGGATAAAAATAATTAATTAAGGATTGAATCTAAAGAAGAATATATTTAAATAAAATTTGAAATAAAGTAAGATTGGATAAAAAAATTTAGAAATAAAATAGAAATGGGGTTACGGAAAAGGTAAAAATAATTAAAGTAGTAGATTAACATTTTTTTATTTTTATCTTATTTATTTTTCATTATTTTTAATCTATTTTTTTAATTTTATTTTCCATTTTTCTTTTCTTTTATTTTTCTCTTTTTTTTCTTTTTTTTCTTTCTTTTCATTATTTTCATTCTTTTTTTCTCCTCCCCTCCTCTCCTCCATCCCACATTGCGCCTCCCCCTCTCTCTATGTGATGAACCACCTTCTCCCTTATTTGGATAACTATTGCACCTACATTAGTTATATATTTTCTTAACCATCAGGTGTGTTGTAAACCTTAATTCAATTCTAATCTTATGCATTTATAATCATAGAGATTCGTTGAGTATCATTCACACACTCTGTCGTGGAAGGATTTTACCCTATTTTGGGGTTTTTATATAATCAGATGTTTCCTTCCATTTTAGGTCAAATAAATGACTACCACACATCATAGAATCATCTATGACCTTATGGTAGGTACTCTACATTCATTACATCCATTTCATTGTGATTTATAAAAATGCATTGTTGTGTCGTTTGTCTGTGCCTACCGACATTGTGAAAATTCACCCAATATTTTCAATTTAATTGTTATGATTAATTATTAAATCTCAATTTATCATAAATTAAATTGTTTCAATGTGGTTATACACCCCTTTGTGTGTTTCTACTTGGTTGGTATAAATTTCGTCAGCCCGAGAATTTAATTTATTTAACTGCATGTGTTGCGCAACCCATTTTAGTTGTGTTTAAACTAAATAATTATTATAGAACAATTATGAACCTTAAATTGATGGATTTTTTGTATTTCATTGTGCTGAATAATTTATTTATGAAAAATTTCATTTATCTTCTAGTGTTGATGCAGTATCTTGCCTCAGTACGTTTTACACAATAATGTTAATATAATACCTTCTGTTGCACAGGTGTATCTCCTTAGATTTGATGATGCAATTACATATACAGGATATGTTATATATGATGATATAGAATTTTAATTAAATTCTGAGATGGGAAAGAATTTGGGTTCCATATTAAGGGTCACACATGGGATCTCTATTCCTGACTGGTTACCACTATGCGTCGGGGGTCGTGTCTTAGGATTTTCCAGACCAAGAATTACCTATGACTTCTAAATACTTATGAGTGATACTGGTTCCAAAAGGGCCCATCAATGATGAACCTACTGTTAATGTGGCTACATCGGCCATGGATGATTATTGGTCACTTTTTGTGATATTGGGATGGACTCATGATAAAGCATTGCCTCAATTGATAATTGGTCTTTCGAAAGATAGCTTTGGACGAGCTCAATAGTTTTGAATAATTTGATGGACATACCAGAGTGATACCTTTGGGATGGGATTGGACTCCAACTCTCAGAATGAACATTAATAATTATGCATGGAAGGTTTATGTTAATGTCACTTTTAGTCCCTTGGGAATTGTGATATTTATATGGTATGTTGAAGCACACCTAGTTGACACATGATTTCGACCCCAAGTTAAAGAAAAAGATTAGGGGTGTTCCGATTCCTTATTTTACATTTATTTTCAGGGAATATATATATACATATGTGTATTATTTTTATTATTGATACTACCTTCAGAATCATAGCTTATGCTGAAGTAGGTGATTAGGGACAGGTTCTATTGGGAACCAGGGCCGAGCAATTTATTTTATTATGCTTAATTAATTATCTGCATTTATTATATAATGACACACTGTGTTTTATTACTGCACTAAATGGAAAGTTTTATACATCTTGGTTTCTAGCCTACTAGGATTCAATCACACACCCTGGTCAGGAGTCGTTGACACTTGAGTAGATTACATGCTTGTAGGTATTGAAAAAGGGAAGTTTGTTGCTTCCGATGCTTGATTTTTTCATGCTACATAGGATGGAGAGTTGGGTAGAGGACCTAGCCTTTCTCATTATGCAGTTGTTTTATTTTGTGTATTTTCTTTTTAGTTGATAGTATGCATGGGTTACTATTTTCTGTGCTTTTATTTTAGTCATAAATCATTACATGACGTTGTTTTTTGAGCATCCAAACTTGGTTCTTATTTAGTTGGATTATTCATATTTCTTATGCTACAATTTATTCACTTATATGATTCATGTGATTTATTAATAATTGTTTTTACTTCGGCTATGATAATACCTTTTACCTATGAGTCTATATTCTCTCCCACAGACACGAAAAAGGACCTCGCTGCTAATCGGCAGCCTCTGGTGTTCGAGGATATGCGCTTGAGGTAATGTGGACAACCCTGCTCGGGGTACCCTTCAAGTGGATCTTGGGACGAGGTTACTACAAAGTGGTATCATATGTGGTTTTTCCTTTGTCCAATAGTTTTTGTTAGATAGGATACTAGGATATAGTGATTTGGAATGTACCCTGTTCTTGAATGTAGCTAAAACATGTATAGGGGAAACCCAATTTCTTGGGTTTGGATTGTAGTTATTGGTTATGCCAGTTATTGTTGACATGATTTTATCATTGGGTGACTCACTTGTTTTTTGTTGTTATTTTTGTGGGTATAGTTGGGATAATGGGTTCTACCATTGCAGCTTGATGATATGAGGGAAATACATTACATGCATCATATTAGGCAACCTTGTATTAAAATGATATGCATATTTCCATGCAATATCTACTTTAGCGTGCATTTTCTTATTTTCATGTGATTGTTGTTGTGCCTAATGGTATAATTTTTGAAATGCTGGTTGTTAAAGATAAATTTGTGATAGTCTATTAGATATTAACCTAACATAACCTAGAAATGGATAGTAGACCTTCTTTAGTAATCCTTCTAAGTTTTCTCTTCCATATCGAAACTCATCACTTGAAGTGGGTTATTGGTTGTGTAGTGCTCAGACGCAGGCTATGTACCAAACTTCTTTTTACACCCTACATTTTCCCCCATCTTCTTTACCTTTGATCTAAATGTGTTTGTTTGGATGTTGTAGACCAATGTCGTAGCGACGTCTTCAATATGTGCCTTAGGAGAGTGGCAATGAGAACATTCTAGAGATCATGGATCTGGAACCACTACTGGTACCTCTTGTAGTGCCTCTTGTGTTACTACCTCCTACTGATATTATGAGGGACCATGACGCTCATTTCAAGGATACTCTCCCCATGTTTATCTGATCAGTTCAGAATATCCATGGACTTGTCTCGTCTATGGTAGACCTCGTGCGAGACTTTCTGCAAAAGCACCCTCTAACCATTTTTGGGAGTGGCGACCATCATGTTGTATATTCTTGGATAGAATCCATAAGTTCTATCTTCGACCACCTCACGATGCATCCAGATCAAAGGGTCAAACATGAAGATTACATGCTTCATGACTCTGCCAAGAATTGGTGGGACGTTGTTTCTCATTATGAGCATACTAGTGAAATGGTTTGGGAAGACATCTATTCGGCTATCTATGATTAATTTTTCCTATAGAATCTAATAGATGATCATCCATGGGAATTCCAACATCTTCAGTAGGGATCTACGATTGTGTTAGAGTATTCTACTCATTTCATAGAGATTTATAATTTTTCCCCATCTTTGACTAGGGACGTGGATACTACTGCGAGACGTTTTGAGGATGAACTTGAGTATACTATCCGCTCGTAGGTGAAAATATTCAGTTAGACCACTATCACAGATATCATAAATCAGGATCTAATCTTGGTGAAAAATGTCAGTAAAGAAAAACTGGTGAGCCAGGGTGGTTCAGTTCTAAGATAGGGTAACGAATCTTCTAACAGCAGAAAATTCCATTTTAAAAATGAACGTATGAGAAATCCTATCCAAACATCATGTTTTTATAATTATGTCACATGTTATCAGTTCATAAGAGATGGTCACAAGAGGAAAAAACACATGAGAGACCTTAAGGAGTGTCTATCTTGTGGCAAGATGGGTCACCTTCAACATTTCAGGCATTCCTTCTCTTCAGCATCCAGTGGCAGGGGATCCTCACCTCCACCTCCATTAGGTGTGGGATCTATGACTCCACAGTAGGCTGGAAGATCTTTTTCCACCGACCGATCAGGCCGATGTAATGGTAGAGGTCGTGGTTGACGAAATCAAGTTCCAGATTACCAATGACATCATATTGGACGTACTCAGTCAAACTAGATAGTGCCTTAGGGATGTGGTTCAGGTCTCATATACGAAGTGTAATCAGCACCATAGGAGAAGTGTGATGGACCATCTATGGTTAAAGGTACTATTCTAGTAGACTCTATATTAGTTTCTACTCTTTTTTATACTGACGCATTGGACTACTTTTTATATGTTGTTGTTTTTGAATGTATTGGTTTTCTAATAGAGCACCTTTGCAGCGTCATGTCTCTCGACACTCTGCTTTGGGTTAGGACAGAGGGCATGTGTTAGTTCCAAGACTACCCATTGAGATAAGTGGTCACCATTTCATTTTCAATTTCTATATCCTCAATGTGTCTATCATTGATTTCATTCTCAGTATCAACTAGCTAGCTCCTAATCATGCTCAAGTGGATTTCAATCACAGTCGGGTGTCCTTTACATCCCCTCAGGGCGACAAATATCTACACAAAGGATAATGTGATATACAGTCAGATCAAGTTGGACCTAAATATGAAGGTATGGGTAGAGTGACATCTTAGTTAGCGAATCTCTTAATAAGCGATCAGGGGACAGAAATAGTTAAATTCCGTCTAGTTTTGGATCTTTTCAGGGATGTCTTCCCTAAAAATTTATCTAGATTACCTCCTATAAGGGATGTGGAGTTCACTATTGATCTCCTTCTAGGTGTGAAACCAGTGATTATTCATCCTTATAGGACTGAACCAATAGAGTTATAAGAACTCAAAAAGTAGTTTGAAGACCTCGAGAATCAGGGTTTCATTAGACCCAACACATCATCATGGGGTTCACCTCTTCTTTTTTCCAAAATTAAAACAGTACCCTTAGGTTATGGGTGGATTATCAATGACTCAACAAGATCACGGTAAAGAATCGGTATCCATTGCCTAGAATAGATGATCTCTTAGACCAGCTCTAGGGAGTAACTATTTTCTCCAAGATTGGTCTGAGGTTGGGATATAACCATGTGTGTGTGCAACCATTTGACATACCATATACAACATTTCAAAGTAGGTATGTCTTGTATGAGTATCTGGTTGTTCTATTCGGCCCCACAAATGTGCAGGCAGTCTTCATGGCTCTGATGAACTGGTTTTTTCACTTGTATCTTTATTCCTTCGTGGTAGTATTCATAGATGACATCTTGGTGTATTCAGATTCCATACATGACCATGAAAATCATCTGGAGATCGTGATGAGTACATTGAGAGAGTACAAGGTATATGATAAGCTCATCAAATGCCACTTATAGATTGATAATGTTCACTTCTTGGGTGATATTATATCTGAAGAAGGAGTATCAGGTGATCCAGAAATGGTGAAATTCTTAGTTTCATGGGATCATCCCAGAGCTTGTATTCGACATCCGTAGTTTCTTGGATCTTTCTGGCTATTATAGGTGTTTCATCCCAGATTTCCCCAACATAGAAGCTCTTCTTATAGCCCTGACTAAGAAAAGAGTACATATCATCTAATCAAAATCTTCTAAAAAGTATTTTTGGGAGTTAAAAGGAAGACTAACCTTAGCCTTGATCCTGATTCTTCTGAATCTAGGTAAAAGCTATGATGTTTACTATGATGCTACTGGAATCTGATTGGGTACATTTTTTATGTGGATTGATCAAGTTGTGGATTATGAATCCCGTTAGCTAAGACCTCATGAGTGGAATTATCCTAAACCTGACCTTGAGTTGGTAGCTGTCATTCTATGTCTACACTATTGGATACACTACATTTTGTGTGATATATTAGTATTTTACACGAATCAAAAAAAATATTAGAATATATCTCTACTAAACTAGACATGATATTAAGAAAGTTCAAATGGGTTGAATACTTTCAGTCATTTAAATATGATCTTGACGATACCCCTGGTAAGGTTAATGTGGTCGCAGATGATTTAAGCAGCAAGAAACAAACACAACCCATTCAGTTAGCCAGTAGTGAGTGAAAGGTGATGGATTTGTTTTCTAAGATGCATCTGGAGGTTTAAAAAAAGTGTGGGAAACCATTTCTAACAGCTCATACAGTGACAAAATATCTTCTATAGCAATTCTATAGGCAATAGTTAACTGACCCTGAGGGGATTGTTTTGAGGGAAAGCATTATAGGAGAGAACCCACCTCCCGGTTGGGTTGTTGATGGCATTGAACCTCTCCTTTATGGTTGTCATGTATAGGTACCTTTGGGAATATGGGAAGAGATGAGGAAGGAATCCCAAACCTCAATTTTTGAAGTTCATCCTAGACTAACCAAGATGTACAAAGACATGTTTTGATAGTACTGGTGACCTGGTATGAAAAAGTAGATAGCGAGTTTCATTACTCAGTGGTCCATCTGTCAACAAGTGATGGAAGAGCACCAGTGACCTGATAAACTCCAATAGCCTCAATAAATTACTGAATGGAAATAGAATGACATCACCATGGATTTTGTTATAGTGTTTCCAGGATCTCCTCGATGCAGTGATGCAGTATAGTTGGTTTTCGATAGGTTGACTAAGGTTGCACACTTCTTGCTTATCTAGGAGACCATTACAATTGATGAGTTGAGAAGGATGTATATCCCGGTGATTCCTCGACTTCATGGTGTACCTCATTCTATTTTCTTAGAAGGATATGCTCTATTTACTTCACAGTTCTATAAGTGGTTACAAAAGGCACTGGGTTCGTAAGTACTTATAACAACTTCATATCACCCACAGACCGATGGACAGTCTGAGAGAACTATATGAGTGATAAAGGTCATGTTATGAGCATGTATCATTGATTTTGGAGGTTCCTAGGAGAATCATATACCTCTTGTTGAGTTTACCTATAATAACAGCTTCCATATGATAATTCAAATGGATTTTTATAAGGCCCTCTATGGTAGACTGTGTTGTTTTCCTTTATGCTAGATCTATGCTGGTGAGGTAGCTCTTTTGGGTCCTTATATCATTTGGGAGACTTCTAAGTATGTTTAGTTGATTTAAGAGCATATTACTATAGCTCAATCCAGACAGAAGTCTTATACCTATTTTCTCCACAGACTATGGGAGTTCGAGGTGGGACATTGAGTAATTCGGCGTGTTTCTCCGAGGTTATGTCACAAACGTATCAAGAGATAGGGAAAGTTATCAAGGAGATATTTCGGTCTATTTGAGATAGTGGAGAGAGTTGGGATAATATCCTATTGGTTTCTACTACCTTAGACGAACCATGTCATGCAACACATTTTCCATGTATCTTTTCTCTAATAATATCCTCGAGACCCATCTCATTATTTTAATCCTGATGACACTGAGAATAAGGAAGATGTATCCTTTGCATATCATCCAATTTGTATCATTGACCATATCACGAAGGTCCTCTGAGGAAGGTCAGTCCCTCAGGGTAGGGTGTTATGGAAACACAAATTCATTCAAGATGAGACCAGGGAGTGAGAGATGGATGTACATGCACAGTGGCTAGAACTCTTCTTAGATGACATTACACTCCCCATGGAAGGGAATCTTGGGGACGAGTTGTCCTAAGAATGGGAGGTTGTATTGTATTATCTTTAATAAAGTATGTACCATTTATTTTTTTTTCTAATTACTTAAAGAAACCCATGGCGCGCATCGGCACACCCCGCCGCGAGTCTCAGGCAGCAATTTAAATAATTTAAATAACTGCAGGGGTTTTATGAAAAATGTTATATCGCGTTTTATCATGGTTTTCGAGATTAAAATAATTAAATAAGGATTGAAAATAAATAATATGTTATTGAAAAAAAATTAAAATAAATAAATAAGGGATAAAAATAAATTTAGAAACAAAATATAAATGGGGTTATTGAAAAAGTAAAAATAAGTAAAGTGGGAGATTAACATTTTTTATTATTTTTATATTCTTTCTTTTTCCATAATTTTTATTCTATTTTTTTCCATTTTTCTATTATTTTATTTTTATCTTATTTTTTTCTTTCCTTTTCTTTCTTTTTTCTCTCTTTTTTTCTCCTCTCTTCCTCTCATCCCTCTCATGTCACGCCTCCCCCTCTCCCTAGGTGGCACACCACCTTTCCCTCTATTCATAAGACCTCCACACCTCTGTTCTTCTTCCATTTTCTTTTCCATAAGGTGAGTTTTAATACTTAAGGAAATCTTAATCTTACACATTCTGAATTATATGGTTTTGTTGAGTATCCTTCGCACAGTCTGCCGCGAAATGATTATACCATATTTATGGGTTTTTCTAAAATTAATTGTTTCCTTCTCTTTTAGGTACAATCAAATCCTACCACGGATCATAGAAACATATTCAACTATAATGTAGATATTCTACTCACTTTCCCTCTATTTTGATTCGATCTATAAAAACGCATGTTTGTGTCGTTCTTCGGTGCCTACAAACTTTGTGAGAATTCACTCAATCTTTTCAATTTAATTGTCCTTCTTAATTATTTCATCCCAATTGATCATAAATTAAATTTTTTAAATTATTTCAATCTGTTCGGACACCCCATTGAGATTGCATACGTGGTCGGTTTAAATTCTGTCAGTGCAAGCTTTTAATTTAATTAATTGCATGTGTTGTGTAGCCCATTTTAGTTGTATTTAGACAAAATAATTATTCTAGATTAATTATGAACCTTGAATTATTTTATTTTTGGTTTTTGATTGTGCTAAATTATTTATTTATTACAAAGTGATTTTATATTTTTTTTTTCTGATATAGTATCTTTCCTCGTTATGTCTTGAATTGTAATGCTAAGTTAATACCATGTGTTGCACCAGTGTATCTACTTAGATTTCAAGCTATAATTATATATCCATACTATTTCAAATCCGATGTTGTGAAATTTTAATTAAATTTAGGGTGAGGAGAAAATGAGGTTTCTATATTAAGGGCCACACAAGGTCTCTCCGTTCCTAACTGGTTACCACAACACGTCGGGGGGGGGGGTCTTAGGTTTTTTCATACTGATACTTTCCCAGGCCTTCTAAATACTTATGAGTTATAAAAATTCCAAAAGGAAACATAATGGATATATCAATTGTAAATTTGGATATATTAGCCTCAGAAGATTCTTGACCCCTTTTTGCAGAATCGGGACAGACTCATGGTAATTCCATGCCTCATGCAATACTTGGTCTTTCAAAAGATAGCCTTGGACGGGCTCAGTATTATTGGATAATTTCAAGGATGTACCAGAGAAATACCTTCAATATAGGATCATACATGAACTCTCAACTTTAACATTAATAATGATGCACTGAAGGTTTATGTTAAGGCCACTTTGAGTCTCTTGAGAATTGTTATATTTCTCTGGTATGTTGAATCACACCTGGTTGACAAATGATTTCGACCCCAAGATAAAGTACAAGCTTGGGGGTGTAAATATTCTTTGTTTTAACTTACTTTTCCATGATTTTATATCTACATATGTGCATTATACTTATTACAGGTACTTCCTGCAGACACCCATCTTAGGCCGAAGCAGGTGATTAGGGACAGGTGACATTGGCAACCAGGGCCGAGCTATTTTTTTAATGTGCTTAATTAATTATTTGTATTTATTATATAATGGAACACAATGTTTTATTACTTTAATAAATGAAATTGTTTAGACACCATGGGTACCGGCCTACTGGTATATTATTTCACACCCTACTCGAGTGTCATTGACAACTGAGTGGATTAAATTATTGCAAGTATTGACAAAGGGAAGTGTGCTGCTTCTGATAATTGATTGTTTATTTTTTGTTTATGATGGAGATTGGGGCATAGAACTGAGCCTTTATTATGATACAGCTTTTTAACTTTGTGTTTTTTCCTTAGTAGATAGTATTCTTGGGTTGGTGTTTTATGTGCTTTCAGTTTAGTTAGGTGTCATAGCATGACATTCTTTTGTGAGCTTATACACATGATTTTTGTTCAATTGGATTATTCATATTGCTTATGTTGTAGTTTATTAACTTATGTGCTTCTACTATTTATTATTAATTTTTTTTACTTATCCTTTGATAATACCTATTACCTATGAGGGAATAGTCTCACCCATATACACAAAAAAGGCCCTCACTGCTAGTCAGCAGGCTCTGGAGTTTGGGGAGATGCGCTTGAGGTTATATGGGAAACCCTACTTGGGGAACCCTTCTGGTGACTCTCTGGATGGGGAAACTACATAATATATAAACATTAAACATATCATTATATCCAACCATCATATATGGTGATGCAAAATAAATTGTGTCGCTATGTGGAGATGGTAACTCATATATATGAACGAGTGATACATTCACTTCACATTTAATGGGGATTAGGATTAATTAATGTTATTCATTAATCATAATAAAAAAATATAATAAGGATAATTAATATATTATTTTATGATTAATACCTTATATGTAGTGGAGGTAGAGGAAACAATAAATTGAAACAGGTCAGGTAGAATGATTACCACTACTTCGATAGGCCTCTTTTAGAAACATTATTAAAGATACATAGAATTGTATTTTAATAAGACAAAAACAACCATTTAATAATTTAAATTGTTGGGGGTTTTTAATATATAAGAACCAATGTTGTGTAAATATATAAGGGTGTGGGGTTCTTTTATAAGGGTGGGAAATGAAAAACATTAAATTTTATAAAAATAAGGTTTTTCTCAAGAAAAATTGTTCCGAATGGAAATTAATTCAAAGTAAAAGAGTATAGAGTCTAAATAAAATCTTCCAATGAAATTATGATTTGTTTTTGTGTCATTTGATACCTTGATATTTTGGTATACCACTTTGTTAACCAATTTTAACCTTAAAGGAGGTAACAACTTTTTCAATATTGTAGGGGTAAGAATGTTTCCATAAATATATATGTGACTCAAAAATGGACCATGGTCTATATTTAAAATCATATCAAATTCACCTGTCCAAAGTTAGTAATTTTACTAATTTAAAAAAAAATTATTTATTATAAAATATCATTAATGAAAAAATAGGAACTATTAATTTAATTTGGCCTTAATAACACCATGAAAAAGATGGAACTAAAATATAATCCTTTCAAGCATTTTTAATATGTCATATATACCTTCAAAATTATTGAAACATCGTAATTCATCCAAATTTTAATTCTTTTTATATTATTAATATAATTTATTTTTTTTCACTAATTGAAAAAATATTATTTCAGCATTGCATAAGCATTTAATGTAATTATTCAATTTCTAAAAATTATCAAGAAATTAATATTATAAAAAAATTAATTAATCTTTAAAATTATCATTTATAGTTGATAAAATCCTATTTTTATCCTTATAATATAAATTTAGTTATATTAAACTCAAAAGATTGTTGTTTCTTATTTATTCTTCTCTAAAATAAATAAAAAGGTCATAATCAAAGAAATATGGCTCCATGTGGACATAAATTCTAGTTATGGGTGTAAATTGAAGAACTAAAATAATAAAAATATATTAAATCATCATTGGATAAATTTTAATTTAATGATAAAATGTTTTAATATAATTTTACCCTTTTTACCCTTACCACGGTAACAAATATTAACCAAGGTTTTTAATCATATAGACCAAAAATAAAAGGATTATTTTTTTTACCAAATTCTGACCTTTTTTTTCAAAATATTGTATCCATTTTTTTATTTTAAATTTATATAAGTGTCATAAATTCACTTTAAAAAATAGTACACAAAATATATTAAAACTCGATTTTTAGAATAATGAATTTTTAAGAATAAAACAGGATTTATTCTTATCCAAATAATGTAAAAAAGATGAATCTTAAAAAAATTATACTTTTACAATAATTCACCAACAGTGATTGATTTAATTAATTATCAAAAAAATAAATTCCACTCACAAGTTTTTTTATAAATATTTATTTTTTACATTCATATGATTTTCTTTTTTATTTCTATTGAATTCATGACAAATAAATTTATTTTAAACATGTATATACCAAATATTTTTAGTAAACCAGTTATAGATATTTATTCCTAATAATTTAATCATTGGTTTATAATGGTTTACTATATTTCTATTCAATTTGTATCGGGGTTTCGTGTGTTATAAGTTATCAAAGTAATTTTATTTGAAGAGAAATATATCATAAAATATTATGGTTGTAACATCACAAGTAAGTAATTAATAATAGATATTTTTATATATGTCTATTAATGAATTAGATAGTGTTTTAGAGGCTTAAAATGAAAATAAATCCAATCTTAAGCATGGAATACACTAATATTTTTTAAAAGATTGTTTAACCGCATTTTGATGGAAAACCATTTCTAAATCTATATTTTGACAATTTTATAAGCTATATTTGTCAAAATAAACTTATTCATAATGATTGGGACATTGAAATTTACTTTGGATAAATTTCTGGTATTTTTATGATAATGTTCATTTTTTAATGAATAGTGAAAAATGTTGTATTTTAATTCAAAACATCTTTTTAATATAATTTATTTATATGATTATATTATCTTTTGAATTGGTTTTAAATTGAAATTAGAATATATTTTTACCATTTAATCCAATTGTGGTCATTGGAATCAATTTCACTTTGAAATTGGACTTAAACTAGTGTCAATCTTTTGATACTTATTGTTTCATAAAAACACGCTATTTGTCATGACAACGGAAATTAATTATTAAATTAATTAATTTAACTTATATGATTTGAATTTTGTAAAATAGATATCATTTTTGAATTCATAATATCAAATATAGCTTAGGGTGATGTTTTGGTATTTTTCTGAAAAACTTCAATTTATGATGAATAGTGAAACCACTATGTGGGACTTATAAAAACTGATTTTCTGTTTAAATGAAATTTTAACACCTCTGTGTTTCGAATTTCAAAAATCCGACATACATGGTTGTCATTAAGAAGTAAAATTTGGTTCAATGGGATTAAAATAATTTTTTTGGTGAATAGTAACTTTTAAGTTTTAATCACGATTAGAGGTAATTAGTGCAATTTAAGGCAAAAATGATATTATAATAAAATGAAAATACCTAGAAACATGTCCTACACTTATTGGATGTGTCATGGACGTCCAAGAAAATCCATGGGTCAACTTGGGGACCCCATGGAGCCACTTTGGTTGGAAAATGACATTAATATCTTTTTATTTAATGTGAAAATTAAAATGACACAAACAAGAGTTGTTTTACTAAAACAATTTTAACATGGGGTTATACAAGTCATATTTTTTACTATAAATATTAATTGTAAAGATAAAAGGATTTCCTACATCATATTATTTTTTTATAATTTTTAGACATTAAATAAATTAAATTATTTATGACATCATGATGATGCAGCGATGACCTCATTATTTAACGATTTAAATAAAATGGAAAGATAATGTAAAATATAAGACCTACACATGTCCAAAACCTATTGGATGGGTGTATTTCAAACCCGTATCACCTTATCCTAGTAACACATCAATGTGGGACCATTAAAATCCGAAACTCATTCTAAAATAAAGTAACATTTCTTTACTTTCCAAGAGTGCCCTTCCTCTCCTCTTATAAAAGGCCCCAACCTCTACCTCCTTACTCACACTTCCAAAGCCTTTGGCTCGACCAACCCCTGCCCATTTTGTCTCCACAAATCTCTCTCTTACTCCTTGAAGCCTCACTTTGGCCATAAGTCTTCCCAAGGAAGCATTTGACCTCAAACCAAAGGGAGTTACCCAATTTTAAGGTAATGTCTTCACTTGAGTCCTTTTGTTTTATTTTGCTTCCCCAACCCCCTAAACTGTTTTTATTCATATATTTTGTAACAAAAACAGTATAATAAATATACTAGTATGTTTTTATAAGAAGGATTCAAGCTACACTTACACACACCTACATCTAATGGTTAAAGAACATACTGTTTCCGTGGATGGCGAATTTCTGCCTCACGAAATGATGATTGTTCAATAATCTTCTAACACCTTCAAAGGTGGCCATTAATATGTCCCTATATTTATATATGATATATAATATGTTTATGTTTTCCTTAAGCTTCTTTATTTTTCATTTTGGGCATATCTTTATGGTTTCCATTATGGGTAAACGCGATATCTTCATTTAAGGAAGTGCGGACTACCGCCCCCTCAAAGTGATTTGATTTCGTTAATGCCATATGTGGGACGTATAAAGGATTTAATTAAGGGTATTATATATGATATTATACTAGAATTATAATATAACTTTATATAATTATGATTCCATTCCATAAAAATACGAAATAGAAATTAAAGTAGCATTCATGCGTACGTACGACTTACCGTCTCCATGAACGGTGCATTTCATTTCTTACCTCTAAACGTTATGTAATATTATAAATGCATGTATATAATAGATATATATGATATATATGATATATAAATCATGAGTATAACTCTGGATATAATGGATACATGAACAACTTGTAATTATAAAGATCATTATTTGACTCAAGTACCAATGATCGTTAAAATGACCGTTATTAACTTAAATAATTTCATAGTGTTCATGACATGGTAATAAATGATATAAAAGGAATAATGAAATTGAAAAAGGTTCTTAACTAAGTATAAATTAACTCAAGTTTATTATTCAGTAGTTTAATGAACGATCAAGTCAATTCGGACCCGAGGTATGGGACTTCGTCTCAATATCCATTCATTGAGGCATATTTTATTTTATACACAACCTTCTTTTATACGGTGTATAAACCCCTTTTAATTTTACGTTTATCCAAAAGGAATCATTTTTATACGAATCGTTTTAGAAAACGAAAAAAGGGAATGTTTTTGTCATACGTATGTGGCGACAACGACTTCTCCGCCACCATGACCATTATTTGAGTTTCAGATTCCTCTACAAGCCATACCTTTTTTTAAAAGAAAAATAAATACCATGTTTTAATTTTCTTTTATTTTGGTATTTAAAATTGTTTTGATAATGTTTTTATTATATCAGTGTGTTATTGATATCTTGTGATTGAAATGTGGAAATGTTATGTTTCTTTTATGTATGTTTTATGTGATATGATTATGTTATGGTTCTTGGGAATTGTTATGAAGATGGGTGGTTCCATGATAAATAAGGGTGGGTGATCCCGATATAGCTCTCCAATGCATTGGGTAACGTGAAGGAGTGAAACATTAAGGTTTCTCCGAAGATATTTATAGAATATACTGTGATGGGTATTCCAAACGTAACAAAGAGGGTTACTCCCTATGTAATAATGTTATGAATGCCTCAAGATACCTTTATGTCTTATGATTTCTATGATTTATTCATGATTTTATGAGTTATGTTAAATTTCCTATGTTTTATGGGTAAAGTATGATTTCATTCTTATGTATATATGAACTCATGTTTCCTTTCCATGTTTTTGTAACCCATACTGAGCTTTTTGCGCTAATCCCAAGTTTTTCTTGAAATGTTTTTCACAGGTCAAGGGAAAGGTACCTGATAAGATGATAGTGTCAAGGAAGCGTCAAGAATGAATCCATGTTTTATTTTCAATATGTTTCTGTTGATGGGAAAAATGAATACTATCTTTATGTAACCACTTTGTTTAAATGTGGAATGTAATTCATGTTGTTATGGTCTAATTCTCTAAAACTCTAAACCTGAAAAGATCCTCATGGTGTAATCTTGTAATAACTCAAGATTAAGTAAGGATTAAGGCTGGGGCCTTATAGTTGGTATCAGAGGTCGGTTTAGATAACTTTTGGAATTATAATTTTCTTAAATGATTATCCAAAAATATTTTTTTATTTTCAAGTTGAAATGATAAACCATTTTAAGATTACCATGTTGCTTCATCTAAGACATGTTTGTTCAGAATGGTTTTCTATAGAGTAAATAGGGAAGCAGTGCTAGGAATGCATACAGAAGGAAATAACCATCCGAATCAGCATCCTGAGATGGTCGGAATTGGAACTGAATAGTTTGTTGCAGTAATGGAACAGTTGACTCAAGCGATAAATGTTGGTGGTATCCATGCACGAGATTAGCCAGATCAACTACAGAGGAACATGTTAGTGGTGGAACATTTCATGAGGCAACATCCCCCATCATTCAGAGGATCATCTGACCCTGTGCTAGCTGAAGGGTGGACTAAATCACTGGAGAAGATTTTCGATGTCATGGGGTGTTCAGACAATCAAAAGGATAGTCTTTCCATTTACCGTTTAGAGGGTGAGGCAGATCAATGGTGGTCGATGGTTAAAAATATGAAGGACGCTGGTGAGATTGATGCTCCGGACTGGGATGAATTCAAAAGTATGTTTCTTGAGAAGTATTTTCCTAAGGCTGTTCGACTTAGGATGGAGAAATAATTCTTGGAATTGAGGCAAGAGGAAGACTCAGTGGCTGCCTATAAAGAAAGGTTCACTCGATTGTCAAGGTATGCTCCAAATTTTATCCGAGACCTTGATAGTAAAATCAATCATTTTTACTCAGTATTAATGCCAAAATATCGAAGGACATTAGCTTCCTGTGAGTTTAAAAGTTATGAAAAGCTTTTTCAATGTTCTGAGAAGGTCGAAATGGAGTTTTCTGATGATCAAGTGTTCGATAACAACCAGCAGAAGAAGAGACCGAGGTGGTAGGAGAAAGGAAAGAACTCTTCAAAAAGGTCTGACGGTAAGAAAACTAAGTTTCCAGCATGTGATAAATGTGGTAAAAGGCATGTTGGGGAATGTCTTCTAAATTATGGAAAGTGCTACCGATGTGGTAAGATGGGACATAAGGCTCGTGATTGCACTGAAAAATATCAGGGTGATGGTAAGTCAAAATTCGATTTATAGTTAGTGAAATGTTTTAAGTGCAATGAGATGGGTCACTATGCAAACGAGTGTCCGACAAAGAGCTTGAGTGATGGGAAGCAGTTAGACTATAAGCAGAAAGGGGTGGTGAAATCCTTTGGAACTACTTCAGAAGATGTCGGGCCATCAAATGAAGTTGTATCAGGAACTTTTTTTGTTTTTTCAGATTATGATAGTGTGTTGTTTGTTTCGGGGTCTACACATTCCTTCATCTCTGAAACCTTTTCTAGTAAAATGGGAATACCATCTCAAGAAATGACTCCTGAACTTGTGGTAAAAACACCTGGGGGAAATGTTGAGGCAAAAATAATTTATAAGAACCTTCCTATCCTTATCCGTGGAAAGAACCTACTTTCAAACCTTATTGTTTTACCTCTAGTATAGTTTGATGTTATCCTGGGTATGGATTGGATCTCTATTTACCATTTTAAGATTGACTGTAGAGCTAAAGAATTTACTTTTCAGAAAGACTTTCAGTTTGTGTACAAGAATGAACCCTTACTGTTGATAACATATCAAGACGGCAAGAAAATTGTAAAAGAATGAAATGAATGTTACCTTGCACACATTGTTGAAAACAAGGGAACTGTTCAAATTAATGATGTGCCAGTGGTAAATGAGTATCCTGATGTTTTTCCTGATGAGTTTCCTAGAATAATACCAGATCGAGAACTTTTATTTACTACTGACTTAGTTCTTGATGCTAGGCCAATTTCAAAACCCCCTTATCGAATGGCTCAAGTTGAATTTTAGAGTTGAAGGAGAAATTGCAAGATTTATTAGAGAAAGGATTCATTCGACCTAGAACATCACCATGGGGTGCTCCTGTTTTATTTGTTAAAAATAAAGATGGTTCTATGAGACTTTGCATTGATTATAGATCCTTGAATAACATCACTATTAAGAACAAATATCCTTTGCCTCATATCGATGATTTGTTTGATCAGCTCCAGGGAGCTCATTATTTTTCAAAAATTTACCTGAGATTGGGGTACCATCAGTTGAAGGTAATGGAAGCAGATATTTTGAAGACCGCGTTCCATACAAGATATGTCCATTATGAATTTGTAGTAATGCCTTTTGGGCAAACCAATTCACCTGCTGTATTCATGGACATAATGAATAGAATTTTCCATGAGTTCTTGGATAAGTTTATGGTTTTTTTCATTGATGATATTTTGGTGTTTTCTAAAAGTAAAGAGAAGCATAAAAGACATTTAAGGGTTATCTTGCATACCTTAAAAGAAAAGAAACTGTATGGAAAATTCAGAAAGTGTGAGTTTTGGTTGCAACAAATTTATTTCCTTGGTCACATTGTTTCTAAAGATGGGATAACCGTTGATCCTGCTAAAAAAAGTTATTGAAGAATGTCCAAGACCCACAAATGTAACCGAGATCCGTAGTTTCCTTGGTTTGGCAGGTTACTACCGATGGTTTGTTGAAAATTTTTCATGGTTATCTATTCCAATGATTAAGATAACTTGGAAGGGTGTTATGTTTATCTGGACAAAAGAATTTGATGATTGTTTTCAGGAGTTGAAAAGAAGATTGGTGAATGCTCCAGTTTTGGCACTACCTTCCAGGAATGGTGAGTTTTTTATCTACAGTGATGCTTCATTGAAAGGACTTGGTTGTGTCCTAATGCAGAATGATCAGGTAATTTCTTATGCTTCATGACATTTGAAAACTCATGAGGTAAATTACCCTACACATGATTTGGAATTAGCTACTGTTGTTTTTGCTTTAAAATTTTGGAGGCATCATTTGTATGGAGTAAAGTGTGAAATATATACCGATCAAAAAAGTTTAAAGTATATATTCACTCAGAATGAATTGAACATGAGATAGAGGAGATGTCTAGAATTAATCAAGGATTATTATTGTACAATTCATTACCATCCGGGAAAAGAAAATAAAGTGGCTGATGCTTTGAGTCGAAAATGTAATGCTTCATTAACAATGATGATTTTGGAACATGATCCTTTGGTTAAGGATTTTATGAACTTTGGCATAGAAGTTGTTGGTACCAGATGTCCTTCTGTTTCGTTTCAGGTATCAGTGAAATCTTCTCTATCAGACATAATCAAGCAAGCACAGAAGCAAGACAGTGAGTTGCAGAAAAAGGTAGAACTGGTTCAGAAAGGTAAGTTTCCTGAATTCAATATTGATAGTGATTTTGTTTTTAGATTTGGGAAGAGATTGTGTGTGCCTTGTGATTCACAGTTGAATAGAGAGTTTTTATGTGAAGCTCATAGTTCTCTGTTTTCAGTTCATCCTGGAAGTACTAAGATGTATAGAGATCTTCGAAAGTATTACTGGTGGGATGGAATGAAAAGAGATATTGCTGAATTTACTATGAAGTGTTTGACTTGTCAGCAGGTTAAAGCAGAGCGATAGTTACCGAAAGGGATGCTTCAGCCTTTACCAGTGCCAGAGTGGAAATGGGAGAACATATCCATGGACTTTGTTATGGGATTATCGAAGACACCCCGAGGTAATAATGCAATCTGGGTTATTGTTAATCGCTTGACTAAATCTGCTCATTTCCTTGCTATACGAGATACTTTTTCCCTAGATCAACTTTCTCGTTTGTATCTTAAAGAGATAGTCAGGTTACATGGAGTTCCTCTCTCCATTGTATCTGACCGTGATCCCAGGTTCACTTCTAACTTTTGTAAAGGCCTTCAGAAGTCGTTGGGTACTGAATTAAACATTAGTAAAACTTTTCATCCTCAATCATATGGGCAGCCAGAACGAACAATTAAGACTTTGGAGGATATGCTACGTGCTTGTTTGATGGATTATCAGGGAAGTTGGGACCAACATCTTTCTTTGGTTGAGTTTTCTTATAATAACAGTTTTCATTCCAGTATACAGATGACACTATTTGAGGCGTTATATGGGAAGCAGTGTCAAACTCTAGCTTTCTAGGATGAAGTGGGTGAAAGGAAGCTGATGGGACCAGAATTGATACAAGAGTTGGCAGAACAAGTTCAGTTGAAATAGAAACACATGAGAACATGTCAGAGCAGGTAGAAGAGTTATGCAGACAACATGAGGAAGGATCTATCTTTCGAGGTAGGTGATCATGTTTTTTTCAAAGTCTCACCATGGAAAAGTGTGATGCGATTCAGTAAGAAAGGAAAGTTGAGTCCAAGGTTCATTGGACCATATGAAATTCTGGAGAGAGTTGGATCTGTTGCTTATCGAGTGGCTTTACCTCCGAGTTTATCTCAGGTACACAATTTTTTTCATGTTTCGATGTTGAGAAAGTATATGCCAGATCCATCTCATGTTTTGAGTCCAGAGGTAGTTCAGCTGGAAGAGAACATATCTTATGAGGAACAACCAGTCCAGATTCTTGACCACAGGGAGCAAGTGTTACGGAATAAGATGATTCATCAGGTAAAGGTTATGTGGAAAACCCACATGATTGAAGAGGCAACATGGGAATCTGAAAATACAATGAGGGATAAATACCCCCACTTATTCGATAAGTAAATAAATTGCGGGGATGCAATTTTCTAAAGGGGGGAAGGATGTAACATACAAAGTAATTAATGAATAATATATATTTTTATCTATGTCTATTAATTAATTAGATAGTGTTTTAGAGGCTTAAAATGAAAATAAATCCAATCTTAAGCATTGAATACACTAATATTTTTTAAAAGATTGTTTTACCGCATTTTGATGGAGAACCATTTTTAAATATATATTTTGAAAATTTTATAAGATATATTTGTCAAAATAAACTTAATATTTATGATTGGGACATTGAAATTTACTTTGGATTAATTTCTGGTATTTTTCTGATAATGTTCATTTTTTAATGAATAGTGAAAAATGTTGTATTATAATTCAAAACCACTTTTTAATCTAATTTATTTATATGATTAGATTATCTTTTGAATTGGTTTTAAAATGAAATTAGAATATATTTTTACCATTTAATCCAATGGTGGTCATTGGAATCAATTTCACTTTGAAATTGGACTTAAACTAGTGTCAATCTTTTGATACATATTGTTTCATAAAAACACGCTATTTGTCATGACAGTAGGAATTAATTATTAAATTAATTAATGTAACTTATATGATTTTAATTTTTTAAAATAGAAATCATTTTTTAATTCAGAATATCAAATATAGCTTAGGGTAAAGTTTTGGTATTTTTCTGAAAAACTTCAATTTTTGATGAATAGTGAAACCATTAAGTGGTACTTATAAAAACTGATTTTCCATTTAAATGAAATTTCACCACCTCTATGTTTTGAATTTCAAAAATCCGACATACATGGTTGTCATTAAGATATAAAATGTGTTTCAATGGGATTAAAATTATTTTTTTGGTGAATAGTAACTTTTATGTTTTAATCGCGATTAGAGGTAATTAGTGAAATTTAAGGAAAAAATGATATTATAATAAAATGAAAATACCTATACACATGTCCTACCCTTATTGGATGTGTCATGGACGACCAAGAAAATACATGGGTCAACTTGGGGACCCCATGGAGCCACTTTGGTAGGAAAATGACATTAATATCTTTTTATTTAATGTTAAAATTAAAATGACACAAACATGAGTTGTTTTACTAAAACAATTGTTACATGAGGTTATCCAAGTCATATTTTTGACTATAAATATTCATTAGAAATATAAACGTATTTCCCACATCATAGTATTTTTTTATAAGTTTTAGACATTAAATAAATTAAATTAGTTATGACATCATGATGATGCAGCGATGACCTCATTATTTAATGATTTAAATAAAATGGAAAGATAATTTAAAATATAAGACCTACACATGTCCAAAACCTATTGGATGGGTGGATTTCGAACCCTTATCACCTTATCCTTGAAACACATCAATGTGGGACCATTAAAATCCAAAACTCATTCTAAAATAAAGTAACATTTCCTTACTTTCCATGAGTTCCCCTCCTCTCCTCTTATAAAAGACCTCCACCTCTACCTCCTTACCCACACTTCCAAAGCCTTTGGCTCAGCAAACCCCTGACCATTTTGTCTCTCCACATATCTCTCTTACTCCTTGAATCCTAACTTTGGTCATAAGTCTTCCCAAGGAAGCCTTTGAGCTCAAATCAAAGGGAGTTACCCGATTTTAAGGTAATGTCTTCACTTGAGTCCTTTTGTTTTATTTTTCTTCTCCAACCCCCTAAACTCTTTTTATTCATTTATTTTGTAACAAAACCAGTATCCTAAATATACTAGTATGCTTTTATAAGAATTATTCTAGCTACACTTACACAAACCTACATCTAATGGTTAAAGAACATACTGTTTCCGTGGATGGTGAATTTCTGCCTCACGAAACGATGATTGTTCAATATTATTCTAAAACCTTCAAATGTGGCCATTAATATGTCACTATATTTATATATGATATATAATATGTTTATGTTTTCCTTAATCTTATGTATTTTTCATTTTGGGAATACCTTTATGGTTTCCATTATGGGTAAACGCGATATCTTCATTTAAGGAAGTGCGGACTACCGCCCCCTCAAAGTGATTTGATTTCGCTAATGCCATATGTGGGACGTATAAAGGATTTAATTAATGGTATTATATATGATATTATAATGTAATTATATTATAACTTTATATAATTATGATTCCATTCCATAAAAATGTGAAATTGAAATGAAAGTAGAGTTCATGCATATGTACGGCTTACCGTCTCCATGAACAGTGCATTTCATTTCTTACCTCTAAACATTATGTAATATTATAAATGCATGTATATAATAGATATATATGATATATATGATATATACATCATGAGTATAACTCTGGATATAATGGATACATGATCAACTTGTAATTATAAAGAGCATTTTTTGACTCAAGTACCAATGATCGTTAAAACCACCGTTATTTTCTTAAATAATTGCATAGTGTTCATGACATGGTAATAAGTGATATAAAAAGAATAATGAACTTTAAAAAGGTTCTTAAGCAATTAGAAATTAACTCAAGTTTATTATTCAGGAGGTTAATGAACGATCGAGTCAATTCGGACCCGAGGTATGGGACTTCGTCTCAATCTCCTTTCATTGAGGCATACTTTATTTTATACACAACCTTCTTTTATACGGTGTATAAACCCCCTTTGACTTTTACGTTTATCCTAAAGGAATATTTTTTATACGAAGCATTTTACAATATGACAAAAGAGAATGTTTTTGTCATACGTATGCGGCGACAACGACTTCTCCGCCACCGTGACCATTATTTGAGTTTCGGCTTCCTCTACAAGCTATACCTTTTTTAAAAGAAAAATAAATACCATGTTATACTTTTCTTTTATTTTGGTATTTAAAATGGTTTTGATAATGTTTTTATTATATCACTATGTTATTGATATCTTGTGATAGAAATGTGGAAATGTTATGTTTCCTTTATGTATGTTTTATGTGATACGTTTATGTTATGATTCTTCTGAATTGTTATGAAGATGGGTGGTTCCATGATAAACTAAGGGAGGGTGAGCCCGATACAGCTCTCCAATGCATTGGGTAACACGAAGGAGTGAAACATTAAGGTTTCTCCGAAGATATTTAGGGAATATACTGTGATGGGTATTCCAAACGTAACCAAGAGGGTTACTCCCTACGTAAGAATGTTATGAATGCCTCAAGTTACCTTTATATCTTATGATTTATATGATTTATTCATGATTTTATGAGTTATGTTAAAGTGCCTATGTTTTATGGGTAAAGTATGATTTCATTCTTATGTATATATGAACTTATGTTTCCTTTACATGTTTTTATAACCCATACTAAGCTTTATGTGCTCATCCTATGTTTTTTTTTGAAATGTTTTTCACAGGTCAAGGGAAAGGTACATGATAAGATGATAGTGTAAAGGAATTTTCAAGAAAGAATCCATGTTTTATTTTCAATATGTTTCCGTTGATGGGAAAAATGAATACTATTTGTATGTAACCACTTTGTTTAAATGTGGAATGTTATTCATGTTTTTATGGTCTAATTCTCTAAAACTCTAAACCTAAAAAGATCATCAGGGTGTAATCTTGTAATAACTCAAGATTAAGTAAGGATTAAGGCTGGGGCCTTATAATGGTGTTACATTCTTCCATTGTAAAATGAATTTCTACCATGATATCTATCACTTTGATATAAAAAAAATTATTTTCTTGTCTATTTCATCACATCCTCAGATTCCCATGGCAGTTATTCAAATTTAGTATTACTCTATAAAACCTTAATAAGATAAGTAGTATTATTATTTTTGTAGATTTATATAAATGATAAACAATTTCTATAGTTTATTCTTCATTAAAAATATTAGCTCCAGTGGTATAACCTCTGAGTTATGTACTTATTTTTGATCAGATATGTACTTACTCTAGAGATATGCATAGAATACGTTGTGAACTTGAGAGATGTTCAGTGGAAGCACTAGGTGATATACTTCAATCCCACACTCTATTGATAATATTGAAGTGGAAAATATAACTAAATATTTTAATTCCTTTAATTATGAATCTCATAAACATATTCTACTTAAAAATTCATAAGAAAACCCATCTTTCCATCTTTAAACTCTAGATATCACTGAGGATAATTATCATAACTTTTCTATCAACTCTGAGATACCTTGTTGTTCTACTAAATTGATATGAATTTCCAAACAATTTCCTCTCCTAGATTAGTTCCCAATAGATTACATTATCATAATTAATCCCATCACTTTAGGGTTATACACATATTTTTTAATAGTGATTGATAAAGAGATATCAAAATGAATGATTGAAATATATTGTTGTATGAAAATTTTACAAGAGTAATATATTGATTCTTACCATCTTTGAAATCCATATAATAAGACCTAAGCATATCCTATAGTTTATTAATGGTTCTATTAGACTATCTATTTTTCAATGGATGGTTAGAATTACTAAAAAGAAACATTGTATCATTATCCTACAAAATAATTCCCCAGAACATCGAGGTAACCATCATATATCGAGTAGACACAATATAGTGTGGCACACTATACAAAATTACGAATTATTTAATTTATATCATATAAATTTTATCAAGGGAGAAATTTTCATTAACATTAATGAAATATACTAACTTCATAAGGTGATCAACTATTACCCAAATATTATTACAGCCTTTAGAATTTTTGGGGAGTCTGATGAAAAAATCGGTTGCTATATGTTTTCATTCCCATTCTGGTTTGGGTAATTGTTATAAAATATCTTAAGATATATGTATCTCAGCCTAAAATTGTTTACATACTATGAATTGATATACCTAATATAAAATACCTCTCTTAATTATATTCCAACAAAATTACTCTTTTATATATCATTATTTCTTGATAATTAAATGTTTAATTGAGAATAATTAAATACAACACTTATCCAATTATTCCTTCCTCAAATCGGGTATGGATAGAACACATATATGGTTCCTAAACCTTATCATTCCATCACAATAAAGGGTTAACTCTAGAAATTTTTTTACCTTCTTCTTTAGTTCCACATCTTCCTTTTTCGCATATTTAATCCTCGCATTGGTATATAGTTAAAAACTATTTTGAGAAAGATGAACTCTCCCCCTTACATTCAATATTTCAAGATCTAAAATTTTCAACTCAAAATATTTTGGACCTTTTGTGATCCTCATCATAGATAATCCATCCTTATGCTTCAAAAATAGAGCATCTACCACCTTTTTCACTTTCTGAGGGTGGTAATTTGTTGATTAGTCGTAATATTTAATCAACTCCAACAATCATATATGGTTTATATTCCACTCTTTCTGAGTGAATATATAATTTAATATTTAGATATTATTATATATATATATATCAAACCTATCTCTATAATGATAATTCATTCATATAAATATTGAAAACATTTACTACAACAAAATTCAATAAATGAGTTAGGTATTTTTTCTCAATAACCATAAATTACCATGATGTATAAGTTATAACCTTATCATTTTTCATGAGAAGGAATACCATTCCCCTTTTTGATGCACTAATATAAATTAAAAACCCTTATCTACTATAGGGTAATGTATTCATAGGTGTAATGAAAAAAATTCTCTTCAATTCATTCATATTCTTTCACATTCATCGGTAGAATGGAACATTGATCGCTTCTATGTTTTCTTATTGAGTCTATTAGATATTCATGAGAAATTATCCACAAAGAATCAATAATAAAAATCTAAAACAAGAAAATATATATTTTATTCACAGTGGTTGGTCTAGCCCAACATTAAATAACTTTAAGCTTTTATGGGTCCACCCATATAACCTTTCTTGAGATTATATGACCAAAAAATGAGACATTTTTATCCAAAATTCATATTTAGTAAAATATTCATACAACATCTCTTTCCTTAGGTTCTTGAGTAAAATAATCATGTGGTCTTCATGATCTCATTCCACTATGAATATAAAATAACATCATCTTTAAATTATACCACATATTGATCATGAAAATCTATAAAGTCTCTATTCATTAAATCCATAAAGAGAGAAGGGGAATTATTAATACCCAATACAATCACTATAAATTCATAGTATTTATACATTTTACAAAATATTTTCTAGTTTAAATCCTCATACTGACCCATATTTAATGTTATCCAAAATGAATTTCAATCCGGTAAATTTTTTTATCTCTATATAGTTGATCAAATAATTCATCAATAAATGGAAGATGATATTTAGTTTGTATTTTAATATTTATAATCCCTTGATAATTAATATAGAGTCATATTAATCCATATTTATTATTAAAAACAAACAAGTACATCCAAATTTGATGAACATGTCCAAATAAATTTCTTGTTAGGGTTCTCTTAGAGGTGATTATTAAATTCCCATAACAAAAATGGGGTCATTATATATAGAGTCTTTGAAATATGTGTATCACTAGTAATCAGTTATATATAAACTCAAATTCATCATTTAGTAAAATTATTGAAAAATATTCTAAAAATTCATCAACAATATCTGGGATAATAGCAATATCTTCGATTTGAGTTTCTCTCTAACCATATAACATAAAACCCATTTTGAATTGGAATCTAGATCCCTAAAATGGATGCAATTTAAATTGGATTTTATATTTATCATTTCATTGATAAATTATCATAGGTTTTTTGAATATCAAACGTGACCTTCTTTTCCAAGAAATTGATGTTTGGTTTATGTAAATAATATCAATCCATTACTAATATATCCTCAAATTAAAATATAGGGAGAATAATGATATTGTAAGGAAGCACAATACCCCAAACATCATTGGAAAAAAATTCATAGACTTGTGATGTGATCATTGAATTATTTGGGGTTCATAATTATAATTGAAAGTCTAACCCTTGAGGATATTAATTAAAAATACTAGATAAATCTCATTATATAAAATAATTTATATGACTGAGATAAAATATGTTACTTCAATATTTTAGGATACCTATTACCACCTCAACTAAATTATTCTATCTATAATCCCTTACTCAAACCAAAATGGTTTTCATAAATATCAAGCATCAAAAATTGGAGTTATCAATGATATAATCATGAAAAATAATTTATAGGATGCCTAAATCATGAAAACTTCTTCTCATTCTATGACACCTTAGGTTTAACCTCGGAATTCCATGATCATCATCTATTCAAATACATAATGGTAGTAAATAATAAAAGTGTGAATTAACCCAATCATATACCCTAGGAGTTTCAAACGAGGTTCACAGTAAGGGAACACTCACCATAAACGAAAATGATGTATAATATATACCAGACCAACACTTTTCTTGGTTTTACCCTTATACACATATGTTCTAAAAAAACATCCACCTATAGTATCTAGGCATGGATATTTTTCTTGAAAAATCACAATCATTTATTTACCATAATGTAAGAATTTTTTATATATATTATATCATCATAATGGTTCTCAAGAAAATATCATCCTAGATTCTAGAGGTAACTAAATTTTACTCTAATACCAACTATAGATACCCTTAACATTCATACATAGATAATATATATTAATATATAAATATTCATTACATAATATAGTGATCAATTCCATAATTGTATATACTTTATATATTTCTAAACATGGAAACATAAATGATATATTCATAATAGACCTACATAATCTCCCATGATATCATTTGTAACTAGCGGCCTTATTTGACATAACATACTTAAACCCATTCATCAAACCCTGGGGAAAGACAACAACAGAAAGGATGATTTCAGATACTCGTTAAGGGTAAAAAAATGGATATAACAATGATCAATTGATTAAAAAATGATTATAAGGTTATGAGAACATGAGAATAACATTCAAAAACCTGACTCTATAAATCATAGTTCATAATTTAGAGTCATATTATAAATCGTGGAAGTTTATAAGATATAAATCATAGAGGAATCAATGAACTTAGTCCATGAGGAAAAAAAATTTCTTAAGATATAGATTTTGGGAATAATTTGAATCATAAAAATCATTTCCATAGAAATCAAGTATCATAACCAATACTATCATAGTGGATTGGATTCAATCTCTATTCAATCATAGTAGTCAAGGTTTAATTGAAAAACTATCATAGTGGACAAAGTACCTTGTATAAATGGCTTCACTCCCCATTCTATTCCAATTTATCTTATTTGATATCTATATCTACACAATTAATTATATGGATAAATAATTTTGGTTCTACCCATCACATCATGAAATTAATTCATCTATATTCCATAAGATCACAAAACATTCATCATATCATTACACATGAAAAAGATACGTGTTTCATAAACATATCATCAGACCATAACCCTTGTAAAATAAATGGGTTATATAAAAAATGTGTCATCATAATCATAAACCATATAGAGATAAAATAACTATGGTATCATTGGATCACATCCATAATAAAATATATATAACATAAAATTAAGTCATTAGGGAAGTAAAATTTCTTTAAAAGATCAGTTGGAACATTTCTTGGGGAAAAATATATTTTTTACATTGAAATATCCTATTGAAATTATAAAAATTTCACAAATATTAAGGAAAATATTGTGATTGAAAATAAAACTATAGGGGGTAATTAAAATCATTTAGTGGTCATTAAAATGGTAAATTCAATTATTTTTATATAAGTTAAATAAAAACATTCCATTCTCACATTTTTAAAAAAAGGAAAAAATTTCCTCATTTGAAAAAATTATATGAATATTCCTTTTAAAAAAAATAAAATTAAATTAGGTATAAAAATGAATATATAAAATAATAAGAAACTATAAAAACATCCTTGAAATAATTTTTTATAAAACATATATATTGAAGAAATAACTTTTTAAACCGAAGAGATAAATAAAGTTAGTTTTAATTAAATATGGTCTCTCATTCTATTTAGTAGTTAATGTATGGAAAATGAAATGATAGCATGTATTATATGGAAATAAAAATATGAGAAAACAATTAAATGGATTTATCAGATAATTATCATATAAATTTATCAATGGAAATTCATTCACAATAAACCCAATTATTAATAGGATTGAAACATTAATCTATTACCTCAAGTATCATCTTTCATCATATGTGTTTGAACCTCTAATATAATAAAAATATATTTATTATAAATGCATTATAGAACTATAATAATATCTATCAAACCATGTATGATTTACTTATGAAATTTTATTACCTATTTATGAACAATTTTATTTTCAAAAAATCATATATATTCATCATATATATATTTAGATTCATCTATAAAATTTTGATACAGAAAAATGTTATACATCATCCATGGTCATAGTAGGCCATATTTATGCTTGAACGAAATTTTATATTTTCAAAAGATGAAAAAAATAAAATTTAAATAATAATTAACCATTATAGAATCATAATTATATCATAAATATCTTATTTAATTATTAAATATATCCTTATTACCATCCAACATAAATGGGAGCGAAAACAAATCACATCGCTTCATGGAAGTGATGATTCATATATACACACAAGCGATGTAATAATTTTACAAATGATTGGAAGGTAAGAATGTAGATTTCATACTTTATCCCCATTAGTATAATTATTTTATAAATGTCCTATATAAACATAAATGCCCATCATAATAACTAACTATGAAATATGATGATGGAAAATTAATTATATCGCTATGTTGAGAAGTTAAGTCATACGTATCCAGGAGCGACACTTTTCTATCCCAATTGATAGAGAATTGGGTGAATAATGGATGTTTCATAATCCTAAAAAAATTTATGTATATTTATGATACATAAGTTATTACTTGATAATTAATACTAAATAATTAATGTTGGTAGGAGAAGAAATTAATTGAAATAGGTCAGGTGGAATTCTTTTTTGTTCTTCATTGGCCGGCCTACTTTGGACCCTTTCTTAAGGATCTATGGAATTGTATTTTATGAAGGACATAACATAAATATGAGTAGGAAATTGGGTAGTGTTTGGGTTATCTATACACTCAAACTTTTGTAATGAAGATAAGTGATGTGTTCCCTTTTTTAGGTGAGGGTGACAACACACTTGTAATTTCTTAAATGATTAAAATAAAAATTAAGTATTAATCAAGAGAAATACTTATAAATGGCCATTAATTTGAAATATAACAGTATAGGGTATAATTAATATCATCTAATGATATTTATAATGGTTTCTGTGTCATTTTAAACCATATATTTAATATTAACCACTCGTTTAACCTATTTTTACCTTAACCACGATAATAAATTTTTAAAAATTAAGAGTTTAAGAATTTTACCATAAATGGAAAGCTATTTTTTAAATGTAACATGGTTTATATGTAAAATATAACTACATTGACTTGGATTACGATTTTTTTTTGAAAATTAAATCATTTTATAAAATATAAACTGTTATAAAATATAATTAAGTTTAATTTTGGAAATATTCTTTTAATTTTAACTTAATGAGACAAAGGAAAATAAGGAAATAAAATTCATAACACTTATATAATATTTCGTGTATATATATATATATAATTCATATAACACAATAATTAATTCATACTGTATTACTCTTAATATTATTAAAATCTTTTATTTTATTTTTTTATTAATTAAAAAAATAATATGTTGGTGTTGCGTAATCACTTAAATTTATTTTTCAATTACTAACAAAAAATCAATTAAAAATGATAAAAATAATTAATTAATATTGAAAATTAAAAGTTTTAACCAAAATGACACTATTTTTATCCTTGTAATAAAATTTTAGAGATATTATTGTTAAGAGAGTGACGTTTTGTATTTTTTTTCTTTTTTTAAATTTATATAATGTATATAATCAATGAAATGTGGCACTATGTTAGTATATATTTAATACATATAGGTAAATGGGTAAAATATACACATCTAATGGGATAAAATCAAGTGTTATAGAAATTTTAAATCCGCAACCCAATGTTGTAACCCTATTTTACTTGTTTCACATTTACCCAGGTGAAAAATATTTACAAATATTAATATTCACATTGACCAAATATAGAAAAATAAATATTCAGAAAAAATGGACCACATAATTCCAAATATGGAATCTATTTTTTATTATTCAATTTCTACTTGTGGTAGAAATTCATTTTAATAATAAAAATGACAAATGCAAAGAAAACTGCATTATAGAAAAATATATTTTTAAGAACATAAATTGATTTATTATTATCTCATTCCTATAAAATTATTAGATGAATGTTGAAACATTATATTAATTTAAAATAACTCACCAATAGTGATTAATTAAATTTATTAAGATAAAAGTAAATTGTGTACAAAAAATATTAATTAAGAAAAACATCTCATTTTCTTTCAAATGATTTTATTTTTTATTTCTAATAAATTGATTAGTAATAAATTTAATATACACGTGTGTCAAAAATAAAATTTTAATCAATTATTTAGTATTATTAATACACACAAATTTAACAACTAGGTTATAATGATATACTATATTATGGTTCATTTAGACTCGGTGTTACATGTATCGAAATATACCAAATAAATTTTCATTGAAGAGATATATATTATAAAATATTGGATATTTAGTGTGGTATAAATTTGGAAATTATTACATTAAAATTTTAATATACTCACATATATGAAGAAAATGAAATTTTCGGTTGTCATCATGTTCACACTATGGTATCCAGTTTTACACTGCACATGTCACCATCATACTGAGATCTACCATTGATTAAAAGGGATACTCTACCACTACCTCTATAAAGGAAGTATAAAATTACATTCCTTATAGGGATTTAACTATTAACAAAATATGATATATAAGAAGAAGATACATAGGATTTACTTATTAATTGGTCCTCTTTTTTTCTTCACACCATTTACTGTAAGGAGGAACCAAAGCTGTCTTGGCCTAATTTGAAACTATGGTAAGGTTTTATCATTCCATTAGGATGATTTAGTAAAAGAGAAAAAATGTATTGGATATTTTTTAATGATTGAGGATGTTATGTTTCATTGAGAATTTATTACAAAGTGATAAATTGTGGAAAATTGTTTTCCCCCTAAGTTTACATTTCTCATGATGCATTAATACATAAGGAATTTTGGAAGAGGCATCACAACCGTTAGTTTATTTTTCTAAAAATGTGGATGCATGTTGATGTTAGGAAATATTTAAATAAGTTTTTATCATGGCCATGAGGTTTTTATAAGATATTTAAAAAGATAAAAAGTGAAGATAATGTTTCTAGGGATTTGATGAGGGTAGTGTGGCAACATGCGTGAAGTCTTCTTGCCATAGCCATTAAATTGTAATATAATAAAAGGTCCTTTTAATATTATGAGATAACATGCATTCCATAAGTTTCAAATCTAGTGATGATATAACTGGGATACCCACACCCTATTTTATTGATATTAGAGATATTATTTGGGAGATATGGTGATCCTTTCCTAGTAGGTTTTTACTACCCATATATATGTAGTCAGAGAATTAATAAAATATGTATATATATTAGAGGTAAAAGGGGATGTATTGAAAATTTGGTGGAGGTGTGTTTTATTTTTTTAGTATTTTAAAGGCATGTTTCCATCAATGAGATAGATGGGTTGAATCTGTGATGATAGACTTTTACCCCTATTAAAATATTTATCCATTTTAAACCAATTTAATTATTCACCGAGGTATTATCTCTTTCTCTTTACCTCTATTTTGGTGAGTTTACATGCTGATATAGGGTATTAAATAATCATAAGAGCTTAATAGGGACTGATAATGATTTTTAACATCTAAAAGATTAATACACCCCTGATACATCATGATTATTATCCTATATGAACATCTTCCTTCTTATAATCAATGAAATTAAAAGCAAGGCTATAGCCTTGAGCTTGTTATATTGGAACTAACCATGTACAAAAAAAAGTGTGCGATTTTTTTCTATTTGTATATGACAATTGACAATACATTCCATGAAGAAATATCATTGTTGTTGGATCGAGTTTCTCATGGATTATATATATTGATCTTCATCCACACCTATATTAAACAAATGTGTTGCCTCAATATTCCTTATAAATTTATATTTGAAGACCATATGTTGTATTTATCAATATTATTATCTTCGAATATAATCAGTGTTAGCACATCTGAATTCTCTCTTCTTGATACTTCTACAACAAATGGATGTTTTAGGCAATCTCTCGAATTTTTTTAGCATGAATGTGATTAACAAGCAAGGATAGAATATCCTTTTCTATTTACTCTTATCAATCAATGTACAAAGAATTTATTATCACTAGGTCACACTATTCCCCCATTCACTTTACATATATTCCAGCATATGTAGAGTCATATCTCTCTCTCTTTCTCCATATTATCCATATTCTTATTTACTGTAGAAAAAAATATCGGTTCACTCTCTTCTTCTTTTTACATTACAATTTTCATATTATTTAGGTTAAAGTATCAGATAACCATATAATTTTGACATAAAAAGTATTTTGGGTACACACATAATCATGAATCCCTATATCCCCTTTTTACTATTCTCAGAATATATATATATATATATAATAGTATTATTAGATTCAATTATTTCACATATTCAAACTTCATAAAATGTTGATATTCAAAATAATAAACATTAAGGATGAGAATATTTGGATTTCAGTTCTAGTTTTACCTTTTTGAAGACTTGTACTCCAATTCCATGTGCACTATTTAAATTATTTTAATAAACATTATTTTTACATCTAAAAAATAAAAAAAATTAAATCCCACATGTACATGAGATTTCATTCTTTATAATGTGCTTGCATAATGGAAGTCTCATAATATTTTCATGGTCCTTAATTATCCGGGAACAAATTTACTATGGTTATTGTTTCTATTTCTTCAACATGCATCACAGAACACACAAAATGATTATTTAAATAGTAATTCAGGGAAAATCATCAATAGATTTGATATTTTACCTCATTTAAACAAACAGAAAGACTAATTTCATATGCTCAATGAAATATTATCAAATTCATAAATTTCAATTCTTTATTATCAAAAAATAATAATGATATTAAAGTCATATGATGTGAATAGAAGTAATATAATGACATCTTGTGATGGAACTTAAATATATATTATGTAATAAAAAGAATAAGATGAATTCATAAAATAATAAAACTCTGATTAAAGAACCTAAATAATTAATAAGAAATATTATAATCAATGGAATTTCAATTTCTCTAATCAGTAGAAGAAAATTGGAATGGAAAAGAGTATTATAATTGCTAGAACGATTATGATTTCCAAGAGAAATATGATGAAAAAAAAGGATTACAAATCCCATAAGGATTATAATATTGTACATAAATTAAAAAACACATTTTGAAGAATAGTGTCTTGACCCTGACCCCTATAACCCAAAGTTGGTTTCTACATTATTACATTTATATAAGATACAAGGAATCACATCCTGAAGGACTGGATAGGTTATTAGTCTTGGTAATAAAGATACATAATTTAAATTCTCCCTATAATTGAAAACATAAAATAAAAATGTGTTTTGTTTGAGAAAACCATTATTAAACATATAGTGTCCATTCATATCAATTAAAAAATAATTCCTTCTATCCAAGGGAGAATCAAACATAAGAAATGGGAGAGATAATATTCTTAGTAAGGGTAAGTGTATAGTGGAAGCAATCATGAATAAATAATGTGTACTCAATATGGAAAGGTAGATAACTAAAACACATTCAATTTAATTAATAACTTGAGAATAATATTATAGGAATAAATAATGAAAAAATATTTCTGTTTGTATAATTTCATGAGCTTAAAACATGACCATAGATATTCTAACTAATCAAATAATCACATGGAATATCAACAACTGAATTTATAATGATGGAATACATTATTCAAAACATTTTAAACATACCATCAAGGCGTTTTCTGAATACTTCTTATAGTCAAGGCCTCCTTCCAATACATGTCACTTAAATGGTTAAGGACACATATATATACACAAGTTAATTTTAATCATGAGTCCTACTAATGAATCAAGGGGCTATGTAATTTTAGGTCACATCCATCACTAAATAAGTCCAATGTATTCCTCTTATGAAAGGGGTGAAACATAGTCAATAAAAACATTCATACTGAAACAAAACATACAAAATGTTAATACTCACTCAAATCAAATAAACATAATCATAAAAAATCCAGAGTAATATGGTGAATGGTAATAAAATTTAACGTCTTCTTTGAAAATCATCATAAACGATCCTGTCATGACATGACTTAATGGGGCATTGGCCGTATCTCCCCAAGGCCACATCTAATATGAAGGGTCTAGTGACTAGCATTGAGTAGGCATATCACACAGATGAGTGGCCTTTACCTAAAGTACTTTTATGAACACTCATGAAAATACCTTAATGTAATAGAACAAACATATAGAAAAATGGAAACTAAAATTCATGCATACATATATCCCAAACTGGAGTGCAATAGAAGTACTGAAAGCACAAATATAGAAAAAAATATTCCCACCAAAAACTATAAAATCATCAAAACTTCTCAAAATTTGGGGATCATTGTAAAATACATATACCGGAAAGATCCTCATCTTGGCTCTAGTAAACATCCAAGTCAATCAAGCTTAGTAATCTCTTCCAACCTCAAGTCATGCAGGAACTCCATCGAATGTCATGTGGTCCTCACAAGATACAACACATGAGAGAAAAGGCTATATATTGGTGAGTATAATAATACTCAGTAGGATCCCTAAAACTCAAAATAAAAGGGAAAAACTAAATGGAAATATTCTCCGAAAACCCCCTAGAGGGAAACTAATAAAGAGGGAAACTCCATCTCGAACCATCCTCACCTATACACTATTGGTTCTAGGCATAGAAAATGCATGGTGGTGGAGGGTGATATATTAAAATTTGTTTTCATAATTGTTGCCTGAAACCAAGAGCAAGTATCTTTCACTTGAAATTTATAATTAATTTATTTAATATATAAAGTTTTAAATACCTGGGGTTAAGAACATTTGTCGTTGATGATTATTTATCACCCGAAATGGCCTTTATAGATTTCCTTCATTGCACTTGTGAGGATACAAGGGTATAATACTTATAGTGGGGAACCACATGTGCTCTATTGGTCTTCAAAAAACTCCACTCATTCTTTGGGTTCTATCATTATGAATCGATTGTATTGTGTTATTCATTCTTGATCGCTTGTTCTTCGGTCTTGAAAAAGTATATATTGGGTTTCTCATTCTTGAGAGGCTGAGAGGATAAGGAGTCAATAGATAATTCAATGTACTAAAAAATTCTCAATTCCATAACATAGATTTTTTTTTGAATGAATTACATAATAGACATAGTCATCAATTTATAGAAATAGTATTTCAGTTACAAAATTTAGTTTCATAATAGCCAGTAAATATAATTATAACCATTCATGAAATCCCTTATCACATAATAATAATATTATTATTATTTTTTGGTGTGCCAACTTTCTCAAAATGGATAAATAATATTTAATGACTAGTAAATAATTATTTTTTCAGCAGACTCAATCATGGTCCATTTGAACTCCTATTGCATTTATTGAACACCCAAAAAAATATTTTATTCTGTAAAATAAATATTTTATTCATAAGATAGTAAATAAATATTTATTAAGGATTTAATTAAATAAATAAATAAACTTTTCTTCATAATCGAGTGAATAAATATTTATTTAATTAATATAATCAATATAATATGAATAAAAGTATTCCTCAGTCTTGAGAATAATATTTATTCCATTAATTAAATTAAAATTGAATTTAATCGAGGCCAATAGAAACACTTAGTTTGTGGCCCTCTAGGATTCTTTCTCATTGGACTTAGTTGGGCTTGTCTAAATTAGAATATTACTATCTAGTAATGGGTCATGTTAGCCAAGAGAAAGAAATTAAATCCATAATAATGAAAACCACATATAAATTATTACTGTGTAATACAATCCATTTTTCATAATATCTCATCAAGCAGATTGCATGACTGTGTCATCAACCTATATGCTTGTTACATCATTATTTGAATTTCTGAAATAAACTTGTCATTACACCATGGATGTAGAATTTAGGGTGAAGGTTCTATTTCAATATAAGTTTTAAGATATCAACCTCCATAAAGACGGAAGGGAAAAATCCTTCCTTGACTTATACATTAATAACTTGTCATTCATGATGCACCCAACGTACCTACTTTCCGCCAATATATGGCTTAATAATTTTCATCATCAAATATATGTGTTTGAGTCATGGAATGAATTAATGATAATCATAAATAATAAGGACTGTTAAACACACTCATGTATAGGAATATGTAATGACACAAAAACATGTGGAATTCCTACTAGTGGGTCTGTTCTTATAATCACCCATCTTGGAGATTACCAAGTGAGAACTTCATGGGAAGAAGTCTCATCTTCTTATGATTACTCACACCTAATGGTATATATACAATGTGTCCCATCATATTATGTTATCCAAACAAAGAAATATATTAACAATATTATCATAGCACTTCACGATTCTCATCATAGTGGGGAACTACTTATGACCTTATCAATGCGACAAATACTCTAGAACCTTATTACTTTAAATTCATGTTGAACAATGAATAATATGTAAAAATATTTTTAATTTAATATTTAATATATCAAATATTCATCTAATTAAAGTACAAATAGTTGGATCTAGGACACCAACTCTGAAAAACTCCCACTTGGACTGGAGCCAACTTCCTATGACTTCCAATCCGCTATACCTCACAAGATTGTCATTTTTCTGCTAAGTCAAGGCATTAATTAATGGGATGCCATGTTTTATTCTATAGAAATAGTGCTCACTTAAACCTCAAATCTTTGACAAAATTACCCTAATATATGATAATTCCAATGTATTTGTTTGATCCACTGATTTGACATTGGATCATTTATGAGATCCATTGCTATAATATTATCACAATAGAGTGTGATCTGGATTCAAATACTAGGTATCACATAATTCTCTTTGAAAAAAAATCATTTGAAAAATAATTCTTTAGATACCAATAATGATTTAATATACATAGACCCTTCTATAGAATCTATGACCATTGCCTTATTTGAGATCGTCCATCTCATAAAACCTCTATTCAAAGTGAAGATATATCGCGTGTGTGACTCCATGTCATCTTGATGAGTTTGAAACTAGTATCTTAATAACCTCTGATAACTAGTTCTCTATCTTCCCTATAAACCTGGAACATATCCTTTGTACACCTCAGGTACATAAATATAGTTTCGACTACCATCCAATGGTGGTCACCTGGATAAAATTGACATCTTCCTATTTCACTTAATACGTTTGAGACATTCGTCCTAGTACAGAGTATAGAATACATGACTGACCCCATCACTAATGTGTATGGAATCCTTTCAACTATATTTCTTTCCTCATGGGTCTAAAGATACATTTTCTAGGAATGATGAATTCCATGTGACACTGATAATAATCCCCTATTGGATTTTTCCATACTAAATCTCTTCAGTATCTTGTCAATGTTTGTACATTGAATTAGGTTGAGAAACCTCTTGGATATATCAGGATCGATCTTGATTCCAAGAATATATGATTCCTTGGCCACGTCTTTCATTTAAAATCATTTATTTATCCATACCTTAATAGACTATAAGACTGGTATATCATTTCCAATATTTAATATGTCATCAACATATATAATTAAAAAAGTAACTAAACTTCCACTAAAATTTTTGTAGACACAGGGCTCACATTCATTCTTTATAAACCAAAATTATGCTATGGATTCATAAAAAATAATTTTCCATGACATGGATTCTTGATTTAATCCGTAAATGGATTTTTGAAAAATGCATATTGTATTGGAATTTTTTGGAGTCACAACCCCTTCATGTTGTGTCATGTAGACATCTTCTGGATGGTTCCCATTAAGGAATTATATTTTGAAGTTCATTTTCCAAATATCATAGTCATGGTAAGCCACAATGACATGTAAAATTGGGATGAATTTCATCATTTCAATTGATGAAAATTTTTCATCATATACAATGACTTGATGTTGTTTAAACCCTTTTGATACCAATAACACATTATAGTTACTGACTTGTCCTTCCATGACTAGTTTTTTCTTGAATTCCGATTTTCAACCAATGGGATTTACATCCACTAGAATATCTAAAAAAATATACACTTCGTTTTGGTACATGGAATCCATTTCAAAATTCATTAATTCTTTCCACTTGCTGAAAATCATTTTTTTCACATTATTGAAAACCGATTTAAGGGTTCCTAGTACCCCAGAATACACCCAAAAACACAACAAGAGAAATACAAACATCAGACAATGCAAACCAACACAGATTTACACATCATAGTAACTAGACTCATCTCCGCATCCCATGCAGGAGTCATCTTCTTCAGTAGCTGATTCCCAATCTGGATACCTCTAGAAGCTTCCACTTTGAACGCAGCTTCTAAGATGATCAATAATGGGTTGGTCAAGGGATTCCTCCTTGGTAATGATACCCTTTTTAAAATCCAAATTCACCTCGTCATTCCGCTTTGAAGATGATCTAGTCTTCATCGGCCACAAGAGATATATGTAATCCTTCCTTGGTCTTCTTCTTAGAGTAGTAGATAAAGGTCCTTCAGCTGTAGCCATCATCTGATTCCCACTTTGAACCACATCACTGAATGAACGTCCAACAGGACCGCTCAAATTCTATTTCCCTCCCCAAGAACTCTCCCTTCCAATTACTGCTCGTTCCCTCAAAAACAGAATCAGAACACCTAGAGTTGATCCTTGGCCTCTGGTCTAGAGTGTTTCTCTCCATCAAAGGGAGACGCTTATCCACAGTATTATCTTTTTCCACAACCATGGAGTGTGGCTCCTTCCCCATGCCTTCATCCTGTAAACCCTCCTAGGTTTTTTCACAACCAACAACCCCAACTGAATCTAGATCTTTCCCAATACATCCATCCTGGTGACCCTTTGAAGTATCTGCACCACCAACACCTCCTATAAAGACATCCTCATCTAGCTCCATTTCCAACATGTCTTCAGATATCCCTTCAAACCTGCTACTCAGTGACAAAAAAGGTTTATCCAGATGATTAAGATTTTTAGAATCCTTAGCACTGGCCTTGGTGACCACCTCTGCAATGTCGGAAGCCCTTCCTTCCCCAATCTTCTTTGTGCGCTGATTAACCATGGGACATGCAGGATTTTCTAAGTTTTGTCTTAGCCTTTGAAAACCCTCTGAAACCTTCATATTTTCTTGATTTTCTTTAAAACTGGGGGCCCCAGGATCCTGGTCCTTCTCGCTCGCATATGATCCAGACAAATGGGTGCCCCCCCCCCTCCGTCAACCACCTCTGCAAGCCCCGAATCGAGACCCACCTCCACACCACTGATAGGACCATCCTTGTTTCTCACCGAAGCAAGTTTCCCCTTAAAATAACCCTTCATCAACCGAGAGGGATGACCACTTCAGCATACCTCCACCGAATGGCCCAATCTCTTACAGGAGTCACAAAACTCATTCCAATTTTCATAAACTACCCTCTGTTTGCATCGGTATTCCTTTCCAATCATGATCCAAACAAAATCCAAATGGATGTGGGATGTATCCATTTCAACTCACAACTGGGGGTTCACTGGAAGGTAAACTACCTCGGGGTAGCTATCCGCACAAAGGTATCTACCTATCAGATTACCCAACATGCAAATAATCGACGGGTTTTGAAACGTCAAAGTAAGAGAAGGGAAACTTACACAAACCGTAGTGGATGGCAAGTCATGATTCATATGAAGATCGAAGGACCAACGTAAAAGCATAAAGCAAGATCTATTTATGCTGCGAGGAGCTCTCGATGAAGTTTGGATGAGATTTCCTCTGATTCAAACCTAATCCTGATTTTCTTTCTATCGAGAAATCCGACCACCGCTCTTTTCTAGAGGTTCCAAGATCCAAAGAAAAATTGGTCAAAGTCATCAATTGAAGGCCTCCTATGCTCGAACCAAGCCACCGAGGTGAGATTCAACAAGGCCTAGGCTTCCGTAAACTCATATGAGGAGAGCTATAGATTCGGAGATCCGCCAATTAGGTCTGGAACTTTAGGGTTTAACGGGGATTTCGGGAAATGAGGAAGGAACTCCGGGTTAGAGAAAGGTCAAAAAAGCATATCTCTCCCATGAGACGATGATTCCCCCTCCCCCACCAAGGGGGGGAGGATCTGGAAAATAGGTCGCCATCGTCACTGGAGAGGAGACTTCATCATGAATACCTAGAGCACTTTTTCCACATGGAAACATCTATGCAACTGTGTACTTAATTTTATGTTATAGGATCGTTATTACCAACTAATAATGAGTCACTATCCTTGGTAACTAGAAAACCATATCATTCAAATTATCTAAATAATATTTTACTTCTTTTCAGTACATGTCTCTCTAGAAAAGTTTTTTCTTCCATAGGGATTTGTGGAATCTGATCTTATACCCACTCTTGTATTCCTTGAGCCTCAACTTTATTGACATTTATCTCGCTCTTATTATCTCTTTTTTAGATGTTCTCAATCTCAAGGAATAAGTCATGTTGTTCCACTATAACCTTTTTATGAGGGTTTTTATAGGTAATATCCACTTATTTCCTTGGGGTATCCTATAAAGGGGAAATTTTTACCTTGGGGTGCATATTTGTTATCTGAAGAGAACATAAAAAATGCTTCTCTTCCCCACACATGTAAATTAGATAACATGGTAATTCATCCACTCTAAGACAATATTTAATACCATTTATTTATTTAGTTTGAACATGGTATAGTATGTTCTCCACCGTTTGTAATGGATATCCGAAAAAGTTGAATGGAATACTTATATGTGTCATCATTGATCTCACCATGTAAAATAATGTATGGTTCCTCCTTTTACTTAAACTATTCCAATGATATGTGTAAGGAGGAGTGAGTTGGTATAGGATCCCAAACTCCCGTAATTAATCAATGAAGTATTGATTAAGATATTCTATACCACGGTCTAAGTGTATTTTCTTCATCTTCCTATCCAGATGGTTCTCAACATCATTCCTGTATTCCTTGAATTTATCAAAATAATATGACGTATACCTAATTAAGTAAATATATCCATATATACTAAAATAATCATTAAAAGTTAGGAATTATGAGTAATCACACCTTTCTTCAATAAACAATAGACTGCACACATCGGTATGAACTAATTCATGAATCTCTTTAGCCCTTTCACCTTTCCCACTAAATAGGGCATTGGTCATGTGTCACGGAGACCAAGTGTTTATAGTTTAAAATAATATTAATATCCATCTTTATGTAATTTTTCTATAATTTTTTATTTTCATGACCTGGCTGGTGATTCCAAATTTGGGTGTGGTATGAGTTAAGTGGGGTAACTTCATTATCGATTTCCATTACTTACTTCATGTAATCCAACACATAAAGATTATTGTGTAAAAGATTATTACCATAAAAAATCTATCTTTATAAAATAAGAACACTTTATTTCGAAATTTGAGAATGAATCCATCTGTATCTATTCTGAATAAAAAATATTGTTTTTAGTAACTCAAGGAACATGATAAAAATCCTTTTAAAACAAAGATCATTCTGGTCGGTAGTGTTAGGTGGTAGTCCCTAATAGCTATAGAAGAAAGTTTAGCTCTATTTTCATCTCATAGATCTACCTCCCCCAATCAATTTTTCTAAATATACTTGGTTCCTATATTTTAATACATATGTGATCACCACATGATATATCTAATCCACAATTTTTAGGCATACATAAAATTTCAATCCATAAAAATGCACTTAAATATTTCTCTTGCATCTTTATCTGGGTAAATTTTTTATTCTGGTGGCCATTATTTCATCATGGGAAATATTTAGAATCAAATTTCCTTACTTCCTCATTGATCTTCTTCTTCATGGAATGGTTTGAAGAAGCCTTGGGATTAATTCTCTTTTATTTCCCTTTCTATTTGTTCACCATAAGGATAGAAGTGTTTTCATTATTTATATCTTTATATACTTTCCGAAGGTGGATAAGAATATTTGGAAGAGATTTCTCAATGTTGTTCACAATAAAATTCACAAAGAAAACTAGAGATCCTCTTAGGGATTGATGCCAAAATGATATTGATTCCCAATTCATCAGGGAGTTTAAAATGTAAAATCTCTATGTTCCATGTGTATCCATTGATCATGACTATGTGATTCCCAGTTGTGGAACTCTTCCCAAGCTTACTTTGAAAGAGTACCTCGGATATCTCAAACTGTTTCTATCCAGCTCTCTCCTGGAAAATACCTCAGAGGATTTTAATCATGTTATACATATCTATTTTTCGTGAGACTATTTGTGTTCACTAAATATAGATGAAAGTATCAAACATTAAAACATTTACCGTGTCATTCATATGTTTTTCTTATAATAAAAACTCTTCATCACTTCCCTCTTGAGAAGGGTGATTATGAATTGATAACTATATAATAAAATATTTTTATTCATGGTGTAGAACAACCCAAAGTCATCTAAATGACTCTTGAAGGGTATTTTGAATGAGGATGTTATATTTATCCAATATTGATTGTTGGGATAGTGTGGATTAAAAGATTTTAATTTTATTCTACAATTAAAATAATATATTATTATTACTTTTCTTGATTACAATTTTTTTGAGATATAATTAATTAATTGTTTTTATTAAATTTCCCACCATTTTATAAAGTCCCAATATCCCCCACCATTGAACTTGGAATGTCTAGTTGCTATCAAATTCTAGTGTTAGTGATTATTATTCCCCTTCAAATAACTCTAACAAGGGTTTGTCAAGATATTTAAAATGTATTTTAGTAGTCAAGTATTTTCCAACTGTGGGCTTGCAGCTCCTTGATCCATTGAGTGGACTCCCCAATCCAGAAATCCTAACATTGATTTCCTCCACACTTGCCTCCAAATTACACCAAGTCTAGAAAGGTATAATCCTCTTGATGTAAAATTGTTAAGTCAAAAAGAAACCTTCATAATAACTCATGTTATGAAACTTAGTGTCCCGACAAGGTTTGGTCAAACAGATAGTTCTATTGAATTTTTTTCTAATCATGTAATAGATGTCTTGGTCTGACTTAATATTTTATTGAGTTATTTTATTTTATTATGAAAAAATTTTATCTTTTTTTAATCTTTACATGTATTGTTAATATTTAAGTGGATGTTTACTTAATTAATTAACCATGATTGAAAAAATCATTTATGAATAATTAATTTTATTTAAATTTCACATTTTCATATTAATTCATTTATGTGATCATGGTCTTGCAACCATAAATATAATTTTAATTCATTAGATTGGAAATAAATAATTAATTAAATGACCTGATTGTGAGCTTATCTAATTGTTGATTTAATGAGAGGATATTAAATCAACCTACGTCTTAGGGGAAATAACTCCTTACATTGGACTTGGAATGAGCTACAACATTCCACATATCCACCTATGTATCAAAGATTTGGCACCATTATGGTTCCATATTGAACCATCTCCATGTGACTTGGGATGATTGATTAATTAAAAATATTTATTACTCACACACAGGTGAGGGGAACCAAATAATTGGTAAAATGGAATTACATAAATATCCTTGGACACATAAGTCCTACATAATAATGGAGGGATGGATGACTCACAATCCGTATTTTAATATAGTATTAAATAATTTCAAAACCATACAATAAATTTAATTAAATAAATTCCAACACATACATAGGTCTTTGTCAAGCTCATGATCGATCATACATGCAATGAATACAGAAAAAGTAACTGACTATCATTTATTTCTTTATTCATTCATTATTACTAAGATAAGCATGCTTGTGATATTTAATTAATTAATTAATTACCTTTCATCTTAATGATCATCCAAACTTAATCAGATATACCCATTAATTTTTCATTCATTGGAAATAAATGGAAGAACCATTAATGATACATGTATTATTGTTAATTAATTGAACATTTAAATTTCATTAAAATCATTATTGAATTTTCAAACACACAACAGTGATGAAATCAATAAAATGAGGTTTTAATGTTTTGATTTTTCAAATTTACGGTTATTTTATTTATTTTTATTAATGCAGTACTACATGGAAGGTACATTCAGCTACATGATATGTACCTCATTTTTTTTATATACAAATAAAATACTTGGGGATCTAGTGTGTTGACTCAGATAGACTACACGGTTTGTACATGCTAGCCACACACCATGTATCTGCTTTTCGCGTTCCACGTTGACCCGGTCAATTGAAGTGTGCAATAAAAGCACCGTGTGTCTTTAATTTCTCAGTGCATCTGGATAAAATGCACAAGGGTATATTGTGTGTGCTCCAACCGCATGCCATGTAACACATATTTACCATCCAAAGATTTAGAACTTCATGATGGCATATTCATTCATTCTTTATTTGTTCTTAAATATCTAAGAAAGTGAAACACTAAATGAAAATTATTATTATGTCGGTAACATGTTAATTCAAATTAGATTAAAGAATGAATAACATGAAATGAAAATATAACCATGATTGCGCAATAATAAACAATAAAATAAATAATTATAAATTTAAATGTTACTACTCAGATATCACTTGTTGGTTCCGATCACAGTGGATGTTTTGCAGTGGAGGGAGATATATTAAAATTTATTTTAATAATTGTTGCTCAAAACTAAGGGAGATGATATTTCAAGCCAACTTTATAATTAATTTATCTAATATCTGAATAAATAAATAATTGGTATTATGAACTATCTACATTGATAGTTGTTGATCATCTAAAACAAACCTTCCAGATAGCCTTTGTTGCGCTTGTGAGAAGCCAAGGATTGACTCCCTCTAGCGGTGATCCACACATTCTATAATGGTCTCTGAGAGATGCCATTCAATCTTTGGGTTCTAGCATAGAAATTAAAATTTATTGCATTGCTTTCTCTTATTCACTAGTTCTTCATTCTGGAAACAATTCTCTCTTGGGTTTCATGTTCTTGAGAGGGAGAGAGGAGGAGGAGTCGAGATAGAATTTATTGTCTGCAATAATTCTCTATTCCCAAATATGGAAATGGCTATTAATGAATTACACAATAGGCCTAACAATATATTTATAGATCATGGATTTCAGTTACAAAATTTAATTAAATAACAACCATTAAATATAATTATAACCATTAATGAAATCTCATGCCACATAATAATAATAATATTATAATTTTATGGTGTGCGAACTTTTTTATAATGGATAAATAATATTTATAGGCTCGTAAATTATTATTTTATCGCGTCTTGGTCCATTTGAACTCCTCTTTAATTTATTTAAAACATGAGTAAATATTTTTTTCTCTTAAAAAAATATTTTATTCAAAAACTAGTAAATAAATATTTCATGAATATTCAATAAAATAAATAAATATATTTTTATTCATAATCTAGTGAATAAATATTTATTTATTTTTTTCAATAAATATAACTTGAATAAAATTATTCCTCAATCTTGAAAATAATATTTATATTATTGATTAAATTCTAATATAATTTAATCGAGACTAACAGAAACACAAAGTGTGTGACCCTCTATGATTATTTCTCATCCGTATTAGGTGCGATAGCCTAAAGTAGAAGTTTCCTTTCTAGTAATGGGTAAAAGAATCCAAGAGAACGAACTAATAGTTGAAATGATGACAACAACATAATAATGATCACTATGTAATAGAATCCCTTTATCGCAATGTCTATACAAGCAGGTTGCCTGACTATGTCATCAACCTATATACTCGATACATCATTCTTGAACTATATGAAATAAAATCATCATTACACCATGGCCATAGAATTTAGGATGATGGTCCTATTTCAATCAAAGGGGTGATATATCAACATCCATCAAGATTTAAGGTAAAAATACTTCCTTGACTTATCCATTAATAACATGTCATTCATGATGCACCTAATATACCCTACTTGCTGCCAACATATAGTGTCATAGTTTTTATCAGAAAATATAATTTCATGAGTCGTGACATAAATTAATGATAATCTTAAAGTGTAAGGACCATTAAACACACACAGATAGGAATATCCAATTTTACCAAAAGATACTGAATTCTTGATGGCGGGTATGTAATCATAATCTCCTCTCTAGGAGATTTCTAGGTTTGAACTTCATGATAATAAGTCTCATATTATTGTGAGTACTACTGGTTGATAGTCTATATATTATGTTCCCCATCATAATATGTTATCCAAATATAGAACTATATTAAGAATATTGTCATAGCACTTTAATGTTTTCATCATAGCGGGGAACTACTATAACCTTATGAGCTCGAAAAATACTATATCACCTTATTACATTAAAGTTATGTATAAAAATAAAAAATATGTAATAATATGTTTAATTTAAAATTTAATACATCAAATAGTCATGTATTCAAAGTAAAAATAGTTGGTTCTAGGATGCCAACTCTAATATACATGACTAGTCAGCTCAGTCCACAATGCGTATCTACCCATACATGTGACAACACCTCAAGGAATCATAAATATTGATCATGGGAACTATTATCATGGTTTGAGATAAGAAAATAATCCTCAATATTGGAAGGTAACTAGGAATAAAGGAACCACACTTAAAGAAACATCAACTATTTGTAATGATGATGTTCCTACCCCAGGTAACCAAAACATTCACCCTAAATGTCCTCCCCATGGTATATATAGTAGTGGTCCTCCTTGAAGTCGGACACTAATCCAAGATATAGGTCTTTTATATGATGAGTAATATTAATAAGTCTATGTAAATACTCTTAATATCATTAACAATGAAATACCTCATCATAGTGACTTCTCAATTCAACAAGAAGGCACTCCCCTAAAGCCACTCTAGAAATATCTTCATTCCGAGAAGAACATGAGAGGCTAATCCAAGCTACACCAAGTGCCTCATAACTAATTGGGGGTTTTCAAGTTTAGATAAGGCATAGTCTAATGTCACAGTTATTTTTCATGCCATTGTCATATTATTTCTCCTTTGACATAATGAAATATATTTTAGAATACCCCAACCCTTTTTCCAGGGTAATAAAGAAATAATTATAGTCGTGAGATGAGGCCCTGGAATCTCCCTAAAAGGATGAGTAACATGGTATGGTTATGATAAATGAACTAAATGGAGGTAACATATCAATCATGTTCTAGCCCATAGATACCTCTAAATTTGACATTCCAGATGATTTTAAATAGGAATATCTAAATTATTTATTCATGAATCTATAAAAAAACCCATCTATCATCTCCTGAAAAATGTATCTAACTTATGATGGGTATGCTACCCATGTTAAATAAATAGTATTATTTTATCAATTGATTGATTTTTATAACATACCATCTAAAAGACACCCAAATTCATGAGGTTAGTTCATGGATATTAAGTATGAATGACTCAACAGGTTTAGAACCATATGCTATCTAATCATCACTGCCCTAGTGAACATGAACATCAGTGGTTAGTGTGAGTATGGATCACTTCACATTACATTAATCCATGGAAAGTAGAGGTCACTGGAAAAATTATCATGCAATTTTATTACCCCAAGAAAGGTTACAAGGTTAGGACATACATATATTAGAAGGTTGTTCCATCAAAACCTAAACACTCTAAAATAAAATAAGCGATGTGATCAATTAGAGTGAGCATTGATAGGCTCTGGCATCAAGAAACAATTAATGTTTTTCAGTCATCCCATTTAAAGTAGAAAAAGTTCACAATGATAGAGAGACCTCCAATGGAAGAAAGATCAATCAAGAAATGGTACTACACCTAGTCCATTATTAGGTTAAATGTTGGAAAGTAAAAACGGATGTTATATTCACTACTTACACCACATTATAGAAACAATACCTACCCATGGAATTGGGGACATTTTTACCACAACCACCACCACTCAAGTCATCAAATCCACAATGGATACAATACATCTTGGTAGTGGTACCAAGTAAAACCTAACCCATAAGGTTGTAGGTATTTATATTTCCTCTTCCCCTACTAATAAAATACATCTTCTCTAGGATATGAGAGGCTTCAAAAGATGAATTGGAATCATGTTTCCTCCCCTTGCGTGATATGTCTCCCTCATTAGGGTAGTGCTGAGTGAAAGTTTCAAGGGGCTCTATTAATGTCACCATACACTAAAGAGGGAAACTAAAACTTCATAGGGGTTATACAACAAAAAATCCATTAAAAGGGATTTTTTGATGAGTATTAGAACCAACACCATGATAGGTGTTCTGACAGTGGTGATCCCCATTACTATTTAAAGAGGATAAGGAAGTGATTCTATCTATGTGCTATGAGTCAGTTAATGTCATTGGCATTGACACCATGAATAATTCTGATCATGACCATGGAATGGAAGGTAAATCATTAGATATTTCCACCTAAGGAATGTTTTTCATTATATAGGAAGGTTTTTGAACCCATAATTAGTGATAGACATGAAAAATGGGTGACCTAAAAAATAAATAGTTAACACACATTCATCATTCTTTATCCAAAGAAAAAGGCAATGGTGTTTATATATCTACAACCCACCAATCTCTAGAGGAAGTCAAAGATCAATCTATTGAGTAATGGTACAGCCGATATGATTTAAAGATACAACAATTGATGTGTCTCAACACCAAACTATTTAGATTCAATAATTAAACTATTATTTAATATCAATTAGATTCTAATGTCTCTCTTATGGTACATATCAAACCAGGTGGAAATAATTCACAGTAAGAGAATAATCTAACCACCCTCTCGAGTCTGGTTTCAGAACATCAGTTTATCTAAAACCGATAGAAGATGAATATCAGTATTTTTTCACGACGGGAAAGCCAACACCACCATTTCATGTAGTCAATCTTAATCCATCCTCAGTTTAATATTAATAGTAGACATATTATTTTCTATTATTTCATAGGGGCGTTCCACCTCACGTTTCATCATCCACTGGCACACATTGTTTCCCCACATTTCTTCTTTCCAAATTCAAAAAAAAATTCATCACTTTCTCAGTCATGTATTGTCCATGATTGAAACGATATAATGTAATTTTGGTTCCTCCTTCTATGGATACCTCCTTTGAACTCATATCCTAGTCTCGGTCTCTCTCAAAGATTAAGAAATGTTCATGAAAATCATTATTAGTGCCATATCCTATGGACTCTAGTTAATTACACTACTTCTATTTAACCATTATAAGGTGTTTTTCTAAGGTAGAAACCTTGGTTTAGAATATTTTTCATGTTGGACATCGCTAGAATGTCTAGACACTATAACATAGGTTGCATATATTATTCTTCATAGGAGTAAATCTCGTGGAGGGATCTCGAGTGTGTAACATGGGAATCCCATGTCAATCACAAGGTATTTGATGCCAAAGTAATATCTTATAAGTTTTTTTCTTAAGACTCTCATGTTTAACAAGAGGTGGTAGTGTGACAAGTCCTGAGTTTAGCATCTTAATTAGATGAAGTGAAAGTGATCTAAATGCTCCATAGAGGTAGATCAAACAGGTGCATCCCTAGGAGGGATCACCCAAAAGGTTTTTTGATGGATATATCATATTGTATTTGGAGTTTCTCCCTAGGTTTGTGTCCCCTTAAGGGTAGATTTCATGTCGTGATGGTTGATATGGGCACCCTTGTAGGTGGATTAGGGAAGTGCACCCCTATAAGTGGGCACCAAGGTTTACTATTAACTAGGATTGAACCTCATGGAGGCATCCTACGTACCATATTTAGAGTAAATGGATCAATGCCAACATATTTATATGGATTTTCAGGTATTACGCATGAGAGCTACCTGGGTACTATTAGGAATAGTGATGATGTGGATGGGGCATACATATAGGAACGACCTAGGTGGATGGAATGATCTCACTAGTATGTGGAGGCCTAGGTAAAATTAGAATGGATCTGGTTGAAGTGAATGGGATTAATGGAATGGATGGAGTATTTGGGGGTGTTGGTATGGACCTCATAGAGGCTTCATACGTATCCCATTTGGTTTGGCTATAAAATCCCACATATTTTGAGAAGGGTGTTATTATTGTGGCTTACGCATAGAAGCTATCCATTTGAAAGGACATGGTTGATGCTTAAACATATGAGATTTTTGGGAAAAATTGTGTGTCATGGTCATTTATAACCTCTAATCCCACATGATTCATGCTCGTTGTGAAAAAGAAGAGGAAACATTTATCCTGACAGTCATGTCAGGAATGATGCACCGATGAGAGATAGTGTGGGGCTTATTCATGGATGTTTTCCAAGGAAGACCACATTATGTGTGAGGAGGTTATCATTTTTGTGAGTGGGTATCATGTTTGGATGTGGCCCATGGAGACAAATCCCATAGGGAGATGGATGGGGTGTTAAGATCATGAGAAGTGGAAGGGGTTTCTGGTGCCCATATTCTCTCTATGCCTTATACCTGGTGGGGGGAAAGGAGGAGATTTTTTTTCCTCCTATAAGAAAGGCTAGGAGCTTACTCTATGATGGATGCCTAGGAGGATATCATTCCCTATGTGAGGGGTTGCAGAATAAATTTTCCCATTTGTAAAGGATCTCATTACATGTGACTAATACATGGGACATCCTACATTTTCTGTACAAGGAGAGTTCATAGTTTAATATCATGTGTTGAGGAATTTTGGATCTTGTAATTTTTATGTCATGCAGCTCAGATGTGGTGGTCTCACTCATCACCTATTCAAAAATGAAAGCCTCTTGCATACCAGTGGAACATGGCTATTAATGGCCATATCTTGAAGGACCACTCACCCATCACGGTCGACTGTCTCTAAAACCACCTCAAAAACATTAATGTTTGGAAGTTGTAGGATGAGGTATCTATGCCTCAATATCATAAAAATCATTAAGGGGGATTTTAAAACCAATGTAAAAGATTAAATGATAATTGGTAATTCTTCCATGGTGGAAACATCACATATGAATGGGCTTGGGCCTACTGGTCATGGGCATCTTTTGCTAAATTTAGGGAAGTTCTGAGGAAGGTTGGATTATATGAAGTTTCATGGGATTCTTAGATCAATTTCTACCAACTATGGGAGATCATTCTGGAAATACAGATAAGATCGTCACCAAGTACCAATGCATTTCATCTTCATCATGGAGAGGTTGGCATCAGCCTTTGGGACCTTTATCAGATTTATCAAATCCTTATCCTAGGTAAAATGTATGAGGATTTTTTCCCCATTGAGAATATGTTGGAGGATTAGGAACACCTTCTACATTTGGTGAAGGTTATGTTAGATCTGGTGTTGGGCACCACTATGGAAAATCAGGGGATGAGGGATGTCTAATTCAAGCTATTGTTTGGTTATTTTTTTTAACTAATAAGAAGAGGGTCCTGCTGAGGGGGAAGAGGAAGCTAGAAAATTATCAGTATAGCCTCAAAACTATCATAGAGTTTTCCAATGAGGCAAGGAAAGCTCTTGTGGTGTATTATGGAGGAGAGAAAATGGAAGTTTTGGGGGTACAACATTATGACCGAGCCTCAACTGATAGTCAGGTTGGTTGGATTCATCATGGAACCCATTTGCCCGTGGATACTTAAAGTGTGGGACACAAACACAGGGGGTGCGGATGAGAAAATTAATAACAGCAGTGATGTTGAAAATAAGTTATAACATCAATCTAGAGATGTAGTTGCTGAAGAAGCTGTATAAGGTAATCTGGCACATAAGTAAGGGAAAGACACTGATGTGCATTTACAGACCATTTAATTTTCCATATAGCTGGGTAGCCAAACACATGAGAGGATATGAGTATCCAAACATGATCTACCCTCTCTAGATGAACTTTTGGATATTGATTATAAATGTTGTGGGGATCTTCTCAATAAATATGAGATTGAAAATTTTGATGAGAAAGATTGAGCACGTAGATCATTTTACCTTTCAAATGTTTCCTCTAGAAAAATGGGTTGTGAAAAATGATTGAATAGGGGCTGAGTAAAAATTTTCATATCACCTTTCATTATAGGGTGTGGTGATGGTAGCCAGAGTTGATTATGAGCTGATCTATAATCCATACAACCAATACTGGTTTTCAAGGTAGTTCTGGTGCTTACAGAGGCTGAATCCAAAGGTGTACTCATAAGTATGTCATGACATCCACCCTTTGGTGATGAGTCAACTATGCTTCATATTCACTCATGAAGATGGAAACATGTGGAAAGAGCTTCCACCATCCATCACTGCATACGGGCTTACTCATGGTTATGTAAAGAGCTAAAAGGTAGCCTATCCAGGGGTAACACTGAGCAAGTGGAGCATTTCATTCAATGAGGGGGTGGTATCTCCACCTTGGGGCCAAGGCTGAATGGAGGTGAGACGGTGTCGTAGTGGAAGGGTTGGGGTTCATAATGGTGGTAGAGCTATAGCAACAGATCCAACAGTTCATGATCATGCACCAGCCCGAAGTGAAGAAATAGGAGTAGCAACATGAGACCCAACACTCCCAGTCTAGAAGACTTAGGAGGATGGGTAATAATTAGAGGGTTCCACAAGAAATATTCCCAAGATCCTAGGAAGAAGTTTCGTTGTGTAGAAATTTCCTACGATGTTCTCCACCTTGAGAATTGAGAATCATTGGATTCCAACATGTAGTTTTTGGACCTTGTAAGGATGTGGGACCACCTAAACATGAATGGGGTGGAACTTTTAGAGATTTTTTATTCCTTTTATGGATTTCTCATGTCTTGGGAATAGGGAGTGTGGTAGTTTATGGAGTTGGTGGATGTAGTGCATTCCTAGGGCATTTCATTTCTGATGACAGACTAGATGAAGGTACTATTGGATTTGACTTCCCCTCTATAACTATCAGAAGCGGAGCTATCTATCCACACTCCCTTTCCCAAGTGATCAAATGAAACTTTGGGGGAATATGCTAATGAAGGGATCCCTCTGGAGGATGGTAAGATCATATCCACCATGGGGGAATTCATCAAACTTCTTGGAGTAAGATTTAGCTCATCTCCCCATGTTTCACCTTCCCTCATACTTTATCTAGACTTCCCAACTAAAATATATTATGTGTTGGAGTATTTTTTGTGAGAGCCCCCTACTGATGGCGATAGATGTGTTGAAATTGGTGAGGAGAACCACACTTGGGAGCCTTTACCTGAGGCAGAAGAAATTGGTGTGTCGATCGATGTTAGGGGGTATAGAATCCATATAAAAATCCTTAAAGAACTCAGTCATATATGGGGGGCCATTCCATGATACCCCAAAGAAAAAAACTGAAGATCATGATCCACCACTACTCGGTTTTTGTAAGTTTCATGTATTACGGATTCATACACATCGTTTTCTAGTCAAATTGACTGCTGCCTTTCCCCCCTGAATAGTTCCTGGAGTAGCATGTGATTTTTTATTAGAATTGGATGGAGGATTTGGGTTTCCTTTTATGATAGGTTTTTTGGTCCATAAAAATTCATCAATTTGATTTGACCAGACCATGACCTCTGGTGAACAGTTGGATGCGACTATGAGCAACGCCACGGGTGGGTCAGTACATGAGGCTGATAGGGGAAACATTGTCAAGATAGGGTAATGGGAGGATGACCGACCTTGCAACATGAGTCACAGTTCATATGATAGTATTCTAGAGGAGGATCTCATTACTGAACTCCTAGATGCATTTTTGGAGTACGATCATGTAGAACCTGAAGAGCTGGATGATTTAGATTGTTGTGGGGTTGAGGAGAACTGCATCATCCAACATTGTGTGTGGTACTGAATAAAAAAATCATATAGGAGATCCCAGAGCCATAACTAGTGGGTCACATAGGGTCCCTCCACCATTGGATACGCAACATATGCGCTGGAGGGGTGGATTCTCAAGGCCTTAATGCACTAATCTGTGACTAATTTCCTGAGAAAATATAGAAATGAATCCAAGAATTGGATGTTTCCTAGCAGTGGGAGAAGTATGAAAACATCCATAATCTTCAAGAGGCCAACCAGAAGATTCAGTACCGAGAAGAAAAAATGTAAAAGTGTTTCTCATTTATCCACAATCTATCGGGGATCATTGTCTGACTGAGCCCTCATCAAGAGGTGGTTGAGGAGATGATAAGGCAGGCATCATGTCAAGTGGTTGATCTCTAGGTTGAACATGCATGGGTATAGATTAGGTTTAATGAAATTTTTGTTGATAGCATATGAGTAAGAAATAGATCTCAAGAATTGGGATCAGAACTTATAGGCCATATTCTAAAGGTTTGAAAAAATCCAGTGGTTGACGTCTAGAGAAAATATATAGGGGTGATTTCACCAAAACTCATAAGAGTCTCCAATATCTAGATGTCCCCTTCTAGTCCCAAAATTTTATGGATCATTGTTCATACTTTTTTTGCATGGGATCATTTTTTTCCTGATTTAATTATCAAAATTCAATCATATTTGTGAGACAACTGATGATCAATCCCTAAACTCATGTGGGTCACACCCGGTGAGAGAAACAAGGGACAACCACATAATTGATCACTTTGTATGAATGCTTTAGATAACCTTCAAACACTTAGTTCCTTATATTACTGACTAACCATTGGGAGTGTTTATGATGAAGAAGGACGTGGCTAGAGAATATGGTTCTCAGATCAGCCAACTTTCTTTTCCAATTTGGACTATTTCATGAACAAGATAACTCTAGGAGTGTAAGAATCAATCTGAAAAAAAGGGAATTGAGAGTGTGAATCAAGATGCCTAGAAATAATAACATGAGGAAGATGGAAGGGTGGAATAGGATGGCATTTGACCATGTTTGAAACATAGTATATGTATTGATATATTGAAATGGGCACAAACAAACAATTTTTCTCCACTATTCATGTATTAACACGAAACCTATCTTGAAATGTCATCCAAAGTCTTTAGGAATGTTGGACCGTTATAGTAGGTGAGAAAAAGGTGTAACTGGAGTAGGCTGTTAGGGGGTCCCTTCAGACATGAAATTAGATGTGGATCTAAATGAGAGGAATATGATGCATGGAATGGAGTGAAGGAATGTTGGGATGAATTCCAATACTCCTAGAATTATGCCATCATGTCCTAGAAAACATTGGTGTGAGTGCACTGGTCTGAATAAAGATCAAACCTATCTTCCAGGGGATAATCCCCTTGGATGTTGAGAAATAGTTTAAGATATAAACAATATGGTTGAAAACCAACACTGAGGGAGAGAACCACTCAGGAAAGGGTTTGGGTTGCCTTATAGTTTTACATCATACAAATGAGGATGATGAACATGTGGTTTAACATTATATGATGAGGATGATGAACAAGTAGTTTAACTTCATATGGTGAGGATGATGAAAAAAAATTCTAACATTATATGGTGAGGATTATGAACACATAGTTTAACATCATACCATGAGAAAGATGGACACATAGTTTCACATATTATAGTAAGGATGATGATCATGAAGCTTATCATCATACAGTGAGGAAGATTCATGGTATAGCTTAAAGTCATGTGATCGGGAAATTTTTTATAGTTTCACATCATGTGATTGGGATATTTCACATAGTTTAAAGTAATAATTCTTAGACCCTGGTCGATTGTTTAAAGTCATGTTGCACGGACTATAGAAATGTCAGTTCCTATAAAATTATGGTGGAGCGAAGGAAATAAAACTGATGTAAATGAGATAAGAGAGACTTTTGTACCATACAATTATCAGGGAATTTATAGGAATGATTCTTACCAAAATAGGAATTTTGGATGTGGTGAGAGACCACCTAACATAAATGATTCCTAAGAAGGCCTAGCTCCACACCGCATTTCCCAGTGATGTTCCTAGTTTAAGGTCGTAGAGCTTGGATCGAGAATCCATTTTGTGGGTCAACCACATCATTACCCACCCAACTAGGCCTCGTAATCCCACGTGAGCTAGGCTCGATGTGGGGAATAAGGAATAGTGCTAGGGGCTACCAGACATGTGGAGGTGCACATTAGGGGTGACACCAAGAATGGAATCCAACTATGATACAAGTGCGTTGAAAGAAGGTAATTCAAGACATTCAAGTTCTGGATGAAGAGTTTACTAGTGAGTAAGGAATGATTGTTTTCCATGTTTGAAACACGTGGACCATATCCATATGAATCAAGAGTGGGGTGAATGAATTCACGATCAACTATTGACCAAATTAGAAACATAGGATCTGTTATTTATTAACAAAAATCCATTAGGGAATTTGATAAGTATGGAAGGTGAGATAAAAATGGCATGAGACCATCACAATTATAGGGTTCTTCAGGATAAAAAATGGTGGAAATCCAAACCTAAAAAGACTCAAAGTGAGTAATGGGCATATTAGGTAGTAGATCTCAAACCTGGGATTTGTGGATAGTTTAAGGCAGTATTGCATGTACCATGACTGATAGTTTAAATTCATGTTTCATGGAATATAATATATCATTTTATGTTCATAGAACTCATATCATACCTACATAGAGTATTAATTCATGATTCTTAGACTAAAAAATAAATGTTTATTCCAAGGTTATATATGTTGAACGTAGAAGATAAAACTAGACATGAATGATCCAAGAGTGTCCACAAACCATACTAATATATTAAGATGAACTGAATATATTTTGAAGTAATAGAGCATGGACCGTAATCAAGGATAAGGGGATGAAGTTTTGAAGGGGCTTGTGTCTAGTCCCTAAGAATAAATTTTTGGGTGTCACTACATATCTCATGAATATGGGAATCAATGTGCATGTAGTTCTTGAACACAGTGTGGTAGATAGTTGACAGTGGTAGGGGAATTCCTCTCTAGCAAGGGAAGTAATTCCACAATTATCATTAGGCATCATGAAATCACTCAAGGAATGGTTTTAGTTGAAATTTGTGCATTGAAGATGTTGGATCTTATTTTAAGGTCGTGGAGTTCGGATCATCATGCAAGGTACGCCAAGTGTATGTGCATAATGTGGTGTCATGACTAACCTGATGTGAATGAAGATAAGGAGGCCCAACATCACATGACACATCTGAGAAGAGTCTTTCACATAGATTAAATTCATTATTCCTAGATATTAACTTCTATTTTGAGATTATAGATCTTCTACTAATATGGGGGATGTATCAAATGGGAATTTAAAGTGCATTTTTATGACAAATCTGATGTTAATGAGGCTAAAGAAAACTATAACTACACCAAAGATTCTGGGGAACATTCCATATATAGTTTAGAGTCATGTAAAGTGTATTATGCTGAGGCCAAGGGGACAAAATATTAACATATATGTGACTGGGACCGAAGAAAAATTGTTTAGGAATCACTATGTATCCCATAGTAATGGGAATAAATCCACACGTAGTTCTTGGAAATTAAATCTCCCTATGTAGGTATGATCCATACAAAGTGAGGGGTCATTATATTTGGAGTGGTTGGACCAGGATATAGAATACAGGTGTTAGTGTGTATCCTAAATGGGTAGGAATTCATCTATATGTAGTTGTTGAAGGTGGAATGGTAGGTGGCCGATGTTAATGGAAATTTCCTCCCATGAGAGAACATTATGGTGTTGTGAACTTTATTATTATACGACCAAGATGATGATTGCTACATATTTTATCAGTGAGAAATAAGGACACTAGTTGTTATGCAGTTTAATGTCATGCAACCAGGATTTTAGGGGATCTTAGTTTAAGGTCATAGATTTTAGACCATGGGATGGGGCTTCTAAAGTTGAAATATGAATTGTAGTGTCATGAAAAAACTCAATGTGAATGAGGCATGGAGGCCAATCACTACAAAACACATTCATGAAAAGAAATGGAAAATTATTTAAAGTCATGATGTTCATAATAGGTCAATGTAGTTTAAAGTCATAAAAATCAAACTATAAGAGAGGGGTATCTAAAAATTGGATATGTGTAGCGTAATTGAAACAGGCCGATGTGAATGGGGACCAAAGGAGTTATGTACCGCATGGAACACTTCCAAGTAAAAAATCACATGCAATTTAAATTCATAATGTTTGGACATGGGTTCCCATTTTAATGGAATTTTCCTAGGATGTTGGGTATGTCCCATTTAAGGTCTTGAAAAAAGGGAAATCAATGTTGTTCATTTTAACATTGTGCATCTAAGATGGTGGTCACTAAAGAGTTAAATATCACAAAACATGTACGAAGGTCATTCATGTGAACAATTAATTTAGGAACTTGGTATTGGTTATATTAGTGATGTTCTCCCCATCCATTAGTGACCAAAGAGTATGCACCATTAGGATAGATCTTATGAATGATGTATATTCCTTCTCACTTAGCTTCCAACATTGGTGGATTCCCTCCATGTATCATTATTGTTTTAAGATCCAATGCTATATCACCTTGGAGGATAGATTGGAGGGTCACACTCTTATTGAATTCTGTGGATATCTAATTCTAGTGCCTCTTTAGATTGTGAAAGGATGACAGAATGTTCTCATCTAGGGATTCCAGTTCATCTATATGGACTTTTACTATTTTTTCTAAGGTCTTATGATCATAGAAAGTTGTTAAGATTGATGGTAACTGAATCACTATTTGTAGGAGCACCTATGTTTCGTACCCCAAGAAATATGGAGTCACCTGGGTGGAGTTACGATTCATCATCCGATAAGCCTAGAGATCATTAGGTAGCTTGTCTAACCAAATTTTCTTATTCTGGACCACCATCTTCTGCATAATGTTGATGATGATTTTATTAAAATACTCTGTATTTCTATTTTCTTGCATGTGATAGAAAAAAATATGGTTGGAATGGATGTTTTACTTAGCATTCAACTTCTTCAGCTCAGCATCCCAGATGTTGGTTCCATTTTTGGTGAGAATAGTATGAGGGACTCTGAACTGGAGGATGATATTATTGATAAAAAATTCAAAAATTGGTCAATATTTGACTTCCTTGAGAGGGATCACTTCTAGAAACTTGGAAAATAAATTTTTCGCAGTCAAAATGAACATTCACTAGAAGGTTGTTGTTGATGGATATAGTCCCACTACCTTGAGTCCCCAAATATAAAAGGGCCAAGAAAAATTTGTAGTATGGAGGGGCTCTGGCAGTCGATTCATGAAGTTGGATTGGATCTGTCATGTGTGACACCTCTCGGTGAACTCAATTCACTCATGGACCATAGTAGGCCAGAATCAGGCTAGCCTTCAAATATGGTGGGTGAGATTTAACACTGCCTAGTGAGAACCACACGACCCAGCATGAACTTACTATATAAACTACAGAATCTCGTCTCCTTGAATGCATTGGAGGATAATTCTGGAAAACCCACATATGAATAGATTTTTCTCATGGTTGGGATCACTCTTGAGGGTAAAGTACACAACATACCAACAGATTCTATCATGTTTGGATTTTTCGGGAGGGAGACTGTCATTCTAGAGATAATCAATGAAGTGAGTTGAATAATCGAATGCATATTCGAGTGCAGGGGCTTTGTAGGTCCCAATGTAGAATCATTAGAAGTTAGTTGGTTTATCTTTTAACTATCATCATTTTTTGAAATGATAGGAGTTATGACTCTTCGATGTGCCACATGAATGAACAGATCATCCTAGTTAGGATTTTCAAGAGAAGCAACTAGATTGTCCAAGGAATTGGCTTAGTCATTCTTTGACCAGGGAACATGAGTTACCTCTATATGAAAAGGGAACTAGGCCATCAGCTGGAGAGTATGATTGAGAAAGGGCATGATTTCTGGATTCCTGATGATGTAATCACCATCGATTTTCTTTTTGACTAACTTATGTTCTCTCATTATGTGCATGTGGGGAACATAAATCTTGAAGGCTAGAACGATACCAATAATGGTAGCCTAATACTCTACCTCATTGTTGATGTAGCCTTATGATAGGTGGAATTAATTTGTCAAGACATCCTGTGTTGGGGTGATAAAGATAATCCCTAGGCCTATTCTATTGAATATGGGATCATTGAGCCTTATACCAGTTTGATTCTTAGAGGAACCCTTGAAATGAATCATCCAACATGACATAGCCTAATCCAGTAAAATGATGGCCTCTTCTAAGAATTCAAGGAATAAGGACTACTCTTCTAGGGATGGATGGGTGACCAAGGAGGGTTCCAATGATTGACCCTTGACGTCTTTCTATGGAATGAACTGGATGTCAAACTACAAAATGATCAATTCCCAACACACTAGTCTTCCAGTCAACATGGGTTTGTATAGTATATACTTTAGCATATCCACATGGGACACCATCTATATTTCATGATGCTGTAGGTAGTGACATAACTTCTAAACTGAAAAAACCAATGAAGGATCACTCTTATCAATATGAGAGTATCTGGACTCTATCTCAAGGAGAATTCAAATGAAATATTATAAACTAATCTATGTCCCTTTGTTGTTCTTATGAGAGAGAAGGGTGTTGAGTGATTATTCTATAGTGGTCACATAAAGGACCAATGGCCTCCCTGTGATGGGCGGAATCAGAACCGGAGGATGTAGCATGTACTTTTTGATATCCTCAAACACGATCTATCACTCTTCATCCGATTTTTAGGCATCACCATTCATCATGTTTCTATAGAAGGTATTACACTTCCCAGCTAGATTCGCGATGAATCGTCGAATGAAGGATAAATAGCCTTGAAGGCCTTGGAGCTCCCATATGTTTCTTGAGGAGGTATCTTGTTAATAGTCTTGATATTCTCTATGATAATCTTGATTCCTCTATATCCGACAACAAAACCAAGGAAATTTCTATAGGTAACCCTGAATTCACATTTCAAAGGGTTCATCTTCAACTGTCAAGAATAGAGGAAATCAAATACATATTCAAGATTTTTGATATGGTAAAGAAGATGGTGGTATTTGACCACCAAATCATTCATATATAATTATACTAGCATCTTGAGGATTGGTTTGAAGATGAGGTACAAGGCCCATTCATATGTATCTTCTGCATTCTTTAGACTGAAAGGCATCACCTGATGGAAGAATGTCCCATGTGGTAATTGGAAGGTAGTAAAATCCCCATATTCATGGTCCATCCGGATTTGGTTGTACCCAAAGTACCCATCAAGGAATAAAAGATCCTAGAACCCATCGGTATCATCGATCAATAAATCTATCACTAGAATGGTAGAATCATCCATCAAATAGTGGTGGTTGAGATCTCAAAAGTCGATACAGACTCTGATCTTATCATTATTTCTTCCTAACTAGGACAATGTTAGCTAGAAACTTGGGATAATGAAATTCATAAAATAATCTAGCTTTAATAATATTATCAAATTCGGCCATCACCAAGGATCCCTGATAAGGGTGCATTTTTCTAGGAGTCTGACTGAACCCGTGATGGATCACTAGGAGACCATGATGTTGGATAACAGCCTGAGGGTCTAGTCTTGTATTTTCATCATAGCTCTAGGATAACACATCATGATGTTGCTTTAGGAAGGCTATATACTACTATTATTCCTCTTCAGGTGTGGATACACTGATAAGTGTTGTCCATAGATTTTCCTGGATACCAAGGTTCACCTGAACCAGATCATCGATGGTGGTGGAGACACATTCCTAAAATGAAGGAGGAGTATCTTCCTAATCCTATTCACCAGTTGAGGTATTGGAAGCAGTGGGAAGAGTTGATTCTTCCAAACATAATGATTCTGGGAGAACAATGGTTCTTTATTGGGTGACGATGGAACCCTCATTGAGAGTCTCCTACATTGTTGAAACTCTGGAAACATAGGATGTCAGGCCATTTCCCTCCAGCTTTCAACCATAGGGTTGATTCTTGATTCAATGAAATGATGACAGATCAGTTTTTGTTGATCCAAACTAGCTTGATGAAACAAGTAGGTTTTATGTACGACTATATCCATGGGTGAATTTATCAATACTAGATAAGAGTATGGGTTCTATTATTAACAGAGCATAACATGTCTAGGAGTATGAGGTAATATTCCAATGTTCATTGTACTTAGGGACATTGTGCCCAATCCTCTCAGAAAAGATAAAACAATTCCCCATTTCTAGCATTTTATCCTCTAACTAATAAATTAGGGGGATGAAGATGTCATCCAAATATATACATGAGTTTTATATGAAAAAAGTGTTCTCAACATCATTGGTATGCACTTTCTTATCCTTTATATGGTAATAATATACATTTGTTTAGCAGGATTCACAAGATTATATGGGAGATTAATCACCTTAAAGTATACCAACTCGACTGTTGAGGGAGTACGTGAGGAATTGGTGATAAGACAAGATAACTATTACATGAAAATGAATGATGGTCCTACCTATAAATGCATTTTAAGGGGTGTCTTGTGAGACAATAATGAATTCAGTTTTTTTCTACCAAACCACTGAATTGAGTCTTCAAGCATATCCTGTTAAACGGTCTTTTTCGGTTTTTCATCATCCAAAATATTCAAATCAGAGAGGATCAAGTCTGCTTCAGTATGTCCCAGACTAGGGAGTGTCTGGGTCGGGATGAGATTGATCCCAAAATCTATGTCCACTAGATAGTGATGTATGTTTACACCATTTAACTATCTGGTGATGTACATCGGGGGGATTTTACCATATATATGGGAACCTCATATTATCTAGAGAAATATATGATGTCTTGGAATTAAAAATTCTCAGCCTCCTTAGTATGGAATGTTTCATATGTCATTACCTCTGTTTCAAACTGGAGGGGGATTTTCAAGGCTTCTATGATGGATTAACAAATATCTTCTAACAGACAAGGGGCCTCAAGGATTGAATGTTTGGAAAGAATTATTGAATGGTGCTTCAACACATATTACTTATATGATAAGAAAATATTTCATCCAATATTAGATCATTCTATAGTGGGAAGCATTACAGGAACTACTGGCTAAACCACTGCATTCACACTGGTGTTGGACTCATCCTGCTACTGAACATACAAACTTCCCAGAACAACCATTGGATGAATATCAGTGGGCTGAGTATTTGTTGGACATGGACAATATGGATAGGATTGTGGATTTTCTATTAGGTAAATTAGTATGTTCAATGATGGTGGTGGATCTAGCAGAGCGGGTAGAAAGAATAGTGTATCTGGAGCTCTATAAAACACTTTTTGTCTTGTCTTAGTGGAATGAATGTCTGGGCATGAATCACTAGACTGAGAATTCTAGCAGTTCTCATGTCCTCCACTCCTTCAATGGCATCTGCAAGGGACATTTAGGGGGTTTGACTAATACTCTTCTTCTTTGGGAACCACATATGGGTCCACCATCTCGACAATATTTATAGATGCAATCTTCTAATCATCCTCATAGGAGTCTTCAATTAATGGACAGACCTTGTGTGTGATTCCCATCCTTAGATGTATGAATTATCTAAGAGTATGAGATGAATTTGACACTGTTGGGGGATATTATTTCCCCTTATGTCATTTGTGACTACCCTTTCGATATTTCAATCACAAAAAGGTGGATACATAAGAAGAAGTCAGAGAATGCATAATAACTTTATGAGGTTTGGGTCAGCTTAAATAGGAACAGATGACACTGTGGGCATAAGAAACTATCCTTCAGGCCAAAACAATCATCAATATTATATGTATCATGGATGGAAACATATTTCTATTCACTAGAACCTTCTCAATCACTATCAGGATCACCAGATATTTGTTTTACCTATTCCAAAACACCACCCAATTTGACAACACCTTTATCCACAAGGTCCTAAATCCAATACCTGAACATGTATCATGGCTTGATGGTATGTACCATGATCGTGTGGTAAGGGTAGTGGTAAATATGATTAGTGAGCTTGGCCTCATGGGGATTTCGACATTCTTATAGCTTCAGAATCCATTTTTCTATTGCACTACATAAATAACTAGGAACCTTGGCCTCTGGAAAGGAGTAGGTTTGGTTTATCTTGTCTGGGAAGGGATATCTAGGATCTTTTCCCCAATCAGGGATTAGAGGATGACGAGGGGATTGAGCCATATTCTCTCATATGGGTGGTGTTTCCTTCTAATTAGGTGACTACTAATTCTAATCTTGGTGAAATGGAGCATTCTATGGTTGTTTATCCACGATGAGCTTGTTCTTGGCATGACTCTACGGGAAACATATTTAGCGTCTCTAAGGCCCCTACCTATAATAATATTTCCATGACATGTCCCCTACATCCCATTCCATGACTTCCTCAATCACGCAACCCATATCCCAAGGGTTGGAGACTAGCACCGAGTAGTCATATCCCACAAGTGGGTGGAAGTTTCCCATATACCTGTACACACGAACCCATCTCTATGAAAAAGTACAGAAAATGGAAAAACTGGGAAGAAAATCATGTATGATACTAAGAAAACCCACAATTATTAAACAGTACAATACTAATAACTAAACAAGTCCATAATAAGCCCAACCAAAATGGAAAAGGTGTAATATCCTAAAGTCCGTCAGTAGACAATCCTACATGAAGGGAATGTATAGTAATCTATATAAATTTCACTTAATCATACCACTTACATCAGGTCACCCTAATAAACCACGTATCTCTGACCTATTAATGAATCTGTTAAATTTTACAATCATGTATACCAAACACGACACTTGTGGGTGATTCCTGTGTAGAGGTGAGTAAAACAATACTCAAAGGGACTTCAAAACCAAAAAATAAATATATCATCAATAGATTATCTTGAGTATAATCACACTAGGTATATTTTTATAGCATAAATATACTTAAATTCAATGAATATTCAAATATTGTGAGACATATAGTATTTTTAGGAGACTAACTCTGCATGTTCGTAGGATACCATCTCTATGTCTTTGCAGGAGACATACTCTGCGTCTTTGTAGGAGACCTACTCCGCGTATTCATAGGATACCTACTCTAAAACTTCACAATAGACCAAATATGTGTCTTTTTGGGATACTTACTCTGTATATGTAATAGTTTTTAAGAGACTTACTCTGTGTAGGTCTTAGCTACAATATTCTGTTCTTGGCGTGCTCTTTCTGGGAGCACTTACTCCTTGAGCCAATAGGTCATACTCCAACCTCCATTGAAACTAAAGTAGATTATTTCAAAAGGACCGCCTCTTTGTGGGGTCCCAACAATAAAAATGGATTTCCAAAAAAAGCATAATTTTAGAGTTATGGGAATTTTATTAAAAAGGGGTTAGTTGGGTCTAGGTCCAACCCGACCTAGTCAGGTCTTGGTCGGCCTAAACCGGAATGGCCCAAGGTAGGGACCCTTAGGCCACTAAACTGTGCACCAATTTCCACTATCCTAGATCATCTTTGAGGCTGATTCTTCCAACCATTCATAGAATGTGGGTCGTACCCCTCCCACCTGGCAGATGCGGTCGAGCGACCCCATCATCCTGTCAACACGGCTAACTGCAGGCCGACCACTACTCCTGCATGCGGTCTGCAGGACCGCATACCCGCTAACTGGCATGGTTCCCAACTGCGTCACCAGTCTACACTACTGTTGTCTTCCCTTGACGCTGCTCCCATTCTTCACCCACATCCATGCTGCAACCCCCCCCGTCACTAGCCATCGAGCCGGTATCCAACTAATGCCAGGTAGTCTCACCGCCCCCAATGCCTCCACTTATATAGGCTTCCATCATCACTGTGGTGGTCATTTTTTAACTGATAATTCCTTTTCAATCCATGGGTCACCACCATCACTACTGAGGACCCCAATTTGTCTTACCGTCACTCTGGTGATCCTTCCATGTTCAAAACCTCCCAATAAAGACTGACGCAACCACAAGGGTCCATCGATGAAGAATGAAGAACATGGATAAGATATAGGAACAAGAAACCCCTTGGAATAGACCTTTTCATTATTCATGTCAGCCTTGGTCTGTTCATGTCAGTAGGATTAAGAAGAAGAAGAATTATCAGTCTATTCCCTTTAATCCTGTATTTTATCTATCCTACAAGAACGATAGAACCGTGGATCCACTTGTTCATGGGTTGGTCCATGTTCTTCATTGGAATCAAGAATGGAAAAATAAAATACCAAGAATAAGTAGACCCCTACCTCATGGTTTCGATCTATCATTGGTGACGAACAGAGATACGCCATCTTCATTCATCGATCTTAAATCTATGATCCACAATCTTTGATCCACAATCCACTGTTTTTCATCATAAATTGTCATTCTCTAATGGGAAGGAACAACCAATGCCTTTCTCCAGAGTTTCCAGTGAATTTCAGGGTTATGTGTTAACCCTGGATTCCTGTTTAATTAGAGAGAAAAGAAAACATGTCAGCCTATTACAACATTGTAGCATCGTCACATTTTTTTTTAAATAATGAAATCGAATAACTTGTCACTATGTTTCTGTGTCTCTATAGAATATTTAAAAAAAAGTTAATTAAACTTCTTTAAGTTTATTTTATTATTCTTTAAAATTTCCAAAAATTATCTTTCATAGTCGACCAATGTTGGTCAATGTTATGCCCTGCCTAAGTAAAATATCACATTAAAAAATCAACGGTTTTCTAAGATTTCCAATCCTAGTCAGATTTCATGAGTTATTAGGATTTTAAAATAAAATATTTTTATTTAATTATTTTATTTATCATTACGGCCTTTTCGATTTTTCTCCCTGAATACCCACACTGACTAAAGTTATGCCATTCCTAGGGTAAAACCACCATTTTAAACACAATGATACCCTCAGATATCTGATCTGAAAACCAATTTGGGAATTATTAAACTTTTTTCATGAAAAACACTTACTAACGCAATTAAAAACATTACAGTTTTTGTCGAATAGTTTCGGGCACACCGGGCCTTAGAATCGTGCACCGTCTCAGCGTCTGGTCTTTTAATTTTCCCAAATATTTTCTAAAAATATCAATAAAATAAGATTCATTACATTCTCTCCACCATAGGTATTTACATCCTCAAAATCCAAAATAAGTGTTAAATAAACAAATGGGGATACTGATCTTGAATTTGATCCTCCAAACATCATGGGCTCTCCTGGAGATTCTCAGTCTACCACTGAACACACACTAGAGGAATTGATCTCCCATGAAGGGTAATTTCTTGTCAGTTTTCAATCTCTATTGGGTACTCTATGAAATTCACCCCGTCTTCGATGTCCATCTCGCCCCAGTCGATGACGTGAGATGGTTCGTGCACGTATCTCCTTCGTTGGGATACGTGAAAGATGTCGTTAACCCACTCTAACCGAGGTGGTAGGTCCCAGAGGTATTCCACCTTTTAAAATCTATAAAATGTCAAAAAAGGTTTAATGAAACTCATAGATAACTTGCTACCCTGGCCAAATATTTGTATTCCATGTCAAGGAGAGACTTGATGGAACACATAATCATTCTCCTCAAACACCAAGGGCATCGTTCACCTATCTGCATCAGACATGGGAAGGATATTTAAAATCATTATCTACTCCTAGATGACCTTCACCTTCTCTGTAGTATCATGTACCAACTCTGGGCCCAAGAGTGCTGACTCTCCAGGGTCCGTCCAGAAAATTGGCGACCTGTAGGGTCTCCCATACAAGGCCTAAAATGGTGCCATACTGATGGTGGAGTGGTAGATATTGTTTTATGAAAATTCCACCATAGGATTTTGATTCTCCTAGCTATGGAAAAAATTGAGAATGAAATCATGTATCATGTCATCTATGACCTGAATGTTCCACTTTGTATGGTCGTATGGTTGTGGATAGAAAGTTGTGCTCAAGCGCAGTTGAGTCCTAAACGCCTCTTGCAATACCTTTAAAAACTGGGATGTGAAATGAGCATCACGATATGAGACTATAATGAATTTGAATCCATGGAATCGAACTATATCCTATATCTAGATGTGTCCCAATATCTCTATTAAACCTTATTCCCCAATCACTAGGAAGTGAGCATACTTAGTGAGACGGTCAACGATCAACGAGATGGTATCACACCCCCTTGATGTATTTGGTAAACCCATCTTGAAGTCCATCAATATTCCATCCCACTTACACTCTAGAATTTCAAGGGGTTGATTAAAACCCAATTTAACTAGGTGCTTGGCCTTAACTTGATGAAAAGTGAGGCATCTAGAGAAAAACTCTTCCATCTCTGTATTCATCCTCAGCCACCAAAACTGACGTCGGAGGTCCTTGTACATCTTATCAACAATTGGATATACCAAAAAAGGGGATGTATGGAATTCTATCAACACCTCATCCCATGATGTCACTGGTAAAACTTTTGGTCCTCTAAAAAGAACAACATGCTCCCAAACATTTTAATACCCAGCAGGGGCATACCCTGTGGACATCTAAGCATGTGTAATCATGCAGCTAGTATCTTTGTGTTGTGCCTCCTAGAATCAATGTAAGAGTGTAGGGGTATCTAAATTTGACTCAAGATAATATGCTCCATCTCTATCCATTAAGTATATCTACAATGAGGTCAACTGCTTCGATTTCTCGTTCAATAGTCGGGAACTTTATCTCCAACGAAGAGCATCTACAACCACATTTCTCGTCCTAGGAGTATAGACTATATCAAAGTCATATCCCTATAGGAACTATAACCAATGCCTCTACCTCATGTTCTGATCCTTCTGAAATAAGATATAATTGATAATTGTTTGGTCTGAGTAGACAATAAATTGATTGCCCGTATAGTAGATTCTCCACATCATTAATGTGAAGACTACCACTTCAAAATCCAGATCATGGGTCTCATAGTTTTTTCCATGTGGTATCTACTAACATGAACTATAGGAAATAATTGCATTCCCCTGCATCAAGAAACAACCAATCCTGGTTCCTGATGCATCGCAATACACTCTGTACTTGACACCCTCTTCTAGAAATCTTAGTATAAGATAGATCGTCAAACTATGTTTCAGCTGCTGAAGACTCTCCTGGAAATTCTCCATCCAAATGAATGGTTTCCTATTTCATGTCAAATATTTCATGGATGATGATACTGTTGAAAATTATGCATCAACCTCCAATAGTACGTGACCAAACATAATAATCTTCTCAACTCGGTTAGGCTCTTTGGTGGCTTCCAAGAAAGAACCACCTCTCTCTTCACTGTATTGACTACAACTCCAGCCGATGAAATGACATGTCCCAAAAAGTGGACCTCTTGTATCATGAATTGAATCTTTTAGAGCTTCTCATAATTTCTTTTCTCTCGGAGTAATTCTCGGGACATCCACAACTGTATCATGTACTCCTCCTCAAATATCAAGTACACTAGGATGTCATATATTAAGAACACTACAAATTGATTTAGGTAAGGCTATAAGATCCTATTAATGAGCCCTATGAACACTACTGGGGCGTCTGTCATGTCAAACGACATCATTAACTACTCGGAGTAGCCGCAGTAAAATCTGAAACACATATTCAGAATGTCCTCATCCTCTACACGAAGTTAGTGATAGCCCGATATGAGGTCTATCATCGAGAACCATATCGCTCCCTTTAGATGATAAAAGAGGTAATAAATCCTTAGTAGTGGATATTTTTTCTTCACAGTCACCTGGTTCAGGAACAAGAAGTCAAAAAATAGCCTTAAGCTCCCATCATCTTTCTAGGAAAATAAAACAAGGGAAACCCATGGGGAAACATTGGGCCTCACAAATCCCTTCCTCTATAAATCTTCCAACTATACCATCAGCTCATGAAGCTTTATTAGAGCCATATGATATTCCAGTGTTAATATTGGTGTCGTTCTAGGGTATATTTTAATGTATAATTCTACCTCCCTGTTAGGAGTTATTCATGGAACATATTTCAGAAAGACATCCTCATACTCATCCACCACTGCAAGAAACTGGCATTCGTCTCATCCACTGCACTGAGGGTCATGATATCCAACTGATGTGTGATTAGATGTAACCTTATAGAGAGATTTCATCCAGTGTTTCTTGTTTTTTCCTTTCACAGAAAAAAGAAAACCTAATCTCATCTCCGTGGACAGACCACACTATGCGACTAAAATAATCAATTTGATCATGGACTGTGGATAAATAGTCAATATCTAGAATGACGTCATAAGGCTGAGATGCTACTACTAGAAGATCCCAACTGAAACCCTTTCCCCCAATAGTAAGGTAACACTATCAGCATCATTTTGTGATCATCAAATATTCTCCCGTAAGAGTCTCTAAGCATAGGGATCGAGTCAATGGTTCCACTGGAATCATCGTGTCTCGCACATGGGTCATAGAGAAGAAATAGTGACTCAAATATTTATCTATAAGAACATAAAATAGGATCGATAAGACACAAATCATACCTCTAATAATCCCAGGAGTCTTGGGATCGTCATACTACATCACCTGAAGCTTGCCTATCCCCTATCGACCAAGTCCCAAAGCTCACGGTGGACCACCTGGGGGTGGTGGTGGTAGTGCCTCAAACATCCATCCACCTCCTCCCACTCTTCCCACTCCTTAGCCATAGCTTCCACCTAGCACACTTCTGTGTTCCAGCCTCTACTACTAGCTCGAAGATCCCTCAACCATCTCATGGTCGGTCATATGTCTGGTCGGACAATCTCTATCAATATGTCCTAGACCGCCATACGTGTAGCACAACCCTTCCTTCAGCCGACCTACTCTACCCTGGATGAAAAACACCACTAATCCTATTTTTAGGGTTATCCCTTGAACTATCTAGTCCTCTTGGACCCTTATGTCAGTTATCAATTACCTACTTCCAAAGACTCAGCTACCTAATGACAGGTGGTAGTTCCCATCATCGGTTCCTACTCTGGAAGAAAGTTATCTCTGAGTAAATCTTTCTCCCATACCCCAAAATGCATACTAATTCAATGGGATATCATCGATTCCCTAATATCTAGGTGTAGTCCCAGCTCGACGGTATGGGCCCTGAAGAATGGGTCTCGCACCATTTTTGTAGAGTAGCAAGAAAGACCTGTGAATCTCGTTTAGTACTATGCTACCATCAGTCTACCCTGATGTAGGTGAAGTTTCTCTTGTATATGCACAAATCATAACATCACCAAAAATAACTCATCCCTGAAGAGGTACTCAAAGTCTACCCACGTGAGGGATACCTCATCATGCGCCTGGATCATCAAGCTCTACTATCTCTACACTGAGCCCTAAAGAAGGATCGCACCTAGGATTGACATATGGTCAAGAGGCATCCTCACTAGGAGGAAAACTCACATAACCACCTTTATCCAATCCTTAGCTACCTGAGGATATGTCTCACCTCCAAACATGGAATTTCATTGTCTCTGAAACTCGAGTAATGCACTAAGAATATGTGGATCCTCTTCCGGTAATGTCAGTATGAATTGATTCTATCCAGTTAGTGGTATCACGAACACCACCATGAGGTTCTATATTCAGAAAAGGTCCATGTAAAGATGCCTCATCACTTGGTGGACCATCCTCACGGTCAAGCCCCAGAATCCATGATGGATGCCTATGTGGAAGCATCATGAAATAGAACTAGGTGTACCATGATCAATAGTGTATACCAGGTGAGATGACTCTGACTCAATAAGGACATGAGAACATACTAAATTCCTATATGATGCATGCAACCATTGTATTCATGTACCAAGTGGAAAACCAGAATTCAGAGTCCAAGTGTATGGATACATTGGCTACTGCACCAACACTGGACTCACGAGCCTAAAAGATGAATTCAAAAAATAGAACACGTTTTTCCAAAAAACAAAAATAAAACTAAACACCCTCTGATACCACTCTGTCATGCCCCATCCCCCAGGGCTAGTTCCATGACATCCCCAGGACCACCTCCCATAGGAAAAGGGCTAGCGACTAGTATTGAGTAGGCATATCCCATAAGTGGTAGGCATTTTCCCAAGTACCTATACACACACACCTGTCTCCAAGAAAAAGTGTTGAAACTAAAAATAATAATCAATCATGCATGTATACTACTAAGAAAACCCACATTGATTAAAAGTAGAAAACTAAAAAGTAAACTGGTCCAGAACAAGCCCAACCAAAACTAAAAAGGTCTATACTCATGAAGTTTATCAGTAGAAAACCCTACCTGAAGGGTATGTATAGTAAGCTATCTGAATGTCACAGAAGTGTGCCACTTCTGTCAATTCACCCTGAAGCACCACCTCTCTCTGACCCAGCAAGGAATCCATTGAAGTTGTCTATCTCTTTTACAAGACACAACACGTGCGGGCAAAGCCCATCTAGGGGTGAGTAAAACAATACTTAGTAGGAAACCCAAAATCACAACAGAAAAAACCAAAAAGAAAGATACAGTCGACAGAGTCACTAGAGTCAGATCACACTAGGTACATGTTGATAGCATAAATATACTTAAGAAAGTCTAGGAATATTCAAATTTGATGAGATTTGAAATATTTACAGGAGACTCGCTATGCATCTTCGTACAATACTTACTCTATGTTTTCGCAAGAGACCTACTCTGCATCTTCACAGGATTCCTAATCCATATATTTACAAGATTCCTACTTCATATATTAATAAGAGATCCAATTTGTGTTTTTGTAGGTGACTTACTCCAGGTATGTCATGGTTCGCAGGAGAATTACTACACATAGGTCTCAGCCACAAGATTTTTCTCCTAACACACTCATTCCAAGTGCACTTACTAATCAATCCAGTAGGTCATACTATAACCTCCACTAAAACTCATGTAGAGTACATAATAATGTCCGCCTCACTGCGAAGGTCCCAATGACGCAAACAACTTTCCAAAAAAACTGCATGATTTGAGAGTTATGGGAATTTTAGTAAAAAGGTGTTGGTTGGGTTTGGGGTTTGACATGACCTGACCTAACCCGATCTAATCGGATCTGTGGTGGTCCAAACTGGCCTAGCCCAAAGGACATGCCCATTGAAATTCCAGATAGCGGACCACAGGGATGTGCATTCCAACCCATCAGGCCACCTGAAAGCCCGGTTTCCTCTAGCCTAGCCCACCTGTGTGGGCCAATTCGTTCAATCGGGCGCGGCATGTGGGCTGTACCCCCCCCCCCCCTTCCCCACTTGGCAGAAGCAGTCAGATGCTCCTCTCGCATATATTTTGTGGTATCTCATGCTCGTCAACCACATAGTTCCCCTCTTCCTTGCCAATCCGCACCACTGAGACCCATCCTGGACAAAACTCTTAGTCATCACCCATGTCTGTGCTATTAAGCATGCGGCTTCCTGCTTCTAGGCGACTACCTACTACCTGGTGGTCGCACCACCTTGCACCACTATCGAAGCCATTGTTCACTATTGCTATTAGATCCTCTTCGACGGGCTACCATTGTCATCGTGGTGGTCTATTTTTCTAACTGAGAATTATAATTTGATCCTTAGGTCACCACCATCAATGTTGGGGGTTCCAATTTGTATGGTCATTGTTGTAGGGGTCCAAACACGTTTGGAACCTCCCAGAAAATCCCAAAAATGACCATGTTGGTCCATTGGTGAAGAATGAAGAACAATGATAAGGAATAGGCACAAGAATACACTAATAATGGACCTTGTCCATATTCATGTTGACCTCGGTCTGTTGATGTCAGTAGGATTACAAAGAAGAATAATAGACAATATATTCCCTTTAATCCCACAGTTTATCCATCCCATAAGAATGATCTAACTATGGATCAACCTATTCAGGGGTTGGTCTTTTTTATTATTGGAATCAAGAATGGGGAAAGAAAATACCAAGAATAAATAAACGCCATGTCTTGTGGTTTGCATCTATTTTTTGTGAAGAACAGAGTTGTGTCGTCGTCATTCATTGATCCTCAAACCACGATCCAAAATCAATGATCTGCAATCTATAGGAATTCATTATTTTTTATCATTCTCCAATGGGAGGGAACCACCAATGCCTTTCTCCAGAGTTTCCAAGGAATTTAAGGGTTATGCATTAACACTGAATTATTGTTTAATTAGGGAGAAAAGAAAATGTGTCTACCCATTGCAGCATTGCAGCATCTCCATGATGTTTCATTTAATAAATGAAATGGGATAACTCATCGTTGCATCGCAATGTCACTACAACTCTATGAAACATTTAAAAAGAAATAAAATAAACTTCTTTAATTTTTTTATTCTTCTTTAAAACATCTAAAAATTATTTTTCGCATTCGGTCCGCGTAGGTCAATGTTAGGCCATGCCTAAGTAAAACACCACATTACGAACTCAAAGGTGGTATCAAATATAAAATTTGAGTTACCTTTCATGATTTATTAGGATTTTAAAATAAAATAATTTTATTTAATAATTTTATTTTTGGTTACATCCTTTTCAAGTTTTATAACTAAAGACAAACACCGACTAAAGTTAAGTCATGCCTTGGGTAAACCCTCCATTTTGAATGAAACGGTGCCCTCATACTTTTGATATGAGAGCTCATTTATAATTTATTCTACTTTTTCATGAAGACCACTTATGTGCGCTATTAAAAACATGACATTTTTTATCGAACCATTCTGGGCACACCTGGCCTCGAAATCGCGTGCAATCTCAGCGCATGGTCTCAAAATTTTCCCAAATAATTTATAAAAATAAAGTTAAAAAATAAAAGACAATAAATATGTTGTGGTATCTTCCTTATCGGATCTTCTTATAGGAGTTGAAAGAGGTAAGGAAGGTGCCTTCTTGGATTGTTAAAAGTATTCCTCTAGGTGTTGTGCCCTGTCTGAGAACTCCTAGAATACACTAATTAAATTTGGAGTGATGGGGTTGGGAACGAATTCAGTATTGAAATTATCCATTCACATCATTAGTAGTTTCTGCTAAGTTAGTGACATGTCAAAAGATTACGTGAGGCCCTTTCAACTAGAGATTAAATTTTGGACATGCTCATCTTGTAGTTTCTTGCACTTGAAGAGGTCAACAATAATTTTCTCAGGTGTAGTGGAACTAAAATGAAAAAAAAATTAACTAGGATTTTACCAAATTTATTTTTAGAAATTATTTGGAATAATTTCAAGAACAAGTACTGAGACAACGTTATATTCTGAGGCCCAGTGTGCCCAGAACAATTCACTAAAAAATGTTTAAGTTTTTAATAGCACGCTCACAAAACTTTTCATGTAAAGTGAAATAGATTTTTAGTGGTTTCCCATATCAAAAATCTTATGGAAATAGTTGAGCTCAAAAATTGGTTTAACCATAGGTGTGACCTAACCTTGGTTGGTGTAGGTCATTTGAAGAAAAATCCACCAGGGGCGTAACTGTAAATAAAATTATTAAATAAAATTATTTTATTTTAAAATACTAATAACTCATAAACACTAACTCATATTGGAAATCCGAGACTATCATTGAGTTTTTTGGGGGTGTTTTTCTTTGGAGAGGCCTAACATATGTCGGCGTCGGCTGGCTATGAAAGTTAGTTTTTGGATGTAAACATCATTAAAATATTTTAATAAAAATATATTATTCTTAATGAAACAATTAATTTTCTTTTAATATGCATTTTTCATAGAATTCAGGGTTATCATCATAACATTGTAATTCCTATAAGGCAAGGAGATGAATCTCTCTCGATGAACGATGGTGCATCGTTGATCAACGATCAATGAAGGACCACAGATTTGAAAGAGATTCACCCACAACAACAACCTGGAGACTGTTATTCATTAGTGATCTAACTGAATTGAGATAGGGAATTTTTTATTTGATTTATTTTCCATAATCATGAATTCCAAGACGAATGAGGTCCAATCAACAAACATATTGGCCAAAAAATTGATCGTTGTTGTGGTATGGAATTTAACTTTGTGGGGTTTTGATGGTAGAATGATATTGTGATTATTTGTAGGATTTCAATTTTCATTCTAATGGAAAAAACCACAATCAACCCGAACATCGATCAAGGTCTGTTACTCTTGCTTGTTTTATGATTTTCTCCATCGTTCTTCATTTTTCACAGGCATTATTCATTTTTTCAATGACTTAATATGTTGTGATTGATCAATCATTGTGCACATGATCCTTGGATCAACGATCCGATATCACAAATCTGAGATCGACATGGCATGATGGAGGTGTGATGACAATGGCGATAGAAGAATCGAAGCAGTTCGTGAGATATCGCCATTTGAGTGAATTTTCGTCAAAATGGATTATGACATTGATATGATCCTAGGGTGATGAAAAACAGGACTCAAGGATCACAGACGTGCTTCTGTTTCAAAAAATGGAGCACTAGAGGGGAATCGATGGCCTAGGGAAGGGGCCAATGGTGCATTGGTACCGGCGACTGGTGGTGGTGGAAGGTGGTGGTGGCATGCAGCGGTGTCCATGTGTGGATGTGGTTAATGATGGCCAGCCACCATCAGTGGTTGGTATAGGATGAACACATCCTGACAAGGCCACATGGGAGCCCGTGGCTAGAGTGGTGTCACGGGTGGCGACTGGGGATATGGTGAAGGGAGTTGTGTACGTGGATGGGGTTCTCTTGGGGCCTGCAACGACTGTTGTTTGTGGTTTTCAGTAGGATGTGGTGTTCTTATGCATTGAATGGGTAAACACATCATTGACCAGGAGGAGGCACGTGGTCCAGTGACCGCATGAAGTGCAACCAAACTAGCCTATCATGCAGGCTGGGCAAGATGAGTTAGGTTACTCTAGTGGCCCAGCAGACCTGTGGGATTACCCCAATGGTCAAGGCCAATTCGAGCTAGATCGGTCTAGGTCAGGTCATCCAGGTCATGTCATTCGACATGCAGGGTCAGGTCCGGTGGGTTGGGTCACACCCAGACGAGACCCGGATCGGGCCTTTTCACTAAAATGGCCATATATTTCAAACTAAGTGTCTTATTGAAGATAAATCTACTGCGTTGGGACCCTAGTGATAGGGAGGACCTTTTGTGATGGATTAGTGGGTTTTTATTTGGATCAGTAGATCTTAAGAGTATACCCTTGGACTTTTCCTATGAAGGTTCAATATAGGATCTCATTCTCATCATAGAGGATGACCTGTATTATGAAGTGAGTTGTCTCAGCCCAACATCGATAGTTGAATCAGTGGGTTGAAACATGTATCACACTGAGAGTCCTGATTAGTCATCACTTCTATTATTGGTACCTGACATAGGGTTTTTGGAGAAGGTGTGACCAATATTTACATGGGAACATATCCCTTATCTAGGATGATGTTTCCAATAGGTTCAGGTGTCCCACATCAAGCCCATGTTTTTGACCAGCAATCTATATATCGAGATAATATTTTTTCCTCTCTATGTGACTAGACCCGATGAGTGTGCTTTAGTTAGTTTTCAGTGGTTGGTGTTTGGTTGTGACTTTGTGACTACATGACTTGGGTCTTCCTGAATTATCAACATTGTAAGTATTACTAACACTCTGTGTGTTATCGAAACTCTATGTATTATCACGATTTGATGTCTTAGGGAAACTCCTCTACTTGTTGAGACACCATGTGTTCTATTTTTTAATTTTGGTAGACCTATTATACATTTTTCAATTAAACAGATCAAGGAGTGTGATCTCATGGGATGAGCGTTGTATGAGCATAGTCACATAGCTGGAAGTAGATGAGACTTTGAGGCTTGGAATACTTAATGGTTAAACTTTGATATTCAGAAACATATAACTATACTTATCTGACCATATCATCTTAGTGGTAGTTTCCCTTCGTGATATTTCAATGTGGTATCTTCTTTGTGGGGTTTCTTATATGTTATTCCTTTGTGTTTTTGGGGTGTCCTACTGAGTATTCTTTTACTCACCACTACATGGTCTTTTCCCACATGTTTCATGTCTTTTACAGTATATCAAAGCATTGATGGATTCTATGGTGGATCAAGACCAGGTGGTGCTTAGAGAAAGTCCAAATAGTTAAGGTGTGATCCTATAGCTTCATATAGTTGTTCACGTACCTACCATTCAAGTAAGGTTTTCAACAGATGATATTTAGGACCTTCTATTATAGACTAATTCTTTTTTGTGGGATTTTATTATGATCGAGTTTTAATTCAATGCCCTTTAATTTCTATTTGTACACTATTTGTTGGGATATAAAGGTATACATGAATTTGTTTATGTAGCATTTTTACTTTTCAGTATTTTGGGCTTGGATATGTGTGTATGTGTACAAGTACATACAAAAATTCCTCCCATTTGTGGGAGATGCATACTTAGTTCCAGTCAGCATCCCCTAGCCTATTAGAGATTATCTTGGGGTATTCTTGGAATGGGACCCTCTGGGATGGGTTGTGATAGAGTGGTATCAGAGGAGGTCAGTTGTTATTTAGGACTGGAAGTTTGTGAGATTTGTTTGGGGAAATTATGTTAAGTGTTTTGAGTTTGTCTTTCAGGCTAGGGACTCTAGTTTTTGTGTGGTGGAAGATGTATCCATAAACTAATAATTTGGACACCTTCTTTTTGACATGGTATATGAAATCACCGATTGAAGGGAAAAATAATGGTACATGCATCTTATAGGAATGGGTTGTGTTTTCCATGTCCTTATCGAGTCATATCACTAGGTATACTCTTTTAAACAGGATACATCTTTTTTTCTTATAAGATATATTCCCAACACCAGCCATAGAGGTTCCTATAGTAGGATTAGGATTTCAAACCAATGTTTGATGAGGCCTCTCTGAGGGGATCTAGATAAAGATAATTTTTTTCTCTAGGATGTTCAAAAGGTGGTTCTTTATCCTATTGATCAGTTCATTGACCACACTCCAATGGTTCATGTGGATGTAGGTTTCCATATTGAGTCGTGGATGGCTATTTTAGCCCTGTATGATGATATGCAGGGTCCAAATGTGTATCATAGGCTTCCAAGGTAGAAATCACCTGGGATTCAGTTTCAGCAGGACCTACTAATAGTAGGTGTGTGACATTAGATGTTGAATAGCTGGTTTCTTCGAATGTTCTAGGGGCATGCTAGTTCCCTGAGGAAGAAGCGTTGATATTCTTTTTGTGGGAAGGTATATTCCATGTGATATTGTCCCAATGTTCAGGATACATTCAGAGAGGTGGTTTATGAAGCACTAAGGAAGAGGTAGCAATAAGAATAGAAATATCCTTCAGGAGGAGGATGTGGCAGACGAGATAGGGAAGTAGTAGGAAGTGGTCAATGTTTTGACGGGTTACCACCATCTCCCCCAATTGGTCCATACCAAACTCAAGGAGCTAGAGGATAGGGGAGGATACAATTGTAGAAGGTTGTGTCTTATAACCCCGGTACTCTAGGAATGATTCAAGGTATGATGTGTGTCTTTCTATTTTAGCTACAGTGGATAGACACGTATTCTAGTGCTTTCATTTCCATCCACGTTTTCTTGTCAGATACTTAGAGATTACAGTTAAACAATTGACTTGACCCTTACACTTAGAGACACCTAATACAAGAGACTCAAAGACATAACACTAGTTCCAACAGTGTGACCTGGATCTTAAAGGAAAGAGTTTTGGTTGGGAACTTTTGGTAGTAGCATCGAGGCCTTATGATGTCATTATCAGTATAGAATAATATCCACAATTCATGATCACATTGATTATTTTAGGTAAAGGGTGTGGTTTTTCCATGATAATAGAACCATATTTCCATTTTTATTTGAAAAGGGGAATTTGTGTAGCTATGGATGGACTCAATCATAGGAAGGTGCAATAAATTAATATTTTTTTGGCTACCCTAACCCTCAGTGCAGTGGATGTTTTGTGTCATTCGATTCCTATAATAGTGGAAGAGTATAAAGATGTCTTCTCTGACTATGCCCCAAGTTTACCTCCCAAATGATAGATAGAATTCTATTTTAATCAACACCCCAAGACAATAATGATATCTACACTAGCATATCAGATGGTTCCCGTAGAGCATCATGAGCTATGGGTGTAGTTGGAGGACTTGTAGAGGAAGGGATTCTTATGACCCAGTGATCCACCCTGGGTAGCCTTAGGTGGTCTTGATTGATCTCAGAAAAATTATCAAAGTGACTAGAGTTGTAATGGATCCTATGAAGATTGAGGTCGGGTTTAACGAGTTCTACCTCTTGAGGTTTCTAGAGGACATTTTTGAGTACGTAGGGTTTTGTGATGCCTCAGGAACCGGGCTTGGTTGTGTCTAGATGCAGAGGCAAGTAGTGATTGCCTAATGTTCTTACCATTTTAAATCACACAATCAGAACTATATGGACCATGATCTTGAGTTGGCAGGAATAGTCTTCCCATTAAATATGTGGTGATTCTACCTGATGGGTGAACTGTTTATCATCTACTTATACCAAAAATAGTCTTAATTATATCTTTTCTCAAAAGGACTAGAACTTGAGATAGAGGTGATGGCTATAGTTCCTCTCAGGCTGTGACTTAGAGATGTTCTATACTACTGGGAAGGAGAACATGATAACTATAAATTTCACCCAGAGATCTATCTTGTAGTTTTTGAATGAGTCATTAGAGAAGTTATCCTTGTTACTGATATACATTATGGATGGGCTTGGAGTAGCTTACCTCTAGTAATTGGTTTTCACCCCTCCACTCTTTTTGTGAGTTAGGGAGGAATAACTAAGGGATAACGACTAAAATTATCTACATGCTCAAATTTCAATAAGGAATTCCCTTTATAAATATTAAAAAGGTGGGGAGCACATTTTTATTTTCATAGGATGCACTATGATACTAGTGGAGTTACGAGAGGAGGTTGTTAAGGAGTTTCATGCATCCCCTTTTTGGGTACATCCAAGCATGGAAATGATGTACCAAGACCTCTGAAATAAGTTTGGTGGATAGAGATGAAGAAGGATGTTCCAATTTTTTGTCTCATTGCCTTAATTATCGACAAATGAAGGCTGAGCATCAGATTCTAGCGAATTTGACTCAACTCCATATGGTGCCAAGATAGAAATGGGATTGAATAACACTGGAATTTTTTATGGGTTTACCTCATATGTCCAGGGGGGATGATATCATATGGGTGATTCTTGACCGACTCACTATGTCGGCTCACTTCCTACCTATCTAGAATTAGATTTATGTATAGAGATTTGAAAGCCTCTACATGTAGGAGATATTTCGGTTTCATGGTGTTACATCGATGATTGTATCATATTGTCATCCTTTCTTCCCCTCCCAGTTATGGTAGGGATTACAAGAGACGTTTCAGACTCAGTTACTCTTGATATTGGTGTTTCATCCTTCTATGGATGGCCAAACGAAGAGGATCATTCATGTTTTGGAGGAAATTTTTGAGGTTTTCATGTAATGTTTTGGACAGAGTTGGGAGGATCACCTACTGCTGGTGGGGTTTGTGTACAAAAACTGCTGCCCCTCCACCATTGGTATAGAATTTTTCGAGGCATTTTATGGGTGACCCTATAGGTCACCACCTTGTTGGACTAACCTGGAATATTCAGTGATCATGGGCCCATATTTTGTTTAGGTGACTGTAGAGAAGGTGCAGGTTATATCAAGAGGATAAAGACTGCACAAATCCTTCATAAATCTTATGTTGACATGAGGCAGAGGCCTTTGGAGTTTAAGGAGGGAGACCATGTGTTCTTTTAGGTATCTCCTCAACATGGGACACAAATATTTTCCCATGATTTAAAGCTATCTTCGAAGTTCATAGGCCCCTTCCTGATACTTTTTAGAGTTGGCAGGGTGGGGTACCACTTGGTTCTACCCCCGCAGTTAGACCGGGTATGCAACGTCTTCCATGTGTCTCACTTGAGGAGATACATGCATGATCCGTTCCACATCATTGACTAGGTTAACTTTTGATAAGAACCTGATGGAGGTCAAGTATTGAAATAAGGGGATCCTTTATGGGAAGTTGATTCATCTAGTGTGTGTTCTATGGTGGACGAGAATCTCTAGGGGAGCACATGAGAGTGAAAGGCTCATATTTGTTCTCAATACCCTCATTTTGTTGTGTAGACATTTGTTTTTCCATTTGGGGATGTAAATACCTAAGGTGGGGAGAATGTAATGACATAAATTTTCCAAATTTTATTTTTAAAAATTATTTAGGAAAATTTTGAGACTAGGTGCAAAGACAGTGTGAAGTTATAAGGTCCGGTGTTCCCAGAACAATTTGTTAAAAAATTATATAGTTTTTAATAGCACGCACTTGTGAATTTTCTCAAAAATTATAATAAATTTTAAGTGGTTTTCTAAATTTTAAATATGAGGGAATTGTTGAACTCAAAATAATGGCTTTACTCAAGGCCCAACCTAACATTGGTCTTCATGGGTCATCTATAGAAAAATCCACAAGGGGTGTAACCATTAATAAAATTATTTTATTTTAAAATCCTAATAACACATAAATGGTCATGTAGATTGGAAATTTGAGACCACTATTGAGTTCTTAAGTGGTTTTTTTCCTTATATTAGGCATAACATTTGTCGGTGTGGGATGGATGTAAAAGTTAGTTTTTGGACATAAATGAAATTAAAATATATCACTAAAATATTTTACTCTTGACACAATGACTCAATTTCATTTAATATTACTTTTTATAGAATTTAGGGTTATCACCATAACCCTGGAATTCCTCTGATATATGGATGCAGAGCTCTCTTGATGAATGGTGGTTGATCATGGATCAACGATCAACGTCGAACATCGAATTAGAAGTATCTTCACCCACGAAAATGATGTGGTGACTATTATTTGTCAGTGATCGAACCAAATCAAGGTAGGGAATTTTTTTTATTACTTTTCCCCATTCATGAATTCCATGATGAATGTGGACTAATCAAAAAACAGATTGGTCTATAGATTGATCCTTGTTGCGAGATGGGATTTACCTTTACATGGTTTTTATGGGAGAATGATCTTGCGATTATTTGTTGGATTTTGATTATCATTATAACATAAAAAACCAAAATTTACACAAACATTTATGACTCCTCTTAGTTTATTTATTTTTTTCTTATTCTATTATTCATTCATCATGGGCATTTTTTGTTTGGACTAAGACTCAACATGTTGTGATCGATCAATCATTTCACACTCAATCCTTGGTGAAACAATCTAATATCATAGATCTTTGATTGTCATGTCATGATGGAGATGTGATGATAATGACAACTGATAGATCAAATCATTTCATGATATATCATGGTTTGAGTGAATTTTTATTGAAATGGATCGTGACAATGATCCGAACCCAAGGAGATGAAGAATGTGACCCAAGGATCATAGTTGTGTTTCTATTTTGAAAGACGGATCACTGGAGGAAAATTTGTGGCTGATGAAAGGGGCCACTATCATGCCGAAGACTAGAGATTCATGGTACCAACTTACAACTGGAAGAGGTGGTGGACCACTGGAGGATACTGGTGGAGGAGGAATGTAGCCCAGAGGGGCTGTGTGGGAGCTCATGGCTGGAGTAGTGCCATGGATGGTGACCAGGGATGCAGCGAAGGGAGATTCGTATGCGTGTGGGGTCTATGTGGAGCCTAAGGTGGTGCTGGCCACCAGGGGAGCTGGGTGTAGTGCCTAGCTGTGTTGAGTGTGGTGGTGCCGTGTTGACTAGGCAGAGGCATATTTTCCAATGGAATACGTTTAATGCAGACAAATTGTCCCACAGTACATGCCAGACTAGATGAGTCAGGCCGCTCTAGCGGACCAGCAAGCTAGACCCAGAGGGCCAGCGGGCCGTGGTCCAGCATGCCTAGTGGGACAGCCAATTTGGGCCAAACCGAGTGAGGTTGGGTAGTCCGATTTAGGTCGGATGGTGGGTCGGGGTGGGTCCGGCAGATCGGGTTATACCTGTACTAAACCCGGATCAAACCTTTTCACTTAAATGGTTTTATATTTCAAACTAAGTGTCTAATTGATGAGTTTTCTATAGTTTTAGGACCCTTTCGATGGGTAGGTCCTTTTGAGATGTATCGGTGGGTTTTTAGTGAGATAAACAGAGGTTGATCGTGTAACCTTGGTCCTTTACTATGTGAGTTTGATGTAGGATCACATTCCCGTCATAGAGGATGACCTATACTTTTATGTGAGTTGTCTCATCCAAAGTTCAACAGTTAACTCAGAAGTTGGATCATTTATCACACCGATAGGCCCAGTCAATACTCAATTATCTTTGATGTAGCATAGATAGGTTTTGTGGAGAAGGATTCACTAATATTTACATGGGAACATATCCCCTATCTAGTATTATGTTTCCAGTAGGTCCAGGTGTCTCCCTAGTGATCCCATGGTGTTGAACACCTATTTTTTTTTTATAGATATTAGATTATTTTTATTCTATGTGACTAGACCTGATGAGTTTGATTCAGGATGTTTTTAGTGGTTGATGTTTGGCGGTGACTTTGGGACTATGTGACTTGGGGGCTGCGTGATTTATTGACACACCATGTGTTATTGGCACCCAATTTGTTATGGACACTATGTGGGTAATAGAAACATTGTTTCATAGAGATACTAAAAGTCTAAGTGAAACTAAAAAACTTTTCGAGACCCTAGGGTTTTCTTGGGTACTTTTGGTAAACTTGTACTACGTGCTTCTATAAGATAACTCATGGAGTGAGATCCCCCGAGACGAGCATGGTAGGAACCGAACTGCGTAGCTAGAAGTGGATGAGACTTTGAGGCTTGGAATCCATTATGTGTATATATTGATATTCTTGTAATATTTTATATATACATATACCTGTGTTGAGATTACTATATCTTCTTGGTGGTGTTTTCCCTTTGTTGTATTTCTGCATGGTTTCTTTTTCGTGGTGTTTTTTTGTGGTATTTATTTATTTTTAGGGGTTTTCTATAGATTATTGTTTTACTCACCCTGTACAGGCTTTTCCTATAGGTGTTATGAATTGTGAAGACCATCGACACATTGATGGATTCAGAGGTGGACTAGGACCAGATGGTTCTTAGAGAGAGATTAGAAAGTTGTTGTGTTATCCTATAGCTTCATACAGTTGTTCCTGTTTCTACCCATCAGGTAGTATTTTTTGCAGACAAGCTTCAGGACCTTGTACTATAGACTCTCTATTTTCGGTGTTCTGGTATTCTGGACCAGTTTTACTTTACAGCACTTTACTTTCCTAACATACTTTGTTGGTTGGGATATAGTGGTATGCATGGATGTTTTTATTTTTATTTTTTCTTTTCAGTATTTTCGGTTTGAGATGTGTGTGTGTGTACATGTACATAGGCATATGACTTCCATTTGTGGTATATATCTGATCAGTTCTTGTCATCATCCCCTATCCTATTAGAGGTGGGTTTGGGGTCATCACAACATGGGACCCTCTATGAAGGGTCATGAAAAAACTACTTGTGGAGGTCTTCTATGCCTGTGATGGACCCAGTGGGTAATGAGTTGTACCAAACGAAAACATTCCCTTCTAATGTCTGAATGAAACATTAGAGATTCTTTGATTCCTACTACCCTGGGGTTTCCAACAAGGGTCTTCACCTAGAGACTAAGTGGTAAAGATGATAAAGAGGTTCACCCATCCCATTGAATGGGGAGAATATTGGATTTTTAAAATCTGGGGGTACTCGTATGTCGTCCACCCATGGAAGATATGGCCCTCCACATTGTGATATTTCAACTTTTCACATTTATAGATCTTCATGTTGAGTAGTGACAGAATCCAACATATTTTCCAGTGAAGGATTCCTATCTCAGTGAGGATACATGACTACTAGGGCATTAACTAGCTCGTCAACATGATAGGAATACTCAATAGCTCCCAGAGAGACTTGTAAAGCAGCCTATGGAGAGAGTTGATTCAAGTCCCAAGGTACATTTTCATGTTTTTTGGGTGGATCTGAAAACACATATCTGGTCCACATTCCATAAACATTGGTCTCTACCTTGTTGGGATGTATGGTGTGACCAGGCTCGTTTAAGGGAAACTAGTCGAGAAGAACATGCCACTACCCCTACTGGCCCGATGAAGGATAATGATCCAGTAAAGGGGTGTCTTAGTCTAAGAACCCCTCAAAAATGAAGTCATTGATGATTTAGTTCTGATCTTCAATATTTTATCTAGATCAGCCATAGTGGGATCATTCTCTATCTTCTTCATGACATTAGGTGGATCTGATGGCCTTTTATGTCCCTTACCCTTGTTGAGATTCTAGATAATGGGAAATAATGTAAAGGGTTCCCCAAGGTTGAGTGTCTACCTTTGTAGGTGATTGAATACACCTATGTGAGGGTCCACCTAATAATGTGCTACCCTATTAGGATTTTCCTCCTCATCAGATCTTATGTCGGTGTCCCCATCCTTGGGAAATGTGAGGTTATCCATATACATTGCGATAACACCTTGGAGTGTATCCTCAATATTATCAATTTAATCAAGTTTTTTCTTGATACGATTGAAATGGAGAGAAATGTACTATCCCCAACCACAGATACTCTTATCTGGGAATGCTTATTCAATGATTCTGTAGAGCACTGTGTAGCTATGAACACATCTTTATTGAAGGTTCGGGTGGTAATTAGGTTACATAGGATGTTGCACCATTAAGATTGATCCCAACTCAACCATTCTTCATTGTTTTCTGGTGTCATCTAAGTTGTCTAGGCTCTTTGAGTAGAACAAATAATGGTCACGGAGGTAAAAAATCACCATCTATATGGTCCCGTGAAAGTACGTAACCTGGTCCTGAATGAGGTACTCTCGAACATTGATGTTGGTATCCGCATTCATCCAGAAAACCATAGATATCAGTTTTTCATCCATACTATCCCACAAATTTACCTGTTTGGAAGTAGTTCATGTATCTTGGTTGTACCAAGATCCAATCCATGCTGGATTAGAGACTAAAAATGTTACAGATGTAGACCATTGTATCGGTGGGATGGCCAGTGTAGATATTGATGCATAAATATACTGATCTATGTACATTGGGTTCTCCCTTTCATATTGTTTCATTTGCATCATCATGTCCTTGTATGACTAGGTACTTTTCCCTACATCATGTGAAAGAGAAATGGAAGTCAACTGAGGGTCCACTATGTGGTCTTTATCTATAAAATTGCAGAATAATTCTCTATAATATCGAGTAGAGGTAGAAAATAATAATAATAATAATAATATATATTACTACACTGCATGACCCTGGATGAAGGAAAAATCTTCCTCCACCTACATATACTTGCGAATGGATTTTGGGATCGGGTGCACATTACCTTCCAGGATAAAGAATCTCACCTAGAATGATCTTTCCACAGACACTAATGCATATGATTGGGATGAAGGCTCTATCATTTAATTTCATCTAGATTCAAAGTCTAAAAGGAAAATGGGATTGAAAACAACCTGATGCTTCTTGGATTTTTACCTTCAGCAGCAGTGGTTTTCTGTTCTTCCCAGGGATGGCTCTTCAGGGAAAGGAAACTCTTTAATATGGGAACGACCTCCATTCTAGTTAGCGCTGGAGAAAATAGGACCTCCACTAGATCTTGTAGGAATATGAGGAGGACCTTCGTATCAGTTTCTATCTGAGTAGGGAGGACCTCTGCTTTTAATTTTGTGAGAGGGGGGAGGGCCCCCACTATGGATGCTAATATGGTAGGGAAAAACAATACTTTGGTCAATGATAACACGGTTTGGACCTCTATAATGACTGGTGATGGGGTGGGGGGGAAAACTTCTTTAATTGGCGCTAGATTGTGGAGGAACTTTTCTTGTGTCACACCTAGTTTTAAATCTATATCATATGTTCTAGTTTGTTGTGAATCTCAGTCCTTCTATTATGTTTTGGGTCTATCAAGGGTTTAATTTTTAAGTGTTTCTTTGTTTATTTTTTTCCCATGGATTATCCTCAATTCATTTGGGATTTCTCATAGAATGTTCTAGACTTTTGTCTTGCCAATGGCATGCGTACCATTGGTGCATGTTTTGGAAGACCATGAAACTAAAACCAAGTAACTGTGAGTTAGGTGTTGGTTTCGGATAGAAAATACCACACGGTTTGTGCATGGTAGGTGAAACCATGTGGGCTTTCCCTATGGTCGATCTTCTCTCAGGTAGTGGCTACTGAATGGTTGGCGCATGGTTTGATAAACCGTGTTACAAAACCATGCGAGTTTCCAAAATCTAAAAATTCTTAAAATTCCAATTTTCCCCCATTCAGTATTTTAACATAAAAGGAACCATCCTCCCTCTCCTGGTTCATATCTCCCTAATGGTATTCCCCATTCTCTCCAAGCCTCAAATCCTCGTCAATTATTGTATATCTATGGATTCTTCATGTTAGAGATAGATTTATCAAGGTAAACCCTCTCTTGTATTCTCCCTCTTCCTTTTTATTTCATTTTCTCTTGAGTTCCTCTTATCCTATGGTAATTGTTTATATAGGTTTTGTGTTTCTATCGATTTATGTTGGGGTTTTTTTTGTGTTTAGTGTTCCTCCGCATAGATCTTGGCTTTTGGAACCCCCATGGAGTGGTTTTGGGTGTGCTTTGTTGAGGTGCCAAGCGTTTGAGGAAGTTTTCCCAAGCACATTCCCTTTTTAATTTAATATTCATTGGTTTGATGTCTTCAACTCCACCATTGATTGTTAATTAGTGGTATGTGATCATAGAGATATTTATTTGGTGTACAAGGTGGAGATTTATTCCTTTCTTAATGTTAAATTGGTATTTTTTGTTAAATATTTCACACCATGTGTTCGATGAAATTCATGGTTGGATTTTGTGAGTGATTCGTTGTATATAAAGCCTGGTTTAGTTTTGTTAATAAATATGTGTCTTGTGAAATGATGACCTTGGGTTTCTTGAAATAGTTTCAAGTGTTTCTAGATTTAAAATAATTTTGTATTTGGCTTTTGAATGTGGTTTGACATGTGACGATGGATTGGGGTCTGTTTGGCATTTTAAAAAAATGGATTTGGTTTGTAAATGTGGTATGAGTTCTGTAAATGAATTTTTTTATAAATGGTTGTGAAATTTAAAGTGGTGTTTTTTCACCCTTTAGAAATACGGTTTGTTTCCTCAAAAAATTATGGTTTTATGAAAGTAGCTTGAGGCCCATTTGGTGCTTTTGTGAATGTGGTGAAAGTTTTTATTATTAAAACCTCTATAAGATGATTCCCATGCCTTTTTTATGTTTAATGGATGGGATTTCCTCATTGTGGGATCCTTTAGATCCATTATGATAAATAGATAGCCTTGGTACAAACATCATAATATCTATTTATTCTATGGATTGAGATCAATAGTTGGAGTGGTTCCGGATGATGCCTATTGTTGAATTATTATAATATATGCATGTTATTGGATTCTCAGTTGGAATTGGTTGGATCACCCCCTTTATACATGAGACAAGGGATATTGGTATAGTGAGAGAATTTTTTGAGGATTATTGTACTAGCCAGATTATTCTCTATATTTTGGTCCATGGTAGGTGGATATATTGGGTTTATTCCTATCAGATTTTCCCCTTGGTATGTCCTGAGTTAGGGTGTTGAGGAGTGTTGGGGAGTTTTTTATTTCATCATGTGTAAGGAATGATTCTAGGGATGGGTCTCATGCATTATTATGTTCTGGATTATTCCTGATCTTCTAGGTTTACCCATGTTTATGGTCATTTAGCTGCTTGAATTAATAATTGAGATACTTGGTTAATATTCTATGTTTATTTTCATTTCACTTAATATATGATTATTATAGTTCTCCCATGTGTGGTTCCTTTCTTGGAATGTGATGTGTTGGATTCCAAAGGATTATAAATAATGTTCTTAAAGTAAAAGTGTTTTATATTCTCTCATTCCATTTGAAAATGAAAGCATCACTTTCCCCCTTGAAAATAATAACGTCTCACTATTGGAAACAAACCTAGTTTTTAAATGATGTGGGGAAATGGGATGTAATTTTTTTCTAATTAAAATGTGTATAAGAAAATAATTTTTTATTTTTTATTTCAAACCTGATGTTTATGTTTCTTTTATTTTAAATGAAGTGCATTTAGAATAAATTTAAATGGGCTTACCTACTGCGTTTTAATACTAAGGCATATTGTTTCTTCCTTTTTTTATCCCTAGGTGTATGTATCATCTTGAGATTGACCTCTCTGAGAGATGGTTGGTCTTGGTATAGGATCAATACCCTTGGGGTTACATGGATATGTCTGATAATCAAGTGTAATTTAGTTTTGTTGTTAAGACAGTGTACTTCCAGTTTTTGATAAAAGGTATTCAGTTTTGTTATTGTTTATCTATTGGGGTATTTATTTAATCTTTCCGTTATTCATATTATTTATTTATTTATGGAAAAAATTGTTCCTTTTATGTACTCTATTGACTCCCAACACTAGTTTCCAGCCCATGGGGATTGAGAATTCCCTTCAAACTATGCCATAGATCATCTCGGGTGACCGACTCAGGGTTGACCCTAGTTGGTTCCTAACAAAATGGTATCATAGAAGTTCATCTCTTTAGAGGACCATACTTATCAAAGTTCAATTTGTTTCTTAGGTATGTCAAGGTATATGGTGTAGGATTATCAGGAATTGAGAGGTTGGAATGGGAAGGACTTCATAAGCCATTTCTTTTTATGATCCTTGAGTTTCTATGGGAAGTCTAGTTTTTCTAGTTTCTTAGGTATTTTTGGATTATTTGGTGATTGGGAAATGAAAAGGGAGTTGTCATAGCAGTCTCTGTGATCTTTTTGGGCCTGGAAATCCATGTGGGGTTAAAGGATGTTCCTAGATGGTTCTCTATGATGATGTTTTGTTTGGAATATGACATCTAACCATATGTCCAAGTCACCCATTGACACCAGTTTCCCTTGTGAGTCTTTTTGAGACTTCTTTGAATCCTAATTTTTTCCTAAGAACACCTTGTGTTAGAATTTCAAAAACGGGGTTTTTTAGTTGTAATGGTTGGATTTTGGAAAGTGGGGAAATGGATTTTTAGAATTAACCTCACAGAGGACCTCAAGAAAATTATTTTTTATAAAATGAACTCTTAGGGGTAAAATTGAAATGATTTATTGAGATTGGAATTTTATAAACAAATCTATGGGTTTATAAGAAATTATTTTTTAAAATTGTATATTTTGTTTGGAATTTGTTTTAAATTAAAAGGGTCGGGTTTTTAATCAAACGTATTTCAGTAAAATGAAATTTATTGAATTTCTAGAAAAATGTTTTGAATGAAATGAAAAGGGATTTATTATGGAAATCTAGGAGAATACATTTTAAATAAAGATAAAATGGTGTTATATATGGAACCTGAAAGTTTTTATTGACTCAGTGGTTGGTGAGCCTTTGAAATGTTTCATGAATTTTGAATTGGGTTGAATGATTTGTTTTAGAAAATTGGGTTCTTTTTTATCCTTAGTGTTCTCATGGGTGCTCACATGCATGGAGGTATCTGGGACTGTGGATGGATGCCTGATATGACATAGTGGATTGGATCCTATGGTGGAACAAAAACATGCATATGTGTGAGACTATAAGGGGCACCAATGGTGAGTGTTCAACCGATCGAGTTTATTTTAAATCCAAAAAAATTCAAAAAGGAAGTTTTCTTGTTAATAGTTGATTTATGTCCTATATTCAAAGTTTGTCACCTATTTTGTGTTCGTGCTCAAGGATTTTTGTTTATTAGTAGCCGTGACATAGTTCTTGGCTTTATTTTTTTCCATTGTTTACTCCCATAGAGCATCGATGGGTTTTCGTGACGTGGCTATGGGTGATTCCATGTTAATAGGATTTCTAGTCGATAAAACTAAGGATTTCATTCTTGAGTTTCAAAAACTAAATCCACCTCTCTTTTATGGTCAAATGGATCCTATAAAAGCATAATATTGGATGAAAAATATCAAAATTAACTTTATCCTCATCAAATTTCCTGAGTAGATGGAGTTTATCTTTGAATCATTCATGCTTGAAGGTTCACCATGGTAGTGGTGGATATCGGTATCTCAAAACAAGGCTCATTAAGATCGTACATGGGAGTTCTTCAAGGCTTCATTTAGCTGTCAGTATTTTTATGAGAATGAAAGGTTGAGAAAGTGGATGGGGAAGTGTTTTTTTCTACAGGGTGATGGATCAGTGTTGCAATATTTCTATCATTTTGTGTACTTAGTTTATTACCTTTAGAAGTATGTTGTGTATGATCTCATATAGTCTTGACATTTCGAGTTTTGGATTCATCGTGACTTGAAGTCAAAGGTATCAGAGTTAAATATAACATCATTTTCCAATGTGTTGAGGTAAAAAATTTATATTGAATCCATAATTAAGGGGGTTATTGAGGTGTCCCTCCCTCCTTCATTCATGGGAATTAGTGGGGGAAATGATAAGGAGATGAGAAAGAGGTTGAAAGTTGATGGAGTTGGTCATGGAATCAAAAGGCCTTGGAATATTTCATCATCCTCTTATGGGAATGAGATCCTTGTATGTTATCAGTGTGGAAATTAGGGTCACAAGAATTCATGATGTCCTAGTACTCCAAAACACTTCCATACCTGTGGACTCCAGGGTCAATTGCAGAAGTTTTTTTGGGTTGTTTCTAAAAATCGTCATAGAGAAAACTCTCAGATGTGATGTGATGTTTGGAATTCATTTAAATCTTCTTTTCTATAAGTTTCTATCAGTGTACAGGTTATTTTGTTTCATAGGATGTGAAGGTGGTGTTTTGGTATTTGGAATGTAAGGGAATGTTGTGAGACTTTTAATTAACACCTATTTTAAATAGAATTGTCGTTTTTATTTATAGAATTCATATTCTAATTTTAATCTAATGGGTCGATGCATGTTCCTGGATGGGGTAATCAGTTTCGGATTATGATGCATCAAAAGCTTCAAACATCACATTTCTATCTATAGGTCTTAGAGTGAAGTTGTTTTGTGGTCAGGAGACCGCTGGGAGTGTGGGGAGTTTTGGCTCAGTTCTTGTTCATTATGTTGTCAGATTGGGTGGTTTAAATGATCTTGTTTAATTTTTCATTTCCTTGGTTGGAAGGCCTATGTGGAAGAGTTTTGGTTGGCCTTTGTGGGAAAGGCCTGGTGTTGGATCATGTTGAATTTTCATTTGGTCAGTGGTGGTTAGTTGTTAATGGTGTGGAAACCCACCATGGATCTCATTGAGATTTCTCTTAAGAAGTTGTTGGATGATAGTTATTTTATAATGGTGGGGAGTCTATTCTAGTATTCCATAAAGTTTTTTTATCTTCTCTTCATTTTGGGTAAGCATTGGGATTCATGGGAGAAGGCCCAATGGTCTTGTTCTCTCCATGTGTCTGGATATTGTGGATTGGTTTTCCCGATTTTTATATGAGAAATTGTCTCAGTTTTTGTTTTATTTCAGGTAAGAGGCATAAGTTCTATTGGAAGTGGAAAATATGATCATAGTTCAATAGGTTGGGTCATGTTTTTTTTGGAATCATTAGTCATTGATCAATAAACAGGAATGTTTTGTGGATTTTTGGGGGTGGAAAGTGTTATTGGTTGGGAAAATTTTCAAACCCAGTTTTTCATCTCTATCATATGTTCCATTTTGTTGGGAGTCTCGGTCTTACACTCAATTTTTGGGTGTTATGGGGGTTAAATATTTAAGTGTTTATTTGTCTATTTTTTCTCATTGATGATATTCAGTTCTTTTGTGAGTTCTCAAAGAAAAATTGGTATTTTTGGCTTAGCAGTGGCCTACACATAGTTGGTGCACAGTTTGGTAGACCATGCGACCGCACCTATGTAATTGTTCATCATGTGTTGTTTTCGTACAAAACCTACCACACAGTCTACCAATATAAGGTGAAATATAGTGGGTTGGTAATGTAGTCAATTTTCTCTTGGGCAGTGGAAAATTCACAGTTTCCACACAGTTTTGTAAACTGTGTGGTCAAACTGTACGATTTGACCATATATTAAAATTATTAAAATTCTATGTTTTCCCCTTTTAAGATGTTAACCCAACACACAGCCTCCTCCCTTATGATGTCTCATTCGAACATAAGGGTATTTTACCCTTGCTCTATAATCCTCCACTCCTCCTTTATTGGTGTAGATATAAATATTCTTCAAGTTTGGGCTAGATTTCTCAAGGTAAATCCTCTCCTCTCTTATCCCTCTTCCTATTTCTTTCATTTTTTCTTGAGTTTATCTTATCTTATGGTCATTTAAACCTATGGTTTTTTTTATCAATTTATGTTTGTTTGTTTCTGTGTTTAGGGTTCCTCTTCATGGATCTTTTCTTTTGGAACCCTTGTGGGGTGATTTTTTGTGTGCATTATTGAAGTGTCAAGAATTTGAGGTATGTTTCCCATGAACTTGCAATTTTAATTTAAGATTCATTTGTTTGTTTTCATTCACAAATAAATTGACTATTAATTAGTGATATGTGATCCTTGAAATAATTATTTGGTGTGAAAAGTGGAGATTTATTCCTTACTTAATGTTAACTTGAATGGTTTTTTTTAGTGTTGCACACCATGTGTTCAATGAAATGTCTGGTTGGATTTTTTGAGTGATTTGTAGTATATAAAGCATGTTTTGGATCTGTTAATAAATATTTGTCTTGTAAAATTATGAACTTGGGTTTCTTGAAATATTTTCAAGTGGGGTTTTGTTTAAAATAAGTGTGTATTTGTCTTTTGAAATTAGTTTTACATGTGACGATGGATTGTGGCTCGTTTTCCATTTTAATAAAAAATGGATTTCATTTGTAAATGTGGTATGAGGTCCTTAAATGAATATTTTTTATAAACGGTTTTGAAATGGAATGTGGTGTGTTTGTACCCTTTGTAAATATGGTTTTTTCTATAAATAATGGTTTTTTAAATGAGAATAAGGATCATTTGACAGTTTTGTGAATTTTGTGATATTTTTTATTATGAAAACCTAAATTGGATGATTCTCCGTACTTGTTTATGTTTAATGGATGAGATGTACTCGCTGTGTAATCCTTTTGATCCATCATAATAATTTGGGATCCTTGGTATGGACTCCTTGAGATCTATTTTTTCTATGGAATGAGTTCAATCCTTGGAGTGGCTCTGGGTGATGCATGTTATTGAATTGTTATTATATATGCATGTGATTGGAAGCTATGTTGGAATATGTTGTATCACCCCTTTATAGATGAGACATGGGAACCATGAATAGTGAGATAATTTTCTTATAATTATTAATACACTAGATATATTATTCACTAGTCGGTGGCCCATACAAGGTGGATATATTAGGTTTATTTATATTGGATTTTCCACTTGGTATGTCCTTAGGAAGGGTGTCCAACAGTGTTAGGGTTTTTTTAATTCATCATGTGAGGAATGATTCTAGGGATGGGTCTCATGTATTATTATGTTATAGATTATTCAATATCTATAAAGTTCACCCATGTATATTGGAATTTATTTTCTTTCAATAATGATTGAGATACATGGTTACTATTGTATGTTTATTTCCATTTCCCACAATATATGATTATTAAAGGGATATCATGTATAGTACCTTCCTTTAAAAGTTATGTGATGGCTTCCAAACATTTACGGAAAAAAATTAAATTAAAATTGTTTTATATTCTCTTTTTACATTTCAAAAGGAAATAATCACTCTCCCACTTGAACATGATAATGTCTCACTATTGGAAACAGACCTGGTTTTGAAATGAAGTCAGGGAAATGGACCATAATTTGATTCAAAGTAAAATGTGTATAATATGTTACTTTTATATATTTTAGTTCAAACTTGAAGTTGATGTTTCTTTTATTTTAAAGGAATTTCATTATGAATAGATTTATTCAATCTTACCTACTGATTTTTAATTCTCACACCTATAGTTTCTTCTTGTTTTTATCCCTTGGTTTAGGTTTTGGCATTAGTTCGATCACTGTGGGTGATGGTTGGTCTTGGTATCGGAGTGTGACCATCAAGGTCACATGGAGATGTGTGGTCGTCATGTGTAGTTTAGTTTTATTGTTTAGTCATTTTACTTCTAGTTTTGTATAAAATATGTTCAGTTTAGTTATTTTTTGTCTTTTGGGATATTTTGTTCATCATTACACTGTTCAGATTATTTAATTATTTATTGTCAAAATCATTTCCCTTATGTACTCTGTTGATTCCTAACACTAGTTGGCAGCACGTGGGGATCGGGAATTCCCTTTAGGCTATGCCACAGATAGTCTCGAGTGACTGGTTCAGGGTTCACCTGGGTTAGTTCGTGACTGCATGAGCTAGTGGAAACTTGGGGGGGGGGATCTATGTTGTTTGGCTATTGAATAGGTAGGACCTATTAATTGGATGATGATTGTATAAAGAATACATATGTACTTTATATCGATGAATTAGGGAGGACCTCTTCTTGGATTGATGCTAGAGCAAGGAGGACCTCTGCTTGAGCTAAGAATGATGTGGAGAGTACCTTCAAATTAATGTTTCGTGACATGGGTTGGACCTCTATATTGGGAACCACATTCATAGGGAGGTCCTTTATGTTGTACATCGATAAGGAGGGGAGTACCTATGCTTTTATGGATGATGGGAACTTGGGGATGGCCTCAATTTTGAGTGTGAGAGTGGGAAAGAACTCTACTCTGACTAGCAATGGTATGCGGATGACCTTTTTACTGAATCTCATTATCATGGGTCAGACCATGACAGATACTGGTTGTTCCAAAGATTTAAAGAGTCAACACAACCTATCTGTGGGAAAACTAAGGTCTTGATTCCAATCGGTGAATGATTATTCTCTAATCAGTAGTTGTAGGGATCCAGCAAAGTGCACTAGGGGTGGTAGGATCCACTGGAGCTGTGGAATATGATTCCCTCTAATGAAAATCCTCCTAATATTGGGCATGATGTTGGCATAGGGTCAGTTGGACCAGGTCTTGTAGAGTAAGGGAATAGTCAACCTGTTCCACAGCTTAAAAGACCGGTCTTTTATGGTATTGACATAGCCGGGTGGGAACCATCCTAGGAAACTCCCATGAGTTTTTCATTATCGAGATGACCCATACATCCACTAGATCCATAATATAGGGGAGAAAGTTGAATAATCACTCTAGGGAATGTCCCTTGAAGTGGTTCATCATTGGAGTGGGAAGGAGAGGCTCCCTTCACAGCCCTTGGTGTGATATTGTAGACGAGGCATAGAAGGTTCCAAGTCCTAGTGAGACATATCCCTCATGGGAATGACTCCCTCCTACTCGTACTGTAATATGAGGTTGTCCATCACCCTCCTATGGATTATTTTAGATAGTGACATGGGGTGTGTTTGACCAGTAGCTGATAGCATAATGGATGTCGTGGAGGAGGTGTGGTTATGTGGGGTTGTCGCATTGGCATTTCTCCTAACCCCTCATCGGTGGGCATTGGGTGAAAGGTTTCTTGTAGCTCGGGTCCTGTAAAGTAATAAGATTCATCTATCAATAAAAATACTAGGAAATTAATGTCCAATTCCTAATTATCATCCAATCTTATAGGGTTGGAGAGAGAGATCAATGATGGTGATGTCACAGACCATAATTCCCTACGTTCAACTACCCTAATTTCTGGTGAGTTTCATATCGAGCCCAATATTTTCTTAGTGGGTCTTGGAACCGGATAGCTAGATCTGATGAAATTATCATATATTAAATTTATGATAAATATTTTTAATACCCATGGTTAAAGGAGAAAAGCTTCATATTGGGTTCACCATTTCTCTTTCTGATGCTTTCATCGAGGCATGTCACCTTTCATTTCGTCACTCGATACATGTGTTGTTGCCCTACATTCCAAATTTCCAAAGGTGGGTACTGGTCATCACATTCTCAGAGATGTCTAATCATTGATCGAAATGGGATTATGGAATGTCAGTTCCTACTTCAATGGATTCCTCATTAGAACTCATCACCTAGTCTGAGTCTCCCTCATATATTAATACATGTTTGGGAAACTCATTCCCAGGGCAACCACTTTGTGGATGCTAGTTAATTACACTAATTCTATCTAGAAATTCTAAGGTGTCTTGATAGGGAAGAACCCTTCAGTTAGGAGAGTAGTCACACTAGGAATTGATGGCATGTCTAGACTCTAGATCATTGGTCACATGTAATCTTCCTCATAGAAGGGAATCTAAAAGAGGCATCTCTGGCACAAAAACCCAAGGAATCCCATGTTGATCATGGTGTATCTGATTCCAAAGGAAGATATTGTAAGTTTCTCATCATACATCCTTTATTTAACATGAGGTAATAGTGATATAGGATGTGATTTTAATCAATTGTGAAGATGAATTGAAACTGAGCATAACTCGCCATGGAGGAAGGTCAAAGTGGTGCATCACTAGGAGAGAGCACCTAGAAGGTTTTTTTATGGATGGATCAGAATATATATAGAGGCATACCCAAGGTTTGTGTCCCATTAAGGGAATATTTCATGCCATGAATGTTGATATGGAAACATCAGAAGCTGGATCATGGAAGTAAGCCCCTAGAAGGGGGTATCAAGGTTTACCAATGGTCAGGATTGAACCTCATAGAGGTATCCTATGTACTCTAATTAGAAGATATTTATCGAAACCTACATAGTTTGATGGATGGAATGAGTATTATACATGAGATATTCCTGGGGTTCTACTAGGAGCAGCGATGATGTGGATGGGGCTTACGTATAGGAACGACCCAGGTGGATGGCATGATCTAACCAGGATGTGGTAAACCAGTTAAAAAAATTATGATGTGGATGAATTGGATGGGATGAATAGAATGGATGAAGTGTTTGGAGGTGTTGGATTTGACCTCATGGAGTCTTCCTTTGTAACCTAGTTGGGTTGGGAATTAAATCCCACATTGTTCCAGAAAGGTAGTGTGATTGGGGCTTACGCGTGGAAGCTGAACATTTGAAAGGACATGGTTGGGGATTATGCATGGAAGTTTCCAAGGTAGAAATTGGGTTCCAAAGTCATTGAAAACCTCTAAGACCATGTGATTCATGCTCAGTGTGAGAAAAAAGAAGAATAAGTTAACCTGATAGTCGTGTCATGAATGATGCACTATGGAGAGATGGTGCAGGGATTACGTATGGAAGATACCCAAGGTCGATAACATTCTACATGAGGAGGATTTCATTCCATGTGAGTGGGGATCAAGCATGTAAGTGTACCATTTTTAAAAATATCAAGGTGATAGGGATGGGGTTTTGAGATCACAGGATGTTTAAATGGTTCCCAATTACAATCCCCTCTCTGAGCCTTGTACCTGGTGGGGTGAAAGGAGGACAACAAGGTATTGCCTCTTACAAGAAAGTCTAGGAGAGTAATCTAGGATGGATAACTAAGAGGATATAATTCTCTATGTTGGGGTTGTGGAGGATTTAATTCCATGTGAGGAGTATCTCATTCCATGTGACTTGTACATGGGACATCATACATTTTATGCATAGGGAGTGGCCATAGTTTAACATAATGTATTAGGGATGTTTGGTGCTAGGTAGTTTTACATCATGTAGTTCAGATGAGGGGGACTCACTCATAACCCCTTGGGATTACATAACCATCACACATACACCCTTGGGAGGGGAATTTCTTTGGAAATTCTAGGAGTTAACAGTGTGGAGGAATGATCACTCATGAGGTCCATGTTATAGTGTCTATGTTAAAAAGAAAGATGAATTGGTGTACCTGTAATAAAAAGAAATCGGTAGACAAGAATATCATTCCACACTTTAAGTGGAGTTATCCACATGATTAGATAGAATATGTCACATCAAAACCTGAAGTGTAGCTGAACTAATCCAAGATGGGTGTGGAACTACTGGAACTCAACCTTCATGGAGAGGTATCAGTAGAAGGGAGGAAATATAGAGAGGAAAATGAGAAGGATTTTTCATAGAATGGGGCATCACTAAGAGGTGATTTGTGAGGACCACATGATACTCAATGTTCAGGGTCTTCGTGAAGGATTGGGTTTCATGACACATGGTGAACCTGCCTTGGAATAAAGTGAGGATTTGGTAAAGGAGTGCTTCTTGAAGGCTTAATGGTCCATAAATCCTCAAGTACCCCATAGGGCCTTATTCTTCCTTGAAGGGCGCAGGTATTCAAAAAATCCGTACCCACATTAGGTAGAGGATGTTAAGAACCAGGTAGCGAGGGTTTCATGATGCTCTATTACCTTGAATGATTCATTTTCTATTTGGTTCATGCTGCTTACGTTCTTTCTGATTTGGGAGATCATAAGTTAAAAGGTCGGGATAGCCATCCCTTTAAGGAGGAATGGGCCTGGTATTTATAAGAAAAGAGGTGTTGTGATACTAGGAGGCACACTATGAAGAAAATGAGTTCTCCTTGAATGGATATTTCACTATTGAAATCGTGAAGCCATCTGCCAGCATTCATCGGGGGCATGAAGCTTCATCAGAGTTACAGAGAGTTTGTTCATGGCCTCACGTGTTAATAGTGGGGAAGGGATATTTTTGAAAGGGATTCATGAGGTTGGCCCTTAGATTATTTTTTGGGTCTATTTGAGTTTGGATTCACTTCCAAATGGTTGTGGCCTATTTTACTAGTCCCATGTAATGTATTTTGGTGCTGACACATGGGAAAACCAACCCTTAAACATTCTTCCCATTTCATCTACCAAGGTATTTGTCTCATCGTCATTTTCACTAGAACCCCTTGAATCCATTGAACACCTTGTGTCTTGTATAGAGGTTATCAAGGGACGAAATACACTAGTGAATCAAAAGTGAAATTTTTACAATAATTAGTTGGATTCCACCACTCCTCTACCCATTTTAGGGAACCCTAATTTCCCCATCTTCAATGGAATGTGTGGCATAGAGCGGTACCTAACATATATTATATCCTGGTGTGGCCTTATGATGGTAATATTAAAGTAATAATAAATATAAATACTCAACTGATTTTTATAAAATCTATAAGGATGATAATTTTTCTAGTATATCAATTTTACAAAAGTCTCTATTTATAGATGAGATTATCTATGTTAATAGTTCCCTTACCAGTTCATCTTGATTCTAAAGAAAAATAACATCCTTGAACTATCGAATTTCAAGAAATGGAAAAAGGATATGGTTAAAGACATTATTTCATGATGGAAGGGACTAACTTATTCACCCATTATGTATCTTCTTCAAGATTAACTATTAGATATCTACATCAAGAATATTCATGATGAACTACATATATCATTGATTCCACTAAAATTATCTAGTGGCTATTAAAAGTTTGTAGTCATAGAAAAATTCCCAGAGGGTTTTTTCTGATGGTGTAAGGAGAAGTATTATCTAATTCCATCATTACATGTAATGAATCATGTTAAGGAATAGGCTACAACTTTCACACTTAAACTAGTAAAAATTCATACCCCATAAACCAAGACCATGAAATATTATGTGTCACATATTCCTAAATGAAAATAAAAGAAACATCATCCTCATTTAGAAAGAGGAAAGTTAAAAGGTTTCCATAATTTTTGGATTATTATAATAAATATTCTTCCTTCTTGAAAGGACGTGTTCTATAGTATTTCATTTCATCCATGGAAAACAACCTTCTATAGTTTCCCAATCCTAGATAACCCATTGAGGTCAATCTAAGGGATTGTCCCAATTACATTCCCTTCCACTAAATGCTAGGAAATAATATCTAATAATATTTATTTGTAAAGGATATACGTCAAAATATGTTTCATTCTACGAAGGTAAATTTTGGAAAATCCTCAGTATAAGTGATTCAAAATAACATGTGTCCTATCAAAATAAGAAGAAAAGTGGTAGTAAATATTAACTACTAAAAAATAGGTCTTTAACAGTGCTAAAAATGGCATTTATTAGTTCTAGAGTAGAACTGACTATTAGGGAAAGATTAAAATTCAGGTTCTTTTATCAGTGATTTTTCAAGCACTGATAAAGGACCATTTATCAGCGCTTCTATAAGAACTGATAAATGATCACTTTTTCAGCACAGATAAAAGTGTTGATAAAGGGGAATACTATAGTGTGCTATAACAGCACCCCATAACACAAAAAACTCAATTAAATCAGAAAAAAAGTATGAATAAATAATTTAAATGAAGATAAAACCATCTAAGCATGTTTTTTCCATTTTGGTGATGTAATGCACGTTTTAAACTAAAATGATACATATATATTGAAAAAAATCAGAGTCATAATAGTCACACTGTGTGTCAGATTGAGGTGTGGTTGATAAAAACACATCTAAAATGACTTATAGATCATTTTTCTAAAGTATCACAATAATCTGAATTTGGTTAATCAGTTTTGAGTATATTTCTTGTCTTTTTTACTAAAATGTCATTTTAAACTGGAAACACATAGTTTGACTCATACCGGTCATATCGTCTATTGATTTGACATGATACAGATTCCCACATGTCACAAATTAATTAGGAATCATTTTCTTAAATTATAAAGACAATCTGAGTGTGTTTTATTAGTTTTCAAGGACTGAAACTTTTTGAACTAAAACGCTTATTTTAAACTCATAATGAACAAATTAAGTTATACAGAACGCATATTGAATTGTATTGAGGTGAAGATGATTCCTACACATAACACATTATTCATGTAATTTTTTCCTAAAGTATCAAAACAATCTGAATGCAGTTGTTGGGTTTTGAGTAGGTGAGTTATCCTTTTTACAAACCTTGTTGTCAATTTTAAATAAAAAGATGCACTTTGAGTCATATTGGTCACACCATGAATCTGATTGAGGTGAGGATAATTATTACACATCGCAAATGGATTATGGATCATTTTCATAAAGTAACCAAACAATTCGAATGCATTTACTAGGTTTTGAGTATGTCACTTGTCTTTTTTACTAAAATTTCATTTTAATCTAGAAACACGCACTTTGACTCATAATGATCACATTGCGTATCGGTTTGATTTGAGACTAATTTATATGAGCCAAAAATGACTTGTCAATAAATTTTCTAAATTAATAAGAAAATATGAGTGTGTTTTCTCAGTTTTTAGTAAGTGATATGTTTTGAACTAAACTGTCAATTTTAAACTAATAAGAGACACATTGAGTCATACCAGGCACACCGTGCATCAGATTGAGGTGAGGCTAATTCCTACATGTCAAAAATGACTTATGTATTGTTCCCATAAAGTATCAAAACTATATTAATGTTTTTTCTCAGTTTTGACTAGGGCATTTTTCTTTTTTATTAAAATTATTGTGGTTCTTAAATAAAAATAAGAACTTTGAGTCATACCGGTCTCATCATGTGTTAGATTTAGGTACGGCTGATTCCTACACATCTCAAATTAATTATGAATCATTTTACTAATGAATCATAAAAATATTAATTATTTTTCATGGGTTTGAGTACATCACTTGTTTTCTTACTAAATTGACATTTTAAATGGGAAACATGCACTTTGAACTATACTGATCACATCATTTATCAGTTTAATGTCAGAATTATTCATACACATCACAAAGGACTAATGAATCAATTTACTAAATTATCAATAAAATTAACGAATTTTTTCTTTTTTTTTCAGTGAGTGAATTTGTTTGAACTGAACTATCAATTTTAAACTGATAACCGACACATTAAGTCATAGCGGTCACACCGTGCGTCGAATTGATGTGTGGATGATTCCTATATGTATCAAATGAATTATGGATCATTTCCATAAGTGTAAAAGAAGATCACGACTCCATAGAAATCTTTTTTCAATTATAGAAAACCCTATAATATTTTTTAATAATAAAAACCTATTAAAAACCATGTTTTATCAAAAAACATTATAAAAAATCCTCAACCAGTTATTTAATTAAAGTTTTATTCGGATATTTATAAATAAATTCAACGATAAAAATGAAATTAATTCATCATTAAATATGCATTCACATCAGATAAAATAAATTAATTTTAGTAACATACACTCGTTAGTTGAAATTACACTATAGAATCCAAAGACCCTCAGGTTTTTCAACACTATAGTTGTATATTCTGGTTCTTCCCTATCCACCCTCTCCATTTCATTTCCTCCCTTCACTCTATAATTTCTCTATATGTTTGGAGGGTTACTCTAGAAGGAGTTGGTGGTAATAGAGGCATTGAGTTAATAACTAGTTTCAATGGTGTAATTCTCACAAATGGGAGTCATTTCCCATGTTAGAGAACAAAATGAAGTATAATTTTCATCCTCATCAACTCAACTTCTGAACAATTATCGTTACATTTTTTTATTTGACACACATCCTCCATCTCTTGTGTACATGACCCTATGTTGCTTAAAATACTCTAAGAAATGGCCATCCATGGGATTACTAATGCTAAATGTTGTAAATGAAACATAAAAGAGATGGGGGATAAGTCTCAAGAAAACAAAATGCAATAATAATTGTTTAGTATATGAAGTTGATGAGGATGACAATTGAGATTCATTGTGTTCTCTAAAAGGGGAAATTCCTCCCATTTGTGAGAATTACACCATTGGCACTAGTTATTATGTTGACACCTCCATTTCCACCAACTCCTTCCAGATAAAATCTCCACAGAACTAGACAAACAATAGAGTGAAGCGTGAGAAAGAAATAGTGAGGTTAGAGACAGAAGAATTAGAATACACAACTGTTGTGATATGTAGCTCAAGGGTCTTCCATTGCTACATTTTCATTTTAACTAATCGTATGTTTCTGAAATTAATTTATTTTATTTGATGTGGAGGAAGATTTAATTATGAATTAAATTCATTTTTCTCCTCAAATTTATCCATAAGGATTTTAAAAAAACATTAATAAAATAATAGGTTGAGAATTTTTATATTTTTTTGATAAATTCTTTTTAATATGTTTTATTTTATTAAAAAATGATTGGGTTTTATATGATTGGAAAAAGAGTTCGATTGAGGTGTGTACTTCGTTCACACTTACCTTATCAGCAATAAACCTGAACGGGGTCCACGCCTTCCACTATCAAAAATTATAAAATGGAGGTCACTCCTCATTCGATACATAGATAAATAAAGTGAATCTACCTAAATATTATATATATATATATATATATGTTATATATATATATATATGTTATATATATATATATATCTGTGTGTGTATTATATTAGTAACTTTATTTAAATATAATTATATATTTGTATATTATATATCATATTTAAATTTATTTAAATATACTATATATTATTCATTGTATATATATATAATACTATTTTTTCTAATGATAATAAAAAAATACTATTAATAATTATATTTTAATTTTATTAATTGTAAATAATTATCATTTTTGGTTATTGTATATAAAATATTATAATTTAAATTTTGGAATGTTTAATTATTTCAAAATATATATATATAGTTACCTAATTTTTTAATTTTAAAAATAGCATGAGTTTAAAATATTTTATTTGTTATTTAAGTATAAATTATATTACAGTAAATTAAATGGATATATAGACCTAAAATGTATATACAGACCCAAAATTATGAATACCTAAAAATAATTTTTAATATATAGAATTTGATAACTTCTATTCTATTTTTTGGAACAAATGATGTAGATACATAAGGATTCTAGGGAGGCCATATAATACACATTGATCCATCCTTGAGATTCTATGGAGTTCCATAAAGAGGTTGGAATAAATCTATAATAAACATCAATAAGATATATCATAAACAAATTAGAAAAACACACCAACCCTTTCAATGTTTATCCCATACGCATTTAAACACACACATATATATCATGGAATTTATAATACACATAATTCTAAAAAGATCGCAATTAAAAATATTTTTTAATGAAAATATATATAATCCCTTCCTAATTTGGAAATCCAAAACCATAATTTGTGAATATATAATTATAATATAACCCTTACATTATATCTTCTGAAAATACATATAAATAGATAGAAAGATATATATATATATATATATTTATATTTATAAAATTAACTTAAATTGATAAAAATATATATAACCCTTATAATAGAATATCACAACATAGTATAATAAATATGACACCATACTAATTTTGAAAATAGAGAGAAATTAAAAATAAATAAATATGGTATCACCCATACTAAGATTTATCTTAAAACATAATATCACAATTCTGAGTAAATCAAATTTTAAGTAAAAAAAATTATATCAGAATAATAAAATAGAATTTAAATTAATAAATTAACTTACATGAATTGCCTAAAATTAGCTTATGTTGCTACTTCATACCATCATCAGGCCGAGAATTGGTTTTCTAAATCAGTTTTCTTAGAACCTACAATAGAAATTGACTTAAAACATCTAATAAATATGGGTTATAGATGTAGAAAATGAATTAAATTGATTAAAAATTACAATTTAAAATGAACAAAATAGGATATCCAAAAGAGTAGTATAGAATACAATGGATCATAAAAAAGAAAAATAGTATACAACAACCAGATCCCAAATACAAGAAGAAAATTGGAACCTACAAATGAAAATCAGAAACCCTCATTTCTATTTCTCAAAATGACAACTATAAAAATAAAATCAGAACCTTACTAGGAAAACATAGGAATACCTTGCAAGGTTGAAGAAAATTTGAGACCCTCAGATCTAGATATCAACGACATCTTCAGAAACCCTAACTGCAACTGAACATCGGATGTTAGATGATGATAGTACAACTACAGGCAGTGGGTTTGTGTGATTCGAGTGGGTTTGTGTAATTCGATCTTCAATTCACTGAGGAGGAGCACCGATAATGGGTGGCTTCCATGGAAAGTTTTGGATATTGGGATGGGTTCGCAACAGGTTAGTTTTTTTAATTGGATTGGGACACTTTTATCAGTTCTTTTTTAAAATTAATGATAAATATTCCTTTTATCATCACTTATTATTTAAGAATTGATAAAGTTAGGTCTTTATAAGTACTAAAAAAAGCACTGATAAATATGACTTTTATCAGTTCTTTTGTTTGCACTCATAAAGCCTCATATTAGTGCCTATTACTTAAGGAGTGATAAAGGATTTATAATTATAATTATAATTAAAAAAATTTGTATATATATATATAATCAATATATATAAATATAAATATAGTAAATATATTCCTTATTTAAATATATTTATTATAATTTTATAATTAATTATTTATATAATTATTTATTTATAGTTATATTTATATTTTTAAAATCCAATATTTATATCATTATATATGTTTATATAAATATATATATATATATATATATTAAATATATATAAATATAAATATAGTAAATATATTCATTATTTAACTAAATTTATTATAAATTTAATAATTATTTAATTATATATAATTATTTAATTATAATTATATAAATACTTTTAAAAAATATTTATTTATAATTATAATTATATAATTATATATATATAGTATGAATATTTTTAAATATATTTATTTATAAATATTTTTTTATTAATATATTTTTACAAATATTTTTGTAACATTATTAATGAATATCTAATTTTAAATGCATGCGTGTAAAAAATGAGTGAAATTGAATAAATTAAAAAAATTACAACTTAATAATATTGAGAAAATGGATAAGTATTGTGTGAGTACATTATATATAATAATTCAATAATTACATATATGTGAAAACAATATTAAAAACATTTGATCTAGGTTAAATTAAAAAATCAAGTGACATTCAATTTTATGTCCATTACTCTATGAAATTAGTCAAAATTTGGAATTCATATTAATTTCTAATTACAAACCATTATTCACCAAATATAGTTCATAAATATTTCATAATATATAAATCATATTTATATACATTAATATATATATATATATAAATATATACAATTTATTATCATTATCAATAATCTTCTTATTAAAAAAAGTTTCATATTTTTCTCAATTTACTTATTGTTAATTTTAATTTGTTTAATTATTATTTTATATATATATATTTAATACATACTCTTTATTAGTATTTATAATTTATATATTGTATAATCAATTTATTAATTTTTACAATTATTATTTAATTAATAAAATTTGTAATATTTTTTTAACAAAATCATTTTTTATTTTTTATTTATATAATTATTTAATTTTGTTTATCTACACAATTACTAGTGCTAAAACGCTGATAAAGGTCACCTTTATGGGAACCAAAAATATAGTGCAGCTAAATGTTTAAATTTATAAGTGCTTTCTTTAGCACTGATAATGATGTCATTTATCAGTTCTTTTTTATATCACAGATAAATACAAGTACTATTAAATACTAGTTTTGTAATAGTTATTATACATAGATGTGAAAAAGTTTGATGAATGGATGGAAATGAAATCATTCAGTATGGTGCACACCATATATAGGTCTCAACTTAATCATCTTGTTATTACTTTAACAACCCATGCAGTCGCTGAGGTGACACTATAACATTGAATAGTTTATAAATAATATTTGTTTTCTAAATGAATGTGTGTTATATTATATTTTATATTATTATACACTTACAACACATTAAAAAAATTACAACACTTTATTTAATTAATGGATATTGTTACATTAGTCAATAATTAAACCAATTAAAATGCCAAATATTATAATGGGACAAATAATTATAAAATAGAAAAAATAGAATAGGATATTTTGGAACATACATATATGTTAGACTTATTTCTTCCATAAACAACACTATAGAAAATAAAAAAAAATTATTAAAATAATCAAACAAAATAGAAATGGAAAATATATAACCGTAGGTTTAATTTTATCTAATTATGTATGAATTAAATAATTTTATTTTATAGAAGTTAATATGACCATTGGAGTATTAAAGTTATCGTTGGAAAAGTAATATGAACCTTAGGAATATTAACGTGATAGTTAGAAGTAGTAACCTAACCATTAATAAAGTAAATTAACCTCAAAATTGGAATCCTTCATATAAATAATATGTATCGTGGGTAATTTATCAAAATATAATTATTAAAATTCTATAAAATATATTCCAATATTAAGAACTCAAAGATACTATAAGTACATATTTAATAAATTATACTTTAATGTATTTTCTATAAATTATTATTTTTATGTTAATAAATAAAATTAACTATATTATATAATTATTTTAATAAAATGAATTTCATTTTTATAATAAGTTCCATGAAAATTTACAAGTATTAATTTTTGATAATTTATATGAAACATCCATTTTTACAAAAAAAGTGAAAAATTGGTTTTTCTAATACCCCATGTTTTATGACATAATAATGATACGTTAATGACTTAATAATAATTAAATAGATTATCACAACCCAAAATCAATTTAATAATATAAATGGGTCATTTCCAAAAAAAATAATTTCAAAATAGAAAAACTATTTTCCAAATTCTAAAAGTCATAAGTGTCCATTTAATTAACATTTTTCCATTTTTTGTCCTTTACGTTTGATTAAATGAATAAATTCAAATAATAATGTGTTTTAAAGTCCTAAAATCATGTAATTTTATTCAAATATATTTCTTCAAGTCAAAAATATTACTTTTTAAATTTTTACCTTGGTTATAATAATTTATTCAATATTATAACATAAAATACCCCTCTCCTCAAGTATAAATACCCCTCTCCATCCCTTTAGAAACCCACATCACTTACAGTTACCAAATGAAAATCTCTAAAAAATACCATATATTAAGCACCTTATAATTATTTATGATGTTTTAGAGTAAACAAACTCCAACAGTTCAAGAATTTTAGGGTCGTAGAAATGAAGCAATGCTGAGAAGAGGGTAAGGTTTCACCATCTTTTCTTCTCATTTTCCTCTTCCCTTCATATTTTTATTTATTAATTTCAAAACCAAATCATGTAAGTATAATTAAATATTATTCCAACATTATATTATTTATTTTATCCTAATTTAATGATTATATTTGTAAAAATTTTATATGTCAATATTCTCTTTTCTCCTCTTTTTTTTAATGTCCTGTCAGCGGTCGGTTAACCACCATTGAGGACATTGTAAACTCTCTTCTTATCACCACTATAACTTATGGTTAGTATGAATTATTTAAAATATATAATTATATAATTAAATTTTCTATAATCTTATTGAGTTAATTTTACTTATGTATAAATGACCTAGAATAAAAATAGAAAAATCAAAATAAGAAGAGATAATTTAATAAAAACATGACATCAAAATAATTCACATTTAAAAAAGTGTACTATAAAATCGAATCGAATAATTATAATAAATCAATATTTACATAAATTAATATAACTAAATTCTAGTTTCATGTATTAAAAAAATAATTTTATTATATAGGATCAGTAAAAGAGACAAAACATATTGGTGTTTAAGCGAAGGGGATTCTCAAACCCAACTCTTTATTTTTGGGTTATCTTCTATTTCACATTATTTTCATTATTTATGTTACTATAATGTCCTTAAAATGGCCTTAAACTAATATTTATCTTTTATTTATAGGTATATACAAGTTTATACCATTTCAAAATGATTTCTAACCAATCACAATGATTTTTGAAAAAACACTATTTTTTCAAAAAATCTCTTTATATCAACTTGATATGTTTCTTCTTCAAATAAAAATTATATTTTATGATAATGTATGATTTACCATGTTAAATTAGTATCCCTAATATTTATTCATGAAATTATTCTTTACAAAACATTTATGAAGTCGATTCTTATCCATGGGTTTATTTCATGACTATAGATGTCATATGTTCCCTATCTATATGGACTACAACATTATGAGATGTTTTATGTGATGGGTGGTTGAATAATTATATAGACCTAAAATTCATTATTTAATGATATATATCTCATGATATTATTTTCATTATTCATGAGAATGATTCTCTATTTTTTAAAAATTATGAGGTTACAATTTATACAAATATGTTTGATGGGAATCCTTTCAAAGGCCACTCAGGAATAGAATTTTTGAACCCAAGTAAAATGTGGTAATAGTGGGACTCGGTTTTTTCTCTAGAGATGATAGTTTTCTAGGTGTGTTTTAATTTTTTTCTCAGGTTCAATTGGTGAAAATATAGATGAAATTAAAATCGGGTTGGTTTTTTAATTCAATTTTAAAAGAAGTGTCTTAACCACTGATATCAATTTACCATCCTTATTAAATCCTTATACCAATTATTAATATCTTAATTTATCTCTAATAAATATAAATATTAATCAATTACCCTGACTTTGAATTTTGTTTTAACTGAAGGGATGTAATTATCACGGAAACCTCCAATCTTCCCTTGCCTAGTAATCGAAGATCTCTAATAACCCTTAAGTCAAACCACTCTTCACAATCATAAGAAATGGATAGGAAATGAGTTTATTGTGTGTGAAATCTAGTAAACAAGTGAATATGAATTCAAATTGTATGAAATAAAATATATTAATTTTGATACACATATGATGAATCCCATTATAAAATCATAATAGATTAAATAGATAAGATGAATACTTCATTAATAGATAGATAATGAGAACCTCCTTATCTCAACTACTATGGCCTTAGTGTGCCACCATCACAGTTATTACGAAAAATAAATTATAAAAAATTATAAAAAATAAGCCCCAACAAGTTATGGAGAAAGCATCCTTTGAGACTGAGTGAGAGACTCAGCATTAGTTAATAGTTATTTATTGATAGAAAATGCTCATAGATCCTTGGGGTATTTGAAATTCTACACAAAAGCAGTATATAATTCTTCTACTTCATTAGTAATTTTCCTTAGTTTCAATGTTAAGTAGTTCCTTCTTCTTTATTGGATGATCGAAACTTGTCCAAAATTGAAGATTTGGATTAGTTAGTCACAGATTATTTTACTTCACTTATTTTTGGAAAAAATCTTCCAATCATCTAGTTCTATTAAAAATTTGAGAAGAATTAGAACTGTTATGGTTTGGTGCTTTTAATTTATAATGGGTAACCATTCTATGTTTGGTTTGATTTTCAGTAATGCACTTGTCAATTAAATATTTATTCTTCCATGTGGGCTTGAAAATATTTGGTCCTATACTTAGACATGTGAATGTATGTCACTAATTTTGGATTTTCATTGTTAGAAATAGTCTTGTAAAATGAAACTCAAAATTATTTTAATAAAAATAGTCTCCATTGTTCCATTACTGATTCACTTCAATGAATAAATTATAGCTTAATGTTGAAGTGAGTCTGTGGATGGGTTTTTGTGTTAAAATATTGAGGCAATGGTCAATGAATTTTCTTAGGTTCATTCCTACTGGTAATTAGTGATGCACATAAAGAACTTCAATGGAAAAATTGTATTTTCATCATCTCTACCTTTCCATATTATAGGAAATCACTTGCGAATTATATTAATAAATATGTGTGCATTTCTTCCAGGGAACCTAGTTGGTGAGTTGAGGTCAAGTGAGGTCCCCGTTGTCTTCAATATTCACAAGGAAAAATAATGAAAAAAAATTATATATTATTTTTTTATTCAGCTAAATCCAATCTCACATCTTGTATGGATCAAGTTCTTCATCCAAATGCTATAATGATTATAATAAATGTGTTTCATATTTAATACTCATCTACTCTTGAGTTTCATTAGATTTTTGTAGATTTTATCTGGTCACCAGCCTTATGATATTCTAATTCAAGATCAGTCTTGTGATTTTAATAGGGGAAAGATATTTAGATTGGTTACATGTCTTATAGTTCTTTATATCTAACAATGGTCAGGGTTTGGATTTTAATTCTCTGTCATCAGGTGTAGCTTCAATAAGTGGAAGTATTAGTCTAAATAAGTTTTGACATTAGGTTCTTCTTCTTTGGTAAAACGGGATTAGATGTGGCGATGGTAGTAGGTGATAGTTTCATACTCTTTTATGAGAATAGTAATATTTAGATCTAGTTTGGGTAGTGATGTTGATAAATGATAAGGTTTGGGCTTCAATCTTAGTCGATGGATTCTTCTCAACTCTTGATTGGTTGGGACATATTGGCATGTATTGGTTGTTCTTTAATTTTAATAAAGATGTATCAATGATATATTTCATCGACATGCTTAGTTTTGTGAATTTCCTCATGGGGTAGATTTAGTTTTCATTGGCCTATATGGTCACATGGTTACAGAATATTGAAGGTGATGGTGCAATTGATTTTTGGTCGAACGTGTGGTAGATTTTGGATGAGGGGAGGCATGTGGTATGTTATGAAACATGTGGTAGATTTTGGATGTGGTAGGTTATCCAAGGTCAATTAAGTGATCACATAGAGGATGTTTCTGGTAACATGATATGCGGTTGGATGAATTTTAGTAGTGGACCATGGTCACTTCCTGATTGACTTGTGGAACCATGATTTACAGTATATTAAGCTAATTTGAAGGGGAGTTGGGGGTATGGTCACTAGTAAGGTGACCACGAGATAACTTGTGATAAATTCATTTGAGGGTTCCATTTTCACATTTGTTCACTTGGTAAGGGCTTCTTCAAGTCAGTTAAGTGATTGAGTAATGCACAGTCACATCAATTTAAACATGTGGTCACTTCAACCCTTTTAACTTTTTTCTGACAAAAAAATATTCAATTCACAATTAATCATTTTTTAGTGTAGGTTTTTTTCAATCAAATTTAGTTAAATAAAATATAATATTCAATTCCCTAAATTTAAATCAAAAATTAAATCAAAATTCCTTTAAAATTCAATCTTTTTCCCAAGTCTCAATTAATTTAAAATTATCAAATATCATTTTCAATTAACCAATTTTATCATATTTCAAAAAAACATAATGAATTTTTAGTGAATAATTTTAAAACATATTTATATGTCCAGAGTGATATTTCACAATTATAATTTAAATTTATAGATTTCTATCAAATTCAAATATTAATACAACAATTAGAACTCAAAATTAAATCCATTTAAGAATGTTAGTTCCATATTTAGATTAAATATATTAAATTTCAAAATAAAAAATAATACTTATCTTAGCTTTTGAATTCATAAATTTAATAAATCAATAAAAAAAATTCAATCCAAATTTCAATAATATCCAAAATTTAAAATGTGTCAAAAAAATGATTTAATTACCCAATTTTTTAATTAATAATAGAGTTTATTATCAACAAAAAATTGAAATTTCCAATATTTTGCCTCACATCACTCACCCACACTTGAAAAATTAATCTTCCAAAAAAAATTATCATATAATTAAAATAAGATGACTGGTTTTTCCAAACATCAAATATACAATCAGAAAATTGAAATAATTCAATGAATTATTTCCCTTAAATGGTCATGCCTCCTGTGTGACTTTCACATAATCTTTTACTTCAATTTAGATTCAGTTTCTAGTTCCATGTGAAATTTAATATATTTTAGTAGAATTAAGATTTTAACAAGTATCATTTCAATTAATCCCTTATTTCTAATATTCTTAAACAAAATTTTATTTTCACACTTCCTTGATACATTTTAAATGGAACTATTTTAGGTCAGTTTTCCCCTTCTTCATCTAGGTTCGATATTCTCCTCACAAGAATGAATTTATTTTTAAAAAATTGAAACTATGTTATTTTGAAAAAAATTCCCATCCATTTATGTTTATATCATTATGTAAATGAAATTATTTGAATATATAAAGAGGACTTAAACTAACACACTCAGTGTAATTGTCTTAGATATTCATTTTCAAATCCAAATTTCCCAATTTTATCCTAGTTCAATGGATGTATATGAATTTATTTTATAAAATATCCTTGAGGTGTTATTGAACTACAGAGGATAGGTTACTCAAGATTAAATTCAAAATTCCAATGAATACATGTTATAATTTTTATTCTCTAATGATATTTTTAGTTTTCACTTCATTTTCCTAGTCTCCACACATAATTTCCATAAAAATAGAGGTTATGTTCACTCAATAATCATTTGCATTCAGTAATTTGGAATCAATGTACTCCTCAAATCTAGCATGTCATATTAATTAGGCTTAACACTATTTCACTTCAATTTTCTTGTCTCTTATTTTTTTATCTATTTACACTACAAAAATATAAAAATATAAATCATTAAAAAATATATAAATATTCATAAAATAGATTTGTTTTTTGTGTTTTATTTAAAATATATGAACTAAATTTAAAATAGAAAAGGGTATTTATATCCTAAACTACATTTTCCCCCCTCCAGTACACTTTTCACAGACACCATTATATTTAATTACATCATGCATTTTTTCCTCAAAAGTGTGAATTAAATAATTATTATCCAAAAATAGTGTTGAATAAAGATGAATCCTATAATTTCTTCATATTATGGTTTACTGAAGGATTTTGGACCCCTCCACTATCTCTTTTCATGGATCTTCATAAAAATGATTCATCTTACAGTCTGTCAACTTAAATGGGCTCTAAGATTCAGATACACTAATTTCAAATGCCCCAAATGGAAAAATATATGTCACTATATAAGTTCAAGTACACCTGGAATTATTTTCACGAGGAATCATATCCCTTTTAAAAGTATACTAACACATTGTCTCATACTTGAAAGAATATCTTCTATATTTGATTATTAATGGGGGAACTTTCCTTTTTTTTATAATAGGTGATTATCTTAGGATTCTGTTCTTAATTTCTCTTTTTCCATATTCTACGTATTCCTATTCTCTCCAGTATTTAAAAATTTTGGGTTATATTTTTGGTAGACCAGAAGGATTTATTCGATAGCTTAATAGAAAATTAATTATTTATTGTATCCTTCATAGGTATGGTATATGTTTCAGTGTAATATTTTATTAAATTATATAAAAAATTATCACCAATATCTTCAAGATGTTCATTACATAAAATATATTCTATATATAATTAATTTTCAAAAAATGATTAAGTAATAAAATCATGAGGTTGCAATTGGTTTATATAATTCTATCATCCAAAATGCCAATTTATTCTATATAAAAACAAGGAAATTCAATGTGGTTTATAGTGAAAGAATAGTTTTCCTCATGTGAGTGTTTCATTAATTCAAGCTTGTTAGAAAACATTTTTTCTTTTCAAATGGATATGTAAAGAGTCCCTTTATTTATATTTATTATTTTTTTGGTAGTGTTGAGAAATGGGATACATAAGATTATATGTTGATGAGTCTTAACTTTTTCTTCCTCCATGTTTAGAATTTAGAAATTAGTTGGGAAAAAACTATATACACTCACAAAAACATCTTCTACAACACATGACTGGTAGAAGATGTCTTTTTGTTGAATTGAAAAACCACTTAGTTGGGTTTTATTTCTACTATATGAAAAATATCAATAATATAAGTACAACATGACATTAACTGATGTCCTAAATCACATAATGAATTTAAAAAAATAAGCTCTCTTATATTTCAGGGGATTGAAAAGATACCTAGATCATGGAAATTTTGGGGGATATGTGGGGTTACAAGAATTGAACAAAATTTAATTTGAATTACCTTTTCATTACCTCAAAAGTTTCTCCCTATGTTTCATATGTCTTTGATGAATTTATTATACCTTGTAAAATGGAATATGTAGTCCAATAGCGAGATATTTATTTCTATTTATTTTATGTCTTATGATATCCCTTGTTACAATTATTATTCACATCTTTTCTTGGGTTTATGAATCCATTTATGGAAGGGAGGTTGGGTTCTCATGGGTATTCAATTTTATCTTTCCCTTTATCCTTATTCCCATGGGGTTTTCCATAGGTTCTTCACCTTATTTATTAGGTAAAAATTCTTCAAGTTAATGTTTCTATTCACTTCCAACTTCCTCTTGGGATATTGGTTCTTTACTACTTCCTAGATAATTTTAAATCCTTAATGTAATATAATTAATGTTTCATCTATGGTTAGGAATGTATTGGGAAAGAATCTTACCAGAGACTTGGGTTTTTAATTTACTGATTGAATTCAAGATATGCTTACTCGACTTAAAAATTTATTTCATCAGGTCCTCCATTGAGGATTCTGGATCATTACATTATTGATATATTATAGAAGGTTGTGAGTTCTATAATTGTAAAGGTAGTGGCTATAAATATGGTTAAAATCAATTTTTAAAGGGTCCTATTTACCATTGTTAATTTTTACCTCCATATTTAGTGTTGGAATACTATATGATTCCTTGGTTGTACCTAGTTTTCTGGTGGTATTGTATTTTGTATATGGATTCATAGTTTTCTTTTACCTAAGTATAACCATAAGTTATGTTTTCTTGAGGAAAAAAAGTCGGTAGTCCCAAGGGGGTATCGTGGTTGATGTATCTTGAATCTTATTCAAAGATAAATTCTTAAAAAAGATGTCAGCTCGTCCATTTTTTCAGAAAAATGTAGTGTTAGAATTTTTAACCTCATGTACTCCCCATGTGGTAGTTCTTATGGAAGGTTGTTGTTAATTATATAATATTATTTTAATTATCTCTCTAACTTCTATAGGTTAATTTTTTATTATTAATCATCCATAAGAAAAATCCAAAAGGTTTTAGTCACTACATAGAATCCTTTGTAAAAGAATACCAATAAATGATGTTTTTAACATGGTTTGTTTCTAAAAGAGTATGTTAATACCTTTAATATCTCTCAATACTTATAAATGGTCTCTAAAAAATGTAGTTTGAATGGATAAATATCCTACCTTAGTTGGAAAATTATTGACATTGGGAAATATTTATAGAAGAAGGTTGTAAAAAAGTTCATACTAGGTGGTGATTTCTCCTATATGTATTTTGTAGAGTCACTCCTTGGAATATCCTTCAATAGAGAAGGTGAATTCATTCCATCTAATATAATCATTAGTGTATAGTCTTGGTTTTATTCCATTAAAGATATCTTCAAATGCTAATAGATTCATGTTTGGTTCTTCACCTAAGAAACCATGAAACTTTGGTAGGTGACTAAGCATTCTAGTTTTACTCTCAAAATCCAATTGATTATTCATTTGTAAATACTACGTATTGTTTTTGTTTTTGTTTTTGAAATTTTGAGAATAAAGTTATCTTAAATTTCTTTTCAATTGAGTGTAATTATATTACATTGTTTTAGTACCTAAGGTGACTCTGGTGGAAGAATAAAAAGGGTATGAGGATTCAGTCAATGAGATAATGACAAAATCCGTTTCCATGACCTCTTTTATTCTCAAAGTTCTAATTCTAGCCATTAAATTTTACTTAACCATTGGATCAAAACCAATGTTGTGGGATGAATTGGATATGGTCATTTGTAAAATTAATTTTTTAAAATTAACGAAAAACAAAAATTCTAGCCTCCTTGGAAAAATATCTTGGTTTCATGGGTATCCTATCATTGGGAAATCATAAAAAAAATATTTGAACCCATTTAAATTATATTGGTGGTGGGAATTGGGTTTTTCTCTAGAGAAGATAGTGTTCTGGGTGTGTTTATATTTTGTTTTCCAGGTTTAATTGGTGAAACTGTAATGGAATTAAAAATATATTGGTTTTAAAATTCAATTTTAAATTTTTTTTCCTAAACTTGGATATCCCCTTACCTTCGTTATTAAATAATTATTCTAATTTTTACTATTCTTTCTCACTAATCAAGTGAAATATTATTCGATTACCCTGACCCAGAATTTTCAGTTTAACTGTAGGGATGAAATGATTACTAAAACCTATAATATATATCAACCATGCTCTTTATTACACATTAATAATTGATTTATTACATAAAATTAAACTCTATACAACCCAAAATATCAATATGTATAGTGTATTTGTGAAATAGGTACACTACATAACAACATAAAACATGGGATATAGAACATTACTAAACACTTCCTTGACAAGATCATAATATTTCAATGAACATAAAACTACATGGGATAACCTGGGGGAAAACATAAAAAGGGGTGATCTATAAATCCTAGTAAGGGAATAAACATGGAATAATTGATGCATTTTAGACAATAGGGATATCAATGAATTATAAAATAGAACATGAATAATAAGGTATGATATAACATGATAACCATAACATGGGAACTGTAGAAAAAACTTAAAACATTGAATCATAAACTTAGGTCAAAGATAAATCCTATAAGACCTTATGATGGAACAATTCTCATTAAGGAATCAGCTACACCCCTTTCCCAACATGATGTATCATGATATTGAACATAAAACAATGCATTGGAGAACTATCTGGGTGCACCCGTCCTAATCATTTCATTTTCATGCTTAAGTGTTCCACTTAGATCATGCAACATGGATTCATTTATCATAATAATTTATTCCACTGTCAAGTAATGTGTAATACATACATTAAATTCCCTATATCAACAATTATATGTTCATAAAGGTGAATACCCTTGATATAAAAATAGGTTTGGTATTCACTACACAATTGTTTTGGAATGAAAAATTGTAGTGAAATTTTGGCAGAAAAACAACATTACATAAAAATTCATAAAAATGGTTGATGAGAGTGAAAGGGGTATCTCATCATTTTAACATAAAATGGATAGTAATAGGTGCATGTAAATACATTTTTGATAATTATAAAATAGAAATATAATACATAAGATCATAAATAATATTGAATAAAGAAGATAATGTGAGGATTCTTTTCAGAATTTCAGCATAGTAACATGTGAGGTAAAGGTTTATAGGATGGATAAATGAGAGTGGAAGGGGATTTCATCATTTATAAATCAAGTGGATAGTATGTGAGATATGGAATAACATATACCAACATAATATAATAGAAATTAGAAGGTATAACATAAAAGGAGTTCTTGATAAAAGAGGAGAGTGGAAGATGAGGTTTCTTTACATGAATGTGTGTCTCCAAAGGATTGGTAAGGACTTATTGAGAGCTTTTGGGTGCCTTCGAAGGACTATAAGGATTTTATGGTTGATTTTGTACTTTCTCAAAGTAGTTTTATAGAAGATAAATGGGATCATGGGTGGTTTTATATAGTAAATGAGGCGGTTTTCTTTATTATTTAGGTTTTGGAATCTACATAATAAAATATCCAAAACAGAACACCAAACCATGTCTTTATCCTATTTTTTGGCCAAAAAGGATTGGTTTAAATTATTTTATAATTCCAAGGGCAGAATATCTTAAAATATAAGCATTTATTTTTGAATTTGAGTCACACTCTAAAAGAAAGGATTTTAAAATCATAAAATATATTGTAAGTCTTGGAGGATTATTAATTGATTTAAAAAATAAATAAAATAAACTTAAAATAATGTTATTTTAATGGTAAAAATATATTTGGTCACGGATCCAATTTATATTACTTATTACATCCCATTTGGCTCATTATGATGTCATAATACACAAAGTATATTTATACGGTATTTAATTTTTACCTGAAAATTTGACTATCTCAAAAAATAATGAAAAAATTTATTTTGGATGATTTTGACATCTTTATTTAAAAATTAATATTAATTTTATCTAAATAATATTCTAAATATGTGAATTTTCACTTTAAAAATAAAAACTGATACTTATTAAAAATGACGGGTTTTTTTACAATAACATTCTTTTGAACCCCTATAAAAATTACATTTGAAAACATAAAAATTATTTGATAATTTATATTCCATAAATATTATTTAAAAATAATATTCCATTAAAATATTATTTATTTAAAAAATCCATTAATTCATAAATTCATTAATTAAATTTGAACATTATTAAAAAATACAATTTATGCTTTAAAATCATTAACAATATAATAATAATAGGAAGAGAATATATTCATTATTATATAAAAACAATGTATAGATTCCTATTTATAGGTTCTTGATACATTTCCCTTTAATACATCAGCATATTTTCTAAGATTAATGTGTGTGATAATGGGCCTTTCATGGGGTCGTTCAGCGAACATGGTTTGGGTTTTGTTCTCGATGAGCTTGAAATTCTCTCGTAAATGGTTTCTCTCATGATTAACTTATTGGATCATAGATTGGTCTTGGTCAAAGTCAACTCCCAAAAATGATATCTCCATTATAAGCTCCAATAAATTGGATTTATAGGGGATGATCCTACCGGTTAAGGTCATCACTTCCTTTTTCTGTGGCAGTTGGATTTATTAAAACCCTATATTTTTACTAATCATGTGATCACTATTCAACAGCTACATTATCACTGTTAATAACAAATAATGGTCATTTCAATATAATTGGATATAATAAAACAAAATAAGTTCATGTGTTTTCTATAATAATATTACATAAAAATACATTTAATAAAATAATATAGGGAATTTTATTTATAATAGATCTTGTTGTTACAGTATTCCCCCCTTAATAAATTTCACCCTTGAAATTTTCATTTCCCATACTAAGATAGATGAGGGTAACTATGCTTTATCACTTTCTCTAGTTCCTAGATTACTTTTTCAAACTTTTGGTTTCTATACAATACTTTAACTAAAGGAATTGTCTTATTTTGTAAAACATTTTCTCTACAATATAATATCTTCACTGGGTTCAACTTATAAGAAATGTCATTATCCAGTGGTACCTCATCTCTATTGAGTACATGTGAGGGTGTTGTATGTACTTTCTGAAGAGGGAAACATGGAATACATCATGTTCTTGAGATAGGTCGGTGGGAGTGGAATTCGATAGGACATTGTTCTGATGCGATCAAGGATCTTAAAAGGGTAGATGTACCTTGGACTATGCTTTCCCTTCTTCCCAAATCTCATCACGTTCTTCCATGGAGTTATGTGGAGGAATACCATGTCTCTAACTTCAAACTCTAGGTCTCTTTAATCATTATCTACATAGCTCTTCTATCAACTCTGAGAATCTTTGATGTGTTGCTGAATAGTTTTATCCTTCTCCACCATTTACTTAATAATTATATGACCTAGTAGTTTATGTTCCCTAATTTTATCCCAACATGTTTTTGTTCTTCATCTCTTCCCATAAATGGATTCATAAGGATCCATTTGGATTCTTGAGTGGAAACTGTTGTTGTTAGAGGACTCAAATAGAAGAATATGTTGGTCATATCCTCCTTTTAAGTCAACTAAGTTTGATCTCAACATGTCCTCATGTTTTTGGTTAGTCCACTCAGGTTGGCCATCAGTTTGAGGGTGATAAGTCATACTAAATTTCAGCTCAGTGTTAAGAGAATTCTAGAGGCTTTTCCAAAACTTAGAAGTTAATCTTGGATTTTGGTCGCACACAATAAATAGTTGTACTCCATGAATTCATGAAACTTCTCTAATGTGTATCCATGCAAGTTGATACAGTGAGAAATCCTCTCATATTGAAATGAAGTATGAAGTCTTTGTAAGAAGATCCACAACAACCAAAAAAGTATTGTTTACTTTAGATGTCTTCATAAGTCTAGTGACAATGTTTATGGTGATGTTTTCCCATTTCCATGTTGGTATGGGTAATGGTTGCATCATCCCCTTAGACTTCTTTCTTTCATCCTTCACTTGTTCACATACCCGGAACATTAATATATATTCAACGATCTCCTTCTCCATTTTTTCCTAAAAATAGTTCTCTTGATGATCTTGATACATCTTAGTGTTTCTAAGGTGAATGTAGAAATTTTATATATGTTCATCATCCAATAGTTCGTTCTTTAATTGGGGATTTGATGGAACACATAATATTGACCCAAATTTCAAAATTCCTTCCATATTAACATTGAACTCTAAAGATTTACATTTTCTTATAGTTTACATTTTCTTCTGAATTCCCTAATAATTTATTTTTGTATCTATTATCCTTTCAAAAAGATATGATTGAGAAATAATTTGTGAAAGGATTAATGATGTTACTTCCTTTATAATCCCTATGTCTATCCTCCCAAATTCTAAGAATATTTCACCCTTATAAATTCTCATCAATGATAAAATTACTATATCCTTTCTAAATATAGCATCTTTTACTTTATTCTCTTTACCAGGATGGCATTGAATTGAGCAGTCATTGTCCTTGATCACATCTAACCATCTTAATTGTGCACATTAAGCTCTTTCTGTGTGAATATATATTTGATACTTGTGTAATATGTTTATATTTCTCACTTCTGCCCAAATAGATAATACCAATATATTTTAAAATATAATATCATTATAGCCAAATCCAAATCATGTTTTGGATAGTTATATTTATAACCTTTTAATTAAATTAAATCATAGGCTATAAATTTTTCATTTTTATTTAACGCACATCCTAAAACCTTCATTGAGGAATCACTGTATATTACAAAAAAGTTATACACTTGTGGGTAGTGTGGACACAAGGGCATTGAAAAGACTCTTTTTAAACTCAGTGAATATTTCTTCACTTTCATCATTCCATGAAAACTGACTCCCTTCTATGTTATCATGGTAAGAGGGTTCGATAATCGTAAGAAATTTCTCACAGATCGGTGATAATATCAAGCTATCCCAAGGAAAATATGGATATCTACATGGATTTTGGCTACATCCATCCTTAATTTTCTTTTTATTTGATGTATCCATAGATATATTATTTCTTGTGATGATATTCGACATGAATGTGACTTCCTTCAACCATAATTCAAACTTGTTTTACTTTTCATAAAGATTCTCCTTTTATAAGGTCTTTAGCATAGGGTTCAAACATCATTGCACAAACTCATACAACTCATACCAACTCCATAAATCTATTTTTGTTACATTATAAGGTCTCACCTACAATTGATGATATCTTGATATAATATCGATCTTGGAGAACACTGAGGTTTCCTTCAGTTGGTTAAATAGGTCATCAACTCTGGGAAGTGAGTATCAGTTCTTAATCTTCATCTGATTCAGCCTTCAATAGTCAACACATAACCTCCATGATCTATCTGCCTTCATGGAAAATAGCATGGTAGATCCCCATGGTGATGTACTGGGATGGATAAACCCCATTCTCTTCAAATCTTCAACTGATCCTTCTATTCTCAGAGTTTTTTCTAAGCCAATTGATATAGTGCAATGGAAATCGTCTCTACCCCTAGAAGAAACTTGATTATAAACTCAACATCCCTCTCATATACCAGTCTCAAGAAATCTTCAAGAAACACATCCTTAAAGTGATCCACCAAAGTAGGAAATACATGTTGGTCCACTCCTCCATCATCAAGAATAAGTCATGCTACCTTGGTCATGAGTTCCCCCAATTGCTGAAAAATTGGATCTATATGGCCCACTCGAACATCCCACTCACCAAGAAGGACATACATTTCTCCATAAAGAGATGTGAATGTTACTATACGTCAGTAATAGTTGGTATGGGATTGATACCACACGACCATTCCATACCCAAAATAAGGTCAAAACCTAAAATCTCAAGGAAAAACAAATTCCACAGTAAATGATATCTACCATCCTCCAAAGAACAATCCTTTCACTATATGATATATTTACTTCACTCCCCCAATGAAGTATCAGTATACATAAACCCAAACACTCATTCCATAGCTGTCCCCAATACATATAAAAACTGATAAGAGATAAAAGAGCGTGTGTCACCTGTGTCAAATAAAGAATTAGAGAGTGTAGCAGATACAAGAATAATACCATGAAAGATATGTCGTCTAGCCTCACCACCTTTAGGTGTATAATAAACTGCAAGAATTCAACCTTCCCCTATACCCTGGGATCCATCCAACGTACCCTCCACTGCACTTCCATGTGGGTACCAACTGTCTCGCTCCAGAGTTCTATGTCAACCACACAACTGGTACAAACTATGGAGCTCAAAATAACTTCCTAACATGGGGTTATTGGACCCCTTTGCACACTCAGAATCTACCTCTAACCTCCATCGTTTCCCAACTTTAGAGGGTTATTATAGAACCTCTATATGTTTCCCAACCTTCCACATGATTGTAACTCAAAAAGTGGTCAAGGAAACTCACCCCACATGTGCCCTGACCTACCACACTGGTAACAGAATACATGATCACCCCCCTATGGGATTGACCCTCGCTTTTGACTACTCTGTAAACATTATCCACATTGGAAATTCCCAAAATGACACTACATACCCTCAGATTTTTTACCACCTGTCCAGCCACCTGGAACCACAAGTCCACCTCCAGAATATCTTTTTTAGGTTCCCTTATGAGATAAGTGTCTGGTCCACTACCTCTTCAAACCTCTTCAAATAGAAATTATTTACTTGGGACATAATATCTAGCCTAATCCCGTCTTAAAATTGTTTCTCCATAGTAACCTCATCTCCCTCCAACATCAGAATGAAATTGTGAAAGATAGTGGAATGATTAGCATAATCCATCACTGACACAACCCCCTAAATAAAACTCATAAACTCCAAAGCCTTCTCTTGTCTCGTGGTTTTTTGGTAGTAATGTTCAAGAAACTTTTCCTAGAATTACTTCCACACCATTTTTTTAGACCACTGTTTATGAACCATAATGTATCACTAACTCTTTTCTTATATCTATAACATATATACTAGTAACTTGACTCACTTCTCAAGAGAAGTCTTTAGATAATCAATAACATTCTGGATAGAATCTATCCAAAACTATGATTCCTCAAGGACACCCTCTCCAGTAAAGGTAAATGGATTCTGCAAATGAAACTCCCTGGTTAGCTCGAACAAACTCAGTGTAACCCACCCTGGGTCCCATTCTATTTTCAGTGTCAAATGAGAAAATTTATCAGGGAACTACTCTTCCCCGTTATCTTGAACCATTGGATCCTCTTGCCCCACTACTAGGGGAGCATTCTCAGCAATGTCATCATATCTCCCAACTAAAACACATCTCTGTGGTGGCATTCGTCTATAATTCCAAACACAATCTTTAGAACACAAACCATGAATATTTCACCAGAATAAATAATAAGTATCTTCACTATCCATAAACAAACCATTTTTCCTACACCACCCAAATGGTCCTTATCATACTCGGCACACTACACTCATACATATTGTAAAGAACCGAAAATCCCTTGCAAATTTTTTTCTTAAATATGTGGGAATTTTATGAGTCTGCAGTTTCTGATAGCACTTGATTCCGGGGCCCGGTCTGCCCAGAATCAATTTCTAAATTTTTTTTCGGGTACCTTCAGTAAACGTACGTGTGTGATTTTATATATTTTGAAACAGTTCTCAGAATTGAAATACGAGGGCACCGTTGAACTCACAGCGCCGATATTTTCTTAAGGAGACATTTATTGTGGTTGCGTTTTATCGAGAATGAAAGTTAGTTTTGGGGTTTCTAATTAAATTTAAAAGTTAAATTAAAATGTGTTTGTAACACATTTTATTTGAAAGGTGGTTATTTTCTCCAAAGGGAAGTTGGAGGAGGGGCCCACTCCCACATAACCTCCCATGGGAGGATATTAAGTGGTGGGTCCCACACAATCTCAACTCCCTTAAACTCCCCTTTTGAACCCCTTGAGCTCCTCATTAATAGGGGAAACTCTTGGTCTTCTCCTTTATGGTGCCAAAACAACTAATTAATGATTTAATTAATTGATTTGTGTGTTTTAATTCTTTTGAATTCATTTTTCCAACATAAAAATATGAGTGATATTATTATGGTTGGGTGGGGATAATCTTTGCATTGGTTGGGAAAAATGGGAGGACATCACCCTCTCCAGCGAAGAACATGAGGAACTCGATCATCTTCTCCCTTCTTCAACTGGGGAGAGAAAGTGAGGAGACACCCACAAAGAACACTGATCTTCTTTTCTCTTCCTCCGTGTCAAAGGAGAAGATGTTGCCTGTGAAGAATGTCGCCAATGACGACGTCACCTCCTTCCGATGTCAACGGAACAACACTGCCATCCCGAAACTTTGTCAACGGTCAATGATAGTCGAGGTAGGGTTTTGAATTAGAGGTTGAATTCCTTTCTTTTAATTTCTTCTAATCCCTTGTATAAAAAAACAACCACGGATAGACCCCCCCCCACCCCGAACATGTTGATCTGCAGAATGGATGTAGATTGCAGGATGGGTTAGAGATTAAGTTGGGGTTTGTTTCTCGTTCAATTATAAGATGTTTTACTATTTGAGCCTCTAAAATGGAGGGCATAGGCTAACGAACAAGTCCATACCCTCCAACAATTTGTTCTTGATGCGCGGTTTGATGGGCGATGGGTGAACGGAATGGAAACCCTAATATGAGGCTATCACAGTGAAGAACAGGACCCGAGGAGATCGTAGGCGCAGACGGGAGGCAAATCGGACCACCAGAATGACTCCAGACGCTCGCAGATGAGTTCGGTGGCACGGGTTTCTAGTGTAGTAGCACTAGCAACTGGAGGCGGTGGCCGGCACCAGCTGGCCGCCTGGGGGCGGTGGCGCCCCTCGCGCACCCCCGGTGTAAGGCCACTACGTCACCGAACGTGGCGGTGGAGCGGAACCAGTAACCGTGGGTTCCAAGAAGATAGGGGGGCACCAGATGGTGCCGCCGTTACATACCCCCCCCCCCCCCTCGCTCCGCGCGTGCGTAACACGCTTGGTCAGTTGGTCGAGCCGCGGTCGGCCGTGCGGGTCGGGCCGCCTGCCGCGTGGGCCGGGCCGCCCTCGCGGAGGCCGAGCCACAGCCACTGGGCCGGGCCGCAGCTGCTAGGCCAAGCCATGCCCACCAGCCCAGGATGCTCCCTACAAGGCTAGACCTGGATCTGGGTCGGGTTGACCTAGTTCGGGCCGACCCAGGGCGGGTTGGTCCAGGTCGGACCGGACCCAGACCCCCCTCTTCGGACCACTTTTTGTGTTTTGACCATAACATGAGCTACAGACCCCAGATCATCGCACCGTAAGTTGAATAGGATTCATTGAATCGATACGGTCATTTGGGTATATCACACTCACGGTTTGGGTAAGACCGGGTTGGTTCGAACCCGAAACCAACTGGGCCCTCGGAGTGGAAACGCTTATAACTTCAGGACTGGATGTCCGATTGGAATGCCGTCAACTACAACATATTCCTTTTGATGAGATGGTATTTTAGGAATACTTCACATAGGATTCAGATGAAGTTGGAGTATGGCCAGGTTGGATTGTACTCGAAATCCAACCGGCCCCTTGAAAAGAAAATGCCAATAACTTTCAGACCGGGCGTCCGATTGACGCACCGTCTATCACGTTGGGTTCCTTATGATGAGAAAGAACTACGAGATACATAAACTCAGGAATTATTTATAGTTGATATATAGACACTTGGCTTGGGGAGAGGACCCTCCTGGAATCAAGCGTGTTGTGTGGGGGAACCCTGGGCCTGGCTGCGACTCAGATGACGGAATCCTCTGTGGGTTCGACAATGACGACTTATGTACCAGGATCCTACGTGGGTTAGACAGCGATGAATACTATACTGGAATCCTTCGTGGGTTCGACATTGATGACTTCTGTACCAGGATCCTACGTGGGTTCGATAGCGATGACTACTGTACCGGAATCCTACGTGGGTTCGATATTGACAACTTCTATACCAGGAACCTACGTGGGTCCAACAGTGATGTCTACTGTACCGTAATACTACATGGGTTCGACAGTGATTACTTCTTTACTAGGATCCTATGTGGGTTCGACAGCGCTGATATTGTTCCAGGATCCTACGTAGGTTCGACAGAGGATATGATTCAGAGGCTAAATCTAATCATCTCTACCCCTTTTCGTGGGTTGTATACCTGTGTGAGCTGAGTCATGTCTTTCAACCAATATCAACGTGGTGATTGACTTTACATCCATTGAGGAATGGTTTGTTCTTGTGCTTGAGAGTTGGAGTCGGACTGTGATTGATAACTTAGGAATATCTATGGGAATATAACTTAGTAGGGTTGGTTGATACTTCGTGATTGTATCTTTCTACTGTGGTTTATACTTTGTGGATTTTGTGAGACCTTGAGGGTCTCAGGGTCCCTACTGAGTATCGTTATACTCACCCCTGCATGGGATATTCCCGTACCATGTTGTGTTGGATGCAGACGATGGACATCGCTGACTGAGGCAGAGTGTACGAGGACTGGATGATACCTGGAGGTGACGGATGGACGTAGAGCACTGAGGATGCTATCTATACCTACCCTTCAGGTAGGATCAGTGGTGGAAAATCCAGGAGCTTCTTGGCACCTTCCAGCTGTTTGTCTTTTTAGTTGTACATTTTTTTCCTTTCCTTGTACATTACTATTGGACTTGTATTTCTGGCGTTTCTACATTCTAGCACTTCTTCTGTATTCAATTTTTACATAGAGTTTTCTTCCTCTTGTTCTTTGGTTGTGTTTGTTTGCAGTTATAAAGGAAATTCCTTCCTATTTTAGGGATTTACACCTTTAGTGCTAGTCGCCAACCCCTGGCCTATGGAAGGCGGGCATGGGGTAGTTACGACACAGGCCCTGGGATACGGGTCGTGACAAATTGGTATCAAAGGAGTAGGTTCTACCTTATAACTTGGACTCTGATACTTTTAACAACAATAGTGTTAAGTGTTTTGAGTGTGGATATCAGTTTAGGAAATCCAGTTTTGGTGAGGTGGCCAAAGTATCCATACACTAGGATTCTGACTTCTGATCTCCGACTTAGTGCACGAAAACAGTAATTGTGTGTGTGTTTTCTTGAAAAAGTTTTCTTCGTGATTACTTTGTGTCAGCTCACCTGGTATATTTTTTTGACTGTGGTGCACCTGTTTCTTTTCTGGATGGCCCCATGAAGGCATCCAGCTATGGTTCTGAGTTTCATACGAGATGGTAGCCCACTGAGCGACAAGGCTTCAGTGCAGGGACTCATCACAGAGGAGGTACCAGTGGTACCACTACCTGCTTGGCCACTAATGCCACCAGCTCCAGCAGCAGAGAGTGCATGCCATCTGAGTGCATTGCACGAATTCCAGCGCCATAGACCACCCAGGTTCTGGGGAGAGACATACCCATAGAAATCTGAGTATTTTATGGACACTGTTGTGAGAGTTCTCATATTGGTAGGGACACCAGCCGACCTCATGGTGATCCTTTCTGCGAGTCTCCTGTAGGCAGCAGTAGGCAGATGGTGGAGCCTGATGCTCCAGGTGCAAGATGAGACATCACTACTCTGGACAGACTTCGAGAGCCTATTCCGGGTAGAGTTTGTACTATCCACCCTTCGTGTGGTACGAATTAAAGAGTTACTTCCTCTGTAGTAGGTCAGCATTACAGTAGCTCAGTACTCAGTTAGTTTTACCGACCTCTCACGCTACTCCATGGATATGGTACGGGACCCATTCTTTAGGTCATGGACCTTTGATCAGGGACTCAGACATGATATCATGGCTTCGATGATCTCCCTCAACATCCTGACGTGGATGGGGTTATTGGAGTGAGCCCTCCTAGTAGAGAGTTTCCTTATTGAGCAGTCTCCAGCAGTGAGACCCACCACTAGTCGACACGCACCAGAGTCTTCTACAGCTGGTAGTAGACAGATGACGCATGGGTCCTAGAGGTCCATACCCATAGGTGGTCGACTGCACGAATCAGGTTCAGTTGTGTGGGGAACACAAGATAGAGCTAGCCATATGAGGAGCAGACAGTGCTATTCATGCGGCGGGCAGGGTCACATGGCTTGAGACTTCCCGACCTTCCCTGTAGATGAGAAGAAGGTAGTAGAGGGACCTCACAGGTAGAGGCAGAGGTTCAACTGTGGTGGTCTACATGGAGCAGGCGGACGTGGAAAAGGAGCTGGTTGAGCAGTAGGTGGTGGACGACGTTTAGAGGCCCTACCACCACCACTATCAGGAGGTCCACCTAGACCGCAGGGAATGGGTGGACAGGGGAGAGCTCAGCTTCAGGAAGGTGAGGCCTACGACCATAGTGCTCTGAGAGTAGGTGGACAATAGTAGGACTAGTTCCAGGCATAGAGTTCTTTGTTCTTGAAGCTTCTAGCTTCGTTGATGTCGTTGTTTGTGGATTCTTTGTGTCTATGTACTTTGTGCTACAGTAATAAAAGACAATTGTCCTTGTGAAGTTTGATTTCCTGCCTTTTGTGTGGATAATACTAAGAGATTATGGATAAAATAGTTGACTTGACCCTCACATTTGAGATTCCTACTGGAGGAGACCTAGTGACTAGACACTGATACCGATAGTGTGACTCAACCCTTGGAGGCGAGAGTAACAGTTGGATCACTTGGTAGTAGCGTCGAGGCCTTACGACGTTGTCCATGTTCTGAATTTGTACCATTCATGTTAAGATAGACTGTATTAGGCAATGAGCGCGGTTCATCAAATGGATGAGACCGGATTTCTCTTTTCGGCAAAGGAGAAATCTTAGCAGCTCTTGTAGGATGTAGTTGAGGAAGGGTGTAGACAAGTTATTTTAAATTGGCTAGTATCACCCATAGTTTGTTGGGTGAATGATTTGTAGTCTACTCTGACCACCAGAGTCTTAGGTATATCTTCTCTCAGAAGGACGAGAACCTGAGACAGCGACGATGACTTGAATTCCTCTAGGACTATGACCTTGAGATAATCTATACTCCTGGAAAGGGGAACATTGTAGCCGATGCTCTCAGTAGGAGAACATGCATTCAGCTACTAGGAGAGGTGACAGAGTAGCTGGCCGCATTGCAGATATCCTTTGTGGATCGGGAAAGATCATCCTTTCTTCAGTCTCTCACAGTCACATCCCCACTTCTTCAGCGAGTTAGGGAGGCGTAGCATGGGGGCACTGACTGCGAGACATGACATGCTCAGATATCCTCAGGGTAGGCACCCAAATGATTTTCTGAAGGTGGGGAGCACGCTATTCCTTTCAGAGGAAATACCATGGTACTAGTTTCACTTTAAGAGGAAGTGTTGAGGGAGTTCCACACATCCTCTTTAGGGGTACATCCAGGAGTGGTAAAGATGTACTAGGACCTTTGATGATGGCACTGGTGGCCAGGTATGAAGAAGTCAGTAGCAGCGTTTGTCTCTCGATGCCTCACATGTTGGCAAGTGAAGGTGAAGCATCAGGTACCAGTAGGCTTGGTTCAGCATTTAGAGGTCCCAAAGTGGAAGAGGGATGATATATACATGGACTTCGTGATGGGTCTTCCATGTACGTCCAGAGGACATGACTCAATTTGGGTGATCGTCGACCGACTTACAAAGTCGGCCAACTTTCTATTGAGAAGAGAATGTATAAGCTACCACATAGGAGGTGCATGTCATCCAGAAGTGGATAAAGACTGTGCATAGCTGACAAAAGTCATATGCTGACAGGAGATAGAGAACTCTAGAATTCAAGGATGGTGACCACGTCTTTCTATGGTTCTCACCTCGATGAGGTCTATAAAGATTTAGCCAAGGCGGAAAGTTATCTCCGTGATTCATCGGACCTTTTCAGGTCCTCAGTAGGGTAGGTGAGGTGGCTTACCACTTGGCTCTTCCACCCCAATTACACCAGGTTCACGATGTCTTCCACGTATCTCATATGAGGGGATACGTGCACAACCATTCCCACATCATTGACCATGGGGAGCTGGACATCGATAACGGGGCGACATTTATGGAGGTTCTAGTGGAGATTGAGGATCGACAGGATCAGGTCCTGCGTAGATGGTCGATTCCTCTTGTGTGTGTTCGCTAGCAGCACGAGAACCTCCAGAATAGCACAAGGGAGTGAGAGGCTCAGATGTGTGCTCAGTACCCCCATTTGTTCCCTTACTGTGTGTTGTAGCTTACGGGGACGTAAATCCATGAAGTGGGAAGAATTTAAAGACCCAAAAATCCTGTGGAAATTTTTTTCATAAATATATGTGAATTTTTCGAGTCTGCAATTTCTGATGGCGCTTGATTCTGAGGCCCGGTGTTCTCGGAATCAATTTCGGAAGTTTTGTTCGGGTACGTTCAGTAAACATATGTGTGGGATTTTCTAACTTTTGTACCGGTGCTTGGAATTGAAATCTGAGGGCACCGTTGAACTCACAACGTCAATATTCACTTAAGGAGACCTATACTACGGTGTCGTTTTATCGAGAATGAAAGATAGTTTTGGGGTTTATAATTAAATTTAAAAGTTAAATAAAAATGTGTGTGTGACACTTTTTTATTTGAAAGGTGGTTATTTTCTCCAAAGGGAAGTTGGAGGTGGGGCCCACTCCCAGATAACCTCCCATGGGAGGATATTAAGGGTTGGGGACCACATGAGATCAACTCCCTTAAACTCCCCTTTTGAACCCCTTGAGCTCCCCATTAATAGGGGAAACTCTTGGGATTCTCCTTTATGGTGCAAAAACAACTAATTAATGATTTAATTAATTTATTTGTGTGTTTGAATTATTTTGAATTCATTTTTCCAACATAATAATATGATTTATATTATTATGGTTGGGTGGGGATAATTTTTTCTTTGGTTGGGAGAATTGAGAGGACATCACCCTCTCCAGCGAAGAACACGAGGAACTCGATCAACTTCTCCCTTCTTCAACCAGTGCAAGAATGTTAGGATACACCCATGAAGAATGCTCATCTTCTTTCCTCTTCGCCACCATCAAATAAGAAGACGCCGCCTGCGAAGAACATTGCTAACGACGACTTCACCGGCTTCTGACGTCAACGGAATGACGCCGCCATCCCTTGAATTTATCAACGGTCAACGACAATCGAGGTAGGGTTTTGAATTCGAGGTTGAATTCCTTTCTTTTAAGTTCTTATTTTACCTTGGATAAAAACAACAATCACAAATCGACCCCCCCCCAAAAAATATCTTGATCATTAGAACGGATGTTGATTGTGGGATGGGTTAGAGATTAAGCTGGGGTTTGTTTCTGGTTCAATTATAAGTTGGTTTACTATTTGAGCCTCTAACGCGGAGGGCATGAGATAACAAACTAGTCAGGACCCTCCGCTAATTCATTCTTCATCCGCAGTTTGATGGGTGATGGTTTTATGAAATGGAAACCCTGGTTTGAGGTCGTTGTAGTTAAGAACAACACCCGAGGAGGCCGTAGGTGCAGACGAAAGGCAAAACGGACCACCGGAACGACTCTGGTGGCCCGTGGAGGAGCGCGGCGGTGCAGGCTACCAGTAGCCGGCACCGGTCGGCTGCCTGGGGGTGGAGGAGCCCCTCATGCATCGCCGGTGGAAGGCTGTCGCGGCATCGGCTATGGCGTTGGAGCGGAACCCACAACCGCGGGTTCCGGGAAGATTGGGCAGCGCCAGCTGGCGCCGCCGTTATAGGAACCCCCCCCCCCCCCCCTACTCCGCACATGTGTAACATGCTCAGCCAGTTGTGCAGGATGGGCCGCCCTTGCGCAGGCCGGGCCACAATCACCAGTCCAGGCCGCAGCCATCGGGCCGGACCGGGATCCGCGTCGGTTCAACCCGGTTCGGGCTGACCCAGGGCCGGGTTGGGCCGGACCCAGACCCCCCTCTTGAGACCACTTTTGGGTTTTCACCCAAAACTTAAGCTAAAGACCTACGATCGATGCAATGTTAGTTGTATAGGATTCCTTGAATTGAGACGGTCATTTTGGTATAGCACACTCATGTTTTTGGTGACGTTTGGGTATGTACTAGTTGGTTCGAACCAGAATCCAACCGGGCCCTCGGAGCGGAAACACATATAATTTAAGGATCGGACGTCTGATTGACGTGTTGTCAACAACGATGGATTTTTATTGATGATATTGTCCTTATGGAGTACTACACACTGGATTAAGATGAGTTTGGAGTATGGTTGGGTTGGATTGTACCTGAAATCCAACTGACCCCTTGGAACAGAAATGCCAATAACTCTCAGACTTGGCGTCCGATTGATGCACCGTCTGTCGCGTTGGGTTCCTTATGGTGATATAGAACTATAGGATACATAAAATCTGGACATCATGATATTTGATGTATCGAAACTTTTCTCGGGGAGTGGACCCTCCAGGAATATAGCATATTGTGTGCGGGAACCCTAGGGCTGGCTGCGACTGAGATGATGGAATCCTCCGTCGGATCGACAGTGACAACTTCTGTACCAGGATCGTACATGGGTTCAACAGCGATGACTACTGTACCAAAATCCAATGTGGGTTCGACAGTGATGACTTCTGTACCAAGATCCTACGTGGGTTCGACATCGATGACTACTGTACCGAAATACTATGTGGGTTTGATGGTGACGACCTCTATACCAGGATCCTACATGGGTTCGACAACGATGAATACTGTATGAGAATCCTATGTGGGATCAATAGTGACTACTTCTGTACCATGATCCTACATGGGTTCAACAACGATGATACTGTTCCAGGATCCTACGTGGGTCTGATAGAGAAGATGATTCTGAGGCTACATCTAATCATCTATACCCCTTTTCATGGGTTGTATACCTATGTGAGGTGAGTCATGTATTTTAACCAATATCAACGTGGTGATTTAATTTACTTACTTTGTGGAATGGTTTTTTATTGGGCTCAAGAGTTAGAGCCAAACTGTGATTGATAACTTAGGTATATGTATGGGTATATACCTAAGTAGGGTTGGTTGATACTTCGTGATAGTATCTTTCTACTGTGGTTTATCCCTTGTGGATTTTGTGATACCTTGAAGGTCTCGGGTCCCTATTGAGTATCTTTATACTCACCCCGGCATGGGCTATGCCCGTACCTCATTGTGTTGGATGCAGACGACAAACAACGCTGACCGAGGCAGAGTGTACGAGGACTAGACGGTACCCGGAGGTAGACCTAATGATGAGTCGGTACCCGGAGGAGACAGACAGACATGGAGCACTAAGGAGGCTGTCTGTACCTACCCTTCAGGTAGGATCTATGGTGGATGATCTAGGAGCTACTAGGCACCTTCCAGCTATTTTTATTTTTAGTTGTATTTGTTTTCCTTTCCTTGTACTTTACTGTTGGGCTTGTATTTCTGGCCCTTGTACTTTTCATCACTTCTTCTATATTCAATTTTTACTTAGATTTTTCTTTTGCTTGTTCTCTGGTTGTGTTTGTTTGTAGTTATAAAGGAAATCTCTTCCCAGTTTAGGTATTTAAGCCTTTATTACTACTCACCAGCCCCTGGCCTATGGAAGGCGAGCTTGGGGTAGTTACGACATGGGCCCTGGGGGACGGGTTGTGACACATATCTACCATGGACTATGGTTAACATAGTATAACTAACTCACATAGTTACAATCCACACATTCTACACCATATCAGAACTATTCCCACATCAAAACATACTTCACTAACATTCTAATTCACTTACCATCCTTTATCAATCATAAATCAATATTTTTTTTAAATGATTTCTCTCCTATTTACCCATCTATATCATTTCATTAGACCAAATTTTTCCTAATTTCCTAGAAAATCAAATGCATTCTACCATTTATATCCCACAACATGTACCATGTGTGTGTGCCTACCTTGATGCATGTCACTCAAATACATAGGTGCCCAGAATGATGCATGAATGTTTAACCTTGTTTCATTCCAGCCATGAGAAAAATATCATAAAACTATCACATCACACAACAAGTGCATCACCCAACATGGAAATATCCACAAATGTAACAATACAATGTAAGAATAGTAATCCTCACACTGGGTGACTAGGGGATTCTCTCATACATGGGTTAGCTAATCTAAATCACGAGAATATTATTAATGCTAAACACCTTCCTAACCTCCCCTCTACCATCAAAAAATATTAATTAAATGAAATAAATCCTTTGATACCACCTTTTAACATCCCCATCCTAGAAGCAACTAAAGAGGGCCCTAGGCCGAGTCTCCAAATGACCTCAAGTGCACCTCCCAATATTCAAGAGGTTTCTGACTAGCAGTGAAGGTCTAGATTAGTCATGTGGGGAGACTATACCCTCATTTCAAGAGTAATAAAAAACATATAAAAAGTATAAATAGTGGAAACAAAAACAAAAACCAATAAACAAGTATAACTATCTTCTCCCAAAAATCAGGTCAAAGCACAATCAAGATAAACAAGGAATGTCATGCTAAACAGTGCTAAGGTGGAAAAAACATAGAAAAAAGACAAAAAAAATCTGCAAAATGGCCATGACTCTAAGTCTAGAACCTCATTCATGCATGTCCCATGCCCAACTCAAATCCCTTCCATAGGGCCTTTTCTCTTATCCTAACATGAAATTAAAAAGTCTACTCAGGTACCCTATGGTGGCCCGAGAAGGGTGTGAGTACAACTCAGTAGGCCACCACCAATAGTGTCTACAAAATATCTCATCTAACTGATAGTGAATGAAAGTATAAAATAAATGAAAAGTTAATAAAATATAATTTGTGGGCACTAATTTTCAATATTTACATAACGATAACTAACCATGGTGCCAAAGTCTTTATGGGCATCTTCTTTATTAATTACTTCATCATCAATATGTTATCCCTGGGTTAAACATTTACATCATTCACAAAATGTTAATGAAATTTATCATTCTTCGTAAGGTAATAAGTCAAGTCCTTAAATCACAAGGAATAATGCATCAAAACATCACAATGTTCTCACCTTATACCCTCAATCTAGTAGGAAAGAAACCATTAGCGGAATAGAATTTTTCCCCCTTCTGTAACCCATGCATTATGGGTGGAGTTAGAGTATCAGTCCAACTCAACCCCTGGGAGGAGCCTTAGTTCTTTATCCCACACCTCAAGTGATGTAAACATTTTTATTAGTCAATTTACCACACATAAATCATATCACAACCAATACACATCACAATCATAATCTATAACAAACAATAAGTGAATGATATTATTCCATAACCCGTTAACACATTTCCCATTTTATTACTTATCCCAGTTCTCGTTCTCATGCTTAACTCACTAAGAAAATCAAATATTTCCATTAAATCACCCCATCTCACATATTCAAAAATTCCCTTATGAAATCCCATTTAACATGTTCTTCATTTTACATACCATTACCAACTAACATAGTCACTGATTCATTTAACCTATTATCTTTTGGCATTTCTAATATAATTTATAAGCCACATGTCATAGTCCCAATAAACCAAATTAAACCAGTTTTCTGTCATGAAAAACAACCCTTTGGGACATTACCTAATTTAAACATATTACCCATATTCCTTTTTCACTACCATTATACATGTCAACACACTCAACAGGGGATCTACATTATCAAACAATGACCTTACACTTCCTTGATTAATTTCAAGGTCTGGGAATAATGGTACACCACATGGGTGGACATAAATAAGTTTAATCATCCTTGATGCATCCCATGTGGACCAGGAGGGGTTTTAATCATTTTTTGGACACCCATTTTACAAAATCTTACAAAAATAATCAAACTCACAGCAACATGAAACCAAGAACAAAACTGAACATGAAAAAAATCTACAATGAAACTATGGGATATGTCATGTAGACCACCTACCTAAAATCCTTTGAAGTTTTAACTCTTTATCATAGCCTTAGATTCTAACTCGACCACATTTTAAAGCATAAAACTAGATCACACTGAAAAAAGGGGGTTTTAGAGCTTCGAACGGAGATAACAGAGAGATGAAAACCCTAAACCCAAAAGAGAAATAAAGTGGAGATTAGACAAACCCAGGGCTTTAATATGAAACTGTTTACACTCCAAAAGACCTAGATATGAATTAGAATTTCCCTTGGGATGGTTGGGATATCTAAGCTCACATATAGGGTTGCAGGAGGAGGATATGGGAATAATCTGGAGTTAGACTTAAAAATCCGAAGGTTAAAATTATGAAAATTTTCCCAACTTTACTGGGTCGCACAGTTTTCCCACACGGTTTTCCAAACCCTGTACAATCCATTGTACAAGGAAGCGTGTTCACACAGTTACATGGGCATGACACATGGTTAGGTAATCCATGATTCATTTGTGTGTTAAGCCTCTGTCCAAGGTTTCCCGATTACCAAGAGATTCCAAACAGTTTTCATAATTGTGCACCAACTATTCACCATGCACAGATTGTACAAATTTTCCCCTTTATCATGCCCCAAACCATTTGAACACCCTTAAGACCCCACATAATTTCCAAAAATAGATAATTAATAAAAAAGGATATTGAAAACATAATTTTTAAATAGGGACATACCTTCATGATGTCTAGGATCTTAAAATCTTCCCACCTTATGACGGCTCGTCCTCAAGTTTCTCTTCCTGAGCATTGATGAGTTTCCAAAGAAAATTGGTCGATCCACTGGGCATGCATATCCAATTCTCTCTCCCATGTTTCTCCCTAAACATTTCCATGTTTTTAAAGAACATGAACCAAAGTCACAAAATTTTCCCGCAATAGCTTCTTCATATGATCCACAACACGAACCGAATTCTCCTCAAATGATAAATCATCCTTATGTACGACAGCCTGAACATTAATTACATGAGATGGATTTGTTTGATACTATTGATGTTTCAAAAAATGAAAAACATCATGCATTCCACTATACTATTGTGGAAGATCCAATCGCTAATCCACTAGTATGATTCTCTCCACAGTCTAAAATGGCCCCAAATACCTAGGTGCCAACATACCCTGCTTCCGAACCTTCCGGTGACCCAACCTTGAAGAAACCCTATGGGACACACTATAACACACCACAAACTCAATAGTTCAACGACATTGATCTTCATGTGAATTATACATACTCTATGCCTTTTCCATAAGTTTCTAAATTAAATGAACATTTTATAAAGTATCCTAAATAAGACTTGGTCTTAATATCTTAGACTTACCTACTTTTAACCAACAGAGTGGAGATCTATATGGCCTCCCATAAATTGCCTCAAATAGTGATATCTGAATCATATCCTAAAAACTATTATTGTAATAAGACTCTATATGAGATAAATTTTTTTCCCATGATTCACTAAAATCCAAAACTCATGCTCTCAAAATGTCATGTGATACCTAAATTGTATACTCTAACTGCTCGTCCGTCTGTGGGTGATTAGTCGTACTCAAAAAGACATAGGTACCAAGTTCTTTATGTAACCCCATCCAAAAGTGAAATGTGAAATGCATATCACAATATAAAACTATAGTTCTTAGCACACCATGAAACCATATTATCTTTTGAACATATGACTCTCCCATCTGATCAACTGTGTAAGTTTCTTGTATCGTAAATAAATGAGACACTTTAGTCAATTGACCCACAACTACCCAAACTACATCATTTTTCTGTGGATTCCTCAGAATAGACACTATGAATTACATTGTTATGTCATTCTGTTTCCACTCTGTAATAGGCAATGGATGTAACAACCCACCTGGGGGACGATGTTTAGACTTCAACTCTTGATAGGTAAGGTGTTTTGCTAAAAAAATAGAAACCTCTTTCTTCATTCCCAGCCACCAATACTGCTGACAAAGATCATGATACATTTTAGTCAAACTAGAATTTACCACTAGCTTTGATGCATGGAACTCACACATCAAATCTTCTTATATACCTTTCGAAAACACAACATAGAATTAAACATAAAAAATCCAATCAATACCCACATACCAACTAGAAGGTGACTCCCCCCATCAAGACTTTCCTTCATAGACAAACACTTTGTATCTACCATCTCACCCTCCTAGAACGATCTCAAAAGCATGGAATCTACTTTTATAGACACAAGGTTCATATTCTCATACCCATATTTTACTTCCAGGTTCATCTTTTCAAACAAGGTCATCATTCTCTACTCAGAGCTAGATTCCTGAACCACCTGATTCTGAGTCATTCAACTCAAAGCATCTACGACACTATTCCATTTCCTTTGTGTGTAAACCAACTAAAAATAAAAGGATTACAGGTACTCAACCCAACTTTTCTATCGAGGAATCAAATCCCTTTGAGAAAATATTTACTTAAGTCTTCTATGATTGGTAAAAAAAATGAACCGCTCTTCCAATAAGTAATTCCTCCGACACATTAAGGCATAAACCACAACATCTAGCTAAAGATCATCATATGGGTAATTTCATTCATGTGGTCTCAACTATCTTGAACCATATTCTACATACCAATTATCCTATATTAACACTACCCCAATTCCAACACTGGATGCATCATAGAACAAGTTGTTCCTCTTACTAGGCTTGTGTAAGATAAAAATCATTATGGTAGTCAACTAGTCCTTATACTATTGTAAATCATTCTTGCATGCCTCTTCCCAATCATAGATAACCCCATTCCTGGTTATGCCTTAGAGTGGTGCTTCCAAATGAGATAAATATCTAATGAACCTTTCATAAAAATCAGCCAAAACCAAGAAATTCCAAACATTAGAAATATTCTTGGGCTTCTCCAATGACACAAGAGCCTTACCCTTCTCCAAATCCACTGATACACCTACCTCATAAATTATGTGTCCCAATAAATGTTTTTTTATCAATACAGAACTGAATTTTTGATACCTTGACATAAATCATGTGCTATATTAGTGTATTCAGGATGATGTCAAGATGTTTGGCATGATCGTCAAGATTTTTTTAGTACAACAAGATGTCATCAAAAAAGACAACCATGAAATGATATAGATATGGGTGGAATAATCAATTTGTTAAATCCATGAACACAGACGGTGCATTATTCAATCCAAACAACATTACCACAAACTCATACAAATTGTACCTACTCCCAAAATCTATTTTTGGTACATCAGAAGGTCTCACCCGCAACTGATGGAATCTTGATCTTAGATTGATCTTGGATAAAAATTAGGAACCCTTCAGTTGGTCAAAGAGGATATCAATTTTTGGAAGAAGGTATCAGTTCTTAATCATCATCAGATTCAGACATCTATAGTCAAAACAAAACCTCAATCGTTGGACTTCCTTCTTGGAAAATAGCATGGGAGAACCCCATGACAACATAATAGGATAGATAGACCCCTTTAGCTCAAAATATTTCAACTGAGACCTCAGTTATTGGAGTTATTTTGGCACTATTTGATATAGAGGAATTGAAACTGACTCTATACCTGTGAGAAACTCAACTGTAAACTCAACATCCCTCTTGGGTGGAAGTTCCCAAAAATCCTCATAAAACACATCCTGAAACTGATCCACAAAAGTAGGAAAGACATGTTGTTCCACTCCTCCAACGTCAAAAGTAAGGCATGCCACCTGGCCTATGAGATCCCCCAACTGCTGAAAAACTAGCAATGTATGGTTCAACCTAACATCCCACTCACCACAAAGGACATATGTTTCTAAATTAATATACATGAATGTTACTCAACATCATTAAAATTTGATAGGGTCTTGATACAACACAAACTAGTCTATTCTCAAAATAAGGTCAAAACACAATATCTAAAGGACAAACAGATTCCACAAGAAATGATATACACTTACCTCCAAAGCACAACCCTTTCATTTTCTGATATCCTCATATCATACCCCCAAGAGAGTATCAATCTACGTAACCCCACACACTCATTATGCATCTATGCCAAAAACAACAACAAATAGAGAAATAATAAAAGAGTTCCTATGTAAAATAAATCATTATAGATCATGGAAGATACATGAATCATACCTCGAACATTAGATGGTACAACCTCACCACCTATGGGTATAGACTGAACTAAATGAAGATGACCTTCCCCTCTACCCTAGAATCCATCCTACATACCCTACACCACACTACCCTACTGGTAGGAATGATCTTTCCCCATGGTTCCACATCAACCACCCCTATTGATATGCCCTGTGGTGATCCAACTACCAACCTCATATGAGGTGATCGACCCCCTTGCCACACTTGACATCTAACTCTAACCTCTATTTATGCACAACTAATGAGGTTTCTTACATAACCTATGTATGTGCCCCAAGCTACAACCTGATCGGCACACAAGTGGTGGTCGAGGGCACATGTGCCCTGACTATCCACACTGGTAACATAATACCTGATCACCACCCTGTGGGACTAGGCCTCTATTCTGACTAGTCTGTGCACTTTCTTCATGTTTTAAATTCAAAAAATGATGCTTCCTTCCCAAAGACTTGTACCAAATGTCTACCCAGCTGGAAACACATGTCCACCTCCTTAATCTCCCTTCAGGCCCCCTTTTATGTTAAGGTCTGGGTTCACTACCTATACAAACATCTTCAAATGGAGAAAATTTTACCTGGGACCTAATCTAGTGCCTAACCCCATCCTGGAAGAGTTTCTCCATAGTCTCCTCGTCTCTAGAAAACATCATAATGAAATGATGCAAGTCAGTTAAACGACTGGCATCATCCATCACTGACGCAAATCCATAAGTCAAACTCATAAACTTCATATCTTTCCCATGTCTCAATGTTTCTGGGTAGTAATGTTCTAGAAAATTTACCTAAATTTCCTTCCACACCATTACTTTAGCCTACTATGTTTGAACCATAATTTCCCACAAATTCTTTTCCTGGCCCCTCAACATATAGGTCACTAACTTGAATCTCTTCTCGAGAGGAGTCTCTAGATAACCAATTATTGTCTCGATATGCTGTATCTAAAAGTTAGATACCTTTTTTCCACCCACTTTTATAAAGGTTGTAGGATTACACATCTAAAAATCCCTGGTCAGCTCCAACATACTCGGTGCAACCCACTGTGGGTCTCGTTCCATCATCTACATAAATCGAGAAACATTATCATGGATTTACTTTCCCCTATTATCTTGAACCAACATATCCTATTACTCCACTACTAGGGTTGAATTTTTCGAAACTTCCTCATGTCACCCAACCAGAACACATATTCATGGTGGCATTACCCTATTTCAATGACGTGCATCTTCATCTGGAATTCCCGTGGCCTAGGGGCCCGGGTAAAAACTGACTACATTGTTATGGAATCGAAGAAATATAGGGCCTCTATTGTCGTGATCTTGGAGCACAAGAAGGATCATTCCAAAATTGGGGAGTTTTCCCGCAAAATCAGGATGCAGGGCTTTATGCATGCGGACCCAACTAATACCCACATCTGGATTTTCTGGAAAAAGGATATCTCAGTGGCCAAGCTTGCTGCTGATGACCAATCCATCACGACCAAAGTGACAATTGGAAATGACTCCATTTTTGCATCTTTCATTTATGGGAGTTGTGATCCCCACAAAAGGTTCTCTTTATGGAAGGGGCTCCATTATTTTGACCCAGGAAACTCTCCCTGGTTTGTTGGCGGTGATTTTAATGTCATTGCTGATCCGGATGAGAAGAGGGGGTGAGGTCCCTTCCCTCGGAAGGGGAGCTTAGAGTTTGTACAATTCATGGGCGGTAAGGGTCTCTCCGACATGGGTTATTATGGGGACCGCTTCACTTGGTGTAACAATCAAAGAGGAGGACGCAGATCTTGGAGCCGCCTTGATAGGTGCTTGGCTAATATTCATGGAATCTCCACCTACCCCAATGCTCAGGTAACACATCTTACCCGCAGTGTTTCTGATCACTCCCCCCTGCTACTCTCCCTGTCCTCAAGACAGGAGACCAATAACTCTTTCAGATTATCTCACCTTTGGACTCGAATGGAAGGCTATAATCAAGTGGTCAAAAGCTCGTGGGGGCCTTCTGAATTTGGTCACCTATGGATCGGGCTCCACAACAAACTGAGACGCCTAAGGAAAGACATATTAGTCTGGTTTCAACAGGTGCCCCCAACTGACAAGGATACAGATGTGCTCTTGAAAGTGGTTGAACAACTTGAATCTAGTCTTGAAAATGGCTGGAATGACCAGGTGTTTGAAGATCTTGCTAGGAAGAAAGACAGATTGGTGGAAGCTCTCCTAACACAAGAGCACCTTGCCCATGAGCAATCCAGGGTTCAATGGCTTCGAGAGGGGGAAAACACTACCTATTTTCATGCTTGCATTAAGGAAAAGCGGCGTCATCTCAAACCCAATCTGAGACAGGAGGATGGCTCTTACACTGATGATATAGATGTGGTTGGTGGGTTGGACTTCTCCCATTTTAAGGCTTTTCTTACAGGCATTAACCCTGGTATGCCTGAGGGTTACCCAAGTGGCAGGGCCCCCTTCCTTGATGTGATCCCCTCTCAAGTCTCCAGCCAAGACAATGAGTCTTTTGAAGCAATCACGAACGAGAAGGAGATCCATGAGGCCATGATGAGCCTTAACCCCGAGAGCGCTCCGGGGCCGGACGGCTTTCTGGGGTATTTTTACAGGGAATCCTGGTCAGTTGTTCAGCATGATGTTGTCCTAGCCATACAAGATTTCTTTCAGGGTGGCATTCTCCCTCGAGTGGCCAGTGCAAGAACGTTGGTGCTTATTCCTAAGATCAAAGACCCATCTTCTCTGAATCATTATAGGCCTATCAGCATGTGAAACTTCCCCTATAAAATCCTCTCCTGCATCATCAACAAAAGGCTGTCTCGCTTTCTTCCCCATTGGATCTCCTTGGAGCAGCATGGCTTTGTGAAAGGCAGGTCTATACAAGGAGCTATAGCTTTGGCCCAGGAGCTGATCTCGGACAATAATATCAAATCTCATGGTTCAAATATGGCCATCAAATTGGACATGAGTAAGGCCTATGACAGAATTGAATGGAGCTTCATCAACAAAGTGTTCACAGGTATGGGATTTTCTTCCCGGGCCACCGACATTATCTTTAGATGCTTTAGCTCTTCATGGATGGTTGTCTCCTTCATGGGGAAGACTCGTGGGTTTTTCAAAGCCACCCATGGTCTCAGGCAGGGGGGCCCCCTATCCCCTACCATCTTCATTATTGCCCAGGATGTGCTTAGCCGTCTACTTAACAGGAGCAGGAACCAAGGGAAGATTCTTCCATATCGGAGTCGTACACTCTCCTCCATCATGAATCACCTCATGTTTGCTAATGACACCCTGGTCTTCTTGAATGGAAGCTTAAGATCAGTCCGAAGTTTCATTAAAGTGCTGGAGGAATATTTCCACTGGAGCGGCCAACTCATCAACCATTCTAAGAGTAACCTTTTTATATCCAATAAGTGCGAGGCAAGGCGTGTGGTCACCTTAGATAACAGTCTAAACATGAAAAGGGGAAACTTTCCTGTTGACTACCTTGGTGTACCTATCTCCCCTCAAAGACTCCACATCCATGACTTTGATCACATCGTGAAGAAAATCACAGGCAGAATACTCAATTGGAAGAACAGATTTCTCTCCTTCGGTGGCCGGATCATCCTCATCAATAGCGTGATGTCTTCTATTCCTGTTCACGCGATGGCATCCATCAAAGTTCCTTAGGGAGTCATTACGTCCATTGACAGGATCCTTGCTGGTTTTCTCTGGGATTCCCTCTCTGAAGGGAAACGTCACCGGGTCTCTTGGAGGAGAATGGTCCAACCTATCCGGAATGGAGGTATTGATGTCAGAAACCTCTTTGACACCATTCAGTGCATGCATGCTAAACTGGCTTGGGATGCCCTTGAGGGTAGGTCCTTGTGGGGCAGGGTAATGATCCCTCGTTGCAGTGATTCTCCTGCTCTTGGGTCCCGTTTCACCTCTCCCCTCTGGTCCATGATTTTCGCTTTCCTTCCCTCCCTCCTTCCCCTATCACGCTGGGTCATTGGTAAAGGGGATATCCTGTTTTGGCACCATAATTGGGCTGGCTCAAGGCTTAGTTTTCCTGGTTGTCTGGCCCCTCAGATTTCTTTTAAGGAGGCAAGCTGGTTTCCCTCTTTTATCAGGGCAGTGTTGAACCAAGATCAGCAGGAAACCTATGAGAGTATTGAGTTAAATATGGAGCCTGACCAGTGTGTTTTCACTCCTTCAGCTTCAGGAATTTTTTCCACCAAAGAGTTTCAGAAAACCTTGCACTCTCACGACAGTCCCGACCCATGGTATGAGACCATGTGGTGCAGGAAAATTCAATCCAAGTATAGTTTTCTCTCCTGGCACATCTGGAACCATGCAGTTCCAACTGACGATAATATCAAAAGGCTCGACATCCCTATGGTGTCCAGATGTTTGTGCTGCCATGCTAAGGAGGAGAGAACTTTCCATCTTTTCTTCAAAGGGGCATGGACACATGCGGTGTGGAGTTGTTTTGGAGGTCTCACTGCTTATAATGGGCAGGTTTTTTCTGAAGCTAACTTCTTGGATCAGTGGTTCCAGGGAGCACCAGAACAGAGCACGGAGAGGAAGGCTCGGGCTGCTATCTTCACTGCTGGCCTTTGGTGCATCTGGAAAGCACGGAATATGGCCAGGCATGAAGGTGTTCGCCCGTCTAGGAGATCCATCATCATCAGAACTCGGAGTCTGCTCATTGATTTCCTCAGGTCGAACAGCCAGCTACAGCTTGCTCCTTCGCTCTGCCCCTTTCAACCGAACACAACGGCTGCCGCTGCTTCTCTCAGAGCTGGTGCAGGTCACTGGGTACGCTGGATGCCTCCTTCCATGGGTATAAAGCTGAATACGGATGGATCCTTCCATCAAGGCATCATGTGGGGTGGAGGAGTGGCTTGTGACTACAGGGGCTCTGTCATCCTGTTGTTCACAGCCCAGTATGGGCACAAACACTCTCTCCAGGCGGAGGCTTTAGCCATGCTTTCCGGTCTCATGCTATGTTTCCGTCATAATATTATCATCAGTGAAGCGGAGACAGATTGCATGTCCCTCTTCAACGCTCTGCAAGGTACAGGTAATACCCCCTGGTCTATCTCCTACACTATCATAAAATGCAAAGGCCTCCTGACAAGAAATACCAAAGTGGCTCACACTTGGCACGAGGGTAACAAAGTGTCCGACCACCTTGCCTCTATTGCGTCCAACAATTCGGTCTTTTTGGGCCTCTACGGTAGGAGAACTCTCAAGGATGAGGCAGAGGATCTTGTGAGAGGGGACGCCCTTGGCTTACACTATTTCAGACCCCTATGATTTTGTTCTCCTCCTCCTTTTCCCTTTGGTTTCAGACTACTTTCTTTTTCCTTGCTCTTCCTAAATAAATAATTTTGAGTGAGTGGTGCCCCAATCCGAGTTTCCACATGACGTCAAGTATGCATCCCTGTACACCAGAGGTTTCCGACTAGTAGCGAGGGCTTATATTAGTCCTGTGGGGATATTATACACTATGTACTAAAGTAAACCGCAATAAATAACATGAATAAATAGCAGAAACAAAAACAATTTCCAATAAACATGCATAATTATCTTTTCCCAAAAATAGGTTAAAACCGAAATCAAGATAAACATGGCATGTCATGTTAAACAGTGCTAAAGCGAAAAAATACCAAAATAAAGAATAACATAAGAATACCCAAAATATCCCTGGTTCCAAGTCTGGAACCTCATCCATGCATGTCCCATGCCCAACTCAACTCCCTAGAAAAAGGCATTTTCTTGTGTCCTAACCAGTAATCATGAAGTATGCTCAGGTACCCCACAGTGGCTCGAGCAGGGTGTGAGTATAACTCAATAGGACAATACTAATGGTGTATACAAAATATCTAATCTAATAGATAGTTCATGTAAGTATGAAATAAATGAAAACTGAATAAAAGACAATATGGGGGCCACTAATAAACAATTATTACTTAACTATAAATAACCACGGTGCCAATGTCATTATGTACATCTTCTCCATTATTTAGTTCATCATCAACAAGTTATTCATGGGTTAAACATTTACACCATTAACACAAGGTTAATGACATTTATCATTCTTCATAATCGAATAAGTAAAGTCCTTAACTAACTAAGGATAATTCATCTCAACATCACAATGTCCTCACCTAAAAGTGTCAGTCCTAGTGGAATCAACCCGTTCAGGGAATAGAACTTCATCCCCTTCCCTAACATATGCATTGTAGGTGGAGTAAGATCATTATTCGTACTTAACGTGTGGTTGGATCCTCAATCCTTTATCCCACACCTCAAATCATGTGCACATGATTATTCATCCATTTACCACACATAAATCAGATCACAAGAAATACACTTCACAATCATAATCCATATCAAATAATAAGGGATTGAATATTATGTCATAACCCATTAACACATTTATCATTTACATTAGTTATCCCAATTCCCATTCTCATTCCTAGCTCACTAATCAAATTCAATATTTCCCTTAAATCGTCCCATTTTACATATTCATTAATTCCCTTAATAAATCCCATTTAACTTATTCTTTATTTCACATACCATTACCAACTAACATATTCCCTAATTCATATGCCCTACTCTCATCGGAATTACTAATATAATTCATAATACATGTTTCAGAGTCCCAATTAACAAAATTAACACATTTTCATATCATGCCAAATAACCCTTTAAGACAATTCAAAATCTTGAAAAATTACCTATATTTTATTTTCACTACGATTATACATGTAAAAATACTCAACAAGGGATCTACAATATCACACAATGAACTTACACTTTCTTGACTAATTTCTAGGTCCAGGAATAACAGCACACCCCAAGGGAGGCCAAGAATATTATGAATCATCTTCAATGCATTCCATGTAAAACATGAGCATTTATAATCATTTTTTGGAAAACCATTTTACCAAATCACACTAAAAATATTCAAAATAACAACAAGAGTCAACCAAGAACAAAATTGGACATCAAAAAAATCTACAATGAAACTATGGGAAACATCTTGTAGACCACATAAATTGAATATATTTATGTCCACACTCTAACATAGCCTTAGATACCAATTTAACTACCATTAAAATCCTAAACCTAGATCTGACTGGAGAATAGGGGTTTTAATGCTTTGGATGGAGATAAGAGGGAGATGAAAACCCTAAACCCAAAATAGAATCGAGTAGAAGAATTGACTTACCTGGGGATTCAATCGGAAACCAAAGAATCTCCAAATGACCTAGAGATGATGGAGAATCTCCATTGGGGAAGTTGGGTCATCCATGTTCACATCTAGGGTTGTATGAGGTGGAGAGGAGGAAAATTCTGAGTTTGACTTTAACATCCTGAGGTGGAAATTTTGTAATTTTTTCCACCTTTATTGGTCCGCATGGATTACCCACATAGTTTTCCAAATTGTATGCTACCTGTACACATGCCACTATCCATGGAAGATGGGTTGCACGGTTACCTGGGTAGGCCACATGGTTTGATAAGCCATGTGCTGACTGTGAATTAGGCCTCTATCCAAGGTAGTACAATTACCTGGATATTTTTTTATGATTTCTTTAATTTTACGCTAATTGTGAAACTTGCAGAGATTGACACAATTTTCCCCTTTCTTATGTCTTAGACCCACGGAACACCCCTGATACCCCCACATACTTTCTGGAATAAAATCATTAATAAAAAATAAGATATTGAAAATAGAATTTTTAAACAGGGACATACCTTCAGGAAGTCTTGGATCTTATAATATCATTTATAAAGACTACCAAAACAATTTGAGTTAATTTTTATGGACTTTATCCATAAAAACTATGAAGACTTATGGAGAATTAGTGAGTACAAAAGGAATCACTATGAACTCATTGTTCTACTACCTTGTATGGAAATGAGTCTTTGGGATATCATCTTTCTTCACCCTAACATGATATTATTCCAACCACATATCCACCTTGAAGAAATATTATACCCCACCTAGCTGATTGAACAAGTCATAATTCTATTGAAAACTATATTTTTTGTTTATCTTGATCTTGTTTATCTCATTATAATCAATTCAAAGGTTCATTTACCTATCCTTCTTCTTAAAAAAATGACTAGTACAACCTATGGTTAAGCACATGGGAGTATGACCCATTTATACATATTCTCATGTTGTTGTTTCGTTAGATACTCAAGTTCCACAACAGTCATCCTATATGGAGTCTTGGATATTGGAAACTCTTCAGTTATAATATCGATTGAAAATTTGACCTCTCGACTAGGAGGAAGACTAGTTAATGCCTCAGGAAATACATTAGTGTATTCCTTTACAATAGGCATGTATTTGAGTATTTCCTAAATAGAGAGTGATTTTCTTCTCACGGCGATTTATGTTAGTTCTATACATGGAAATCCAATTCATGCCTAGAATTGCATCAAATTCTACCAAAGGATTAATTAAAAGGTTCACTAGGAATTTTATCCCAAAACTTGTGATAGGGGTGGATTTATATACATGGGATGAAATAATTTCCCCATTTTCTGCTCTCACCATCATCTCTACTTCCAGGATTTGTGGTGGTGTTTGAATAGTTCTTCTAAAATTTTGTGATATGAAGGAATGTGTAGAAAAATAGATGGTAATCATACCATTCATTATTTGATTCTGGTTCTACTCTATCCAATATAGACTTGGGGATGATTATTTTTAAACTATAAAACACATAAAGGGGAATCCAATGATATTAAAGTAATAAAGTATAAATTACATTTACCTCATTAATATATGAGTTTCAAGGCTTCAATTTATGTTATCTGTGATCTATTTCCTAATATATACTCTCATGGAAATTTTATTTTCATCCCTTAATAATGGTTCATAATGATCTTATTAATTTACCAAAGCATATCCCCTAAGATTGTCAAACCAGTTGTACAGTAAGGCTTGTTGTCATATACCAGGTTTCCCCAAGTCTATCCCATAACACCTTGTCAAAGTTGATACTCCTAGTTATATATGTTCCAGAACTATTCCCACTTGTATTATCTAGATATGGATGTATTTTTTTTATAAAACAATTAGTCTATAATTACTAATATTTATGGATGTTTTCTAATACATAGTCTTATCACTAAGTCTTTCACAAGATTTCTCTTTCCTAGTCCCAAAAATTACTACAATTTTCCTATAATTCCATATATAAAACCCTTCTCTTTATTACACATAAATAAATCTTTTATTACATAAAAATACACTTATTACAAACCAGAAGATTGATAACAGTAGTGTCTTTGGGAATTAGCTACAATGTATAATAACTTATAACATGGGAAAAAACACTGTTGAACACTTCTTTGACATGATCAAAATATTCCAACGAACATAAAACTATATGGGATAACCTGCAGACAAACATAAGGGTGATCTATAAAGCCAAATAAAATAATAAGAATTGAAGAAGTGATTCATTTTAGATAATATTAATATCAATGGTGCATAAAAAGGAACATGATTATTAAGGCATTATACAGAATGATAATCACAATATGAGAAATGTGACAACAATATAAAACATTGAATAATAAACTTAGGGCAAGGCTAAATCCTCCAAGAACTTATGGGGGATAAAGACCTATAAAGGAATTAGTTACACCCCTATCCCAACATTATGTATCATGATACTAAACAATACCCAATGCATTGGGGAACTATATGGGTGCACCCATCATAATCATTTCATTCTCATGCTTAAGTGTGCTACATAGATTTTACAACATGGATTCAATCATTATAATAATTTATTCCATGATCAAGGGATGTGGAATAAATACATGAAAGTCCCAATATCAACAAGTATATTTACATAAATGTGAATAACCTTAATAGTAAAATTGGTATGGTATTCACTACACAATTGTTTTGTCATGCCAAATCATGGTAAAAATTCAGCAGCATAACGGTGTTACATAAAAATTCATAAAAATTGTAGATGATAGTAAAATAGGTCTATCATAATTTGTAAATAAAAAGGTAAGTAATAGGTAAACGTGAATACATGTAACAATATTTGGAAATTGAAATAGAATGCATAATTTAATAAATAATCCTGAATAAAGAAGAGAAGGTGAGGATCCCTTATGAAATTTCGGCATAGTCACGAGTGTACATAAAGGTTCATAAGATGGATAAATGGGTGTTTAAGGGGCTATCATCATTTATAAATCAAATTGAAAGTAAGGGGATATGAAATAACAAATCCCAACATAATAAAATGGAAATTAAAAGTCATAACATAAAAGGAGTGATTGATAAAAGAGGAGAGTTGAAGATGACGCCCCCTTACTTGAATGTGTGACTCCAGAGGGTTGGGAAGGAATTATTAAGAGCTTGAGGGCACATTTTGTGGGATATAGGGAGTTAATGGTAGATTTTGGACATTATAAAAGGATTTTGAGTGAATTAAAATGGTATTTTGGGTGGGTTTATATAGAAAAGGTGGGGGATTTCCTTATTTTTTTAGGTTTTGGACTCGATATAATAAAATATCCAAAAAACACAAACAATCTCACGGTTTTTTACAATGGTTTCTGAATATTTTGTGTGGTTTAAATTATTTTATATTACCAAAGGTCTAACTTATTAAAATATTACCATTGGTGAAGTGGAGGTGAGTTACACTATTAAAAATTAATTTTAAATCTTAAGATATGTTATAAGTCTTGGAGGATTTATAATGGATTTAAAAATAAATAAAATTAAAATAAAATAAAATTATTTTAAATCTAAAAAATATATTTGTTCATGTATCCAATTTATATTACTTATTACATCATTTTTGGCTCATTATGATTTCATAAAACAGAAAGTATATTTATACGGTATTTAATTTTTACCCAAAAATCTGATTTTCTCAGAAAATTATGAAAAATTAACCATTAGATAATTTCAACATATTGATTCCAAAAATAATATTTATTTTATATAAATAATTTTATAAATATTTGAATTTTAATTTTTAAAATAAAAATTAGTATTTACATAAAATTATTAATTTTTTAAAAATAACATTTTTGAACCATTATAAAAATTACATTTGACATCATAAAGATTATATGATAATTTATATTTGATAAATATTATTTAATAATAATATTCCATTAAAATAAAATTTATTGAAAAAAATACATTAATTCATTAATTGATTTTGAATATTAACGAAAAATACAATTTGTACATTAAAAATCATATACATAGTAACAAGAATAAGATAACACCATATTCATTAATATATAAAAAATAATGTAAATATTCATATTTCTAGGGTCTTGATACATATCCCTTTAATACACCAATGTACTCCCTAAGAGTAAGTTGCTTTATGGTGGGGATTTCATGGGGTCGTTCAGCAAACATGGTTTGGGTCGTCATCTTGATGAGCTTGAAATTCTACCGTAAATAGTTTCACTCATTCTTAATTTTTTCAATCTCATATTGGGATTGGTCTAGTGTCAAGCCCGAAAATTTTACATCCCTCAAAATCTCTAATAAATGGGATTTATAGGGTACGATCCTATTAGTTTTGACCATCACTTCCTTTGTCTGTGAAAATTGGATATGTTAAAACCTTATATATATACTAATCATGTGATCACTATTAAAAAATAATATTATCAACAATAATGATACATAATGGTAATTTTAATCTAATTGAATATAATAAAACAATATAAGTGCATGTTTTTTCTATAACCATATTATATAATAAAACATTTAATGAAATAAAAAAGAGAATTTAATTTATAATAGTTTGATTTGTTGTATAATATCCCCTAGCCTGGAAATTAGATATCATTAATTACCCTTAAGTCAACCCACATCTCCTGATCAAAAGAAATTGAGATAACCTAAGTGTTATGTGTGTTATATCTACTAATAAAGGGAGCATGAATTCAAATTGTAAGAAATAGGAAATCTCCTAATGAAAATACAATTCAAATGAATCTAGAGATAAAATCAGAATATATTAAATAGTAAAAATAAAGAATTCATTAATTTATGGACTGGTATAATCGCCTTCACTCTGATACCAAGGGTTTTGTGTGAAATAACTAGGGTAATAAAAAAATTAATGAAAATCATAAAACATTAGTTGTAGGGAGTGATTTTAGAAAAGAGCCTCTAAGAGTGAGTGTGAGGCACAACATCAGTGAATAGTAACTTATTTATATAGCAATTATTAGATATCATTGGAATTATTTTGAAATTTTATACATGATCATCGTGGAATTATTTAACTTATTTCAGAATTTCCTGCATATTCAGTGTCAAGTAGTGAATTATTCCTTATTTGATGATCGACATATGTCTAGAATTTAGGGTATGGATGATTTAGACAAAGATAATAATTCTTGTCTTGTTGAAAAAATAACATCATATAATCGATTTTTTATGACATCAAGAATAATCGAATGTGGAATAGTTCACTACTTTGTGACCCAAGTGGAAAATCGAGCTCTATTAGGTGTGATTTTGAGTAATGCATGTTTCCACTAGATCTTTGATGTTCCAAGTGGGATTGAAAATATTTGGTCCTAGTCCTAGAAAGGGGAATGGATGTCATTTATTTTGGATTTTCATTCTCAAACATGGTATTAAAAAATAAAAATCATAATTATTTCAAGAAAAAAAATTCTGTGTTCCCACTACTACACATATTCCCTTTAACAACGCGCAAATTGACTTTTAATAGCACTAAAAAGGTGATGTTAATCACATCAATGATAAGGAGTATCTCCTATATTAGTTCTAAAAAATCACCGATAAAGGGCGTCCATTATCTATTCTAAAAATCATTAATAAAGGGTCCCCTTATATTAGTGCTAAAAATAGTGATGATAAAGGCCCAACTGCTTGCAGTGTGATATTAATATAACAACACACCCAAAAGAAAAAACTAAAATTTCAGATTCTATATACAACCTATAATTTCAAACAATTCTATACACATTTAATTGCATCATGAATACAAAATACTACACCCACATTATATACAAAAAAAATGTATTTATATTTCAAACAAAATGTTTTAAATAATTACATTTACAATTATCCAACAAACATTCCAAAACATTAATATTTCATCTTTTGATTCATGTGATCCCCTATCAAAAATGACTTCACATGGTATCGATTGATAAAAAAATCATCTCGAACTGAGCAAAAGTTTCCTCCTATATAGAAAATAAAATGTTATGTTAGTAATATTATGAATAAAAAAATAAAACATTCATATGAAAGAATGCATTAATAAAATATAAATATTTAATAAAAATGACACATTTAGATTTATACTGATCACACCATGCAGCCTGCTGATGTGGGGTTGATTCCTACACATCACGAATGATTTATGGATCATTGTCCTAAAATATCAAAACAATCCGAATGTGTTTTCTCAATTTTGACTATATAACTTGTTATTTTACTAATATTAATGTCAATTTTAAATAATGACAAAATTTGAGATATATCAGTCACACCATGCATCGGATTGAGGTTTGGATGATTCCTACCTATCACATAATAATGATGGATCATTTTCCTAGAGTATCAAAACAATCTGAATGCATTATGTCAGTGTTAAGTATGTCAGTTGTGTTTTTTTTACTAAAATGTCATTTCAAACTGGAAACACCCATTATGAGTCCTAATAGATGAATAGTGTGTAATTTTTATATTATACTACTTCATAAATGCAACAAATGAATTATGAATCGTTTTTCTAATTTATCAAGACAATTAGAGCATGTTTTCTTTGTTTTTAGTGAGTGGCATGTTTTAAACTAAAATGTTAATTTTAAATTAATATCAAACAATTTTAGTCATACTGATCACATCGTGCATCGTATTATTGTATTTTTGACACCTACATGCCAAAAATGACTCATGGATCATTTTTTTAAAAGTATAAAAATGATCATAATGTGTTTTCTCAATTTTCAATATGTGACTTGTTTTTTTACTTAAATTAGTTTCAATTTAAAATAAATAGAGACACTTTGAGTCATAATTACCACAATTCACATCATATTGAGGTGAGGAAAATTTCTATATGTCACAAATGACTAGTAAATATTTTTTCAAAAATATCAAAACAATCTGAATGTGTTTTCCCAGTTTTCATTAGGCCACTTGTTTTTTTTTACTTAAATTAATTTCAATTTAAAATAAAATGAGACACTTTAAGTTATAAATATCACATTGTGTGTTATATTAAGATGGAGGTGATGGATACACATAAAAATTAGTAATAGGTCATTTTCCTAAAATATCAACAAAATAAAAATGTGTTTTCTTAGTTTTTAGTTTGTCAATTGTTGTTTTTACTTAAATTGATGTTAATTTTAAAAAAAAGACGCTTTGAGTTATACAGGACACATTGTGCATCATATTATGGTACGAATAATTTCTAAAAATCAAAAATGAATTATATATAATATTCTTATAGAATAAAAAAAATCCAAATTCATTTTCTTGGTTTCTAGTATACCATTTGTGTTTTTTACTAAAATGTCATTTGAAACTGGAAACACACATTTTGAGTCATACTGATTACATCGTGTGTTAGTTTAACATGGTAATGATTCATACACATCAAAAATAAAATATGAACATCTTTCTTAAATTATCAATATAATTAGAGAATGTTTTCTTGGTTTTCAGTGACTAAAATGTTTTGAACTAAAATGTCAATTTTTAACTAATAATGTAAACTTTTATTCAAATCAGTCACAGCGTGCATTGGATTGAGGTGTGGTTGACTCTTAAACATCTAAAATGAATCATGAATCATTTTCCTAAATTATCAAAACAATCGGAATGTTTTAATTAGTTTTTATTATGTCACTTGTTGTTTTCACTTAAATTAATGTCAATTTTAAATAAAAAGAGACACTTTGAGTCATACCGGTTACACCATGTGTCGTATTGAGGTGAGTTTCACTCTAAAATGTCAAAAATGACTCACGTATATTTTTTCTAAAATATCAAAATATTCATAATGTGTTTTCGTGGTATTCAGTTTTTTCACTTTTTGTTTTTACTTAAATTAATGTCAATTTTAAATAAAAAGACACACATGGAGTCATACCGGCGACACTGTGGAGCGTATTGAGATGAGGTTGACTCGTACACATCAAAAATTACTCATGGATCATATTACTAAAATATAAAAACAATCTGAATTAATTTTCTTGTTTTTTGGTATGTCACTTCTGGTTTTACCTAAATTGAAGCCAATTTTAGATAACAAGATCCAATTAGAGTCATATAGACCACACCGTGTGTCGTATTGAGGTTCGGTTGAATCTTACACATACAAAATGACTCATAGATCATTGTCCTATAATGTGAACACAATAAGAATTATTTTTCTTAGTTTTTAGTATGTAACTTGTAGTTTTTTTCTTAAATTAATGTCAATTTTAAATAGAAAGAGATCCTTTGAGTTATACCAGCTACATCATGCATCATATTGAGACGAGGTTGATTCTTACATCTCCAAAATGACTTATAGATTGAGTTTATAAATTATAAAAATAATAAAAATGTATTTTTTTTCAATTTTCAGTATGTCGGTTGTGTTTTTTTACAAAAATATCATTTCAAACATAAAACATACATTTTGAGTCATATTGATCGCATTGTGTGTCATTTTGATATGAGACTATTTCATACACATCAAAAATGACATATGAATTTATTTCATAAATTATAAATACAATTATAGTGAGTTTTCTTGGTTTTAAGTGAGTGGCATATTTTGAAATAAAATTACAATTTAAAACTAATGAAAAACATTTTTAGTCATATTGGTCACACTATGCCTCGGATTGAGATGAATCTCATTCTTAAACATACAAAATTACTCATGGAACATTGTCTGAAAGTATCAAAAAAAATATGAATGGATTTTCTCATATTTTATTATGTGACTTGTTCTTTTTGTGAATGTAATGTCATTTTAATATAAAAATACACACTTAAAGTCTTGTCGGCCACACCCTACATCAGATTGAGGTGAATTTCATTTATACGCATCCAAAATGGCTTATGTATCATTGTCATAAAGTATAAATATAATAAAATTTTATTTTCATTGTTTTCAGTATGTCACTTGTTCTTTCTATTAAAGGTAATATCAATTTTAAATAAAAAGAGGCACTTTGAGTGATACCGGTCACTTGTTCTTTTTGATAAGTTTTGTGTAGGTTCGTTGTTTTGATACCAACTATATTAACCTTGAAATTTCATACATAGATATCACATTTTAGTAGATAAATATTCCTTATATAATAAAATGATCCATGTCAGAATAGTTTAGGTCCAGTGCTTTTGGAAATAAGGAAACATAAAGAACTAGTTCATAAGAGTTCTCATTAAGTTATTCTTTACTAGAAACCTTCATAGATATATAATTTCTAAAACCATTATTAATAAACTAAGTATATGAAACATAGGAAAGGGTGATCATAAATTCTCAATAAGTGTAAATAAGTGAGATATCAAAGATTATATAATGATAAAATGAGAATAAAAAACTAAATAAGTATTAGATAAAAATAATAAGTAAATTAACATAAAAATATTAGACAAAATGGTGAGAAATTAACTAATTACATAAAAAGACAAACTTTGAGCCATATCATCCAGATCATGCATTACCATGATTTAAATTTCCATACTTTATGAAAATTGAAACACTGAATTATCGAAATTTATCAATTTCCTTCATGTTCCCTCTACTGCCTTTGAAGGAAAGTGATAAATGCAAATAATGTAGGGGTGAGATAGTTTTGAGAAAGAATAAGTCTGTTGAAAACATTTCATGAATGAGTAGTAAAACATTTAATTTATATTATGTTAAAGAATTATAGAATAGATAATATTATGTGAAAAAACATAGTATATTTAAAAAAAATACATTCTTATTGAATTTTGAGTTACAATATGAAGTCCAATTTCTCACAAGCAAGATCAGTTTCAAAAAAACCAACCCAACTCAAAAAAAGGAATCCACCTGTATAATAAAATAATTCTTATGTGATTAATACTAAAAGAATTAAATTAAGCATAAATATGAAATAGTTGACTACTTCTATAGAAGTCGCATCTTCATGTTAATTTTGTACATTCATCCATCATGTATACAGCCCATTCATTTCTGATCACATCTATATCATCTTGAGTATATAAGTCTTTATAATAGTAATAGTAATACTGGAAAAATATAAATACACAAAGGATTAAAAAATATTTTGAATTAAGTAGTAATTATCTTTGAAAATAGCTCTTTAGGGGTGTTATTTTGTTAATGGAATATGATCTCTCTCATAATTTTACAAACTTGATAACTGCAATCTTTTCCATCGGTCTGTTTCAAATAATGTAGAAACATTGAGGATAATAAATTATTTTTTTATATGTGTTTGGATAGTGATTTCTTGTTATATATACACTGATACTTTTCGAGTCGTAGTACTTTTTATGGTCCTCGTGCTTAGCCCTTGGCTTCATTAATTTTTTTTCAGGATATTTATACACCACCATATCATAAGATAATCCTCATTAAAATATAATATAATTTATATAAATTGATGTTTAGTTATAAAGATTTCGATGTAGAGTATTATAAATTGAAAATTTTCATCATGTGTCGATGGTTTTTTAGATATCTGTGCATTAAATCGAGGAAATAAATTTTCATAGTATCCAAATTTACCGTAACGAGCATCCAAAGCTGCCAAAAAACACCAAAAGGATTAATTAATGAAATAAATAGAAATATATTTTATATGAATAAATTGTATCTTTTTACCATTATTATTAAATAGAGTCTGTCGTCTTAAATTTTGATATCAAATGATTTGACCAGACATGACTCCATTTCATCCTTTTGATTGGTACTTTTTATTGTTCTATAGAGGAGATGTGAGGACTAAAGAGTCCAAATTTTCTCTCATGGTAAAATACCTTCAATTATTTTTCATATATTTGAATTCCAAAAATATGAAATGTATTTAGTCATAATTAACACAGTATATCATCTTCTAGAAAAAAAAAATATTGAAAACATACCTCATGTATACATTTAAAATTAAGATTCATAGACATTTATAGTTGAGTATTTCACTTACACTCTCAAAACCAATGAAGTCTTGATCTTTATCTCCTTACATATTTTATTTGAAAACAACTATGTGATTTCGACCATCTTATAACTTTGTATCGGCATGAAACTTCAATGATATTAAATGTGAATATAGACCAGGCAGGGTAATGGTGCTTTTAGTAGATATTTTTGATCTGTTAGTCGATCCTACAAATGTATTGGAGTCACTCTTTCATTTCATCCCCTTCCCTTTGTTCTTATGTAATAACAGACATTAGTTCAGACCATTTTCATTAATTGTTAAAGGTTTGGATTGATAAATAAACTAGAAATTAATACCTCCTTGTCTACATGTTTTTTTACAAGATGTGACAACAATTTTATCAATGTTACAACATCTTTTTCAACCGTATGGATATATTCATCATGAATTGGAATAGCTATCTCGGTACTCGGCTCAAGGGCTATGTTGATTGACACACGTACATGACCTATTTGAAGTGGTCTATTTTTTAGCATGTCATTTTGAATATTGAACATTGTATCCCTTTATACAAGGAGATGGGTGGGTGTTTCTAGATATCAATCACATTCATTATCACCCATTATTATATAAGCAATGGAAACATATCAATGTCTCTCTGATTCACATTTCATAGAAAATTTTATTAGAACATTTATTACCTCATCTAAGACAACTCTTTGAGGGGAATTTCTAACATCATATCTGGTGGGGTTGGGTAGGACCTCTACATGGTGGTTGTTCTTGTGTTTCTTCTTCTCATTGCCTCCCCCCATAAAAGTTACCATCATCTCTCTCTTATATTTGTATTTTTCTTCAAGGGTAGTTATTCTTTCTCTTGTCTTTTTTATTAATTAACATTGATCCTCCACTTTTGTTTTCCTCAAAATATGTTTGGTGTGTCACACCAAAACCCACACCTATTACATGGCCATACAAGAAAGTGTGTATGTATTTGGAGGAATTAAAATTCATTCTTCACCCTTCACTGGTGCCAAATATTCTCATATTTCCATGTCAACAATGTCTAACATAGATTTAATTCAATCCTTTGTTTTTTCTATTACATTTAGAAATGTGTCGATGACATTATAACATATATTTTTTACAAGAAAAACATAAAGAAAATGTATGATATATAGAAAATTCCAGTATGGTAATTCCAAAAAATTGATCTCTTTTTCCAACCTAATTTCTTAATATTGTTCAAAAAAAGTTACCAAAAGAAGTATCCACATATTTTACATTCTAAAAATTTTTATCACCTGTTAGTTGAGATGGTGATTTATGTTCTTTTAATCATCTATAAAATGATCTCAACCAATATCGATACTTATTCCATTGTGGTAGAAATTCGTGATGCCCTAGAAACATCATTTTCAATGAATGTTTCAACCTAATTGATTGTGTGACTTATTCATAGATGGGACACCCTTGAGTTCTTTTAATGCAATATCCTATAAAATTTCCATAATAGGAAAAGTCATGTATCGTCCCATACAACATGGCTCTCAACATGAAATCTTCATTTTTATAAGAATAATACAACGTAACACCTAAATCCCACATTAATTTCAAAATCTTAATCAATAAATCCAAATAAACTTCAATATTATTACCTGGTTGTTATGTTCATGATATAAGCATAGATAACATGATGTATTTTCATTTCATTCATAACCCTTTATGGAGATTTATAATTTACCAACATAACGAGTCGTGTACTGTGAGTTCTAATTTAAAAACCAAAAGTATTCACTCCATCTATAGATAATGCAAGACAAAGGTTTCTTGAATAATTTCAAAATTCAGGATACTCATGATCCATTCACTTATAAGAGGAGAGTCTATTGGGTGACATGGTTTCCCATTTTATTTCTTTTATCTGTGTGTCATGTCAATTTCCGGGTAGTCTCGTCACTTCCATATAGGCTTTTAAACCTTGGAATGATTGGAAAGTACCATAAAACTTTTATAGGGATGGATTAGTCTTTATTTTATCAAAAATCAACACACTTTTTTCATTCTATAAGTGATTTTTGGTCCTTTCGAAATAGTATAAAATCATTCAGATAGGCATGTATTCTTTCTGAGATCATACCCAATGAGCATATCATTTATTTTTCATGAAATATTTGGACCAGGAGATCATTATCTTCTCATATCATGTCATTCAAGAGATAAAGTAATTCTACAAAACTGGAATCACTCTATATGTTTCCTTCTTTCATATTATATAGCTTTAGTTTGGCTGAAAATTCTATATATTTAGTGCAACCACCATACAATGGTGTCTTTTCACAACTCTTTAACTTCTCAAATAATTTTGGGCAATCATGAAGTTTATGTTTAGTTGTCCTTTTAATTTCTTCAATACAATTTTCATCATCATTAACATCTATAATGATATCCTCGATATAGTCTTCTTTATCGTCAAAACTTATAATCATATCAAATGATCCAAAAAATGTAGTGTTATCCCAGCCACTAGCTACATTCACTTTTCTCCCATGTTTATTCAAACATTTATAACTTTGATCTATTCCTTGATATATAAAGTGTTCTTCCAACTCCTTTGGACTAATTTTTCTTGAATAACAATAGAGTAAACACAAAAAGAAGATTTGAGAAGGGTCATATGAGTGATATTCTACAAACTTGATGAACTCTTTCACTCCATCTTCATACTCTTTTGTTATATGATTAGAATCCATCAATTATTTATTCATTTCCATCTAATTTTATTGAATAATATTATTATTAAAATAAATACACAAAACATTGATATAACAGTTAACCAGGGATAATAAAAGGTTATATACTTTAATTATCCTTCAATACTTATCCCTAATATTCACTTTCCATAACCAAGGTTGTTCATTTGGGATTGTCCAGATAAATCAATCATCAACTCTTCTAGTATTTCCTTCATTGGTCTAACTAAGAGAAATTCATCTACGTAAATAAGTAAAATGACAAAACTCCCATCATAATACACCTTCATAAAGTTGAAATTATTTATATTACACTACATGAACATTAATTCTACCATGAAAGAATTTAAATTCTAGATAAACTAACTCGGTGCCTACTTAAGCCCTCAAAAAGTCCATTTGAGGCTAGAACTAAACCTTCTATTCCATTTAGCAAGAATCCTTCTAGTTGATCTTTGAAGATATCTTCCTTTGAATCTCCATGAAGTAATTTAATCATGACATCCATTTGTTCTGGAAATAAACCTTTAATGGAAGCCAAGCTGAGAATCATATGAATTTTTATATTCTTTATATCGGGAGAGAAAATTTAACTAAAATATAATCCTTCTAATTAATGAAATACATTTACACTTTTTGTGGTTTTATTATAAATCTAATAAACTTCCCTATATAATTTAACTGTTTTGATAATTAAATATAAATCTAAATTTAAAAGATTATAGAAAAACTACATCTCAGATGTCCTTAGAAAACTATCTATTAAATAATTGTTGAAATACCATTAAAAACTACCATTTATACAAATTCCTCTTTAAAAAACACGCCATTTTTAAAATAAACAAATTAGTTACAAACACTCTTTTACAAAACCACAATTCCTTTTTTAAAGCATTAAAGGAAACATTATGACCCGATAATATTAATCATTTAAAATGAGTGGAAACTATTTATTTTTTATAAATTTTCATTTAAAATATCACAAACCCCTTGTTAAAATGAAACTTACATTACATACTCTTTCAAAGAATTCACATACCCTTTAATAAATCCAATCAGGTGAGTTGAAAAACACTTGGCATTCAACCTAATTCCATGCCAAGTGTTTAAATCATTTTAAATCTATTTAAAATCTAAAAAGGGTATATTGAACACATATATTTTTTTAAGAAAAAATTATAAACACTTGAATCATTTTAAAATATCCACTTAGGAATTTTCATAAAGACATAAATCCCAAGAGAGTAAACTTATAAAAGATAAGTAGAAAAAACCTCGATTCATCCTAAATCAATTAGTGTTATATGATTCCATCACATTATTCCAAAGGTTGGTGTGATAATAATATTTTCCATTATCATTTCATATTTTTATAAGTTCTATAAGAATTAATGATGTCTCATGATTCTATTTTCTAGTTATATCAATTATCCTTCAAAAAAACTCCAGAGTCGCAATGGATATGTTCCATAGTCACTGACCACACTTGCACTCATGAAACTCTCGTGTTCCAGTTTACTACAAAAACTGAATTATACCAATGATTATTGGATCGCACCAAATCAGTTGGTTATACTCCCCAAGAATAATGTATCTCTCACATGAGGTACTATTGGTTCCTTCCTTTATAAATACTCCTAATAAAATTTATATGGATGAACCCATCACATAATCAAAAATTTCCCAAGTGTCATTCCTTTCAAACATTGAATTTCGTTATACCACTCATCACTAGAAGAAACTATGTTGTTTTACTGATCCTTTTAAATAAATAATGTCTCAAGTAAAAATAAAAAAATAAATACTATACTAAAATAATATATGTTATTATTTTCCATAGTCTATTTTCAAAAATATTCAAAAAGACATTGTAATCTACATTACAAAGACTAGTCATTTTATAATCCTTAACTAAAATCATATCAAAAACCTCTAGAATTAAAGTGATTATAATATCAATATTTAATAATTAATTCATATAATTTATTAAAGTTGTAATAAAATTATAATTTACATATTTAGATATAAAATTACGCTGAGAAGAAAATATAATTTTATAAAAATATGTTATTAAATTCTTAATTCTTTCATTTGTATCAACCCACATACAATTATAAGCCTTTAACCTTGAAATATGGTTATTCCTCCATCTAAAAATTAATTTTTGATAGAATAATGAATTGTTTTTATTTACATAATTAATATAAAAAATATTTGATCTCAAGTTCCAATTTTGTTCTCTTTTTAATAGTTTAATTTCAGGTCAATTTTACTAGTACACAATTCTTTTTGTAGAATAATCATTCAAAAGAACTCCCTGAATATTATGATTCTTTATCTAAAAATCATTAATATTATTATTAACTTTTTAATATTTAGTAATACCCCATCTATATAGTTCTTGTTTAATCACATGAAGTATATCATGCATTTTCATCCAAGAAGCAATTTGAAAATGGCTAAATTCACATATTTTAATGTAATTATGCTGGTATGTAAAATTAAAACCTACAATTGATGGTGATATTTATGAGTTAATAAATTAGGAATAGTTGATAAAATATTAATATTTTAGGGATTTTCACTTGAATGGAAAATCATTCATCAACTATACATAAGATTAAATTAATTTTTCATGAATAATAATCCCAATATGTAACGGAAATCATTGCTTTATGAAGGGTCTATCCCTTCCAATATCAAAATAACCATAGACTCATGCCATGGAAGTTTGATTTTTTTCCACCATGGATTATTAGGAATAATATGGTGTAATATATAGAATACCATGTTGTTGGAAGTTCAGCCATGTCAAGAAGTTTCTTGGGTGGATTTTAGTTTCACTAAAAATTTGGAGGTGGCCAAGCAATAATAATGGTAATCACCCTGAAAAAGGAGATGATGGGAGTCGAGATAGGAAAACTCTTAAAAACTAAACCGTGAAATATTTCTTAATGTTTTTATATGATAATAAGTAAATAAATTAATGAATTTACACCATGACGTGTTTTTTTGTGGGATACATCCCATTGTCTTCAATAATAAACATTGTTGTTTTTAGCCGATATTTATTTATATGGTCAACAATTTCTGTTGGACCCCATGAAATTCCACTGTTATACTGCATATAAAATTTGTATTGTCCCCAAAAAATTACTTTTTGGCTGAGTCAGACTCTTTATCTTATCTATCAATCTTTAAATTCATTCGTTCAGAGAAAATATTTAAATTGGTTTTGACAAGATCTAGTTGTCACTTGATTTTGTAGAAAAGAAATACAAATTAAAAAAACCATGATGTAAAAGATGAAAAATTGATTAATATTATTTCCTCTTTATAATTTTATCCAAAAATAGTATATGTGACAGTATTATATGATAATTATATAATAGGTAATAATAAAATAAGATAAAAAGCTATGACTCATCTATGATGATTTAGATCCTATCTTTGATGTATTTCTTCTCTTACCACTTTAATTTATTGATTTTCTGATGTTTTAATAAACTACTTTTCAAATGTTTCTCTCTGATGTCTCCCCATAATATATCCCCCAATTACATTCTTCTCTTTATAAATAAATTTTACACCAAATTAAATTTTTTTAAACTCACACACTAATCATCACTAATGTAGCAAAACTGTCCATTCTTAATTTCAATCATCTTTCAGTACACTATAAATTTAGAAAAACTTTCCAACCAATTCATGCTACCTCTTAATTACCCAGTAGATAGGAACTAAAAAAATCAATAATGAATCTACCGAATTAGTACATTGAAACATATATAGATAAATGGAACATGCATAAACTATAAATGTGTATTTTAGACTATTGTTGTCATTACTCCGATGGCGGAGAAGTCATGGTAGGCGGTGGTGGCAGCAGCCGTAGAGGCCATGGAGGGGTTCGTGGTGAACGTGGGTTCTATGAGAAGGTGGGTTTGTAGAGGAAGTACGGCTTCACAACAGAGGTGGGCTTCGACGGTGGAGGTGGAGTACACAGAGGAGGAGGGTTCGTGGTAGAGGAGGGTTTCATAGAAGAGGTGGGGTTCGACACATAGTGAAGGTGAGGCTATATCGAAGGTGGGGTTCAACGGTATAGAAGAGGTTCTCAATGGATTAGGGATTCACAGTAGTGGAGGATGGATTCGTGGTGGCGGAGGAGTCAGCGATCGAAGAGGAGAAGAAGGAGGTGGTGGTGGTGGTGGTGGGAGGTGTCAGCTTCTGCGAGAGCTTATAGTGTGTGAGAGAAGGAGGATATTGTTAGGGTTTATTTATAAAATCAGGTGAACCTTTTATCAGTGTTAGCATAAAAGTGTTAATAATGGTATGTTTTATCACTGCTAAAATAGAAAGAAAAAATAAAACATACCTTTATCACCACTGAAAAAACGCTTATAAATGCTGTATTTATCAACTCTAAAATTATAGTACTAATAAAACTATAATGATATTAAATTTTTTATAATTTTATATATATTTATAAAATTATATGTATAATAAATATATATATATATATTTATAATAATAGATATATTAATGTTTATATTTATTTATAATTATTATTATAAATAAATATATTTATTATATTTATAATTATATATAATTAATATATTTATTTTAATTTTATAACTATTTAAACATATCTATATTTATTTATAATTATAATTATATATATTTTTATATATTTATTATAATTTTATAATTATTTAATAACTATAAATTTATATATATTCATTTAAATAGTTATAAATTTATAATATATAATTCTATTACTTATATTTATGATTTTATATATTATTAATATATTTATTATAATTTTATAATTATTTAAATATATTTATATTTATTTTGAATTATAATTACAATTATTCATATTTATTTATAAATATTTGTATATATTTATAAATATATTTTTCATAAAATTTTAATTATTTAAATATATATTTATATTTATATTTATAACTATAAATAAATAATTATTTATTTATAATTATAATTATAATAAATATATTTTTATTTATAGTTATAATTATAAATATATATATATATATATATTTGTTTAAATAATTAGAAAATTATAATAATTATATTTATAATTTTATAAATATATATAATTCTCATATTTATTATAATTTTCTAATTATTTAAATATATCTATATTTATTTAGAATTATAATTATAACTATTGGTATTTATTTATAAATATTTGTATATAAATATATATAATTAATACATGTATTATAATTTTACAATTATTTAAATATATCTATATTTATTTACAATTATAATTATAGCTATTTGTATTTATTTATAAATATTTATGTATATTTATAAATATGTTTTTTTAAATATATATATTTATAACTTTATAAGTATAATAAATAAATTTATTAAAATTTTATAATTATTTACAAATGTATATATTTATTTATATTTATAATTATATACTATAAATAAATATATTTGTTAATATTCTTATATAATTATAAATATATATATATAAATATAATTATAATAGATGTATTTATTGTAATTTTATAATTATTTAAATATATATATATAGTTATAATAATATTTAACAATAAATATATTTAAAAGTATTTATATAAATAAAATATTATAATTATAAATATATTCAGTTTATTTATTGTCCAAATATATTTATTGTAATATAAGTATTTTTTTTAGAACATAATAGATTCGTGGGTATGACATGAATGAATCGTATACCTAGTATAGTGTAGATAATAAAAAATGAATCATCACATATGGACAACATGAATAATAAGAAGGGTGTAATGTATAAATGAACATTCAGGATGAATACATGACATATATGCACTTCAATTATATTCACGCATCAATATATTTGTGGACTAAATTTATTGGAAACATATATATATATATATATATATATATATATATATATAATTATAATTATAAATATATATTTAAAAATTATTTATATATAATTATAAATCTAATAAATCTAATAAATCTAATAAATCTAATAAATATGATAAATCTGATAAATCTGATAAATCTAATAAATCTAATAAATCTAATGCATCTAATATAACAAAAAAATCCAATAAATATATTTATTATTTAATAAAATTTATTATAATATTATAATTATTTAATTATATATTTAATTAATTATAATTTTATAAATACATTCCTTTAAAAAATTATATATATATATATATTTGAATTACTAAAAAATATATATTAGTTATAAACATGAATTTTTTATTTAATTTCTACAAATAAACGTTATTTTTTAATATAAATATAATAATTTTATATAAATTAATAATTTTTTTTTATTAAAAACTATTATCAGTGCTAAAAATGGAACTGACAAATCTACCCTTTATCAAGACTAAAAAGCGCTTTTAAAGGGTACACCTTTATCAACATTATTTTAGCGCTGATAAAGGGTATATTTATCAACACTTTTTGGTAGCACTAATAAAGTCCCCCTTTTATCAGCACTTTCTACCTAGTGTTGATAAAATTTGGTGTATCCCTTGCTCAGATTTGTTGTAGATCCATTTTGATTCACTTCTTAGAACAAAGTGGATTTTAATGCTGAAGTGAGTCTGTGGGTGGGTTGTCACATTTCCAATATGGGGCTGTCTTCATTGAATTTTATTTGCTTCATTCCTAATGGGGATTAGTGATTTTCATAGGGAACTTTGATGGATACTATGGATGTTAATCATCTCATCCTGGCCATAGTACATGGCTTCTCTTGGGAATTCTATTGTGAAATATGAGTGCATTATTTCCTGGGAACCAAGCTGTTGATTTGGGTTTGGGAGAGGTCCTCGGCGACTTCAACATCCATTGGAAAAAATACAACACACAATTTATATATATATTTTTTTTATTCAACTTAATTCAATCTCGTAGATTGCATGGCTTTAGTTCTTCATCCAGTTGAAATCTTAATTAGAATAGGGGCACATCATCTTAAATAGTCATCTCCTCATGAGATTCATTCGATTGTGGTGGATCTTCTCTGGTCATCACCCTGATGGGATTCTTATTTAATCTCAGATTCATGATTTTAACAAGGCACAATATCATTGGTGTTGAAATTTGGATTTGAGTGCTTCATCCCTAATGGTGTGAACGGTTTAGGTTTGACTTCTAGATCTAATCATGGTGTTATCAGTCCAAATTAGTGACATTTTGGGTTTCTTCTTCTCTGTTGATATGGGATTGAATACGGCGATGGTAGCAGGTGCTGGTATAATCCCCTTTCTCAAGCTCATTCAGATCCAGTTCTAGTTCATCCGGTGGTGTTGATCCATTGCAAGTCTTGGGATTTAATCTTGGTCAATAGATTCTACTTTGCATGAGTTTGGCTAGGATTTGTCAGTGTGGCTTAGTGGTTCATTAATTTTAACAGGGTGGAAGCGGTAATCTTTTTCATGGGAAAGCTTGGGTTTGTGGGACTTCTCATGGGGGATCTTTGATTTGCAGTTTCAGACAAGGTCATATGGTTTCAGTAAGTTGAAGGTAATGGTTTGGTCGGTTTTCATTTGACCATGTGGTAGGTTTCAAATGAGGAGAAGGGGGTATGGTCACATGGGAAGTTACTATGAGATAAATTGTGGTATCTTCATTTTGGGGTGCCATTTTCATGTGTGATTACATAGTAAGGGCTTCTTGTGTCTTGTTAAGTTACTATAATAGGAATGGTCACTTCAATTTCATCATGTGGTTGTTTCCTCCCTTTTTAATTTTTTACAACATACAAATCTAAAAATCACAATTCATCATTTTTTAGTGTGGTTTTTTTCAATCGAATTAAATTATATAAAAAAACAAATTAAATTCCATCAATTAAAATCCAAAATTCATTTCAAATTCATTAAAAATATAAATTTTCTCCCAATCATAATCAATTTCAAAATATCAAATATATTTTTAATTAAAGAATTTTATCAACTTTTTAAAAACACAATAAATTTTCAGTGAATATTTTTATAATGAATTTATAATTTAGAGTGTCATTTAAAAATTAAAATTTCAATTTATGGATTTCCATCAAATTCAAAAATGATTTCAATAATAAAAACCCGAAATTAAATTTATTTAAGAATATTAGTTTTATATTTAAATTGAATCAATAACATTTAAAAATCAAAAGTATAATTTGTCTTGACCAATGAATTCAATAACTAAATAAATAAATAAACATGATATTTCAATCCAATATTCAATAATATCCAAAATTCATGAAGTATCAAAAAATTAATTAATTATTTGATATTTCAATTAATAATGGGGGTTATTATCAATGAAAATACATTAATATTTTCAAAAATTAGGGCTCACACCAATGTTAAGTATGAAAATGATTCTACATTTTTCTAAAACTTCTCTATTATTTAACCAATATGTTATGATGTTCATTATTATGTATACTCCACATTCCATGCCTTTTTTCAAATTATTACATCATGCTTATAATTATGATCCCATGCTTATGATATGATGATTATTATTATTACCACCCATGTATCATTGATTCATTACTCTTATTACTTTTTTGTTATCACATCCCTTACTCAAATTTTAGATAACCCCTTTATTTGATTTATATCCTTTGGTTATTAAATGTAAAAATAAGAAAATGATATATTTAGAGGTACTATGAAGAAGGAATAAAATTATTTTTATATATTATTGTGTAAAAGTTTTCTATGAACATAATTTTCCAAAGATACAAAACCTTTTGATCTTGGAATGTATTAAAATTATTTTATTTATTTATAAAATGTTATAATAATCATGTAAGAAAATTTTGGGATTCTATAGTTGGTATCAGAGTATTGTCTACTTAATTTAAGAATTATGAAAATAAAAAATTACTAAAACCACTAGGTAAAAGTGTGAGTTTTATGGGGAAAATTAAACTTTTTTGGTAATGTATAAGAGTGTGTGGTTTTTGAGTAGTGAAATTTTTATTTGGATACAATAGGTGGATCTGGATCTGGAACTAATGTACCTAAGGGTAATAACTCTAAAAGGGTTCATTTGTTGTTAACTCTACTTGTACCTGGTGTATGATGAAGAGTTCTTTCCCCACACCCAGTTTTAAATTCCTGGGGGATAAGGTTCAGGTAATCACAAGCTCTATACAAACCACTATGAAGGATCTATAACTAAAGTAATTATTTATCTTAATTGAAGAATAGGATTAGAGTATTTTACACTTGATGAATCATTTGAGAATATCGGTATTATAAACATAAGTATCCCATAGGATATTACTTTAGAATTGGTTTTCGAAAGAAAATAATTATTTATGATTTATTAACTTATGTTTTTTTCAAACCTTTTATATTTTGAAAAAAGGGTAGGAAATAGAAGAAACTGGGAAAAAAATTTATGTGAGGAATAATGCAGTGATTGTATGAATGATATTACCAATGAATGTAAGGTAGAGTTCAAAAATTCATTGGGATGCTTACCCAGATATCTCAGGCTATGAAAGATAACATGAACTATGTGGAACATCCACGCTATCCCAAAAAATAAAAACTAGAGATCGAGTCATTTCTTTGGAAATAACCATTGAAATTTAGTGGATCTATTGATCCAGTTGTTTTGTAATAGTAGATTAACTCTATGTAGAAATTATTTTATTATCTCTACAATTTTAAGAAGTAGAAATTTATATTGACTATCTATCATTTAGATGGTGAGGTTGATCAATGGTGGTCATTAATAAATAATCAATGTTGAAAGATAAAAATGAATAAATAGAGTGGGAACACTTTAAGAAGATATTTCTTAATTAGTATTTCACACTCTTTAAACAAATATGGATAGTGAATTTTTAATGATTGATAAAAAGGTAATTGAGGAAATATTATCTTATGAGGAAAATTCACAATGCTTGTATGATAAACCTCGGGTTATGTTATCAAAAATGATAAAAAAAATAGATAGATTCTTTAGTGGGTTAATACCACAACTTAAAAAGGCTCTAGATATTTGAGAAATTGGATGTCATGGAGAATTAGATTGATATGATATCAAAGTAGAGATGGAGCATGTGGAATAGTCTCATGGACATGGAGATAATAATAGAATAATGGAGTTTCAAGATGGTGCATCAAATGAGAAAGGAGGAAAGAAGATCCAACCACCCAAATTCCAATTATGTGGAATGATTTATCATGGTAAATGGATCAAAGGATTATAAAATGCATTAAGTGTGGGATTAAATACCACCAATACCATGAATGTTAAAAAGAAATGATGAAACTGGCCAACATAATGGAGGGAAAGATGGTTCCTCCTAATGCACCACCCATTTTTCAATGATTCAAATGTGTGGATAAGGTTCACTATAAAAGCCAGTTCACTAAACCATGGGCCATTGAGGGTAATCAATTTCAGAAACCACCAAAGCTAATGGATAAAGATAAATATTAGTCCACCACTACTATTGAAGTGGACCTAGAAAATTATATTGTAAAAGTTATACTTCCTTTTCACTCAAGAATTTGAAATTATTATTTGATTCTAATTCTACACATTACTTTATATCTTTAAATTTTTATAGAGATATTGAATCAAATCCTTGATATATTTAATCAGCGATATCTATTTAAACAAATCTATTAGAGTGATCAACCAACCCAATTATTAGACTCTTATCTGGTTAGCTTCTATAGGAATATTATTCCAATGAAACTTGTTATCCTTGTCTTGGTGGAATTTCCTTTTATACCTTTAATGGATTGGATATTGTTATATATTTCACACATCAACTATTGGGAAACTAAAATATATTTCTATATTCCAAACTATCCCATGCACTTTTACCAATGCAAGGAAGATTGTGCATGTCCTTTTGAAAATCAATAAATGGTATGCGTGTTAATACCTTATAAAGAAACATATAATTCCCCAATGGTTTTTTGAAATCAAGTACCAACCTTGAGAAAATTCTAATTATAATGGAGTATACTCATTTATTTACTTAACTACTGTATGTACTTCTCCTAGATCAAGAGTTAAAGTAATCAATAAAACTCATTAATAGAGCCACGAAAATCATAAAATCCCCTATATAATATCCCTGATAGACATGGAGAAGTTAAATAAGAATCTAAAAGATAATTTGGAAAAAGTTTTCATATGACTTAGTGAAACACCTTGGGGTGTATTGGTTCAATTTGTTAAAAAAAATGGATAGTTCAATGTGGTTTTCATCGATTACTGAGATCTCAACAAGTTCACTATAATGCACAAGTATCCCTTATTATGTATTGATTAATTGGTAAAATAAATTTTAGGATCTCTATACTTCTCAAAGGTGGATCCCTATTCTGGATATCATCAACTAAAGGTGATGAAGTAAGATATTAAAAGTACTTCCTTTTTTAAATGATATAGAAACTATGAGTCCATAATTATTCCCTCTGGTTATACTAATGCCCCTAAAATCTTCATCGATTTGATGAATAAAGACTTTAGAGACTACCATGAAAAAAAATTAGTCTTTATTGATGATAGTTTCATTTACCCTAAGGTAAAGGAGAAATATGAAAAACATTTAGGGATTATGCTAGAGGCAGTAAGAAAGGATAAGTTGCATGCTAAGTTCAACAAGTGTGACTTCTAGATTAAACAATTCACATTAATAAGTAAATTAACATAAAAATATTAGACAAAATGATGAAAAATTAACTAATTAGATAAAAAGACAGACTTTGAACCATATGATCTAGATTATGCATTACCATGATTTAAATTTTCATTATTTATGAAAATGGAAACACTGAATGATCGAAATTTATGAATTTCCTTTATGTTCCCTCTGCTGCCTTTGAAGGAAAGTGATAAATTCCAATAATGTAGGGGTGAGATGGTTTTGATAAAGAATAAGTCTGTTGAAAACATTTCATGAATGAGTAGTAAAACATTTAATTTATATTATGTTAAATAATTAGAAAATAGATAATATTATGAGAAAAAACATAGTATATTAAAAAAATACATTCTTAATGAATTTTTAGTTACAACATGAAGTCCAATTTCTCACGAGCAAGATAAGTTTCAAAAAAACCACCCCAACTCGAAAAATGGAATCCACCTGTATAATAAAATAATTCTTATGTGATTAATACTAAAAGAATTAAATTAATCATAAATATGAAACAGTTGACTACTTCTATAGAAGTCGCGTCTTCATGTTAATTTTGTACATTCTTCCATCAAGTATACAGCCCATTCATTTCTGATCACATCTATATCATCTTGAGTATATAATTCTTTTTAATAGTCATAGTAGTACTGTAAAAATATAAATACACAAAGGATTAAAAAATATTTTAAATTAAGTAGTAATTATCTTTGAAAATACCTCTTTAGGGGTGTTATTTTGTTAATGTAATATGACCTCTCTCATAATTTTACAAACTTAATAACTGCAATCTTTTCTATTGGTCTATTTCAAATAATGTAGAAACATTGAGGATAATAAATAATTTTTTTATATGTGTTTGGATAGTGTTGTCTTGTTATATATACACTGATACTTTTCGAGTCGTAGTACTTTTTATGGTCCTTGTGCTTAGACCTTGGCCTCATTACTTGTTTTTCATGATATTTATGCACCACCATATCATAAGATAATCCTCATTAAAATGTAATATAAATTATATAAATTTATGTTTAGTTATAAAGCATTGGATGTAGAGTATTATAAATTGATAATTTTCATCATGTGTCGATGGTTTTTTATATATCCATGTAGTAAATTGGGGAAATAAATCTTTATAGTATACAAATTTACCTTAATGAGCATCCAAAGCTTCCTAAAAACACCAAAAGGATTAAGTAATGAAAGAAATGGAAATATATTTGATATGAATAAATTGTATCTTTTTACCATTGGTATTTAATAGAGTCTGTCATCTTAAATTTTGATATCAAATGATTTGACCACACATGACTCCATTTCATCCTTTTGATTGGTACTTATTTTTTTGTTCTATAAAGGAGATGTGAGGACTAACGAGTACAAATTTTCACTCATGATAAAATAACTTCAATTTTTTTTCATATATTTGAATTCCAAAAATATGAAATGTATTTAGTCATAATTAACACAGTATATCATCTTCTAGAAAATAAAATCTTGAAAACATACCTCATGTATACATCTACAACAGAGCTTCATAGACATTTATAGTTGAGTATTTCACTTACACTCTCAACACCAATGAAGTCTTCATCTTTATCTCCTTACATATTTTATTTGAAAACAACTATGTGATTTCGACCATCTTATAACTTTGTCTCCGCATGAACCTTCAATGATAGTAAATGTGAATATAGACTAGGCAGGGTAATGGTGCTTTTAGTATATCTTTTTGATCTGTTAGTCGATCCTGCAAATGGTTTGGAGTCTCTATTTAATTTCATCTCCTTCCCTTTGTTCTTATGTAATTACAGACATTAGTTTAGACCTTTTTCATGAATTCTTAAAGGTTTGGATTGATAAATAAACTAGAAGTGAATACCTCCTTGTCTACATGTTTTTTTACAAGATGTGACGGCCATGATATCAATGTTACAATATCTTTTTCAACTGTATGGATATATTCATCATGAACTGGAATAGCTATCTCGGTACTCGACTCAAGGGCTATGTTGATTGACACACGTACATGACCTATTTGAACTGGTCTATTTTGTATCATGTCATTTTGAATATTGAACATTGTATCCCTTTCTACAAGGATATGCGTAGGTTTTCTAGATATCAATCACATTCATTATCAACCTATATAAAATCAAAAATGGAAACATATCAATGTCTCTCTGATTCACATTTCATAGAAACATTTATTAGAACATTTATTACCTCAGCTAAGAAAACTCTTTGAGGGGAATTTATAACATCATAGTTGGTGGGGGTGGGTAGGATCTCTACATGGTGGTTGTTCTTGTGTTTCTTCTTCTCATTGCCACCCCCCATTAAAGTTTCTATCATCTCTCTCTTCTATTTGTATTTTTCTTCAAGGGTAGTTATTCTGTCTCTCATCTTTGTTATTAATTCACATTGATCCTCCTCTTTTGTTTTCCTCAAAATATGTTTGGTGTGTCACACCAAAACCCACACCTATTACATGGCCATACAAGAAAGTGTGTATGTAGTTGGAGGAATTAAAGTTCATATTTCACCCTTCACTAGTGCCAAATATTGTCATATTTCCATGTCAACAATGTCTAACATAGATTTAATTCAATCCTTCGTTATTTCTATTACATTTAGAAATGTGTTGATGACACTATAACATACATTTTTTTACAAGAACAACATCAAGAAAATGTATGATATATAGACAATTCCAGTATGGTAATTCCAAAAAACTGATATCTTTTTCCAACCCAATTTCTTAATATTGTTCAAAAAAAGTTACCAAAAGAAGTAGCCACATCTTTTACATTCTCAAAAATTTTAACACCTATTAGTAGAGATGGTGTTTTATGTTCTTTTAAACATCTGTCAAATGATCTCTACCAAGATCGATACTTATTCCTTTGTGGTAGAAATTCATGATGCCCTAGAAACACAGTTTTCAATGAATGTTTCAACCTAATTTATTGTGTGACTTATTCATATATGGTACACCCTTTAGTTATTTTAATGCAATATCCTAAAAGAATTCCATAATAGGAAAAGTCATTTATCGTCCCATAAAACGTGGCTCTAAACATGAAATCTTCATTTTTATAAGAATCATACAACGTAACACATGAATCCCACAATAATTTCAAAATCTTAATCAATAAATACAAATAAACATCAATATTATTACCCGGTTGTTTTGGTCATGATATAAGCATAAATAACATGATGTATTTTCATTTCATTCATAACCCTTATGGAGAATTATAATTTACCAACATAACAAGTCATGTACTCTGAGTTCTTCTTTAAAAACCAAAAGTATTCACTCCATTTATAGATAACGCAGGACAAAGGTTTCTCGACTCATTTCAAAATTCAGGATACTCATGATTTATTCACTTCTAATGAGGAGAGTCTACTGGGTGACATGGTTTACCGTCTTTATTTCTTTTATCTGTGTGTCACGTCAATTTCCCGGTAGTCTCGTCACTTCCATATAGCCTTTTAAACCTTGGAATGATTGGAAAGTACCATAAAACATTTATAGGACTGGATTAGTCTTTCTTTTATCAAGATTCAACACACATTTTTCATTATCTAAGTTATTTTTGGTCCTTTTGAAATAGTATAAAATCATTCAGATAGGCATGTATTCCTTCTGAGATCATACCCATCGAGCATATCATTTATTTTGCATCATATGTTTGGACCAGGAGATCATTATCTTCTCATATCATGTCATTCAAGAGATAATGTAATTCTATAAAACTTGAATCACTCTATATGTTTCCTTATTTCATATTATATAGCTTTAGTTTGGATGAAAATTCTATATATTTAGTGCAACCACCATACAATGGTGTCTTTTCACAACTCTTTAACTTCTCAAATAATTTTGGGCAATCATGAAGTTCATGTTCAATTGTCCTTTTCAGTTATTCAATACAATTTTCATCATCATTAACATCTATACCGATATCCTTGATATAGTCTTCTTTATTGTCAAAACTTATAATCATATCAAATGATCCATAAAATGTAGTGTTATCCCAGCCACTAGCTACATTCACTTTTCTCCCATGTTTATTCAAACATTTATAACTTCGATATATTCCATGATAGATCAAGTGTTCTTCCAACTCCTTTGGACTATTTTTTCTTGAATAAAAACAGCACAAACACACAAAAAAAAGATTTGAGAAGGGTCATATGATTGATATTCTACAAACTTGATGAACTCTTTAACTCCATCTTCATACTCTTTTGTTATATGATTGGAATCCATCAATTATTTAGTCATTTCCATCCAATTTTAATCATAAATATTAATATTAATAAAAATACCCAAAACATTGACATAAAAATTAACCAAGGATAATAAAAAGTTATATACTTTAATTCTCCTTCAATATTTATCCCTAATATTCACTTTCCAGAACCACATTTGTTCATTTGGGATTTTCTAGATAAATCAATCATCAGCTCTTCTAGTCTTTCCTTCATTGATCTAACTAAGAGAAATTCATCTATGTAAAGAAGTAAAATGAAAAAACTCCCATCATAATACACAGTTATAAAGTTCAAATTATTTATATTACACTACATGAACATTAATTCTACCATGAAATCATTGAAATTCTAGTTAAACTAACTCAGTGCCTTCTTAAGCCCCAAAAAAAGTCTATTTGAGGCTAGAACTAAACCTTCTATTCCATTTAGCATGAAACCTTCTAGTTGATCTTTGAAGATATCTTCCTCTGAATCTCCATGAATTAATTTAATCATGACATCCATTTGTTCTGGAAATAAACCTTTAATGGAAACCAAAATGATAATCATATGAATTTTTATATGCTTTATAGCAGGAGAGAAAATTTAAATAAAATATAATCCTTCTAATTATTGAAATACATTTACACTTGTTGTGGTTTTATTATCAATATAATAAACTTCCCTATATAATTTAAGGGTTTTTGATAATTAAATATAAATCTAAATTTAAAAGATTATTGAAAAACTATATTTCAGATGTCCTTAGAAAACTATTTATTAAATAATTGTTGAAATACCATTAAAAACTACCATTTATACAAATTCCTCTTTAAAAAACACACCATTTTTAAAATAAACTAATTAGTTCCAAAAACTCTTTCATAAAACCCCAATTCCTTTTTTAAAGCATTAAAGGAAACTTTATGACCTGACAATCTTAATCATTTAAAATTAGTGGAAACCATTTATTTTTTACAATTTTTCATTTAAAATATCACAAACCCCATGTAAAAATGAAACCATCATTACATACTCTTTCAAAACATTCACATCTCCTTTAAGAAATCCAATCAGGTGAGTGGAAAAACACTTAGCATTCAACCTAATTTCATGCCAAGTATTTAAATCATATTAAACCTATTTAAAACCTAAAAAGGGTATGTTGAACACATATATTTTTTTAAGAAAAAAATTAAAAACACTTGAATCATTTTAAAATATCCACTTAGGAATTTTCATAAAGACATAAATCCCAAGAGAGTAACCTTATAAAAGATACGTAGAAAAAACCTCGATTCATCCTAAATCAATCAGTGTTATATGATTCCATCACATTATTCCAAAGGTTGGTGTGATAATAATATTTTCCATAATCATTTCATATTGTTATAAGTTCTATAAGAATTAGTGATGTCCCATGATTCTATTTTCTAGTTATATCAATTATACTTCAAAAAAACACCAGAGTCACAATGGATATGTTCCATAGTCACTGACCACACTTACACTCATGAAACTCTCATGTTCCAGTTTACTAAAAAAACTGCATTATACCAGTGATCATTGGATCGCACCAAATCAGTTGGTTATACTCCCCAAGAATAATGTATCTCTCACATGAAGTACTATTGGTTACTTCCTTTATAAATACTCCTAATAAAATCTATATGGATGAACCCATTATATAATCAAAAATTTCCCAAGTGTCATTCCTTTCACACAATGAATTTACCTATACCACTCATCACGAGAAGAAACTGTGTTGTTTTACTGATCCTTTTAAATAAATAATGTCTCAAGTAAAAATAAGAAAATAAATACGGTACTAAACTAATATATGGTATTATTTTTCATAGTCTATTTTCAAAAATATTCAAAAAGACTTTGTAATTTACATTACAAAGACTAGTCATTCTAAAATCCTTAACTAAACTCATATCAAAAACCTCTAGAATTAAAGTGATTATAATATCAATAGTTAATAATTCATTCATATAATTTATTAAAGTTGTAATAAATTTATAATTTACATATTTAGATATAAAATTATGCTGAGAAGAAAATATAATTTGATAAAAATTTGTTATTAAATTCTTAATTACATCATTTGTATCAACCCACATACAATTATAAGCCTTTAACCTTGAAATATGGTTATTCCTCCATCTAAAAATTAATTTTTGATAGAATAATGAATTTTTTTTATGTACATAATTAATATAAGAAATCTTCGATCTCAAGTTCCAATTTTTTTCTCTGTTTAATAGTTTAATTTCAAGTCAATTTTATTAGTACGTAATTCTTTTTGTAGAATAATCATTCAAAAGAACTCCCTGAATATTATGATGCTTTATATAAAAATCATTAATCTTATTATTAATTTTTTAATATTTAGTAATACCCCATATATATAGTTCTTGTTTAATCACTTGAATTATATCATGCATTTTCAACCAAAGAATAATTTGAAAACACCTAAATTCACATATTTTAATGTAATTATGCTGGTATGTAAAATTAAAACCTACAGTTGATGGTGATATTTATGAGCTAATAAATTAAGAATAGTTGATAAATTATCAATATTTTATGGATTTGGACTTGAAAGGAAAATCATTCAACCACTATACATAAGAGTAAATTAATTTTTCATGAATAATAATCCCAATATGTAATGGAAATCATTGCTTTATGAAGGGTATATCGCTTGCGATATCAAAATAACCGTAGCCTCATGCCATGGAAGGTTGATTTTTTCCACCATGGATTATTAGGAAGAATATAGTGTAATATATAGAATACCATGTTGTGGGAAGTTCAGCCATGTCAATAAGTTTCTTGGGTGGATTTTAGTTTCACTAAAAATTTGGAGGTGGCGAAGCAATAATAATGGTAATCACCCTGAAAAAGGAGATGAAGGGAGTTGAGATAGGAAAACTCTTAAAAACTAAACCATGACCTATTTCGTAATGTTTTCATAGAGAATAAGTAAATAAATTAATGAAGTTACACCATGACATGTGCTTTTGTTTTGTGGGATACATACCATTGTCTTCAATACTAAACATTGTTGTTTTTAGCGGATATTTATTTATATGGTCAATAATTTCTGTTGGATCCCATGAAATTCCACTGTTATACTGCATATAAAATTTTATTGTCCCCAAAAAATTACTTTTTGGCTGACTCAGACTCTTTATCTTATCTTTCAATCTTTAAATTCATTAGTTCAGAGAAAATATTTAAATTGGTTTTGACAAGATCTAGTTGTCACTCGATTTTGTAGAAAAGAAATACAAATTAAAAAAACGATGAAGTAAAAGATGAAAAATTGGGTAATATTATTTCCTCTTTATAATTTTATCCAAAAATAGTATATGTGACAGTATTATATGATAATTATATTATAGGTAATAATAAAATAAGATAAAAAAGATAGGATTCATCTATGATGATTTAGATCCTATCTTTGATGTATGTCTTCTCTTACCACATTAATTTATTGATTTTCTGATGTGTTAATCAACTGCTTTTCATCTGTTTCTCTATGATGTCTCCCCATAATATGTCCCCCAATTACATTCTTCTCTTTATAAATAAATTTTACACAAAATTAAATTTTTTTTAAACTCACACACTAATCATCACTAATGCAGCAAAATTGTCCATTCTTAATTTCAAGCTTCATTCACTACACTATAAATTCAGAAAAACTTTCCAACCAATTCATGCTACCTCTTAATTACCCAGTAGATAGGAACTAAAAAATCAACAATGAATCTACCGAACTAATACATTGAAACATATATAGATAAATGAAACATGCATAAACTAGAAATGAAGAAACTATAAATGTGTATTTTAGACTGTTGTTTTCATTACTCCGATGGCGGAGAAGTCACTGTAGGCGGTGGTGGCAGCAGCAGTAGAGGCCATGGAGGGGTTCGTGGTGAATGTGGGTTCTCTAATAAGGTGGGTTTGTAGATGAAGTACGGCTTCACAATAGAGGTGGGCTTCGACGGTGGATGTGGAGTACACAGAGGAGGTGGGTTCGTGGTAGAGGAGGGTTTCATGGAAGAGGTGGGGTTCGACACATAGTGAAGGTGAGGCTACAGCGAAGGTGGGGTTCAACGGTAGAGAAGAGGTTCTCGATGGAGTAGGGATTCACAGCACTGGGGGATGGATTTGTGGTGCCGGAGGAGTCAGCGATCGAAGAGGAGAAGCAGGAGGAGGAGGTGGTGGTGGTGGTGGTGGTGGTGGGAGGTGTCAGCTTCTGGGAGAGCTTATGGTGTGTGAGAGAAGGAGGATATTGTTAGGGTTTATTTATAAAATCAGGTGAACCTTTTATCAGTGTTAGCATAAAAGTGTTAATAAAGGTATGTTTTATCAGTGCTAAAATAGAAAGAAAAAATAAAACATACCTTTATCAACACCAAAAAAGCGCTTATAAATGCTGTATTTGTCAAATCTAAAATTATAGTACTAATAAAACTATAATGATAATAAATTTTTTATAATTTTATATATATTTATAAAATTATATGTATAATAAATATATATATATTTATAATAATAGATATATTAATGTTTATATTTATTTATATTTATTTTTATAAATAAATATATTTATTATATTTATAATTATATATAATTAATATATTTATTATAATTTTATAATTATTTAAACATATCTTTATTTATTTATAATTATAATTATAAATATTTTAATATATTTATTATAATTTTATAATTATTTAATAACTATAAATTTATATATATTTATTTAAATAGTTATAAAATTCTAATATATAATTGTATTTCTTATATTTATGATTTTATATATAATTAATATATTTATTATAATTTTATAATTATTTAAATATATTTATATTTATTTAGAATTATAATTACAATTATTCATATTTATTTATAAATATTTGTATAAATTTATAAATCTATTTTTCATAAAATTATAATTATTTAAATATATATTTATATTTATATTTAGAACTATAAATAAATAATTATTTATTTGTAATTAAAATTATAAGAAATATATATTTATTTATAGTTATAATTATAAATATATATATATTTGTTTAAATAATTTGAAAATTATAATAAATATATTTATAATTTTATAAATATATATAATTCACATATTTATTATAATTTTCTAATTATTTAAATATATCTATGTTTGTTTAGAATTATAATTATAACTATTGGTATTTATTTATAAATATTTGTATATAAATATATATAATTAATACATGTATTATAATTTTATAATTATTTAAATATATCTATATTTATTTAGAATTATAATTATAACTATTTTTATTTATTTATAAATATTTATAAATATTTATAAATATGTTTTTTTAAATATATATATTTATAACTTTATAAGTATAATAAATATATTTATTAAAATTTTATAATTATTTACAAATGTATATATTTATTTATATTTATAATTATATACTATAAATAAATATATTTGTTAATATTTGTATATAATTATAAATATATATATATATAATTATAATTATAATAGATGTATTTATTGTAATTTTATAATTATTTAAATATATATATAGTTATAATAACATTTAACAATAAATATATTTAAAAGTATTTATATAACTAAAATATTATAATTATAAATATATTCAATTTATTTATTATCCAAATATATTTATTGTAATATATGTATTTTTTTTAGAACATAATTGATTCATGGGTATGACATGAATGAATCGTATACCTAGTATAGTGTAGATAATAAAAAATGAATCATCACATATGGACAACATGAATAATAAGAAGGGTGTAATATATAAATGAACATTCAGGATGAATACATGACATATATGCAAGTCAATTATATTCACGCATCAATATATTTTTGGACCAAATTCATTGGAAATATATATATATATATATAATTATAATTATAATTTTAAATATATATTTAAAAATTATTTATATATAATTATAAATCTAATAAATCTAATAAATCTAATAAATCTGATAAATCTGATAAATCTAATAAATCTTATAAATCTAATGTATCTAATATAAAAAACAAATCTAATAAATATATTTATTATTTAATAAAATTTATTATAATATTATAATTATTTAAATATGTATTTAATTAATTATAATTTTATAAATACATTCATTTAAAACATTATATATATATATATATTTTAATTACTAAAAAAAATATATTATTTCCATTATTTATGAACATGATGCTAGCTTTATTCATAGTTATGATATTATAATTTATTCACATATATTATGTGTGAACATGATGGTAAATTGGTTTAAAACTACATTTGGTATTTGGAAACTATTTTATGATGGCTCAAAATTATGCATATTCCACATTTAATTAGTTTTTTAAATGATTCTCTCATACTTATAATTATTATCCAAGACTTATGATATGATTATTATTATTATTCCCACTCAAGTAATATTGATTCATGTATCTTAATCCTTCTATATTATCCCTCCCATTATTGGCATATTAGCTCTCCCCTTTCATTGATTTATATCATCAGGTGATTACTTATATTAATAATATCATGAGAGATTTATATACACTATTAATAAGTAATGAAATATTTATTATGGTTTACTATGTACAAGTTATGTATGAACCAAATTTTTCCAAGATAAACAAACCTTTTTATCCTAGAATGTAATAATATTTTGTTATTTATCTAATAAACATGTAATATTCATGAAAGAAAAAAATTAGTTCATTATATAAAATTTCATCATCTATGTCATCTAAGAGATGGTGTATTCAAAACCAGTGAACCATGTCATGATAGGAGTCATTAACAGAACCTAAGATTACTCCAACCCTTTTAGATTTATTTCCACCGTCACTTGGAGGATGGGAACATTCTCATTAATGAAATCAGTACATACCACCCCAAAAAATAGAATACTTATTGAATAAAGAATCAAAAAACACTTTTATAAACATTATACACTTGAAAATTTCCTTTTTGGATAAAGAAGGTATGTGTGAACCTAGGTTCCCTTCCTAGAAAAGGGAAGTAGGGATAGAGGTTGTATAGGATGATGAGTTCAGGGAATATAGGGTTGATAGGGGCTCTAACATTTAGGAAATGGTTTAAAGAAAGATATATATTACACAAACACCCATATATAGGTTCTACAATGAGCTCAATAGGAACATGGCTCTACTCTCTAATTGTAACATCCCTAACTATGTGCTTCTTCAAGTGACTATGCCAGTTTACTACATGACCTCAGGAATGCCTCCCCAAACTCTAGAGGTTACCAACTAGTAGTGAGAGACTAATGAATATAATTGGGATACTGTACCATATAGTGAAGAGTTACAATGAAAGTATAAAATAATATAAGAGTTGAAGAAAATGAAGAAACAATGTGAATAAATAATTAGATAACCAAAGCTGAAAAAGGACCAACTCAATAAATCCAAATAATTAAATAATAATGTAATAACAATATGAATTAAACTAAATAACAAGATGAAAGAAATATATATAAAATAAAAATTAGAATTATTTTTAAACTACAAGACCCTAGCCCTGAACCTCGTTTAGGTCTAGTTTCTAAGATCCAACCTTTATAAAAAGCCAAAAATCAAAATAGGGTCCCTTTCCTTTTTCCAAACCTGTATCCATGAGATTTTTCCAGGTACTAAATTTAATCCCATCTAGGGTGTGAGTAAATATCAATAGGTCAACAAAAATGTATCTAAAAATCTACTATGAGAAGTATAGTGCCTGAAATATAGTGATAAACAGGGTATTAATTTAATAAATTATTGTTGTACTTGAAATAAACCTATTGACCATCAAGTAACAGGTTAACAGCTGAGGGTTGCCAAACCTACTTCGAGGCCCTATCAGGTATCTCTTTTTAATGGTGGATCCTCCTATACTAGGACAGGTCACCCAAATGGTGAAACATTCTTCTTTCTAAGAAGAATCACTCATAACATAACATAATAAAATAGACTCTTCCCTTAGGATAACCTAAATCTCTCCCTCATGCATAATAGAATCTCACCTCTACAAATCATGTGACTATGCGTCTAGTCCTCATACGTCTGATATAATCATATACTCGGTCCTCATTCATCAAGTACCTCAACACCTAGCCCTCAGGAGGTACAAAACATGCACCTAGCCCTCAACCATAAATATAAATCATGAGTCATATCCCAATAAACTCAACATGCCACAAATCACCCCACCCTTATGAATCAACCACATCAGAGTCACATAAACAAAAAATTTATTTAAGGAATCCCAAGGTAAAAAAACACATTCCAGATATATAATCATTAGACACAATGATAATTTTTTTAAATTATCATTTTTCCATATAAGTGTATTTAATTAATTTAGTTTCACAATTATCATTAAAATTATAACAAAACTGTTTCATTTATCATTTTACCCTAATTCCATTAACATATGATTTAACCAAATTTAGATGAAGTGAATCTACTATAAGAAATCACACAATACTCATGTTATTCCAATTAATGATATTAATCTAATAATCAATAAATTTATCCAGATTTTTATAGGTAAATTACATCAAATTGACCAAGTATTAACAAGTTACAAGATTGGAACACCAGTCGGGTGGCCATAGGTCTCATTCTCCGGGTATATGGACCTAATGGGATCCAATTGATGGTCTAAAATGAAAAATTATAATTTAACAAGGATTATATTATTTACTTGGTCATCCACACACGTTTTCAGCATGATTGCACATTTTAAACATACTATGGATAATTAAATCAGACCTAATGGGGTATAATTTAGTCCACCCACCTTTAATTTGTGATAAAAAAACACTTCCAATAGGTGACACCAAAATTAAAAAGGGTGAAAATTTTCATAAGAATAAATTAGAGATTGATCTCTTGAATGGTACATCTTAAGTGGAGAAAGGTGCTCCAAAATCACTTGGAAACAACCTGGATCTTGAAAGAGGATAGGCTACCCATGGGAGGAATGACAACATAACAACTTTTGGCATTAAAACCACCCATTATAAGAGATATATAGCATGTAAGTGTCTTAAATGACATGAAACTCTCGATTTATGAGTACGCTGAAAATTGCTTCACCTCAGGTGATTATAATCCTACTCAATCATTACACATAATATAATTTCTTCATGGTGTGTATTCATTTCATTCTATTGTACTATTTTATAGCTTGTTTCTAGAGATATTTTCACATCATGTAAATGTCCTACAACCTGTTTTAATCCTGGATTCTACTATAAATTAGAAACCACCTCTGAAGCCTTCTAATCTCTCAAAAATCCTCTTAATCCATTTTAGCATGATTATGCCTAGACTCCATTAATTCAAAAAAAAATACATCCCCAATGTTTATGTCACTTTACCTAGTAAAATCTCTCTATCTTCTAACAAGACTCACCCACTATGGTTCAAAGACAACATAATCCCAATAAAGAGTTCTAATGAAAAAATTAGATAGGCATGTACCTTAAAAAGCATGATATCTTATAACTAACCCACCATATAACAACTCTTTCCCAGGACACTCCAATAATCACTCTGGGATCTTAGTAAAGAAGTCTAGACACTATTATTTCACATTATATTCCCTCTCCTAGGTCTCCTCCTAAACAAACCCTTGCTATAACTACACTCAAACTTGAGGTATAATCTAACCCTGGAGATACTTCTCTCTATGGTCCACAATATATATCAAATTATCCTCAAAGGATGAATCTAAATAAGGCTCAATTTCCTCATAGTCTATCACATGAGAAGGGTTAGGATGATATCTCTGAAGTTGTGACACATGAAACTTTTCGGTCATAGAGCTATAGCATTATAGAAGGGATATTTGGTTTTCCACTGGACTGACCCTTTCCACTATTTCAAATAGCCCAAAAAACCTAGGTTTTAGATTTCCCCATTTTCTAATACATAATTTATAAAACCTAGGTGAAACCCGAAAGAAAACATGATGAGCAACCTGAAACTCTAGAGACCATCTTTGATAGTCAGTAAAATATTTCTCCTAGTTCTTCATGGCCACCAACCACCTCCATATCAATTGAACCTGCTCAGATGTCTCCTGAAAGAGACTAGGTCCAACAACTACTGACTCACCTATATCCAAGCAATTAAGAGGTGAACAAATATTTATTTTTTTATAAATAATCAAAAGGTTCCATTGAGATCAATTCTTGGATGCTTTTATTATACACAAACTCCATAAATTTTATATGCTACTCCCATAGACAACTTAAATTCAAAACACATGCTCATAACGTATCCTCCAAAATATGAATAGTCTAGTCAGATTGACTATTAGTACAATGATTATAGGTTTTACTAATAATAACATGTGATCCTATAACCTTATAAAGACCCCAATAAAACCATGACATGACATGAGGATCTCTATCATAAATGATACACCTTGGAACACCGTGCAACCAAACTATTCTGTGCATGTAAATAATACCCATATCATAAATGATTAAGGTCTCCCTGAAAGGAAATAAGTGGGATACCTTCTTGAGTCGATATTTGATCCCTTGTACTACATTACTCTTGTGAGGGGTCATGGGTAATCCTATCACAAAATCCATAGTGATATCATCATACTTCCACTCTGAAATGGGAAGAGGCTGCAATAGTACTATAGGCCTCTAATTCTCATCCTTCACCTATTAACAAGTGAAACATATCTCTATAAATCCTTATACCTACTTCTTCATATCTAGCCATAAGTACTTTCTACAAATATCTTGATATATCTTTGTCAGACCCGGATTTACCTTCCATCTTGAATCATGATACTCTCTAATCATCTCCTTGAAAAAACTTGTGGAAACCCATATGCTTCCATGAGATAGAATAATGTAACTTCCAGCTAGAGACTATCGTATTGATGGATCCCCACCATATAATATTTCTCTCAAAACTTATCCCTCTGAATTATATTATGATTCTGATATGATATGGTCAATAAGATTAGGTATAATAGATGTTAAAGCCAGAGCTACTCATCCATGGGACTCCTGGAAATCAAGATTCATATCTACAAAGAATTCCATCAGTCACTACCGATTATAAGATTCATGCACTATATTTCTCTTCATCTTCCATATTAAGGTGTTATAAATGACATTTCCTTTTCCCAATGTGTAAGCCGGATCAAATTCATAAGACTAAATATAATCAATCCACCTCCTATATCGAAGGTTTAGGTCTCTATAATAAAAGATATTCATGATGTTCTTATGGTCTGTGTACCACCAAAATCTTATCACCCAAAATAGAGTGTATACAACATCTCAGGTTGTGTACCACCATTGATAACTATAGATCACAAGTTGGATAATTCTTCTCATACGATCTCAATCATCTAGTTCCAAAAGAAACCATATGTCCACCTTTATTATAACTCCACTAAGTCTAACTCTGGATGCATCACAATACATGGTATGTACCTTACCTGGCACAAGAAATTTGAGAATAGGTGTTAAGTTTATTCAACCTTTTAGCTCCTAAAAATCTCTATCATAAGCATCAGACTAAACAACCCTCGTCCATTTAATTGTCACCCTATATATTGGTGCTTCAAGATGGTTGAATTCCAAGATGAAGCACCTAAAATAACTTACTTGTCCAAGAAAACACTAAATCATAACTACATTCTTTGGTCACTCCCAAGATACAATGGCTTCAACCTTCTCTAGGCCCACTGAAACTCCATCTTCGAAGATAACATGGCCATAGAAGTGTATACAATCAATAAAAACTTAATTTGGATGTATTGGCATAAATTAAATTCTCCCTTAGTGTAATCATAAATATTTCATATTTGGAATGATCATATGCAGATTGGGAGTACAGTAAAATTTTTTTGACAAAAACTACCACATACCAATCTTGGAAAGGATGAACGATCTGATTAATCTGGGCCATGAATATGGTTGGTGTATCTGTCAAACTGAATGGAATCACTACAAACTCATATAAACTATAACTACTTTTAAATGTATTTTGAGGCATGTTTGATGGTCTCACCCTACACTGGTGGTACCCTAACCACAATATTATCTTAGAGAAAATCCTAGAACCTCTCATCTAATCATAGATATCATCTATGCATGAAAAGAAATATTGTTTATTGATCATCATCTGGTTCATTTTTTGATAATACACACAAAATAGAGAAGTCACATCATCCTTCTTATTGAAAAAAACTATAGAACCCCATAGATATGTACTATGATATATGAAACCCTTGGTGTCTAGATCTTCCAACTGGACATTCAATTCATAAATCTCTACTAGTTCCATCCTATAAGGTGGAATATAATCTGGTTGAGCACCAGAAACCAACTAAATTGTTAACTCAATCTTCTTATTCTGTGTTAATATTGATTAATCTTTAGGAAATACATCCCAAAAATGTCCCCCAATTGTATGAATATTATCATGTTGCATTCCTCCATCATCCATAAAAAAGATTTCTATTTTAGCTATGGGAAAATTCAATCTACACTGAATCAGTACTGCATGACCTTCTTGACGATTCCACTCACCTTTGTGAATATATATTCCTCCATTTGGAGATAGAGAGGTAACTATCTTATGATAATATTTGATATGATATTATTATTGAACTATCCAATCCATACTAAGAATCATATTGAACCATTTCATTTCCATCATAAAAATTTACCAAAGGAAATGATGGCCCCCAATTTCAAGAGAAAACTCCTTACATCTCTTGATACCCTCTCACCACACTCCCAATAATGTGTAAATAATCATGACCCCATCTATGCTCTACATATATAAACCTAATTTTTTTTGAAAAGAATAGAACATATAAAGGAATGTGATGATCCTGTATCAAACAAAACACAAGCTAATGTAGATGAAACCAGAATCGTACCCCTGATAGTAGAAGTTCATACATCCAATCTAGTTAGAACAGACTATATAACATGATTCTAGATCTTCCATCTTCTCGTGCCTCCTATCTGACACCCATGCACTTTTCTCCATGAGTGGTACTACCACTCTTGTACTAGGGAACCATGAACTCTTCCTTGGCCTGAATGGTCAATGGAACTCTGGCTACTAGTATACTGAGGGGTAGATGAGCCCCTTCTAAAATTAAGTTCTTATCCTAATCCCCTATCACTAATATACTACATAAAGTTCCCAAAAAACTTCTGAAGATGACCCAACCTTCCATATACACAACACTCTACTGTGAGGTAAGGATACTATGGGAACTTATGGCCTAACCTAGCACACTAAAAGAACTTCATTAAACCGTAGTATTGAGGTGGAAGTATACTCCCTCGACTATTCTTCTCAACACTTCCCAATTGATAAATGTCATAGAAGCGATTCATACCACAATAAGAATAGTTTTTGGATCATCCTGGTGAAACTATCTAGCCAATACTTGGGACCTCTCTCATATTCCCTTCAGCGATGAGTGCCTAATTCATTACATATGAAAGGATACTAAAGTGAAAGACATTAACTTGCAACTTGATCTCATAGTGAATCCTATCCTCAAAATTTCATTCTCAAGAAATCTCATTAGCATCTATAAAGATATCAAATCATTATAGGTCGATGAACTATCCTTCATAGTCAATCACTAACATTACCTCCTATGTCAGATGTATGAAATCATGAGCCTTATCATCCCTCAACATATTAGGATAGAAGTTTCATAGAAACTTCTTCTCAAATTCCTTTTGGGATAAATCCCCTTTTTTATAGGATTGATATATAATATTCCTCCAATATTTGGATGGTCCATAAAGAATGTATTTAGTAAGCTTAAACCTCTTATATGTAGGTGTCACAATGTTCTTGAAGATTTTCTATATTAAATCAATGCTTAACTTGGCTACCTAGGGCCTCCAATTTCTATGATCATAGGAAGATGTTTTAGTTGGAACACTCTTATCATCTGAAACATCAAAGGAATAGTGGGAACAATCTCACTTTATACGGATTTCATGACCCTTAGGAAGCTATAATAGAGCTGAAGATCCAATTGATCCTTAAGAGCTACAGGAAGATCTAGTTCAGTTGTGTTATAAATGTTATGATTTATGCTCTATTAATGCTCAATTTCAAGATAATGATGAGAAATTTCCGAAATAATAAAAACATATTCCTTAGGGAAAATTGTACACAAAATATCATCATCAACAATTGATAATAATATAGAAAAACTAGCTAATGGTCTCTCTAAACATGATTCAACAAGTGAATTGGCATAACATAACAAATCATTTATTCCTTTTTTCATTAGATATAACAAGTATCTAATTTCAAAGTTTATACAATAAAATATATCACAGGAAATAAATATGTCCTCATTTTGAACACAGTAGGTCGGTATATACCACTATTTTCCAATCATGATGCATGCATACTCATCTCACACTATACTGGTCCACAAGTATAAATCTCAAGAAACAATAACATCACACAACATTTGAATCACCCAATGTAAAATAGCATTAAATTGTAATAATAGAACATTATAAAGAAATTTTCCCATCCATGAGAACTCATATTTTCCTTCATACATGTGTTAGGTACTCCCATGAACAAGATAATTACCTATTATCGACCAATCCTAGTCTCCTTTATAACTTTCCCAACTAGTAAAGAAACATAAGAGAACCCTAATCCTATGTTATCACTTTTTAATGTCCCCAACCTAGTTCACACTCAAATAACTGTTCCAGTTGGCTACATTACCTCAAGCAAACCTGTAACACCCCGAGATTTTATGAAAAATATTCTTTTTAATTTCATTAATGTCTTGTGTTTTACGCTACACCATAAGGATCTTGCACAACATGCATCCCTGACTTGGCTTTCACTACACGCAATTGCGACCTTCCACGATAGTGTGTGTTGTACGCAATACCGAGTTTCGCTAAACAACAATATGTTATAAAAACTAGCCGTTATGAATAGTAATACCTAATTTTTGAAATTTTATAAATTCTATAATTCAAAATGGACTTCATTTTTGGATTCAGAATATCGAAATTATCCTAGGGTGAAATTTTGGTATTTTTCTAAAAACATTCAATTTTTGATGAATAGTGAAAACACTGGGTTACTATTTAAAAAACTACTTTTTATTTAAATAATTATTTATTTTATTTAAATTTATCTTAGGTCAAAATTGATACATAATACCTATATAAGTTTTATTTAATTCATTGGAGTCATTTTATAATAATTTTAGATATATAAAAATTTTATTTAACTTTTCACCGTCTTTTACCCACCTCCTAGGAGAATTTTCAAATTTACATAAAACATAATTTTACGACTTATGTAAATGAAATTTCAAAAATCTAAGAGACACGGTTGATGTCACTAAGTAAAATTTGGTTCAATGAAATTAAAATAATTTTTGGTGAATAGTAACTTTTTACTTTTTTTACCACGGTTAAAAGTAAATAGGGTAATTAAGGGTAAAAATGATATTATTATTACCCTAAAACATGTCCTAATTATATTGGATAAGTTTAATTAGACCAAAAACAATCTTAGGAATAACATATTACCATTTAGGCGCTCTTGGATTATATTAGGACATTTATTATTAATTTATTTAAAGAAGGGTGAAAATAGTTAAAATCAAAGTTTAATAAGTAGATAATTTTTAATATAAGGTTATACATAAGATAAATTCGACTATAAATTTTAATTATAATTATAAAATGATTTCCTACATAATCGTATTTTATTTTTAATTTTTATACATTAAATAATTTAATTTATTTATGACACGACGATGATGCAATAATTATCTTATTAATGAAATATTGACATAATTGATGTTATAAATACCCAAATAAATGTAATCTGAGACTTTTTATGAATTCAAATAAATTTTTAGGTTAATATGACATGTTAGTATTTATTTAAGTAACTTTATTCGAACTAATCATTCTATTATGAATTTCACTAAAATCAATTACTAAATAGTGTCCAAATTGACATAAAATAGTTTTTAAAACAAATATTATATTATTAATTGTTATTTTATTCTTAAAAATCTATGTTTTGGAAAGATGACTTAGATAAGGTTATATATATTAATAATAAAAAACTTGGGGTTCGTTTAGCTTGTTATAGTATGTTTATTAACCTTATAGTGTAAGAACACAAAAAGACACGGTAAAAGTAAAATTATCTAACTTAAAGTTAAAACTAAATGATAAGGTAAAAATAGTAAACTAAACTTGTAAAAAATTCTATTGGCTGAGAGGATTTCGACCCATCCCCACCTTAGCTTCTAAATAAATCAATTTGGATCTATTTAAAACCGAATATGACTTTATAATAAATTAATATTTTTAGTTTTTCCAAAGTTGCCCCCCTCCTCCCTTATAAAAGGGCACCTCCTCCCTCTCTTACTCACACCACTTTGAGCCTTCAAGCTAGTAAAACCCCTGACAATTTCTCCCATACACTTCCCTAGAAACATATTAGAGGTTATGGTCTTCTTCAATGACCAATCATAGTGCCCTAAAAGGAGGTTTCAAAAGGCGTGTCGAAAGAAGAGGTAATATTCTTTACCGATTCTTTCAGCTTTATTTCTTCTTCTACTTATTCTTATTTAGTTGTTTAATTATGAAGTAATAACATCACTATCACTCATATACTGATATGTTATTATAAGTGTGAAAAAACTCTATTTCACCATCTATCCATCCTACGGAAAATGAAATCACCGCGCGTGTGTACGTACGGAATACCGTCTCCACGCCGTGGTGTAATCTATTTTCCACCACCACCTTACTAGGATGGGTATAATGGTGTATATAATAACTATATATGATTATTGTAAAGTGATATTTATTCTGAAATTGTATACATGCACTCCAATACAATTCCACGATCATGAGAACGATATCATCGCTCGTGCGTACGTACAGACTACCGTCTCCACGGCGCGATGAGATTCATTATCCATGTTAACCATTCATGAATGATTATAAAGTATATATAATAAGTAATCATGAAATATATGACATAATAATGATACTGTATTTATGTGTATATATATGTATGTCATCTACTTAATTCTATTAAACTCAATAAGGAAACGAAAACAGCGTTCATGCGTACGTACGGCCTACCATCTCCATGAACGGTGTATTTCTTTCCATTTACTGATCTATTATATATATGTATATTCTAAATATATATTATATATAAATCATGTTTTATATTCTGGAATTAAGTAATCATGATCTAAGTAATCATATAAATAATTACAAGTCAAAACACGAACGACAAATGAAATAATTTTACCCAAAACGCTCTTTAACATGGAATTTACAAAAGAACGGGTAATATAAAGTCATAAATGAACCACATATGATATCATAACAATGATTATGATTCTGTAATAAGTAAATGACATTATTTAAATCATTATACATGAGGTTCGGACACTTACGAAGCAAATCGGACCTAAGGTAAGGGAAATATCGCAATCTCATTTTTATCCGAGATTGTTTATACTTCAAAAATTACTAGGATGTATTTTATCATCCAAATCCATGTTTTATCAATTTGTAATATTATTTTCATCATCCTACAATTTTTTGAATCCAATTTTACCCTTCAGTGCATATTTAGTAAAAGATATGAAAGGAATCTTTTGTCGTTTTTCGTACGAGGTACTTTTTGACTTTTCTAACAAAGGTACGAAAAGAATGTTTTTTTAACTTATACGGCATGAATGAATTTTCTAAAAAAAATTCCAAGAAGATTCCTTTACATGTTTTCAAGTTTATTTTTAATCAACTTCTTTTAGTTTAAAATTTTATGACATGTTAAGAAAGGAAAAATATTTTTTAAGTAGAAATGATATTTTCCTCAAGAATGGAGTTCAAGTGTTTTATAAAAATTATTTTCCATCTAAGATAATATAGGGTTATGTTTCTATCCCTATTTTTAAATTTATTTTATTATGGAATTATGGAATTATTTTTATGATGTCCTTTATCTTATATGGATTATGTTATGATGGCATGATGTTTAAGATTCCCATTTTTATTACATGGGTTATGCAATGATGTATGATTTTTTTTGATTTTGTGGCACACAAAAGAATAGTATCATTATGAGATGGGTGGGACCTATATCTCCCTCCAATTCATTGGGTAAAGATTTTATATCTCATGAGATATACATGGCTGGAACGGCAGGTTAAACCGATTCAGTGAAACAGGACTGAAACGGGGAATGAACTCAGTTCAGAAATGGACTTTGTCCACTAAGATAGTCTTGGCAATGAGTCTTGACTAATAAGAAATGATTCTCTATGATTATGTGTGTATGCCACAAAGTTTCATGTTTTAAGTTATGATTATTGGGATTACATTTCACTACTATGATTTATCCCATGTTATGATATTATGATCTCTTTTGCAGGTTAAGATTTCCAAAATGTTATGTTCTTATGAATATGATGTGAATGATATTTCTTTTGTTTGCCCTTACTGAGCATTTGAGCTCACCATTTTATGTTTTCTTTTCCCCAGGATATAAAGAAAGGTTTTAGGTAAAAAAGGGAAGATCTTTATGGGAGATGTTGAAGATCTTTCACCACGATTAGAAGATTATATTCTGAGTTTCCAAAGACACTAAACTATTACGGTCATTGTGTGTGTGTTTTTGTTATGTACTAAGTATTCTGCAAAAGTAATGTAATGTCCATGTATGTTAAGCTTCGGGTCTCTACAGTTGGTATCAGAGGAAAGGTTTAGTCAACCTTTTGAAGCTAGGATGTGAGAACTTTAGTGAGATCCCTAGAGATATTTCTAAGGTATGACTTGGTATGTCCCTGAGGTTAAGTATAAGTATAGGTTATAGTAATAGAATTACGGAAACCCAAGATTTTAGATATTGAAGCTACTCCCCCTTTATTATGTTGTTTTCCCTAGCGTTATTTTTGCCTCTCACACTATTCTTTTTAGGTTTTAGATGATGGCTGGAACCTGAAGGAACCACGTTGATCAATGTAATGGACAATGCAATGATTGTCCTCCTAAACAAACAAATGTTATGGGAGATGGAGTGAAAAATATTATTTTTATACATACACAATCTATGAATCATTATGGACTTCCAAATGAGCAGAGAAGGGAACAATGTTCTATTGAGTCCTTCATGAGGCAACGTCCACCTTCGTTCAGTGGGTCTTCTGATCCACTTGTTTCTGAACAATGGATCAGTACTACTGAAAAAATATTTTCAGTTCTTCAATGTTCTGAACATGATAAAGTCATCTTATCAGTGTATCGTTTTGAAGGTGATGCTGATCAATGGTGGAATCTTATCAAGAATACGAGGCCATGAGATGAAATTGAGTCCATGGAATGGGACAAGTTCAAGAACTTATTTTTCAATAAGTACTTCCCTGGTATTCTTCAAACAAAGATGGAGAAGGAGTTTCATGAACTAAAGCAAAAGGATGATGAATATGTTGGTATATACGAAGCGAATTTTAAAAGGCTTGCAAGGTATGCATCTGGATTTATCATCCAACCTGAAAGTAAAGTTGATAGATTCTTCAGTGGCTTAAAACCAAATATTCGAAGGGCATTATCTATAAGAGACTTCAATAGCCATGAATAAATTGTGCGCTGTGCTATTAAGGTAGAAATGGAAGTTGGTGTTATATATCCATCTCATGGTTTTGACAAGAAATGAAAGATGGAGTTCAAGGAGAAATCTCAAAATAATTGTGAAAAGAAGATGAATGTGTCCTTATGCTCAAGGTGTGGAAAGAAGCTTGGCGGAGATTGTCTTAAAGGGACTAGAAAATGTTTTAAGTGTGGAAAATAAGGTCATCGAGCAGCTCAGTGTCGAAGTAACGAAAAAAGGGTTGCTAATGGTTTGAATGAAGAAAATACTGCAGAGAACGCACCAACAACACTTCATTGCATCAAGTGCAATGAAATGGGGCATTATGCTAATCAATGCCCTAATCCAAGGATTAATGATGATCGACATGAGCAACCACTTAAGGCAAAGGACAAAGGGAAGTCACATGCGAACACTATTGGTGATGTTGAATATGACAACGATGTTGTGGAATGATTAAGTGTTTATGTAATGGGATTCCAAAATAATGTTTTATATAGTATCGTGGAATATTGGAATATTTATGTATTGGTCTATTGTGGTTTTCAATAATTTTATGGTACCAGTAACCATGGAAAGTGATTGAGATATTTTTGGTAAGTAGATGGTATGCGCATAATGAAGGGATAAGATGATAATGAGATATTTGATTGTATTCATGAGCCCATGATTGATATAAGGACTAAGTGATATCATGGTTTGAGTATAAAGAATTTTGAGGATTTTGGTATGTGGAAAGTGTTAACTTTTAAGTGCATTCATGTTTTCACTAAGGTTCAATGGGTATTCATTCTTTAAGAGAATACATGATTAAAGTATTCACATGTTTGTAATTTTACCAACAAGATATATCTTATGATATATGGGGGATAAATGATTGCATTCACATGATTGTTATGTGAAATTTCAAGTAATCATTTTCTTTATACTATGAGATTGGACCGAAGTATTTTATATAACCCTAAAGATTGGAATGGATTATGTTGGACATAAATAAGTATTGTTTAAGGATAGAACTTTTTTCGATATTATTGATGGGATGTTATAGTAATATAGTTTTAGAAAAAGGACAACCTGCAGGACAGGCGACAACCCATCGCGTCGGACAACGCTGTGGGAATCGAACCCACAACCGAAGTGCGACTGGCCTTTATCGCCTACCACTGGCCTACAGGAAGTCCCTAGTTAGTAGAAACTTGTTTTATTTTATTATGCGTTATGATATATGAAGTATAAGTTCATTTTTGGAATCGTATACGATTAACCTCACCATAGATGGACTTATGTATATTTGATAACTTTTTCTAACCTTTTGTTTGAAATAGATGGAATGACTCATCATTCTATCACATGATCTGCTAACACTTCATAAATGAAAAATTAAACTTTATTTCTTTAAGATATGAAGTGGAAATTGTTCAAAGCACCAACAATAGTGAGATTGTACCAAAATCAAGCAAGTATTTCTTATAATGCAAAATTTTCAACTTTAGGGAAATGATATTGAAAACCAAAAATGTTGTCCTAGTGCCCTTATATCCGATGAATCATATGGTACCTTAGATCATAAAAAATATATGGATTTGTGATTGCTGGATTTTCCATAGCCATGTTCTCTACCACTCTCCATCAGAACATGATGGTTATATTTTTCTTCCATATCCATATTTTCACCTATGTGGAAACCCGTGATTAGTTTATTTGGGTAACAATTACGTTTCATACTTTTTTTTTGAAAGATTGTTTTTGGTATTCCTTTTTACGATGTAGGTTTCTATTAAAGAACCTTTCGAGTAGTAAACCATTTATAACCCCGACGAATTTTGAGGGCGAAATTCATTTTAAGGGGGGGGGGGGTAGAATGTAACACCCCAAGATTTTAGGAAAAATATTCTTTTTAATTTCATTAATGTCTTGTGTTTTATGCTACACCAAAAGGATCTTTCACAACATGCATCCCTGACTTGGATTTCACTACACACAATCGCGACCTTCCACGATAGCGTGTGTTGTACGCAATACCGAGTTTCCCTAAACAAAGATATGTTATAAAAACTAGCCGTTATAAATATTAATACCCACTTTTTGAAATTTTATAAATTTTATCTTTCAAAATGGACTTAATTTTTGGATTAAGAATATTGAAATTAGCCTAGGGTGAAATTTTGGTATTTTTCTGAAAACTTTCGATTTTTGATGAATAATGAAAACACTGGGTTACTATTTAAAAACCGAATTTTTATTTAAATAATTATTTATTTTATTTAAATTTATTTTATGTCAAAATTGATAAATAATACCTATATAAGTTCAATTTAATTCATTGGAGTCATTTTATAATAATTTTAGATATATAAAAATTTTATTGAACTTTTCACCCTCTTTTACCCACCTCCTTGGAGAATTTGAAAAATTACATAAAACTTAATTTTACCACATCTGTGAATGGAATTTCAAAAATCCAAGAGACACAGTTTATTTCATTAAGTAAAATGTTGTTAAATGAGATTAAAATAATTTTTGGTGAATAGTAACTTTTTACTTTTTTTTACCACGGTTAAAAGTAAATAGGGTAATTAAGGGTAAAAATGATATTATTATTACCCTAACACATGTCCTAATTATATTGGATATGTGTAATTCGACCAAAAACAACCTTAGGAATAAAATATGACCATTTAGGCCCACTTGGATTAGATTAGGACATTTATTATTAATTTATTTAAAGAAGGGTTAAAATAGTTAAAATCAATGTTTAATATAATTTTTAATATAGGGTTATAAATAAGATAAATTAAACTATAAATATTAATTAGAAAGATAAAAAGATTTTCTACATAATGTTATTTAATTTTTAATTTTTAGAAATTAAATAATTTAATTTATTTATGACACAATGATGATGTAGTAATTATCTTATTAATGAAATATTGACATAATTGATGTTATAAATCCCAAATAAATGTAATTTGAGACTTTTTATGAATTGAACTAATTTTCTAGGTTAATATGACATGTTAGTATTGATTTAAGTAACTTTTTTTGAACTAATCATCTTGTTATGATTTTCACAAAAATAAATTACTAAATAGTGTCAAAATTAACATAAAATAGTTTTTAAAACAAATATTATATTATTAATTGTTATCTTATTCATAAAAATATAAGGCTCATCCAAATGACTTATATAAGGCTATATATATTAATAATAAAAAACTTGGGGTTCTTTTTTCTTGTTATAGTATGTTTATTAACCTTATAGTGTAAGAACACAAAAAGACATGGTAAAAGTAAAATTATCTAACTTAAAGTTAAAACTAAATGATAAGGTTAAAATAGTAAACTAAACTTGTCCAAATTCTATTGGATGAGAGGCTTTCGACCCATCCCCACCTTAGCTTTGAAATAAATCAATTTGGATCTATTTAAAACATAATATGACTTTATAATGAATTAATATTTTTAATTTTTCCAAAGGCGCCCCTCTCCTCCCTTATAAAAAGGCACCTCCTCCTTCTCTTCCTCACACCACCTTGAGCCTTCAATCTCGGCAAAGCCCTGCCAATTTCTCCCATACACTTCCCTAGAAACAACCTAGAGGTTCTGGTCCTCTTCAAAGACCAATCTTAGTTCCCTAAATGGAGGTTTCAAAAGGCGTGTCGAAAGAAGAGGTAATATCCTTTACCAATTATTTCAACTTTATTTCTTCTTCTACTTCTTCTTATTTAGTTGTTTCATTATGAAGTAATAACATCAGTATCACTAATATAATGACATGTTATTATAAGTATGACAAAACAACATTTCACCATCTATCCATCCTATAGAAAATGAAATCACCGTGCGTGCGTACGTACGGAATACCGTCTCCACGCCGTGGTGTAATCAATTTTCCACCACCACCTTACTTGGATGGGTATAATGGTGTACATAATAACTATATATGATTATTGTAAAGTGATATTTATTCTGAAATAGTATACATACACTCCAATACAATTCCACGATCATGAGAATGATATCATCGCTCCTGCGTACGTACGGACTACCGTCTCCACGACGCGATGAGATTTATTCTCCATGTTAACCATTCATTAATGATTATAAAGTATATATAATAAGTAATAATGAAATATATGACATAATAATGATACTTTATTTATGTGTATATATATGTATGTCATCTACTTAATTCCATTCAACTCAATAAGGAAACGAAAATAGCGTTCATGCGTACGTACGACCTACTGTCTCCATGAACGGTGTATTTCATTCCATTTACTGATATATTATATATATATGTATATTCTGAATATATATTAAATATAAATCATGTTTTATATTCTATAATTAATTAATCATGATCTATGTAATCATATGAATAATTACAAGTCAAAACCCGGATGACAAATGAAACGATTTTACCCAAAATGCTCTTTAACATGGAATTTACAAAAGAACGGGTAATATAAAGTCATAAGTGTACCATATATGATATCATAACAATGTCTATGATTGTGGAATAAGTCAATGACATTATTTAAATCATTATACAGGAGGTTCGGACACTTACGAAGCAAATCGAACCTAAGCTAAGGGAAATATCACAATCTCATTTTTATCTGAGACTGTTTATACTTCAGAAATTACTGGGGTGTATTTTATCATCCACATCCATGTTTCCTCAATATGTAATAATATTTTCATCCACCTAAAATTTTTTAAATCCAATTTTATCCTTCGTTGAGTTTTTAGTAAAAGATATGAAAGGAATCTTTTGTCATATTTCGTACGAGGTACTTTTTGACATTTCTGACAAAAGTACGTGAAGAATGTTTTTTTAACTTATACGGCATGAATGAATTTTTAAAAAATTATTTCCAAGAAGAATCATTTACATGGTTTCAAGTTTATTTTTAATCAACTTCTTTTAGTTTACAATTGTATGACATGTTAAGAAAGGAAAAAAAAATTTAAGTAGAAAGGATATTTTCCTCAAGAATGGAGTTCATGTGTTTTATAAAAATTATTTTCCATCTAAGATAATATAGGGTTCTGTTTCTATCACTATTTTTAAATTGATTTTATTATTTTATGATGGAATTATTTCTATGATTTCCTTTTATCTTATATGGATTATGTTATGATGGCATGCTGTTTAAGATTTCCTTTTTTATTACATGGGTTATGCAATGATGTATGATTTTTTTTTTCATTTTGTGGCACACATAAGAATGGTATCATTATGAGATGGGTGGGACCTATATATCCCTCCAATGCATTGGGTAATGATTTTATATCTCATGAGATAGACATGGCTGGAACGACAGGTTAAACTGGTTCAGTGAAACAGGACTGAAACGAGGAATGAGCTCGGTTCAGAAATGGACTTTGTCCACTAAGATAGTCTTGGAAATGAGTCTTGACTAATAAGAAATGATTTTCTATGATTATGTGTGTATTCCACAATGTTTCATGTTTTAATTTATGATTATTGGGATTACATTTCACTACTATGATTCATCCCATGTTATGATATTATGATCTCTTTTATAGGTTAAGATTTCCAAAATGTTATGTTCCAATAAATATGATGTGAATGATATTTTTTTTGTTTACCCTTACTGAGCATTTGAGCTCACCATTTTATGTTTTCTTTTCCCCAGGATATAAAAAATGGTTTTAGGTAAAAAGAGGAAGATCTTTCTGGGAGATGTTGAAGATATTTCACCACGATTAGAAGATTATATTCCGAGTTTCCAAAGACACTAAACTATTACGGTCCTTGTGTGTGTGTTTTTGTCATGTACTAAGTATTCTGAAAAAGTAATGTAATGTCCATGTACGTTAAGCTTCGGGTCTCTAAAAAACCTCTTTGTATGCTAAAGTTTGATTCCAAGTAGTGATGATATAAAGAATATAGTGGGGAGACAATAACCTATGGTAAAGTGTTGTAATGAAATTATAAATTAATAGAAAAGAAGTAAATAATAGAAGAAAAAATATTAATAATAATCAAATAACCAAATATTATAAATAAATAACTGAATAAATCCAAATAATAGAAGAATAATTTAATGAAAAGATGAAAGAAACTAAATAAAATACTAAAATTAATATAGATAAAAGACTAAGCACACTCAAATAAAAACTCTAATACCTTGGTCCCGAACCCCATATTTGTACCATCTTCAAGCTAAAACCCATTGAAAAATACAATAATAAAAAATAGGGTTCATTTCCCTTGTCCAAACCTACATCCATTAAATATATCTAGGTACCAAATAGTAGCCCATCTAGGGTGTGAGTACGGATCAGTAGGTAGACACCACCATGTCTAAACAAATCGAGTATGAGAAATATATATCATGAAATATAATGATAAAAATGGTTTTAATTTAAAAAATTAATATTAAAAATGAAATAAAACTATTGACCCTCAAGTTATGGGTTAACACCTAAGGTCAGACAAACCTGCTTCAGTGCCCTTTCAGTTTTATCTGACTAAGGGTGGATCATCCGTCATCAAAAATAATTTCCCAAATGGTGGAAGATTGTTCTGTTTGGGATGAATCACTCATAACATATCATAAAAAATGGACTTTTCATGCAGACTAACCAAAATATCACCCTTAATCATAATACAATCACACCCTCATATATCCAATGACTATGAATCCAGTCATTGGACATCTGATATAATCATATACTCTAACCTCGATCATTAACTTCCCATGCACTTAGACCTCATGCAGTATGAAAAACATCCACCTAGCCCTGAGTTGTCATCATAAATCATGTGTCACATCCTGAAAAACTCAACATACCACAAATAATCCCATCCTCAGGCATAAATCACATCAGAATTGCATAAATAAAAAATATATTACATCAATCACAATGACAAAAACACACATAATAGAATTATAATCATAAGACAAAATTATCAAATTATAAAATTATAATTTTTTCATCCATGTATATTTTATTAATTTAGGTTCCCAATTATTATTATAATTATATAAAACCTATTTCATTTATCATTTAACCCTAATTCCATTAAATTATTAGTTAACCTAATTAAGCTAAGGTGATTCTACAGCCTGAAATCACAAAATATACATGTTATTCCAAATCATGAAATTAATCAAAAAATAAATCAATTTATCCAATTAATTATAGGGTTCAAATGGTAAATTGACCAAGTATTAACAAGCTCCAAGGTTGGAACACTATTTGGGTGGCCGTTGGTCTTAGTATCTATGTCTATAGACCCAACAGTATCCTATGGATGGTCTAAAATGAATAATTATAACTTAATATAGATTATCTATTTATTTGGTCATGTGTGTAGTGTGCTAGTGTGATCACACATATTGAAAAAACTAGGGATAATTAAATCAGACCCAGGGGATAAATTTTGAACCACTCAACTTTAAGTAGTGATAAAAAATGCTTCAAAAAAGTAACACTAATAGAAACCAAGGTGAAGAAGATTTCAAGAAGGAACCAAATATCGATCTATTGAACGAGATGTATGGAGTAGAGGAAGGAACTCTAAAATAGCCTAGAAAATTCCTAGGTCTTGAGATACGATAGAATATACATGGGAGGAATGAAAAAATATTCTTGTGTAGCTTTAAAACTACCCATAGTGAGAAATACATGTCATGTAACTATCATACATGGAATGTGATTATCAATTTATGAGTATTTTGAAATTCACATAGCCTCAAGTGATTTTAATCTTACTTGGAACTTAAATTTTTTGTAATATATTCATGGAATATATTCATTTCATTCCATGAACCAAGTTTATGGCTTGTTCTTGGAGATATTTATACGTCGTGTAATTCATTTACACGGTGTGTAAATGTACTTCAGGCAGTTTTAGGCCCAGCATATACCAAAAATCATGAACCACAAATGAATCCTTATAATCTGTCAGAACCCCTCATAATAGATTTCAATATGATTATACGTGGACTATATTTATTAAGACAAATATACATCCCTAAACTTTAGGTCACTTTCCCTATAAAAATGACTCAGTCTTAGAACAAGACTTAACCAGTATGGTTCATTGACAATGGAAACCCAAAAAAAGAGTTCTAATAAAAAAAAGAGGGAAGTACCTAGAAAAAGATGGAATAATACATTAATAATCTTGATCCCATCTAGATCCAATTTTATTATAGGATCATCTAGTGAATTTATAGAATAAAATCACCATAAGGAAAGTCCAACTAAATCCTACTACTAAAAAACATCCCACAAATATTGGTTGAGATAAAGAACCATTAGCCTAAGAAACCTCATCCATTAAGACTCAATCTAACTAAAAACTACATGGAGGAAAATAAAAACCTATGGCCGGAAACTATGACTTCCTAAATCATCTTTTCAATGTATTATCCATGTGATTTATTCTAAATGCACTTAATCTCTCAACAACACTCTGAGAATCACTTATCAAAGCCCTATTAATCCCTCCAGAGTGTAAGTGTAAAGTCATTTAGTTTGAAGTTTATCATGCATAGACCAATTCTATAAACTACCATGATACCATATCATTCACAAAACAAGATCTAGATACCACTATATAGGTTCATATAAGGTATTTTTATATATCTATAAATTTTGGAAACATTGATGTCTATTAATACCTTCTAAATAATGGATCTAGAATCAATGTAATCTTGATCTAAAACGTCTGATGCTTGGGTTATAGTGAATCTAAATTTTATCCTTAGAACCTAAAAATTTAAGGATATAAAAAAGTGAGCAAAATATACTACGGATGATTGATCTTAGAGCTTAGTTTAGTGATATGGTATCCAATTCCAAATTTATGGTAATCTACTAGGATGTTTCCTTCAATGCCTTGTTGGAGATGATGTGGATAAATAATAATATGGTAGTCCCCCCATCAATCCACCAATGTATCTTGTACTCTATTGAAGGATCAGTTTAATAAATTAATGGGGATAGTTCTCCATTTGAATCATGTGACTCGTAATCTATAAATGCAAGGTTATAAAGGTGGTAAATGGAGTAATTTATGATAAAAAATTTCATCCATGTTTCTCCACCCAATGGTTTGAAATTAGACCCTATCAACATGTTAAATGAATTTTTTGAAGAGTACATTTTTTTACATCAATTAGATGAAGGAAATCACTCCAGGTTTAGGAAGTACATAAGCCACACAGATTTTCCTTATCCTTGTGATATCGGTTGTGTCAACTAAACATATCTAAATAGAAGAGGGTTATAATTGAAAAATATATATAGATGTCCCAAATGAAAATAATTCTTCGTTGTCTTTTGGATCCAAATACTCCCTATATCATCATCTTTAGAACCCAAACACACACCCTCTTTATCAATGATATTGGAAAATACCTCTATATTATCTCCTCAATCACAGGATGTTGACACCTATTCATCCATTGATGATAGTTGAGATGAATAAGATAATATCCTTAATTTCCCTAAAAATGATTCACATCCATTGACACACTGAGGGTCTTTGGATGTTTTCATTTCATTTTAAGGAGATGAAAATTTTGTTGTACCATCATATGACCAAAAAATTTCCATTCATCTCCACATTACAATGATATTTAGGAAGAGAAAAAATAAGAAGAAGATATTAAAGATTCCCCAAAATTATTTGAGGATGGAATCTATACCACCAATGATAAACTCAGAAAGGTGAATAAAGGTATTGGTGATGACTCGTGGCTTACATTAAGTGGACCCTCTATTTCTCCTAGAGAGAAATATACATAAGTCTTCTTCCTGAATCATCACTGTCATGTTTTTTCCTAGAATAACAAAGAGATTCATAGACCTGATCCCAATGTAAAAACTCATCATTTTGGTCTTCCAAAGGACTAGTTGGTTTTAAAAAAGAATCATAATGAATAAATCCTACCCATATTACTAAGGTAGAAGATGATGCTCAAAAACACATTAAATACTACTTTATTAAAGAAGTTCAATATACAAAAATGGATTTACAACATTGTCCCTATCATGAATAAGAATGGAAAAATCAAGATTTTCATTGACTTCAAGGATCAAAGTTTTCATTTCTTAAAGGATGATTTAACACTCACTATTACAAATCTCTTGATCAATTTGATGGATAGATTCCAGAAAATTTTCTTCATGGATGGATATTCAGGATATAATATAATTCATATGCCCACTAAAAATGAAGAGGACAGTTCTTTCTAAGAACCAAAAAAGTATATTGCTATTAATTAATTTTTTTTGGTTTGAAGAATGCCGGTTCCACCGACTAACGTTTCATGCACCATATCTTCACAACCCCTTATAGGGAAAATAGAAGAATGTAATTTTAATGATATAGTGTTTATGTCTCAAAATCACTATCATCACCATTATAAACATGAGATATTTTTCAACAAATAACACCATCATAGCCTGAAAATGAACCCATTGAAATATAATTTCAGTGTAACATCACGAAATTTTATTAGATTCATGGTAAATCATCTTGGTATCAAATTCAATCCTATGAAGACTAGTTAAATCATTGAAATTAACCCACCACAAAATCCCATAGAGTTGGTGAGGCTTTAGGGTAAACTACTTACATTAGATGCTTCATTTCCTATATCACTTTCATATACATACCCTTTGAATGGTTGATAAAGAAATAGATTACCTAAAAATTAGTGGATAGTTTCTAGGAATCCTTCAATAAGCTCAAGATATACATCATTCATCCACCAGTGTTAATTCTACAAATTAAAGGGATACCCATCATCCTTTATATAGAAACCCTAGAGAAATCACTCAATGCTCTTCTCTATTATTATAATTATATGGGACAGTATAAGTTTATATATCACCTTATAAAAAGCATTTTTAGTGCATTGAATTGAACTTATGATATCGATAAGAACTACCTATCACTAATTTTAATGGTAAAAAAGTTGAGACATTACTTGAAACATGATGATGTCCACCTAATATCAAGTATAGACCTTCTCAAATATATTTTCGGTTTCCCAATACTAACAAGGAATCTAAATCAATGGGTGTTCATTCTATAATAATTTTTAATCTAGTTCATGTCTTAAAAGTTGACTTAAGGGTAGGAATTTGTTAATTTCATTATAGTGCACCTTATTTTAGAGAAGTCACAATAAAATATAGAACTTCTTGATGATATTTTTTCCCCATCCTGGACACCCCAATATATATGAGATATATTTTGGTGGAGCCTCTAGATGTTTGGGTAGAAGGATAATAGAGAATCTGATTCTTAACATGTTTGGTTTAGGAATTGTTCTTGTATCTACTCTAAATGAATTTCTTCCCTACTCTTCATTTCTTCCTGAAGGTTTTACCAAAAATAAAGACGAATACCAATCTCTCATTTTAGGCTTGGAGCTACCCCTATAGATACCCATGGACTACCTAGATATAAGGGGATATTTAGTCTTTATGATCAAGGAAATTAATGGTGAATGTTCTATCAAAAAGGCATCATTGATTCCAATTCTAGATTATGTATAAGGTTTCATGATGGAATTCTCCTCTAATCCAAATCAATCTCACATCACACGTTTTTAGAATTTTTATATTGATGCATTAGCTAATGTCATCATAACCCTAGAAGATCTAGATCGGGATAAGAGGTTCTTCAGCATAGTTCACCAAAGTGTATTTTCCCCAATCATTGGAAATAAAATTTCAGAAATAAATAATATCAACACCACCTCATATAATGGTTGTCCCCAATAATCATCAATGGATACCATAATTGAATGGGTATACCCCTATTATAGAATGTATCTTAAGAGGAATCATCTTGTTGGATCAAGAAAAGTAATAACATATCTAATGGAGGATAGTAAATTTCATCCTCTTTGATGACCCAAAATCTAATAAATCCCTATACATGTGCAGATTTGATAGAGTTATCTTCAAATTTAGGAGGATAAACTTTCACTGTTATATAAGAATGAAATTTCAAAACCTACGATACTCACCAATTATGAACCATACTCTCCCATAAAGTAAGGAGTCTTGGAAACTTATTTCTAGAAAAGACATAATTTTGTATGAAATTCTTTATTAAATTACATGCATGTCACATACATGCTACTTTCATCCATCAACCCTGTGATCTTTTTCCTTCATCCAAATACACTTGGTCATCTTAAATCTAGGGAAATGATGTTATGGGGCCATATACCTCAGCTATATCCATGATGTTTAGGTATTTAATTACTGTTAAGTAATTATTATCCATGTGGGACAACATTATATCCCTTAAGGAATTCATGAAAAATTATATCAACAACTTCATGAATACAAATATAATCACTAAATTTGGGGTCCCTCAAATAATATTAATGTAAATGGAACATATTTTTTCTCTTTCATGATGTAAAGGTTGTATAAATAGTAAAATATTAAACATAACCTCTTATACCATTACCTTATGGAATAAAATGAATAAATAGAGGCTTTTAACAAGAACATGTCTAATATTCAACAAAAAAAATGGTGGACAGAATAATAATTATTAACCTAAAAACTATTTTCATGATTTATGGGATTATGGTACCACCACTTGTACAACCATGAAACTACCCCCATATTTTCTTATATATGGGATAGAGGTAGTCCAAACCATCAATTTATAGTTACCCTCATTTAGTATAACTGTCAATAATTAGTTATTCAAGGATAAAATTTTTCAAAAATGATTGGATGAATTGAAAAAACTTTAATAAAAAAGGCTCTTCAAACTGCACAACCTTGAGGTCCATCAAAATCAAACGGCTTGAGTATTCAATAAAAAATCATCTACATTCATTTTTCCAAGGATAGATAGTATTGGATATAATAAAACTAATTATACTTGGGAATAAAACTTTTAATCTTGAACCAAATTGGGAAGATCATTATACCATACATAAGGTTTACTCTAATAGAACATAATCCCTTATCAAAATAGATGAAAAGTGTATTAATCCCACCATCAATTCAATATTTCTCAATAAATATATTTCATAACATTTTTTTTGGATTCATCTTTTCCAGTATGAATGACATTAAATTGTATAGTATTCACATCCTGCCTACACAACATTAAACTGTAGGTTACATTCATCCTTTTCATATGATGTTAAAGTGTATGGAATATTTTCCTTATTATATGATGTAAAAAAACATGAAATCAAACCTTCTAAATTACAAATAACTATATAATTTCTTATAGGCCTCTAGTCTTGATAAGTTCCAATGACTGATTTTGAGTAATATTTTGATTTCCTCTTATTCCTCACACTTTTCATGAAACATATAGATATAAAGGTTCTGGTTAATGGCCCTGATAGGAATAACTAAGATGTAAATTGAACTATGTATGGATTTATTATAGATACTTTAGGATATATTGTAATATAAGTATATCCTAGACAAGGCCCATCCATATCATATAAATGCGATGATTGTGCCTCGAAGATGAAACCTATTTCAATCTGTGTTGTGTTGTCTCTTTCCTTCACTCACATGGGTTCCCATTTCACTTATCTTCACATGTACATGATACATAACTATATAGGGGATGAAACATTTTCAAAACTATGTGAATATTAGTTCTTTTTACCTCAAGATATGTATTGATTCTTAAATCTCCCATCTTGGGCCCAACATTAAATTCCAATAAAATACCCCCACTTCAGCTCATCAATTAGATCCTTTACCCCATATCAGGTTTTTTCTCTATGGCTTCAATATTTTGGTGAATGTATTACTCGTTTTGAACAATAGTAAAAACAATTAAAAAACCTATACCATAGTCCATTCTATAAGAGATTAGACTTCTTAAAGAAGCTAACTCTATATGGCCTAATTTTTATACATAAGGGTTGGATCTACCTAGGAATTCTTAGTATATGACTTGATTTCATATTATAATAGAAACATCCCAACCCTATGAAAGAGTTTTATTTTTTATGGTTTATTATAATAACTATGTATGGAAGTATTCCTAATATTTCGGGTTTTTTTGTGATGCTCGGGTCACTCATTCCGATCCCAACCATGAGGTCTTGATAAAATCACTATTTTTTGTGATACTTGGATAATTTCAATCTATATTGGGTTTCTCCATAATGATTCTGATAATGTATAAAAACTTGGGATTGTCATAAATAGATATTACATTATTTTTATGAATATTCATTACATTACACAAACACGCACAAGAAGACTATAATATTTTATTGCCTTTGGAAACATTGAAACATAAACAACACTTCATAGTTGAGCTGCATAATCTCCCACTATGGTCTTATTATATATCAACCTTCATAGAAAAATCATACAGAATACATATCTTGATAACATGGGGAATGTAAACCTAATAAAGGGTGATCATAGATTCTCAATAAGGTTAAAAAAGGGAGATACATAAGTATAACATGATTATGAGGGTATGAGAACATGAGAATAACATTTGAAAACCATATCCTTCATATCAATGATTATAAGATTGATTCATGGAATAATGATTGTAAGTTCATAAGAAATTAATCATAAGGAAATCAAAGAACATGAGACATGATGGCATAACATTGGCAAACGACATATATTTTTGGAATACAAATATTTATAGAAAACCTTATTTCTAGGCTATCAACCAGGACATTCATAAGTTTTTAGGTTTGGGCTAACCACCAATGTACCTACTTCAGGCTTGGGATGAAAACATGTGTACCCTCTTTCGATCTTGGTCTAAAAAACTATGTACCATCCTTTTATATTTGTGGATAACCACCTGTGCACCCTCCCTTTCAGTTTGGGTCTAACCACTTGTGTTCCCTTTGATATCATAGAACATTTAATATTACCCAATGCATTATTGGGAGATATAGGTCCCAATAGTAACATATTTAAAATAATTTATATGTGTTCCAAAATAACATTAATCATATCATAACATTAGAAAAAGAAATGGGTTTATTAGATATCACATTATATTATAACCTTTGGAAAAGAAACAGGTTTCATAATCATCATATCGTTACCCGTGAAAAAATATGTAGTTATCCTAATAATATTATCATGGTATACCGTGTGGAAGAGGAATAGGTTTCATAAACATTATTCCATTATACAAATAAAACATTAAGATAATGAATAAGAATTTTATCCTTGGATCATACCCCCATTAAGTCATAGGACATCAACATATGTAAGCATATATGGAAAATGATTTTGATCGATCATTTAAAACATTTTCTTTAGGAAAATATTCTTTTGTATTTGAAAAAAACTTTTTAAAACATAATACATTTAGAATATATTTTTATTTAAAAAAACATGAAAATTTATAATGGAATATTCAAAGGCAATAATTTTCATAATGATGGGATGTTTCATTCATGTCATACACATTAAAAAAATATTCCTTTCAGGTTTTTAGTAAAATCTAAATTGGCATTGTTTGGAGAAGGACACAAATATTCCTTTCAATAAAAATTTAAATGTAAAAAATGGTTGAAAATGTATTTAAAAAATAATAGGATACAATTAAAAAATTTTGGATAAATTTTAGAAAAATATTTTTTGAAAGGAAACATATTTATGACCAAAGAGATAAATAAAGTCGGATTTTCTTAAAAACAATTCTCCATTATTTTATGTACCAAAGAGTGGAAAATTGGTAGTATTACTTGAAAATACAATTAATAACCATATTATAATAAAATTTATGAATTAGTGAGATATGGATAATAATATTTTATCATTGGAAACATAATTATAAATAATCATGATAAATGATAATATTTTTATATAAAATCATTACCACTTCGGTTTCTTTGAATAGTATTCCCTAAGACGGAATAACAAAAAATAGAACATAAAATATCATGAGGATAAATAAATTCATGATATTACATTTAAAATCGGTTTTATATAAATATTTTTAAATAATATAGGTGCATAACATAGCGTACATCTCAAAGAAAGAAAAATTGAGGAAAAAAAACCTTACCGATTTGGTAACTTTTGAACCGTAAATCCCATGAAAGATACATCATCAAATAAATATGCCAATAAGAAAAATTTTATGTTGTATTATAATAAAATAAATTTACAGGAATTATATGCACCAAATAAAATAAACATGTGGTGAATGCGGCTTGTGTCTCACAGGAAAAATAAAAGTGAGACATAAATCCCTTACCACTTTTGTAATCTTTTGATTTATAAGACCCAATAAATAATAACATCAAATGAAACATTAAATATCATGGAAAGAATAATGTTCATGATATAAAAATTCAAAGGGTAATTATATACACCACAAAAAATAAATGAGTCATGAATTTTCATTTTATAAAAAAAATAAATGAGAGACTAGAACTCTCTTACCTCAAGTCTTTAATTGTGTCATACATGTTCAAACCTCCTCTTCTTTGGGTACATTTCTTATGTTTTCACCAAAATACTACCTAGATTGTATTTATATCTACAATAATAATTTTATCAAGACAAGAATGAATTTTTGAAGTTATTTTTAAGGTAATGGTTGAACCCAAATGGTTTTAATGTTTGAATATTATAGGAGAATGGGTGGCCTTTTATAAGTGAGGTGAGCGACACACTTATAATTTTTTTGAAAGAAAGAATTTCACCCACATTTTTTCATGTATCAAGGATAAAAAATGAATACATATTTATTATATAATATATATGGTCTAAAAATTTTCATATAATGGGTGTTTGGAAAGTTTTTGTCTTATTTTTAACCCTTATATTTATAGTTTAATCTCCCCCAATAAACCAATTTTTACCTTTACCCTGGTAAATAATTTTTATTTTTTTCACTATTATTTTTTATAAAAATTTATTTTACCTTAATAGATGATATAAATTATGATGATTACAAATATGTAATCCATTTTTCCAAATTCCATTCATGAAAGTGGAAAAATTAAATTTAAAAATAATCCTTCGGACGCAATGAGAAAGCAGGTTTTTAAATGGAAAATAATCAAAAGTTTGAAATGTTCTTATACCAAACTTTTAATATGAAATGGATAAAAATGAAAAAAAATTGATTAATGGATCTATAAGTGAACTAATATTAATGTAAAACCGATTTAAAATATAATTTAACTTTATAAAAAAGTTAAATAAAAAGACAGTTTCTAATTAAAATTAAATATTTTTCATTATTTATCAAAAAATAAAACTTTTTAGAAAAATACCAAAAATTTACTGAAATATAATTTTGAAATTATTATTTCAAAAATTAATTTTAATTTTTAAAATTTATTTTATAAAGGTTTAAAAAAATAATTTTATTATTGTTCAAAAAACGCATAAAAACATTTTTTTTTTGAAAATTGTATTTTTAAAACATATAAATGCTTTACCAAAAACAATGTATTTTATTATCAATATGTTATCTTTATATAAAACCATTATAATTAATATTTTCAAGTATTTATTACTATTAATATTTCTATGTTTAAGAATAAGGTTATATTGGTCGCGTTTAAATAATTATAATAATAATAATATATCGTGGTTTTGTTAAAACTCAGTATCGTGTGTAACTTAAGCTAACACAGTGTTATGTGTAGCACAATATTAACTTTTTGTTGCATAAAATGAAATCTATCCAAGAAATTTAATTTGTTCAAAAAATAATAATTCATAAAAACTCATGTTTATAAATTATACCCAACTTAAAATAAATTTTCCTCTCAAAACTCATCACTCTAATACAAACAAATGAAGATACTTCTACCTCATCATTTTCTAAAGTTCTCATGTAGTTTCATAAAAATGTTGGTTTTCCACAAAACTTTTACCAGGTGAGTAGTCTTATTTCATATAATATTCTCTATATGATCCTGAATCTCCACTGGTTGTTCCTCATAAAAATTAACTTTTTCTATTGGTATGAACTTTGAGTTCAGTACATGTAAGGAGTCAGGTATGCAATTCCTTAGTAGAGATACATGTAACACATCATGTAATTGAGAGAGGTTCAGTGGAATCCATAATTGAAAATATATGATCCTGATACGATCAAGAATTTCAAAAGGACTGATATATATTGGGATTATTAAACCATTATTTCTGAATCTCATAACCTTCTTCTATGGATAAATTCTTAGAAATTCCATATCACCAAATTCAAATTATAGATCATATCAGTGATTATCAACATAACTTTTCATCCAAATCTGAGCTTCCAAGACATGTTTCTGAATGGATCTATCATTATTTTCCATTTCTTTATTTATCTCACTCCCTAATATCTTTCTTTCTCCAACTTCATTCAATCACATTGGATCTCTACATTTCTTTCCATATAGGGATTCATTAGGAACCATCTAAATACATGAGTGAAAGATATTATTGTAAGAAAACTCAAATATAGAATGGTGTTTATACTCACCACCTTTGAAATACAAATAACAAGATCTCAATATAACTTATTGTGTTTTAATTATTCTTTTAGAATCATCATCTGTTTAACGATAATATGTAGTGATGAAACTCAACTCTATATCAATATCTAGTTAAATAATTTTCTAAAACATTGAGGTAAACTTTTAAACCCAATCAGGCATAATGTAATGTGGTAATCTATGAAATCTTACCTCTTTCTTAATGTATTTCCTAGAAATATAATCTAGAGATAAGTATTTTTATAATGGAAATTAAGTGTACTGACTTGGTAAAGTGATCGACTACAATCCATATAGCATTATACCATTTATAAATTTTGGGGAGTAAAATTAAAAAAAAAATCCATTGTGATGTTTTACCATTTCTATTCAAGTATGGTTAATGGATGTAACATCCTCTTATTATTTTATATTTTATCCTTAACTTGATGACATACCAAGAACCGAGACAAAAACTCTATGATAACTCTATACATTCCATTCCACAAAAAATTCTATTTCAAATATCTATACATATTTACACATCCTAGCTTAATATAGAATGAATAAATATGAGATTACTATAAAAATCCCTTATTTAAATATGGTATGGATAGAAACAATACATAGTTCCTAAACCATATCATTCCATAATGATCAAGGATAAACTTAAGAATATTTCTACCCTTCTTTTGTATCTTTACAACTTCCTTCTGTCCCTATTTAATATTCACTTGGATATATGGTTAAACATTCAATTGATCAAGATTTTATTTTTCCCATTCCTTCAAGATTTCCATATCCATCCTTTTCAAATCAATAAATATTGGATATTTTTTAATCATTATCATGGATAAGATATCAAGATCCTTCGACTCAAATCATATGTCAACTTGTTCAACTTACTAGGGTAATAATGTATTGATATTTCATAATATTTAATTATATTTAACCATATTATTTATAGAATATTCAAATACTTCTATGTTAATATATACCATATTTTTTTATGATCGATATATATCTCAAACATTTCTCTATAAAGATAATCAATCCATATCTTTAGTGTAAAAAATACAAAGCTAACTCCAAATCAGGAGTTGGGTAATATTTCTCATGAATCTTAAAATTTCATGATGAATATTCTATAATCATCTAATTATGAATAATAACACATCCCAATCCCTTCTAGTATGTGTCACTATATATTATAAATGCTTCTTTACTATAAGGTAATGAAAGCATAAGTTCACTGACTAATCTTCTCTTTAGTTCCTTGAGATTTTCCTCACATTCATCTGTACAAAGGAACTTGGATCCCTTCTAAGTTATCATGGTCATAGGATTAGATATTCATGAAAACTTATCCAAAAACCATTGATAATATCTAAATAAACCAATAAAACTATGAATCTTAGTCACTATGGTTGGTCTGGGCCAACATTCAATCGTCTCTATCTTCAATGGATCTAGTGATGTACCCTCTCTTGAGATTATACAACCCCAAAATGAAACCTTTTGCATCTAAAATTCACACTTTGTAAATTTATCATAAAATTTATCCTTCCTTATGGTCTTTAGTATAATTATAAATTTATATTTATGCTCTTCCTTTCACTTTTAGTAGATAATAATATTTTCTATAAAGACTACCAAATACTTATCAAGGTAATATCTAAAGAGTCTATTCATTAAATCAATGAAATTAATGGGAGAATTGGTAAGACCAAATGGAATCACTATACATTAATATATTCCATTTATAATAGGAAATGTCATCTTGGGTATATCCTCATTTTGAATCTCAATTGATGATATCTATAATGAAAGTCAATCTTTGAAAAGTATTGACCTCCTCATAATTGATCAAACAAGTCATCAATACAGGGAAGAGGATAATTGTTATTAATTGTTATCATGTTCGGCTCGTGACAATCAATATAGAGTCATATTGATCCATATTACTTTTTTATAAATAGAATAGGTGCACCCCAAGGTGGTACACTTTTATGAATTAATCCCTTTTAAATGTTTTCCTGGAGTTTCTTCTTCAATACCTGAGACCCAATTTAGACCATTCTATAGGTATTATTTCAAATTGGTGTGGCACCAGGTATGATTTCTATTGAGTACTAAACATCAAATTTTGGTGGAATATTAGGAAACTCTTCTATAAATACATTAATAAATTTTTGCACAATAGGAATGCCATCGATGTCATGTTTCTTCCCATCAATTTGAGTTAAACAACCCTTATTAATGGGAATTAAGACCCATACAATGGATGAGATATCTATTGGATTTTTTTACTTATCATCACTTAGGTAGATGATCATAGGTTTGTTTGGGATACTAAATGAAACTTCCCTTCCTTAATATTTTTCGTGATGTTAATATATAAAAATTCAATCTATGCCTAAGATAACATCGAATTCATCCAAATGAATAATGAAAAGATTTCTAGGAAGAACATTACAACCATTTCAACCATATAGTAATCATATAATTGATATGTTATAATCATTACAATTGTTTTTTACTGGTAATTTTACATTTAATCATTTGGGTGTAATCTTTATATCCTTAAAAAAATGAGATATGAAATAATTTTTACATCCATATTTGAATAAGACATTATCAGTTCTATATTAGATGAGAAGTGTACCTTTCAGCACATTTCTATCGCAGCCTTTGTCATAAATATTGATCTCATGATATTTCCCTTTTCCCCTCATTTTAAGAGTACCTTGTGATTGATCAACTTCATTAACCCTTAGATTTAGGAACTTGTTAGCATAATGACCAAACTCCTTTTATTTAAAATAGTAGATTGTGGATGGTGCATTATGTGCATATTTCTCTCTATTCACATCATTGGATAAATTTTTTCCATCACTTCAAAAATCATTCTCCCAATTACTTTCCTTCCATGATTAAAACATTTAGCAAACCCTCTTAAGTAAATTTACTACATGATTCTTTCCTCACATTTAGCATAAAATAAAGGCCATCTTCTTCTCTCCATGGTTCCAAGATTTTCCATTGAATTATATTTCTCTCTTCTTATCAAAACCATGATATTGATACATAACTCCAACCTCTATTTCTACCTTTAAATCACATCAAAAAATATCATCATAACTATTGATGTATCTTAAGGATAACTCTCTTCAGAGAAATTGATTTAAGACACTGAATGATTGACCAACCTTAATTTTAGGTTAGATGATAACACGAAAAATGTACCTCATAATTCTTGTAACATTCTAGTCATATGTACCAACTAATTTATCATAATTTTTCTTTAGAATAAGGTAATCCTTATTCATATTCTTATAAAGAATACAAGGAAGTTACTTCTTAAAAAATCTTTAACCTTTACCAATCAATGGAGTAAATTTCATCATGTTCCCACGTATTATTTATAAGATTCCACCATTGATCTGTTTCACCTTCCAAATGGAATACAAAAAAAATATATTTTTTATGTTATAAACACTTGAAAACTGAAAATAACTTTTTTAGTTGTGTTTAACCATTGTTTAGAAACTAATGGGTCAGAAGACCCATTGGAAGAAGCTGTATGTTTCCTAATGAAGGACTTAATATAATGTTATTCCCTCATTTTTTTCATTTAGAAGTCCATCATGATTCATAACTTGAGAAAGTTGTGTGATCATAGCAATGAGATTTCATATTATAGCTCCTGTAACTTTTGGATTCTCAAGAGTACAATCATTTCATTAATAATTTCACTTTTCATTAACATGGTTCCTTCATCTTCTATCCATTGAAAAAAACCAAACAAAATAGTGTAAGAAACATTAATCATGATGGGGAACCACAAAATAATGAAAAATCACTTATAGGATGTCTAAATTATGACACATTATTTAATCTATGACATCTTAGGTTTATCCTAGGTCATTCATAGTCAAAATATATTTGAATACTTCATTGTATTTCATAAATACTTTATCAATTTACAAATCATATACCCTAGGAGTGTAAAAATAGGTGTGAAGAAAGGTGCATTATCATTCACCAGGTGATGATAGAGTGAATCTCAGTTCACCCTTTTTGGATTACTACCCAAAATATCATTTATACTGGATCCACATCCACTTATAGTATCTAGATAGGGATATAATTTCTTAGAAACTACACACTCTGATACTAACTATATCAACCTAGGATTATCATACATAGACTCTACATCGTTTTTTTTAATATTTATAACATTGCATAAACACATGACTAATGAACATAAGAGTTTAGGGCCTTTTAAAACATGGAAGCATAAAATACTAGTTCATGGGTGAGATACATCATCTCCCACTAAGATCTTTATATTTAGAACCAATCTTAAAAAAAACATACATTATAAATATCTTCCTAACATAGGGAAAATAAACATAAGAAAGTGTGAGATCATGTGCTCAGCAAGGTTAAATAAGGGAGATATATAAGAATTACATGAGCATGAGGGTATGGGAACATGAACATAACATTTGAAAACCATACCCTATATATCAAAGATCATAATTATGAGTCATATTAGAAATATTGGTACTTCATAAGATAATATTCATAAGTAAATAAAATAAAATGATCTATGAGGGAATAAAATTTGCATAAGACATATATTTTTGGCATACACATATTCATAGAAAATATCATGTCAAGGCTACCCACCAATCCATTCATAACATGTTAGACTTAGGCTAACCACCCATGTTCCTACTTTAGGATTGGGATGACCTATTGTGTACCCTCTTTCAAGATTGAGATAACTACCAATGTACCCTCAATTTTAGTTTTGGTCTAACCAAATATGTACCCTCCTTTTTGGTCTTGGGAAAACAACCCATGTACCCTCTGATCTTAAATAACATTTATCATTACCCAAATAATTGGATGGAGATATAGGTCCCACCTATAATATAATGAATATAATATATATTTGTGCCATAATATCATTCATTATATCATAACCCATGGAAAGAAATGATTTTTATAAATATTTTATCATATCATGACCTATGGAAGAGAAACAAGTAGTACACTCATCATATCATAAGCTATGAAAAAAGAAGTGTGTTTCATAAGAATCTTATCATGGTGTAACCCTGGAAGAGAAATGGGTTTCATAAAAATCATGAAATAAAAAACATAAACCATTTAAATAAATAATAATAATAGTATCCATGGATCATATCCCCAGTAAAGCATAACTAATATCAAAGGATATAATCTTAGATTGAAAATGATTTTGATCAATCATTTAAAACATTTCTTGAGGAAAATATTATTTCTGATTTGAAATTTTCTTTTTAAAATATAAAACATTTTGAATTTTTTTTAAATAACCTTTATAAAGGAATATTCAATGAGAATAATGATCATGGTGATGAGAAGTTTCGTTCATGTTGAACATTTTAGAACAAATATTCCATTCACATTTTCAGTAAAATCCAAATAGACATTGTTTTGAAAATGAAATGAATCTTTCTTTCAAAAAAATTAAAAGGTAAAACATGGGTAAAATATTCTTTTAAAATTTATAAGATAATAAAAAAACAATATATTTTTATAAAACATACTTTTGGAAGAATACATATATCCATCCAAAGTGATAAATAAAGTCGTATTTTCTTAAAAAAACTTCTCAATTATTTTAAGTACCACAGATATGAAAATAGTACTATTAATTGAAAATATAATTAATAAAAAGAGTATAAAAAAATTGTGAGCTTCTTTAGAGATGGATAATAATATTTTATCATCAGAAACATAGTCATAAGCAACCCTAATAAATGATGAGATTATAACATCAAATCAGTACCACATTGATATCTTTGAATCAAATACCCAGGAATAAATAACATAAAATGGGACATAAAATATAATGAGGATAAATAAATTCACAATATTACATGTAAAATGGATATGTAAATACCAATAATTTTAAGTAGTATCATCATAAAATAAATTAAAGTGTATTATATACATCACATAAAATAAACACATGATGAATATGGCATGTGTCTCATAGAAAAAAAAAAGTGAGATAGAAATACCTTACAGCTTTAGTTATCTTTTAAATCATAAGCCCCAAAAAAGAATAACATTAAAGGAAACATTAAATATAATGAAAAGAAATAGATTCATGATATAAAATGTCAAAGGGGAAGTATATACACAAAAAAGACGAAATTATTAGTGAATTTTTATTTGTATTCCTAAAATAAAAGAGATACATTAAATCTTTTACATTAAGTCTTGACTTCCGTCGTACATGCTCAAACATCCTCTTCTTCAGGTATATTACTTATTTTTTAACTACAATCCTTCCTAGGGTAGATTTATATCCAAAAATAAGGATTAAATGATGATGTAAGTGAATTTTGGAAGTTATTTTTGTAGGTACTAACAAAACCAAAATGGTTTTAATGTGTGAAGAGAAGAGGAGAAGGGGTGGCCTTTTATAACTAAGGAGAGTGACACACTTGTAATCGTTTTTTGAATAAAATAATTACACCCATATTTTTTCATGTCACAAGGGAAAAAAGTAATTATTCAATATTATAGAAGATTTAAGTTTTACATTTTTTCATCCATTATGTTTTGTATAATTTTTGGGTTATTTTTAACTCTTATCTTTTCAGTTTAACCCTCTCCCCTCCTGGTATACACATTTTTACCTTAATCATGGTTAATAACTTTTACATTTTTTTGTATTAATTTTTGAAAAAAATTAATTTGTCATTATTAGATAATATAAATTATGATGATCAAAATTATGGAATATATTTTTCCAAATTCCATTCACATAACTATAAAAGGTTAATTTAGAAACAATCCCATAGATGTGACGAGAATACAGGGTTTTGACGGGAAAATACCCAAATGTTTGAAATTTTTTATATCCAAATTCAATATAAAATTAACCTCAATGTCCTAAATTTAATTAATGGATATATAATTGAACTAATTATTCTTTAAAACAAATATAAAATATAATTTAACTTTATAAAAAAGTTTATGAAGAAGGATGTTTTTAATTAAATTTTAGTATTTTTCATTATTCCTCAACAAATGAAACTTTTCATAAAAAAGCCAAAAATTCACCCTAAGATAATTTTTACACGGTTATTTAAAAAATAAATTTAATTTAATCAAAATAATTTTATAAAATTGTCAAAAATTAAATTTATTATTTTTCACAAAAAGACATAGAAATTGTTTTTTGATAAAATAGAATTTTTGAAACATATAAAGACTTTACTAAAGATTATGTATTTTATTATCAATATGTTTTCTTTATATAAAACCATTATAATAAATATTTAAAAAATAATTATTACTATTCCTATCACTAAGTTTAATGACTTTGTTATGTTGTTCACATTTAAATAATTATAATAATAATATCTCGTGGTTTTTTTAAACTCAATGTCGTGTATAATGCAAGATAACCCAGTGTTTTATATAGAGAGATCGTAACTTGATGTTTATTTTAATTAAAGCTATCAAATAATTTTAATTTATTTGAAAAATATTAATTCTCAAAAACATGGTGTTTTTAATATTGATACAGATCTATCTTGTTATGTGCACGATCCAGACCAGCACAAGAGCTCTAACATACGATTCTTTATCTATAACCTTATTTTTATGTCAAAATGTACATAAAAAGTCCAAGTCATATGAACATAAACTACATAATATTAAATTTTATGTTTCATTCTTGTAAACTATGTATCAGATAGTATTTTTCACACAATGTTAAAACTATACAACATATGGTCCATTAAATAAGACTTTAAGTTTTTTTGGGCAGCCTACCCCATGTTTCCGGATATCCTGACACAAGAGGTAGATATATGGAATATCTTGAAAAAAATATAAATCCATATCAATGGGTCCATGATGAATAATATTTAAAACTCTTATATAATATTAAGGTCTTGGTAGGATCCTTCATTATAGATCCATATGTCATTTAGCATACGCTGCAAAAAACACTACAAGAAAATAGCTTTTTGCGACGGGATATTTGCCACAGGAATTAATCCCATCGCAAATAGTTTGTCCCAGAGATTATTTGCAACATGGGATTTCCCTGTAGGAAATAATTGGTTATTTGCGATGGGATTTGGGGTCCCATCGCAAAAATTTTGGCACGGTTTACGCTAAAAATTGGGAGAAGGTTATTTGGGATGGGGGGATTCCCCCATCGCAAATAGTGTATCAGTCGTAGGGTATTTGCATCGGGTCCCATCAAAAATACCTAGTGGCAGTAGATAGGTTTTTGTGATGGGATGTTTTTCCATCGCAAAAAAGTGTGTCGGTAGGTACCTTTTGGGACTGGTCCCTTTGCAAAAACTCTTTTAACCGCCGAGTGTAATTAATACGGGTGAAGGTTTTTGTGACGGGTCTCGTCGCAACAAATACTATTTTCGATGGGTTACCCATTGCAAATAGTCACATCATAACTAATCCAACATATATATACCCCCATCCATTTTTTCATATCCTTTTCTCAATTCTCACTCTCTCTCTCTTTCTCTCTGAACTCTATTTTTAGAGTGAAATTTTGTGTGAGTTAGTTTTTTTGTCACGAAAAAGTTGTGAAGCCATCTACATCATTAGGAGATCAAGTTTAAAGGTATTTATATTTTATTTAATTTAGTATTTATTTCATTTTTGTGATGTTAATTTTAATTATTTTTGATTAGTTGTAATTAAATTAGATTTAAATTTTTTGTTATCAGTATTTATTTGTAATAATAAATTGAAATTATTAGTACTAATTTTTAATAATTAATAATAAATTAGAATAATTCCTAATAAATAGGAATAATTAGTAATAAATAGTAATAATTAGTAATAAATATGAATAATTAGTAATAAATAAGAATTATTAGTAATGAAAAGTAATAAATAAAAATAATTAGTAACAAATAGTAATAATTAGCAATAAATAGTAATAAATAGCAATAAATAGGAATAAATAGGAATAATTAGAAATAATTAGAAATAAATAGTAATAAATAGGAATAATTATTAATACATAGTAATAAATAATAATAATTAGTACTAAATAGGAATAAATAGGAATAATTAGTAATAAATAGGAATAATTAGTAATAAATAGGAATAATTAGTAATAAATAGGAATAACTAGTAATAAATAGGAATAATTAGGAATAATTAGGAATAATTAGTAATAAATAGGAATAATTAGTAATAAATAAGAATAATTAGGAATAATTAGTAGTAATTAGTAATTAATAGGAATAATTTGGAATAATTAATGTGTAATCATCCAAAATAACCTCTTTTCCATAAAAATTGTATAGATAAGGGTATAATTTGTCTCAACATATGTCATTATTCACCTAATCTATGACAAAAAATATTACCATAAAACATTTTTATGTCATTCATGTGGGGTTCACAAACTTCCTTTTTATATGATGTTAAACTGTATGATATATATATTTGTTGTATAAAATTGAACTAAAAAGAACCATAATCTGTATCATGTTATAATAAAATATATGGAATATGTTTCATCCAACATGACCCTAAACCACTTAAATTTATCCATTCTATATAACCCACCATTCCTACATTATATCTAGATCCACATAACGGTGCACAACATGCAGGACCTCACTCCAAGTTAAAATGACTATTTCCCCCTGAAATTCCAAGTTTTTGATTTCCCTATATTCATATTTTACTATTCACTATCACATTATCCAAGATGTAACTCTTGAGTATCATTTAGTTCTAACTAATGCTAAAATAAGATTTTCTTGTTTTTCATATAAATGAATAGTGTCAAATAACAACATATGTCTCCACTTTTTTATCACCCCTAAGATACCCTAATCATGGTTAGTTTGGAATGGGGATGTTCTAACCACCACATGGTTGTTTTATTTTGTATATCAAAATTGATGCCTTATGTGTTTGAATTTCTAAAAAAACATTCATGGCAATTGGTAATGAGAATATTTGATTCTAAGGGACACCTATATTTGGATATGTATACACATCATTAATTTGGAATTTTATATGTTCCTCCAATATGGCATACCAACTAGAGGCATCATCATATTGAGGGGAAGGTTCTCTAATCTGAGTATTAATCTGATAATGTGATCATTAAACCTTTCATTTTAATTTCATTAGTTTTCAACCTTGTCATACTTTTCTCATTCAAAATTTTAGATTTTAATACTTTAGATCATGATTTAAATCATTGATATCCCTTATTGAAAGGTTCTAGGATACTTTCAGCTTTTGATTCTCATACGGGTTATCATATCACACCCCTCATTGATGGTCTGAGCCCGATGAATTTAATCCGTGAGTACCTCTTTTTGAGATAATTTGTAGTATCATTGGTATATTACCTCCACATAAAGTTTTTACCTTTCCTTTTCTATATACACTGTCTCATATTTTGGTTCAAAGTTATTCTGCCCTAAATGTAAACCACCATGGTCTATGCACCATGACCATAAAATTGTTTCACCTCCGATAAGGTTGTCTACATTAATGGTGATTGTATTTCCATTCATGTCAAGACAAAAATTCCCTTATCACCAGGTTAACTACCATATTTATTATTTTGGTTAATTTGTATAACATTAAACTTTATTCATTTTTGGTATAAGCCCAATGTATTTAAACTATGTTCATTAATCCATGATAGTATATAGTAACATTGATCCCTTAATTCACATAAATACTTTCCATACCCTTATTACATGGATTTTCCCACTTTCAATGGTGTAATAATAATGACACTAAACTGTGTGAAACTCCCCATGGGGTGGTCTATACTTCCATTTGGATCCTTATTCATGTCAATTTTTTACTTTACCCTTGTCACACAGATTATTTAAAGTTGTGAAATATTAAACCCTATCCCTAATAGTCTGAATTAAATGACCCTAAAATCTTTAAATGAAATTTATATAAAACTTATGACTTCGAAAACTCATAAGGAGAGTCCTAAGAAAAATTCCAATCCTTACTAAATAGGCCATAAATTTTTTGACCTAGGAAAAATAAAGAGTATAAAAAATAAAAGTCATAAATTTTGAGGGGACAACCATATATCCCTATAAAAAACCAAGGTACACTCACTATACCAATTGGTCTATGAAAAACATGATCTATTTCCTTTCATATTTTTTTACCACAAATATGTTTTTAGTATATAGTGAAAGAACTTTTAGGGTGTCTAAAATGTTTTTTGAGTACCCTCCCTTCCATAAACCTACATTATTCTTTAAGTGTTTTAATATTCTCCAAACGTTCATTGGTCATTGATAAAAAGTTCATTTTTCTCAAAGGAACACCTTTTTTTGGTTAATAACACCTATTGCCAATATAGTACTACATATTCTCCCTCAATATCAAATACCAACTAGAGGCATCTTTATCCCTAGGAGAAGGTATTATGATCACCATATGCTTTGATGACATCATAGAATAAATTTATATTAGAATTCTTTCTGCAGTCATCCCCTACACACATATCCTATATTACCAACCCTTTATTCAAATGTCTTGAATTATGATTTACATGATCCATAATACAACCATTGAATTTGATTAAATACCCTTAATGTTACACGTTAATTCATCATAACCATATTCAAGGAATATGTATTTAATTATACTCTTGAGCATCCATTTTTTCTTATTCAATAGCCTTAAACTACATGACACATTTATCTGAGCTTCATTTTCATAAACAAAAATCACCTTTACATTAATTTTTCTATGTTAATAGCAATAGTATTTTCTAATTCATGTTGGGTTTATCTCATATCTGTTACTGGCTAGCCTACCTCACCCTTCTTTAAAATATATGTGACCTTAAACTGTATCCCCCACTGGCCCAAGAATTATGACCATAAAATAAATTAACCACTCCATGTGGTTTTCTACATTCATTACTTTGGGACCTCCATTAACAATGATATTTATTCACCCATGTTACTATATAGACCACCTCACTTTTTTGGTCAAAACCATTTGACATAAAACACCAACTACATTAGTTTGAATTTCATGACAAAAACCTAACTAAGGAAAGAAACATAAAAATTTTAATGCTGAAAACTCATAAAGGGAGACCTTAATTAAAGATTATTTATAACCCACTAAGCCTCTCTTATATGATATTTAATAAGAATTTAGGTCTTTGAAGGAATATTCATAAATTATCGTGGGATCTACCATATGATCCTACCAAAAGGAGATCCATGATCTCTAGGTCCATTAAAATAGGAATAAGTTAGATCATCCTTAATTTCCCCTCATAAATTAGTTTAGATGATCCATTTGAAACACCTAAGGATGTAGTTTCAGGGTACTTGATCCCTATTTAACATAAAATTCCTCAATAAATAATAAATTCTATTTTATGATCCTTATAAAATTGAATCACCCCCTCCAGATCAAAATATACCTACTCTAGTGTATCAGTGATGGTATATATGCTTATACCCATCTATAATCCATGATAAAGAGGAGATATCTTAGACTAATATGCTCAGCGTACCATTAGTGACTCAATTAATCCAAAATCCAATTGGAAAATGGGTTCAAGTTACTTTAATATTACCATTTTATAATTTTCATGGATTATCATGAGTCAATGAAAAAAATGACTTGTGGAAATTAAAAATAATAGTAATGACCCAAAATTGAAAATGAATTTCCAATCATTGGTAATATTAAGAGAGGAGCATCCATAAATTAGATTATTTATCTTCTTAAAAAAGAATATAAAAATTGAAACTAAAGTAGTAAAAAATTCCCTCCATATATTCTAAGAGTTTAAAAAAAGTCTTTTTGGTCTTCATATATATCATGTTTAAGGCTAGATCACTCAATGACCTTTACTTATTAAGCACAAAAAAACTTATATTCAATCTTATTCACGTCAATTGTTTTCTCCTTGAGTTATATCTTGTGATCTAGTAGACTCTCATTTGTAGTGTCCATCTCTCTCTATAGGCATTCCATTAGAATGAGTTCATTATCTACTATGATATATATTCTTCCATAGCACCCATAAAATTGGATTTGTGTCAGGTCACTAAGGATAAATGTTTAGAAAATTTTGAAATAAATTTCACCTTACAAATGAGTTTTTTTTTTATTATTCACATTCCAACCTTCATGGGGTCTCATTTATAGCATAGTGAATCATCAAGTAATCAAATCCATAATAGCCTAGCATCATGAACATAAGAGAGAGATGGAATAATTTCTTGGAAAACCCCTAGGGGATTTTGTGATATTATCTTCTATATGAATTTCTAGATATATTACCAAGTAGTACCCAAATCATCTTGAGAATACCAAATAGTACTTAAGAACTAGTTCACTAAAAAGGGGAACTTGTGGAACCAAAATTAAACTTCAATGTCCTAAGATGATATTAGTTTTCGTATTCTTTAGTGATTAGATTGTAAGGATGGAGGAACCATCAAGGAAAACAACTAAAAGGTCTAGTACTACTGAAAATAGATAATGGAAGGACATACTTTAGTAAAAAGATATTGAGATTTGAGTTAAGGATACAATAGGCACTCAACAACCCCAAGAGATTGAGCTTCCTCATGACCTTCCATATTCAGTAGAGGTATACTATAAGTGTCCTCCATAGTAGGGGATAAAATATCCATATAAATATGATCATTGGTCTTCAATAATAGTTCACCATGTATTCTTATAGGTGAATTGTTGTCTCTTACTAGGCTTTAGTAATTTAGGGTTCCTCAACTTTTTCCATGGTACCAGCCTGGACTAGAAGATCCATCCCTTCTAATTCGTAAATGGTTGATACCTAAAATTTCATGGGAGGAATGTCCATGGTCTCCCATTGCTACATCATTTTGGATATATTCTCTGAGGATAGGTTTGTGTGAGTTATAAGGCCAAATAGGCATAACACATAAAGAAATATCCAAATTAGGCCTTAATAGAGGAAACATAGTTTGATTTTATATTTTAATGGTTTATCTTGGTATGTGGGTGTATCTATGTTTTTGATAACATTTTCTCCATCATCATTGTATCCTTTGAGAGTGTGATGAACCCTTTTATAGAAAATGAGGCTAGCGAGTGTTCCATAACATCATGATCACATTTGGTCATCATACCAGAACCATATTCCTCACACATATAGGAGACGGTAAAATGACCACTATTAGTACTTCCTATACCATGGATATGGATATATTAGTATAAAAAGTTTGAGTCTCACCCAAGACCCCCCTATCTTCATCCTTAGTACATTTTTTAAAACAATAATAAGAGAAATATCTTACAGTAAGTGAACCCTAATGTTTTCACTTTGGTATGCATACTTATATATGTGAAATTAATAAAGGATATACTTAGAGGATAACCAATATTTGCATAAATAACCTATTTGGAAAGTGAATTTGCCTTTTTTTAGCATCTAACCTATGACGGTGAAGCATTTTATCTAGCTACTACCTAGATCATAATTGGAGGATGGATGATGGAAGAAAATCCTTTATATTACTTCATCAACATCATATGTTGTTCAAATTATAGATCCCTTTCTTTTATACTATGGTAATATCCCTAGGTTTCATCCTATATAGTACCAATATTAATATACATTGAAGACTCATCCATCATCATAGCTACTTCTATTCTCAAAAAATAACACATAAAACTATGAATCATTATAAATTTCAAGTGAAATCGATGTATGGAAAAGAAAACCAAACTCACATCTTCTATATGGGAAATTTAATCCCATTATTAATCCTAATATTTGTTGAGTACCCTCATGGGGATTTCTCAATAACTCATATATTTCACCCACCAAGTGATTAAAAGACTTATATCGATATTTAGGATCAATATATCCTTCTTATGAACATATTCTCCACATATATGAGTTTAGTATCAACCTCAAAGACATGAGGATACTTTACATTTATAATCTGAGAGATGTGAATTCCATATTTGATAATGACACATAGGTTATGAATAGTGTATATTGAGAGGACACTAAACTAAAATTTTATGGACACATGATACACATCCTTTGAGGATTTATCGATCAACTTATTATTTTTTGTTGAGGATTACCTGAGCTCATTTGACTTCAACTACTTCTTAGTACTATGTTGTTCAATGGAAGTAATTTTTTTTTGTTTTTGACTTGATCATCTTGTTTCTGGACCTTAGTGAGTGGTTTCTTGGAATGAGTTTTGATGGGGGTCTCTAGTTGAGATTGTTCAGATTACCTTGGATCTTCACTAGTAATTCATCTCTTATGGATCATCCTAGAGACCCTTCTTCCCCTTTAGTAGACATTAGTTGTGGTAACAATGGGTACTCCATTATCTATAATCCCATGTGGATTAGAAGATATAAATGATTAGGAATACATTGGAATATTATGATGATTTCATTTATTGATGGTGGTATGATGGTGACTCATGTTTCATTTTGGGTTATTATCACCTAGAGTTATCTCACCACCATGGGGTATTTATCTCTTATAAAATTTTTGGAAGGAATCACATTCAGATTCAACAAACACCAAAACTATCTAGAAAATATTTAGTGTGTGTAATCCTTACATTTTATATCATAATTGATCTAAACTACGAATACATAATCCTTAAAGTTAATTTTGTATGAAAGAGTTTTATATCCACTACTACCATAATTTTTTTTTGTTCTAGTGTGAGATTACCATATAGAGAGAAGGTAAACATTGAATTGAAACTCATTATCCTCAAGGCCCTACCAACTTTTAGGGATAGTGGCATGCTGTTTGAAACAACTTACATAAATAGTATGAATCTAATGTTTATAATTTTTATAACTTTGATGAATTCATACACATTGAAGTGAGAAATTATACATCCCCAGATCACCTAGAATGGATCAAAGACACAAAATAGATCATTCCCATTATAGATGTACAATAAACACTTGTGTATCATCAACAACACCAGCAACACAATCCTTAAAAGGTTCCATTTTTCCAACTTAGTTTCTAAAATTAATGTATTAGGTTACACCCCAATATATCAATAATGGACTAGAACCATGTGGCCACTGAGCCACATGGAAAGGAACCTATCTAGTTGAGTCAAGAGAGGGATGCTGAGGTTTATTTCATACCCCCACACCTCATATTGACCCCTCTCTAGTATGGTCCAATATATACTGAGATCTCCTCTACCCTACATGGAGTTAAAGCTAGTTTGATATTTTATTATGGGTCCATCACCATATGGGATTAAAATTATCTTCATCCAAGAATGAAAGTCAGTATCAAATTATGAACTATGTTCCTTCCCTATGGATTTTCAGCCTCCTTCAGTAGATCAAGGAATAGATTGGGCATTTTTCAGATGTTATTCCATTAATAATTTTAGGGGTGAACTAATTTTATATTTCTCATAATATCAGAGCCTAAGAGTACTTGTAAATATCCTATTATTTTATCCCTAATTTCTTATATACTAGGTGAAATGAATTAGTCTCTGGACACTTGTGGATAAATAAATCTATATGAGTTTATTTTTCTTATAAACGTAAGTCTCTGAAATCCAAATTTCCTATACACCTGAATGGCCCGAAGGCCTTCATTTTTATTGATTTTTGATAACCCCCCTTTCAAGGGATGAGGGGGAACCCTTAAAAGTCCTGTAGGCTTAGAGATTACATGTCACGTAGGCTTAATAGATTACATGACCTGAAGGTCTTAGGGAATTCAACCAGACTATGTACAAGGAACTGCCTCTCCCCAGTATTTGCATCTTGATATTAGCTCTCCACATTTTCATGACCGTCTGTCTAGGCTTCCCATGAAAGCACATGACGGTACCGATGGCATAGCCATACCCTCTCATTATCACAATCCATTTGGCTCTGCTCTGGTGAGTGCACCTGCTCTAAATCCTCTTCTAGGGCTTCTCCTTTTTTCTAGTGTGTCTGGGGCCTGCATTCATGTGGCCCGAAGGCCTTGGGGTGGCCCTAATGCCTTAAGTTGGTCTGAAGTCCTTGATAATCAACTAGCCTGAAGGCCTTGGGTGGCATGAAATCCTTTTAGGACTCGAGGACCAAAATGGTGGTCCGGAGGCCTAGATGGATGAATAGTTCCAGCTGCTACAGTACCGAACAATGTCTGCTACAGTGCCTGCTACAGTACTTTTACAGTAACTCGAAAATATGCCTCCACCCGTATTTGATCTCGGGTCTCTTGGATGCACCTAGCGAGTCCTCACCAACTGGGATGAGGCTCTTTTGCTCCAAATTGCCTATAAAATCTCAAATTCTCATATTATATGTTTACATTTAGAATACATTTTTTGATCCTAGTAATCCCATATAATATCTATCTTCCGACCACAACCATGTAATAATTATTGGCCATCAATCCATTCTTATAAAAAATTCATTTCTTAATGATTAAAATTTAAGTAATGGATATGTGTTGTTAGAACATATGGGTATTCTAAATTATTGTAGTAAGCCTTGTAATGATGCATTTTTAATGTAGGGGTGACCTCAAATTCATTGATATTGACCCTCTTGTATGATATGTTTTCAACTCTGAGATGGTTTTATAATGAAAACAACAATTCTTGTAAGTTAGTGTAATGACATGGAATCTCCATGTTGGTTTGAAACCTATAACCATAGATTGGGATAAAATCTGATGGAAATTACTTCCAGTGATTCTTTCACATGACTTTCTCTAGAGAATGAATTAATGTATTTCACACTTTATTGTACCCATCCTCTAAATCTGGTTTCAAATGTTTGATATAGGATATAACATAAGCATCATAGATAGTGGGAGATGTGTGATCCATTGTATTTAAATAAGAAGAAAAATGATATTTTTATTAGACTAAATAATGGGAGTAAAAGTTTCTAGGTATAGTCATAGAAGTCATTGGGTGAAAATATAACAAAGGAAATTTTTTTCCTAGGTCTATGTTCTCGACCAGCTTCACCCAGGTTTTCACACCCAAGCATGTTCTCATAATATATTTTTGCACATCCCTTTCACTCAAAACATCCACTTAGGTATGAGTGGATGACTATCCTAGGGTGTGGTTCTATGTAAAGGGAGAACGAAAAGTGTACCTTTAGAATCATGTAATACCTAAGTGAGAAGAGGTAATAGATTCCTAAATTCTAAACATAAGTCATGAAGGTATGGAAAAATAGAGTGGTCCCCCCCTTTATTTATAGCCATGGCTAGCCAGTTCACTCTAGCCTGAATAAACACATGTTTCACCCTACCATGGTATTGTAGGCCAAGTGGCAAGGGTTTAGTGCCAAAATAATGTAGAAATTATAATTTGGTCCCCTACATGATGATGAGACCTAATTCTAAGGGGTGGGGGATTTTTTAGCACTCCTTTTGATAATAAAAGGACAAGGACTAGGAAGGTCAGTGATCTTGGGAAGAAAGAATGTGATTCTCCCGATTCCCCAAGTGAATGTTCCCCGAATTTTATGCCCATATCATTCCCATATTTTCATTCATGTATCAGATAATGAACATCATTAGCATTCACAGATGTTTTGTGCCCAACCCATGCACCCAGGTTTAAATTATTTTCTATACATTTGTCTTAAGGTATCCTCATTTGATACATTTTATAAATTTTATAGATTAATAAGATATAGTCAATGCTCCATGTACCATAGTCTCCAAACCCCCTTCAAGTGTCCTTTTGGACTTGATACCATCAGAAATGAATCAAACAATAAGGGTATTTGTGTTACTAAAAGGTTTAAAACCTCAAAACCTTCATGAAAGTCCACTTCACCCCAATTTCGTAAACACTAGGGTGAAAGGCCCACATTGGTTCAAACACTATGGTTCCATTCACCTAAATTCATCTACGAGTACCCTTGATTAATAATTAAAGGCTTCTCCCAAGTTTCATCACTAAGGAAGATTTTAATATCTCAGGTTTCTACCCATGTGAGACTCATCTCGATCTTGATTTGTGAAGTCATGAAACCTTTCTTGGTATAAAATAGTAATTTTAATGTTTTTTTGATCTTGGGAAAATTTTTTGAGGGTTTCATTGGTTTTATAATATGGTTTTTACCATAGGTATGAGTCATCAAGGAATTACAAGTGTTGTATCGCCTTAAAAATAATATAATAAAAATATTAAATTATTTTTATTCTACAAATGATAATTTCATATTAAATGATTATATATCTTAAAAAAAGTCTTTAATGGGGACACTAAGACTATAGTTGAATCTTGAGTGTGGTTTTTACATATGCATGTCAAAAGTCTTGTTCGCATTGGGTTCTTCTGTGATGCATAGTCACTAACGATTTTAAATTGTTAAATTAATCAAATTAATAAATTTAATTAATTTAATATTTGAACTAGTTATTTTCTATATAAACCTCTCTTCTAGGGATATATATGGTTTGTATAATAACCCTAATGAATTTTTAGAGAGGGATAGAAATATCATTGGGGTGTAGAAATTTATAGAAAAACTCAAGATTGAGGATTTACCTTATTTGATCAGGGATATTCATAGAGATGATGATAAATACAACATAATCATTAATGAAATAACTTGTGAATTCATTCTCTTCCAAAAAATCAATCCATCCTTCAGGTATGTATTTTTTTAGGGATTAATCATCACTCTAATTTTTTTAAAGATTTTTTTTCTAAATCATATAATCTAAAATCAATGATCCTTAAGCCCGTTAATTTATATCTTCATTTGGTTTTATGTTTTTTATAATCATTATTCTTTGAATGGTTATTTGATCTTTCCTCGTAAATTACATTAATGAATGGTGGATAAAATAAAACATTCCATTGATAATTCCTCACTTTGGTGTTTTATGGATTCCTCCCCCCATTCTATGTATGTTCATCACTGATGTTCACTTGTGATGGTGGTTCAAACATTTCCACATAACCAATCTATTTTATGATTGAACATTAGTTATATGGATTGTTGTTGATGTTTTAAAAACATAGATTTTGGTATAAAAAATATTTATGGTGATTGTAGGAATCTGAATGAGGATCAAGATATGGTGAAATCATGATATGGGGTGTACATAATGTAGGATATTCCGTGAGAGTTGGTGATGGAATTATTTTTCCCATTATTGTAGATGAATTTTGACTTCCAATGAGGCTATAATAGTGGTTAATACAGCTACTGGATTCATGAGTGGATATCATAGTGAGATCATGACATCATTGGTGTATTCTATAAAGTTTAAGGGGAATCAAATATTCTATAAATTTCCCAATTACATGACATGTAGTTTTTAAGAACACACATCACGTAATATGGATTTCCACAATGCTAGTATTTCGATTGGAGAAAAATATCACATGGATGTGTGGTAAGCCGACATTTAGTGTCACCCTAGATGGACTGACTCATTGTTTATATAGGGTATACACCTAGGGGATTCTATATAAGGATTAAGTGAATGTATAAGACTTGGGGTTTGGTAAAATTTTGGTTTTTTATTTCATGGATAAGATGTTTTAAAATTTGGGAATCTGAATTGATATTAAAGATGTGTAACATATTAAAGGGAAATTTTTAGTTTTAGTTTGAATCCTAAGGAGTTCATCAGGTGCTCAGATAAATCTTATGAGTTTTGGAGTTTAAAATTTTAAAATCTAGTATAATGGATTAGGGAATATGGTTGGCTCAAAATTAGTGCAAACCGTGAACCCCAACCCTGAGGCATGGTTTTCTAAGGCACAAAGTTTAACTAAACCATATAAGGGGATCAAAAAAACAATTCAAACTCTATAATAAATTTTACAATCATGTCACCTGTTTCTTCCACATTTTGAAAAATGGTGTGCACTAACCATGCATGGGGGTGTTTCCCTAATAGTGAGGTCTTCACGATTGTCACACATTTTGGTAAACTATATGGAAAAATCATGTGCCTATTTAATAGTGAAAATTTTCCTTTTTACCCCCTCTTTTATCCCCCATTATAACCCAAAATTCCCCTTATATACCTCCCTCTACTTCCTCTCTTCCAAAGGGTGGATCTCTATAGTTTCTTGGAAAAATCTAGTTTCATAACATTCAATAAAGAGAATCAAGTAATATCACCTCTCATCTTCCTTATATTTTGGTTTTCATTCAATATCGAGTTGAATTTCACTTAGTTTAGCTAATATTATATATTTTCAAGGAGTTTGTCAAGTTTTTTGTTTTCTTTTGATTTGGGATGAACCAACATATGATAATCGATGAGTGGGATTCACTAATCATGAGGTATGTGGTTTATCAACTTAATCCAATTTCTCACTATTTTTTTGTTGTGTTCATAATGTGTTCAATCTGTCCATACTGAGATTTGACCTTAATTGAACTAATTGGTTTTAAAAAATGAGTTACCTTACTTGAATTACCCTCTTTATTTTCCTTTAACTATAGATGGAGAACCCCTAGTGGAGACCCTTACAAATTATTCGACCTTGGTTTTCAATTATAACTAGAAAAAAATATATAAAAATTTATATAGATTCTCAAAATTCATTTATGGGTTTATTTGATTGTTGTGAAATTGGGTTTTACAACTATTTATGTTGTAAGTGAAATTTGGAACATAATACTTCTAAGTATGGTTTAAATGATTTAATCCTTTATTGGAATTGGAAGTTCTGTATTAAAATTCTTGTTCAACGGTAAATTAAGTTTGTAATTGTTTTGGTTATTAAAAGGTTGAACATTGATTATGGATCATAGGGATTAGTTTAATCAAGATTAATTAATAGTGATGCATGAGTTAAATAAATGATTTATAAAGTGATGTGGTGAATTAAGTTATGTAATGAAATTGAATTTTTTTTATTTTGTTGTGTAATGTTTGATAATGTCAATATCAACACCTGGATTCCATATGAAGGATTGTATTTGAGAATTTTTGGATGAGCACCTAGATTCTATGAGATACTTGATGAGTAGTAATGCCTGGATGAGAACCTTGGATTCAATTAAATACATGATTAGGTATGCCAGGATGAGCTTTGTGGATTCTACATGATACTAGATGCTTGAGATTGTCAGGATGGGTACTTGAAATACACATGATACATGTTATTTAAAGAATGTCTTCATGGGTGTTGGATTATAGGGGAATAATAAGATGAGCACTCAAATTCCATGTGATACTCTATTATATTGAGGAATACTAGGATTAGTTCCTAGATTTCTTTTTGGTTCTTATGGTGGTGTGGTCCTCATTATGTTTATAGAGACATCTTGGAACTAGTCGAAGTAGGATGGACCAACCTCGGTTGTCACCGAGAAGCTTGGGTCATAGAAAGATTGTATATTTCTTTATTTTGTATCACCTATCTTATTTAATTTCTTATATAAATATTTTTATAATTTTCAAATAGTTTACCTTGAGAACTTCCACATGATCTCCTATATCAGACTGGTTATTTTGAAGGCATCATTGGTGGTAGCCTACTATGTTTTACTCACATCCTGATCAAGGCTACATCGCACTTGTGTACCCAAGAAGATATCTCTATTTGGTCATATAATATAGGAAAAGTTCAATAACCAATTTTGATGATGGTTAGATTAGCATTCTTTCATGGTTATGGACATGGGGATCAAGCTAGAATTGAGACCAATTGAGGATTATCATTAGTTGAGATTCTTTTTTGTCTTTTATTATTCATGTATGTGATCTTCCCATAGGGGATCCTTGGAAGGTATGTAATACCCATTATTATGGAATTTTGATACTATATTTATTTCAACATTGGACATGTCTTTACCTATTATGTTTATCTATCATGATCTATATATATATTTGGGTGTGTGTGTTCATTATTTCTACTACTATAGCTACTCTAACATGAAGTCATATTCTCCCCATGGTAAACTCACAAGCCCTTTTCTCTAGTCGATATATTCTATCATATGTGGGGGCACGCTTGAGGCCTTATGGTGTGTCGGCCTATGGAAGCGATTTAGTGGAGTTTGGGGTAGGGTATTACAAAGGAATGTCATTTTTTTTATTACTATTTGGGAATGGTTGAAAGGTGACCAATAATTTTTCAAGTATTGGTAAATATATCATTCCTGGGAGTGATCAACCCAAGTATGGGTAAAACCCAAGTTGCAAGGGATGGGACTTTTTGTTACTTTGTTTCACTTGTTACAGTTGTATTTTATTTTCCCCTTGGGCGAAGAACGTGATTTTTGATGTGATAAATTATGAGATTTTCATTATTTTCCTAGTATGGAATGATGGTGTGGGTGTCTTCAAGAATTATTTTTGGAACATAGGGATTCAAATAACTTCTAGTATTCTAGGGATATGGGTTTTATTTATTTATTTCATGCTTCTCAATTGTGGTGACCGATGTGAGGTTTAGTTTTTGGGGATATGTGTTAGGTTTTAGGGGCCTTTTGGTTGTGATTTTGGTTGACTAATTCAGTTCCTTATAACCTTTTATGGTACCCCTTGATAAGGGTTCACTCGATATTTTATCATTCCTTGGTAATATAAGGCATACATAGATGTGTCAACTTATGTGGTTGGTTCATGTTTAGGGTTGATGAGTGTGCAAGTAGTTTATGTTCATCACCTATGGTGATAGCTCCTTATGTTTAGGATGAATTCAATAGGTGTGATCATTCATATTCTTAAAACTTTCCTTGTGGATTTCATGTATTGTTCTAGTTTCCTTCATAAGTATGTGGTTTGGGTTCTGGGATAAATGCTCAGGCTGACATGTGGTTGTGTTCTTGGAAGAGACATGTGAAAAGTGTTAAGATTGTTCAATGAGGAAATCTAGGATGTCTTAGGTTGGTGGAAGAGATATTCCAAGATCATGGTCTATTTCTTGGTTAGATGCATGAGCCTGGGACTGGTGTCACAAGATTCAAAAAATTATTATTCAGGTTCAAGAATATGATTGTAGTGGATCATGCAATGCTAGAATCTCAATTTGACCGAGAGTTGAAAGTGTGAGTACCCATTGTTTTAGTGGAAATGTGGTAATTCTTGGGGTTTTTATGGGTTCATGGGAGGTGATACCAGGTTTACTCTATAGGTGTATTGATACTGTGGATAGTTAATCATTAAAAAACAGACGGTTTAAAATCTTGGTATCTAAGTATGTTTTGGGTATGTGGTCACGAGTTTGTATCCCTATTGAGATTGAATAATGCTTCTAGAGTAATGGTGAAAGCAGGTTTTAGGCTCATAGTTTGAGAACAATTACAGGTTATAGGAGGTAACATGTTAGACCTTAGAATAATAGATGTTCCCAAATTTAAATAGGAATACCAAGGGAACTAAAAATTAAGTAAGATTAGAGTTCATGTGAAATGGATAGGTGTTGATTTTGGTGAGTTTGGTATATCTTTGATACAACTAGTCATATAATGAGTCAGGATACGTGATCAATCGGTGTAGGATTGTTCACCATTCTGAATCAAGTGATCGAGTCAGTGCACACTAGAGAGTATAGTTCCTATCAAGATTTAGGTCAGAAATATGTCATGTGTGATTCAAGGTCTGATGACCTTGATGAGATGTAGCTGGTAGATATGAATGAGTTTTGGGTGGGAGAAAGAAAGGAACCTTATACGAGAAAGGTGGTGTCAGTTTGAATAAACATGTTATGATGTGGTCAATACAAGAGACCAGTCATGGTTATGTGGGGATAGGATGGTGATCCTAGCTCTAGAGGAGTGATGTGTAGATTGTAAAGGTTATACACATCAAGGTTTAGTGCTCAAGGAGAAGTGTGAGGAAAGAAACATAGTGGGGAGGATACCATATGATGTGAATAGTGTGACCCTCACTGTAGAGACCCGAAGCTTGACATACATGGACATTACATTACTTTTGCGGAATACTTGGTACATAACAAAAACACACACACAAGGACCGTAATAGTTTAGTGTCTTTGGAAACTCGGAATATAATCTTCTAATCATGGTGAATGATCTTCAACATCACCCATAAAGATCTTCTTTTTTTATACCTAAAACCTTTCTTTATATCCTGGGGAAAAGAAAACATAAAAGGGTGAGCTCAAATGCTCAGTAAGGGTAAACAAAATAAATGTCATTCACATCATATACATAAGAACATAAATTTTAGAAATCTTAACCTGCAAAAGATAGAATAATTTCATAACATGGGATAAATCATAGTAGTGAAAGGTAAACCCCAATAATCATAAATTAAAACATGAAACTTTGTGGAATACACAAATAATCATAGAGAATCATTTCTTATTAGTCAAGACTCATTTCCAAGACTATCTTAGTGGACAAAGTCCATTTCTGAACCGAGTCACCCTCGTTTCAGTGCTGTTTCACTGAACCGGTATAACCTACCGTTCCATCCATGTCTATCTCATGAGATATAAAATCTTTACTCAATGAATTGGAGGGAGATATAGGTCCCACCCATCTCATAATGATACCATTCTTATGTGTTCCACAAAATCATAAATCATACATCATTGCATAACCCATGTAATACAAATGGGAATCTTAAACATCATGACATCATAAAACAATTCATATAAGATAAATGAATTCATAAAAATAATTCCATCACAATATAATCAAATCAATTTAATAATAGGGATAAAAACAGAACCCTTTATTATCTTAGATGGAAAATAATTTTGATAAAACACTTGAACTCCATTCTTGAGGAAAATATCTTTTATTCTTCAAAAACATTTTCCTTTCTTAACATGTCATAAAATTTGAAACTAAAAGATGTTGATTAAAAATAAAATTGAATACTTTTAAAGGAAGGTTCTTGGAAATAATGTTTTAAAAATCCATTCATGCCGTATAAGTTTAAAAAAACATTCTTCTCGTACTTTTGTCGGAAAAGTCAAAAAGTACCTCGTACGAAAAACGACAAAAGATTCCTTTCATATCTTTTACTAAAAACTCACCGAAGGGTAAAATAGGATTTAAACAATTGTAGTTGAATGGAAATAATATTACATATTGAGGAAACATGGATGTGGATGATAAAATACACCCTAGTAAATTCTAAAGTATAAACAATCTCGGATAAAAATGAGATTGTGATATTCCCCTTACCTTAGGTCCGATTTTCTTCGTAAGTGTCCGAACCTCCTGTATAATGATTTAAATAATGTCATTGACTTATTCCAGAATCATACTCATTGTTATGATATCATATATGGTTCACTTATGACTTTATTTTACCCGTTCTTTTTTAAATTCCATGTTAAAGAGCGTATTGGGTAAAATCATTTCATTTGTCGTCCGTGTTTTGACTTGTAATTATTCATATGATTACTTAGATCATGATTACTTAATTCCAGAATATAAAACATGGTTTATATATAATATATATTCATAATATACATATATATAATAAATCAGTAAATGGAAAGAAATACACCATTCATGGAGACGGTAGGCTGTACGTACGCATGAACGCTGTTTTCGTTTCCTTATTGAGTTGAATGGAATTAAGTAGATGACATACATATATATACACATAAATATAGTATCATTATTATGTCATATATTTCATTATTACTTATTATATGTACTTTATAATCATTCATGAATGGTTAAAGTGGAGAATGAATCTCATCGCGTCGTGGAGACGGTAGTCCGTACGTACGCACGAGTGATGATATCATTTTCATGATTATTGAATTGAATTGGAGTGGATGATACAATATATCAGAATCAGTATGATGTTATAATAACTATGTATATTTATTCTTTACACCATTATACCCATCCATGTAAGGTGTTGGTGGAAAAACAGATTACACCACGGCGTGGAGACGGTATTCCGTACGTACGCATGCGCGGTGATTTTGTTTTTCGTAGGATGGATAGAAGGTGAAATGGGGTTGTTTCATATTTATAATAAAAAATAAGTATATTAGTGATACATATGTTATTACTTTATAATGAAACAACTAAATAAGAATAAGTTGAAGAAGAAATAAGCTTTAAAGAATCGGGAGAAGAAATTATCTCTTCTTCGATACGCCTCTTTGAAACCTCCTCTTAGGGCACTAAGATTGGTCTTTAAAGAAGACCAGAACCTTTAGAATGTTTCTAGGGAAGTGGAGAAGATAATTTGGCAGGGGTTGGCCGAGCATGAAGGCTCAAATTGGTGTGAGGAGGAGAGGGAGGAGGTGCCCTTTTATAAGGGAGGAGAGGGGCACCTTTGGAATGCTTAAAAATATTAATTTATAATAAATATAACCCCACTTAAAAACCGAAAAAAATGACTCATATTCAAATATTAGATGAGATAGGGTTGTAATCTCATCAACCAATTAAATTTAGACATGTTTGGATCTTATTTTAAACCTTATCATTTTGATTTATCCTTATTTAATCTATTTAAGTTTATTTGTGGTAATAAAATTCTAAATTTTAAATTATAACAAATAATTACTTATTCGTTGCGAATTTCCCATAATTGTTTACTTTATAACATTATAGACCATATAAATTTAAATTTATAATTTTTAAATATTTTTGTGATTTTTAAACAATTTTATAATATGTTATTTTTATAAAATAACAATAGTGTCAATTTTGACACTATTCATTTATTTGAATTTAAATAAAATATATACAGAAGATATGTTCGAAATAAAATATTTAATAGATTAATAAAAGGTCATATGTATCTATAAAATTAGTGGATCACATTAAATAGTTCATATAATATTTATTTTATTATTTTTAAAACCATTTATTTGGTTTATCTCTTAATAAAATAATTACTACAACATTTTTGTATAATTATTTAATATACTTATTTGTTGCATAAAAATTTAAAATAAAATCCTATGATGAAAATAAATATATTACCTTTCACAAAAATACTTTTAATCGAATTTATCATCTTAAAATAACAATATTTAAATTGTTATATTTATTAAATTATGAAGGTGACAACTTTGGCATCATTTAAAATAAAATAATATAAGTGTCATAATTGCTTGTATAAGACTCCAAATGGTCAAAAATTCGTCTATTGGATGATTATAGTTTAAATGTACATGAAAAATAAGTTTTGGTCAGGGTTTTGTGCCTTTTATGGTCACTATTAGTTGAATAAAACTATATTCTTGATTTTTCACTAGATAAATAATTTCTGCATCACTATTGTGTCACAATTAATGATAATTATTTAATCCTAAAAAATTCTAAATAAATTTTCATGATGTAGATAATTTTGTTAGCTTTCTGGATACTATTCATGTTTGAAGTTTTATGATGTTTATCACTATGTTAAAATTATTATACTTATAAGATTTAAGAGAGTGACATGTTGTCACTTTCTTTGATTTTAATAATAATTAAATTATTTTCATGGTCAAAAGTCCATAAAATGAATCTAATCCGACCCTTAGTTGATATGGTTTTACTTTTATCCATCAAATAGAATTTTGGCATGTGTTAGGGTAATTTTATAATATTATATTTACCCTTAATTACCTGATTTACCTTTAACTTTGGTAAATAAAATTTACCGTAGTTACAATTCATAATTCCCAAAAATAAAAAGTAGCCTATTAACATAATTTGGACCCACTGATTCCAAATATGGAATCCATTTTTTCAAATTCAATACACAGAAGTTTTAGAAATTAAATTAAAATTAATCACGTTGTCAAATGAAAACGAGTTTTTGTTTAAAACATTGCAAAAGATTGAATTGATTTAACCTACGAATTCAAGGTAAAATCAATGCTAATGACATACATTATATTAAACGGTAAAAATATATTCTATTTATACTTTAAAACAATTCAATATTATAATTTAACCACATAATATATTACGATGAAAAAATTTGTTTTTAATTAAAATATAGCGTGTTTTTACTATTCATTAAAATGTGGAAGTTACCAGAATAATATGAAAAATTTATCCAAAGTAAATTTTTATTTCTTGATTCCAAAGAAGAATTTTATTTTGTCAAATTGAACTTATAAACATGTCAAAAACTAGATTTAATGTGGGTTCACCATCAAAAGGCGGCAAAACTGCATTTTTTGAAAAATAATTATTTTACCTGAAAAATTTATTTTGTTCTTATACCATGTTCTAGAAAATGTGTAAGATGAATAATAATTTTATAAAATTCAAAATTTAGTTAATACTATTCATAACGGCTAGTTCATGACAATATTATAATAATATATCATTGTTTATTAAAACCTGGTATTGCATACAACACACGCTATCGAGGAAGGTCACGATTGCGTGTAATGTAAGGAAAGTCAAGGATGCGTGTTGTGAAAGCTCCTTTTGGTGTAGCGTACAACACAAGACATGAAATTAAAAAGAATATTTTTCATAAAATCTTGGGTTGTTACATTCTACCCCCCATAAAATGAATTTCGCCCTCGAAATTCGTCGGGGTTATAAATGGTTTACTACTCGAAAGTTTGTTTAATAGAAACCCACATCGTAAAAAGGAATACCAAAACATGGCTTTAAAAAACTATAGTATGAAATGTAATGGTTACCCAAATTAACTCATCACTGGGTTTCCACGTAGGAGAACATAGGTGAAAATATGGATATGGAAGAAAAATCTAACCATCAAGTTCTGATGGAGAGTGGTAGAGAACATGGCTTTGAAAAAGCCAACAATCGCAAAGCCATAAATTTGTGATGATCTAGGGTACCATATGATTCGTCAGATATAAGATCACTAGGACAACATTTTTGGTTTTCAATATCATTTCCCTAAAGTTCAAAATTTTGAATTAGAAGAAATACTTACATGATTTTGGTACAATCTCACTTTTGTTTGTGAATTGAACAATTTCCACTTCATCCCTTAAAGAAATGAAGTTGAATTTGTTATTTGTGATGTGTTAGCAGATCATGTGATAGAATAATGGGTCATTCCATCTGTTTCAAACAAAATTTTAGCAAAAGTTATCAAATATACATAAGTCCATCTATGGTGATGTTAATCGTATACGATTCCAAGAATGAACCTATACTTCATATATCATACCGCATAATAAAATAAAACTAGTTTCTACTAAACAGGGACTTCCTGTAGGCTAGTGGTAGGCGATAAAGGCCAGTCGCACTTCGGTTGTGGGTTGGATTCCCATAGCCTTGTCCGACGCGATGAGATGTCTCCCGTCCTGCAGGTTGTCCTTTTTCTAAAGCTATATTACTATAACATCCCATCAATAATATCGAAAAAAGTTATATCCTAACTTATGTCCAACATAATCCATTCCAATCTTTAGTCTTATCTAAAATACTTCGGTCCAAGCTCATAGTATAAAGAAAATGATTACTTGAAATGTCATCAACCAACCATCATTTATCTCCCATTATCTTGTTGGTCACATTCCAATCATGTGAATACCGTAATCATGTATTCTTTTGAAAAATGAATACCCATTAAACCTTAGTGAAAACATGAATGCTGTCAAAAGTTAACTCTTTCCACATACCAAAATCCAAAAATTCTAAATAGTCAAACCATGATATAACCTTCTCCTTATATCAGTCACGAGCTCATGAATACTATTAAACATTTAATTTTCTCCTTATCCCTTCATTATGCGCATATCATCTACTTTCCAAAAATACGGGTATCGTTCATCACATACTTTCAAAACATAAGGAAAGACAACAGTGTAACAATCCTTAGATTTCTCTTTATTCCATAGTACCATGAGATTACTTATACAACATTACACTTGATAAACATGTAATCATTACACTACATTCTTAAACCATTGACCGAGCTTCAACAATTCTTTCATCTCACATATCATTTGTAGTCTCTTCATCATCAGCAACATAAATACTACCCATACAGCCGTACTGATTCTCTTAATGAGACTTTCCCTTTGGGAATTGGTTTTCATAATGCCCGTACATTCCACATTTAAAACATTTAACCATTGTTGATGTCGAAGCAAGACCATTATCCTCATCCCTGGTGTTAACTGAACCTTATCCTTTGCACTTACTAGCTTTGTGTCTTTCTTTTCCACACCCAAAGCATCTTCCAGTTCCTTTGAAACATTCTCCTTGATACCTCTTCCCACATGATTTACATAGGGGAAATTGCACTTTCTTTCCTCTATGATCATCATGAAACTCCATGTTTCTCTTATTAGCCGAGTCGGGAAACTTACGAAATTTTACTTTATTGATCGTATTATGAGATTGCTGATCTGACATAATAATGATTTTTGGACTTCCAAATCCCATTTCATTTGGTTGCTCATGAAGAATATCATTCCATTGTCCATAATATCCTCCATTATCGTGAATCATCTTGTTTCCAGCCATTTTCTAAACCCCAGAAAGAATAGTGTGAGAGGAAAAAATCATAATAATGGGGGAGTAACTTCAATATATAACATCTTTGGTTTAATCTAATATCGTTACCATAGTTCTAGGACTATATACTATACGTATACTTATCCTTAGGGACATCCCTAGACATACCATAGAAATATCTCTAGGGATCTCACTAACGTTTTCGCATCCTAGTTTCCAAAGGTTGACTAAACCTTTCCTTTGATACCAACTGTAGAGACCCGAAGCTTGACATACATGGACATTACATTAATTTTGCGGAATACATGGTATATAACAAAAACACACACACAAGGACCGTAATAGTTTAGTGTCTTTGGAAATTCAGAATATAATCTTCTAATCGTGGTGAATGATCTTCAACATCTCCCATAAAGATCTTCTTTTTTTATACCTAAAACCATTCTTTATATCCTGGGGAAAAGAAAACATAAAAGGGTGAGCTCAAATGCTCAGTAAGGGTAAACAAAATAAATTTCATTCACATCATATACATAAGAACATAACTTTTGGAAATCTTAACCTGCAAAAGATAGAATAATTTCATAACATGGGATAAATCATAGTAGTGAAAGGTAAACTCCAATAATTATAACATAAAACATGAAACATTGTGGAATACACACATAATCATAGAGAATAATTTCTTATTAGTCAAGACTCATTGCCAATAATATCTTAGTGGACAAAGTCCATTTCTGAACCGAGTCACCCTCGTTTCAGTCCTGTTTCACTGAACCGGTATAACCTACCGTTCCAGCCATGTCTATCTCATGAGAAATAAAATCTTTACCCAATGCATTGGAGGGAGATATAGGTCCCACCCATCTCATAATGATACCATTCTTATGTGTGCCACAAAATCATAAATCATACATCATTGCATAACCCATGTAATACAAATGGGAATCTTAAACATCATGACATCATAAAACAATTCATATAAGATAAAGGAATTCATAAAAATAATTCCATAAAAACATAATCAAATCAATGTAATAATAGGGACAAAAACAGAACCCTTTATTATCTTATATGGAAAATAATTTTGATAAAACACTTGAACTCCATTCTTGAGGAAAATATCCTTTCTTCTTCAAAAACATTTTCCTTTCTTAACATGTCATACAATTTTAAACTAAAAGAAGTTGATTAAAAATAAAATTGAAAACTTGTAAAGGAATTTTCTTGGAAATAATGTTTTAAAAATCCATTCATGCCGTATAAGTTTAAAAAAATATTCTTCTCGTACTTTTGTCAGAAAAGTCAAAAAGTACCTCGTACGAAAAACGACATAAGATTCCTTTCATGTCTTTTACTAAAAACTCACCTAAGGGTAAAATAGGATTTAAACAATTGTAGGTGAATGGAAATAATATTACATATTGAGTAAACATGGATGTGGATGATAAAATACACCCCAGTAAATTCTAAAGTATAAACAATCTCGGATAAAAATGAGATTGTGATATTTCCCTTACCTTAGGTCCGATTTGCTTCGAAAGTTCCCGAACCTCCTGTATAATGATTTAAATAATGTCATTGACTTATTCCAGAATCATACTCATTGTTATGATATCATATATGGTTCACTTATGACTTTATTTTACCCGTTCTTTTGTAAATTCCATGTTAAAGAGTGTTTTGGGTAAAATCGTTTCATTTGTCGTCCGTGTTTTGACTTGTAATTATTCATATGATTAATTAGATCATGATTACATAATTCCAGAATATAAAACATGATTTATATATAATATATATTCAGAATTTACATATATATAATAAATCAGTAAATTGAAATAAATACACCGTTCATGGAGACGGTAGGCCGTACGTACGCATGAACGCTGTTTTCGTTTCCTTATTGAGATGAATGGAATTAAGTATATGACATACATATATATAAACATAAATCCAGTATCATTATTATGTCATATATTTCATGATTACTTATTATATGTACTTTATAATCATTCAAGAATGGTTGAAGTGGAGAATGAATCTAATCGCGTCGTGGAGACGGTAGTCCGTACGTACGCACGAGCGATGATATCATTTTCATGATTATTGGATTGAATTGGAGTGGATGATACAATATATCAGAATAAGTATGATGTTATAATAACTATATATAGTTATTCTTTACACCATTATACCCATCCATGTAAGGTGTTGGTGGAAAACAGATTACACCACGGCGTGGGGACGGTATTCCGTACGTACGCACGCGCGGTGATTTTGTTTTCTGTAGGATGGATAGAAGGTGAAATGGGGTTGTTTCATATTTATAATAACAAATCAGTATATTAGTGATACTGATGTTATTACTTTATAATGAAACAACTAAATAAGAATAAGTTGAATAAGAAAGAAGCTTGAAAGAATCGGGAGAAGAAATTATCTCTTCTTCGATACTCCTCTTTGAAACCTCCTCTTAGGGCACTAAGATTGGTCTTTAAAGAAGACCAGAACCTTTAGGATGTATCTAGGGAAGTGGAGAAAATAATTTTTCAGGGGTTGGCCGAGCTTGAAGGCTCAAATTGGTGTGAGGAGGAGAGGGAGGAGGTGCCCTTTTATAAGGGAGAAGAGGGGCACCTTCGGAATTCTACAAAATATTAATTTATAATAAATCTAACCCCACTTAAAAACCTCCAAAAATAACTCATATTTGAATATTAGATGATATATGGTTGTAATCTAATCAATCAATAAAATTTAGACATGTTTGGATCTTATTTTAAACCTTATCATTTTGATTTATCCTTATTTAATCTATTTAAGTTTATTTGTGGTGATAAAATTCTAAATTTTAAATTATAAAAAATAATTACTTATTTGTTGTGAATTTTCCATAATTGTTTACGTTATAACATTATAGACCATATAAATTTAAATTTATAATTTTTAAATATTATTGTGATTTTTAAACAATTTTATAATATGTTATTTTTATAAAATAACAATATTGTCAATTTTGACACTATTCATTTATTTGAATTTAAATAAAATATATTCAGAAGTTATGTTCTAAATAAAAGCTTTAATATATTAATAAAAGGTCATATGTATCTTTAAAATTAGTGGATCACATTAAATAGTTCATATAATATTTATTTTATTATTTTTAAAACCATTTATTTGGTTTATCTCCTAATAAAATAATTACTACAACATTTTTGTATAATTATTTAATATACATATTTGTTGCATAAAAATTTAAAATAAAATCCTATGATGAAGATAAATATATTAAATTTCACAATAATAATTTTACTCGAATTTATAATCTTAAAATCACAATATTTAAATTGTTATATTTATTAAATTATGAAGGTGACAACTTTGGCATCATTTAAAATAAAATAATATAAGTGTCATAATTGCTTGTATAAGACTCCAAATGGTCAAATATTCGACCATTGGATGATTATAGTTTAAATTTACATGACCAATAAGTTTTGGTCAGGGTTTTGTGCCTTTTATGGTCACTATTAGTTTAATAAAAACTATATTCTTGATTTTTCACTAGATAAATAATTTCTGCATCACTATTGTGTCACAATTAATGATAATTATTTAATCCCAAAAAATTCTAAATAAATTCTCATGATGTAGATAATTTTGTTAGATTTCTGGAGACTATTCATGTTCGAAGTTTTATGATGTTTATCACAATGGTAAAATTATTATACTTATAAGATTTAAGAGAGTGACATGTTGTCACTTTCTTTGGTTGTAATAATAATTAAATTATTTTCATGGTCAAAAGTCCATAAAATGAATCTAATCCGACCCTTATTTGATATGGGTTTACTTTTAGCCATCAAATAGAATTTTGGCATGTGTTAGGGTAATTTTATAATATTATATTTACCCTTAATTACCGGATTTACCTTTAACTATGGTAAATAAAATTTACCGTAGTTACTATTCATAATTCCAAAAAATAAAAAGTAGCCTATTAACATAATTTGGACCCACTGATTCCAAAAATGGAATCCATTTTTTCAAATTCAATACACATAAGTTGTATAAATTAAATTAAAATTAATCTCGTTGTCGAATGAAAACGGGTTTTTGTTTAAAACATTGCAAAAGATTGAATTGATTTAACCTACGAATTCAAGGTAAAATCAATGTTAATGACATACATTATATTAAATGGTAAAAATATATTCTATTTATAATTTAAAAACATTAAATATTATAATTTAACCACATAAGATATTACGATGAAAAAAGTTGTTTTTAATTAAAATATAGCATGTTTTTACTATTCATTAAAATGTGAAAGTTACCAGAATAATATAAAAAATTTATCCAAAGTAAATTTTTATTTCTTCATTCCAAATAAGAATTTTATTTTGTGAAATTGAACTTATAAACATGTCAAAAACTAGATTTAAAGTGTGTGCACCATCAAAAGGCGGCAAAACTGCATTTTTTGAAAAATACTTATTTTACCCGAAAAATTTATTTTGTTCTTATACCATGTTCTAGAAAATGTGTAAGATGAATAATAATGTTATAAAATTCAAAATTTAGTTAATACTAATCATAACGGCTAGTTCATGACAATATTATAATAATATATCATTCTTTATTAAAACCCGGTATTGCGTACAACACACGCTATCGAGGAAGGTCGTGATTACGTGTAATGAAAGGAAAGTCAAGGATGCGTTTTGTGCAAGCTCCTTTTGGTGTAGCGTACAACACAAGACTTGAAATTAAAAAGAATATTTTTCATAAAATCTTGGGGTGTTACACTCACCAGGGATGAAATTTTGTGAGTACAGATAATGATGTTTTAGTATTTGGGTGGTAGATAGTGTTTGATTTATGGAGTGGTGCTCATATGTTATTGAGGTCAGCCTCAATCGACCATTGTGTTTGGTGACATATAGAGTTGGGTATGATAATCTTGGGGTTCTAACCCTATAGAATGATGATGAGTGGACTCCTTTGGTGTGGATTATTTTTTCATTCATGGACATGTGACCCCCATGTTGGAAATGTTTTTGGTTTATGGGATTATTTTTCAGATGTTCTATATAGTACCAGATGATGGTGCACATGTTTTTCTAATGTAATATTCATTCATTTGGTAATTACATAGGCTTCTCCTATGTGGATATAGATGAATTATAATCATTCATTTTGGGGATTGGAGTGAGATAACTTGCTCCAAGCTTCGTCCTATGCGACAAAACATTGGTGCTCAAGTGAGATCATAGTGAATAATGTGATTTCTAAATGTTGAATCATGGAATTACACTGATAATTCGGGTTTAGACCTCTATATGTGATTTGGATGGCCACATGATATCTTTGGATATAAGGGTATTGAGTTTGGAAGGTTTTAGTGAAGTGGATGTAGTGAAAACCAAGTGTTCGTATCAAAGGTTTTCCAGATGTGGTTCAACTATATGTTTTATAATATATTTGATGTGGTGGGTTTGTAATTGCATCAGTCTTGTACATGGATGCCATCGAATTTTTTATAGTTATAGTTGTGTCATTTAAAGGAATATTTATTGAATTTGGGTTGAACTTGTATGATGGATTCATGCCTATTAGGCTTTTATGGTGGAGATGAGAGCTAATATAGGTGTTAATCAATGCTCTAGTGCATGTTGAGACATCGTTCATTGAAAACTATACTAAGAAAGTTGATGGACTACTAAGAGTAGGATTCGGTTGGAAAATTAAAATAGTGGGAGGCACCATGGATCAGAATTGGCCTCATGTACTGATTACTATGGTGGGAGAACCACGGAATAGGGAGTTCAACTAGTCTATAATGCAGGAGTGTCTTGAAATATATGGAAGTCATGGGGAATTATATCAATGTTCAAGCTTAATAATTACATCAGCTCTGGATTAAATGTTGTGTTAAGAGATGTGTCTTGGAAACACATTGGGAATTCAGATACAAAATTAAATGTAGGCATTTGAATTAAATTTAATGATTGGTTTAAGTTGGGTAATACTGTTGGATATCTACTAGTGATTCTCAGTAACATGAAGTGTTATGGTGGTGAGTTTATAAGTCCTGGGTGTATGGGAAATATATGAAGTTTAGTAAAATTTTAATTTTTCATTTGGTGGTTATTCCATTTTTAAATTTGATCATCATAATATATATTAAATATTTTTATTGTTTTAAATTGGTATTTTTTGGTTTAAACCCCAAGGAGTGCATCTGGTGCACAAATAAATCTTTAGAGATTTATAGTTCAAAATTATGGTTTTGTGGAGAACAATAAGGTGTGCATATTTGGTTTACGGTTACTAATAACCATGAACTAGTGTGTTTTTTAAGGAACATGGTCTTATTAAACAATGTGATGGGCTCCAACAAACTATGAAACCTATAAAATTAATTTAATAGCCATGTCACATGGTTTTCACATGTTTTGAAAAACCTTTTACACTAATTGATCAAGGGAGTGTTTCCAAGATAGTGAGTTATTCATGATTGATGTATGGGTTTGAAAATAGTGTTTCTAAACCATAAACCTATTTTAATGTAGAAAATTCACTTTTTCTCCCTCATCTCTATTTCAACCCAGCAGCCCCCTCATGAACCTCCCTCCCTTCTTCTCTTTCCAAGTGTGGATCTCTGTTATTTCTTAGTTGAATCAAGTATCATCTATTGAAATGGATATCCTCAGGTAAATCTAACTCTCTTATTCCCATTATTTTTTTACTTTCTTTAATTATAAGTTGAGTTCCTCTTAGATTAACTATTATTCCTTATTTCTAAGGATTTTTTTGTTTTTTCATTTTCTTCTAATTCAAGCCAAACTAGAGGTTAATATTTGATGAGTAGGATTTTATAATATTTTATTAGGTGGTCCCTAAACATAACCCAAAGTCTTACCATCTTTTTTTTTTAGTTCATATGAGTTCAAGAGGACCATGTCGAGATTTTAACGTAATTCAACTAATTGATTTTTTTAAATTGAGTTTCCTTTATTAAATTCCCCTGATTTCCTAAATTGAACCATAGTAGGAAAACACCTAGTGTAGGTCCTTAGAAATGGTCTAACCTTTTTTTGTAATATAATTGGGATTTTTTATGAAAATGTAATTGGATTCTTAAAATGGATTTAAAGATTTATTTGATGGATATGAAATGGTATTTCAGAACCATTGATGGTTTAAGTGGAATTTGGAACTTAATACAAATAAATATTTGTTGAATTGTTTAAGACTTTAATAGAATTTAAATGGGTTTTTAAAATGGTTTGGACAATGGTATATTGAATTTTTAATTATTTGGGTTATTAAAAGATGGAACGTTGATTATTGTAGAGACCCTAAGCTTAACGTACATAGACATTACATTACTTTTGCGGAATACTTTGTATATAAAAAAACACACACACAAGGATTGTAATAGTTTAGTGTCTTTGGAAACTCGGAATATAATCTTCTAATCGTGGTGAAAGATATTCAACATCTCCTTTAAAGATCTTCTCTTTTTTTTAAACATAAATCCTTTCTTTATATCCTAGGGAAAAGAAAACATAAAACGGTGAGCTCAAATGCTCAGTAAGGGTAAACAAAAGAAATATAAATCACATCATATTCATAAGAACCTAACATCTTGGAAATCTTAACATGCAAAAGAGAGCATAATTTCATAACATGGGATAATTCATAGTAGTGAAATGAAATCCCAATAATCATAACATAAAACATGAAACATTGTGTCATACACACATAATCATTGAGAATCATTTCTTATTAGTCAAGACTTATTGCCAAGACTATATTAGTGGAAAAAGTCCATTTCTGAACCGAGTTCACTCCTCATTTTAGTCCTGTTTCACTAAACCGGTATAACCTACCATTCCAGCCATGTCTATCTCGTGAAATATAAAATCTTTACCCAATTAATTGGAGGTAGATATAGGTCCCACCCATCTCATAATGATACCATTCTTATGTGTGCCACAAAATCATAAATCACACATCATTGCATAACCCATGTAATAAAAATGGGATTCTTAAACAACATGACATCATAAAACAATTCATATAAGATAAAAGAATTCATAAAAATAATTCCATCACAACATAATCAAATTAATGTAATAATAGGGATATAAACATAACCCTATATTATCTTAGATGGAAAATAATTTTGATAAAACACTTGAACTCCATTCTTGAGGAAAATATCCTTTCTACTTCAAAAACATTTTCCTTTCTTAACATGTCTTACAATTTTAAACTAAAAGAAGTTGATAAAAAATAAACTTGAAAACTTGTAAATGAAGCTTCTTGAAAGTAATGTTTTAAAAATTCATTCATGTCGTATAAGTTAAAAAAACATTCTTCTCGTACTTTTGTCGGAAAAGTCAAAAAGTACCTCGTATGAAAAACGACAAAAGATTCCCTACATATCTTTTACTAAAAACTCAACGAATGGTAAAATTGGATATAAACTATTGTAGAAGGATATTAATATTACATATTGAGGAAACATGGATGTGGATGATAAAATACACCCCATTAAATACCAAAGTATAAACAATCTCGGATAAAAATGAGATTGTGATATTTCCCTTACCTTAGGTCTGATTTGCTTCGTAAGTGTCCAAACCTCCTGTATAATGATTTAAATAATGTCATTGACTTATTCCGGAATCATACTCATTGTTATGATATCATATATGGTTCACTTATGACTTTATATTACCTGTTCTTTTGTAAATTCCATGTTAAAGAGCGTTTTGGGTAAAATTGTTTCATTTGTCGTCCGTGTTTTGACTTGTAATTATTCATATGATTAATTAGATCATGATTACTTAATTCCAGAATATAAAAAATGATTTATATATAATATATATTCATAATATACATATATATAATAAATCAGTAAATGGAATGAAATACACCGTTCATGGAGACGGTAGGCCGTACGTACGCATGAACACTGTTTTCGTTTCCTTATTGAGTTGAATGGAATTAAGTAGATTACATAAATATATATACACATAAATCCAGTATCATTATTATGTCATATATTTCATGATTAATTATTATATATACTTTATAATCATTCATGAATGGTTAAAGTGGAAAATGAATCTCATCGCGTCGTGGACACGGTAGTCCGTACGTACGCATGAGCGATGATATCGTTCTCATGATCATGGGACTATATTGGAGTGTATTTATACTATTTCAGAATCAATATCACTTTAAAATAATCATATATAGTTATTATTTAAACCATTATACCCATCCAAGTAAGGTGGTGGTGGAAAATAGATTTCACCACAGCGTGGAGACGGTATTCCGTACGTACGCACGCGCAGTGATTTCGTTTTCCGTAGGATGGATAGATGGTCAAATAGGGTTTTTTCATACTTATAATAACATATAAGTATATGAGTGATACTGATGTTATTACTTCATAATGAAAAAACCTAAGAAGAAGAAGTGGAAGAAGAAATAAAGTTGAAGGAATCGGTAACTGACATTACCTATTCTTTTAAACGCCTCTTTGAGTCCCCCACTTTGGGCACTAAAATTGGTCTTTGAAGAAGACCAGGACCTCTAGAATGTTTCTAGGGAAGTGGATAAGAGAATTATTCAGGGTTTGGCCAAGCTTGAAGGCTCAAAGTGGTGTGAGGAAGAGGGGGAGGAGGTGCCCTTTTATAAGGGAGGAGAGCGGTACCTTTGGAATAACTAAAATTATTATTTTATTATAAAGACAAATTCGGTTTTAAATAGCTCCAAATTTATTTATTTATAAGCTAAGGTGGGGATGGGTCGAAATCCTCACATCCAATAGAACTTAGACAAGTTTAGTTTCCTATTTTAACCTTATCATTTATATTTAACTTTAAGTTAGATAATTTTACTTTTACCGTGTCTTCTTGTTTTCTTACACTATAAGGTTAATAAACTTACTATATCAAGGCAAACGAACCCCAAGTTGTTTATTATTAATATATATAACCTTATATAAGTCATTTGGCCGAACCTTATATTTTTAAGAATAAAATAACAATTAATAATATAATATTTGTTTTAAATACTATTTTATGTCAATTTTGACACTATTTGGTAATTGTTTTTTGTAAACGCATAAAAGAATTATTAGTTCGAAAAAAGTTAATTAAATCAACACTAACATGTCATATTAACATATAAAATTTTTGGAATTCATAAAAAGTCTCAAATTACATTTATTTTGGTATTTATAACATCAATTATGTCAATATTTCATTAATAAAATATTTATTGCATCATCATTGTGTCATAAATAAATTAAAATATTTAAAGTCTAAAAATTACAAATAAAATTTAATTATGTAGGAAATATTTTTATCTTTCTAATGAATATTTATAGTCGAATTTATCTTATGTATAACCCTATATTAAAAATGATTTACTTATTAAACTTTTATTTTAACTATTTTAACCATTCTTTAAATAAATTGATAATAAATGTCCTAATCGAATCCAAGTGGGCCTAAATTGTCATATTTTATTCCTAAGGTTGTTTTTGGTCGAATTAAACTTTTCCAATAGAATTAGGACATGTTTTAGTGTAATAATAATATCATTTTTACCCTTAATTACCCTATTTACTTTTAACCGTGGTAAAAAAAGTAAAAAGTTACTATTCACCAAAAATTATTTTAATCTCATTGAACCAAATTTTAGTCCTTGATATTAACCGTGTCTCTTGGATTTTCGAAATTCCACTCACAGAAGCGGTAAAATTCAGTTTTATGAAAAATTCAGTTTTTTTTAACTACCACTTAGTGGTTTCACTATTCATCAAAAAAATTAAAGTTTCCAGAAAAATACCAAAAATTAGGCCTAAGCTATATTTGATATTATGAATTAAAAAATTATGTCTATTTTATCAAATTAAAAACATATCAGTTACATTAACTAATTTAAGAATTAATTCCCGTCGTCAAAACAAATAGCGTGTTTTTAAGAGATAATAACTATCAAAAGATTGACACTTGTTTATATCTGTTTTAAATGTGAAATTAAATCCAATGACCAACATTGTATTAAATTGTAAAAATATATTCTAAATATACTTTAAAACCACTCAAATTAATAATTTATCACTATTAATTATTTTGATTAAAAAAGTTGTTTTTAATTAAAATTTAGCAATTTTCTCTATTCATCAGAATATGAAAGTTATCCGAAACGTACCAAAATTTCACCCTAAGATAATTTCGATATTCCGAATCCAAAAATGAAGTCCATTTTGAAAAATAAAATTTACAAAATTTCAAAAAGTGGTTATTACTATTCATAACGGCTAGTTTTAATAATATTTTAATAGCATATCGTTTTTTAGTGAAACTCGGTATTGTGTACTACACACGTTATCGAGGAAGGTCGCGATTGTGTTTAATGCAAGGCAAGTCAAGGATGCGTGTTTGGAAAGCTCTATTTGGTGTAGCGTACAACCCAAGACATTAATGAAATTAAAAAGAATATTTTTCATAAAATCTTGGGGTGTTACATTCTACCCCCCTTAAAATGAATTTCGCCCTTGAAATTCGTCGGGGTTATAAATGGTTTACTATTCGAAATTTTCTTTGATAGAAAACCACATCGTAAAAAGGAATACCAACACCAATCTTTAAAAAAAAGTATGAAACGTAACGGTTACCCAAATAAACTAATCAGTGGGTTTCCACATAGGTGAAAATATGGATATGGAAGAGAAATCTAACCATCATGTTCTGATGGAGAGTGGTAGAGAACATGGCTATGCAAAATCCAGCAATCACAAAGCCATAAATTTATGACGATCTAAGGTACCATATTATTCATCAGATATAAGAGCACTAGGACAACATTTTTGGTTTTCAAGACCATTTCCCTAAAGTTGGTGAAATTGGAATTAGAAGAAATACTTTCGTGGTTTCGGTATAGTCTCACCGTTGGTCGTTATTTAGAAAATTTCCACTTCATCTCTTAAAGAAATGAAGTTGAATTTGTCATTCGTGATGTGTTAGCAGATCATGTGATAGAATGATGGGTCATTCCATCTATCTCAAACAAAAGGTTAGAAAAGTTATCAAAAAATACATAAGTCCATCTATAGTGAGATTAATGATATATGGTTCCAAAAATGGACTTATACTTCATATATCATACTGCTTAATATAATAAAACTAGTTTCTAATAAACAGGGACTTCCTGTAGTCCAGTGGTAGGCGATAAAGGCCATTCGCACTTCGGTTGTGGGTTCGATTCCCACGGCCTTGTCCGACGCGATGGTTTGTTGCCCCGTCCTGCAGGTTGTCCTTTTTCTAAAACTATATTACTATAACATATCATCAATAATATCAAAAAAAAAACTTTTATCCTTAAACAATACTAACTTATGTCCAACATAATCCATTCCAATCTTTAGGCTTATCCATAATACTGCAGTCCACTCTCATAATAAAGTGAAAATGATTACCAGAGATTTAATACCATCATTGATCCCCATATATCATAAGATATGTCTTGTTGGTCACATTCCAAACATTCAAAGGCCTTAATCATGTATTCTCTTGAATACCCATTGAACCTTAGTGAAAACATGAATGCAGTTAAAAGTTAACACTTTCCACAAACCAAAATCCTCAAAATTATTTAAACTCTAACCATGATATCACTTAGTCCTTATATCAATCATTAGCTCATGAATACTGTCAAACATTTCATTTTCTTGTTTTCCCTTCATTATGCACATATCATCTTATTTCCAAAAATATCTCAATCACTTTCCATGGTTACCGGTACCATAAAATTATTGAATACCACAATAGAACAATACATAAATATTCCAATATTCTATGATACTATATACAACATTATTTTGGAATCCCATTACATAAACACTTAATCATTCCACCACATTGTTGTCATATTCAACATCGCCAATAGTGATCGCATGTGAATTCCCTTTGTCCTTTTCCTTAAGTGGTTGCTCATGTCGATCATCACTAACCCTTGGATTAGGGAATTTATTAGCATAATTCCCCATTTCCTTGCACTTGAAGCATTGAAGTGTTGGTGGTGTGTTATCTGCAGTCTTTTCTTTATTCGCATCATTAAAAACCCTTTTTCCATTACTTTGACACTCAGCTGCTCGATGACCTTCTTTTCTACACTTAAAACATTTTCTAGTCCCTTTAAGACAATCTCCACCATGCTTCTTTCCACACTTTGAGCATAAGGAAACATTCATCTTCTTTTCACCATTATTCTGAGATTTCTCCTTGAAATCCATCTTTTGTTTCTTGTCAAAACTATGAGATGGATATGTAACACCAACTTCTATTTCTACCTTGATAGAACAACGCACAATTTCTTTATATCTACTGAAGTCTCTTAAAGCTAATTCCCTTCAAAGATTTGGTTTTAAGACACTGAAGAATCGATCAACTTTACTTTCAGGTTGGATGATAAATCCAGATGCATACCTGTCAAGCCTTGTAAAATTCTCTTTGTATATACCAACAGATTCATCATCCTTTTGCTTTATTTCAAGAAACTCCTTCTCCATCTTTGTTCAAAAAATACGATGGAAGTACTTATTGAAAAATAAGTTCTTGAACTCGTCCCATTCCATGGAATCAATTTCATCTCTTGGCCTTGTATTCTTGATAAGATTATAACACAGATCAGCTTTACCTTCCAAACGATATACTGCTAAGATGACTTTATCATGTTCTGAACATTGAAGAACTGAAAATATCTTTTTAGTGGTACTGATCCATTGTTAAGTAACAAGTGGATTAGAAGGCCCACTGAAAGAAGGTGGATGTGGCATCATGAAGGACTCAATAGAATATTGTTCCCTTCTCTGCTCATTTGGTAGTCCAGAATGATTCATAGCTTGTGTAAGTATAGCAATAAGATTTTTCACTCCATCTCCCATAACATTTGTTTGTTCATGAGGACAATCATTGCATTGTCCATTGCATTGATCAACATGGTTCCTTCGGGTTCCAGCCATCATCTAAAACCCAAAAAGAATAGTGTAAGAGGCAAAAATCATGCTAGGGAAAACAACATAATAAAGGGGGAGTACCTTCAATATCTAACATCTTAGGTTTAATTCTATGATTGTTAGAGTAATTCTAGTACTATAACCTATACATATACTTAACCTTATGGACATCCCTAGACATACCTTATAAATATCTCTAGGGATCTCACTAAAGTTCTCGCATCCTAGTTTCCAAAGTTTGACTAAACCTTTCCCCTGATATCAACTATAGAGACCTGAAGCTTAACATACATAGACATTACATTACTTTTTCGGAATACTTTTTACATAACAAAAACACACACACAAGGACCGTAATAGTTTAGTGTCTTTGGAACCTCAGAATATAATCTTCTAATCGTGGTGAAAGATCTTCAACATCTCCCATAAAGTTCTTCTCTTTTTTTTAAGTCTAAATCCTTTTTTATATCCAGGGGAAAAGAAAACATAAAAGGGTGAGCTCAAATTCTCAGTAAGTGTAAACAAAAGAAATATCAATCACATCATATTCATAAGAACCTAACATCTTGGAAATCTTAACCTGCAAAAGAGAGCATAATTTCATAACATGGGATAATTCATAGTAGTGAAATGAAATCCCAATAATCATAACATAAAACATGAAACTTTGTGGCATAAACACATAATCATTGCGAATCATTTCTTATTAGTCAAGACTCATTCCCAAGACTGTCTTAGTGGACAAAGTCCATTTCTTAACCGAGTCCACTACTCGTTTCAGTCCTGTTTCACTGAACCGGTATAACCTACCGTTTCATCCATGTCTATCTCATGAGATATAAAATCTTTACCCAATGCATTGGAGGGATATATAGGTCCCACCCATCTCATAATGATACCATTCTTATGTGTTCCACAAAATCATAAATCACACATCATTGCATAACCCATGTAATAAAAAATGGGATTCTTAAACAACATGACATCATAAAACAATTCATATAAGATAAAGGAATTCATAAAAATAATTCCATCACAACATAATCAAATTAATGTAATAATAGGGATAGAAACAGAACCCTATATTATCTTAGATGGAAAATAATTTTGATAAAACACTTGAACTCCATTCTTGAAGAAAATTTCCTTTCTACTTAAAAAACATTTTCCTTTCTTAACATGTCTTACAATTTTAAACTAAAATAAGTTGATTAAAAATAAACTTGAAAACTTGTAAATGAATCTTCTTGGAAGTAATGTTTTAAAAATCTATTCATGCCGTATAAGTTAAAAAAAACATTCTTCTTGTACTTTTGTCAGAAAAGTCAAAAAGTACCTCATATGAAAAATGACAAAATATTCCCTTCATATCTTTTACTAAAAACAAAACGAAGGGTAAAATTGGATATAAAATATTGTAGAAGGATATAAATATTACATATTCAGGAAACATGGATGTGGATGATAAAATACACCCCAATAAATACCAAAGTATAAACAATCTCGGATAAAAATGAGATTGTGATATTTCCCTTACCTTAGGTCCGATTTGCTTCGTAAGTGTCAAAAACTCCTGTATAATGATTTAAATAATGTCATTGACTTATTCCAGAATCATACTCATTGTTATTATATCATATATGGTTCACTTATGACTTTATATTACCCGTTCTTTTGTAAATTCCTTGTTAAAGAGCATTTTGGGTAAAATTGTTTCATTTGTCGTCCGTGTTTTGACTTGTAATTATTCATTTGATTACATAGATCATGATTACTTAATTTCAGAATATAAAACATGATTTATATATAATATATATTCAGAATATACATATATATAATAAATCAGTAAATGGAAAGAAATACATCGTTCATGGAGACGGTAAGCTTTACGTACACATGAACACTGTTTTCGTTTCATTATTGAGTTGAATGGAATTATGTAGATGACATACATATATATACACATAAATCCAGTATCATTATTATGTAATATATTTCATGATTAATTATTATATATACTTTATAATCATTCATGAATGGTTAAAGTGGAGAATGAATCTCATCGCGTCGTGGAGACGGTAGTCCGTACGTACACACGAGCGATTATATCGTTCTCATGATCATGGGATTGTATTAGAGTTTATGTATACTATTTAAGAATCAATATCACTTTAAAATAATCATATATAGTTATTATTTAAACCATTATACCCATCCAAGTAAGGTGGTGGTGGAAAATAGATTTCACCACGGCGTGGAGACGGTATTCCGTACGTACGCACGCGCGGTGATTTCGTTTTCTGTAGGATGGATAGATGGTGAAATAGGGTTGTTTCATGCCTATAATAACATATCAGTATATGAGTAATACTGTTGTTATTACTTCATAATGAAACAACCTAAGAAGAAGAAGTGGAAGAAGAAATAAAGTTGAAAGAATCGGTAACGGACATTACCTCTTCTTTGAAACGCCTCTTTGAGTCCTCCACTTAGGGCACTAAAATTGGTCTTTGAAGAAGACCAGGACCTCTAGGATGTTTCTAGGGAAGTGGAGAAGAGAATTTGGCAGGGTTTGGCCGAGCTTGAAGGCTCAAAGTGGTGTGAGGAAGAGGGGGAGGAGGTGCCCTTTTATAAGGGAGGAGAGGGGCACCTTTGGAATAACTAAAAATATTATTTTATTATAAAGACAAATTCGGTTTTAAATAGCTCCAAATTGATTTATTTCGAAGCTAAGGTGGGGATGGGTCGCAATCCTCTCATCCAATAGAATTTAGACAAGTTTAGGTTCCTATTTTAACCTTATCATTTATATTTAACTTTAAGTTAGATAATTCTACTTTTACCATGTCTTCTTGTTTTCTTACACTATAAGGTTAATAAACTTACTATATCAAGCCAAACTAACCCCAAGTTGTTTATAATTAATATATATAACCTTATATAATTCATTTGGCCGAACCTTATATTTTTTGAATAAAATAACAATTAATAATATAATATTTGTTTTAAAAACTATTTTATTTCAATTTTGACACTATTTGGTAATTGATTTTTGTAAAAATCATAACAGAATGATTAGTTCTAAAAAAGTTAATTAAATAAACAATAACATGTCATATTAACATATAAATTTTTTGGAATTCATAAAAAGTATCAAATTACATTTATTTGGGTATTTATAACATCAATTATGTCAATATTTCATTAATAATATATTTACTGCATCATCATTGTGTCATAAATAAAATAAATTATTTAAAGTCTAAAAATTACAAATAAAATATCATTATGTAGAAATATTTTTAGATTTCTAATTAATATTTATAGTTTAATTTATCTTATGTATAACCCTATATTAAAAATGATTTACTTATTAAACTTTGATTTTAGCTATTTTAACCATTCTTTAAATAAATTAATAATAAATGTCCTAATCTAATCCAAGTGGGCCTAAATGGTCATATTTTATTCCTAAGGTTGTTTTTGATCGAATTACACTTGTCTAATAGAATTAGGATATGTGTTAGGGTAATAATAATATCATTTTTACCCTTAATTACCCTAGTTACTTTTAACCGTGGTAAAAAAAGTAAAAAAGTTACTATTCACCAAAAATTATTTTCATCTCATTGAACCACATTTTAGTCCTTGATATTAACTGTGTCTCTCGGATTTTCGAAATTCCACTCAGAGAAGCAGTAAAATTATGTTTTATGAAAAATTCAGTTTTTTTTAACTACCACTTAGTGGTTTCACTATTCATCAAAAAAATGAAGGTTTTCAGAAAAATAACAAAAATTAGGATTAATATATATTTGATATTATGAATTAAAAAATGATTTCTATTTTATCAAATTCAAAACATATCAGTTACATTAACTAATTTAAAAATTAATTCCCGTCGTCAAAACAAATAGCGTGTTTTTAAGAGATAATAACTATCAAAAGATTGACACTTGTTTATATCTAGTTTAAATGTGAAATTACATCCAATGACCAACATTGTATTAAATTGTGAAAATATATTCTAAATATACTTTAAAACCACTCAAATAAATAATTTATCACTATTAATTATTTTGATTAAAAAAGTTGTTTTTAATTAAAATTTAGTAATTTTCACTATTCATCAGAATATGAAAGTTATCCGAAACATACCAAAATTTCACCCTAAGATAATTTCGATATTCCGAATCCAAAAATGAAGTCCATTTTGAAAAATAAAATTTACAAAATTTCAAAAAGTGGTTATTACTATTCATAACGGCTAGTTTTAATAATATTTTAATAGCATATCGTTGTTTAGTGAAACTCAGTATTGCGTACTACACACGCTATCGAGGAAGGTCGTGATTGCGTTTAATGCAAGGCAAGTCATGGATGCATGTTGTGCAAGCTCCTTTTGGTGTAGCATACAACACAAGACAATAATGAAATTAAAAAGAATATTTTTCATAAAATCTCGGGGTGTTACAATTATGGATCATATGGGCTTAGGTGAATCAGAATTAATTAATAGTGATGCATGAGTTAATGGAGTTATTTATAAATTTAAGTGTGGAATTAAATTATGTAATGAAAATGATAAATTTTGATTATGTTGTGTAATAATTGGGAATATCCGGAGGATCACTTGATTTCTATATGATGGATGATATTTGGGAATTTTGGGATGTACATCCAGATTATATGAGATACTTCATGGATAGAAGTTCCATGATGAGTACCTTGTATTTTGTTCAGTGCATGATTAGGAATGATAGGTTGATCCCCGTTGATTCCACATGGTACTAGATTCTTGGGATTTTTAGGATGGGTACTTGGACTTCACATGATTCATGATATTTTGGTAATGTCGACAAGGGAATCAAATTCTAGGGGAATGCTTGGACGAGTAATCAGATACAATGTGATACTCTATGGTGTGGGGGAATGTTAAGATGAGAACTAGGATTCTTTGTGGTAAATTATAGAGATGTGGTCACTGTGACATGCTCAAAGACGCTCTATCACTAGCCGAAGTAGGTAGGACAAACCCTGAATGTCACTGAGGAGCTTGGGATATTAAAGTATTATTTATTTTCTATTTACAGCCTTGTTTAATGATTTTATATAATTTTTTTATAATTTTTAAAACTTTTACCTTGATAAATTCATCATTAACTCTTATATAAAACTATTTAGTTTAGGGACATCGTTGGTGGTGGCCTAAAAAGTTTTAATGACACCCTACTTGAGTATCCATGTAACTTTGCTACCTAAGAGGATAACATTATTTGACCATAAGTCACAGGTATATGTTAAGGCTTGATTTTGATGATGGTTGGATTAGAATGCTTAAATGGGTATGGATAATGGAATCAGGTAAGACTAGGGACCATTTTTAGATTATTCATAGTTGATATTTATTTTAGTCTTTTATTATTCTTATATGTGATTTTCCCAAAGGGGGTCCTTGAAATTTATGGAATACCCATTATTAGGGAGTTTTATACTATATTTAATTTTAAATTTTCATGTATTTACTTATTATATTTATCTAATAATGATCTCTATGTGTGTGTGTGTGTGTGTTTTCATTAATTCAAATACTATAGATACTATGAAACGAGGGAATAGTCTCTACATAATAACCTAATAGACCCTCACCACTAGTTAGAGTCCTCTGGAATATAGAGTGGCATGCTTGAGGCCTTGTGGTGTGCGAGATTGGGAAACTGGTTTATTGGATTTCAAGGTGGGTTATTACATATTGGGTGTCCCCCATATCATGTAGGATGAGGCCACACCCCATATACCAATCAGTGGGACACGACTTGGACAGTGGAACATTATAAGCATCGAGCCCTCATGCCATACTTCATGTGATCAGACTCACATGCTATATAGTTGATTTATGTATTCCATGTTGGGTAGAAGAGAACATCCAAGTGGCTAAATTGAGAAAAATATTGTGTTCCCCTAGTAAAAATCACATGCATTCCCTTGACCTTGGATACTTCGGTCAAACATGAATTTCTCTCTCATTATTCTCAGGAAGAGTAGGTATTTCACATGTTGAGACTTCGATACACCTAGGGAGTTGGTATTTCACTCATATAAACATGTGTTATGGATTCTATACCTATGGATTTAGACGAAGGTGGTATTTTATCAACATTTAGGGGAAGGTATCCTCTATCTATATAATGGTATTTTTCTCATTAATTGATCTTAGATGAGATAGGGGTCCTATACTAGAGCCATTATTTCAACCATAGTCATGGGAAAGGGATCATTTAGTATCATCTAAAGGGAATTGAATTCATAGTTAGTTGACAATTCTTGATTGAGATCTAGAATGGAAGAGTTCGTTCAGCTTACTGAGATGTTATAAAACATACTCTATGATTTGAGTACCTCATGTGACCATATTTAGGTCTATTTTTTTCCCTTAGGAAGTGTATGATGACATGGTGGTTGATCATTGTTTTAGGTTGATAAGAGTCCACTTATTAGCTTAAAAAGGTGACTTGAATAATATAAACCTATATGGTACTAACTTTTTTGAGTCATATGATTCCTCAGCACCTTGGGATTTACGTTTGATATGTGATGTTGTGGTTTGTTATCGACTCCAAACTTTGTAGAGTATTAATTGTTCTAAGAAAATAAAACTTCTCATATGAGGTGTCTCTAATCGATTAAAGCTATACTGGATGGTAATTCTCATAATCCCTAAGATTTCTAGAGATTTATTATATTTTTATTACTCTTATTGACTTCCATTCTGCTACTCCTCGGTACTAAGAATCTTGAGATGGCTTGGTTTTCAATATTCCATTATTTTCCACCTCATTGACACATCTAGTGCCAAAAGTTGAGTTGATTATTGTTTCATGCATGATTTATTTCTTTTGGGACATCCTAATAAGTATCTTTATACTCACCCCTACATGGGCCTTGGGACTACACATGTTGTGACGGTAAAGATGATATAAAAGTGAGTGGGGATTTTTGGGAGTGTGATTGATATAGTTTTTTATGTTTAGTGACCTTGGAAGATACTATGTTATCATAACATTGGTTATACTAATAGATGTTAGTTTTTCGATATACCATATTGGTAGGGACTCTTCATCTTGGCCAGTTGTCTATTTTTCTTTATGGTTGTTGGGTGTGTACTTTTCCCATTTTTATTATATGTTATTTGTACCGATCATATTATGAATCATAGTAGATATCTCATGCATGTGATACATTATGTAAAATTGATTGTGTTTTTTATATCATGAGGATGTTGTTTTTTATCATATGAATTAGAGATATGACTATGTTTCAGGTTGTTATAATCTAAGGCCTCTCATGTGTGTGATATGCTTGTTGGTGAAAGTCACCAGCCCATGACCTATTGAAGGATCTCTTGGGTTGGCACTTTTGATATATTATAATCCTGGGTTGGGCCATAGTAGGTTGGGATGTGACATAGTGGTATTATAGAAGGTATTTACTAGGTATAGTGATTGGAGTTAGTAGTCATGTCAGGATTGGATTGGGAACATAGGTAAATTATGTTAAGGGGGTATTGACTTTGGTTAACAGACTAGGGAAAATTAGGTAAGTATAGTTGTTAATGTATCCATTCACTGGTGATATGATAACATATTATTTGACCTAGAAACCTATGACATCAATTTAGGGGTGCAATTAAGTCAATTCATGCATCTTATAGTTGTCATTTATGATCTTTCATTTCCTTATTGTGTCATCTCATCCAGATATTCTCGAATATTTCAGGTGAGACCTACTAATTATTGGGTGACACCTGCTAATAACTAAATGTTATAAGGAGGAATGGTTTTTGAATATATCGTGCCTATGGTTTTTTCTCTCTCTACCATATATTGAGTGATGAGTTTTTTCTTCCTAATGCCTGGATGAGAGGTTCTATTACCCCATGATTTGAGGCATCCATTTTTCCCTTGCACTTGATGCATATCTTTATATAAAGGTTGGTATTTTCCACTAGGTTAGATGATATTGTTAGGTCTAAAAAGGTAATGGAATATATTATAGAGGAGGTTAATATACCATATTAAATTTTTTGAAGTGATGGATTAATTATCTAAATTAATTATTAAACTTAAATAAAATAATTAATTAATAATATAAATAAAATAAGTAAAAAAACATAAGGATTTTTTATAGTAGTTTGGTCTAAAGTGAAAAAATTATACTATTATACCTCTCAACATAGTGAGTGATATATTTTTCAGTAGTCGCATTTTTGAATGGTGTCATGACATGATTACAATCAAATTTTTCTAGTGCAAGAAAAAAACACTTGAATTTTGTATGGGGAGTCACAACCCGATTACAAATAATACTTTATACTATGGGAGTCACAACCTGAACAACCCTAACATTAGAATCTGATAGTCACAACCCGAAGATAGATAATTTTTTAATATGAAAAATCATATAGAGAAAGTGAAAAAACATGAGATACGTGAAGAAGTGTTATAAATTAAAGAAACCAGAATGAAATATATCAAAGAAGAATAAAACAAAAATATTGGTTCCTAAGTGTCTAATCATCTTGATTATCTCATCAAGGTAGTGTAAGAAGTCGTAAAAGTTTTTTTAGCCCTTTAAATATCATCCAAAATTAGTGAGAAATGTTCAGAACATGCAGAATGTAAAAAACTTCACATCATCAACATTTCCACACTCTTTACATGGTATCACTAGAAAATTTTGAAAGGTCTCTTAGAAGAAGTATATTGGGATTAGTTTGACACATTCCCAAAACATCAAGGCTCTAAATCCTTTTTAAAAAAAACAAACTAATCACATTTGAGATAGGTTAGATAATTCAAAATTTAAAAATGATAAAAAGGGATTATTGAGGGGGGGGAGAGAGAGAAATATTATTGCTTCATAATAATCACTCAACGTACATCTAGTATTCAAAATTATGGATAATAATTCAAAAAAAAATTAATCATTCAAATTAAAATTTTAAAATAATTCCATAATAATAGTTCAATGAAAGATCACATAAAAATATTAAGTTTGGACATGAAATACAAAATTCAAAAACTTTTCATTTAAAGCAAGTAGAAAACATGAAGAAATAATCCAAAACTTAATAACACTACATTAAAGATTTTAAAATAAGTTTGAACGAGTTTAATATCAACTATTATTAATTTAAAAACAATAGAATCTAAGAAAATAGCATAAAATAATAATAACTTTTTTTTGTTTCAAGCAATAAGTTTCATGAATGAAAATAGAACACTCATTAATCTTTATAAAACATATATAAGACAATGAAAAATAATTTGCATAGGATTGATCAGTCTGGTTCCACTGTTAATTTTCTTATCCTTCAAACTAATAAATAATGACCTTAATAAAACCTCTGTAGATCAATTTATAATTAAAACGTAATAGAAAAATAGTTCATTAAACTAAAAAATTTATACTGAAAAAATACATTGAATTCTAGAGTAATTTCAGTTATGATAGAGATTGATTGAAAATTTAATTTATTCAATGAAATATATGTAATATTATTATAATTTCAAAAAAAATAAATTTGGAGTTTTTTTGTCTAATATATGGTTTAGATACAAAAGGTAACTGAATCTGGAAAATCCGCTACGTGGTTAACTAATCAGATACCAGAATTTCAAATCGGCTGCATGGGAACAGTAAATTGGCTATGTGGTGAATAGTGAGAATCATGTATAAAATATATTTTAAGGTCCCAAATGACTTATTTATCCTAATAAATCTCCAATACAATTTTTGAATATATTATGAACAATCAAATCATAACATTAAAATAAATTAAGCAAAGAATATAAATATATAACCAGAGATAAACATATAACAGATGATACTTAATAAATATTTGAGAAATTATAATTACATAAAATAATATATAATAAGATATAAATATAACAAATAAATATTTTTAAAAAATAAATAATAATAATAATTACTATGAGGCATTTTATAATATTCAAAACCTGAAAATATTAATAATCATAAAATAAACAAACAAACATCCATGACATAACAAAATCTTTCTTTTGGAAATTAAAAAAATGAACAATATTTTTTATAAATTCTATCCTTTTTTGATTTTTTTCCAAAAAAAATATGTTAAAGATAAAAAAATATATATTGGCCTCAATAAAAGGAAAAAAATAAATTTTCATACAAAATTTCCAACATCCCATGTTCAAATTTGATTTTCTAAAATCTAGTAAAATTCAATGGTTTAGTAAAAATATCTCCAAGTTGTTTTATAGTTGGAACATATTCTAAAATAATATATATTTTATTAACATAATATCAAATAAATTTAAATCTCATAGGAATATGCTTAGTTTGAGAATGTTGAAAAAGGTTTTTCAAAATAGAAATAAATGAATAATTATCACAATAAATAGGTATCTTTTTAAAATTAAAATTACCATTAGATAAATTTTTTTTAATATATAATTATTGATAACAATAGGATATAGTATAAATATATTCACTCTCATTATTATATAAATTATTAGAATTTTGTTTTCTTGAAATCCAAGAAACTAAATGCTTTTCGAGAAAATGAAACATGCCTAAGGTATATTTTTTATCAAGTCTACATCCTCCAAAATCTGAGTTAGATTAACTAATTAAATAAATAAAATGTATAAAATAAAATAACATTTTATTAATAGTTCTTTTAACATATCTAATAATTTGTTTAACATCATTTATGTGATATTTCTTATGATTAGATTCAAATGTAGCACATAAATAAACACTAAACATTGTATCAATTCTAAAAGTAGCTAAATACAAAAACCGTCTAATAATGCCTCTAAATAATTAAGAATCAATATATTTTCGAAAACAATTAGAATCTAATTTATAACTAATACTCATAAGGGTTTTAAAAAATTTACAAGAATCAACACCAAAAAGTTTGACTAAATCCTTATCATATTTAAATTGATTCAAAAATAATCCATCATTTATTTTAATAATTTGAATACCTAGAATGAATTTTAATTATCTAATAAGAGTCATGTAGAATTAACTTTCCATAAACATTTAAGAATCATGGAAAATAAAATCATTTGAAAATCCAAAAAAAATATCGTCAACATAAATTATAACAATTAAAATATCATTTAAAATTAATTTGATAAACATAGTAGGGTCAACTTTACCTTTATGTAAGTAATTTCTCAACACAAAGAACGTCATTCTACCATACCAATAATAAAATTATAGTTTAATACCATATAAATATTTTGATAACTTAAAAAATTATTCATAAAATTTTCATTTTCAAAACCAAGGGGTTGAGAATCATAAACTTATTCAAAAGTAAAACCATTTAAAATTCCCTTTTAATATCCATTTTCAATACCTTTAAACATTGAAAAGAAAAAAAAATTAACAAAATTATAATTTATTCAATTCTTGTAACAACTATAAAAGATTCAAAAAAATCTAGACCTTTTTCTTGAAAATAATATTGAGCAACAAATCTAGATTTATTCTTAACAGCTTGTTCAGATTCTTCTATCTTATTTCTAAAAATCAATTTGTTTCCAATAACGTTATTATCAATAGGGGGTTCAACTAAATTCCAAAAATAATTTCTATAAAATTTATAAAGTTCATATTTCATATAAATAATATAATTGTAATCTTTTAAAAAATCATTAACATTATTAAGAATAAAATCAGAAATATAAATAGAACTAGCATAAAAATTAAATTATAACTTCTAGTATTTATACCATAGTCAACATTACCAATAGAATTTTCAATATGATGAAATAAATAAATATTTCATGATCTTGGATAAGGTTTATATGGAGTATGAGCCCCATCAATTTATTTATCCTTGTCTTTCATTTTCTCTTCATAAAAGATGAAATCTCTAAACTCACCATCAAAAACAACATAATTAAAATTTAATATCACATTATTTTCCTCAAACATAACATGAAAAGAATATTTAATAACTGTTTTTATTTTATTATAAACTATATTATATTTACTATTATTATAATAACCATGAAAAACACGTTCATCACTTTTAGAATCAAATTTATCTAAATTATACTTCAAATTAAAAAAAGAAACTTTAGAACCAAGAAACCCTAAAATAACCAAATTTAGGTTTTTACCTTTGAAAAAATCAATATAAGTTTTATTTTAAAAATTTCTAACAATAATTCTATTTGAAATAAAAAATTAAATAAAATTGAATTAAATCCAAAAAATTGGGAAAATTATATTAACTTAACATAGCTCAAACCATTTCAATAAGGATTCTATTTTTCTATTTTACAACACCATTTTTTTATTATTCTAGGAGTAGAAATGTTTTTAAAATAACCATTATTTTTAAAATAAAATATAATTATAAATTATGTAATTCAAATAATTTATCACTGTGAATATAAATAATCATACAACCTTTTTTATTTTTACTAACTTACAAAAATAAATTAATCCTGATGACATTTCATTTTTATTAGAAGCAAAAAGAACCCTATAAATATACTATAATCATCAACAATAACCAAATTATATTTATTTCCTACAATGGTATAAGTTTGAGTAGTACCAAATAGATCATGATATAATAACTATAAAGTTCGTTTAGTACTTATCTGAGTGATGGGTATGAAAAAATATTTATATTGATTCTCATTAAAGTAAGCATCACAAACATGTTGTTTTTCTTTCTTCAAGGTATGTAAATGTAGAACATTCTAATGTTTAGAGAGATTATGCAACATTTTTAAATGAAGATGACTGAATCATCTATGTCAAATAATGTTATCACTCTACAAAGAATTCCAATACATAACATGTTAAATAGTTAGTTTATTAAAATCCATAGTATAAATATTTTCCTTTCAAATAGAATGGAATAATAAAGATTCATCCTAAAAAACTAAACACTTATCATTTTAAAATTTTACTTCCATTACATTATCGCATAACTCGTATATAATTATTAAATTTTTTAACATCCAATATATAAAACTTTCAAAATATAATTATAATTATTATTACCAAATTTACTAAAAATATTTTTCATTGCCTTTGGAATTATCTCCAAATTTAGTAGTCTCTCTATAAAACTTATTGTAAGTAATGAAATTCAATGGGTCTCCAGTCATATTCCTAGAGCATCCACTATCCATGTACCATATGTCTTTATTGATACATCCAAGGATTTTTTTCCTTTCAAAGTAAATTACATAACATTTTTAGTACCCAATATACTTTGGGTCCAATCACATTAGTAAAAACAAACTACGTGCCCATATAGTATTTAAATAATAATTGTGTGGTACTCTATATTATAAAGATTTATAAATGTAATTCCTAAAAAATACCAATGACTGGTTGAATATAATATAATAATTATTTTCAAAGAAACCTTATTTGACATATTGAAAAAATATATCAGTAGAATTAAAACCACTTTTACTTTTAAATAAATTATTTTCATATATTTATTTAATCACTTTTCATAGCCAATATCATATTTAGATTTTTTTTATTGTATTCAAATAAATGATTTTATAATATTTTTCATGACCTTGGACAAAAAAAGATAAAATTATCTTAATAATCTCAACTTCTTTTTAAAAATTTCATTCAAATCTCGATAAGATTTCAAATCACTATAAAATTTTGAATGAGAATTAGGATCAATATTCTTTAATTTTTTATTCTCTTAAAAACACTTTATTTCAAAAATAAGTTTCTCATTTTTTCAATTATTTTATAAATTAGAAACTTTACAAAGAATTTCTAGGATGCAAGCTAATATGGTCCAAAAATATATTAAAAATATGAATAAAAATTCAATATTTACAAAGAGTTTTAAAAAATTGGGTGTAGAACACTTCCTTCACGCCTGTATCCACCATTGGTTCATAGTAGTGTGGGATTCTAAAGGATAAAAACAAACTCATATCAATGATCACCATCTTCAAGAATGAATCTTCCACTTGATTAACTTCCCTGTAGGTGTGTAAAATAGTTAGATTTAAATTATTGACATGTTGGATTCACTCAATCCAATTATGTAGAAGCTTCTAAGTAACATCCATAGTTTCATCCCTTAAGGACCTGATAGCAGTTTCAGAATCAGATTCAATCCATAAGTATCACTAGTTTTGTTGGATAGATTGTTTTATTTGATAAATAATATCCCACAATTCTACTTCATAAGAAATTCCAGTTCCAATATAGTGATTGAAACATCCATTTACAAAGCCATGGTAGGTGCAGAAAACACCTCCACAATCAAAGGGCCCTGGAATACCCGAGGTTGTTCCATCAACATTAACTTTAATCCATGGGATTATTAGTGGAATCCATAGAATGTATTTATGAATAAGGGGTTTCTTGGGTTTACTTGACACACCAACCATTATCAAGATATTGAAATCCTCCATGGAATTGTTCATATCTCCCATTTAAACCTTATATGTAGTGTGCATATCCCTATGTACAATAAGCAATGCATCCTGTATAAATGGTGTTTGAGCAAAAAAAAAATGCTCCAATTCATAGAATTCAATATCAGATGAAAGAATACCATTGAAGCAACTATTAATTGGAAATATTCTCACTCTACTCAGTTTTGAATAGTACATCCATGATCTAAGAAGCCTATAAATTAGTATCAATGTGAATTTTAATCAAATTACCAATATAGTACCATAGGTTCTGTGAAAAAATTTATCCTATGAACAGGTGTTTCATATCTTCTTCATCTCTCTAACATAGGTAACATACTGAAGAAATGTAATAACCAACCCTTTTTAATTGATCATTCATAGTAATTCCCTTTTTCTATATCTTACAAATGATACAGAACCTCAAAGGATGGAAAAAATATACCTTTAACTTCAATAACCAATATTTTCATATGTTGGAGATTTCACAATGCATTTTATAGTACTATTTGGTTTCTAACCTCCCATTACTATTAGGTCTCTATATTAGAAAATATATGCCCATGAATGTGTAATTTTGGATCTACGTGCTAGTTTGAATAGGGATAATTCCATCAAGGATACAATTCAAAATTAATAGATCAATAATGGAAATCTGGGCCTTTTCTAGTGGTACACTGATAATGCCCTACAGTGGGTTTTCCCACCATAATGTATTCCAATAATTTAGATTATATTTTCTTCTCAAAACCCATTTTTTTACGTGATTTAATTAAAATAATGTCAAATTACAACCCAAACAGTTAAAGAGTGGTAATGCTAATAACTTGTAATCAGCCTCCGGGTGAACCTACTATATAATAATCCAAAAGAAGTGTTATTTTGATTCATGAGGTTCCATGTAAATTCCTTAATAAGGTAATCATTATAAATCTTTATCTCTTTGATTCCAATCCCTCCCATATCAACAGGCTTGATACAATCTTTCCATTCTACCATAATCAATTTCCTCTCATGCACTGTCCCAGTCCAAATAAAGTATCTTATCATTCCCTGTAAATCATTGATAATACTTCTTGTCCACCTATAGATAGATAAAGAATAAAAAACATAGATGTAAGACAAGAAACGCCCTTCCTGAATGAGAAAGATATTTCCCTTTCCATTTAGCCAATTGATTGATAATCCCAAAGTAGATGTTTCCAAAATACTGTATCCTCACTTTTCCCCATAATAGGGGAACACCAAGGCAATAAAAATGAAAAGGGATTTCTTTAACTGAAATCATTATAGTAATCCTATTTCTCTTTCCAACAAAAATCCCCTCACCAAACCCAATGAATTACATATTCCAACTTATGTCCTACCCTGTAACATCCTAATAGTTAGCACAAATAGTCTTAATTGCATCAATGGTTTTCCTAAAAGTATGACTGAGAAGAATAATATCATCTTCATAAAAAAGATGTGAAGGAGTGAAAAAATTTATTCCCACATTGATATGCCTATAAATTCTAAGTTGCACAATATCATTAATACATCTACTTAGATAATCCTCAGCAATAAAAAATAGTTTTAAAAGTGGGTCTCTTATCTAATACCTCTAGTACATTGAAAACAAACCCCTCAGTGATCTATTGATTATAATGGAAAGACTTGAAGAGGTGAGGATATTGTGGATGATTAAGATGATTGCATATGAAACCTCAAATTTATTGAGAATATTAAAAATAAAGCTCTACTAAAAAGTTTCAAATGCCTTAGAGATGTCAATCTTGAGAGAAGAGTTCTCTTCCTTCTTTTCCATTTTTATAAGAATGATACTTTATAATTCCATGAGTAGAAAGTTTTGTATGTTTTTTCTTAGTACAAATCCAAATTTATTAAAGGTAATGCTCTCCTTAAAAAATCTATCCATCTTGGTCATGATTATTTTACTAATGATCTTGGGTATGGTGTTCCTAATAGAAACCAGTATAAAATCTTTTATGTCAATTTCACCTTCATTTTTATGACTCAAGGAAATAAAGTGTAAATTTATTCCTTAGTTTAATAAAAGAACGAGTGAAAAATACCTCTTTGAATTAGCTACCTCATCATGCAAGATATCCCAATAAAACATGATGAATTTGTTTGTAAATCCTTCCAGACTAGCTACATTGTCCATATTGAGGGAGAAATAAGCCACTTTGACTTCATCTTTTGAGGGTTCCATAATTAACTCTTTATTTTTATACTCCTCAATACTATTAGTTATGTTTTCAATCATGTTTTTTTTTTGCCATTCATTCCATCATCAGAGTACAAACCTTGGAAATTATTCATTACTTTTATTTAAATTTCATTCGTTGAAGTATAAAGGTGGCCCCCAATTCTCATAGTGTTATTCCATAATATAACTCTCTTTTCCTTATGCAATAAATTGAAAAATTTATAATTTATATCACCATCCTTTAACAATTTAACATTCAATTGAAATCGATCGATCATTTCCTTCAGAGTAAGAAGATTTTACAACTTGTAGTGAGCCTATATTTCTTCACAAGATGAAAAATTTTGATGCTAATTAACAATTTGAAAATGAGAGTCTTTCCTCAACTTCTTTCATGTCATGATTCATATTAGAGAATTATTTTCTGCTATATTCTCTTAGTGGTCCTTTAGTATTCCTTAATTTCTCAGCATGTTTGTGAAGTAGGATTCTAAGAGAATTACCTATCCTAGCCTCCAAAATAACATCACTATATCTAGGAGTTAAAATCCACCCATTATTGAAACAAAATTATAGTGGTATTGACCTTGTATTCTTAGTAGGGATCTCAATGACAATGGGGTTATGATTAGAGTGATACTTTGAGAGTGTGAAGCATGAGACCCCATTCCAAGCACATTTATCCTGCATTTAGACAAATCATTTATCAAGACTAATTGAAAATATTCCATTCATTTTGTACTTATTACTTGTAAAATAATCTCATAAAATAGGGACTTCTATAAGATTACATTTTTCAATGCTTTAAGAGAAGTCCAAAGCTTCTTCTCTATTAAAATTGAACCCAATTTTTTTCTTCAGGTTTCAAGAAAATATTAAAATCACCCAATATCACCCATTTTTTATTCATATATTCATATTTCCTCTCAATATCCTTCCATAGATATCTTATTATAATATATTAAGTAGAAGCATATACATACAGATGAATAAATTAACCCATAAGTTGTTTTAATAAATTGAGACATTCTATGTTCTCCTATAATTGGCCATAATCTGGATTCTTTCTTGTTGTAAAATCCATAGATGATTCATCATAGAGTCATAAAAATCATGGGATACAAACCTATAAACAAAGGAATCCTACCTGAAAGCTTTTCAATTCTTAAATAAAATTTTTGCTTCAACAATTCCAAGAAGAATTGGTTTATAGGCCATGATATAATGTCTAAGGGACTTGGCCATTAGGGAATTCCCTAGCCCTTGAAAATTTTGGTAAAGTATCCTAATTGTTTGAGAACTTGTCCTCTTGTCAGAGGCCCCTCTTTTTGCGTCACATTCACCTAATTTAGTTCGTTTATTCCTTTCCTCTTTTTCCCCCTGTGGGGTTATCGCCCACTATTATATCCTCATTCACAACTGATTCATCATTAGTATGGTTAAAATTATTTGGAGGAATCTCATCAAGCTGATTATTCTCAGTATCATCAGACCAAAAAACTCCACTCAGTGGAGTTAATTTTTTACTAGAATCAATTTTATGATGTGTTGTGAAAGAAGTCACAATTCTCCTTAAAGTATTGGTGGATGGGACTTGGGTAAATTCACCATCCATGGAATATTATTCAACATGCTGTCTAGGCTATTCCTCTAGCATTTCTAGTTGTCCACTTAGGTGGGATATATCAACTAAAGATTTTTGTACATGAATATTCTATCTATAAGAAGTTTCCCCCACCTACTGACTTATTATCCTTGAATTCTACCTAGCAGTGGACTGCTCAAAATTAGTTTCATGCTCATGAGGGTCAACAACACTCACCATAGATTGGGTTTCAACAGTATCATGCCCATGAGGGATAACTGATTCTGTGTGAACATTCAAAATAGGTCTTCCAATCATCATTTCACCAGTGAGGTGTTGTTCTTTTGGGGTTTACACAACTTCATCCACTTTTAATATTCCAATGATAAAAATAATATCATCTTTAATATTATTCATCTCAATAACATTAAATTATTAGGCATGTATAGAGGGGTATAGACCCTCAACAGTAGGCTATTCAGTATGTTATTCAGCATTTATGTCACTCGGTCCTTCCTTGGAAGGGACTTCAGATATGTTAAATTGAGATTCATTAGTTATGGATTTTCCCTTTTATCTCCCCTTCCTTCAAATATAATCATAATGGGATTTGATCTTGAAAGAATTATACATATTATCTCAATTACATTTAAAAGTTAAATTCCCAAATAAATTGCAGAACATAAAAAAAATTGGGCTTCCTTTAATACTAAATTTGGAGCTTTATGTTATCATCCCTCATTGTTAAAACCAAATCTTCCACCAAAGTTCTAGCCATAACAGTATCCACCAATATTATTTCATAATTTCTAAATCTTGAATTATCTATTTTTTTTATCTGGATGGGATTCCCAACCAAAGATGCAATATCTCATAAAATATGTGGGTGCTAATAGAGAAAATTCATCTTGAATATAGACATCTAGATCTATGCATGTGAATTCCTTACATTGTCAGGGTCAAATATCCTATCCCATTTTTTGAATTCTCAAGAATCCAAGCTTTAAAGAGATTGACCCAAGACCCTATTCTTTCCTCTTAAATTCATCAGAAGGAAACACCACATGATAGTGTCTCTCCCCAATTTCTATCATTTTCCAGTCCTCAAACCCCCAAATCATTGTGATCCTTTGTGTAAGATCAATGAATTTCTATATTATCTCACCTTAGAGAACAATAACTCTTGTGATGGTAGAAAATATACATATATTTCCCCTCTCTTCCACCACCGCTTGATTGGATGATACATGTGCGGTCCTACCTTTCCTAATAATTCTACCTGAAGGGGGTGTCAAAATCTGGATAAAAAAAAGATAGATTAGAAGTTTGTTTCACTACCTCCGCAAAATTCCACTTCAGTTCCACAACACCAACAGGATCACAACTTCCCACTTTTGACTTTGAGGAAAAGTAGAACATCTTCTTATGCCCAACATGATCAATCTAGGTTTCTCATATTTAATATTCTTCATGAATCGTCTATTCATGTGATCTATACTAATTGGGTTTGGGTTCTTCACTTCTATATCCCTAATTTTTCATTTTTAATTAATTATAAACATTGATAACATTTGTTCTTAATATTTCAATTTATTCATTTAACTCACAAACATTTAGATTTTCATTATCAGATTCCAAATCAAAACATATAGAAAAAATCTATAATCACTAACCTCATTCAGAGAAGCTACAAAGCATACGTTAGTAGATTCAATCACATTACCAAATCATTCACTAGAATAAAATTCTTCAATAAAACTCCAACTAGTTTTCAATTAATATTTTCTTTATTTTTTTTATTTCTATTCACATTTTAGTTTTAGAAAAACAATCTTGATATTCCCTTTCCTCCTATACTAAAAACAAGTAAAATATGAATTGATATAATTAGTACTTCCTCGCTTATCTACCATTTTTTCATTTTGAGAATTTATTCTAAATCAGTTCTTAAATCCTTTTATTTTCATTAATTTATAGACTTCAGTTACAATCTGAGTCATATCTTCTTTTTTATAATCCTGTAATTCAGACTCAAAATATTTAGTTGAAATAACATTCATAGATACAATTGCTACGACTTTTTTGTATCCTCTTTAGAGATTTTATTAAATTCAAATTAGTACTAATGTAATGATCCAATAAATTCATCAAGAGTGCACTCTTTGAAGTTATTTATTTATTCAATGGTGGCCTTCTTTTCATTCCATTTCATTGGTAGTTCTCATAGGAATAGCTGGATTTTCCAATCTTTCTCCAAGGTAATTTATTCAATTAAAAATTCCTCTGAATCAATAAACTATTTGGTTCATAGTTTGGTCCTTACCTATCCTTAAGTCCGAGCACTCAGCTATATGAATTCCAAGTTTGATTCATATCAATTTTTTAGAGCCAAGGTGAGTAACATTAAAAATTTCCTAAATCTCTTGAGTTATCTTACATTTAGCCGCATGACTAAACATAATTTTTATTAATAGTACAATATAAAATATTAATGACTTTATAATTTAAGACATATCTAGTAGAATTATTTCTTTTAAGAGTATCTGGGAAAAAATTTGGTAGGTTATATAGATTTTTCATTATTGATCAGTTTTCTATACTTAACTACTTGTGGTATGCCTTTGATCTAGATTGGTAGTAACCACAACCATTTTCATCAATGTGAGGTGGATTATGAAGAATTCATGCATCATTTATGTTTATTCCTTACATATTAAATATATTTCTCTTAGACTGTAAAAAAATAAATTCCTGATAAACCAAAGCTCTGATAACAATTTTTTGGTGTTAGGAAAAAGAATAAAATAGCTAAACAATACTTAAAAGGGTCAAGCTATGATACCAATTGTTAGGTTTAGAAGGGTAATGTAATATGGACTAGAGGATGATGAAGAGATCAAATTAAAAAAATTAAAGAGATAGATTAATTATTTAAACTACTTATTAAATTTAAATAAAATAATTAATTACCAGTAGAAGTAAAAGAAATAAAAATAAAACAAAGATGTTTTTTATAGTACTCCAGTCTAAAGTAAACCCAATATATTCTTATACCACTCTACATAGTGAGAGATATGATGTGAACTAATATAATTTTTAAAGGGGAATCATGGCCCAATTTCAGACTACTTTTTCTAGTGGAATAATAACCAAAACATCTAGCTTTTGGATGGATATTCACAAAACTATTACAAAATGGACTTTAAACTATGGGAGTCTAAACTTGAAAGGTTCTAAATTTATAATATGGGAGTTTCAACCTTAATATAGAGAATGTTTTTATAAAAAAACATAAAGAGTAAGGGAAATCATGTGAGATATTTTAAAGGCATGCAATTTCCATGTAATTTTTTTGAAATAAATGGAAATTTTACAAGTCCGTGAAAATTAACGGCAGTTGATTACGAGGCCTAGAGTACCTTGAATGAATTTCTGAACTTTTTTTGGGTATGTTCAGTAAACGTACGAGTAGGTTTTTATAACTTTCGAACCGGTGATCGGAATTGAAATCTGGGGTCATTGTTGAACTCGCAGCGTTGATATTCACTTAAGGAGACTTTCACCTCTACGGCAGTTGGTCGAGGGTGAAAGATAATTTTTGGGTTTTTCATGGAAATAATAATATAAAATAATCACACATTTTATTTTATTTTTTTGTAACCACCCACTTGTGGATATTGTGGAGGTGGGGACCACAGTATTTTTATTCTCCAAATTGAATGCTCGGTGGTGGGGACCACCTGAGCTTTTAAAACATCCCATGAGGGGTTATGGTGGTGGGGACCACCCAAGGCTTGAAACCTCTTGAACTCCCTAGTAAATGGGGATAAACATCTTGATCTCCCCACTTAATTATGCCAACCCTCCCCATAATTTATTATTCCACCCATCAATTAATTAATTAAACCATTTTGAAATTGTGCCAACATAATTTAATTTGAAAAATTAAATTAAGAGGTTGGCTATATTTTCATTTTGGTGGAATTGGGGAAAAGGGTTGGAAAAGGGGAGAAATTTGGAGAATTTGGGTAAATCTCTCCAACGAATAATGTCGACGCATGACTTCGACTTTCTTCCTCGGGACATCCTCTCGTGTGGGATGTCTTCAATCGAAAATCGTCTTTCCCTCCCCAATGACGTTGTCTCCTCCCTTGCAATCTCTGTCAATGAACAATCCCAGTTAGGGGTTTACTACAATATGATTATCACTTTCCATGTTCTCCTCTTCTAATTCTTTTTCGGGATTGGTAATAGTGATTGAAAAGGATTGTCGGGAGGGTGTTTAATTATTTTTCTTCTTTACTCATTCTTGATACCCTGGTTCTTGTTGAGCCACTTGCTACTGCTCTAATGAGGAGAGTGTGGGCCAAACTAACATGGACCATACTCTCTATAAATATTGTGTTGATTTGCGGTATTCTTCGCGATGGTGGAGGACGGCGACCAACCACGAAGGGGCATGAGAACGGTGGTCGGCACCACCGTTGGCCACAACAAAGGCGACGATGCAACAGAGTCGCTCCGTGGCCCCCGCCGCCCCGCGTCCTCCGTCGTCCTCGGCCACGGCCAACGCGACCTCACCGCGCCACCCTGGCCGAGTCGCCCTGCGGCCTTGCCATTCTTCCCCATCCAAAACACCTCTGTGGCCTCGCCGCACCACCCCATCTGAACCGGCCACCGACGCCATGTCGAGTCGAGCCGCCTCCGCCCAAACTGTCATGCAGAGCCGAGCCACCGCCGCCATCTGGGCAGAGCCACCGCCCGAGCTGCCGCTGTTGGTCCAAGCCCTCTTCCAAGCATTCGTCGTCGTCCGGGTCGAGCCGTCGCTGCCCTTCCTGCCGAACTGACCCGGTCGAGTCGCCCAGCGGTCTCGCGCCCTCCGAGGCCCTCCGTGGCCCCTCGCGGTCTACCGGGCCGGACCTAGTGGGCCAAGCCAAACCCAATAAACTAGGCTGCCCAGCGGTCAGGCCAGACTCAGCGGGTCAGTCCGGGTCGGCCCAAACTGGGTCAAGCCAGGTCGGACCGACCGGGTCGGACTGGACCCAGGCCCACTATGACCCATATACTTTCTTTTGGCCATAACTTTGGCACTGGAAGTCCATTTGATGAACAATCAGTGGCACTGTAAATCTTGGAGTGAGATGGTCACTTTGAGTATACCCCACTAGAATTTTGGATTATGATGTGGAATGGATAGGTTGGATCGAGCACAAGTTCAACCGGGCCCCTAGGACTAAAAGGCTAATAACTCACAGACCGGGCGTCCGATTGTTGCATCATTTGTTGCGTTGAGACCCCTATAACGTGGAAGAACTTTGAGATAGTTCCTTGTGGGACTTCGTGGGAGTTATAGTATCGACCAGAATCTCATGGAGCAGATCCTTCCGGAGACGATCGAGCATTGTTCGGGAACCCAGTAGCTGGTAGAGACTTGACGAATGCTGACCTTTTCGACTCGGACTGACTTGACAAGCCCAGTGGGGAATGCCTCTATGTAACACAGAAGACCCACTATGGGGAGAACCTCTGTGTGATGCGGAGAACCCATAGTAATCGATAGGATGGGTACCACAGTAGGCCATGGTGGGGAGCACCTTTCTGTGACGCGGCAGACCCACAGTAATCGACATGAGGAGTATCTCAGCAAGTCACGAGGGGGAGCACCTCTGTGTGATGCAGCAGACCCATGGTGGGGAGTGTGTAGAGACCCTAATCTTTACGTACATGGATAATACATTACTTTTTCGGAATATTTAATACATAACAAAAACAGACACAAGGATCGTAATATTTTAGTGTCTTTGGAAACTTGGAATATAATCTTCTAATCGTGGTGAAAGATCTTCAACATCTCCAATAAAGATCTTCCCTTTTTTTACCTAAAACCTTTCATTATATCCTGGGGAAAAGAAAACATAAAAGGGTGAACTCAAATGCTCAGTAAGGGTAAACAAAATAAATATCAATCACATCATATTCATAAGAACATAACATTTTGGGAATCTTAACCTGCAAAAGAGGGCATAATTTCATAACATGGGATAAATCATAGTAGTGAAATGAAATCCCAATAATCATAACCTACAACATGAAACTTTGTGGAATACACAAATAATCATAGAGAATCATTTCTTTTTAGTCAAGACTCATTTCCAAGACTATCTTAGTGGACAAAGTCCATTTCTGAACCGAGTCCACTCCTCGTTTCAGTCCTATTTCACTATACCGGTTTAACCTTCCATTCCATCCATGTCTATCTCATGAGATATAAAATCTTTACCCAATGAATTGGAGGGAGATATAGGTCCCACCCATCTTATAATGATACCATTCTTATGTGTGCCACAAAATCATAAATCATACATCATTTCATAACCCATGTAATAAAAATCGGATTCTTAAACAACATGACATCATAAAACAATTCATATAAGATAAAGGAATTCATAAAAATAATTCCATCACAACATAATCAAATCAATGTAATAATAGGGATAGAAACAGAACCCTATATTATCTTAGATGGAAAATAATTTTTATAAAACACTTGAACTCCATTCTTGAGGAAAATATCCTTTCTACTTCAAAAACATTTTCCTTTCTTAACATGTCATACAATTTTAAACTAAAAGAAGTTGATTAAAAATAAACATGAGAACTTGTAATTTAAGCTTCTTGGAAATAATGTTTTAAAAATCCATTCATTCCATATAATTTAAAAAAACATTCTTCTTGTACTTTTGTCGGAAAAGTCAAAAAATACCTCGTACGAAAAAAACGACAAAAGATTCCTTTCATATATTTTACTAAAAACTCTCCAAAGGGTAAAATTGGATATAAACTATTTTAGAAGGATATAAATATTACATATTGAGGAAACATGGTTGTGGATGATAAAATACACCCCAGTAAATACCAAAGTATAAACAATCTCGGATAAAATGAGATTGTGATATTTTCCCTTACCTTAGGTCTGATTTACTTCGTAAGTGTCCGAACCTCCTGTATAATGATTTAAATAATTTAATTGACTTATTCTAGAATCATACTCATTGTTATGATATCATATATGGTTCACTTATGACATTATATTACCCGTTATTTTGTAAATTCCATGTTAAAGAGCGTTTTGGGTAAAATTGTTTCATTTGTTGTCCGTGTTTTGACTTGTAATTATTCATATGATTAATTAGATCATGATTACTTAATTCCAAAATATAAAACATGATTTATATATATTATATATTCATAATATACATATATATAATAAATCAGTAAATGGAAAAAAAATACACCGTTCATGGAGATGGTAGGTCGTACGTACGCATGAACGCTGTTTTCGTTTCCTTATTGAGTTGAATGGAATTAAGTAGATGACATACATATATATACACATAAATTCAGTATCATTATTATGTCATATATTTCATGATTAATTATTATATATACTTTATAATCATTCATGAATGGTTAACGTGGAGAATGAATCTCATCGCGTCGTGGAGACGGTAGTCCGTACGTACGCACCAGCGATGATATCGTTCTCATGATCGTGGGATTGTATTGGAGTGTATTTATACTATTTCAGAATCAATATAACTTTAATATAATCATATATAGTTATTATTTACACCATTATACCCATCCAAGTAAGGTGGTGGTGGAAAATAGATTACACCACGCCATGGAGATGGTATTCCGTACGTACGCACGCGCGGTGATTTCGTTTTCCATAGGATGGATAGATGATGAAATAGGATTGTTTCATACTTATAATAACATATCAGTATATGAGTGATACTGAAGTTATTACTTCATAATTAAACAACTAAATAAGAAGAAGTGAAAGAGGAAATAAAGATAAAAGAATTGGTAACAGAAATTACCTCTTCTTTGAAGCGCCTTTTTGAGACCTCCTCTTAGGGTACTAAAATTGGTCTTTGAGGAAGACCAGAACCTCTAGGATGTTTCTAGGGAAGTGGAGAAGAGACTTTGGTAGAGGTTGGCCGAGCATGGAGGCTCAAAGTGGTGTGAGGAAGAGAGTGAAGTGGGTTCCCTTTTATAAGGGAGGAGAGGGGCATTTTGGAATAACCAAAAATATTATTTTATTATAAAGACAAATTCGGTTTTGAATAGCACCAAATTGATTTATTTCGAATATAAGGTGGTAATGGGTCAAAATACTCCCATCAAATAGAATTTAGCCATGTTTAGGTTCCTATTTTAACCTTATCATTTATATTTAACTTTAAGTTAGATAATTTTACTTTTACTGTGTCTTCTTGTTTTCTTATAATATAAGGTTAATAAACATACTATATCAAGCCAAAAGAACCCCAAGTTGTTTATTATTAATATATATAACCGTATATAAGTCATTTGGCCGAACCATATATTTTTAGGAATAAAATAACAATTAATAATATAATATTTGTTTTAAAAACTATTTTATGTCAATTTTGAAACTATTTAGTAATTGATTTTTTTGAAACTCATAACAGATTGATTAGTTCTAAAAAAGTTAATTAAATCAGTACTAACATGTCATATTAACATATAAAATTATTTTAATTCATAAAAAGTCTTAAATTACATTTATTTGGGTATTTATAACATCAATTATGTCAATATTTCATTAATAACACAATTACTGCATCATCTTTGTGTCATAATAAATGATAATTATTTAATCCCTAAAAATTATAAATAAATTCCTATGATGTAGATAATTGTATTATCTTTCTGAGGACTATTAATGTTCGAAGTTTCATGAATTTTATCACTAAATTAAAATTATTATACTTATAAGATTTAAGAAAGTGACATGTTGTCACATTCTTTGGTTTTAATAATAATTAAATTATTTTCATGGACAAAAGTCCATTAAATGAATCTAATCCGACCATTAAGTGATATGGGTCGACTTTTAGTCATCCAATAGGATTTTTACATTTGTTAGGGTAATTTTATAATAATATATTTACCCTTAATTACCCGATTTACCTTTAACTATGGTAAATAAAATTTACCGTAGTTACTATTCATAATTTCCAAAAATAAAAAGTAGCTTATTAACATAATTTGGATCCACATATTGCAAATATGGAATACATTTTTCCAAATTCAATACACAAAAGTTCCATAAATTAAATTAAAATTAATCCCGTTGTCGAAAGAAAACAGATTTTTCTTTAAAACATTGCAAAAGATTAAGTTGATTTATCCTACGAATTCAAGGTAGAATCAATGATAATGAAATACATTATATTAAATGGTAAAATTATATTATATTTATACTTTAAAACCATTCAATATTATAATTTAACCACATAAGATATTATGATGAAAAAAGTTGTTTTTAATTAAAATATAGCGTGTTTTTACTATTCACTAAAATATGAAAGTCATCTGAATAAAATGAAAAATTTATCCAAAGTAAATTTTTATTTCTTCATTCCAAAGAATAATTTAATTTTTTCAAATTGAACTTATAAACATTTCAAAAACTATATTTAAAGTGGGTGTGCCATCAAAAGGCGGAAAAAACTATATTTTTTGAAAAATACTTATTTTACCAGAAAAATTTATTTTGTTCTTATAACATGTTCTAGAAATTGTGTAAGATGAATAATAATGTTATAAAATTAAAATTTTAGTTAATACTATTCATAACGGCTAGTTCATAATAATATTATAATAATATATCATTGTTTAGTAACACCCGGTATTGCGTACAACACACGCTATCAAGGAAGGTCGCGATTGCGTGTAATGCAAGCCAAGCCAGGGTTGCGTGTTGTGAAACAATCCTTCGTTGTTTCGTATAACCGAATCCAACCATATTTCATTTATACATTTAATATATATATATATACTCAATTTTGCGTAGAATAACTATTATCAAAATTATGTGTAACACGGTCCAAGAATAGTGTTGCGTATACTGCAAGCTAATACGGTGTTGCGTATAGCGCAAGGTAATCTTGGTGTAGCATACAACACAAAACATTAATTAAATTAAAAGAATATTTTTCATAAAATCTCGAGGTGTTACATTCTACCCCCCTTAAAATTAATTTCTCCCTCGAAATTCGTCGTGGTTATAAATGTTTTACTATTCGAAAGTTTCATTAATAGAAACCCACATCGTAAAAAGGAATACCAAAACCAATCTTTAAAAACAAAAGTATAAAACGTAATGGTTACCCAAATAAACTAATCACTGGGTTTCCACATAGGTTAAAATATGGATATGGAAGAGAAATCTAACCATCATGTTCTGATGGAGAGTGGTAGAGAACATGGCTATGCAAAATCCAGCAATCACAAAGCCATAAATTTGTGATGATCTAGGGTACCATCTAATTCATCGGATATTAGGGCACTAGGACAACATTTTTTTGGTTTTCAAGATAATTTCCCTAAATTTGATGAATTAAAATAAATACTTACATGATTTTGGTACAATCTCACTGTTGTTTGTGAATTGAACAATTTCCACTTCATCCCTTAAAGAAATAAAGTTGAATTTTTTATTCGTGATGCGTTAGCAAATCATGTGATAGACTGATGGGTCATTCCATCTCTTTCAAACAAAAGTTTAGAAAAAATTATAAGTCTATCTTATGGTTAGATTAATCGTATATAGTTCCAAAAATGAACTTATACTTCATATATCATACCACTTATTAAAATAAAACTAGTTTCTACTAAACAGGGACTTCTTGTAGGCTAGTGGTAGGCAATAAAGGCCAGTCGCACTTTGGTTATGGGTTCGATTCCCACAGCCTTGTCCAACGCGATGGGTTGTCACCTGTCCTGCAGGTTGTCCTTTTTTCTAAAACTACATTACTATAACATACCATCAATAATATCGAAAAAACTTCTATCCTTAACAATACTAACTTTTGTCCAACATAATCCATTCCAATCTTTAGGCTTATCTATAATACTACAGTCCACTCTCATAATATAGTGAAAAAAATTACCAGAGATTTCATATAACAAGCATGTTAATACCATCGTTGATCCCCATATATCATAAGATATGTCTTTTGGTCACATTCCAAATATTCTAAGGCCTTAATCATGTATTCTCTTGAAAAATGAATACCCATTGAATCTTAGTAAAAACATGAGTGCTGTCAAAAGTTAACTCATTTCACATACCAAAAACCCAAAATTCTATATACTCAAACTATGATATAACTATTTCCTTATATCCGTCATGAGCTCTTGAATACGGTCAAACATTTCATTTTCTCGTTTCCTTTCATTATGCGCATATCATCTTTTTTTTCAAAAATATCTCAATGACATTCCATGGTTACCGGTACCATTGAAAACCACAATATACCAATACATAAATATTCCAATATTCCACGATACTATATACAACATTATTTTGGAATCCCATTACATAAACACTTAATAATTCCACCACATTGTTGTCATATTCACCATCGCCAATAGTGATCGCATGTGACTTCCCTTTGTCCTTTGCCTTTAGTGGTTTCTCATGTTGATCATCACTAACCCTTGGATTAGGGCATTTATTAGCATAATGCCCCATTTCCTTGCACTTGAAGCATTGAAGTGTTGGTGGTGCGTTCTCTGCAGTCTTTTCTTTATTACCATCATTAGAAACCCTTTTTCGATTACTTCGACACTCAACTGCTCGATGACCTTCTTTTCCACACTTAAAACATTTTCTAGTCCCTTTAAGACAATCTCCACCATGCTTCTTTCCACACTTTGAGCATAAGGAAACATCCATCTTCTTTTCACCATTATTCTGAGATTTCTCCTTGAACTCCATCTTTCATTTCTTGTCAAAACTATGAGATGGATAAGTAACACCAACTTCCATTTCTACCTTGATAGCACAATGCACAATTTCTTCATAGCTACTGAAGTCTCTTATATCTAATGCCCTTCGAAGATTTGGTTTTAAGACACTAAAGAATCTATCAACTTTACTTTCAGGTTGGATGATAAATCCAGATTCATACCTGTCAATCCTTGTAAAATTCGCTTCGTATATACCAACAGATTCATCATCCTTTTGCTTTAGTTCAAGAAACTCCTTCTCCATCTTTGTTCGAAGAATACGAGGGAAGTACTTATTGAAAATTATGTTCTTGAACTCGTCCCATTCCATGGAATCAATGTCATATCTTGTACTCTTGATAAGATTCCACCATTGATCAGCTTCACCTTCCAAACGATATACTGCTAAGATGACTTTATCATGTTCAGAACATTGAAGAACTGAAAATATCCTTTCAGTAGTACTGATCCATTGTTCAGCAACAAGTGGATCAAAAGACCCACTGAAAGAAGGTGGACGTTGCCTCATGAAGGACTCAATAGAATATTGTTCCCTTCTCCGCTCATTTGGAAGTCCAGAATGATTCATAGCTTGTGTAAGTATAGAAATAATATTTTTCACTCCATCTCCCATAACATTTTTTTGTTCAGGAGGACAATCATTGCATTGTCCATTACATTGATCAACATGATTCCTTCGGGTTCCAGCCATCGTCTAAAACACAAAAAGAATAGCGTGAGAGGTAAAAATCACGCTAGGGAAAACAATATAATAAAGCGGTATTACCTTCAATATCTAACATCTTAGGATAAATTCTAAGATCGTTACCGTAGTTCTAGGACTATATCCTATATGTATACTTATCATTAGGGACATCCGTAGACATACCTTAGAAATATCTCTAGGGATCTCACTAATGTTTTCGCATACTAGTTTCCAAAGGATGTCTAAACCTTTCCTCTGATACCAACTGTAGAGACCCGAAGCTTGACGTACATGGATAATACATCACTTTTTTGGAATACTTAATACATAACAAAAACAGACACAAGAATCTTAATAGTTTAGTGTCTTTGGAAATTCGGAATATAATATTCTAATCGTGGTGAAAGATCTTTAACATATCCCATAAGATCTTCCCTTTTTTACCTAAAACCTTTCTTTATATCCTAGGGAAAAAATAACATAAAAGGGTGAGCTCAAATTCTCTGTAAGGGTAAACAAAAGAAATATCAATCACATCATATTCATAAGAACATAACATTTTGGAAATCTTAACCTGCAAAAGAGAGCATAATTTCATAACATGGGATAAATCATAGTAGTGAAATGAAATCCCAATAATCATAACTTACAATATGAAACTTTGTGGCATACACACATAATCATAGAGAATCATTTCTTGTTAGTCAAGACTCATTGCCAAGACTATCTTAGTGGACAAAGTCCATTTCTGAACCAAGTTCACTCCTCGTTTCAGTCCTGTTTCACTGAACCGGTTTAACCTGTCGTTCCAGCCATGTCTATCTCATGAGATATAAAATCTTTACCCAATTTATTGGAGGGAGATATAGTTCCCACCCATCTCATAATGATACCATTCTTATGTGTGCCACAAAATCATAAATCATACATCATTGCATAACCAATGTAATAAAAATGGGATTCTTAAACAACATGACATCATAAAATAATTCATATAAGATAAAGGAATTCATAAAAATAATTTCATCACAACATAATAAAATCAATTTAATAATAGGGATAGAAACAGAACCCTATATTATCTTAGACGGAAAATAATTTTGATAAAACACTTGAACTCCATTCTTGAGGAAAATATCCTTTCTACTTCAAAAACATTTTCCTTTCTTAACATGTCATACAATTTTAAACTAAAAGAAGTTGATTAAAAATAAACTTGAAAACTTGTAATGGAATATTCTTGGAAATAATGTTTTAAAAATCTATTCATTCCGTATAAGTTAAAAAAACATTCTTCTCGTACTTTTGTCTGAAAAGTCAAAAAATACCTCGTACGAAAAAAAACGGCAAAAGATTCCATTCATATCTTTTACTAAAAACTCTCCAAAGGGTAAAATTTGATATAAAATATTGTAGAAGGATATAAATATTAAATATTGAGTAAAAATGGATGTGGATGATAAAATACACCCCAGTAAATACCAAAGTATAAACAATCTCGGATAAAATGAGATTGTGATATTTTCCCTTACCTTAGGTTTGATTTGCTTCGTAAGTGTCCGAACCTCCTATATAATGATTTAAATAATGTCATTGACTTATTCCAGAATCATACGCATTGTTATGATATCATATATGGTTCACTTATGAATTTATATTACCCGTTCTTTTGTAAATTCCATGTTAAAGAGCGTTTTCGGTAAAATTGTTTCATTTGTCGTCCGTGTTTTGACTTGTAATTATTCATATGATTACTTAGATCATGATTACTTAATTCCAGAATATAAAACATGATTTGTATATAATATATATTTAGAATATAAATATATATAATAAATCAGTAAATGGAAAGAAATACACCGTTCATGGAGACGGTAGGTCGTACGTACGCATGAACGTTGTTTTCGTTTCCTTATTGAGTTGAATGGAATTAAGTAGATGACATACATATATATACACATAAATACAGTATCATTATTATGTCATATATTTCATGATTACTTATTATATATACTTTATAATCATTCATGAATGGTTAACGTGGAGAATGAATCTCATCGCGTCGTGGAGACGGTAGTCCGTACGTACGCATGAGCGATGATATCGTTCTCATGTTCGTGGGACTGTATTGGAGTGTATGTATACTATTTCAGAATCAATATCACTTTAATATAATCACATATAGTTATTATTTAAACCATTATACCCATCCAAGTAAGGTGGTGGTGGAAAGTAGATCACACCACGGCGTGGAGACGGTATTCCGTACGTACGCACGCGCAGTGATTTCATTTTCTATAGGATGGATAGATGGTTAAATAGGGTTGTTTCATACTTATAATAACATATCAGTATATGAGTGATACTGATGTAATTACTTAATAATGAAACAACTAAAGAAGAAGAAGTGGAAGAGGAAATAAAGATAAAAGAATCGGTAACGGAAATTACCTCTTCTTTGAAGCGCCTCTTTGAGACCTCCTCTTAGGGAACTAAAATTGGTCTTTGAGGAAGAACAGAACCTCTAGGATGTTTCTAGGGAAGTGGAGAAGAGAATTTTTCAGAGGTTGGCCGAGCTTGAAGGCTCAAGGTGGTGTGAGGAAGAGAGGGAAGGGGGTTCCCTTTTATAAGGGAGGAGAGGGGCATCTTTGGAATAACAAAAACTATTATTTTATTATAAAGCCAAATTCGGTTTCAAATAGCTCAAAACTGATTTATTTCGAAGATAAGGAGGGTATGGGTCTAAATCCTCTAATCCAATAGAATTTATCCAAGTTTAGGTTCCTATTTTAACCTTATCATTTATATTTAACTTTAAGTTAGATAATTTTACTTTTACCGTGTCTTCTTGTTTTCTTACAATATAAGGTTAATAAACTTACTATATAAAGCCAAACGAACCCCAAGTTGTTTTTTATTAATATATATAACCTTATATAAGTCATTTGGCCGAACCTTAGATTTTTAGTAATAAAAAAACAATTAATAATATAATATTTGTTTTAAAAACTATTTTATGTCAATTTTGGCACTATTTAGTAATTGATTTTTGTGAAACTTATAACAGATTTATTAGTTATAAAAAAGTTAATTAAATCAATACTAACATGTCATATTAACATATAAAATTATTGTAATTCATAAAAAGTCTTAAATTACATTTATTTGGGTATTTATAACATAAATTGTGTCAATATTTCATTAATAAGACAATTACTGCATCATCTTTGTGTCATAATAAATGATAATTATTTAATCCCTAAAAATTCTAAATAAATTCCTATGATGTATATAATTGTATTATCTTTATGGAGACTATTTATTTTCTATGTTTCAGGAAGTTTATCACTAAATTAAAATTATTATACTTATAATATTTAAGAAAGTGACATGTTGTCGCATTCTTTGGTTTTAATAAAAATTAAATTATTTTCATGGACAAAAGTCCATTAAATGAATCTAATCAGACCCTTAGGTGATATAGTTCGACTTTTAGTCATCAAATAGGATTTTTACATATGTTAGGGTAATTTTATAATATTATATTTACCCTTAATTACTCGATTTACCTTTAACTATGGTAAATAAAATTTAACGTAGTTACTATTCATAATTCCCAAAAATAAAAAAGTAGCTTATTAACATAATTTGGATCCACAGATTTCAAATATGGAATCCATTTTTTCAAATTCAATACACAAAAGTTGTATAAATTAAATTAAAATTAATCCCGTTGTCGAAAGAAATTGGGTTTTTCTTTAAAACATTGCAAAAGATTGAATTGATTTATCCTACGAATTCAAGGTAGAATCAATGATAACGACATACATTATATTAAATGGTAATAATATATTCTATTTATACATTAAAACCATTCAATATTATAATTTAACCACATAAGATATTACGATGAAAAAAGTTGTTTTTAATTAAAATATAGTGTGTTTTTACTATTCATTAAAATATGAAAGTCATCAGAATAAAATGAAAAATTTATCCAAAGTAAATTTTTATTTCTTGATTCCAAATAATAATTTAATTTTTCAAATGGAATTTATAAAAATTTCAAAAACTAGATTTAAAGTGGGTGCGCCATCAAAAGGCGGCAATACTGTATTTTCTGAAAAATACTTATTTTCCCCAAAAAAATTATTTTGTTCTTATAACATGTTCTAGAAACTGTGTAAGATGAATAATAATGTTATAAAATTAAAAATTTAGTTAATACTATTCATAACTACTAGTTCATAATAATATTATAATAATATATCATTTTTTAGTAACACCCGGTATTGCGTACAACACACACTATCAAGGAAGGTCGCGATTGCGTGTAATGCAAGCCAAATCAGGGTTGCGTGTTGTTCAAGAATACTTCGTTGTTTCGTATAACCAAATCCAACCATATTTCATTTATACATTGAATATATATATATATATACTCAATGTTGCGTAGAATAACTATTATCAAAATTGTGTGTAACACGATCCAAGAATAGTGTTGCGTATATTGCAAGCTAATACAGTGTTGCGTATAGTGCAAGGTAATATTGGTGTAGCATACAACACAAGACATTAATGAAATTAAAAGAATATTTTTCATAAAATCTCGGGGTGTTACATAGTGCCTCTGTGTGACATGGCAGACCCTTGGTACTCGATAAGAGGAGTACCTCAACAATCCAAGATTAGTGGGAAGTGCCTCTGTGTGATGTGGAAGACCCACTATACTCAATAGAGGATAGGTTCTCTAGCAGCCGAGGTGTTCAGCATTGTGATTGGATATGTTACTTGTTATTACCCCTAGAATAAATTCTGGTGTGAGATGAGTCAGTATCTCTATGTTTTCCTCATGTTGGAGATGGATTACTTGATAACTTAGGTATATGTATGGGAATATACCTAAGTAGGGTTATCTGTTGATTTCATACTTTGTGATTTATCCTTGGTGGATTTGTGAGACCTTGAGGGTCTCAAGGTCCCTACTGAGTATCGTTATACTCACCCCTACACGGGCTATGCTCGCACCTTGTTGTGTTGGATGCAGAGGATGGGCACCGCTGACTGAGGCTGAGAGTACCAGGACTCGATGGTACCTAGAGGTGGACCATATGGCGTGTTGGTACAAAAAGGAGACAGGTGGGCGTGGAGTGCTGAGGAGTTGATCTGTACCTACCCTTCAGGTAAGAACCTCGGAGTACGGTCCAGTAGCTGTCTTTTCTCTTTCTCCAGTTGTTTTGTATTTCAGTTGTACTTGTAACTTTACTGTTGGGCTTGTATTCCAACCCCTTTACTTTCATCACTCTTTTCGATATATAGTTTTCATTTGTTTGTATCTTATTGTGTGCTTGGTTACGTGAGGTTACTATTTATAAAGGCAATGACTTCCTAGTTTTTGGGAAAACTCCTTTCAGTGCTAGTCGTCAGCCCCTGGCCTATGGAAGGCGGGCCTGGGGTAGTCACGGCACAGGCCCCAGGGGACGGTTTATGACAAATTGGTATCAGATGGTTCGATTCTACCAAAGAACTAGGAATCTGATCTTTTCTATGAAGCAATACTGTTAAGGGTAATGAGTGTGGTTTTCAATTCAGGGTGTCCACTGTTGGTGTAGTAGTCGATGTATCCATACACCAGGACCATGACTTCTGATTTCCGACTCAGTGCACAAAAAAACGAATTGCGTGTGTGTTTTCAATAGTTTCCTTTGTGAACCCTTAAGTCAGATCACCAGGTGTAACTTTTTGACTGTGGTGCACCTGTTTCTATTCAGGATTCCTCCAAGAAGATATCCATCTAGTGTTCCGAGAGTCTTACGCACTGATAGCTCACCGAGCGACGAGGCCTCAGTGCATGGCCCTTTTCCAGTAAAGGCACCAGTGGAGGCACTAATGGTACCATTACCCGTTGGGCCACCGATGCCACCAGCCCCAGCAGTAGAGAGTGCATGTCGATTGAGCGCGTTGCATGATTTCTAGTTCCAGAGGACACCCAAGTTCAGGGGAGATACGAACCCACAGGCGGCTGAGGATTGGCTGGAGGCTATGGTGAGAGTCTTTCGACTCGTAGGGACACTAGCCGATCTCATGGTTATCATTGCTGCCATCCTTCTACAGGCAGCAGCAGGCAGATGGTGGAGCTTCATGCTCCAGGTTCACGATGAGGTGACGCTTCTCTGGGCAGACTTCGAGACCCTGTTTCAGGCACAGTTTTTACCAGCGACTCTTCGCGTAGTACGCATACAAGATCTTCTTCATCTGCAGTAGGGTTTCATGATTATATATCATTACTCAGCGAGGTTCAATAACCTCTCATGATACTCCATGGATATGGTACATTACCCATTCTCGAGGGACCAGACCTTTGATAAGGGGCTCAGGTTGGAGATCATGGCTTCTATTATCTCACGCAGCATCCCGACGCAGGCAGGGGCGTTAGAGAGAGCCCTCTTAGTGGAGAGTTTCCTTGTTGAGAAGTCACCAGTAGCGAGACCCACCACCAGTCATCATGTAGCATAGTATTCTGTATCAAGTAGTATATAGATTCCACAAAGGTCCATGAGGACGAGACCTAAAGGTGGAAGACTGAATGACTCAGGATTATATGTGTGGGCCACCCGAGGAGGAACCATTGAGGCAAGGATCATGTAGTGTTACTCATGCGGTGGGCAAGGTCACATGGCTCGTGACTGTCCAACCTATCATATGGATGATTAGTAGATAGTCGAGGGACTGCCCTGGCAAAGGCAGCGGTTCGATCGAGGTGTTCTGCAGGGAGCAGGAAGGCGTGGAAGAGGAGTTCATCGTGCATCTGGCAGTGGGAGACGATTCAAGATGTTACCGCCACCACCACCAGGAGGTCCACCCTACCCGCAGGGATCCGGTGTACAAGGGAGAGCTCAGATACAGGTAGCTAAGACCTATGATCATGGAACTTTAGAGATGATATGAGGTATGATCTCTGTCTGCTCCACCTTAGCTGCAATGCTTATAGACACAGGTTCTAGTCATTCTTTTATTGCCACTGCCCTCGTTCGGAGCTTGGATATTCCGACGGAGTCATTGGCTCAATCCTTACGGATAGAGACTCCTACGAGAGTAGATTCTATGATTATGCACTGGTGATGGCAGTGTGAGCTTACTCTAGGAGGCAAGAGATCCGACTGGGATCTCTTAGTAGCAGCTTCGAGGCCTTACGATGGAATCTTGGGTATGGACTGGTTAACTATAGTCTATGCTCAAATTGACTATATAGGTGAAAAGTGCAGTGTGTCCACATGGATGGGACCAGTTTTACCTTCACCAGTGCGAAGGGAGCCTTTGCAGCACAGGATGGAATTACCTGGAGAAAGGTGTAGCCAATCACTCATCAGTTGGCTATCCTTACCCTCGGAGTGGTTGATGTTGAGAGTCCGAGTTATCCTGTAGTGGTGGACCAGTACATAGATGACTTCCCTAATGATGTTCTGGGTCTACCTCCCCATAGAGAGGTGGGATTTTACATTGACATGTACCTCAGGATGACACTGATATCTACACCAGCATATCGGATGGCTTTCGCAGAGCTTCGTGAGCTGCGGGTACACTTGGAGGACTTATAGGGGAAAAGGGTTCATTCGCCCTTGTGTTTCTCCATGGGCAGCCCCGATTTTTTGTCCAAGAAGGCGGGAGGGAGCTTGAGGCGTTGTGTTGACTATTGATGACTGAACTAGGTGACTTTGAAGAACAAGTACCCACTCTCGAGGATTGATGACCTATTTGATCAGCTGAAAGGAGCACGGTGGTTCTCAAAGATAGACCTCGGATCAAGTTATCACCAGCTCAGAGTACGAGACGAGGATGTGCAGAAGACGGCCTTTAGGCATCGATACGACCATTATGAGTTATTGGTTATTTCATTCAGTGTAACCATTTCTCCAGTAGTGTTCATGGGACTCATGAACAAGATATTTCATCCATACCTTGATCGCTTTGTAGTAGTCTTCATCGACGACATTCTGATCTACTCAACTACTGAGGAGGAGCATGCCTATCATTTACATGTAGTACTGGACACACTCTGAGAGAACCATATTTATGGTAAGCTCTTGAAGTGAAAGTTCTGGATCCGAGAGGTTCACTTTTTGGGACATTTCATCTCAGAGGATGGAGTTGCAATAGATCTTGAGAATATTGAGGCGGTACTTGCTTCGGAGCCACCCAGGAGAGTGGCAGAGGTACGGAGTTTCTTGGGTTTCACTAGATATTACTAGAGGTTTGTTCCAGACTTCTCCAAAGTTGGAGCACCACTATCAGCATTGATAAAGAACGGGAAACCCTTCATTTGGTCAGAGAAAAACTAGTAGAGTTTTTAGGAACTGAGGTGGAGGCTAACTAGTACTGCAATCTTGTGGCTTCCAGAGAAGGGCATAGGGTACGTTGTTTACTACGACACATAAGGGACCGGACTCAGATGTGTCCTTATGCAGTAGTGAACAGTGATCACATATGGTTCTCAACATCTGAGACAACATGACAAGAACTATTCTACCCATGACCTGAAGTTAGAAATAATGGTCTTCACCTTGAAGATGTGGAAACACTATCTGATGGGTCATCACTTTATAGTGTACTCTGATCACAAGAGTCTCAGGTATATCTTCTCACAGAAGGACCAGAAGCTGAGACTGCGATGTTGGCTTGAGTTCCTACAAGACAATGACTTCGAGATAGTCTATACTCCTGGGAAGGGGAACATTGTTACAGCTGCTAGGTGAGGCGAAGGAGCAGCTGGCTGCTTTACAGATATCCTTTGTGGATATAGATGGAACCGTTTTTCTTCTGTCTCTTATAGTCACTCCCACACTCCATTAGTGAGTCAGGGAGGCGCAACATGGGGACACTGACTGTGAGACACGACATGCTTAGATATCCACAAGACAGGCACCTGATGGATTTTTTGAAGGTGGGGACATGTCATCCTCTTCAGAGGATGTACCCTAGTACCAGTGTCACTTCAAGAGTAAGTGTTGAGAGAGTTCCACACATCCCCTCTAGCAGTACATCTAGGAGTTTCAAAGATGTACTATGATCTTTGATGACATAACCCATGGCTGGAAATGAATAAAACATTATTAGAGTTTGTTTCTCGGTGCCTCAATTGTCAGCAAGTGAAGGCGGAGCATCAGGTACCACCAGGCTTGGTTCAGCCTTTGGAGGTCCCAGAGTGGAAGTGGGATGGGATATCCATGGACATAATGACAGGACTTACACGTACATCCAGGGGTCATGACTCGATTTGGGTGATCGTCGACCGACTCACCAAGTCGTCACACTTCCTACCAATCAGAGAGAAGGGTTCAGTAGAGAGCTGGGGATGCCTCTATGTGCATAATATTATATGGCTACATGGAGTACCCTCGACGATTGTCTCTGATCATGATGTGTGTTTTACTTCCTGGCTATGGAAGGGGTTGCAGGAGGCTTTCGGGACACAACTTCATTTGAGCACCCCCTTCCATCCTCAGACGGATGGCCAGACTGAGCGGACCATTCATACCCTTTAGGACATGTTGCATGCTTGTGTCCTTGACTTCAGTCACAACTGAGAGGATCACTTTCCTTTGGTAGAGTTTTCATAAAACAATAGCTATCACTCCACCATTGGGATGGCACCTTTCGAGGTGTTTTACATGCAACCTTGCAGAACACCTCTGTGCTGGACTGACCCAAGGGAGTTAGCACTAGTGGGACCAGAGATGGTAAGGGCTACCACATAGAAGGTTCAAATCATCCAGGAGCGGATGAAGCCTGCACAGAGTAGGCATAAGTCGAATGCCGACAGGAAATGGAGACCTCTGGAGTTTGAGGATGGTGACCACGTCTTTCTACGGGTCTCACCCTGACAAGTTCTACGGATATTTGGATGAGGCAGCAAGTTATCTATGAGGTTCATCGGATCTTTACAGGTCCTCGGTAGAGTTGGCAAGTTGGCATACTGCTTAGCTCTTCCACCTTAGTTGCACCGGGTGCATGACGTCTTCCACATATCTCAGTTGAGAAGATACGTGCATGAACCTTCTCACATCATCGACCATGGAAAGCTGGACAACGATGAGGGGGCGACTTTTACAGAGGTTCCAGTAGAGATTGATGATCGACAGGAGCAGGTCCTTCGTGGATGATCGATACCTCTAGTGCACGTTCTCTGGAAACACGGGAACCTCCAGAAGAGCACATGGGAGCAGGAGGCTCAGATGTGTGCTTAGTACCCCCACTTGTTTACGTAGTTATGAGTTGTGGCTTATGGGGACGTAAACCCTGAGGTGGAGAGAATGTAAAACCCAGAATTTCCATGTAATTTATTTTAAATAAATGGGATTTTTATGAGTCCCCAAAAATTGACGGCGCTTGATTTCAAGGCCTAGAATTCCTAAAATGAATTTATGAACTTTGTTTGGGTACGTTCAGTAAACATATGAGTGAGTTTTTATAACGTTTTAACAGGTGCTCAGAATTTAAATCTGATGACACCGTTGAACTCATTGTGTCGTTATTCACTTAAGGAGACTTCCACCTCGATGGTAGTTGGTCGAGGGTGAAAGATAATTTTTGGGTTTTTCGTGGAAATAATAAAATAAAATAATCACACTTTTTTTTATTTTGTTGTAACCATCCACTTGTGGATATTTTGGAGGTGGGGACCATATGAGTTTTATTCTCCAAATTGTATACTGGGTGGTGGGGACTACCCGCACTAGTAAAACCTCCCATGAGGGGTTATGGTGGTAGGGACCACCTGGGGCTTGAAACCTCTTGAACCCCCTATTAAATGGGGGAGAAACCACTTGTGCTCCCCACTTATTTATCCAAACCCTCCCCATATTTTATTATTACACCCATCAATTAATTAATTGAACCATTTTGAAATTGTGCCAACATAATTTAATCAGAAAACTTAAATTAAGAAGTTGGTTATATTTTCATTTTTTTGGAATTGGGGAAAAGGGTTGGAAAAGGGGAGAGCTTTGAAGAATTGGCGGAAATCTCTCCAACGAAGAACGATGGCGCATGACTTCAACTTTCTTCCACGTGACATCCTACAATGTGGGACGTCTTCAATTGATGATTGACTTTCCCTCCACAAAGACGTCGTCTCCTCCCTCACAATTTATGTCAATGAACAATACAAGGTAGGGGTTTACTATAATATGATTATCACATTCCATGTTCTCCCCTTATAATTATTTTTCGAGATTGGGAATACCGATTGACGATTATTGTAAGGAGGGCGTTTGATTTTTTTTTTCTTTACTTGTTCTTGATACTCTTGTTTTTGTTGAGCTACTTGCTACCGCTCTAATGTGGAGAGTGTGGGAAAAACTAACATGGCCCACCCTCTTTGTAATTTTTGTGTTGAATTGTGGTATTCTTCTAGATGGTGGAGGATGAAGAACAACCATGAAGGGGCACGATAATGGCGAATGGCACCCCCACTGGTCGTGATGAAGGCGACGGCGCAACGACGCCACTACATGGCCCCTACCGTGGCCTCACCGCGCCACCCCCGCTGAGCTGCCGCTGCAGCCTCGCCACGCCGCCCCGGCCGAGCCGCATCGTGGTCTCACTGCGCCGCCCTGGTCGAACAACCGTCGCGGCCTCACCGCGCCACCCAGGCCAAACCTGCCACTGCCGCCATGTTGAGCCGAGCCACCACTGCAATGTCGAGGTGAGCTGTCGCCGCTATCTGGGCCGAGCATCCGGCCGAGCCGCTACTGCTGGGCTGAGCCTCCGTCCTAGATGCTGCCACCATCTGGGTTGAGTCGTCGCTGCCCTTCCGGTCGAACTGCCCTGGATGGCTGCCCCGTGGTCTCGCGCCCTCTGTGGCCCTCTGTGGCCCCTCCTGGCCTGTCGGGCCGAACCTAGCGGGTCGGGCCAAACCCAACAGGCCGGGCCACCCAGCGGCCAGGCCGAACCCAGCGGGTCAACCGGGTTGACCCGAACTGGCTCCACCCAGTTTGGGTCAGGCTGGGTCGCTCTGACCGGGTCGGACTGGACCTGAGCCCACTACGACCCATATATGTTTTTTTGGCCATAACTTCTGCACCGAACGTCTGTTTGATGAACCGTCAGCGGCGCTGGAAATCTTGGAGCGAGAAGGTCCCTTTGAGTATACCCCACTAGAGTTTTGGATTAATATGGGGAACGAACAGTTTGGGTCAAGCATGAATCCAACCGGGCCCCCAGGACTGAAAGGCTAATAACTCACAGACCAGGCGTCTGATTGACGTGGCATCTATTGCGTTGTGACCCCTATGATATAGTGGAACTTTGAGATACTTCCTTTTGGGACTTCTTGGAAGTTGGAGTATAGACCAGGATCTCATGGAGAAGATCCTCATGGAGATGAGTGAGCATAGTACGGGAACCTAGTAGCTGGAGGATACTTAACGACTGCTGACCTTTTGGACTCGAAGTGACTTGACGGGCCCAGTGGAGAGCGCCTTTGTGTGATGCGGCAGAACCATGGTGGGGATCACCTATGTGTGACACAATAGAACCATGGTACTCGAAAAGAGGGGTACCTTAGTAGGCCACGGTGGGGAGCACCTCTGTGTGACGCGGTAGACCCACAGTACTCGACAAGAGGAGTATCTTAGCAAGTCACGTGGTGGAGCACCTCTGTGTGACGCAGCAGACCCACGGTGGGGAGCACCTCTGTGTGATGTGGAAGACCCACAGTAAACTAAATTAAGAGTACCTCAGTAGTACAAGATTAGTGGGAAGTGCCCACTACTGGAAAAATACCCTATACCAATGGTTTGGAACCGTTGGTATAGTCCTCCAAACCGTTGGTATAGCCTATACCAATGGTTTGGAGAACCATTTCCAAGTAAGTCGTGGGGATATTTTTATACCAACAGTTTTTGGAAAAAATTTGGTATAGACCTATACCAAAGGTTTTGAAAACCGTTGGTATAGTTAATAAGAAAATCTATACCAACAGTTCCATAAAACTATTTGTATATGTAATTCAAAAAATAAACATTTGTTTGGTTTTGAACCCAACACCTCCCGTTCGTGATTGAACGACCTAACCACTAACCTAACTTACTTTTTTGAACATAATTTCATAAATATATATATATATATATATATTATCATAAGTATTTTAAATTTTGATTTATTTAATTTCCTCTGTAAGAAGATTTCATTAAAAATACATGTACCTATACCAACAGTTTTGAGAATGGTAAATATAGTTTCTTTGATTTTGGGACCTATACCAATGGTTTTGGATAAACTGTTGGTATAGGGGGGCCTATACTAATGGTTTTTCCAAACCATTGGCATAGGGTAAACTGTTGGTATAGTTCCATTATAGACAACTTATCCCAACTGTTTGGCCAAACCATTGGTATAGGTCCCCCCTATACCAACAGTTTGTCCAAAACCGTTGGTATAGGTCCATATAAGTTACCTATAACAACAGTTTTAGCCAAACCGCTTGTATAGGTCCAAATTAGTGAACTTTAACAAAGATTTGACAAAAACTATTGGTATAGATCATATTTCTAGTAGTGGCCTCTGTGTGATGTTGCAGTCTCGCTATACTCGATAGAGTAGGGGTTCTTTAATAGTCGAGGTGTTCGGAGATGTGACTGGAGATGTTACATGTTACTACCCATAGAATAAATCCTGGTGTGAGGTGAGTCAGTATCTCTGTGTTTTCTTCATGTTTGAGATGGATTACTTGATAACTTAGGTATATGTATGGGAATATACCTAAGTAGGGTTATCTGTTGATTTCATACTTTGTGGTTTATCCTTGGTGGATTTGTGAAACATTGAGGGTCTTGGGGTCCCTACTGAGTATCATTATACTCACCCATGTATGGGCTATGCCCACACCTTTTTGTGTTGGATGTAGACGATGGACAGCACTGATTGAGGCTAAGAGTACCAGGTCTGGATGGTACTTGGAGGTGGACCATAAGGCGTATTGGTACGCAGAGGAGACGGGTGTACATGGAGTGCTGAGGAGGTGATATGTACCTACCCTTCAGGTAGGAACCTCAGAGGAAGATCCAGTAGCTATCTTTTCTCTTTCTTCAGTTGTTTTGTATTTCAGTTTTACTTGTACCTTTACTATTGGTCTTGTATTCTGGCCCCATTACTTTCATAACTCTTTTGGTTATACAGTTTTCTTGTGTTCGTATCTTACTGTGTGCTTGGTTACGTGAGGATATAGGTTATAAAGGAAATGACTTCACATTTTTAGGGAAAACGCCTTTTGGTGCTAGTCGCCAGGCCCTGGCCTATAGAAGGTAGGCCTGGGGTAGTCACGGCACAGGCCCCGAGGTACGGGTCATGATAGATATGGGAAGAAGTGTTAGAGACTCAATAAACCATAATAAAATAGATAGAAAAATAATAATAAAACATAGGTACTAGTTCTTGAGTGTTTGATAAGCTTTATTGTCTCATCAAGGTAGTTTAAGAATTCATGGAATTTCTTGTTCAACCCTTAAGAGATCTTCCATTAATAGTGATAAATGTGTATCATAGGTGGAATGAACATAATTTTACAGTATCAACACAAATACACTCTTCGCATTATATCACCCATAAATTATGAAATCTCTTATAATAGAATTATCGTATGACTATTCAGACACTTTCCTACAATATCATTTCTTAGACTCCATCTTTTAAATAAACACAACACAATTGAGAGATTTTAGAGAATTTTAAATTCAAAAATTATAAAACTGTATTTTCAGGGAGAAAGAGATAGAATAATATTATTGTTTCATAATAATCACTCAAATCATGTCCATTATTGAAAACAATGAAGAATATTTCAAACCAACTTGAAATAATTCAATTAAATGATTAGAATTGTTCCATAATAATATGGAAATCAAAGATCCCATAAAAATATCTAGTTTAAATTTGAAATGTGAAATTCAATGAAATTCAATTTAAAAGAAGCAATAAATAAGAAGATAAATTAAAAACTTAATAAAACTATATTAAAAATAATAAAACAATTTTTAATGAGTTTAATATCAAAAATTATTAATTAAAAAATATATAATTAAAGAAAAAACCTAAAATAAAAAAATGAGTTCCAATCAGTAACTTCCATTCATGAAAATAGAACACCCTTTGATCTTCAGAAAAAACATATTTAAAATAATGAAAAAAAACTAAGAATAGGTTCAACATTATAAATATTAATTTATAAATTAGTTGTAATAATTAAAATATTTTAAATGAACATGTAATAAATTTAAATATGAAATAATATGTAAAATAAAGAAAATTTCCAGAATTTAGAACAACCTGTAAAATATCACTAAACTATATAAAAAATTAACATAGGTTTTTTCACATAGGAATTTTTCTCAATGAAGCTAAAACTCACCATGTAACTAAGATTCATGTAGGATAATTGATGTAGGAAATTCACCTATGTGAATTTATGTATCCAAATCTTCGTAATAGATTCACATATTTGATTGACATAACTAAATTTCTAAAATCTTAAAATATATTGAATGATCAAATTTTAGAACTAATACATACATTGTAAATGATAGAACGAAATTATTTCCATTGGATTTATATTTATACAATTTCCATAGGTTTCTAAAAAAGATAGCATATTTTTTTTATGATAGAGATCGATTCAGAATTTAATGTCATCTAATAAAATATAGATAAACTTATTAGATTTACCAAAAAAGAATAACTCAATTTGGATCACTATATCATAAGATATGGAAAAAATAGAAAAAGGTAACCAAATTGGGAAAATCAGCAATGTGGTTAACAAATCAGCTATGTGAATTTCAATTCAACTACATGGGAACGGTAAATTAGCTATGTGGTAAATAGTTATTGTTAGTTATAAAAGTTATTTTAAGGTCGCAAATGACTTATTTATCCTAGTAACTCTTCAATAGAATTTTATAAGATGTTATGAATAATAAAATCATGAAATCAAAAGAAATTAATATAATAGTATAAATATATAACCAACGATTAACATACTAAAGATAAAACTTAATAAAGATATGAGAAATTTTAATTACCTAAAATAATATATAAGGATATAATTATAACTAAAAATTATTGTTTTAATGTAAATACTTATAAACACAAACTACTGTGATTAATTTTGTAATATTCAAAAAATAAAATATATTAATAATCCAAAAATAACCAAACAACTTCTAAGATCTAAGAGAGACTAACGATAGATTGGTTATACTACATGAATTCTATATCATAGGCCTCAAAAGTTTCTAACTTGGGCATAACCCTTAATTGGTAAGGGATCAATTAGATTCTGGGACTCAATACATCATCTGGTAAAGAATTTTACTTCAAAATAATCGTTCATGCATTAAACTTCTTATATAGAATTTTCTTCGATTAGTGGTTGATGTACTTTTGGAACTCATGAAGTGACATCTTTTCTATGGTTAAATCATGATATATTGTCTAGGATGGATCTCTCAATAAAGTATTTTGAAACTTTTGAACGGTGGAATGACCATATTAGGTACATGTTGAAGTGCGTGAGATTTATGAGGTGTTTTTAGGGAATGTTATGTTGAGTAGTTGTTTAAGTTTGGTGATTTTGGAAGAATATTGATGAATTGTACCTAGGATATGGTTTATCTTTCTTGTATTTCCACCAATTATAGAGTCACCCAAGTGAGCCTCAGTAGAATGTGAATCTTGGAAGAATTTCACCGTAGCTATGGGAGTGGGTTATATTTTCACCTGAAGACATCCAGAGTGATAATGTGGATGGATTTTTTACATCATGGATAGTGGATATGGGAATCTACTTTTTATAGACCCAAATTTTTACCAAGAGTTTTTTAGTGGAGGCCAACATGGAGTTTTGGCAACCTGAGTTGCATATAGTGCATGTAGTGGATGATTATTCTTAAGAAGAAATTGAAGTGAACCAAGGTGTGATTCATTTCAGTTTCATCACACACTCTTGTTCTATTTTTATAGAGTAATGCATTGTTCATCTAGTATCATACATCTAGAAGTTGGGTATTCTAGTGGAACATTGATCTAGACTTTGGTCATCTATGAATCTCCCTGTGATGTTAAGTGTTATCCACTCATCCTTCTAGTGGAGTAAGTTTACCTCTAATAGAGGAGGGGGATTTTTTTCATTGTTATTTCATAACATAGAAGAATGGTTATGGTGCCCACCTTGGTGAGTGTGGGTTCATATGCTATATATGTAGAAAATATATTCCCTCCTTATGGGTATCGAGGAAATTGTGAATACTTTAGTAGGGTGACATATGGTTGACCCTTGGAAAGATATTTGTTTATGTTTCAACCCACATATCAGCAATGGTGATAAACTTTTTTAAGTTGTGATGTAGTAAAACAAATATATTCTTAATATGAATTATGATGGATTATATTAAGACTTCATATTCTTATAATGTAAAATATGTATTTGTGGAGTGGCTTGGGCCTTCACTAATTGATATTGTTGAGGATGAGGATATCATGGCTTGGAAGTTATAATTCTCTAAAAAAGAATCTATAAGATAGAAATGAAGGAAGTATATGATAAATTATCTTCAAGATGTTTATTCTAGCCAAAATTATGAGACATTTAACTCCTTTTTTCTATGGTATTATCCTCACATGATTATTATTTTTGAATAAAAATATAGTCATGGTGTCTATATGTGATCTTGTGTGACTAGATTTTCTCATATATAAACCATAAAGGGTTTTTGTTGAAGGTGGGGGATCACATAATCCACTACCCTAGGGGGACTGAGATTCTTCCTTGGTGTACATGATGGTTATTGAGATCAGAATCTTGTTCAGAGACCAATATTTTCAAGTAAGGTCTTTGATGGGTCATTTCTAGTGGTTATTTTTATGCATATTCACCCCATTGTGAACCTAGTTTTCATGAATGAGGAAGTTATTTTGGGGGTTTCTTTTTTGGTTTTATTTTATATAGGTTCTTTATTTATGTTTGGATATGATAGAGCAAGGTTATCTGAATGGTCAAAACTATCCAATTCAATTAGTGGAATATTGGGTCACCTAGTGAGTAGTGAAGTGGAATGTATCAACTAGTTGAGGTGATTTTTATGACTGATGTACTCATCAATAGGTTTCTAAAATCAGTAATGACGACCCTATTAGGATGTATTTGAATAATAATATGATTTTTTCAGATATCATGATGTTAAATATGAAAAAACATTGGGAATTTTAGTGTCGAGTTTTGAGTGGAAGGATCATTTTCCCCTAGATTACAAGCTAGTGATGATGGGTCATATGCCTTATTATTAGTTTCTGGTAGAGTTTTCTAACATTAAACATGAGAATCTTGAAGCATTAAAACTTTTCTAATGTCACATGGGAAAAATTTGTTAGTATCTTTGTAAGGTTGTGTTTCATGTATGGGTTTCCCTCTATTAATACAATCCGGAGAATCCCTTAAATAGTGGGAAGCATTTCACTCCCTCTAAAGTTGATCTTGTAGTTATTTTTTGGGGGGTTGTATATAGAGACGCGTGTAATTTATCTCATCCCATAAGATGATATGACTAATTAATGTAATGTATAGTCTAAGTAAATCATTCCTTATATGGAAGCATACCCCTATTTCTTCTTGCTTCAAGAAGGACTGAGTCTAGTGAATTCAAAAATGAGGTGGGATTTTATCCTTCGTAATTGGTGATGTAATGAGTTCTCTTAGAGATTTGATCTCAAAGGTTAAATCATTGTGGGTAATGGTGTGTATGTTCTATTCATGTTCAATCTAAAATCTATAGTTATTGATCCTCAGTTGTTTACATTTTAAGGGGAAAAATTTTTATGAGGGGGAGGATGTAATTTCCCTGGTTTGTACTCGAGTATGGACCAACTTGATTTTTAATTTTTAAGTCTTGAGATATTTCCAAGGATAAAATAGTCATTTTACACTATCTATTTATCCTAGAAAAAAATCATGAGGGTTATTTTGGTTTCAAAATATAGGTTTTACACTAGGTTTGAGTTGGCATTAAAATACAAGTATTTTACATTCTTGAAAAAATATAATAAAAATATTGTATTATTTTTATTCCATAGATGATTGTTTCTCATGAAATGATCGTATATATTAAATGGAGTCTTTGATGGAGACACTAAGACCATGATTGAATCTGTGGTGTGGGTTTTACCTCATGTATAACATAACTCTTATTCGCATTGGGTTTCACAATGACACACAATCATTTATGGTTTTAAATGGTTAAATGAATTAAATTAATAAATTAATTTAATTTAATATTTATCATAGTAATTATATATATATAAATATATTAGGAGAATATCCATGGTTACCCACGTAAACCTATAGAATTGTGAGAGAGATACAGAAGGCTCTTGGTGGTATATATGTTTGCAAATGAACTTGGGATTGAGTATCAATATTGTCTAAACATGGATATATATAGATCTAATGACAATTGTAGTGGAATAAAAAATTAAAATACTTGTGAACTCTTTATCTACCAACAATCTATCTATCATTTAAGTAGGGATTTTTTTTTTGTAGATGAATTCTCACTTTGTATTTTTTGTGATTTCATATTATTCATGAACCATCTAATCTAAAATTAATGATCCCCAACCCCATTAATTTTTTATTCATTTGGCTTTATGTTTTTTATGATCGTATTTTTGGGAATGATTAATTGATCTTGTTTATTGAATTATATTTACAAAAAATGGACAAAGTAAAAGATGACTATTGTTCATTCCTTAATATGGTTTTTTAAGGATTTACCCCCCCATCCTCGTTCAATGTGCATTCATCACCGGTGTTCACATTGGCCAGTCGTTCAAAAAAAATTCATAGAACCAAAAATTTGTATAATCAAACATCAATTTTGGGTATTATTGTGGATTTTTTAGGAATTTTATTTCCTCATAATGAAATATTTATGGTGATGATATGAATACAGAGAAGGATCGATAGATGGTGGTATCATGAGATGGGGTCTATGGGATGATGGATTTTTCATGGGAGGTGATGAAGGAATGGTTTTTACAATAAATATGGATATAATCCAACTTTTTTTGAGGAACTAATGTAGTTCAACATGGATAAGGTATTTTCAAGTGAGAATCATGGGGATATCATGTTATAAATTATGAATTAGGTGAATCTTTGGGAAGAAGATAATATTCTAGAAATTTATTAACTACACGGTGTGTAGTTTGGAAAAAAAATATGTTTTTAGTCTTTATATTTATAGCTCTATGGGTTCTAGTGTCGAAAAATATCACATTATTATATGGCATCCCAACACACTATGATACCCTAGACAACCTAACTTTGTGTGTATAGGGATTAAATTCCTAGGGAAGTATAGTTGGTCCACATGACATGTATGTTGTGGACACACCCCATGTACCACTCCACATGATGTGACTTAAATAGTGGAACACACTAAGTGTTGATCCCTGATGCCATATGTTATGTATTTAATTTATGAACACTATTTTAAGTGTAAAAGCATGTCCAAGTGGTATACTTGGGACAACAAATTTTGTACCCCTAAAAAAGTTGTGTATATTACCTTGATCTTGGATACATCGATCAAACATGGACTTTCCACTCATTATTCTTAGGTGGAGTAGGTATTGCGCCTATTGGGACTGGGATACTCTTGGGGAGTCATTATTTCATATGAATAAATATGGGGTAGGGATACTCTACCTATAGAATCATATGGAGTTATTATTTCTCCCACGTTAAGGGTAAAGGATCCTTTATCTATGGAGTGTTATTTAACCCATATATTAATCTCATACGAGATAAGGATATGCCACTAGAGTTGTTATTTCACCCAAAACCATGGGGAATGGATCCTCCATTATCCTTTGAGGGAGTGATCTTGTAGTTTTTTAAAAATTATGCACTATGATATAACATGGAAGAGTTCATTTGGTTAGCTGAGATGATTGATATCATACACTTGGACATGAATATTTCCTATAACTATAATGGTATCTACTCATTTATTTAGGGTAGTGCATGCTAACTCAGTGGGTGAGAATTCTTTTGGTTTGAGTAGACTCTCCTCAATTTATTTTAAAGTTAGTTTACCTACTAGAATCTTGTGCATTACTATATTCTGAAATACTTCTGATTCCACTATATCCTATGAATTTCCTTTGATATGTGATGTTGTGGCTGGATATCAACTTCAAACTTTATGGATGCTTTAGCATTCAAAGAACGTATAGCTACTCATATGAGGGGAATTTCAAGGATTGGAGTTATGATGGTTGGGACATAATAGTTTCCCTGAGACTTCTATTTTTTGAGAATATCTAGATTAATCATCTTGAATTCCTTTTGGATACTCCTAAGTTCTAGGAATATTGAACTGACTTTTTTTCTATTTTGCTAAATTTTCCTCCTTAAGGAAACCTCTAGTTCCAAGAGATAAGTTTTATATTGATTCATGCTCCCTTTGTGGTTTTCAAGGATTCTAAATGAGTATTATTATACTCACCCCTATATATACCTTGGGCCCACATGTCTTTTTTGATGTAGATGACATATAGGTTGAAGATAGATTTGTGAGAGTGGGGTTAACATAGATTATTCATAGTTGATTCTTGGAGACCATGGTGGATGAGGTGTTAGAATAACATGTTGGTCAAAGTAATATGTAAAGATGGGGATGAATTTAATTTAAAATTAAAAACTAAAAAATTTGATATAATTATGTAATTAAGAGATAAATTAAAATAAAAAATTCAGTGAAATATAAAATAATAAAATTAGTACTTACAACATAAATTAAAAAGGAAACATGGTTTGATAAAGGAGTTTTGTAATAACTCAACATGAGACCCAATATATCCTCCCCTAAAAAGAATTGAAAGATTTTTATAAATCCCTAAACTTTAACAAGAGACAAGATACCTAATAAATAAAAATGTTCTTTCTTTTTAATGATTTAAGCAAGAAACCCAATAAAACAATTTCTTTTAAATATAGAAATCCATAAACCCACAGTACCTTAGTTTAGTTGTAGTGAGAACCCAAGATCCCTCAATTTTTTTGGTAGTAGTCACCCTAAGAATAATAAATAAGAATATTTTTTATTTTTAAAAACCCTTTACATCCTACTCTCAAATCTCCTTGTAATAATTTAATAAGAATTAATGGGAGAAATATAGAAAAATGTAATTGAGATAAGGAATTACAAAAATGAAGCATTATTTATCTCATGAGTATTCTATAAGGTAACCAGTATTATCTAGGCCTTATTAGGGTGTATTTAAAGCCTCCAAAAGTCCTATGATGATTCTTGAGACCTTAGGAGTTTAATTGAGCAATTTGAAAGGAAAAAATGTTGGAAAGGATAACTTATAATGACTATTTTTTGTTTCTCGAAAAGCCTCACCCGATAGATGATATGGTCTATTGGTTATCCAGTGGGATACCTTGGGCTCACATGGTCTATCTAGGTTCCACCGTCCAATAAATAGGACTTGACCAATTGGTCGGTGGTCCTTGTAAGATCCAATATACAACAATTATCCTTATAAACTGGTTTGTGGCATGTCAATAGCTAGTCAGTGTGCCCTGCAAAAACCCAGGTTGTTCTGTTATACCTACTGAATAGCCAATTCTTCTACCCAGTGAAGGCCATTAAATTTTCCCTCCAAGAACTTCTTAATAACTTATTTTTTTTTTCTAATTTCTAACTTCATATCTCAGAATAAAAGATGAAATTCACTCAAATTAAATGGTTAGAAAACTGAATAGTGTTTGTGGCCATTAAAACACCTAATATAATTATATGTATGGAGATATCATACTTTTTATGATCAAAAAAACATTAAAAAAGATATAAATATTGGAATATGGAAATATTTATTTCAATAAAAAGGTATCTAAGAATTTTTTGAAATAAAATTAAAATGATATTTTAAAATATTTTACAATATTCAAAAATTAATCCAAAAAAATTTAAGTGTAAATTAAATGAAACTTAAAATGATTTAAAACCTTTATCAAGATTAATAAACCCTTAATAGAATAAACTTATCCCATTTGTGTTTATAAAAAATTAATAAAACAAATTAGAAAATTAATGGATAATAAATTCATATTAACAAGAGATACATCCATAATAAAAAATATAATTTTATTTTTGATAACCCATAATTAATGTTATTCAATAGAGACAAAACCAATAATACTTTATATATATAAAACTAATATTTCTTTAAAAAAATATTTCAAAACTAAAAAAATTAAATATGGAAATATTCCATCCTAACAAAATATATTTAGAGAGGTGTCTCCCTTTAGGAATTTCCAAAAATTTAAAATTTTTGAAGTGGTGTATCCATTTAGGAACATTTAAAAATTAAAATAAGTTTGCATCCCCCAAAAAAAGTATCATAATTGAAGGAATATAATTCATCTTAAATATAACCTTTAAAAGTCCCAAGGATCCAAAATATTAAACAAAAAGTAAAGATTTGAGAGAAAATATTACCTATGAGAATGAGATAAATATATCAATGAATTCAATAAATAATGAGAAAAATGATTTAAAATAATGGACAAACCCTAATTATTTTCCAAATTCAAATGAGATTATCACAATATTTTCATGCCTAACTCCCCCATAAAAAATCAAAATGACCTAGACCAATGGGTTTAGTGAAAATATTTTCCAATTAAAGATTTTTACATAGGAATTCTAGATATATATCTTCCTTTTGAAAGTGATGTACAAAAAAAATGTGCATATAGTCAATGTTCTTAGTGTGAGAGGGTTAAATTATATTTCTATATATTCTAATGGCACTAGTATTATCAAAATTAATAGTAATGTGATCATATATAATCCAATAATCTAATATATTGTGTTCTATATATATAATTTGGGCACAAAAACTCCCCATGACTATATATTCTACTTTAGTTATAAAAAGAGAAACATAATTTTTATTCTTACTACTCCAAGAGACTAGATATTTCTATGTAGGTGAAAATTCCAACTTTAACTTTTTCTATCTAATTAGAATACTCCAAAATTAGCATCAAAAAAAATTATTAAAAAAAGAAATATTTTTATAAAAAATAAACCAAGATTCATAAAACCTCTTAAATATCTAAATATTCATTTAAGGGATTTTAAATTTAATTTTTTTTGCTTGGGTTGAAAATGATCATATTGAAAAAAACTAAAAAAGGTGTCCAACAAGGTCATGGTATGGTAAATAAGGCTCCAGATCATACCTTTATAACTCTTATTATCAACCGATTTTCTGACTTCATCCAATATTATCCTATAATAAGCACCCATGGATTTACTTATTATCTTAACTATATCCATGATAATAAAACATTAAATACTAATTAGTTTATTTTCCTCAGCTTAGAAAAATAATTTCTTATCTTTGGGAAATTTGAAAAAAAAGAAAAAAAATTTAATTTTCCCTATAAAACTCATTTAAAATTTATTTTTCATTAAAAAGGAAAATTCATTACAAAGAGATTCTTTAGAATAACCAAAAATAAAATCACTAAAATAAATTTGAACAACTATTAAATCCATTGAAATATGCGTCAAAAATAATGTTCAACCATCTTTTCCCATTTTAAAATCATTTTATAAAATTAATTTAGTTGACCACTTATACAAATCCCAAGGGGCTTGTTTTAAACTGTATAGAGGCTTGGTTAATGTAAGAACATTATTTTTATGTTTTTAATATTGAAAATTATGATTTTCTTCATTAAAATCCTTTTCATAAATAAAAACAATCAAAAAATTAACATTAATTTGAAAAAACATAAAATTTAAATGGTTGGAAAATGCCAATAAGATTATAAGTGATTTTGGAATAGTGACCAGATCAAAGGTTTCACCATAATTAATTCATTATTCTTGATTATAGACGTTATATATGAGTCTATATTTATCATAAGTAATGTTATCTAGATCATCTTACTTGTTCCTAAAATCTCATTTGCTACCAATAATGGGATATTCCTTGAGTCTTTCAAAAATAATCTAAATGTTGTTCCTTGAAAATTAATTTAACCCATTTTTCATTAAAATTGCCTAATTTTCATCATTAAAAGAATAATTAATATTTATTGGTTCTGGGTGTGACACAGAAGCAAAATTTTCAACCTTATCTTAAACTAATCTTTTAGTACGAGTATCGGCTTACAAATCACCAGTGGTATTTTCTAATGGATGGTCTTTGGATTTCATATTTTCCATGGATAAATTTATAGATGGTGATTATTCCCCGTAATTAATTTATTTTGATGGAGGAATATTATTTATGGTTAAATTTTCTAATTCAACATCAAATTCATCAATTTTGGGATGATGTTTAAGAAAATTCTCATTAAATTTGATGTTACTAGATTATTTAATGGTATAGGCCCTTTAATTAATGTCTTGGTGTGCTTTACTTGAGTTATATTTCCCACAAAAAAACCTTCATAGGATTTGGGGTTAAACTTTCCTATGTTTCCTTCAAAGTTAATAATATATCATTACCCAAACACTTTAAAATGGATATCCTTAGGATTTATTCCTTTATAAATCTCTTAGGGGGGTCTTCTTATTGATTTATTATACGATAACATAGTTCAAGGTTTAAAAAGTGATATTAACTTTCATAGATCAAAAATTTTGAGGGAATTTAAATTAATTTAAGAGATTTATTTAAATCTCTTTAAGAGTTCAATTATTTCTTTCAGCAGCCTTGTTTTTTGGTATTCCTAGGAGTGGAAAAGGAAAGATTTTATCCTTGTGAAGTAAAAAGTTTATCAAAATATTTGTTTTCAAAATCTACCCACTGATCACTATGAATTGATATGACCATATAACCTTTTTCATTTTTTACCTTCTTAGTATATTTAATGAAGACTTTACAGGACAGATTTTTATGATCAAATAAATAACCTCAATTAAATCATGTATAATCATTGATAATTACCAAAGTGTAAATTTTACCTCTAATACTTGAAACATGGGTAGGTAAAAAAGGATCAAGGTGTGTAAGACTAAGGGTCTTTCATGTGGAAATTTCTTTTTTAGATTGAAAGGAATATTTGTGTTTCTAATAAAGTCTTCAAAACATATATACAATGTCATTTTTTAAATAAAATTTAGTAAAATCTTATACAAGTTGGTTTTGTTTAAGTTTGACATTTGTGTGTGTGCGCTACAATGACCAAGAAGTATATACCAAATCCATTACTCGCTATCTTATGCACACAAACACTCATCATGTTATGTATTAAGAGATTTTAAATCAATAACATATAAATTTTTAAAATTATAAGTTGAAAATAAAATTTTTCCATTAAAATCAAAAAGTTTCCAAAAATTATCTTCAAAATATACTTTAAAACCACTATCACATAATGTTATAATAAAAAGAAAATTATTTTTTAAATAATATATCTATAAAACATATTTAATAATATTATAATTTTAAAAACCAATGGTACCTGTTTTGATGATCATACTCCTCAAGTTACCACCAATGGTAACATAGCCTCTATAATGGTTTTCAAGGATATTAAACATAAAGTAGTCACTACACATGTGTCTCAAACACCCTTTATGCATGTATCATATAGATCCTTTGTATTTCTTCTTGAGACATATTTCTTATAAAATAATAAAGATACTAAATACTTTGGGACCCAAATTTTGGGTCAAAATAAGGGGGCTAAAATATATTTGAAACCCATATTTTTTTGAGAAATATATTCTATAAAGAATACTATAATTGAGATGAACACGTTTGGGTCTACCATATCTATAATTTTTCAATCACATTCATACATGAGATTCCATTTTTTACTAAAAAAATGAAAATATTATCTTGAGAGCATCCTCTTACAAAAGTGATATTTTTAAAGGTGAATTATTTAGTTGAAAACCCAATATCATAATGATTTTTTCATTATATTGAGAACCCAAAATTATATTTAAATTATTTTTACCATTAGTGAACTTAGAAAGAGATTTTTTTTATTTTATATAATTAAGGATTATATTTTTTTTAAATTAGGTTTATCTTTTAATTTTAATTATAACTCCTTCTCCTTTGATAATTGATTCCATTCATTGAATACTGGATTGTTTTTATTATTAATTTATTTAAATTTTGAGGTGAGTTCACAAAAACAATCCTCTAGATAATATCTAAAAAAATTTCCATGAGATATTTTGCGCTACCATTACATGAGTTGGTTTAGCCGAGGGAGTTATCAGTTACACTCAATTTTGAAACTTTTAATGCTTTATTTCTTCTCTTACTATCTTTTTTGTTATTTTTGAATTTTATTCACTATAGGTTGATGTGTCCCTTCTTTATGTGACCATAACAGGTTACATCTAGTTCATGATAATGGTTATATTTTTTGGAATGATGTAATTGTTTCTTTTTCTTTATGAAATTGTTCATCTTCTTAGAAAAGTGTGTAATTTCGGCATCACTTTTAGTAGAGTCATCATTGACTTCCTTAAATTATTCTTTTTTATCCTTAACCTCCTCAAAATTTCTTTTCCTACCTTATCATCATAATCCAATATGTTATGATTTTCCCAATGAGTTCTTCAGATGGAATTTTCATTATGTCCTCTTCTTCTTGAATTTTTATTACTTTAGGTTTTAAAAAACATAGGAAAACCCAAAGTATCTTATTCACTATATATTATGTATAAATATCACCACCAAGATATTTTATTCCATTGAAAATTTATATAAAAAAAGTAATATTTTCATTTATAGACTCATTAGGATGCATGGTAAGTCAATAAAAATATTTTCAATACAATTCAAGTAAAGTGTATTCGAATTTATTAGTTTCCTCTTGTGTGACTTCAAGAAATTTATAAATTTCATGACTAATTTTACATTTTTAAATAATATTAAATTCATTATTATCTGGTCCACAATGAATAGAATACATTTCTTTTCCATCAATCTCAAAGGAAGCAATATCATCAGGATTCTATTTGTCCTCTGATTACTTAGTAGTAGTATAACCATGCATAAATATATTCCAAATGGGAAATATTATACTTATAACAAAATTAGAAATTTAATTTTGTAAAGTAATATAGTCTAAGAAATCAAATAAAGGGGTTTTACCCCTTTATTTTTCTTCAATATCACCTTGGGTGTTATAATAAGTGGCCATATTTTATGATTGTTCATTGAAATGAGTGAAGGTTTTGAAACCAAGGATGCTCTGATACTAATTATTGGTCAAAGTGAGAAGGGTAGATTAGAGGTGAATTTCCTTTTAAAATTTAAAACTAAAAAACATGATAGAGTTATGTAATTAATTGATAAATTAAAATAAACATAGAACTATGTAAAAGACTAAAAAGAGTAAGTAGAGAAGAAATTAAAATGTAAACACAATTTGATAATGGAGTTTCACAATAACTCAAGATGAGATCATATGTCTCCTCCCCTCAAGAGTCTTGAAAGGTTTATGTAATTACCTTGGATTTAACAGAATCCAAGATACCTAAGAAAGATAAATACACTATTTTTTAATGGTGTAATCAAGAATCCTAATACACCACTTTATTTTTAATAGAGAATAAAAAAATTCAACACTACCTCAATGTAGTGGTAGTGTGCACCCAAGATCCCTCACTTTTAGTGGTAGTGAGAACCATAATAAGAATAAAGAAGAAGATTTTTTATTTTACCAAACCCTTTATAGTCTACTGTCAAATATCTCAGTAATAATTGAACAAGAAAGAATGGGAGAAAGATTTAGAATTTTAAGAGAGAGATAAATAATTACAAAAATGAAGTGCAATTTATCTCAAGTGTAATCTCTAAGGTAAATAGTATCGTCCAAGCCATATTTGGGTGTATATATAGCCTAAAAAGTTCATAGGATGATTCTTGAGACCTTATGGTTCAAATAGATCCATTATAAGAAAGAAATTGATGGTGGGGACCACTTGAAATGACTATTTTTTTTCTAGAAAAGCCTCGCCAGTTAGTTTCTAGTGTCCATCAGCTAGAAGATGGGTTGTTAGGGGCTCATGTGGGATTTTTAGGTTCCGCCGGCCAACCAATGGGAACTAGGAGAACCCAAGAGGTTTTCTTGTGTCTACTAGTTAGTCGATGCCTTGACTGGAACATGGTGAGGAGGCCCTCACTATAAGTTGGATCCAAATTCATGGGAATAAGGCTCCAGATCATACCTTTATAAATCTTATTATCAACCGATTTTCTGACTTCGTCCAATATTATCCTATAATAAGCACCCATGGATTTACTTATTTTCTTAACTATATCCATGATAATAAAACTTTAAATATTAATTAGTTTATTTTCCTCAACTTAGAAAAGTAATTTCTTATCTTTGAGAAATTTGAAAACAAAGTAAAAATTTTAATTTTCCCTATAAAAATCATTTAAAATTTATTTTTCATTAGATTGGAAAATTCATTAAAAAGAGATTCTTTAGAATAACCAAAAATACAATCACTAAAATAAATTTGAACAACTATTAAATCCATTGAAATATGCATCAAAAATAATGTTCAACCATCTTTTTTGATTTTAAAATCATTTTCTAAAATTAATTTAGTTGACTACTTATACTAATCCCAGGGGGGATTATTTTAAACTGTATAGAGGCTTGGTTAATGTGAGAAAATTATTTTTATGTTTTTAATATTCAAAATTATGATTTTATTCAATAAAAAATTTTTTATAAATAAACACAATCAAAAAATTAACATTAATTTAAAAAAACATAAAATTTAAATGGTTGGAAAATGCCAATAAGATTATAAGTGATTTTGGAATAGTGATCAGATCAAAGGTTTCACCATAATTAATTCATTATTCTTGATTATAGACATTATATATGAGTCTATATTTATCATATGTAATGTTACCTGGATCATCTGACTTGTTCCTAAAATCTCATTTGCTACCAATAATGGGATAATCATTGAGTCTTTAAAAAATAATCTAAATGTTGTTCCTTGTAAATTAATTTAACCCAATTTTCATTAAAAGTGCCTAATTTTCATCATTAAAAGAATAATTAATATTTATTGGTTCTGGGTGTGACACAGAAGCAAAATTTTAAACCTTATTTTAAACTAATCTTTTAGTACGAGTATCAGCTTACAAATCACCAGTGGTATTTTCTAATGGATGGTATTTGGATTTCATATTTTCCATGGTTAAAGGTATAGATGGTGATTATTCCCCATAATTAATTTATTTTTATGGAGGCATATTATTTATGGTCATATTTTCTAATTCAACATCAAATTCATCAATTTTGGGATGGTGTTTAAGAAAATTATCATTAAACTTGATGTTACATGATTCTTTAATGGTATAGGCCCTTTAATTAATGTATTGGTGTGATTTACTTGAGTTAAAGTTCCCACAAAAAACATTCATAGGATTTGGGGTTAAACTTTCCTATGTTTCCTTCAATGTTAATAATATATCATTACCCAATCACTTTAAAATGGATATCCTTTGGATTTATTCCTTTATAAATCTATTAGGGGGGTCTTCTTATTGATTTGTAATAGGAGAACATAGTTCAAGGTTGAAAAAGTAATATTAACTTTCTTAGACCAAAAATGTTGAGGGAATTTAAATTAATTTAAGAGATTTATTTAAATATCTTTAAGAGTTCAATTATTTCTTTCAACAAACTTGTTTTTTTGTATTCTTAGGAGTGGAAAAAGAATTATTTTAACCTTGTGAAGTAAAAATTTTATCAAAATATTTGTTTTCAAAATCTACCCACTGATCACTCTGAATTTATATGACCATATAACTTTTTTCATTTTTTACCTTCTTAGTATATTTAATGAATACTTTACAAGACAGATTTTTATGATCAAATAAATACCCTCAATTAAATCATGTATAATCATTGATAATTACCAAAGTGTAAAGTTTACCTCTAATACTTGAAACATGGGTAGGTACAAAAGGATCAAGGTGTGTAAGACTAAGGGTATTTCATGTGGAAATTTATTTTTTAGATTGAAAGGAATATTTTTGTTTCTTATAAAGTTTTCACAACATATATACAATGTAATTTTTTAAATAAAATTTAGTAAAATCTTATACAAGTTGGTTTTGTTTAAGTTTGACATTTGTGTGTGTGCTCTAAAATGACCAAGGAGTATATACCAAATCCATTACTCGCTATCTTATGTACACAAACACTCATCATGTTATGTAGTAAGAGATTTTAAATCAGTAACATATAAATTTTCAAAATTATAAGTTGAAAATAAAATTTTTCCATTAGAATCAAAAAATATTCCAAAATTATCTTAAAAATATACTTTAAAACCACTATCACATAATTTTATAATAAAAAGAAAATTATTTTTGAAATAATATATCTATAAAACATATTTAATAATATTATAATTTTAAGAACCAATGGTACCTATTTTTATGATCATACTCCTCATGTTATCACCAAAGGTAACATATCCTCTATAAATCTTTTCAAGGATATTAAACATAAAGTAGTCACCACACATGTGTCTCAAACACCCTTTATGAATGTACCATATAGATCCTTTGTATTTCTTCTTGAGACATATTTCTTTTAAAATAATAAAGATACTAAATAATTTGGGACCCAAATTTTTGGTCAAAATAAGGGGGATAAAATATATTTGAAACCCATATTTTCTTGAGAAATATATAATAGAAAGAATACTAGAATTGAGATAAACACATTTGGTTCTACCATATCTATAATTTTTCAATCACATTCATAAATGAGATTCCATTTTTTACTAAAAAAATGAAAATATTATCTTGAGAGCATCCTCTTACAAAAGTAATATTTTTAAAGGGGACTTATTTACTTGAAAACCCAATATCATAATGATTTTTTCATTATGTTGAGAACCCAAAATTATATTTAAATTATTTTTACCTTTAGTGAACTTAGAAAGAGTTTTTTTTATTTTATATAATTATGGATTATATTTTTTTTACATTAGGTTTATCTTTTAATTTTAATTATAACTCCTTCTAATTTGAGAATTTATTCCATTCATTGTATACTTGATTGTGTTTATTATTAATTTCTTTAAATTTTGAGTTGAGTTCACAAAAACCATCCTCTAGATAATATCTAAAAAAAATTCCATGAGATATTTTTCACTACCATTACATGAGTTAGTTTAGCCGAGGGAGTTGTCAGTTACACTCAATTTTGATACTTTTAATGCTTTATTTCTTCTCTTATTCTCTTTGTTGTTATTTTTGAATTTTATTCACTATAGGTTGTTGTGTCCCTTATTTATGTGACCATAACAGGTTACATCTATTTCACGATAATGGTTATATTTTTTGGAATAATGGAATTATTTCTTTTTCTTTATGAAATTGTTCATATTCTTAGAAAAGTGTGTAATTTCGGCATCACTTTTGGTTGAGTCATCATTGATTTCCTTAAATTAATCTTTTTTATCCTTAACCTCCTCAAAATTTCTTTTCCTACCTCATCATCATAATCCAATATGTTATGATTTTCCCAATGAGTTATTCAGATGGAATTTTCTTTATGTCCTCTTCTTCTTGAATTTTTATTACTTTAGGTTTTAAAAAACATAGTAAAACCCAAAATATCTTATTCACTAGATATTATGTATAAATATCACCACCATGATATTTTATTCCATTGAAAATTTATATAAACCGTGTAATATTTTCATTTATAGACTCATTAGGATGCATGGTAAGTCAATAAAAATATTTTCAATACAATTCAAGTAAAGTGCATTCGAATTTATTAGTTTCCTCTTGTGTGACTTCAAGAAATTTATAAATTTCATGACTAATTTTACATTTTTAAATAATATTAAATTCATTATTATCTTGTCCACAATGAATAGAATACATTTCTTTTCCATCAATCTCAAAGGAAGCAATATCATCAGGATTCTATTTTTCCTCTGATTCCTTAGTAGTAGTATAACCATGCATAACTATATTCCAAATGGTAAATATTATACTTATAAAAAAATTAGACATTTAATTTTTTTCAATTAATATAGTCTAAGAAATCAAATAAAGGGGTTTTACCCCTTTATTTTTCTTCAATATCACCTTGGGTGTTATAATAAGTGGCCATATTTTATGATTGTTAATTAAAATTAGTGAAGGTTTTGAAACCAAGGATGCTCTGATACTAATTATTGGTTAGAGTGAGAAGGGTAGATTATAGGTGAATTTACTTTTAAAAATTAAAACTAAAAAATATGATACAGTTATGTAATTAATTGATAAATTAAAATAAAAAAAGAACTATGTAAAAGACTAAAAAGATTAAGTAGAGAAGAAATTAAAATGTAAACACAATTTGATAAAGGAGTTTCACAATAACTCAAGATGAACCCTTATCTTAGCTGATCAACTTCTTAAATTCATATGTCGTCAAAAAATTTAACAAAAACAAAATAAATGACTAGAACACCAAATAGTGTTTTTGATCATTAAAACACCTTAGATATTGATAGTTACAATATAGTATTTGTGATACTAGAAGATGATGGAAGTGGGAGATCTTTGTGTTTGGATCCAACTTACAGTGAGGGCCTCCTCACCTTGTATGGTTGTCAACTTTCGTTTATGTATTTTCATAATTTATTTTTTCACTTTTTATTCTATGTAATTTATATGGGTAATCTTTTGGATATCAGTAGATATACCATGTGTGTTACATTCAGTATAGTTTATTGTATTTGTTTATATCCTTAAAATTTTGTCTCATTCCTTTTACACTAGAGATATGATAATATTACATGATGTTATATGATAAGTCCCCTCATGTTTATTATATTCCTAATTAGTGCTAGACACCATCCCCTGGACTCTTAGAGGTTCTATTGGGGTGTTACTTTCAGCATGTTGCTAACCCTGGAAAGGCCCCGATAGGTCAAGATATGACATTGATAGTTTCCTTATCCCTTATTAGGGAGAAGTATAGTGTTGATTTGAGCCCTCATCTGGGCATGTAAGAACCCTTTTCTTAGATATAACTATGGTGAAATAGATAGTTCATCCGAACCCTCATTAGGCTGAGGTGGATCCCTTCTCTTATACATATTATTAGGTCCTTCATCTGGGTGAACCACCTATTGAAGCTCCAACACTAAGGAACCATATACACCGTAATTTTAATGATGGGTCATCCCTTCAGTTATAACTCCTATATAAACAACCAATTATCAAGGACCTCTACAAATCCACTAGACATATATGATTGGACTATGAAAATCAGTTTACACCCTTTTGACCATATATTCCCTTGATAAAATGATTCTCTAGGATTGTTCTCCTGGAAAGAAAGAACCATTAGGGTGATCATACCCATGTATCCCCATTTTAAAGAGGGTCTCCATCAAGATGATATTATAGAATTTTCTCATGAATAAGGTTTCTCATCTTGACTGCTGAAGTGTCAAGTATGGTCATCATAGTTAACATAAGGAGCCACAATGAAAGGGGTTTCCTCCTTAGGTATAGGATAGATCTATGTTATAATTCAATATTTCATAAACCATGAATCAATAATGATCTTAAGGATAAATAAAATACATTGGGATAACACCCATTCCCTAGCCTCACATACCCATGATTAATCCCCTATCATGCTCTCCCAGTTCCTGAGAAACCACCTAGGGTATCCCATGTGTAAGGCCCAATACCTTTTCCACATGCGTAAATATCCCAAATGGGTATAGTCCTCATTCACCATCCACCAATGGATAGGAAGTAGGCATTCAGGAATAAACATCTCTAGGCATAATCTGATTATACATATCATTTTTTCTCCCATTCATGAGAAGGGCCTCCTCTTATATATAATCCCTAATAAAAAATTCCCTCATTAATGACCTCATCATAATAATCCATTATTGAGCCACATCTAAGCAGCCCAAATGAGTAACCCCCAACTCATCCTTATGGGTTCATCTCCTATATGAATCCCCCATAAAGGGATGTATTCTCCATTGGTCTACTATACCTTCACCTATTCTATTAACAACTAGTAGGATAAATTAGAAACGGTTTCCCATGCATAATACCTACTCAATCCCCTATTGTGTGCTCTCATAAAATATGGTTGATCTTATATTATCGCTTATTTTTTCACACTAGTCATTAATCACATCAGGATATAGGTTTTAGTTAATCATTTAGTTAGCATGATTAGAATGCTTCATAGATAGGGAGAACCTAGTCCTAGATGTATGACTATAAACAATATAGTGCACATCCTTACTGCATGGTGTTAAACTACGTAGTTTTGTCCTTCCACATGGCCTTATACTGTGAAACTTAAACTATTTGGTCTTTTATTATTATTAAATAGGATTCGTAGGATCCCTCCTAGAGGTTAAAACCCAACATCATAAACATCTATGTCCTCCCTCATTGTTCTATATTACCCATAAGTCTCTACATCCCTACTCATTGGGTTGTATTTTCTTGGAGACCCCTACTGAACTTCACTAGGGTCATATTCCTCATGAAATCACATATGTACTTCCTCACCGGGCTATATTCCCATGAATTTGGATGTCCATTCAGTAGGGATATATTCCTTGGGAACCTTACTCATTAGGTAATATTTCTAATGAGGTCATATATTGATCAGTGTGTTATACCCCCACTAGCCAAACCAACCACATATCTCACATCACCATATTACCCATGAAGCAAACCCATACTTATTGGGATATATTCCATTTGAGGTTAACCAGAAATGGACACTCATGTGTGTCTAATTCCAAAATTTTATAGACACCTTTGGCCTATTTATATATTCCAAATGATGTTAAATTACATGGAAGAGGTCACGGTTTCATGACCTTAAAAGGAACCATGATGGTCCTTATTACATGACATTGAAATGAATGATGTTTCCCATTAATTATCACCAAACTACATGGGTTATTATTACTTTCATGAAGATATATAGTAATCCCTTCTCAAGGTCTTGATCCCATCACCATAAGAACCTACTTACTACTTAAATTAAATTAAACTCTAGATTTCCCAAGTGTGTGGATTTAAACCACAATCTAATAATTGAAATATCCCTAATTAATAAAAAGAAAAATAGATATCCTAGAATGCACAAAAATTTTCATATTAACTCATGATTTTGATCAAGTCACTAACACATGGGTTTTAGTCCCATGATGTAATTTGGGAAGGATTCAAGAATATATCCTAAATCTTTAAGAAAGTCAAGGAGTATGAAAAAATTAATCCACAAAAGGTAATGATGATTCTGACCTCCTATGATCTTGAATAATGTGAATTTTATAGTGTCTCTAGTATAGTTCCATTTTCCTCTTACTTTTGAAAACCAATTCTTCACTAACTCAAAACATTATGGGTTTGACGCACTTTGGGGTTTCCATCAAAAATAGTAGGTGTTTCTTAATGACCCTCCCTCTTTGAGACCACCAAGTGAGAACTTCATAAGAATAAGTCTCAATATCATATGAGGAATAAACTCTTGATATTCAAACATGTACGGTTTTCTGTAAAATAGATATATCTTGACCAGAGAAGATGTATTTAAGAATATTGGCATAGAATCTCTAGGTTATCATTATATAAGTGAAATACTATAACCCTTCTATTTGAAAAATACTCAAATGAAATTATCACATTAATGTTATGAAAAATAAAAATTAGTATATGATAAGATATTATTTAATATTATATTAATAAAAAAGTATAAATTTATTTAGTTTTAGAGAACCAATTCCAAAAATCTCCCACTTTCACTGGATCCAACAGCTAGCCACTTTTAACTTTCTAGGTCTCACATGATATTCATGGTTTTGTTGATATACGACTTTAGTCAAAAATACTCCCACATTATACTCTATAAATACTTTTCTTTCAATGACTTCACCCCTTTGTGAAAAATACATCAGTATGTGATACTTCTGAAGTGTATACTTCATTTATTGATATGAACATGGCTCTATTTCTAGAACCACTATTGTGGTAAAATCATTAAAAAAATTAATGTTATATATACTACTAAGTGAAATAATATTTACCAAGATGGAACTACATATCCACAATAATTCTTTAGTTGTATCAGAAGCCAAAAATATAATAATATTATTATAGAATTGGAACCTACTAGTTTTTTATTACTCTTGAATCTCACAACTCATCCATTAAGGCAATATACATAAAATAAATGTGATTTCAAATCATTCTAATCTATTTTTAATCTATAATATGTGCATCTCCTCAAAACCAGTTTCTAATATCCTCTATATACAATGAAAATATCCTTTATATGGCTAAGGTATTTTAGTATAGTATTAGTAGACAACTAATGCAGCTCTCCTAGGTCTACTAAACATGCCCAAGTTATATAAAAAATCAACCATGGTACGTAGCATGACATAAATGATAGATATGATTGTAAAATAATAAGGGGTTCTACTCATCCTTTGTATCTCTTATTTTTATAGGGAAACATTTTCTTAGACAAATGTATACCATGTAGCATAGGAAAAAATTCTCTCTTATATTTTTCCATCTTGTATATTCTCAATATTGTTTAAATGTATGTACATTATGTTATTATAAACAACATATTATATTTATCTTAAAAGATCTCATTCCCTAGAATGTAGGTCGTTTTACCTAATTACGTCATGGAGAAAATTTATTTAACCATATCTTAAATGACTATAAGATTGTTATCTTATTTCCAATAATTAATATATTATTTACACGTATCACTAGGAAAAATATTACACTTACGCTAAATATTTTTTATACATAGGGATCAAATTCATTCTTAATAATACCAAATTCTCATATAGCTTCAACAAAATGAATATCCAATGATCTTGATTAATTCTAGAACTCATAAATGTACCTATGATATTTTCATACCTTATTGGAATCCTTTTCTCCCTGAACGCTTATGGTTATGTCATATAGAAATCTTCTATAAGTTTTCTATTAAAGAAAGTGGTATCAAAATCTATTTTTCAAATTTCATAATCATGGAATATTTAAATGTAAAGTATAATTATAATTTATTTTAGTATATCAACTAGTGAAAATGTTTCATTTTAGTTTATTATAGGATGTTACTTTAAAATCTTTGTAACTTCCCTTTCAGTGTAGGTGCATACTTTACTATCCATGCCTAGTTTCTTCTTGAATACCCATTTACAACTAATAAATTTTACATCTATAAGAATATCTACCAAATCCTAAACTTGGTTTTGGTTAATGGAATCCATTTTAGAATTCATGGATTCTTTCCATTTATTTATTTCTCTGTTGTTTACTACTTCTATATAGGATAGAGATTCATTATTTTCAACTAATAATTTGGATCCTTACTCAGTGATAATAAAACCATATCCCTCAATTTTTTTAACCACCCATGTGCTTATATAATGTACTTGTGTCTCTAGAATAATCATTTACAGTAGCTCTTGTTAATTTTTTTTTATTTTTTCAACTCTTATGTATATTGAGCCTTAAATTCATTGAAGTCTAAATTTATCCAGTTATATATTTTAGAGATATAAAACCTTTCAAAAATAGTGGCATGTTTTTTAACTATTAACATTTTATTTGAGGTATTGTTTAAATAAAATCTTTTATTTTATTTAAGATATCATGTAAAGATTCACTTCATTAAATATGATAACAATTTTCTACTATGATTCGATTTAACAAACACATAACATCCCCATACATAAATATTTTAAAAATCATATTTTCTTCTATAACATAACACATATGGGATTCTTCTTATCACTTTTGTTGGAACTTGGTTTAGTATGTATACATCAATATGTAATGAATATCTTCAAATGGATACTAGAATATTTTTATGACTCATCATTGATATCACCATGTAAAACAAAGTGTGGTTTCCCCTTTCACTAACACCATTACATTATGTTGTATAAGTAAAAGTGGCTTGGGATAATATCCCAAAATATTTTAGATAATTAATTAACTATTGATTAATATTTTCTCTTCCTTGATATGTTTGATGCTGCTTTATCTTCTTACCAAGATGATTCTCTACTTGATTTTTCTATTACATAAATTTATTGAAGGAATAAAACTTATACATCATAATGTAGATATATCCATGTAAAATAAATTTTTCAATAAAAGTAATGAAGTAAAATAATCCCTCTTTATTCTCTACTAGAAATGGTCCACATACATCTATGTGAATTAATTCTAAAGTCTCTACAAGTCTCAAAACTTTTTCACTAAATATAGATTTGTACATTTTACCTTGTAAACAAGTATAACATATATCCAATGGTTTCAACTCAAAATAATCTAAATACATATCTTGTTATTTTTTTAAAGATTCTCATACATATGGCCTATCTGATGATTCAAAAACTTAGTGTAATACAAGTCATATGAACTTGATTAGTTTTGTAACATCCCAGGTAATTAAAGAATAAATAATTTTCATATTTATTAATATTATAGAATTAAATATGAATTTTAATTAAAAGGGGTTGCTATGTTCGATAGCGTACCCGATACGCAACGATGAGTTTCTTTGAAACTTACGTAGCACACTAGTAATAAAATAATATTATTTTAAATGTTAGTTAACATGTAGCCGTTGTATTGGCGGGAATGGATATAAATAACTAAAATATGATTATATATGTTTTTAAGTGTTTTTATATTTATCCAATAAAAGATAAAGGCTTAAAATACGGAAAGAGTTCAATTTTAGGCTTTTATACTCTAATTTTCACTAAAGGTCCACTTATCACCTTTTAATGGTGAACCGTCATTAAATATAGTTTTGATCACTCTTATACTTTCTATTGGACCAAATATAACTCTTCTTTAGAATCGGGACATCAAAATTTACTTTGTGTAAATTTGTGGTACCTTTCTGATAAAGTTCATTTTTTTTATGAATAGTGTAAAATGTTGCATTTTAATTCAAAACCTCTTTTTGATCTAATTTATTTATATGATTAGATTATCTTTTGAATTGGTTTTAAAGTGAAATTAGAAAATATTTTTACCATTAAATCCAATAGTGGTCATTGGAATCAATTTCGATTTGAAATTAGACTTAAACTGGTGTCAATCTTTTGATACTTATTGTTTTGTAAAAACACGCTATTTGCTCTGGCAGCGGGAATTAATTATTAAATTAATTAATGTGACTTATATGATTTTAATTTTGTAAAATGGACTTCATTTTTGAATTCGGAATATCAAATATAGCTTAGGGTGAATTTTTGGTAATTTTCTGAAAAACTTCAATTTTTGATGAATAGTGAAACCACTAAGTGGTAATCAAGCAAACTGATTTTTCGGTTAAATGAAATTTTACCACTAATGTGTGTTGAATTTCGAAAATCCGACATACATGGTTGTCATTAAGAAGTAAAATGTGGTTCAATGAGATTAAAATAATTTTTTTGGTGAATAGTAACTTATTAAGTTTTTAATCGCGATTAGTGGTAATTAGTGTAGTTTAAGGTATAAATAATACTTTAATAATATAAAATGACCTAGACACATGTCCCAACCTTATTGGTTGTGTCATGGCCGACCAAGACAAGCCATGGGTCAACTTGGGGACCCCATGGATCCACTTTTGTTGGGAAATGACATAAATTACTTTTTATTAAATGTTAAAGTGAAAATGACACAAACATGATATGTTTTGCAAAAACAATTTTTAAGTGGGGTTATACAAGTCCAAATTTAGATTATAAATAGTCATTGGAAAGCTAAAAAGATTTCCTACATCATAGTATTTGTTTTATAATTTTTAGAAATTAAATAAATTAAATTATTTACGACATTATAATGATGCAGTGATGACATCATTATTTGACGATTTAAATAAAATAGAAAGATAATGTAAAATCTAAAACCTACACATGGCCAAAACCAATTGGATGAATGGATTTCGATGCCTTATCACCTTATCCACGAATTCTATCAATGTGGGACCTTTTAAAACCGAAACACATTTTCAAATAATGTAATGTTTCTTTACTTTCCAAAAGTGCCCCTCCTCTCCCCTTATAAAAGGCCCCCACCTCTACCTCATTTCACACACTCTTCAAGCCATTGGCTCGGCCAACCCCTGCCCATTTGCTCTCTCCACATCCCTCTCCTCATACTAGAGGATTCCCCTTGGGCAGAATCCTTTCAAAGGAAGCCTTTAGGCTCAAATCAAAAGGAGTTACACTTTTTAAGGTAATTCATCCTCTCATGCTCATTTGTTTTATTTTGCTTCTCCAACCCACTAAACTCTTTTTATTTACTTCATTTGTAACAACACCAGTATCTTCAATATACTAGGATGTTGTTATAAGATATATTTGAGCTACACTCTCACACAACTACATCAAATGGTTAAAGAACATACGGTTTCCGTGGATGGCGAAATTCTGCCTCCCGAAACGATGATTGTTCAACACTCATTAAACACCTTCAAAGGTGGCCATTATGATGTCACTATTTTTATATATGATATATAATATGTTTATGTTTTCCTTAAGCTTCTGTTTTTTTATTTTGGGCATACCTTTATGGTTTCCATTATGGGTAAAACACGATATCTTCATTTTAGGAAGCGCGGACTACCGCCCCCTAAAAGTGATTTGATTCGTCAATACCATATGTGGGATGTGTAAAGGATAAAGTTAATGATATTATACATGATTTTATACTGGAATTATAATATACCTATATATATCATTATCATTTATTTCCATTAAAGTATGAGATAGAAATGAAGGTAGCGTTCATGCGTACGTACGGACTACCGTCTCCATGAACGGTGCATTTCATTTCTTATCCCCAAATGTAATGTACTATTAAAAGTACATGTATATAATGGATATATATAATTAATGATATATCTAAATGATGAATATAATTCTGGAATTAAAATATACATACCTCTCATTTAGTTTTAATTCCATTAATATGACAAAGAAATGAAAGTAGCGTTCATGCGTACGTACGGCTTACCGTCTCCATGAACGGTGCATTTCATTTCTTACCTCTAAATGTGATGTAATATTATAAAAGAATGTATGTACTGGATATATATGACATATATGATATCTACATCATGAATACCATTCTGGATATAATGAAACATTGACCAAATTAACAACATGTAAGTGTAAGAAGTCTATTTTTGACTTAAGAACCAAATACCGACAAAATGAACATTATTAACTTAAATGATTACATGATGTTCATAACATGGTATAAAAGGAATAATGAACTTGGAAAAGATTCATAATCAAGTAGAGATTAACTAAAGTTTATTATTCAGGAGTTTAAAGAACGGTCGGGTCAAGTCAGATACGAGGTATGGGAACTTCTTAACCCAATTTCCATTCTTTGGGTTAATCTCCTACTTTCAAATTATGTCATTATATTATTATGTCGTATCTTGTATTTGTACTTTATTTATGTGTACTTATAGTGAATACACATAATGTATCTATTTTATTTTAAAAATTATCTTTGTATGGGATTTCGTCTCAATCTCCTTTCGTTGAGGCATATTTTGTTTTATACACAACCTTCTTTTATACGGTGTATAAACCCCTTTGACTTTTACGTTTATTCAAAAGGAATATTTTTATACGAAGCGTTTACTAAACGACAAAAGGGAATGTTTTTGTCGTACGTATGCGGCGACAACGACTTCTCCGCCGTCGTAACCGTTATTTGAGTTTCGGCTTCCTCTACAAGCCATTCCTTCTTTTTAAAAGAAAAATAAATACCATGTTTTACTTTTCTTTTATTTTGGTATTGAAAATGGTTTTCATAATATTTTTATATCAATGTGTGGTATTGATATCTTGTGATTGAATGGTGGAAATTTTATGTTTCCTTTTTGCATGTTTTATGTGATACGATTATGTTGAGGTTCTTGGGCATTATTATGAAGAACGGGTGGTTCCGTGATAAACTAAGGGCGGGTGAGCCCGTTATAGCTCTCCAATGCATTGGGTAACGCGAAGGAGTGAAACGTTAAGGTTTCTCCGAAGAGATTTTAGGGAATATACTGTGATGGGTATTCCAAACGTAACCAAGAGGGTTACCCCCTACGTAAGAATGTTATGAATGCCTCAAGTTACCTTTACGTATTATGATTTATATGATTTATTCATGTTTTTATGAGGTATGTTAAAGTGCCTATGTTTTATGGGTAAAGTATGATTTCATTCTTATGTATATATGAACTCATGTTTCCTTTCCATGTTTTTATAACCCATACTGAGTTTTTACGCTCATCCCAAGTTTTTGAAATGTTTTTCACAGGTCAAGGGAAAGGTACATGATAAGATGATAGAGTCAAGGATGTGTCAAGAAATAATCCATGTTTTATTTTAAATGTGTTTCCATTGATGGGAATGAAGAATACTATCTTTATGTAACCAATTTGTTTATATGTGGAATGTAATGCAAGTCTTATGATCTAATTCTCTAAAACTCTAAACCCGAAAAGATCCTCAACGTGTAATCTTGTAATAACTCAAGATTAAGTAAGGTTTAAGGCTGGGGCCTTATAGTTGGTATCAAAGGTCGGTTTAGACAACTTTAGGAGTTAGAAAAGTGTTAAATTATAATATGATTGAAATGATATAGCATTTACGGATTACCATGTTGCTTCGCCTAAGATATTTCCATGTTCAGAATGGTTTTCCGTAGGGGAAACAAAGCAGCTATGTTGGGACGACATCAGGAGGAAGACAACCTTCCAAATCAGCAACCTGAGATGGTTGGAATCGGAACTGAACAGTTTGTTGCAGTGATGGCACAGTTGACTCAGGCTATAAATGGTGGTGGTATCCATGCACGAGATCAGCCAGATCAACCGCATAGGAACATGTCAATGGTGGAACATTTCATGAGGCAACATCCCCCATCATTCAGAGGATCATCTGACCCTGTGCAAGCTGAAGGGTGGATTAAAGCACTGGAGAAGATTTTTGATGTCATGGGGTGTTCAGACAATCAAAAGGTTAGTCTTGCTATTTACCGTTTGGAGGGTGAAGCAGATCAGTGGTGGTCTATGGTTAAAAATATCAGGGACGCCGATGAGATTGATGCTCTTGACTGGGATGAATTCAAAGGTATGTTTCTTGAGAAGTATTTTCCTAAGGCTGTTCGACTTAGGATGGAAAAGAAATTCTTGGAATTGAGGCAAGAGGAAGACTCAGTGGCTTCCTATGAAGAAAGGTTCACTCGATTGGCAAGGTATGCTCCAAATTTTATCCGGGACCTTGATAGTAAAATCAATCGTTTTTACTCAGGATTAAAGCCAAAGTATCGAAGGGCATTAGCTTCTCGTGAGTTTAAAAGTTATGAAAAGCTTGTTCGATGTGCTGAGAAGGTGGAAATGGAGTTTGCCGATGACCAAGTTTTCTATAACAACCAGCAGAAGAAGAGACCGAGGTGGCAGGAGAAAGGTAAGAATTCTTCAAAAAAGTCTGATGGTAAGAAAACTAAGTTTCCAGTTTGTGATAAATGTGGAAAAAGGCATGCTGGGGAATGTCTTCTGAATTCTGGAAAGTGCTACCGATGTGGTAAGATGGGACATAAGGCTCGTGATTGCACTGAAAAGGATCAAGGTGAAGGTAAGAATAAATTTGATTTACAGTTAGTGAAATGTTATAAGTGCAATGAGATGGGTCACTATGCAAACGAGTGTCCGACAAGGAGCTTGAGTGATGGGAAGCAGTTAGACTACAAGCAGAAAGGGGTGGTGAAATCCTTTGCAACTACTTCAGCAGATGTTGGGCCATCGAATGAAGTGGTGTCAGCTCCAGGGAGCTCAGTATTTTTCGAAGATTGACTTGAGGTCGGGCTACCATCAGTTGAAAGTAAAAGAAGCAGACGTTCCGAAGACTGCATTCCGTACTAGATATGGCCATTATGAATTTTTATTTATGCCTTTTGGGTTAACCAATGCACCTACTGTATTCATGGACCTTATTAATAAAATTTTCCATGAGTTCTTGGATAAGTTTGTGTTTGTGTTTTGAGGTTTGGGAAGAGATTGTGTGTGCCTTGTGATTCACAGTTGAAGAGAGAGTTGTTATGTGAAGCTCATAGTTCTCCGTTTTCAGTTCATCCGGGCAGTACTAAGATGTATAGAGATCTGCGGGAGTATTACTGGTGGGATGGAATGAAAAGAGATATTGCTGATTTTACTGTGAAGTGTTTGACTTGTCAGCAGGTTAAAGCTGAGCGGCAGTTACCGAAAGGGATGCTTCAGCCTTTACCAGTGCCAGAGTGGAAATGGGAGAATATATCCATGGACTTTGTTGTTGGATTACCGAAGACATCTCGAGGTAATAATGCAATCTGGGTTATTGTTGATCGCTTGACTAAATCTGCTCATTTCCTTTCTATACGAGATACTTTCTATCTAGATCAAATTTCCCGTTTGTATCTTAAGGAGATAGTCAGGTTACATGGAGTTCCTCTCTCCATTGTATCAGATCGTGATCCCAGGTTTACCTCTAACTTTTGGAAAGGCCTTCAGAAGTCGTTGGGTACTGAATTAAATTTTAGTACAGCTTTTCATCCTCAATCAGATGGGCAGTCAGAACGAACAATTCAGACATTGGAGGATATGCTACGAGCTTGTTCTATGGATTATCAGGGAAGTTGGGACCAACATCTTTCTTTGGTTGAGTTTTCATATAATAACAGTTTTCATTCTAGTATACAGATGGCACCATTTCAGGCATTATATGGGAAGCGGTGTCGAACTCCAGCTTTCTGGGTTGAAGTGGGTGAAGGGAAAGTTGAGTCCAAGGTTCATTGGACCATACGAAATTCTGGAAAGAGTTGGATCAGTTGCATACCGAGTGGCTTTACCTCCGAGTATCTCTCAGGTACACAATGTTTTTCACGTTTCGATGTTGAGAAAGTATATGCCAGATCCATCTCATGTTTTGAGTCCAGAGGTAGTTCAGCTGGAAGAGAACCTATCTTATGAGGAACAACCGGTCCAGATTCTTGACCATAAGGAGCAAGTGTTACGGAATAAGGTGATTCATCAGGTAAAGGTTTTTTGGAAAAACCATGTGATTGAAGAGGCAACGTGGGAATCTGAAAATGCTATGAGGGATAAATACCCCCACTTATTTTGATAAGTGAATAAAATTGCGAGGACGCAATTCCCAAAAGGGGGGAAGGATGTAACATCCCAGGTAATTAAAGAATAAATAATTTTCATATTTATTAATATTATAGAATTAAATATGAATTTTAATTAAAAGGGGTTGCTATGTTCGATAGCGTACCCGATACGCAACGATGAGTTTCTTTGAAACTTACGTAGCACACTAGTAATAAAATAATATTATTTTAAATGTTAGTTAACATGTAGCCGTTGTATTGGCGGGAATGGATATAAATAACTAAAATATGATTATATATGTTTTTAAGTGTTTTTATATTTATCCAATAAAAGATAAAGGCTTAAAATACGGAAAGAGTTCAATTTTAGGCTTTTATACTCTAATTTTCACTAAAGGTCCACTTATCACCTTTTAATGGTGAACCGTCATTAAATATAGTTTTGATCACTCTTATACTTTCTATTGGACCAAATATAACTCTTCTTTAGAATCGGGACATCAAAATTTACTTTGTGTAAATTTGTGGTACCTTTCTGATAAAGTTCATTTTTTTTATGAATAGTGTAAAATGTTGCATTTTAATTCAAAACCTCTTTTTGATCTAATTTATTTATATGATTAGATTATCTTTTGAATTGGTTTTAAAGTGAAATTAGAAAATATTTTTACCATTAAATCCAATAGTGGTCATTGGAATCAATTTCGATTTGAAATTAGACTTAAACTGGTGTCAATCTTTTGATACTTATTGTTTTGTAAAAACACGCTATTTGCTCTGGCAGCGGGAATTAATTATTAAATTAATTAATGTGACTTATATGATTTTAATTTTGTAAAATGGACTTCATTTTTGAATTCGGAATATCAAATATAGCTTAGGGTGAATTTTTGGTAATTTTCTGAAAAACTTCAATTTTTGATGAATAGTGAAACCACTAAGTGGTAATCAAGCAAACTGATTTTTCGGTTAAATGAAATTTTACCACTAATGTGTGTTGAATTTCGAAAATCCGACATACATGGTTGTCATTAAGAAGTAAAATGTGGTTCAATGAGATTAAAATAATTTTTTTGGTGAATAGTAACTTATTAAGTTTTTAATCGCGATTAGTGGTAATTAGTGTAGTTTAAGGTATAAATAATACTTTAATAATATAAAATGACCTAGACACATGTCCCAACCTTATTGGTTGTGTCATGGCCGACCAAGACAAGCCATGGGTCAACTTGGGGACCCCATGGATCCACTTTTGTTGGGAAATGACATAAATTACTTTTTATTAAATGTTAAAGTGAAAATGACACAAACATGATATGTTTTGCAAAAACAATTTTTAAGTGGGGTTATACAAGTCCAAATTTAGATTATAAATAGTCATTGGAAAGCTAAAAAGATTTACTACATCATAGTATTTGTTTTATAATTTTTAGAAATTAAATAAATTAAATTATTTACGACATTATAATGATGCAGTGATGACATCATTATTTGACGATTTAAATAAAATAGAAAGATAATGTAAAATCTAAAACCTACACATGGCCAAAACCAATTGGATGAATGGATTTCGATTCCTTATCACCTTATCCACGAATTCTATCAATGTGGGACCTTTTAAAACCGAAACACATTTTCAAATAATGTAATGTTTCTTTACTTTCCAAAAGTGCCCCTCCTCTCCCCTTATAAAAGGCCCCCACCTCTACCTCATTTCACACACTCTTCAAGCCATTGGCTCGGCCAACCCCTGCCCATTTGCTCTCTCCACATCCCTCTCCTCATACTAGAGGATTCCCCTTGGGCAGAATCCTTTCAAAGTAAGCCTTTAGGCTCAAATCAAAAGGAGTTACACTTTTTAAGGTAATTCATCCTCTCATGCTCATTTGTTTTATTTTGCTTCTCCAACCCACTAAACTCTTTTTATTTACTTCATTTGTAACAACACCAGTATCTTCAATATACTAGGATGTTGTTATAAGATATATTTGAGCTACACTCTCACACAACTACATCAAATGGTTAAAGAACATACGGTTTCCGTGGATGGCGAAATTCTGCCTCCCGAAACGATGATTGTTCAACACTCATTAAACACCTTCAAAGGTGGCCATTATGATGTCACTATTTTTATATATGATATATAATATGTTTATGTTTTCCTTAAGCTTCTGTTTTTTTATTTTGGGCATACCTTTATGGTTTCCATTATGGGTAAAACACGATATCTTCATTTTAGGAAGCGCGGACTACCGCCCCCTAAAAGTGATTTGATTCGTCAATACCATATGTGGGATGTGTAAAGGATAAAGTTAATGATATTATACATGATTTTATACTGGAATTATAATATACCTATATATATCATTATCATTTATTTCCATTAAAGTATGAGATAGAAATGAAGGTAGCGTTCATGCGTACGTACGGACTACCGTCTCCATGAACGGTGCATTTCATTTCTTATCCCCAAATGTAATGTACTATTAAAAGTACATGTATATAATGGATATATATAATTAATGATATATCTAAATGATGAATATAATTCTGGAATTAAAATATACATACCTCTCATTTAGTTTTAATTCCATTAATATGACAATGAAATGAAAGTAGCGTTCATGCGTACGTACGGCTTACCGTCTCCATGAACGGTGCATTTCATTTCTTACCTCTAAATGTGATGTAATATTATAAAAGAATGTATGTACTGGATATATATGACATATATGATATCTACATCATGAATACCATTCTGGATATAATGAAACATTGACCAAATTAACAACATGTAAGTGTAAGAAGTCTATTTTTGACTTAAGAACCAAATACCGACAAAATGAACATTATTAACTTAAATGATTACATGATGTTCATAACATGGTATAAAAGGAATAATGAACTTGGAAAAGATTCATAATCAAGTAGAGATTAACTAAAGTTTATTATTCAGGAGTTTAAAGAACGGTCGGGTCAAGTCAGATACGAGGTATGGGAACTTCTTAACCCAATTTCCATTCTTTGGGTTAATCTCCTACTTTCAAATTATGTCATTATATTATTATGTCGTATCTTGTATTTGTACTTTATTTATGTGTACTTATAGTGAATACACATAATGTATCTATTTTATTTTAAAAATTATCTTTGTATGGGATTTCGTCTCAATCTCCTTTCGTTGAGGCATATTTTGTTTTATACACAACCTTCTTTTATACGGTGTATAAACCCCTTTGACTTTTACGTTTATTCAAAAGGAATATTTTTATACGAAGCGTTTACTAAACGACAAAAGGGAATGTTTTTGTCGTACGTATGCGGCGACAACGACTTCTCCGCCGTCGTAACCGTTATTTGAGTTTCGGCTTCCTCTACAAGCCATTCCTTCTTTTTAAAAGAAAAATAAATACCATGTTTTACTTTTCTTTTATTTTGGTATTGAAAATGGTTTTCATAATATTTTTATATCAATGTGTGGTATTGATATCTTGTGATTGAATGGTGGAAATTTTATGTTTCCTTTTTGCATGTTTTATGTGATACGATTATGTTGAGGTTCTTGGGCATTATTATGAAGAACGGGTGGTTCCGTGATAAACTAAGGGCGGGTGAGCCCGTTATAGCTCTCCAATGCATTGGGTAACGCGAAGGAGTGAAACGTTAAGGTTTCTCCGAAGAGATTTTAGGGAATATACTGTGATGGGTATTCCAAACGTAACCAAGAGGGTTACCCCCTACGTAAGAATGTTATGAATGCCTCAAGTTACCTTTACGTATTATGATTTATATGATTTATTCATGTTTTTATGAGGTATGTTAAAGTGCCTATGTTTTATGGGTAAAGTATGATTTCATTCTTATGTATATATGAACTCATGTTTCCTTTCCATGTTTTTATAACCCATACTGAGTTTTTACGCTCATCCCAAGTTTTTGAAATGTTTTTCACAGGTCAAGGGAAAGGTACATGATAAGATGATAGAGTCAAGGATGTGTCAAGAAATAATCCATGTTTTATTTTAAATGTGTTTCCATTGATGGGAATGAAGAATACTATCTTTATGTAACCACTTTGTTTATATGTGGAATGTAATGCAAGTCTTATGATCTAATTCTCTAAAACTCTAAACCCGAAAAGATCCTCAACGTGTAATCTTGTAATAACTCAAGATTAAGTAAGGTTTAAGGCTGGGGCCTTATAAGTTTTATATTACTAATACTTAATTTTTATATTCTCATATGTAAATATTGTTATTCATATAGTCCATTCCATGATATATGTTATCTTTATAAAAGTAAAAAATTTAATTTCCAAACCTGAAAAATAGTTTATACATGTCTAAACTCAATATGAAAATTATGTTATTGGTTATACTAGGAACATAAAGGAAACCTTTATAACAAAAATTAATCCATTAGATTACGTGGGATGGTCGTCTTCTATAGTTAGCACTGCTAGTATTACTCCCTTAGAAACTTGAGACCCATCTCACCTTTAAAAATATTTAATAATCAATGTGTTCCCATTATTTAGATACAAATTTTTGAACCATAGAATATATATGATACCAAATTTATTGAAATAGAAATATTTTACTCAATAAAAAATGAACCTAAAGCCTCCCCTAGATCTTTTACTAAGGTAGAGTTCTTCTTCTAATGTCCCTTCTTTTCATAATCAAAATATAATACATCCTTATCCTTAAAATGTATTTGGATTTTTTTCTTCTTTAAATAGAATTTTAAAGGTACCTTAGTCTTAGAAATTTCCTTAGACCTTTTCTATTTTCTTTCCTCTTGTACACCATAATAATATAAGGTTTTTCACACTTCATGTATTTATATTCTTTGTAAATCAAAGTAAAGAGATCCATAAGTGTATTTTCTATATTTTTCATGTTAAAATTTTCAATAATATTTGAAAATATTAAGGTAAGTGATAAGATAATGAGGTTTGTGAAAATTTATTTGGGTAGCTTGAATCCCAAAATTTTCAAACAATCAAGGTAGCTAGTAATGTAACTATATGAGGTCTAGTTGTAACTCCTCCTAGATTTCATGTAAAGTGTTTCTTGAATATTTCATTCCTATAATTTCTTTCTTTCTATAGATATAGATCACAATGATTTAAAGTTATAGAGTAATCATCCATGTCTTTATGTATATTTTGAATATCACTAGTCATAAATGATAACATGAGGTATCAGATATCTAATGAATCATCCACGTGTTTCCAGAAGGTGTATCTATCCTCCTCACTTTTATCATTTGAAGTCTCAATAGCTTTATGTAATTCCAATACATATAGATTCCTCTCTTGTCATAGTATAATGCACAAGATCCTATGTTACTCATAGAAGAATTTTTTACCAGTTAATATATTCTCTTTATATAAGATGGATCATAAGGAAAGTGATGTGGTAAAATGACTTGAATTTATCTACAACAAATAAAAGTAAATATTTAGTAATTTTTCTAGGTTATTGGTTATGATGTAATTAATTAATTAATTACTCTCCTGCTATTTTATCAAAACTCAACATCCCTCTCCCTTGGATTTTAAATATCTAATCGCTCATATATTCTAGTTTCAAGGACCCATATTTACCTTCAGATAACCCAGAATATAGCCATGAAAATTATTTGAAGGTATTTATATATGATTTAATTTCCAAATACATTAAATAACAACTCCTTGATATGTTAAGTGGACTCCCTTATCCTAAAATCCTAAATTAGTATTTCCTCAACACTTGCATCCATATTTTATTAAGTTGAATATAGTTGTTATCCTCAATACTAATTCAATTAAGGTTACCCTTTATTTTTATTAAGACTACTTAATAGTTGAAATTTCCATCAATTATTTCCAAACCAACACTTTAACTATGATTGTATTTTGATTAATAAAATGGAATCCATTTTCTAACAAAATATTTTTCTTGAGGGGTTTTTTTAAAATTATTCATAAATATTCTTTATTTTTTTATCCACATACTTATTAATATTATGTGGAAATTACATAATTAATTAACTAGTTATGATAAAATAATTAATGTATTTTACTTCAATAATATATATTATTTTATATTTATATATTTTTTAATTACATTAAGTGATAGAAAATATAAGTATTTAATTATACATTATGAAATATATTTTATATGGTTTTTATTATATTTTATCTAAGAATTATAGTTAATCTATTTACTTCATGTAATCATTTTTAAATAAATATATAAATAAACTAGGCGTCACATAAATAAATAAATAACCATGTATAGAAAAAATAAAATAAATATGTGATATGATCATGAGAATTCATCTCGTGGATGGTTTATCAAGAAGGGATAAACTAAGCATTGAACCTAGGAGAAATAACTCCTTTATCCCATGATGGGATCAAGTTGCATTATTTATCCAGTTTTTTCTATAACTCCTTGGTTTGATACACCTCAGCTCGGGACCTAATCTATCTCCTCTAGCAAGGAACTCCATCCTTTGAAAATTATTACTCACTTACAATTAAGGGGAACAAGGGGATTTGGGTTATATTAAATAAACCTTATATGGGGCCATATATAATAAATGAATAAAGGATGATAGCTAGATTATCATATTTAATTTAATAATAAATTTTCACTTAAACAATTAAATAAATAATTAAATAATTAAATATAACTCATACACGAGTCATTCAAGATCATGATAAATCAAAACATACAATGACTATGCATTTAGATTTACTATAATTCATTTTAATTCATTCTAATTAAGATAAATTTACTTGAATTGCTAAAATAATAAACTAATTAATTAATTAATTAATTTCATTAATATTTTTTCTTATCAGTACCTAAGACATAATAATCTCATTCTTTATAATTTTTTTGAAAAATTATCAAATTAATTATTATTATTTAAAAAAAAATTAGTATATTCTGTGTACTTGGGAATAAAAATAGTTTGTACCTATCTTTGTAATATTAAAAAAAATCATGAATTTAAAAAATAAACATCATGTTCAGTCACTCAACATTTCATGTGATGTAGGATGTGTATGGGCATTGTCATGTATAGTGTATGTACATGGAAATTAAGTTGATACAACATGTCAATATATACATAGCATATAAAATTTTAGGTCAGAACATGTTGTCTTCATAATGTGTAGCACTGTCAATGTGTGTAAAGTAAATGATCTGTGTGATGACTGTTACATGTTGTGTAGTTTTAGATTTTACACATTATTCAAAACACTATGGGTTGAAATATACAAATTATTTAAAATCACTCAGTATATCCTCATATGTGTTGACACTTGTCACACTACATGTTCATGCTAGTTATACGTCATGTAGTTGTGTCTTGTCACATTGCTTGGCTATTAATAAATACATAATGTGTAATTATGTAATGTATCAACCCAAACATTTTGTTGATATTTATAAAACATTAAATCCTTGGGGGTTATATAGTATTTACACCGGTTACACACTGTGTAGTTCCTATCAAACTATGTGTCACACTGGCAGTCAATACACGACATGTATGATTCCATAAACAGACCTACATAGCTTGATGATATTTATATGGATCCCTTCTTGGGTGGTTGATCATCGATGCGTGACATGTAATATATCATGATATATAATGTAATTTTTTAATGAATCTAGTGACCTTGTCACCTATGTATGGGATATTTGAGTTTTCCTTATGCATTTATGCTTAATTATTGGCTATATGAACTCAGATGAATGTGTTATCTAAACTGTAGTATTAAGAGTGAAAATATTTCTATAAAAACTAAAAAACAAACACATAAAATTATTTTAATAAATTATAAATAATTACAAATTAGAATGTTATCACTCTGGTACCACTTAAAGGTTATAGGGTGCAGCGAAAGCATTATGAAGGAACCAAACATTAATTTTTCTTTATTATCGATGGATAATATTCAAATAACATGATGAATAAGACCCAAAATATTTGATATAGGTTCATAGACATTTAATTTATAATTAATTTAAAATAATATTTACTAAGAACATGATAATTTCCTTGTTTGATTTTTGTTTTCACTCATGTCATTTTTTGTTGTGGTGGGGAATCCAAGCAATGATTACTCTAGACATATCCACACATTCTCCATGAATCTTCAAATAGAATTCTCATATATCTATGTTATAGAATTATTGTTTCATTTTCTTCTTATTGTTCATCATCAATCACAAAAAGGGATCTATTTCTCACTATATGTTCTTTAGAGGATGGATGGGAGGAAGAATCTCTTCGGGGATTGAGAGAATACTAGAGATAATTTCCTTTTGAAAAAGAAGTTTCATAATTAGAAAATGTGATATATTATTCTTTATATACTTAGGGTTAAATATAGATAATTGTACATATCCCCTTATCAATATATTTATTCAAAGTAATACCTCATTTCAAATAATAATAATATTATTATTATTATATACCAAGGAATTTTTTAATTGAAATATTCTTTCTTAAATAAATAACTTAATATTTATTTTAATGATACTAAATAAAAATCTATAATTTTCATTGGTCCATTAACATAACCTATTAATCCCCCTATAGAATTTATCAAGACTTGAATAACAAAATATTTATCCAAATAAATATTATTCATTCAATAAAATTAAATATATATTATATAAACCCAATTTCTGTATAAATATGTATTTTTAATATTTACATAAAATAAATAAATTTGTATTATACTTTATTCAAAAAACACATGAATAATTAAATATTTATTTATTTCCATGTAAATAATTAAATAAGATATAAAATTAAAATCACATATTCTAAATTAAAATATTATGTGATTGAATTTTTGTGATAAATAATACTCAAATAATTATTATTCCAAAAGACAATAATATTATTTATACTTAATATTAAATTAGGATAAAAATTAATGATATTATAGATACACTTAGTATGTGTCCCTCTAGAACCTTTCTCAATTGAATTAAGTGAACTTACCTAAATCTCATGATCTACATCTAAAAATACATCAAATCACCTATAGAGAAAGAAGATGTCATAAAAACTATAGAAACCTTATTATTAATTTTAATGTGTAATATATTCCTTTTGTATACTAATATCTCATCATGTTGGATGCATACATGTGTCATCAACCTATATACTTGATTTATTTATTTATTTTTATTTATGAAATAAACATATTTGTGAACAATTATGGTCTTATAATTACTATAAAGTTCCATTTCAATAAATGTGAAAGATATATCTTCTTTCATTAACTTTGATGGGAAAAATATTCTTAACTTATTTAATTAATTCCATATAATTTATTATTCACATAATGTATGATACCTCACTATGAGAATATTTCATCATGGATTTTTTCATACATCAAAGTATGTGATTCATGATATACATTAATAATAATATCAAGTATAAAGAGAAATGTGATTCCCTGAACTCACACTTCCAGATCTAATACTAAAAACATATTCTTTATAAAGTCATTCTGATACTAACTGAAGTGAAACAAACTTAACCTTCTATAACATTATTATGAACAACATATAGTGTGACACTTACACACTCACAACATTTTAGGTTTAGAGTATTAGATATTTAGGATAAAACTTTAACCAAAGAAACCCATATCCTTCCTACCTAATGGGAATTTTTCCCTTTAATCCAAGGGTTCCTGATTTTAAAATAAGTCTCTAGCATCTCCCACAAAATTCTCTACAAATGATACCCGTGTATACATATCATACATAATATTTTTTCTCATATACAATATAAAAGTAAAACATAATTAGGGTGAGATCAAATACTCATTAAGTGTTATCTTATAATAAAAAAAATCATGAATATTATGGAAAAAATAATTGATAATCAAATAATGTTATATAACTAATAAAATTATCATATAATATATTGATGGATAATAATATAAATAATCACATGTATAATTATAACATATTTAATAATGATGAAATGTGTAATGTTGAACATCTTAATATTATTGTCGAGGCCTTGTGTCAAGACATCATACATGAAAAAGGTAAGGCATACACCAAATACCCAAGCTAGTTTATCTCATGAGGCCTACCAGTGCATCGAATGGATATATAATTATGATACCCAAACATAACTAATTATTTCTAATGAATTAATCATATAAATTAATTAATAAATAATAGAATACATAACCAATCTACCATTGTAATCAATAAATATAAGTATTAAAATAATGAGAATATGAAATGTTAATATTTTACCGAGTCAATAAATGGAATACCTTTCATAGTAATCACCCTTAAAACTAACACCATATATAGTAATGGGTACATGGATAATTAAATACTATAAATCATAATATATAAATAGTGTATGTGGTATGTAATATGTCCATGAAAATAAAGAACAGGGACATGAAGAAGAAAAACAGCGTCAACAGAGAGATGAAGAGTGATAGAGAATATAACCCCTATGAAAAAGGTGAATAATGAACTGTAAATTATGAATAGGATTTATAGGGTAATATATTACTCCAAAGTAGATGGATATTTTAGTGTTTGAGAATAAAATATAGGTTAAATTAAGAAAATAATTTTCATAATTCTTTTGTAATATGGTTATAAAAACAAACTTTTATGTCACTTTTAAAAATCCAATCCAAGGGTTGAAATGTGGAAATTGAAAAAAATAATTTTATAATAATTAAAAATAATTAATCCTTTAAAGTTAATTAAGTTAAATATAATAAATGTGGAGTGAAATATTAAATATATATATATATAAGTATAAAGAAATCCCTTTACTTATTCTTCTAAAACATTAACCTTTAAAATTTAAAATTAATAGAAAAATGGAAATAAGATTTTATTTTAAAAACAATAGAGACTTTAATAGGATTATTTATGAAGAAAACTATATATATATATAATTGGTAAAATAACTCATGTAAAAAAAATTAAAATGATATTCATTTTATAATTTTGAAAATAAATTAAAAAAATGACTCGTACAGAAAGTGTTAAAGATTATTTTTAAACCTTGGTAAATAAAGTTAAACGTTTTTTAAAATGACCTTATAAATCATTTATATATAGGTAAGAGAATTATTATAATATTATAAAGAATATATAGATGGAGGAGAAAGATTCTCGGTCGTAAAGAATAGATAATTTCAAGTCCACATATAATAAATAGTTTTGTTGATATGTGAACCAATGGGTAGAGAAATGTCAAGAATAATTGTAAACCCTAGAAACTATAGAGGTAATACAATATAATACAATCATTATGGGGAAGAATCCAGAATTATATGGATAAAATTCAAGAATAAAGGTTATAACTTAAATAACGTAAATTAAGTTAACAACAACTCTTACGACTTAGGTAATGTATCAATCGAAGGAAAAGGTATAGGGAAAGACTAAATGAAATTGAAACTAACAAGAGTAATAAATTATTTAAGATAAAATAATTCAATAAGGAATTATTTAGAATCTATAATATTAAATTTTTCCATAATAAATATCATGCCTCAAGGAATTAAAAGAGAGACCAAGAACCCTTACCTCAAGTCTCAAATCATTAGGTGTGTGCATGTAACCACTTGAATAAAAAAATAATTTTTATTAAATAATTGTTTCAAAAGCTTTTTCATGTATATTTAATTTTTTAATGTTTATTTATTATCATATTTTACTCATTTATTGTATATTTTTCTCACTCATCATTCACTCGGGGTTTTTTATCAATTCCTCTAAAACTATTTGGGTATGTTAACCATAGTAAAAGGAGTTATAAAATAGATTCTTCATCCCTATAATTATTTAATTTTTTTTCATTATCATTCTATTAGAATAATTTTTTTAAATTTTAATAGGTTTCCCAAAATAGATTCAAATTAAGAAAATTGTCTCAATTTCTTACTTTAGGAAGTTAAATTTAAAATAACCATTTATTTTAAATATTATTAATATAATGGATAATTTATATTTACATAATCTTAATAATTTTATAAATATCATATTTATTCATTAAATCCACTTTTATAACCATCGATATAAGTTGGTGATGAAAAATGAAATATGTCATTCATGGAGGAAATAATTTGACCATAACACGAACAATGATTTCATTTATTAATGAATGGGAGGAAGGTGTATAATAGTTATCTCATAAAAATAATAATATTTAATTATTATAATTGTATTTAGTTCATTATAATTGTATAGAAATAATATATTTCAAGGAGGTGGAAGAAGAAAGAAACTTTAAATAACTCATGTAATGTAATTACCTCTTCCTTTGATGTCCTCCTTTAAACCACTCCAGCATTCCTACATTGGTATTTTGGGGAAAAAAGAACCTTTAGGATGTGGGAAATAGTTTTGTTCAAGGTTTTTATTAGATTCTTGTTGAGTTAGGGAGATTCGTGATTTAGGATAAATGGGGTGGTTAAGGGGTCCTTTTATAAATGAGAGGGGTGGAATTTTGTAAATATTAATTTCTTAATATAAAAATAGATACATTATTCAAGAAAAGTGGCTCAAATGGATAATTAGATAAGAAAATAAATTTTAAGGTCAATAAATACACCATCTAACCATTCAGAGATGCATTTTTGTGATATTTTGAGACATTATCTCTTTATTTTACATTTTTGACTTATTTGAACTTTTACCATAATGACTAATTTTTACATTAGGAACATATTTTTATTATTAAAAATGAAATTATTATTATTAAATAATTTATACATGATGATTCCAAATATTAAATCCATTTTACTTCATTTAATTTCTAAAATTGAGAAAAAACATATAATTTTAATATAATAATTCATAATGTGGGAAATCATTTTTAAGAAAAATGTATTTTATAGAAAAAGTGAATTTATTATTATTAATTTCCAAGTAAAAATGATTAAATGGGTGAAATTAGTTTTTTTACATATATTATAATTAAATTTAAATTAATTAATTTTTTAAAAGTGATTAATATTTTATTAATATAAAAAATCTTGATATAAAGAAAAATATAATTCTTTAAAAAATCATCTTCTAAAATTCAAATGATTTTATTCCTAATTTTTTTAAAATATACTTATTTACTAGGAAAAAATGAACACATTTTTATTTAATTCAACCTTTAAAATTTATTTTAAAATTCAATTTTATAAAAGGTCTAAATAATGTGAATATATGTTATATTTATAATTACTTTTTTATATCATCATAAATTATACATACTAAACACCCAAAGATCTCAACATAATATCTATGGGTAAGATAATAATTTTTGGTCATAGAGGGTGGTGATTCATCTAGAATGGATCTCATAGTTATTTCATTAAGATTGAAATTCTCCTACAAATGATTTCACTAAATCCATACTTATTGAATCTCAGCTTGGTCTTAGTCAAGAGAAAATCCAAGAGACTCTAATTTTTTAAAAGATTAAACAAGTGATCCTCATAAGGAAGGATCCTACTTCTTATTTTCATTTCATCTCTTTTTTATGTAGATTTCATAATTCATTTACTTCTATTTAAACCTTCCAATTCATTGGTTATATTATAACAGTCATATTTAATACTTAAATTTTTTTAATATTTCATGGTTAATTTTAGTATAGTAGTGAGAGTGATAAAATAATTAATAATAATATTTATTTGATGGAAAACACTTACTTAAATATCATGGTGCTATATGTTATTGCATTAAATAAATTATGTCCTCTCAATTTTAATTTCTCTTACTGATGAAAATATATAAGGGTTTTTATAATGTAGTCATGAATTTTGATATTAAAGTGTATTAAAATACTTCATAATGGTTCTAAAAGAGCTTGTGAATCATCCAAAGAATATCCCCCTAGGTGTTTTAAACTAGATGTACAATTAGGACCTCTTATTTTCTACTGATTAAGGATTCAGTTGACACCCAATAAACATTTTTCAATGTTATTACACCTATGTGAATAAAATATATAGCATGAAACAACATGTAGTATCTATATAAATACGTCATTTCTAGGAAACAACAGACTCTTTAATTTACCAAAATTTTAGGTTGTTTTTTATATATTTAGATTTATCCTTAGGGTTTCCACTAATTTGTTTTAGTCATAATTTTAAATAATAAATAAATAAAGATGTTTCTTACTACATTCCAAATCCAAAATTCATTGAAACCTATACTTCTAGAAATAAACATACCCTTTAATCCCAAAACTACATAAAATTTTATATCAATAAATATATCTAAATAATATATACTCTCAAAAATTTATTAATATTTTCTCAAAATAACCTGAATTTTATTGACATAAAATTACATATTAACCCAAATGGATATATATACCTTCATCATTTATTCTTCATGAAACCCTATAACTATCTACAAAAATATCCTTAATCACATTAAAATCTAATCACATAAGACCTTAAAATGTGTTTCTATGAATTTAAACTTATGATAAAATTTATACATATTAACCAAGGATGCTATGTAAAACTCTTAAATTATAATCAAATGAAAATATCCTAACCTATAATGTTATCTAAACTCTACTTTAATACCAACTGTGACTACCTGGACTCAAACTCCAAGATCTTTTTCTAAAAATACATTCTTTATAAAAAAAGTTTTGATACCAACTGAAGAGACCCAAACTTAACCATCCATAATTATAATATAAAAAATATATATTGAGCCACTTACACACCCAACACCTTTTAGATTTAGTGTTTTTGATAGTTTTTATAATCCATTAACAAATAAAACCCATATCCTTCCTATCCAATGGCCATTTTTTCACTAAAACGAGGATTCATTATTTTATAATAATTCTTTTACTTCCCCCACAAAATTCACCACATATGATACACATAAAAACATATCATACTAAATACTATTATTCACATATTAGGGAAAAGTATAACATAATAAGCGTTATTTTAAATTCTCAATAAGTAGTAGCTTACAATAGAAGTTATCATCGAATAAACAAGGCTTGAATAATATAGAAGGAAAAAATAATATTCAAATAATACTATAAAATTGACAACATGATAATGTAATATATCCAGGGATAAAAATGTAAATAATAACATGGATTAAAAAAACTAATTTAATAGTGATTAAATGAATAATGTTAAACATATTAATCTTACCAATGAGCATTCATTCTAATACATTATTCATGAAAAGGTAAGGTATACGCTAAACACCCAAGCTAGTTTGCCTCATGACACCTATTGATTCATCGAGGGGATATATAATTCATGTTACCAGATATCACTAATTATGTGCAATGAATTCATTATTTAAAGGAATTAATAAACAATAAAATATATAACCAACATACCTCAATAATCAATAAACATCCATATTGAAATAATGAGTGTACGAAATGTTAATATTTTCCTCATTCAATAAATGGAAAAACTTTCTTGGTAAGAAACCCTAAAAATGACACTGTATAAAGTAATAAGTATATAGTTAAGTTAATACTAGAAATAAAAATAATGAAATAGAATAAGTTATATGGAATATATCTTTGAAATTAAAGAACATAAACATGAAGAAGAAAAATAAATTCAATAGAGAGATGAAGAGTGATCAATAACATAAACCTTAAAAATAAGGTGTGGTGTGAACTATAAATTCATAATATTATTTAGATAGTAATACATAGCTCTAAAATAGATATAACTTTTAGAGTATTAGAATAAAATAGATGTGAAACTATGAAATAAATTTTCATAAATCTTTTGTAATATACTTGGAAAAACAAACTTCAAAGTCGCTTTTAAAAATCCATTTCAATGGGTGAAAAAAGGAAATTAGAAACCATAATTTTAAAATAATTAAAAATATTTAAAACTTTAAAATCAATGAAGTTAAATATAAGAAATGTATAATTGAATAAAAAATATACATAAGTGGAATGAAATATCTTTATTTATTCTTCTAAAATAGTAACCTTTAAAATTAAAAATTCAAAGAAAAATAGAATATGATATTATTTTAAAACAATCTATACTTATATAATAATATTTATTAAGAAAAACAATTATAAAATTAGGATATGGTTCTCATAAAGTGAAGGTTAAAAATGGTATTCTTTTTACACTATTGTAATAAACTTCAGAAATTAATCGTATGGTATATGTTAAAATATTATTTCTAAACATTTTAAAAGAAACTAAAGGGAAAAATTACCTTATTAAGTCATTAAATTTGAGATAAGATAATTTTTGTAACAATATAAAAAATGTGGATATGGATGAAAAATATTTCTGACAATAAATAGTAGATAATATTGAGTCTATATACAGACAACCATTTGGTTGAATTTTGAACCAAATATAAGTTAAATGTCAGAAAGAATTACAGTCCACATAAAATAAAGACGGAATAAAATAAAATATAATAATATAGTGTAAGAAACCAAAATTTTGAGTATGAATTTCAAGAATCATGTTTATAACTCAATGAAAGTAAATTAAGTTAACATCAACCCTTACGAATTAGGTAATGTAATAATCAAAGTAAAAGGTAGAGGGAAGGATTAAGTTAAATTTAAAATCCAAAAATTAATAAATTATTTAATATATAAGAAGTAAATATGGTAGTATTTAAACCATATAAAATCAAATTGATGCATAATTAGAAACATATATCTAGAAATTAAAATTGAGACCAAGAACCCTTACATAAAGTCCTGACACCCTCAGTGCATGAGTCTAACATTATAAATAACCCAAATAATTTTATTAAATTGTTTATTTAGAAAAAATTTCATTTTAATTTCATTTTTAAATTCCATTTATTATCATATTTTATTCAAATATTCCATATTTTTTCTCTTATCAGAAGCATGGGGTTGTTCAGTCGATTCCTCCAAAACTACTTCAACACATTTAACTTGTATAAATTAGTTATAAAATAGTTTCATCATATCCATAATTTTACAAAAATTAATTATTTATAATTCTAGTAGAATAAAAAAATTTCAATTTAATAGGTCGTAAAAAATATATTCAAATTAAAAAAAGTGTCTCTATATGTTCGTTTTAGGCGGTTAAGTTTATAATGACCATTTATTATTAATATTATTAATATAATTCCTAATTTAAATTTTAAAAATAATAATCATGTCATATAAATTATATTTATTCATTAAATCCACTTTTATAACAACCCATGTAAGGTGGTGATGGAAAATGAAATACATCTTTCATAAATGCAATAATCTGACCATAACACGGAAAATGTTTTCAATTTCTAATGAAAGGTAGAAATTTATATAGTTGTTATATTATAAATATAAAAACATTTAATTATAATAATGATAATTATTTAATTATATTATTATGGTTGTAGTATATTTGAAGGAGGTGGATAAGGAAATAAACTTGAAAGAACTTCATTAAAACAATTACAACTTTCTTTGATATCCTCCATTAGAACACTCCTAAAGACTTATTAGATTTGGGCATACCAAAAAATTTTAGATTTGGGAAATTCGTTTAGGGTGAGGATTTGGTATATTTTTCTTAATCATGGAAGCTTTATTTGTGAGGATAATTGGTGTGGTGAAGGAGTCCTTCTATAGGTGAGAGTGAGGAAGGTTTTTAAATATTAATTTATTAATATAAAAAGAGATGCATTATTTAAGTAAAGTGACTCCAAAATTTAGAATTAGAGATGAAAAGATAATTTAAGGTCAAAAAATCCCCCATATAACCATTTCTATATGAAGTTTTATGATATATTTAGACAACCTCTTGATTTTACATTTTTACAACATTTAAACTTTTATTGTGGTAACTTGTTTTTACCTTGGTAACTTAATTTTATGACCAAAAATTAAATTCACCTTTTTAACTAATTTTTAAATTCATATTCTAAATATGTATTCCATTTTACATGATTAAATTTCTAAAAGAGATAAAAATTAATTTCAATATAATAGCACATAACACAGAAAACAATTATTATAAAAATGTATTTTTTTAAGCATAAAGTGGATTTATTCTTATTCCTCATCAAGTAAAAATAATTAAATGAGAACTAATTTGATTATATATATATATATATATTATCAATACATTTAATTAAATTAATTATTCAAAAGTGATCAATTTATTTTATTAATATAATAATACATAATGTATATAAAAATACAATTCTTCAAAAAAGTGGCCTTTTAAACCTAAAATTATTCAATTCCTACTTTTTAAAATTGATTAATCATTTACTAGTTGTTAATGAGAAAAATTATTATAGGAATCCATTTAAATTTATATTATAATTATTTTTTTAAAAATATTCTTAATAATGATAATATATATATTAAATTAATAATTACATGTTTATATCATCATAACATCTAATTACAAATCCCCTCAAGACCTTCATATAGGATTTAAGGGTGAGATAATAAATGGCAGACATTACGAGTTGTGATTTAGCCATCCTTAATATCGTAGTGATTTCTATAATCTTGAACTTCTACCATAGATGATTTTGAACAAGAAATCCTTATTGATTCTTGGATTGGGCTTAGCCTAAGAAAAATACTAGATATGGTGCTTCCTTTACAAAATTTGAAAAAATAATACTCATAAGTAAGCCTCCTACTATTTGATTCCATTTTTTCACCTTTCTAAATATATTTCATAATATTAGTACCTCTATTTATACCCATCAATTTAATAGATATATTATAAAAGTCATATTTAATACTTATAATTTTTTAATATTTATTTTGTTTGTTTTAGTTCAGTTATGTATGTGATACAAGATATTCAACATGGTGTTTATTTAAAGTAAAAAAGATAATAAAATATCAGGGTGTTACAAAAAATACACACATTCACATATAGGATTACTTGATGACATATAAAACATGTGGAATTCCTAGTGGTGTGTTTTTCCTTATGACCTACATTCTTAGAGATATCCAAGTGAAAACGTTATGCGAAGAAATATCAATATCTGATAAACCTCTAAAAATTGATTGTAAACCGTCATTTGGGTCACATTAGATAGATTTATCAAGGACATATGAAATATATTTAATAATATTTTCATAACATCTATAGGTTCTCATTAAAGAAAGGAACTATTATAACCCTTAAATGTGATAAATACTATAATGAAATTAACACATTTATGTTATATAAAAAAATACATGATAAGATTTTTATTAATGTTATAGAAATAAAAATTACATATTATATTGGTTATATAGGACTAAATCCAATAATAAGTGACAAAAATCATTGTTCATGTCCTGAAAGTGGTACTTGGATACAAAAGATAATTTTATTTCATTAAGTATAATCAATAAGTAATGGGATTTAGGGTGTTTATCGAATGAAATTATAAGTAGAAGAAACCATAATATAGCTTGATCTATCTTCAACTGATTTAACATTTATGAAATAAGAACATAGAATAAGGGTATCATAATCACTATGAATTCCATATTTTACTCTTTGATGTAGTACATTTTATGGGGTTCACTATAACAATAACTAAATGACCCATGTCCCCAAGAGATTACACCAAAATTTGGATCCTTGTTCGTAATAATAGGATCATGTGATCTCCCATGGTCTGTTACTACCTTCCTCGTGAAGACAAAGGGATAATCTAAAAACAAATTAGAATCTTTTAATCGGATTTCATGCATCAAGTTGGTACTCAGTAGAAGGGATATCATACCTTTTATAGACACACATTATTTAATTAAGAGAGTTAGAGTTTCAGTGTGTTGGATTCCATCTCAGGGAAACTACACATTACTACATGTCAGAGATATTAATCATTGAAAACTTAAATGATTAATATCATGCATGTAAAACCATAATAAATCAATATAATTTATTTATAATTTATTAAATCAAATGGTAATACCTCGAAGTGAGCACGCACTCATAATCTATATCATATGTGTAACATCAAGAACCCAACCCATCGGCTTGGGTAAGACCGAAATTCCAATAACCTTAGGATCATCCCCCTAAGAAAAATGGCTAGCGATAAATTAAAAGGGTATATAAAAATCATTAGGTAATATTTACCCTCATACACAATGAAACCTTAAATATAAACTTATAATAGTATAAAAGAGATATTATTCATGATATAAAATCAACCAAACTCTAATAGAATATAACATTAAAATAATCAAATATGTTATGTAATAAGAATAACCAATGTTTCCATAAAACCCAAAAGAATACAAAGACAACTCTAATACCAATATGGGATTACACAAAACTCTACACCATGAACTCCCCAAACTCCATCCTCTAAAATTAATGAATATCACATCAAGGTTTTCCACTAGTTAAGTACGAGACCTTTCCATTACCCATATCATGATAAAACATATTTCTCCATACACACCAAAGTTTATATATAGAGGGTGAGTATAAAACAAAATAGGAAATCAACAAAATACTTAACACAGGAAATAGAATAACCAAATATCATGAATATATGTAGAGAAAAAAATGGTGAAAATAACCATGATATGCAACCAAACCCACCCATATAGAACCATTACATTAATTCAATTCATTCCCCCATAAAAATAGGACTCTTAGAATTGACCCATATCATGAGATGATCCTCATTCCTCCATGCCAATCCATTATTTGGTGGAGTAACCCAATATTTTCTAATATGGAATGGTATCCAAGTCTGAATCAACATGGACGCTTCCAATGCATATGAAAAAAACTGGTATTTGTAAATGTATTTTTTCATACTTCTGTATTATAAAGAAAAATCATTTAACTCAGCAACCATAAACCATAAATTTATTTAATGTAGTAATATGGGGGAGAATCTACCTACCTCCATTTTTCCATCTACCCCAAATATGATAGGATGAGTTTCTAGAAATAATAGAGTCACCTAGCATGCCTATAGAAGCCCCTCATTCATAATCCCTGGTGATTTGAGGAAGAACCAGAATTTTTCCAAGGATAATGAGGTAAATGAATCAAATTAATGATCCCTATAATCTTCAACATGATTCCCCTTAAAGTCATGAATCTTCTACTAAAATTCAGTGGTGGTTTATAATGTTTTAAAAATTTATATGGTCAAAACTACATCCATCACCATGGAATAAGAGAAATACCTCCATCATTTCAAGACCTACCACCACTTGGATCATGGTGTTGTAGATTCCCCCATAGAATTTCAAATTTTATGCACAAGGATAACCTCACCCTGATATGGCCACCATGCCCACTAATGTGGTGTGTTGTCCATTTTTTTTACAATAGAGAACCCACCATAGTCACCAAACCCATCAAAATGGGTAGCTCCATGGCATGGTAACAACTTCTCTCATGGATATCTCACCATTACCTTCACCATGGTCATTATCATGGTATTCTGAAGCCTAGAAAGTCTATATAACCTCTTCCCAACCAATAACCCCTCCAAACCTTTGAAAAACAAATAAAACCATTTCAAGAATTAAAAATACACACCTAATTAGTAACATACCTAAAACTGATGGTGTAACATTCTCTCCGCCATTAATATTTACTTTCTTGGAAATATGTAGATTGTTGATTCATTAGAAATGATATTCCATTAATCATGCATACGTTTCTCATATTCCAATGTCTCTTATATTATCTAACCATGTTTCCATAGCACAAAAAACTAAAGATATGTGAACCCCCCCCCCCAAAGTTTTCTTATCTACATTTAATGTTTTAACACATCCTATCTTCATTACTACCATCCCAACTAACACACAGTACTAGATATGATACCATTTGTAACATACCATCCCCAGACCATTAACTTGGGTAAGACTAAAATTCCACTAATCTTAGTTTCATCCCCTAGAAACGAAAATCTAGAAATAAATTCCAAGGGTTTATAATATCATTGTGGGTTGATTTTCCCTTATATACAATGCAACCTGCAATAGACATCCATAATGTTGTAAAAAAGTATAATGCATGATAGAAAACCAACGAAAATCCAATAGAAAGTAACAAGACAATAATCATAGGTTTCATGTAATAAGTAAAACCAATGTGTCCATAAAACCAAAAATAATCTAAGTAAAACTCTAGTTCAAATGTGGAACTTCACCAAACTCAGCACTATGTCCTCTCCAAGATCCAGCCTTTAAAACGAATGACTACCCCATCAAGTTTCTCCACTAGTGAAGTAACAAACATTCCCCTTACCTATATCATGATAAACAACATATAAATATTAATTAAAGTTAATAAATAGTGGGTGAGTATATAGCCTAGTAATAAATCCACAAAATACTTCCCACACACACCACTGGGATAAGAACAATTTAGATGATAATAAATATATATAATCAATATGAAACAAAATAACAAAATCTCATGAATACATGAATAAAAAAAATAGTGAAAATAAACATTATATGTACCCAAACCCTACCATGTAGAACTATTCCATGAATCCAATTCGTTCCCCATCTAAATAGGACTCCTAAAACATACCCAAATCCTGAACGTAATGTCATTCCTCCAACCCAATCCATCACGTAGTGGAGTAACACAATGTGCCCCAATTTTTTATGGTATCCAATTTTGAATCAATAAGGACCATTATAATAGAGTATGAACACACACCAATCCCATTCCCACATCTAATTCAAACACACCAAAGGTAAAAAAATTTAAAAAATAACTAAAACTATTATTTTCAAGTGGATGGTAGAGAATTATCTGTTATGAAGAGGAATATAAAAAAGATACCATAATCCTTAAAGTTCTTAAAATAAGTAAAGTACAAGAGAATATAAATACCTAAAATACGTTCTTCTATCTTAAACTATTACATTCAATCACTTATGTATTTTATACCAAGAGATTCAATATGACCCCTATGCTTACATTGTGATAATGGTTTTGTCAACAAATCTGCTACATTATCATCTATAGCCACCCAAAAGATCCCTAAAACGCCCCTCCAAATGATCTCTCATATGAGATGGTATTTTCAAAGGATATTTTTGGGAATTTTGTGAGATTTAAGTTCCTTTGTTACACCCTACAATTTTAGTATGTATTTCCCTATAAATAAATCTTGTGTGTTCGATAGCTTATTATACACGCAACATCAAACATAAGTGAACAATTATTTATTATGGTATAGTATTACAATTCAAAATTAAGTAAATTAAAATATATCTAAATAAAACATATTTAATTTAAAAAGTAATAAAACCAAAGGATTAAAATTTTATAATAAATGTAAAAGGTAATAATTCACTTAGGAAAATATTTTTGATTCTAAATAAATGGTTGATTTTAAAAAATGATATCAAAAAAATTAGAAACAATTAAGGTATTATTAATGAAATAAATAAATAACATATAAGAAATAATTAATTATAAATAAAACTAATTTAATTATTCATAGATAAACAAAAATGTTTTGTCTAAAGACATTTTTTTATTATATATTATATTTTTTTATTTAAAAGTAATATTTCTCATATTTAAGGTAAGTAATTTAATTAAATTTATTATTTATATATATAAAAAAATGAAAAAATCATTCATTTATTATTAATTAGTTAGTAATGAAGATAAAATCATTTAATATTAAAATGGCCTATTTTTTAAAGAATTATTTTTTATATATTGTTTGGTTTCATTTTTATAAGTTAAAATGATCACTATTGAATAATTATTTTAATGAAAATAATTTTTTATATGTATAGTAAAACAAATTTCCAATCATCTAATGTTTATTACTTGGTAAGAAATAATAACAAATTAATTTTTATGCTTAAAAATATATTTTTATAAAAAATGATTTTATTACATTATGAATAATTTTATTAAAAAAAGATTTTCACCATTATAAATTTAATATAATGTAATTTTTTTATTATCTATAATTATCATTTCAAATTTTAGTAGTAATTTTATTTTCATTTTTAGTCATAAAAATAACTTACCAAGTTAAAAGTTAGCCATCAAAGTAAAGGATAAAATAATGTTAAAGAGTTAAATTAAGAGATAATTTCATAAAATATCACATAATATTATCTCTAAATATGTTTATGAAGGAATTATACACCTAAAATTATCATATCTTCAATATATTTACACTTTTGATCTGTTTTCCTTGAAAATGAAATTCCTTTTATAGTAAAGAATGGGTATTTACAAAAATACCACCCCTCCTAACCTTTTAAAGGAACCCACCTAAAAATATAACTATTATTTATTTATTTCTTCAATACCTAATCAAATTGTATCTATAATAATCATGTCCCATTTTTGTAATCATTTAGTCACAATAAAGAGTCTCAAATCCTTGATTTCCAAGTGGCTCTCAAAAAGAATATTCAAATCTTCAACATAAGTGTTATCTTCTCCTTAATCACTCTTCATTATCTTCATCATACACCACTTATTAAATCATATTTATCAATTTAATAACATTTTTTCAAAATCAATAATCTTATATAAATGTAATATTACTACAATATAATAACTTGTTCTTACTAATTCAGTTGTTATAACATACAGTTGTTAGGGTCACTTTTACCACTTATATGAAAATATGTTATAAGGTTTACATTATGAATGATAAATGAAAATTAAAAACTGGTAATATTATATAATAATGGTTAATTTAATATGTTTTCATGATATTTTAATGGTAATATGAAAAATTATATTTTACAATTAATTAAACTCTTTTTTAAACTCAATAATCACTTAAAAGAGGATTTTTAGGCATTCCATGAAAACCATCACCATAATTTACATTAAATAGACATGGTTTCCCAAAAATATATAAAAAATATATTATATATTCATAAAAATACCAAATATTATGAATCCAAGATCAAGGATCAATAACTAAAATTATCAAATTGAAGCATGCATAGAAAATAGAACCGTTAACACCCGAATATAAATTCTTAAAATAAAGAATTAATATATGGATAATAAATAATTATAAATAAATGTTATTAAGTAAAATATAAATATTAATAGGTTTCTTATATAAAAATAATAATAAACCTAAAATTAGTGTATGGGGAGTTAAATCATGTTCAACCAAGAGGATGTCCAGGGTAAGGGTTTCTTTTCAATTCTCACATTTAAAAATATATTATCAATGTATGAATTAAAATTACAAGAAATTTTATCTTATTTTATCTAAAAATCCTTATATTTTCATATCCTATGATTATTTCTAGGCATTACATTTATTCTTAACAATTCATATCTCTTTGGTTCATAACTCAACTAAAATGTTTCCCGTAAGTGGAGTCAACCTTATCTCATTTTTTAGTTTGTAATAATTCCCCTCAGTGTATATATTCTCTATATTATTTTATATATGTCCTTATATATAATTATATAAATATTTAAGGTCATTTTTATATAATTTTACTATATTTTTATCTGTTTTAAATTAATCTATTTTAAACATCTTCTCTACAGGTCATTTTATATTAACATTGACTTTCTTAATAAACTTGTAAAAGAATTATTTTTAACACATTTTGAATGATATATTTTCCCACTATACACTTCACTTTTATTTTTGAATCTTCCTTTCTATGTTTTCATGGTTTTACAAAGTAAGTTTTGTTCTTATTGTGTTGGAAATTATTTCCTTTTAAAAATAATATCTTTAAAAAAGTAAAGGATATTTATTCTTCTTCTTCAAATAAATTTTTGAATTCTATTATAAATTATTTTTCATTTATGTAAAAATTATTTAATATTTATTTTTATTCATCAAGGATATTCTCTAATTATACTATCCATATTATTTCTCTAGGTATATTTTGATCATGACTTATAGGATTTTTCAAGAAACTTATTTCTTTCCCAGGGATTAATTACACTTTGATGGAATTGTGAATGTTTTCATGTTCATGTGGAACATATATATATGGTCTTTCATTATGTGATGGGTGGGATCAATATTTTTTATCACTCTAATGAATTGGGTAAATATTTATATCTCATGATATGACATGTAAAGGGTTGGGGACTAAAACCAATCCACTATGAGAATTTTTCCAATATGTTTATGGAAAAGGAGAGTGAACACAATCCACCATGAGACTCAGTCAACTATGTGATGATGGTATTAGTGGTGATATTTAACAAAATAAATGATTTTATATACCTTTTTTCCAAATTATTATTCCATAACTCTATGTTATAAACCATTACTATTTTTTATTTTCATGGGTTATGATTATTGACTACTTCTACACTCATATGAATAATGTCTTATGTTATGCTAGAATAATAATGGCATAACTAATGATTTATGATATATGTTTTTTGTGTGTATGATTTACTTATGATATATTCATTTAGTTTGACTATGTTCTCAAACCCACATGTTCATCTTATTCTCACTTATGATCTTCAATTGATATCTCTTATGTTCACCCCAAACAGAGAATCTAATTTCACCATTTCTTATGTTTTCCTTCCTTAGGTTATAAAGAAGATTATTATGTATGATATGGATAAAATGGTATCATGTGTGAATAATATTTGTGGGATATATTAAATAATGTTTGAAAATAAGTTGGTTATGTATCTAATATCCCAATACACTAAAACTGTAGGTTATATGTGTGAATTATTTTGAGATGTAATGAATATTCAAGTAAAATGTTGTAATAAATGTGTATGTTATAGTAGGGTTGTCTCAGATTGTATCTGATAAAAGTTTAGTTATTTTAATTGATTGTGTTATAAAGAATAAGATTAAAGAACCTAAAATAGCCTATGTTCAAATAAAAGGGATATAGGATAGACCTAAAATGTCTTATATTGAGATGAAAGTGTCATGGATTTGTTTTCCTTATCATATTATTACATACTCAGGTAATTATTTCTTGATAATAACAATAATTAAATTGGTTTTAGAAAAGTGTTGAAGATATAATCATAAAATTAGGTTGGATATAGGAACACTCATTATTGAAAACATCTTCTTCCATCTTAGTTTTATGAATTTTTTCATATATTGAAATGTCTCTAAGACTATTAATTCATATTCTAAATGGATAGATTTTGAATTATTGGTAGAAAATTATGGTTCTATGATGATTTTATCCCATTTCTATATCTCCTCTCTGATAGAAATTTGTTTGAAATTGTTTCCTAAAAATATTATTATTCTCCCTTTAGTTAAATTTATGTGATTTTGGACATGTATAAGCTCTCTCTATATAGTGACCATATTAATTACCTTGATAGGGAATTCACACTTCATATCACAAATAAACCCTTGGTCATTTATCAATGAAAGGCTGACTATGAACTCCCAATGGAATTTAATTCCCTTAATTAAGTATAAATAGCTCAAATGGTTTGGGAATATCTCAATTTTTAAGAAATTTATAGTGTTCATGAATATATAATTGTGTTTCCAAAATAGTTTCTTGATCATACCCCAAATCAAAAAGTAATGTTTTCAATAGAACTCATACCAAGTATTATGCCTATATCAAAGACTCCATATATAATGTACCTGAATGAATTAAAATAATTTAATAATAAACTCCATGAGAATCTAGATAATGGTTTTATATACCCATGAGATTCACCATGGGGTGAACAAGTTCATTTTTTTTAATAAGAGTGATCTATGAATGTTCCTCTACATTTATTATCATAAACATAACAAGATTACAATAAAGAAAAAATTATCAACTACTCTATATTAATATCTTATTCAATCAATTATGAGGGGCTCAATACTTCTCAAATATTGGCCTTCAATATTGATATCATCAACTAAGGGTGAAAAGGGGGATATAACTAGTACAACCTTTTGTATAAGATATGGGCACTATGAATTTGTAGTAATTTCATTTAGACTTACAAATGATCCATACATATTTATGAATATCGTGAATATATCCCTTATAGATTACCTTTATTATTTTATTGTATTCTTTATAGTTGATATTCTCATATATTTCAATAATAAGGATGAGCATGAAGATTATTTGAGTATTGCATTGAATACCTTGAGAAAAGAGAAACCATGTGTCAAATTTATAAAGTTTGAATTCTTGCTATAAAAGGTATCATTTTTGGGTCTTGTTATCACTATCAAGGGTATATTTTTTGATCCTTTAAAGATATAAGTAATTGATTAATGTCCCAGACCAAACATTGTCATAGTGATCCATCATATCAACCTGAATTTTCATGTATGGACCCTTTGAATATTTTTATAAATTATTCTTGTTTTTTTGGAGTTTTTGTAAGATCATGTGTTCTGTATGGGTGTTGGAATTTTATAGGAACCTTGAGTTTTTATTTGGTGGGAAGAGTATATCTCAAACCGAGTTTCAGAATGTAATTTTGAGAGTCGGATCACCTTAAAGTGTGTAATTTGGATAAGATTAGGGATTGAGAGGTTACATGGGTGCTTTGATAATTATTGGGATCTTCAGGATTTTAACACATCATTTTTAGGAGAAACATCCCAGGGGACACAATTACTGCTATTTGTGTACCCCAACCACGTGGCATATTTTATATAGGTGTGCATCTTATGAAACCATGTGGCACTCCCCTAGAAACCATGTGGATGACTTTAGTGGGTTTCAAACATGTTTCATGGTTGGTGCATGGTTTGGGAAACCATGATCTATAATTCTGTGAGGTATAGGTGAGTTTGTATGGTGAGACTGCATGGTTGGCACATGGTATGTAAAATTGTATGCCTCTTTAAAAAGGAAAAAATGATGATTTTTCTTTTTCTTTTAAATGTGTTTCACCCAATTTTTTTTAATCATTCTTCCAAAGGCTTCTGCCACATGTACCTCTCCCTCATATTACTTTAGGTGGGTTTCCTCTAATTCTTGGCTAGACCAAACATCGTCACTTGCGATCTAGAGACCTTGATAATTCAATCTCTCCACTATTTTTATTTATTAGTTTCTTTTTCCTTTTATTTATCTAATAAACTTTATGTGGGTTGTGCCCTATTTTTATGGATTCTTATGGTTCTTGGATTTATTTCATTATAGACTGAATCTAGGGATGACACCAGATGATTTAATATTCTTATATATGATGTAGGTGTTCTATATTCTTTTCCCTAAAAGTCTTAACATTTATAAAAAAAATTTTGTGACACACACCAGTATTTATAATATTTGCCTCTAAAATTTATGATTCCTTTAGTTTTTCACCTAAAATATAACACGTATATATAGTACAATCCTCCCATACATCATTAGAGGTTGAAAACCATAACTCAGACCACCCCTTAGGGTGTGTTCTGCTTAATTCCCATGAAAACCTTTCTTTTTAAAAAAACACATCATAAGTTGTGTTTGGATTAACACTTACTAAGCCTTAATTTACTCTTCCCCTAAGTAATGAAACCACCCCTTAAGGTTTTTTTGTTAGGTCACATAAATAATGAAATTTTCTGTGTAATTTTAATATTAGTCCTTGAGATTGAGTGCACTAATTTTTGGGTTGTTTTCTTTCTTACTAACATCCTTGAGCCCTATTAATATAATGAGAGTGATTATGGTTATATTGAGTCATGACATAGGGCTTGGATTCTAGTTTTTAATTACCTATGTGAATGTGATGTATGCCACATGATTTTTTGATGTGGATGTTAATGGGTGATCTTTCAGTGGTTCCGAATAATTTCTTACATTCTTGAATGCCTTGATCTGTCATAGATGATTAACCTAAAAACTTCAAAAATATTAGAATGCTTGGGATAAGCTCTCGTGATTCATTTTTATGCACTCAAATATGGAATACCTTGGATTATCTCTTTGGATTACAATACATCATATCCTGAGATTACCTTGGACTTTCTCTTTAGGATCGATTAGATCTCTTTTTGAATGTGAATGCATTCAAGTACTCCTTGTATTCACTTTTTTATAAAACATGGGAATTATTAGGCCCATTCCATCGATTAAACTTGATACTTATTATTAGACACCATGCATTATATCCATGGGTCATATGACTGTATTATTATTCCTCTTATCAGAGATAGTTTGTCCTAAGTTGAAGTAGGTAGTATTCCCTAGTTCACATATACTTTAGTAATTTCCTTATTTATATACTACATGCTATTATGATTTATACTCATGGACATGAATTAATTATATGTTGGTGGTGGTGGCCTATTAGGTTTTACTCACACCATTTTTAGGCCACTTCATGGTACCTGAGAAGATCTCTTAGCTGCATGTTGGGATTATTGTTAGTGCTTCTTTTCTATTACACTAATTGGGATAGGACTTGGCATAGGAGTAGTGGTCCGAGCAAGTACTTGGACTACTAAAAGGAGTTGGTTATTTTATTTATTTTTTCATTAATCTGTCTAGCCCTATTGTATGTATTACCTATTATATATTTGATTTCCTTATACATTTATAATATTATGTTCATGCATGGTCGGTTTTGTGGGTTCTTATCATGTTATCAGTTTATTATTATTACCTACCTACTATTTATTTCATTTTATTTATTCCTTTATTTTATTTAGTACTAATAATGAGGGCATATTCTCCCCATTGTGCCACCTTTAGACCCTCATTTATAGTCGTAATCCTATGGAATATGGGGAGTCTTTATTGAGGCTATGTGAACCACAATTTTGGTTACTTGTGATTGAATCAATCTTGGGATGTCACAAATTGGTATTAGATCTCATTTTCATTTTTCTTACTATTATGGAAAAGTAAACATTATATATGGTATGCGTCAGAACATGATAAATAGCACATGTCTAGGAATATCCAACTCATGCATGGGGGAAAGATCAAGTTTTCAAGGAATGGACATGTTATCCTTGAATTTTATTATCATAGTTTGTTATTATTTCACCTTGAGTGATTTATCTTCATTCATTCATTTACTAATTAATGGGATTTATCTATTTACCTAGTATAGAAAGATAGGGGCAAGTATCATTTCAAGAATATATGATTCACATTACATTAGCATGATTACTTGCATACCTTGCATGTGTGATTTTCTACCTTGTATACTTTTATTCATTTCTTATGTGATAGATTTACTTGTAATGGTTATAGTTTAGGGATGGGTAAATAATGTTTAGGAATCAATCTAAATGATGTTTTACTATATAGATTGGTAATTTAATTTTATCTAACCATACTAGAATAAATTAAATAAATAAAATGACATTAAAACTATTAATTAATAAACCTAAATGGAATCTTAAAACTTTAAGTAAATTGGGTTGTTTTTAACAAACCCAAATGATTTTTTATATATGCTAGTTAAATGGGATGCCTTTTGTCAACTTATGGAGTGGTTTCCTCCATAACTTGGGAATACATTTCCTCATTAATGAATCCTTATATGCATGATTCAATCCTTGTAGATTGATCTTATAAATACATGTTTGTATAACAAACTAATTAAGGTTAAATTGATTAGATTTTTACATTATTAATAAGTCCAAATGTTAATTGATGGATTTTAGTAAAATTTTGGGCCAATTTAAAGTTGTAAAGGATCGTATCAATATAAATTAGGAGTGAAAACCCATATAACTAAATCCTTATATGCTCAACTCAACTTACATAGGTCAATTTTATAATATTATTCCAATGTGATAACCCCAATAGTAGTTTGTTAAAATGTTTAATAAATTAATTATTAAGGGGTTACACTTAATTAGGACACCAATGGTAATCTATACTGTGTTTCCACTATAAATTGGGAATGTTTACCCATATAACTAAACCCAGGTTGGCATGACTTGACCCTTGTAGGTTGACAACATTCTTATATGCCTTGATACCTAACCGCTTGGGGGTATGTTTATATTAAATGGGATGGATATTTAAAGTTTATTTAGCTACTCATATGGTGTTTTGTATAATTTTAGTTTGGAATATTACTTATTAGAACTCAATAATGTGATAAAATACCTTTTGTTTGTTTTGGTCCTTATTGATATAATGCATCAGTTAATTAAACTTCCAGTTACAACATAAATATTTTTTAACTATATAACATATGATGGAAATTTTATTTAACTGATCCAAGTTGTGATAACTTCTATTTGAAATGAAATTATGAGATAATTTTTATATAGTGATTTTTGGCATCATATAAAAAAGTTCTGAGTACATATTATAAAGTGTTTTCCTCTATAGCTAGTGCTTGAAACTTAATTTATCTAATACTTATTAATGGTTATGTTAAAATGTGAACTGATGTAATTTATGAAATGAAACCTTTTAGTTTTTTTGATATAAAAAGTTCCTAATATATGGGTAGATTGATCATTACCTTGATAGATTCCTTGGAAGGGTATGTGTACAATTCTCGTGAGTCTCAGTTGGTGTTTTTCTTGTCTTGGTAATAGAGGCTAGTTGGGATAGCCAAGTGAATTTTTAGGCATGACCCTATATTTTATTCAATTACTTGTGTTAAATGAGGTTTTATCCTTTTTTGGTATCACCCTCAGAGATAATAAGTATCATTTGATCCTTATATTGAGTTTCAGTTGTCTAAAGTGATATATGTGTACTTTTTGAGCTTTATTAGGACTCTTAGTCTATAGAATGGAACCCTGGATAGGTGGGTGGTTGTGTGTTAAGTTGATTCTTATTAGAGATGTGAGAATCATGGATTATTAAGTTTAATGGGACACACATTCCAATAGCATGGTCAACCGCTTAGTCATTTGAGCATAGTGTTGGTGATGGATGCCTCAATAAGTCATCATCCAGGTTAATAGTCATATGGGATAACCTGACCATGTGTTGATATTTTGTATAATTTATAACATACTTATAATTTTTGGTATCATTGGTCCTGTTAATTAATTGAAAGGGTTCTCCTAATACATTAATATAACAATGAGTTTATATTAATTTTCATACGTAGGGCCAATCGTGTTATGAAACGGTTCAATGAGCTATGTGTGGTTATGTGGTTTTTGTTCATGTATCGAGGAGGATTTAGTGATGTGATCATGTAAACCCTTATGGGTTTTTAGTTTAATACTACTATAAAATAGGTCTTTAGTTATTAAAATCAATGTTCCCTGGTCACACCTATGGTAGAGTGATCCAAACATTAATAGTTTCATTATGATCGATATATCCTAGAGTTATTAGTATAAAATATAAGTTATAATAGTGTGGGGATGAACCTATTAAAGGACCGGGTGTTGTAACACCAGTGATATGAATTAGACTTCTATATTTAGGGCCTAGTGTAAAAAATGCATGATAATGTCCCGAGAAGAGCATCACATATGTGCCCATGAGTGGACTTATTATTATTTTGATTTTAATTATTTTAAGTAGATACATGTGGTGTAAAGTGTACCATTGGATATTTAGGGAATTAATCCCCATTTAAAATGAGATTATAGAGTGTTACAAGGTTAGAGTGTTATTTCTTCACTCTATATAATCACATTGATCCATTCCATGAATCCTGTTTAGTGGACGATGGAGCATATTCCATATAATTATATTAAATTTTAGTAAACAAATTTATAGGAAACTCCAATGGTGTGGAGTGTATCATTGGTCATGGGAAGCATGAACTTCAAGAGAGAAGTACTTTGGTTATATAAGGACTGGTTTTGTGCATTAAACATAGGCTCGGGATGCCGAAGTAATTTTTACCTACGATGGATCAGTGGCACATCAAATCCTTTAAGTAAAAATGATGGGAAAATGGTTGGTTGGCTACACAACCATTTAAGTGAACCATTATTAAGGGTTAGACTTTGGTATGTATGAACAATATTGGGGACCCTTTGGATTTAAGTTAATGTGATTGAGCCCTTAAATATGATGTTGTATTTTAAGATGGATATCTTTTAAGTGGGTCAACCTAAAGGGGTTTGACTAGAGTTATAGTAAACAAATTATTACGGTGAGATAATACCACTTTATATTATTTATGTTATGTATGATGAGTGTGTTTTAGCCTATGACCCTTACAAACTGAACCATTAGGGAACTATAATGGTTTCTAGGTAGTTAGTGATCAACTGTGGGTTTTTTGTGATAAGTAGTCACGCTAATGCTAGTTCTTTTCACTTACTGAAGGGTAACATAAAGATTTATTAAATTACTAAAGGGTAAATTGAATATTTTTTAAGTTATAGAAAGGTAACTTAATGTTTATTAAGTTACTAAAGGTTAACTTAGAGATTTCTTAAATTACTGAAGGATCACTTGAATATTTATTATGTTACAAAAAGGTAAATTAAATTTTCTTAATTTAATGAAGGGTAACATAAAATTTTCATAAGTTACTAAATGGTAAATTTAAATTTTATTAAGTTATTGAATGGTAACTTAAAGATTTATTAAGTTTATAAATTTTAACATGAATATTTATTAATTTCCAAAAAGTTGAATTAAGTTTTCTTATGTTATGGAAGGTTAACATGAAAGTTTCTTAAGTTAATAAAGGATAACTTTAAATTTTATTAATTTAATGAAGTGTGACTTGAAGTTTCTTAAGTTATTAAATTGTAACATGAAATTTAATTAAGTTATTGAAGGGTAACCTGAATAATTATGAATATAATGAAGGTTAAATTGAATATTTATTATGTTATGGAAAGGTAACTCAATGTTTCATAAGTTACTGAAGGCTAACATGAAGGTTTCTTAAGTTACAAAAGGGTGAATTCAAATTTTATTAAGTTACTAAAGGGTAACTCAAGGTTTTATAAATTTATTATAGAGTAACTTAAAAAAAATTAATTTATTATAGGATAACTGAGGATTATATTATTATCTTTGGATTTCACCAAGGTCTGAGTATGAGACTTGGTAAGCATGCTTGGATGGTCACAGCATGCCTATGGGGGTTAGGGTATCTTGATCTAGGAGTGATAACATGTCGGTATCTTAAGACAATCATTCTTATTCTAGAGAATATAGAGGAAGTATGACCACCTGTTTACAATGGGATTTGATGTAGATGCTTTAATACCACAATAGGATCATCCCTGTAAGGGTAGTATACCTTCTTATTATTCTAGAAAATATTTTCAAGGAAGAGCTTACATGCTCAATTTATGATTGGGTAGTAAAGGTACATCCTTTTATCTTTAGAATAGGAAACCAAGAATCTGTACTAGTTTGAAGGTTATATTTTTTGTATTTTGGTATGTTACATTGGGATTCATGTTGAGAGGTTTGGTGGACCATTGAGAACATGTTTTGGTAGGGAATTATAATGGTAAGAGATGCCAAGATTTATAATTATCCTTGAAAGTTAATCCTTATGGTGCGTAGAACCATAGACTCAAAAATTTCAATGGGAAGATGATGTAGTTTTCTAAAGTTAGACATGACCTTTGGACCATTGTCATAGTGTTTGAAAGGGAATTCAAGAATCATCTTGTTCTTGATCATTCTCATGTCTTATGCTTAGTGTTCCATTTTAAAGAATGTCGGGTGATCAAAATTGAACATTTCCATCTAAATGGAATTCGACGACTGACGTAGTTTGTTCATTACCTTTGGATTTCCATAGGGAATTATCATTTATGATAAGTTATCTATTGGGGTGGTTATAAGATATTATGTTTCATATGGGTGTCTAAATTTTGTAGTAACCTTTAGTTTTTGTTTGGTGGTCGTACTGAATATTAAACCAAGTTTTGAAATGGAATTTTGAGATATGTAGCACCTTAAAGTGTAATTTTTGGATAAGTTTGGGGCTCAATAGGTTCACTAGGTGATCAAATAATTCATGGGAGCTTTGATCTTTGAACACATTAATTTTGGGAGAAACAGCCTGGGGGCACATGGTTAGTGCTATCTATGCACCCCAAATATACAGCATATTTTATATAGGTGACAATCTTGTAAAACCATGAATCATGCCCCTAAGAACCATGAGGATATCTATAGTGGGTTCTAGGAATGTAGTAAGATTATAAAATGGTTTAGGAACCCATTTTCCATAATCTTTTGAGGTGGTGGTGAGTTTATGCATTGATACATCGTTGTTGGCACATGATTTTCCAAACCATGCATCTCTTTAAAAAGGGAAAATTATTATTTCCCCCTCTACCTTTAAATGAGGTTAACTACTTTTTTTCTTCCATATTTGGATAAAGATCTCTACCCTATGATCATACCCCTACTTTAATTTCATTGGGTGGTTTTCCTATAATTCTTGGCTAAATCAAATATCGTCACTCGTGATGAAGATTCCTTGACAATCTTATCCATTATCTATCTTTATTTATTAGTTTATTTTATTATCAATTTCCCAAGTGCTTTTTTGTGGGTTATTCCCCATTTTTAGGATTTTTATTCTAGTTATAAAATTTTAAACTTTATAGCTTGGATTAGGGGGTCAATACCAGACGATTCATGCTTATTAAGCACAGTGTAGGTGGTCTATAAGATTTCCCTTAAAATTCTTTCCCTTTATAAAATGTTTTATTGTCCTAAAAGTTAGTAATTCTAAGTGTTGCCTCTAAAATTTAAGATACACTTAATTTGTCACCTAAATAATGACTAGATATAATATGATCCTCCCATACATCATTTGAGTTTGACAACCTCAACTCATACCACCCTTTAAGGTGATTTCAGCTTAACCCCCATGATAACCTTACTTTTATGAAACCAAAATACCTCATAAGGTGTATTTGGATAAATACATAGAAAAACATCAATTTATTCTTCCTATAATTAATGAAACCACCCCCTTAGGGTGTGTTGGATAGGTCACATAAACAATGAATGTTTGGGTGTAATTTTAATAAAAGTCCTTGAGCCTGAGTGCACTAATATTTTACTTGGTTTCTTTTTTATCACCATCCTTGAGCCATGTTAATATAATGAGATTGCTTATAGTTATAGTGAGGCATTCCATGGGTAATAATTTGATTCCATTTTTGAATGCCATTTTCAAACCTAATGAATTAAATATGATTAATTTATGTGAATTTCAAGGGGTCATCCTTCCTTGGATTTTGTTAATGTATTACATTCATTAATGCCTTGGCCTGGAACCAATGATTCACTTGAAAATAATAAAAAACATAGAATGTGTGGGATGAGCTTCTAGGATTCATCCTGATGTACTCAAACACAAAATTCCTTAGATTTTATCCTTATATTCCAATATACTTAATCTCAATATTACCTTGGACTTTATATATGGTCTTGTTTATAGACCTTTTAAAAAGTGAATTCCTTATCATACTCCTTACATTTTCTTATTTTAGATATATGGGAACTCTCAGAATAATTCCTTGGATTAACCTATATAGTTATTCTTGGATTCCTAAGTATATAATCGTGGATCATATAACAACATTACTTTTCCAGTGATAATATATAGTCATTCCTATGACGATGTTAGTGGTATTCTTTGGTTCACCTCCACTTTACTACTTTACTTATTTATATATTGCACATTTTTCTTTTTTATACTCACATGAAAGAAGGCATTAGACACCATTATTGGTTTACTAAAAATTTTTACTCACACCCCATTTATGTCACCGTTAGCACGTGAGAAAATCTATTGGTTATAGGCTAGGATTATGGATGGTTCTTCTTTTTTATTACTCATATTGCATTATGACTTAATATGGTAATATTTGGTTGAGTGTGTACTTGGAATGATTATAGGAATTGGGTCATTTATTTATTTATTATTTTATTCATCTACCCTTTGGTATGTATTACCTACTACATTTTTGACATTCATGTACATGTAGTATCTTATCTTAATTCATGGTTAGATTTATTCGAACCAATCAGGTTATCAGTTTATTATTATTATCTACCTACTATTTTTTTTATTCATCTACTATATTTAGTATTGATCTAGAGGGTATGTTCTCCCATAATTCCACCTTTAGACCCTTACTACTAGTTTTTAGCCTCTAGAATATGGGGAGAAACTCTTGAGGATATATAAACCTCAGGTTTGGTTACTTAAACCATATTCATTCATTTCTTTATAAATAATGTATTTACCATTTAATTGAGGTTTTAATTGAAAAAATAAGACCACGGTTGATTTAAAAGCATGGGTTTTACCCTAGTAATGACATAAGGTTTATTCACATTAGAACACTGGTTAATGTGAAGTCTTGGGAAAATATTAAAATAATAAAATTAATAAAATTAAAAAATCAATTTAATTTTTATAATTGGAAAAACCTAGCGGCTAACTCTATATAATCTATACTATGAAAATTATTTAGGGTTAGCTGCATAACTTTAAAGACTTAGAGAGACACCATTAATAGGATTTCTAACTAACGAATATAGGTGGATCATGGACTAATGATCATATTCAATAAGACTCATCATTAGAATCAATACATAACCATTCTCCATCAAATATAAACCCAATATCGATGTAGGGATTTTTTATTTGCATATTTTCCCCCCTTATTTAATATTTCAAGAATGTATTATTTTTATACTTTAGATTTATGATTATACCGCATTATTAATATGTCCCTATGAATTTAATTATTTCTTTTACCTTGGATTTAATCCATTGCATTGGAATTTTCTGATTTTATATTTCTTCCAAGAATGGGATTGATAGTTGGGTTCACAAAAACCATCAATGAAATCACATTGTTTATTATAACTTTCTCCCTTAGTTCTTCATGTGTTCATAATTAGCATGAAATAGGTTGGTGATTCAAATACTAGCCCAGTTAGAAGCATGATTTAACCTTAGACCCATAATGATTGTGTGATTGATGATAGAGATGGTGGTTTATGGAAGCGTTGAGGACCCACAGTAGACTATGGATGAATGATTGAAGGATGAAAAATTGGATGGTAATAGAGGTCAACAGCTGTGAAATACATTACATGGGTCAACATAAATCCTATTTCCCAACCAAAAAAATTTAAGTTAATTATTGGAGATTATACCTTCAATATTAGGGCCTTAGACGGATATTTAGGTGATATTTTTGAAAAAATTATTGGATGCATGACTATTGAGAAATAAGACTTTATTATCTATGAAATTACCCACTAAACATCATGTGTTTTAGGAGAATACATATCATGTAGTAGTCTTTCTATAGTGTCTATGGTTTCTATATCAAGTTAAATATCACACAATCATGTGAATGGACCATAAATCACGTCACTCTACTCAGTTGGCTCACTTGTGAATAGGGAGTATAGACCTAAGACCCAGAGTGGTCCTACACATCATGTAACCATAATAGACACATCATGTGACGATTCCCAGATAGCTAATCATGTTCAGAGAGTGCATTCTTATGATATCGTGTAATCCCACATTCCATGTGGCTCTGACCACACACTATGTACATGGGTTCTTTCACACCATGTCAAGTAGTGGGACTCATCCAAGTGTGGTCTTGGGATTAAACCCTATGTACATAAATAGATACATCATGTAATTTTATTCATATATTCAACCTCCCATATCTTATTCTTTATGTTTTGGAATTAAACCTATGAGCAGTCCATACAGAGAAAAATTCTATATAGCATGTAATAGTGGCCTTTGTTTTTATATCAAAGATATAGTGTATGGAGGTGTTAGTGGGTCACTTATTCTAGTATGAGTTGTTGACCTTAAGACTTTAGAGTGGTATCTGATATGAAAAATAGGTCGTAAACTGCTCTTATGGACCACATAAGTTAGAGTATGGGTTCCCCATTTTCTATATAGGTAGGATTGGAAACTCCCCCTCCCACTTTATACATCATAGGGAATGGGTCATCTATATTTGGATTTTAACCCCTCTTTATTGAGTGTAGATGAGTCATAGGTCCTCCAACCTCTTGGGGCCAGCACCCCCTCAGTCATGATGTGCCAATGGTGAGGAGTGGGTCCCCCCTCATCTGATCTAGTGAGGATTATGTTAGACTACTAGAATGGGGAAAATATTGGATATTAGAGGTGAGAACAACCTCATCATCCTTGGATTTCTATAAAGATCAAGATATTTCTCTATCTCTTCATTTGATTACTCCTTTAAGAATATTTATTATTGGGTTTCTTTTTCCCCTTTGTCTTATGAGTTGAGATAAAAGTTTTTATTATATTACTTACTTCTTGTTCATTCAAGGATTCATATTGGGTATGTATATACTCACCCACACATGAAATGTTCTCATGAATTTTGTGTATTATACAGATGATAGGTCATTATAGGGTGACCTTGGTGGGTAAAGTGCTAGTGGAGCTTAGTGGTGATGGATTATAGTGACCTAAGGTGGTGTTCCATTTTAAATTTCAATAGAAAGTATATTTCTACACATCTTTTATTAGGTCAGGACCCCTTATTTTCTGGTTGGGTGTGTATTTTTTCCATTCTTACCTTGTATATATTTATATTTTTTCACTATGATTGTTCTTAGATATTATCTCATTCATTATTTCCTCTTGAATTAGTACTATTTTATTTATCCTATATTTTTTTGATGTTCTTCTAGCTGTTCATGTATATAAGTTCATTAGGATAAGTCCTCCCATTTTTTATATTCCTACTCAGTACTAGTCACCATCCCCTAGCCTATTGGGTATGGTTTAGGGTGTCACGCTCATCTTATGTCCATTCTAGGTGGGGGATTTGATGGGTCGAGTCATGATAAAGTGTTATCAGATCGTTTTTTTTCTAAGTAAAGTGTTTAAAATTAGATGGGTTGTTAGAATTGGTTTGGGAACTTAGGGAAATGATGTTATGATGTCTCAAGTACATCTCTCAAGTCTGTGAACCCAGTGATGGTGTAGTGGTCAATATATCCATACACCAAAACTATGATAAACTATTTGTCAAATCAAAATGTTGAGGAATAAATTTCAAGGAAACAAATAGTATATAAATCCTAAAGAAAATGGTTATTTGAATTTTATGTTATTCTTGAGTTAGCTCCCCCGATATTCTAATTTTATTGTGGTATATGTTTTTAAATTTTTAAGAGTATCTATAATTATAGTCAGTTAGGATTACAATAATGGGTCTTAATAATGAATAGTTGAGTGATGAGGACTTATTTCAAGGTCTAGTTCATGAGTTTTTTCCTCAAGGGGATCAAATAGCAGTGATTCCACCCATTGAGTGGTGTACAGATACACCCCCAAAAGTTTATGTTAATGTTCATCTTCAAATTAAGCAGCCGATTATTTCAATAGGTTGGGGAAATGATGAACATGGGTTGAGTGCACTGTGTGAGTTTCAATAGTAGTGACCTATTAAGTTTTATGGAGATCCATACCCTTGGGTAGTGGGGGTTAGCTTGAGTTGGTGAGCTATGTTATCCAACTCATGTGAATTATAAATGATCGGGTGGTTACACTTGATACCATTATTCTTTAATGATAAGATAGGTACTCATGGAGTCAAGTTACCCAATCCCATTATGAGACAACACTCTCATGGGAGGAGTGTTATCACTTGTTTTGTGATGAGTATTATCTTTCAAACATACTCTAAAAGGGGATTTAGGAGCTTATGGAGTTGCAATAGGGTGATATGATTGTTATAGAATACACATCAAAGTTCACTAACCTCACAATCTACTGAATTAATATGATTTGATATAGATACTATTGGAAATGGAATTTTGAGAATGGCCTCTATAAGTACATCTGAGTTAGTGTGGTCACTCTATATATTCCAACCCATGTTAGTGTGAAAAGAGGGACTTAGTGATGGAAAGATTCTTGGAAGAGGATAATCTGATATATGGATCTTTTAGTGGTCATCGTGATTTAAGGTCGTCAATTGTGGTCGAAATAAATAAGACTTTAGGTTCTTGATGCAGGGGGTCTTTGTGCATGCAAGCATAGTCTCAGGGATCCTGTAATGGATTCATTCATCCATGAGAAGGATGGTGTTATGATTTTGATGAGTAGGGTCACATAGAACATGGTTTTCCAACCTAGTTAGTTTTAAATGGTGGTTATATAGTATAAAAACCTCTGTGAAAAAAGCAACATCACGATCAAGGATTTACTAGGGTGGTCAAGGTGGACCCCAGGGAGGAGGTACTGGAAGAGGGGCAGGTAGAGCCCTGGTAGGAGGAGTTGTGGGTGGAGTATGATGTTATGATTTACTTCTACCACTAACCCTAGGTAGTCCAAACTAGGATTAGAGGTATTTTTGATAAGGGTGTGGTTAGTTTTATGCTCTGAAGGGATATGACCATATTACACATGAGATAATTTGAGGTAAGATTTGTGTCTTCTCTACTTTGGAACCAATACTTATATACATAGGCATGAGTCATTCTTTCATCACATTATTCCTTATTCGAGAGATTTTGATTCATATGGAGTCTTCATCCCATAATATGTGGATGAATATTCCTATAGGGAGCGATTTAACTATTTAACACATCTTCCAAGAGTGTGATATAATACTCGATAGAGAGAGATTCATGTGAAACATATTAGTAGTTTTGATGAAACAATTTGAATTTATTCTAGGTATTTATTTTCTATCTAGGATACCTTCTTATATATATTGTCACTATTGGAGAGTTAGGTGCATATAAGGAGATGGGATGAGATTCTCCTTCAAGGGTGATTAGGACCTAGTGGTAGAGTAGGGATCATAATAAAGAAGTTGCAACCTATATACCATCAGTTATGGAGTTTATACTTTGGTGGAACTATCTCTTCAAACACATTTCTTCCAGATATAATGGAGGAATACATGGATATATTCTATATAGATGTTTTGAGACTATCTCCACATTGAGATATTGACTTATATATTTAATTAAACCCTATTAGTAGTCTGATATCTTTCATTTCTTTCATATATCCCATGATGATCTCTAAGATCTATGGGTGAAGTTAGAGTACTCTTAGTAGAAGTATTTATTCGGACCTAGTGCATCCCCATGGGTGGCTTTGCTGTTGTTTGATAAAAAGGTTGATGGGAGCATGAGTCTAGGAATTGATTATCATCACATGACCCAAGTGAATATCAAGAACTAGAATCTATTTTTAAGTATCAAAGACTTATTTCACTATCTAAATGACAGGATGTAGTTTTTTAAGATTTGACTCAATTTTTTCGTTTACTAGTTTCTTTTTCATGTGGATGACATTCTGAAGAAGACATTTTAATGTATCTACTGGAATTATGAGTTCCTAGTGATTCTATTTGGTGTGAAAAATAATCCCCACTATTGTTATTAGTCTTATAAACTAAATATATAATACCATTATATATTAAAATAACACTATGCTAAATAGTGTATACAACACACAACATTGAGCCTAAACAAATCATGAAATATTATTATTTAAATATGACAGTTATAACCTAGTCATTGAATTGATGGGTATAAATAGGAATAAATATATTATGAGTTAAATATGAAGGTTATACTCAATAGAGATTTATTAATTATTTCACAGTAAATAAACACTCAATTTTTAGAAAATTTATTTTATTCTTCAAAATTATGTTCCCTTTAAAAATTATTTTTATTTATTTTTATGAGCTAATAAAATAATTAATTTTTTTCACATTTAAGAATTTTTTAATTAAATGAAAATTTATTTTTAAAATATTCATATTAAAATTATCTTTGGTGAAATATTTGGTATTTTATTGAAAAGTTTGATTTTTCAATGAATAGTGAAAAATACTTCTTTGTATTTAAAACTGTATTTTTTCACCCATTTAAAAAGTTAAAATTTTATTTAAAATTATTTCAAAATAAAATTAATTCTTATATATTATTATTAATACAATTAAGTTCATTAGAATAAATTTTATTATCTAATTTTGTATAAAAATATTTGTATACATAAAAATACATTTATCTAAAAAAATGTATTTCTTTGTATTTTGTGTTTTTACTTTAAATTAATTACAACCACTTATTGAAATTGAATATTAAATAATTGACTTAATATTTTTAATTAGAATGTTCAAATTTTTTAAATATCTCCATTAATTTTTTTCATTATGAATAATAACCGTAGTGAATAATTATTTCTATGATAAGGGTAAATCAGGTAATTAAGGTTAAAAATAATATGATAAGGACTAGAAAATGACCCTAACACCTACCTTAATTTCATTGGATGAACCTATTTCATCCATAATAATCCAATATTCTAATATATGATCTTATTTTCCTTTCGGATATTATTTTAACCATTATATTATTTTATTTAAAGAAAAGTCAAAAATATTATTCACTTTATTTTATTATTTTTAAAATTTTGACAAACGAATAAACAGAGGATATTTTCAGTAATAAATATTTATTTTAATGATAAATAATTTTTTACCATGGTAATTTATTTCTAATTTTTAGTGATGAAATAATTACATTAAATTCTTGTAAAAAATCAACACAGCATTTATTAAACTAATAGAAAAATATAATTAATGATTTTAAAATAACTGAAACTAATATAATTTGAAATAATTATTTTTTTACGCAAATTTTTTAGATAAATATATCATGATTTTTATTTTTAAACTATCATTTTTGAATTCCTTGTTTGTATTAATTTATTTAAATTCAAATTAAATGAGTAGTATTAAAAATCACATTAATGATATTTTATAATAAATAATATTTAATTAAATAATTTAAAGTTAACAAAAACCTAGGATTCATAAAAATTAATTTTATATGGTTGAACAAGTCAAAATGGTCCATTTATGGGTATTTTATAATTTTATAGTATTACTATTGAACCTTAAAAGGTAGAAAACTTTAATATCATGGTAATTGTCAAAAGGGTTAACAGGTGGTTAAAACTAAATGATAGAGGTAAAAACATAAAAAAATTGTCCAAATTTTATTAGATGATATGATTTAGATCCATATTCATCCTATATTTTAATTATATAATTTTTTATCCATTTTAATATGAAAATTATTTTAATTTAATACTTTATGAGATTCTAAAAGTGCATCTCCCCTCACTTATAAAAGGAAACCTTCTCTTTTCTTTTCATAAAACTTAAAAAACTGTTGTTTTATACCATACCTATCCAAATAACTTTATTACATATCTTCCCAGATTTTAGATTTCTTTTTTGATCATAAATATAATATAGTAAGGATTTAGGAATAATCATAAAGAGGTTTTCTGAATAATATGTGTCATTCTTAACCCATTGTTTTTGTTTTATTTTTTACTTCAACCTCTTTTAAATATTATTCAAACATGAAAGTATAATAAAATAAGTATATAAAATATACTTATATTATATTATGTTAATTACATAACAAACACTCTTCTTCTCTTCTATAAAATGGGAAATGAAACCATAATTCTTGTGTATGGAGGATTACCTCATCACGAACAGATATAATTTGTTTTTCATCACCACCTCTCACGGATGGTTATAGTGATGGATTGTATACTTATGTATATATATATATTGTAATTAGATATTTATCATTTTATAAGAATAATATATCATATATTTTCTTACCTTTCCATTCATGGAAAAATTATTATGTTGTTCATGTATGTATGTGGACGACCACCTCCACAAAGTGATGTGGTTCATTTTTCACCAAAAAAATTATTACTATATGTAAGTTTTTTTAAATTAATAATATGGTATTTATAAAACAATAATAATTCTATTAAAATAAAACAATACTTATCTTCTTTCATCATAACCGTTGAAAAATGGAAAATGTTACTCATGCGTATATATAGCATACCGTCTTAATTATTGTAATATAGTTCATTTTTCTAAAAAATATTTATTGATTGTTTTTAGAAGAATAATTTATGTATAAAAATGATAACTATTACATGATTATTATTATTTATATGATGAAATGATGACTTCATTGACCATATTCATCATACAAGAGTCATTTTGGACATATGAGTTGATTTTCATCAAACGTTTTGGCGTGAAGTTAATTAAGTTAATAATTGAACATAACATGATAACAAGAAAATTAAAGGAATAATAAAAATGAAAATGGTTATTAATAAACTAAATAATTAATATTATTTTATTTTTTTGGATGCTAAATAATGTACATGATAAGTCATACCTAGGGTAAGGGGTTCTTTAACTCAATATCATTTCATTAGGTTAAATCACTTCTCCATTGACCATATTATGCCAAGATTATGTGTGAAATAACCTTTTTTATTTATTTTTTATTTCTAATTATCTTTTTTTGGATTTATATTTGGTACACATGATCACTTAATTTATTAATTCTCACTTTAATCCTATGATCATTGTAAGGTATTTTGTCTCAATTTCCACTTTATTGAGAAATATTTGTTATTATATGCATGTTTATTTTAATAAGGGGTATATAATGTAAATTTGAGGTATTTAATTTGAATATCCATTTATTCATGATGACTAATTATTAAATCTATTTTACTCTATTGGGAGGTACATTTAAAAGAAAATATAATCTCATTCCTCTTTTTGATTAGGTATATTATTCTTCTATATCCATATTTTCCAAAAATGTTTTACAAATATAATTTATATTTACTCAGATGATTTATTAAGGAAAATTTAAGTTATATTTTACATTTTAAATGGTTTTAAAGGAATATTTATATTTTTTCTAAAAAGGTTCATTTTTATCTTTTTTATAAAAATATAAAAGGAATGATTTATTTTAATGCATGTGACGTTAGTGGATTTTACCATCACCATAACAGTTTTATACCCTTTAGAATATCCAAAAAGTTTTCAATGGTTTTAAGAAAACTATTTAATGAAAAATAATTTTAAATATTTGATTCCCATTTTCATATATTTATTAAAATAATCTATTTTACTACAAAATATACTTTTTATGGCCATTTCTCATCTCTTGATTCATCTCATTGACATTAAATTTCTCTTGAAACATTCACTTTCTTGTGATCATTGGACATTAAATTTCCCATAAATATCCATTTTATTTATATAATTTATATTCTTTTTCATAACCCATATACCATTTATACATATGGTGTTTTTCATTTTAAGTTATTTAATTGATTGGGGAATTATTGATAATATGTGTTATTTTCTCAATACCTAAATTTGTTGGTAAGGAATGTTTTTTATGAATTTAAGTTAATAATTTAACATATGAGGAATTTATTGCACATGTAGTAATGGGTGGGGATAGAAATTATAAATCCCCTTGATGCATCAATATATCTCACGTGAAAAATCAGTAATCTAGCATTAATTGGGTTTTTGGTGTATACCAACCCATCTATTAAACTATCCTTGCATAAGTCTTTGAAATTATATATATCATGATGTCTAAAATCATGAAATATGATATTAATAATTTCCTTCATTAATAATTTAGTTATTATTATCCATGACATTTCTCATTGATATTATCTTTGAATGTGTTTTTGTACTTATATTATTGATTAAATGACTTTTTTTAGTTATTTTTCATTCCATATTGATTATGCCTTATTGATTCATTATAGCCTCTATTGTACATAACTTTTACTGAGTATCTGATCTCACCCTTTATTTTTTTATTTTCCCCAGGATATGAAGAAGGATATTATAACTAATATCAAATATGTAAGAATTTTTTTATGCTATGTATTTTATATTTCCAATATAATATGGGAATCATATAAGAATATACATTTCCAGGACTACTATACTAATTTATCTTATCTAGTGAGATCCCTTGTATCTATACCAATATAATAAAGTAAACACCATTAATGGGTTACAAAAGTTTGGGTTGTTATAGTTAGTATTAGAGAAATTTTAGTATAAACCATGGGAATTTGATTTTAAATAAAATTAGCTAAATGAGAATTATGATAATCAATTATAGTATTTGATATGTGTTACCATTTTTGGTATTTTATATTACAGACCAATATTCATGATCTAACTCGGTGTGTGCCATTATTTAATAATGGAACCTAACATAAGAAAGGGAATCAACACTCTTAGACAATTTATAGAATGCCCTGCTAAGAAATCTAATATATCTTGTATTGGAACTGACCATATCATGTCCATATTAGTGTATCTTACTCAATTTATGAATAAAAACCTTTCCTAAATGGACCAACCTATTTTTTTCATAATGTGATTCTCTTATGTTGGATACATTCATGTGACAGAAGCCTCCATATTTTTGAGGTACTACTAATCCATTGGTAGTTGAGAAATGGATTAAATATCTCCAAAATATATTCATATCATTGGGATGTAATGATAGTGAAGTGGTTATTCTATATGTTTATTATTTTAAAGGAGATAAAGATCAATGGTGGTCATTGATCCAAAATAGTAAGGAGGCTTATGAAATAGAAATAATGGAATGGGAAAATTTTAAAGATATTTTATTTGAGAAATACTTCACTTGAGAACAAAGATCTAAAATGGAGAGTAAGTTCCTCACTTTTAAGAATAAGGAAAAATAAATTGTGGAATAATATGATTCTAACTTCACAAGATTATTTGGGAATGCTTTGAAATACATATTTTACTAAGAGAGAAAGATTAACCGTTTCTTTAATGGACTTAAGACAATTCTTTAAAGGGCACTAGTTTATCAAAAAAATTTAATCATATGGTGATATAGTATCAAGATCCATTAAAGGAGAGAAATAATTTTCTAGATCCTATATATTTAAGGTAAATAAAGAACAAAATAGGTTATAAGAACACTAAGAAAAATGGGATATTTTAAATAAGAATAAGAGAACTAGGTAATTTCTATCATGTAAAAACTATGGAAATCAACATTTTAGAAAATGCTTGAGGGTCATGAAGTTTTTTTATAATTTAATAGATAAGGTTCATATAAATAATGAATATAAGGTAGAGAAAGAGTCCACTACTATCCAATGTTTCAACTATAGAAATATGGGGTAATATTCAAACTAGTGTCCTGGTCATCAAGGAAAATTACTATAGAATAATATTAGGGGAAAAGAAAATATTATTATATTACTACATCTAAAATGGAACGATTAAAGTTATTTTGAATTTGGATTCAATAATTATGTTTATCAATGAGATTTTGTTATAAAAATTATGAAACATATAAGTATTATGTTGTAGTTATTTTTCTTTAAGTATTTGAAATCATACGGTACTAATAACCTATGTGATTTAATTAGAAGGCAATATATTATATAAAACAAATGAATAATGGAAAAATAACCCTTAATATGTTCATTATGTTAAATTTATAATATTTAATTGGGATAAAGAGAACATTGAATTTGTAAAAGTAAATGGGGTATTATTAGTAAACATAAAAATGGTTTGTGATTTTATTTATGATGCATTTTACTGGATTTATGGGTTTAAGGGATATAATTAATAATTTTAATGTTGATTTTTAGAAGTAGTTATGTTTTTTTTTGAGTTTTTAGTGTTATTAGTTTGTTTTAAGAGAATATAAGATCAAATTATTCATATTTTTGTTATGTGAAACTATCAGATACTTTATGATTTATTTGGATAAATATTTGACAAAATATTTTAGATTTTTTTGTTTTGAATTTGGTCAAAAATATTTTGGAGTATTCATAAGGTTTACTGTTTATGAAATTGGTTAATATAACGACCCATACTTTACATACATTGTTATTACTTCAAAATTGAAGCACACTTATTACAACATATAACAAAACCATGAAATGACCGTATAGGTATAGTGTCTTTAAAAACTGGAAAGCATAAACAACTGGTTCATAAAGCATCTACTTTGCCTCCCATTTATTTCATCATATATAGAGTCCCTTTTTGGAATATTCTACTTAATAACCTTATTCCTGACCTAGGGAAATAAAACATACAAAAGGGTGAGCTCAAATGCTCAGTAAGAGTAAACAAAAGAAATATCAATCACATCATATACATAAGCACATAACTTTTGGAAATCTTAACCTGCAAAAGAGATCATAATTTCATAACATGGAATAAATCATAGTAGTGAAATGTAATCCCAATAATCATAACTTAAAACATGAAATTTTGTGTAATACACACATAATCATTTAGAATCATTTCTTGTTAGTTAATACTGATTTCCAAGACTATCTTAGTGGACAAAGTCCACTTCTGAATCGAGTTCACTCCTCGTTTCAGTCCTGTTTCACTGAACCGGTTTAAACTGCCATTCCGGCCATGTCTATCTCATGAGATATAAAATATTTACCCAATGCATTGGAGGGAGATATATGTCCCACCCATCCTATAATGATACCATTCTTATGTGTGCCCCAAAATCAGAAAACCATACATCATAGCATAACCCATGTAATAAAAATGGGAAACTTAAACATCGTGACATCATAAAACAATTCATATAAGATAAAGGAATTCATAAATATAATTCCATCACAACATAATAAAATCAATGTAATAATAGGGATTGAAATATAACCCTTTATTATCTTATATGGAAAATAATTTTGATAAAACACTTGAACTCCATTCTTGAGGAAAATATCCTTTCTGCTTCAAAAACAATTTTCCTTTCTTAACATGTAGTACAATTATAAACTAAAAGAAGTTGATTAAAAATAAACTTGAAAAATTGTAAAGTAATATTCTTGGAAATAATTTTAAAAAAAATCCATTCAAGCCGTATAAGTTAAAAAAACATTCTTCGTACTTTTGTTGGAAAAGTCAAAAAGTACCTCGTACGAAAAACGACAAAAGATTCCTTTCATATCCTTTACTAAAAACTCACCGAAGGGTAAAATTGTATTTAAACAATTGTAGGTGGATGGAAATAATATTAAATATTGAGGAAACATGGATGTGGATGATAAAATACACCCCAGTAAATACTAAAGTATAAACAATATCGGATAAAAATGAGATTGTGATATTTTCCTTACCTTAGGTCCGATTTGCTTCGTAAGTGTCCGACCCTCCTGTATAATGATTTAAATAATGTTATTGACTTATTCCAGAATCATACATATTTTTATGATATCATATATGGTCATATTCTTAGCTTCTTATTAGTAATATTTCATTACGACTTGTTTATTCGGGTGTTTATTACTTTTTGTTCTTATGCATGTTTTGTCGAATAAATTCTTATCCTTATTTTTAGGTTATAGATACCTCATTTCCAGAATGTAATCAATGTAATATATATCATATTAATTCATTCAATTCATTTATATAATCATTATGCAATGAAGATCATGTAGAACGAGTCGCATCACATCGTGGAGACGGTATTCCGTACGTACGCACGAGTGATGATATCGTTCCTATGATCGTGGAATTGTATTAGAGTGTATGTATACTATTTCAGAATCAATATAAATTCACAATAATCATATATATTCATTCTTTACACCATTATACCCATCCAAGTAAGTTGGTGGTGGAAAATAGATTACACCATGGCGTGGAGACGGTATTCCGTATGTACGCACGCGTGGTGATTTAATTTTCCGTAGGATGGATAGATGGTGAAATAGGGTTGTTTCATACTTATAATAACATATCTGTATATTAGTGATATTGATGTTATTACTTCATAATGAAACAACTAAAGAATAAGAAGTGGAAGATGAAATAAAGATGAAAGAATCGGTAACAGACATTACCTCTTCTTTGAAGTGCTTCTTTGAGACCTCCTTTTAGGGCACTAAAATTGGTCTTTGAAGAAGACCGGGACCTCTAGCATGTCTCTAAGAAAGTGTATAGGAGAAAGTGGCTGGGTTTTTTCAAGCTTTAACGCTCAAAGTGATGTGAGGAAGAGAGGGAGGAGGTGCCCTTTTATAAGGGAGGAGAGGGGCACCTTTGGAATAACGAAAAATATTATTTTATTATAAAGACAAATTCGGTTTTAAATATCTCCAAATTGATTTATTTAGAATCTATGGTGGGTATGGGACGAAATCCTCTCATCCAATAGAATTTAGACAAGTTTAGGTTCCTCTTATGACCTTATCATTTAGATTTAACATTAAGTTAAATAATTTTACTTTTATCGTGTCTTCTTGTGTTCTTACACTATAAGGTTAATAAACTTACTATAACAATCCAAACGAACCCCAAGTTGTTTATTATTAATATATATAACCTTATATAAGTTATTTGGCCGAAACATAGATTTTTAGGAATAAAATAACAATTAATAATATAATATTTGTTTTAAAAACTATTTTATGTCAATTTTGACACTATTTAGTAATTGATTTTTGTGAAAATCATAACAGAATGATTAGTTCGAAAAAAAGTTCATTAAATCACTAATAACATGTCATATTAACCTATAAAATTAGTTTAGTTCATAAAAATTCTCAAATTACATTTATTTGGGTATTTATAACATCAATTATGTCAATATTTCATTAATAAGATAATTACTGCATCATCTTTGTGTCTTAAATTAAATTATCTAATGTCTAAAAATTACAAATAAAATATCATTATGTAGGAAATCTTCTTATCTTTCTAATTAATATTTATAGTCAAATTTATCTTATATATAACCTTATATTAAAAATTATTGACTTATTAAACTTCGATTTTAACTATTTTAACCCTTCTTTAAATAAATTAATAATAAATGTCCTAATCTACTCCAAGTGGGCCTAAATGGTCATATTTTATTCCTAAGTTTGTTTTTGGTCGAATTACACTTATCCAATAGAATTAGGACATGTTTTAGGGTAATAATAATAGCATTTGTACCCTTAATTACCCTATTTACTTTTAACCGTGGTAAATAAAAGTAAAAAGTTACTATTCAAAAAAAATTATTTTCATCTCATTGAACCACATTTTACTTACTAACATCAATCGTGTCTCTCGGATTTTTGAAACTGCACTCATAGAAGCGGTAAAATTAAGTTTTATGAAAAATTCAGTTTTTAACTACCACTTAGTGGTTTCACAATTCATCAAAAATTGAAAGTTTTTCAGAAAAATACCAAAATTTAATCCTAGGATAATTTCGATATTCCGAATCCAAAAATGAAGTCCATTTTGAAAAATAAAATTTATAAAATTTCAAAAAGTGGTTATTACTATTCCTAACGGCTAGTTTTAATAATATTTTATTAGCATATCATTGTTTAGTGAAACTCGGTATTGCGTACAATGCAAGCTATCGAGGAAGGTCGTGATTTCGTGTAATGCAAGCCAAGCAAGTGTTGTGTGTAGAAAAATATTCCTTTAATGGTTTATATAACATAAAAGTCTCGGGTGTTACAGTTAAGTTGAACTTTAAGGGTTGTTAATAATTCTTTATAGATTAATGTATTATTGGATAACTTATGATAACTAGTTTTGGTTTTGATAAATATTTAAAAATATATATAAGACTTTAAATGGATATTATAATCCATTAAAAATAAATTTTAGTGCTTCGGGCATAAAAATTACGTCTGGGATATTCATTTCTTAGAGTAAGAGATGAAGTGTAAATTGATTGAAGCACAACTAAAGTATGAAATTATCCATATGAAATAAAAATATGTAAAGTATATTTTATTATGTTCTTTGTATATATGTTAAAGTAATTCCTCATCTCTAACAATAATATTCTGTGACAAAAACGTTATCCAATTTTGATCATTTTTTAAGAATTGATGGTCTTCTCACCCATAATAGATTTATGGTTTTCTGGTTGTTAACTTAATCTTGACCATATTATATATCACTTTTTATTACTCCTTAGGTTTTATTTCTCTCCTCTATGTCTATATTTTTACTTTATATTAATGTTCTCATATTCAAAAAACTGGTTTTGTTTTATTCCTCATAACCTTCATATTTCCCTTTCCCACTTTTTAAGGGGATGTTTTGTTTACACTTTTTAGGATGTAGGTTTTACACAAATAAATTTTAAAATGTAAAATCCTTGATCATCAAGCACAAGTTAAAATTGCGAGGATATAATTTATTGAATTGGGGGATAATTTTACACCCTAATATTTTAAAAGAACATTATGTTCGATATTATATACAACACATAACACCAATCCAAAATGAACTACAAAATTTTAATATTTGAATATGACCACTATAACATATATATTGAATTGCTAGGTATACATAAGAATAATAATATTATGAAATAAATATGAATTTTATAATCAATAAAATTTTATTGATTAACTTTTATGAAATAAACACTTTATTTTTAGTAAATTTATTTAATTCTTCAAAAATATGTTTCCATAAAAATGACTTATATTTATTTTTATGAGAATATAATATAATTATTTTTTTCCAATTTTATAAAATTAATATTTTTAAATTAACTTAATTTTTAAAATAATATTATTAAAATTATCTTATGGTGAATTTTTTAGATTTATCTAAAAAGATAGATTTTTCAATGAATAGTGGTGAATACTGTTTTTATTGAAAACTATATTTTAATTTCAAGCATTTACAAAGTTCCAATTTGTTGTAAAATGATTTCAAACTAAAATTAGTTATCTTATATTATTAATAATAAAATTAAGTTTATTTTAATCAATTTTATGATTTAATTTGGAATAAAAACATTTTTACACATAAAAAGGCATTTTTTTGAAAAACAGTTTTTCATTGCATTTTGTGTTTTGATTTTATATTAATTAATTCCACTTATAAAAATTAAATATTGAAAAATGGATTCAGTATTTTTTATTTGGAATTCCATATTTGGTAAATGGGTCCCTTTTATTTTTTCATTATAAATTGTAACCATAGTAAATAATCATCATCCGTGTAAGGGTAAATTGGGTAATTAAGGATAAAAATAATATGGTAAATACTAGAAAACGTTCCTAAAACTTGCCTTAATTTTATTTTATGGGCCTATTACATCTATACTCATCCAATATTCTAATATATGATATTTTATTTCCATTTGTATTTTATTTGTACCTTTATATTATTTTATTTAATTAAATGTCAAAAACATTATTCTCTTTGTTTTATTATCTTTAAATTTTTTACATAAGGATAAAAATAGTCTATGTTTAGTTCTAACTATTTATTTTAAATATAAATATTTTTTATCATGTTAATTTATTTATATTTTTTATTGATGAAATAATTAACTTAAATGCTTGTACAACATCAACATAACATTTATTTAATTAATAGAAAAAAATTAAATGACTTTAAAAATACTAAAAATAATATAAGTTGAAATAATTATTGTGTTGAAATATTTTTTTAGAAAAATGTAACATTATATTGATCTTTTAAATCTTTATATCTAAATTCCATCTTTATCTTGATGTATTTAAAGTTAAATTTAATGAATAGTGTCAAAATGACATTAATGATATTTTATAATAAATTATATTTTTTAAGTGATTTAAAATTCACAAAAATATTATTTTCAGACAAATTAATTTTATATACTTTAAAGTATAAAAAATAGTCCATTTACGGGTCATTTACCATTTTATAGAAACATTATTGAACCTTAAAGTGTTGAAAACATAAATACTACATTAATTTTGAAAATAGTTAATAGGGGTTAAAACAAAAAAAAGGGTAAAAAAATAAGTAAAACTTGTAAAAATGTGTATTTAATGAAATTATTTTGATCTATAGTCATCATATATTCAAATTATATCATTTTTATCCATTTTAAAATGAAAATTATTTTATATTAATACTTTAATAAATTCCAAAAGTTCCCCTCCCCTCACTTATAAAAGGGAACCTCTTATCTTCTTTTATTTACACTTAAAAACCTTTTGTCACATTAAATCCCTACCCAAATACCTTCATTAAATATTTTACCATATTATATAGTCCTCATTTTGAAAATAAGCACAATCTATGAAGGTATTAGGTAAAATCTTAAATACGTTGTATGAAGAAGAGATGTCATTAGTAACTGAGTGTTTTTGTTTTATTTCTTCCTCCACCTCCTTAAAATATTATTTAGATATAAAAATAAAATAACATCAATATCTAGCCTATAGTGATATGATATTATTTTAATGACATAACCTACACCCATCCCATCTTCTATCAAATGGGAAACAAAAACATTGTTCGTGTGTATGGAGGACTACTATCTCATGAACCTATGTAATTATTTTTCCACCACTGCCTCTCATGGTTGTTTATAATGATGGATTTAAAATATATATGTTATTCCTGAAATATTTTTCATTATATAAAATTAATATAACATATATTTTCTTACCTTCCCATTCATTGAAAAATGATAATGCCATTCATGCATATGTGTAAACTACAACCTCTATGAAGTAATTTGACTAATGTTTCACCACTGAATCACATGATTTGTATATATAAGTTTATTTAAATAAATAATATAGTATTTATTATATAATTATCAATTTATAAAGACAAAATAATGCTTACTGTATTTCTATTATGATCATTGAAAAAATGGAAAATGTTACTCATGAATACGTACGGCCTACCATCTCCAGGATTGTGGAATAGTTTATTTTTCTTGAACATATTTATTTATTGGTTTTAAATGTACAATTGATGTATAAAGTTTATTATTATTTAATTATTAGTATTTTTCATGAACTGAATCTGATCACCACCAAAACTGGCACCAAACCCAGCCCATGACATGACCCGAAGGGCGTTCCCTATCCCCACGGGCTGACACAAGTTCTCGGATATCATTAATTTAGGTTTGGGAACTATTTACCCAAGTTTGAAAGCATAAAACATTAAAAACAATCTATAATATAAATCTGAAATTTTTGAGCCAAACAAGACTTAAGTAAAAACCAGAACTGAATACATTGGTTTAAAGATAATACAAGTTATCCAAATAAAAATAATTATAGCCTCAATATATCCCCAATAACTCCACACGACTAGGGGTCATCACCCCCAAGCTATCTCCACAACTCCGCACCAAGGATGGGAACTAACACCCTGAACCTACATCACCCTTAGCCTTTCCTTTACCTAAATCAAACATAACCAAGTCTACTTACACCCAAGGGGTGTAATTAGGGTGTGATCCTAAGCCCAATAAGATACCACCCAATGATTCCAAGGGGTAAGAAATACAATGTGAAAAAGCAAGCAGTTTTCAAACGCAAGGAAAAGTAGTGTTAAAATTTCAAGGAATGAAACCTCCAATTGAAAATATATTTCATTCCAAAATTTTCAGAATATTAACACATTAAAATAGAAATGATAGATACTATAATTTACATCTAGACACACCCTAATACATGGGTAAATACTACAAATCCAATGAGCAACAACATTGGGAACACCCCTAGGCACTATGTTGTCTTGGGCCCTATGTACCTCGTACCTCGGTGTAAAGTAACCATAGCAAAATTCATTCTTGTTCATGAGACACTAGTAGAGAACATACCTATAACCTAGTGGTCCCCTATAATCATCCACATAGTTTAGTTAGAGTTGTCATTATCCAAATGCTATGTGAAATAGGGACAAAACCCATCCGGTCCACTAGCCGTACTAGTACAAATCCGCCCCACCTAGGTACCCAGGATTCCCCTTTTGTGCTCAATAAATTTCAGCATGCAACATAAATAAATTTTCATATAAAACACCATTACTGGTCAAGCACAACCAATACAATAGCTATCAAATTTTATACCACTTAAAACACGCAACAAAACACTTTGATTTTTCATAAAACAATTCCTCAAAATCCCATAGTGTTTCGGACACAAAACACCTTATAAACCTCACTTGCATACTATGTGAAAATTTTTAAGTTTCAAAAATAGAAAGGCCATCCTAATACATTTAATTTAAAAAACAAAATCATTTTTAGGGCAGCCTCATATGGTTCAAGAAATGACATCATTGCAAACTTTCCATTTTTACACAACACAACTCTTAGAATTTCATGTGGTTCACAAACACCATTAAAACCAGATTTTTCAGCAACAAACACAAGGTATAATCAGTAAAAATAGTATTTTTAACCCTATTATATTTCAATAAAATCAACTAATTACTTATATGGTAGCCCCAATTAAACTAATAAAACATTTCTATAAAGAAACCCCCAATTTCACATGAAATTGGAATTTAGGATTCATTTTAAAGACAAACACCACTAAAACTATTTTTTCAACAATAATAATATTAAATAAGCATGAAAATACCATAAAACAGTATCCAATTCACAAATATTTCATACACAATGTAATCACCTACCAAAACCAAGGAAACCCTTGAATCCTTTGTGCGAAAACTCAAACGCACCACCGCCACACCTCAAGGAAGGTAAACCAGACATAAAACCAGAATTTCAGACCATGGAACACAATATAAAACCCTTATTTTTAAACCCTACTTTCTGGACATTATTAACCTCAATGATAAGGGGAAAAACCCTAAGTACATTGGATGTAACCCTAAACAAATTGAAAGAAGAAAGAAGGAGAACAACTTACTTAAAATATATTATAAAAATCTCCCCCAAAAATACCAGTATCTGATTTTAAAAATACTCAAACCTTAAATAAAGGTTTGAAAAAGGATAAATAGATCATTTAGGAATTTTAATGGGGGAAAAAGAGTAAAAATTGAGAGAGTTATGAAGGAAATACTTTACCTCTTTAAATATGGGCGATTGGAGGAATCCTATGAAGTTCGGAACTAAATTATGATTAACTAGAGTTCCAAAGAGGGGGAGAGAGAGTTTGGACGCGCGACTGGGTTAATTGGTCTTGGGTGAGACTTGGAATCACCGAAAATTCCCAAAAATTGAATAAGTTATAATATAATCAAAATGTATTTTTAAAACAGAAATTGGGCTTTCGGGCAGGCCCAACCCCTTATATAAAAACCTAAATAAACCCTGGTTATAGATTTCTAAAAGCTCCAAATTACCTTGGTGGTGTTAATAGGTTAGGGGAGGTCAAGTAGGAATTTGAATGGATGAAAATTGTGGAAAAATGAAAAAGTTATAAAAGATACAAAATTTATTTTTTAATCTGGAATTGGGCTCACGGTTTGGCCCAATTCATGAATACTCATCTATTCCTCCTTAAAACCTAGGGAAACCCACAAAACAAAGAGAGAATTTCAATTAAATGAAAAATACCTTTAAAATATTTATTTTATGTGACATTTCTACCCACCATAAATAATTATTTTCTCGGAATTCCCCAACAACACCAGATGCAAAAGCAAAGCCCAAACGATAGACCAAGACAGACTTCCTTTCCATGTTTTCACCTGCTTCAAAAAGGAAGAAAATCTCCAGTTGATCAAAAAAAGGAATAGAATACTCTCACCAACCTAAAATTACCCCACTTACTTAAAATTATGAAACACATTCAAAACACATCCCAAAACAAACCACCTCAAACACTACAAGACGACGCTCAAGCAATCCACTTGAAACGAACAACGAACTAGAATAATGCTACAAAAACATTACGTAAACAAAACCATTGGGTGTTCTCCAACCCCAAATTTTCCCAAGTAAAAAATTTGTGGATATATATACTTTAAGGATAATACCACCTACATAGAATACACCAAGGAGAAAAATGAGTCACTAGTACGGGGTGGCCCAATCTGGACATCCCACCACCAGGGACAACTCAATTTCTAAGACCGAATAAGGATAACAATTGGGGAAGGAACGAACGGTCTCCCCATCATAAGGGTTAAAATAAAATTATTCCTTTTCCAAGACAACATACATGATACCCATTATGGGTCTCCCCACCATGATAATGAACACAACTTTCCTTACGAAAAAATAAAGACACTAACAGGGGGCCTCGAACGGGCTTCCCAGCATTAGGGGTAGATTAATATCCGAATTCATCCAATGAAACTTACATGAGACCCGTTGTGGGTATACCCAAAACAAAACCCTACCATATTAACTAACTATTATGGGATAACAACAAAAAAAACAACAGAATTTTAAGGAGCTGGCATGGCCACACGGTTGGTTCACACGGTATGGGAAACCGTGAGTTAACTGTACGGATCATTCTGTCAAAAGAGGAAACTTCACAAATTTTCCTTGGACAATGATCATGGAAGTGTGTAGACCATGTGGTATCTACTGTCTCTTATCACACGGTCCCCTGGGTTGGCACACGGTTACTACTAAGCACGCAAAAACTAGGAACTTCAACCTGCTTAACCCAAATTTTAAACATTTCTCCAAAAACACAAGGGAACCCAAAGGGGAAAAATCAACTCAGGGTATGACATGGGAAGAAGTTACTCACACATATTTCCACAAAATGTGAGAAATTGGAACAAGACGATGACACAAAAGTTTTAAACTATTCCTATCTTTCATATTGAGGATATGACCTTGACCAAAAGTGTGAACGACTCTAGGATTTCCCCTAACTACGCACCAACTTCTCTCTGGGGCCTTTGGCTGGAGCTCAATGGATTAAAGCATCTTCGGCCTCACAGTTAGGATTTGGTAACCCCTAAACTGAACATCATCTTCCAGTGACAAAAACAATTATACTGTAATCTCAGATGGTCTCATTGAGACATGACACACTTCAAACCCGCTTTTACCCAACCCATCATTTTACCAAAAAAAGAACTTAGAGGATGCACACACGTCGCCACTTTTTTTCTTCGGATGTTAAAAAAAGGAATTAAAGGACATATAGAAACACATTACTCTAGAACAAAGGATTTATAATTTCCTATAAGGAGTCATGCATCCAACAAAATAGTTACTCTCATAAGATTGCACAATCTTCACCCTTATAGTCAAATGAACACATGACATCGAATGGATTCACCGAACATGACCATTGTGGATAAAAGAAAACACAAGGAGAGGGACCTTGTACTGAGTCCCAAAGAGAACATGATTCCAACAAGTGTCCTTAATATCCACTCTTGGATAGATCTCGCACACTGGTGGCCTAACATGAACTCTTGCTTCAATGAGACTAACGAAAGACCCAGAGGCCCTTTAAGACATCATTCTACATTGACAACCCTGAACTTCATTGACCTTTGACAACTTAGGAAACATAAGAAACTAAGGTCTATTTCAACCTCCCACAAACACTCTCCCACTATTGGGAGATCCACATAATTGAAAAAAAAGAGGGGTAAACTCAATCTCCAAACCACAAGAATAAAGTCTTTATGTTGATCAACTGGAGGATTATCCAACGGTGAATCACCATATGCCAAACATGAATCATACATTAACACATTATGGGGGAGTACCTTAGCCTACAGTAAAACCCAAGGACCCAACCAATCTGGTCATTTGGTCACAACAGACCACAAACCTGAACCGACCACATGAGGGGAGCCACCACATTGGCCTCCCAAACTTTTCCTCAAAAGAGACCACTGACCAACACTTCGTTCCAACTTATCAATGAAACACAAACCCAAAACATCGTTCAAACAAGAGGGGTTATTGAACTCAAAACATCACAAAATAATAATCCCGAAAACACATAATCCATACCTCCCAACCATACATTATCAAAACACAACACTTTCCTTCAAAAACATTATTTAAAAAAAACAGTGTTGGTCGGTTGCGCATTTACCGATGGTATCTCATGAGCCTCACACATTCATGTTTACATGACACACTGGGAACCCACCTCATATCCATCCATATTCCCAAATAAACCCATGCATGTGGTCACCCTTGAGAATACCAAATACCAAAAATCAAACCTTTCCTCTTTTTAAAATCAAACTTTTTACCACAATTTTCCTTTCTAAAAAACATTAATCATAATATCAAAACCCAATTTTTCATCTCACAAACCAATTTAGAAAAGAATTCATCATTTAATAAAAGAACATATTCATTCCTTTCACAATTGTTTCAAAACATTTCAACCCATTTCAAAACACTTCTAATTTCATGAAAAACACAATTTCATAAATCTCTATTTAATTAAGAACTCAACTCTTCTCATTTCAAGAAAAGGTTCTAAAAGTTCATAATATATTTATTTTAAAACGCTCAGTAGTCACCAAACCCAAAATCCATCTTCAACCCCCACACAAAAATTCTAGAACACTTAATTCAATACAAAACACTTTTCACGTTTTAAAAAAAATCCACTAGAAACATATTTTCAAAGCCCCAATTAACATAGTTCATACTTTCAAAAGATGTGTAAACACATAAATTTCCATTTTGAAATAATTCTGAAATTCCATTTATAGGCATTAAAAAAATAATGCCATTTTAACTTTACTATAAAATAACTTCACAAAAATTCACACTCCTTAAAGTGAAGTCATTTTTTTTTGCTAAAAAAATCTAAGTTTCCAGGATTCCAAAACAAAGAGACATAAGACAATTCGAGAGGAAACTAGTTTCAGTGGGTGACTTAGACATTTGGTTGGAAGCCATATTCCAATCACTTCTCCATCACAGAGAGTATTCTAGGGAAATATCCACGACTCCACATGGCTTTCCAGGCCCTGTGAGCTCATTGGGATTATTTTCCCAACTCTCTTTTCATTTCCCATAGTTATCATTAAAACAAGAAAACCAAAGGACTCAAATAAATCCATACTTCCCCTGGTGACATGAATCCCATCATGAGGTGTGCTGGCCAGGCACACTACCCATGACTGAAATGTCAAGTCCCGACAATCCTAGCTCCAGACTATCCTGGCTCTTCCCCAAATAACATGACCCAAGGAGCGAACCTCCTCTGATACCATTTTGTCACGAACTGAATCTAGTCGCTGCCAAAATCGGCACCAAAACCAGTTCATGACATGTCCCGAAGGGAATTCCCTATCCCCATGGGCTGGCACAAGTTCCCAGGTATCATTAATTTAGGTTTGGGAACGATTTACCTGAGTTTGAAAGCATAAAACATTAAAAACAATCAATAATATAAATCTGAAATTTTTTATCCAAACAAGACTTAAGTAAAAACCAGAACTGAATACATTGGTTTAAAGATAATACAATTGGTCCAAATAAAACTAATTATAGAATCAAGATATCCCCAAGAACTCCACACGACTAGGGGTCATCGCCCCCAAGCTGTCTCCACAACTCCGCACCAAGGATGGGAACTAACACCCTGAATCGCCATTACCCTTATCCGTTCCTTTACCTGAATCAAACATAACCAAGTCTACTTACACACAAGGGGTGTAATTAGGGTGTGAGCCTAATCCCAATAGGATACCCCCCAATTATTCCAAGGGGTAAGAAATACAATGTGAAAAAGCAAGTAGTTTTCAAACGCAAGGAAAAGTATTGTTAAAATTTCAAGAAATGAAACCTCCAATTGAAAATAGATTTCAATCCAAAATTTTCAGAATATTTACACATTAAAATAGAAATTTTAAATACTATAATTTACTTCCAAACACACCCTAAGACATGGGTAAATACTACAAATCCAATGAGCAACAACATTGGGAACACCCCTAGGCACTAGGTTGTCTTGGGCCCTATATACCTCGTACCTCGGTGTAAAGTAACCATAGAAAAATTCATTCTCATGCACAAGCCACTAGTAGGGAACATAACCATAATCTAGTTTTCCCCAATAATCATCCACATAGTTTAGTTAGAGTTGTCGTTATCCAAATGCTAAGTGAAACAGGGACAAAACCAATCATGTCCACTAGCCGTAATAGTACAAATCTGCCCCACCTAGGTACTCGGGATTCCCCTTTTGTGCTCAATCAATTTTAGAATGAAAAATAAATAAATTTTCATATAAAACACCATTACTGGTCAAGAACAACCAATACAGTACCTATCACATTTTATACCTCTTAAAACACGCAACGAAACACTTAGATTTTTCATTAAACAATTCCTCAAAATCCCATAGTGTTTCGGACACAAAACTCCTTATAAACCTTACTTGCATACTATGTGCACATTTTTAAGTTTCCAAAATAGAAAGGGCAGCCTACTAAAATTCAGTGAAAACACAAAATCATTTTTAGGGCATCCCCATATGGTTCAAGAAATGACATGATTGCAAAATTTCCATTTTTACACAACACAACTCTTAGAATTTCATGTGGTTCACAAACACCATTAAAACCAGATTTTGCAGTAACAAACAAAAGGGATAATCATTAAAAATAGTATTTTTATCCCTATTATAGTTCAATAAAAGCAACTAATTACTTATAGGGTAGCCCCAATTAAACTAATAAAACATTTCTATGAAGAAACCCCCAATTTCACATGAAATTGGCATTTAGGATTCATTTTAAATAAAAACACCACTAAAACTATTTTTTTCATCAATAATAAAATTAAATAAGAATGAAAATACCATAAAAATATTATCCAATTCAAAAAGATTTCATACACAATGGAATCACCTACCCAAACCAAGGAAACCTTTGAATCCTTTGGGCGAAAACTCAAACGCACCACCGCCGCACCTCAAGGAAGGTAAACTAGACATAAAACCAGAATTTCAGACCATGAAACACAAGATAAAACCCTAATTTTTTAACCCTACTTTCTCTATATTATGAAACTCAATGATAAGGGAAAAAACCCTAAGTACATTGGATGTAACCCTAAACAAATTGAAAGAAGAAAGAAGGAGAACAACTTACTTAAAATATCTTGTAGAAATCACCCCCAAAAATACCAGTAGATAATTTTAAAAATACTCAAATATTAAAGTAAGGTTTGAAAAAGGATAAGTAGATCATTTAGGAATTTTATTGGAGTAAAAATAGTAAAAATTTAGATAGTTATGAAGGAAAGACTTTACCTCTTCAAATCTGGGAGATTTGAGGAATCATATGACTTTCAAAGCTAAATTGCAATTAACCATAGATCCAAAGATGGGGGGAGAGAGTTCAGACGCGTTACTGGGTTACTTGGACTTGGGTTAGACTTGGAATCACTGAAAAATCCCAAAAATTGAATAATTTATAACATAATCAAAATTTATTTTTAAAACAGGAATTGGGCTTTCGAGCAGGCCCAACCCCTTAGATAAAAACCCAAATAAACCCTGGTTATGGATTTCTAAAAGCTCCAAATTACCTTGGTGGTGTTAATAGGTTAGTGTAGGTCATGTAGGAATTTTAATGTATGAAAAATGTTGTAAAATTAAAAAGTTATAAAAGATACAAAATTTATTTTTTAATCTGGAATTGGGCTCACAGTTTGGCCCAATTCATGAATACTCATCTATTCCTCCCTAAAACCTAGGGAAACCCCCAAAACAAAGCAAGGATGTCCATTAAATGAAAAATACCTTTAAAATATGCCTTTTATGTGATAGTATTCTTTATATGATGAAATAATTACCACTTTTACTATATTAATCCTACTAAATTCATTTTCGACATATGAGTTGAATATCATCAAAACATATGAAATAAAATTAATTGAGTAAGTAATTTAATATAAATTGGTAAAAAAATAAAATAAAATCAATAATAAACTTGAAAAGGTTTATTAATAAGTTAAATAATTAACATAATTTTTTTATTCATTAATATAAAGAACATACATGATAAGTCAAACATGGGGTAATGGGTTCATTTTTCAGGACAATATTTATTGACCTGATTGTAAAATAGTTCATTTTTCTTAACCAGATTTATTTATTGGTTTTGAAATTATAATTTATGTATAAATTTTTTTATTATTTCATTATTATTATTCTTTATATGGTGAAAAAATAACCACTTTGACCATAGTCACCCTACTAAATTTATTTTGGACATATTAACTTTATATCATCAAAGCATCTAGCATGAACCTAATTATGTTATTAATTGAATATAACTAGGTAATAAATAAAATAAAATAAATAATAATCATGAAACGTTTTATTAATAAATTAAATAATTAACATAAGTTTATTTTTCATGAAGATAAATAATGTACGTGACAATTCAGACCTAAGGTTAAGGGTTCCTTAACTTAATATACTTTCATTGGGTTAAATCATGTCTTAATTGACTATATTAAGCCAAGATTATTCATGAAATAACCTCTGTTTGATTTATTTTGTATTCAAATTCATCTTTTGGTGGATTTAAATTTGATATATATAATCATTTCATTTATTAATTTTCACTTCAATGTTATGATCACTGTAATGGATTTCATCTCAATTTCCACTCTATTGAGAAATATGTAGTATTATACACCCATTTATTTTATGAGGTGTATATACTTCCCATTTTAGGTATTTATCATGAATATCCATTTACTCATATTTATTAATGATTCAATTAAAGTTACCATATTAAGAGGTAAGTTCAAAAAATTCAACCTTATTCTTCACTTTGATCGGGTACATTTTTCTTCCATAACCATATTTTTCAAAATTGTTTTACAAAGTTCCTTTTTATTTAGTCAAATTATTTCTTAATTAAGGAAATTTTAAGATATATTTGAATTTTTAAATGTATTAAAATAAATTTTTACAATGTTATTTTAGAAGGTTCATTTTCATGTTTCATTATAAAAAGAAGAAAGGAATGTTTTATTTAAACGTATATAGTGTTATCATGTTTTCCTGCAACCATTAATGTTTTATGCTGATTATATTCCTCTAAAAGTTTTCAATGGTTTTACAAAGAAGACTATTTAATGAAAACTTTTTTTAAAATTTTCATTCCTATTTTCATATATTATTTAAAATAATCTATTTTACTACAAAATCTACTTTTTGATGGCCATCTCTCGTCTCTTGATTAATCTCAGGGGCATTAACATTATCTTGAAACATTAAATTTCTTATGATCATTGGAATTTATATTTCCCTAAATATATATATATATATATATATTTATTATTAATATAATTATCATCTAAACCATATACAATTTATATATATGTTTTTTACTTTTAAATTTATTTGATTGGATGTGGAATTATTGATAATTTTTATTCTTTTCTTGATATGGAAATTTATTGACAAGGCATATTGTTTATAAATTTAATTTGATAGATTTAAATATGTTTAATTAATTGTACATTTATTAATGGGTGGGTCTAAGAATTATATATCCCCTCTATGTATCAATAGGTCTTATATGACACATTAGTAAGCTAGCATTAAATGGATTTCGGGTGTATACCTACCCATAGATTAAACTGTCCTGGCATAAGGATTTGATGGTATAGATATCATGATGTCAAAAATCATGAAGTCCAATATTAATCATTTCCTTCATTAATAATTTAGTTATTACTATTCATGATATTTCTCGTTAATAGTATCCATGGATTAATTTTGTACTTAATTTTTGTATTAAATGGAACGTATTCTCTGCTATTTAACTTACCATATTGATTTTTCCTTATTGATTCATGATATCTTATGTTGTATATAACTCTTACTAGGAATATGTGCTCATCCTTTATTTAGTTTCTTTTCCCCAACATATGAAGAAGTATATTATGGATAATATCATAGATGCAAGAATGTTTTTATGAAATTTTTTTATATTTATGATGTAATATGGGAATCATGTAGGAATCTAGTTTTCCAAGAATGCAAAACTGATCGATCCTTTGTGGTGATATCCCTTGTATCTATGTAAATGTAATAAAGTAGACACTATCTGTGATTTTCTAGAGTCGGGTTTGTTATATTTAGTATCATAGAAAGTTTATTATAAACCTTGGGAAATATATTTTAAATAAACATATCTAACAAGAGAATTATTATAATCCCTTATATTATTTGATAACTTTTACCATTACAGGGGTTTTATTTTATGGATCAAAATTCATGATATAACTTAGTGTGTTCAATTATTTATTAATGATGCCTAATTGAAGAAATAGAATCAAAACTCATATATAATTTACATATTTCTTTACTAAGAAATCAAATACAACTAGTATTATAACTGAGCATATCATGGCTATATTGAGGAAGCTTACTCAAGTTACGATGAATAACCATTCTTGAATAGAGAAACTTGTTGTTCCATAGTGTGATTATCCTATGTTAGATCACTTCATGTGATAGAAGACTCTATTTTTTAGAGGAACTACTAATCTATAGGTAGATGATAAATGGATTAAATCTATATAAAATATATTCCTTGAATTGTGATGAAATAAAAGTTAAAAAATTTATTCTAGTAGTTTAATTTTTTGAAGGAGATGCAGATAAATGGATGTAATTTATCAAAAACCCTAAAGATGATACTGAAATAAAAAGAATAGAATGGAAAAAATATTGTGATTATATTTAAGAAATACATCCCTTGATAACAACATAATAAAATGGATAGGAATTTACTCTCTTTAATGTAGGAGTAGGAAAGTGTGGAAAAGGATGAGGCTAACTTTACAAGATTAACTAGGCACGATTTGGACTAAATTTTTAATTAGGATAGTAATAATGATAATTTCTTTGATGGTATTAAGACAAGTCTAAAAAGGGAACTAGTTTCTAAAAAAATTCTCCATATGATGATGTGGTATCATGTTTTATTAAGGCAGAGTAAGAATTTTCTAAATCCTATATATTCAATATAAATCAAGAAAGGATGAGTTTGGTTGAACTACATGAAATAGGGAATGGTTTAAAGAAGAATAACAAATTAAATAAATACACATCATGTGAAAATTATGGAAATAAATATCTTGGAAAATTCTTGAAGGGAGTGGGAATTTCCTACATGTGTGGAGATAAAGATCATCTAGATAATGAATGTAAAGTAAAGAGAGAGAAAACTATTATCAAGTGCTTCATCTCAAATGAGATGGGGAATTATTCATAACAGTGTCCCAATTTTTAAGGGAACTTACTAAAGATTAATCCAAGGGTAAAAGGCCAATCTTATGTTATTATTATAGCTGAAATATAATGGTTAATGTGCTTGTGTATTTGGATTTAAGAATTATTTTTATCAATTAATTTTTTTATAAGAATAATGAAACACATAAGGATTATTATAAAGTGGTTTTTAATTAAGGATTTAAAATTATATGGTACAGATGACCTGAGTGAATTAATAGTAAGGAAATATATTATGGAAAAATAACCCTTAATATTTTCATAATGTTGAGTTAATAATTTTTATTTGGGATAAATAGAGGATTAAAAATGTAGAAGTAAATGGGATAGTGTTAGTTATCTTAAAAATTGTTTTTGATTTTATTTAAGATGGATTTTATCATATTTTGGGGTTTAACAGATATAAGAAATAAATATAGTGTTAATTTTTTGAAACAATTATGCTTTTATTTAGAATTTATGGTTACCAGTATGTTTTAAGAGAATATGAGATCAAGGTATTCATATGTATGTGACACTATGATATACTTTATAATTTTTATTGACAATTTTTTTACCAAATATTTCATATTTTTGAGTTTTGAATTTTTTGAAAATATTTTGGAGGAGTCTTAAGGTTAACTATTTATAAAATTGATTAAGTTGGACTTTGGGGGTTTTTTGAGGTTTTATTGATTAATTTATTATTTCATAAAATGTGATAAACATTTTTTTAACACCCCATGTTTTTGGAATTTTTTTGAATTAATTTATTCTTTTTGATATTTTTCATTTTATGTAACACAGATTTGAGCTTGTATTATACATAATGATGAATTTAAATGAGGCGTGACTTATTATTAAAATGTTATTATTTAATCTGATAGTTATCACCTAATTGATGGAATAGAAGGTATAAATATAATTAACTAAATTATTAAAATATATGGTTTACACATGTATATATAATTAATTATTTGGTTACCAATTAATTAAAAATGAAAATCAAAACTATTTGAAAATAATGGAAATGTTTTTTTTTGAAAAAAAAACAATTTTAGTGCAAACAAACATGATTTACCTTAATAAATTTAAAAAAACACATTTAGTGTATTATTCTAATTAAATTTATATATTATATATTCAATAAAATGATTAACATTCATCTTATGTGTTTTCTAGATATGAAATTTGAATAAATCCAATTTTATTCATAAAACTGTATTTTCTAAAAAATAGTTTTATCACCTTTGGTACAATTATTTTAAAATTAATTTTTAAAACTTTTAGATAATTTTTTTGAAAAAATAAAATTCATTTTCAAAATTTTAATATCAAAATTTTCTTAAGGTAAATTGTTTGTATTTTTCTAAAAAGTTTCATTTTCTGTTGAATAGTGCAAAATATCAAATTTTAATTAAAAACTACCTTTTTGTTTAAATTATTTATAACATTAAATTATATTTTAAATTAGTTTTAAGGAAAAATTAATTTAATTATATACCTATTAATCCAATTTAGATTGTTTAAATCAATTTTATACAGAAGTTGGATTTAAAAACCTTGTAAACTTCTAAACATTTTCTCATTGAAAATCTACTTTCTCATCGTGTCTACAGGATTATTTTTAAATAAAAAATTTCCAATTATGCAAAAAAATATAAAAATTAATTCCATATTTTTAATCATAATAATTTATATTATCTAATAAGTTCAATTTATTTTTTTACCAAAATGAATAGTAAAAAAATTACCACTCTTCAGGTAAAAATGATTTTTCTAGGGGTTGAACTAAAAATATTTGGCTTAAAAATAATCCAAAACTTGTCGAAAACCCATTTATAGTCATATTTATACCTTATATATTCTATTCTAGATAATGTTCCATTATTTGAGCATTTTTAAATGAACAAATCGTGGGTGGAATTCTTTCTTTAAAAAAATTACAAGTGTATCACTCACCATATTTATAGAAGGCCACCACCTCTCCTCACCTCTTCACAACTTAAAACCCTTTTGGGTTAGAAAATAACTACCCAAATAACTTCCCAAATTCCATATAATCAAACTAGAAGGTTTATTTTGGTCATAAATCCAACCAAGAAATGATTTTTGTGAAAACCTACGGAGGATACATAAATAAGTGGTAATGTTCATCAACAAGTGTTTGTTTTATTTATTCTTACACCTTATTCATTTATTATTATAACATTATGATATATTAACCTCATTATCTTAAATATAATGATATGTTTTTTAATCTAAGTCTATGACCTTCAACAATATCCACTTCTATTAAATGGGTTATAAAATCATCATTCGGGTGTATGGAGAACTACCACCTTGCAAATCGATGTCCTTCATTTCTCCATTAGCACCTATCACAGTTGGGTATGATGATGTATCTAAATTATATATATAATATTTATAAAATTATTATAAATGTGGATTAATTATATCATATATAAAATTACCTTCAATTTTGTAGGGGATACAATAATATCAATAATGTGTATGATAGACTACTGCCTCACGAAGCGATGTGATTCTTTTTCACTAACGATTTACATGGAAGATAAAAAGGGTTAATTTTTAAATATATATAATATAAATGAAAAAATAATGATATTTATGAAATATTTATGATTCCTAAAGATAATATATCATTTTTTTCTTACCTTTTCACTCACTGAAAGAAGATAACATCATTTGTGTGTGTGTGGACTACCGCCTTCACGAAGCGATGTGACTCTCTCTTTTAATCACCACACAACATGGATGATATGTATAAAAACATTTTAAGTAGTAATATGTTATTTATGATATTTTTATCATTATATAAAGATAATATATTACTTACCTCCTTTTCATAATTATCTTTGAAAAATGGATATGTTACACATGTGTACGTACGAACTACCATCTTCATGATTGTAACATACTTAATTTCTCAAAACCATCATTCGAGATTGGTATTAAAATTATAATTTATGTATAAATATGATAAATATTTCATATTTATTATTATTTATATGAGTAAAAAATTATCAAATTAATTTGAAATAAAATAACAAATCGAAACATATTTAAAAAAAGCAGTTATTACCCGAAACGTAACTTTGACATGGAATTTTTAATAAATGGGTAATAAAAGGTCTTAATTAAATAATATATTGTATGATGTATATAACAATTTTTATTTATTATATTTATAGTAAACTTATATTTATTATACAGGATTTTTTAACATGTACGAAGGAATTTGAGACTTACAGTAAGAGATTTATAGTCACTCATTTATTTATGAGAGAAAAATAAAAATTCACCACTTTATTCTTTTGTGTGGTGTATATACTACCCCTTTTAAATTTAATATAATTAATATATTAATTTTAATTATATTTTAATATTCATTAAATTTTATTATTTATTGGGGCTTGCGATTAAAAATATTACTAAAGTGGGAAGGGATTTCTGTCTCACTTTTTACTTCTGTGAGACACATGTCATATTCACCACTTATTTCACTAATGTGATATATATAATTCGCATGAATTTATTTTATGATTATTATATTGAAAATTATTGGTATTTATATATCCATTTTATTATATATCTTTCATGGGTATTATGATTCAAAGTTACCAAAGTGGTGAAGATTTTATGTTACAATCCCATTGATTATCGGGATTGATTATGATTATGTTCCCAATAATAAAATAATATGATAAATCTCTAAATAAACCCATCAATTTTATTCTTCTATGTTTATTAATGATATTTTCAAGTAATATTACTATTTCTCCACTCTTTGGTACTTAAAATAATTAATAAGAAAAATTAAGAAAATTTGAGTTTATCTCTCTCTGGTCGGAAATCTGTTTTGTTTCAAAACCATGTTTTCTAAAAATATTTTTTAACATTTCTAAAATGATTTATTAAATAAATTTTTATATATGTTATAGTTTTTTTTTAAAAATAAAATAAATATTCATGTCATTTCCCAAAAAATTCTCATTTGTATTTTATCAAAAATGTGAATATAATATTTATTTTTAGCATGCAAGGAATGAAAATTATTTCTCACTATCATGATCATACAAATATTTAAAGATTATTATAATTTTTCAATGTTATTTCCAAATAAATTTTTTCTATAATATTTGGTAAATTTTTAGATAATTGATTTAAATTTAAAAAGGTATTTTAAAATTTTTAAGTGTTTTTCAAAGTAGAAATGTTATTTTTTTCAAGAAATGTTTTAAATTATTTTTAAAGATTCATTTATAAGTTTAAAAATATATTTTCAAAGAAAAATATTTTAAAAAAGGTTAATTATTTTTTAGTTTTTTAAAAAGTTTATTTTCATGGAAAATTGTTCTTCCTCAAGAAATGTTCCAAGTAATTTATATTTAAAAATAATTCTCTATCTATGATAACATCCTTTTATGTACATTATTCTTTATTAGGGATATGAACCAAGGATACCATTCTTATTTTTTCTATGAATGGTTTATTTTTTTGATGATAAGATTTTTATGAAACATGTTTCTCTTCCATGGGTTATTCCACGATAAAATTCTTATGAAACCACTTATTTTCAAAGTTTAATCTATAAAGAAATATTTAAATGATTATGAAACCTATATTTTTTACACATTTTATAATATGATGAAATTTTTATGAAACCCATTTCATTTCATGGGTTATGATATGGTGAATGTTATTTTGATCTTGTGAAACACACATGCATGAATCTCATTATGTGATGAATATTACATTATAACTAAGGATTTTGGTTACGTTATAACCAAGGACGGTGGTTACATTATAACCAAATATTCGTGGGACCTATATCCCCTCCAATGAATTGGGTAAATATTTGAATCACATGACATAGATAGGACTAAAATGGCGAGTGAACTCGGTTCAATAAGGGAATTTGTCCACTATTGTTGTCTTATGAGTGAACATTCACTACTATAATGGTTTGGGGAGTGAAACCATTCCAATATGAAGAAATGTATTGAATTAGGGATAGTGGTGTTTCCTGATCATGAGGTTTATCCTCCCATGGAGTTCCTTAATAAGTCTTGGAAATGAGCCTCACTTACTAAGGAAAGAATTTTCAGTACTTATCTATATGTTGTGGTTTTATGTGTTATACCAATGTTATTTTATCATGAATAATTTTCATTTATTTCCTTATGATTCATGTCTTATGAAATTATAATATTTATTTAATGACTTAGTATTTTTACATTTTATATTCATGGTATGGTATTCATATGCTATTCTAACATTCTCATACACTTATGATCACATCGTGTTTATGTATTTCCTTTGTGTACCCTTACTGATCATTTTATCTCACCCTTTATAATTTTACCTTTCCCCAATTTATGGAAAAAGTTTTTATATAGGGTATGTCTTTGAAATTTACTAAATGGAAGATCTATGTGGGGAACATTGAAGATATTTCACCAGATTAAAAGATTGTGATCAATGTTTCCAAAGGAAATAAGATATTACAATCCCCATGTGTGTGTTTATGTAATGTAATAAATATTTATCTAAAAATATGTAATATCCAAAGATGATAAGCCTATATTTCTATAGTTGGTATTAGAGTAATGGTTTAGTTAACATTTGGAAACTTGGATGAGAAAAAATTAGATAAATACCTAGAGATATTTATAAGGATGTGTCTAGGTATGTCTCTAAGGATAATTCAAGTGATGATTCAAAGTAAAGAAAAATTTCCAATAATTTTGGTAAAGGATTGATAATGTGTTTTCCAAGAAATTTCATTTTTTATGGGTTACTACAAGTTTATGTGGCTCTGGAATAGTGGTACCTAGGTTTAATAACTCTGAAAATGGTGCATTAAACTAGACTCGATTGTCACATGGAGGACAAAAATAACCTTTGCTGCACACCTGGTTTGACACTCCTGGGGGATATTATTTAGAAACCCATGAACTCTTTATGAACCATCATGAAGTATTTAAATATATTATGATCATGGATAATAATGTTTAGCCCTAAGGTTTCATAAATTTAAAAGAAGGTGTCATGATTTACAAATCCTATAAGTGACTTTTCATAATAATGTGGTTTTCCACTATGATTAGTGTTTCTCACACTATGATTTTTGGTTTTATTCAATAGAGGGAACCAAAAGGAACTGGGTTAAAATTGAATGTGATACAAAATTTTCTGATGAGAAACCAAATGGGATGATAACTAGAGTGAAGGATATTGTGATTATGCTTAATCAGGTATCACGAAACATGATTAGCAATGTGCACCTTAACCAATTCTCAAACTCAAAAAATAAGATAAGGATATAGTTCACTTAGAGTTTGGGTAATGGATACCATGAAAGAAAGAATATTTAGTTTCCTATATGTTGAGAATATGGGAAGTATCACTCAAGGGAATGTTTGAGAGGGACGGGAAGATGTTTTGAGTGTAGAAAAGGACCCAAAAAAGTAATTATAGAGGAAAATGAAATGTTAAGTTAACGAAATGGATGATAATAATGGTATCCCTAAGGTATTATTGACTGTTGAATGTTTTAAATATGGAAAATATGTCCATTATTAAAATTGATGTCCTTAGGTAAAAAACCGTGAATAGAATCAGAAAGGTTGAATGAGTAATGGTTTTACTATTAATGATGAAGAGATTATGAATGACATATGAAATGAAATAGGTATTAAGGAATAGGATGATGAATCCTAGTTAATGTATTAATGATGAGGTGGAATGATCGAAGTATTAATGTATTTAAATTAAGGGATTTTGTTATATGAATCATGAAACATATAAGGATTGTTAAATGTCACGACCTGCCCTAGAGGGGCCTGTGTTGTGACTACCCTGAGCCTGCCTCCAATAAGCTAGGGGCTGGTGACTATCACTGATTAGGCATATACCACAAATGGGAGGCATTAGCCTAAAGTACTTATACGCATGTGCACATCTCCAAGCCACGAATGCTGAAATGTAAAAACAGTAATTAAACAATGTCTGAAAACCACTATATCCAACAATTAGAGTACAATAGTGAAATTACTAGAAAGTAAATAAGGCCAAATAAAATCCCATAAAAAGATTATGTAACCACATGTCCAACCTGTAAGAAAAGAGGTACTAGGACTGCTGTTTGAAAATCAATAGGAACACACCTCAGTTTTTCTGGTCTCACAAAGAACTTCCTTGTCCTGGTTTTCCTAGGACTCCATCAAAAGTTTGATCATCTACATAAGACCTGACACGTGTGGGAAAATCCCATATAGGGGTGAGTATAACAATACTCAGTAGGACACCCCGAAACCACAAAGAAAAAATAGAAAGAAATACTAAAAAGGAATACAGTAAAGGAATACCAAAAAGGAATATAGTAAAAGAATACCACAAAGGATTTCCATATTGGATTACCATGAAGTAATACCCTGAAGGAATACCATAAGGTAATACCACACAGGATTACCACAAAGGATTACCACAAAGGAATACCACGTAGTATTACCACAAAGGAATACCACACAGGATTACCATGAAGGAATAACACATAGGATTACCACACAAGAATACCACATAGGATTACCACCCAGTAATACCACACAAGATTACCGAAAAGGATTACCATAAAAGAATATCATATATGATTACCACACTAGAATACCATAGAGTATTACTACATAGGAATTCCACACAGTATTACCACAAAGGATTTCCACAAAGAAATACCACATAGGATTACCACACATGAATTACACACATGAATACCACATAGGATTACCACATAGGAATACCACAGGTGATTAAAATACATGAATACCACATGAGATTACCACATAGGAATACCACAAAGGATTAACGCTCATGAATATCATACAAGAATACCACATAGCATTACCACACAAGATTACCACATAGGATTACCATATAAGATTACCACACAGGAATACCACACAGGATTACCACATAGGAACACCACATAGGATTAACACACAAGTATATGTCTAAAACACCTTTAGAAATAATATCCAGATATACTCAATACAAGACACACAGTATAGAGGTAAGTCATAACCAATTACCATCCATATAATTCTACTCAAAGCATGCTCATTTCGAGAGAACACACTACTCGAGCCATGATATCATCAGAGACACTCACGAAGAGGTCTAGCTCATTTTGATCCCACCTAAAGAGAATTTATTGGTCAATTAATACTATGATACAAAGTGAGGGGATCCATTCTAGACACACTAGGTAATACCAAAAACCAAATATGGATCAACCCACAATATATTGGATCCTACCCAAACACAATAGGGAATACCACTAAACCTACTGATGTGGCCCGCTAGATGGAGGACCAATACCCTACTCTCAGTGGTTAAATCTATTCCAAAAAACTCCACTAGGGGAGATAGAGGATCTCACTCTAGTATAATGGAGGTATACCATATTCTATCTATGACTCAACCTCTAGAGGGGAATAAATTCTAGTGATGTGGACGTAATACTGTACCTAAACCTTGAGGAATGGACCAAGGGAAATTCTCTCAACCAATACTGGTTCAAAATAAAAACTCATGACTTGTCCCAAAACATTTTTCTCATCACTGGGGTCCCAACGTCATATATGGCTTTTCAGATAGATGTATCGTTTGAAAGTTACAGTAGTTTGAAGTTTCAAAAAGGAGGGTCATTGGGCTCGTGGACCAACCACATGGACTGGATTCCATGGTCAACTATGATGGTCAACCACCACTAAATATTGTAGCCAATTGGAAGCTGGAGTGATCGTGACCCAGTTCCAATCTAGTCACCCTATGTCTAACCCATTTCCAGCCCACTCGGACCAACTCACTCGCGAGCGGGCCACCTAGGTTGTTGCACGCAGTCCGCTCCTGTCGAACTGCCACACTGGACCTGTGTGGGTGGTCCATTCTACGGACCACCGAGCTATCTCCAATTCCCTGAATTAAAATTATTCATTGATATGTGCTCCTCAAGTCCCTATATACATATACCCAACCTTTTCTGTCATTTTTCCTCCAATCTTGGGGTCTGATTGCGTTTAGATCTACCCAGAAAGTCGAACTATGGCTATGGGTGTCCAACGATGAAAAATGTAAAGAATGGGGAAAAGGAAATCACAAAGAACACTGAGAGGAATGAAACTTATCCTTTGTTCCTGTTTGACTCAATTATTTCTTGTTATAATGAAGAATGAAGAATAATAATAAAAACTCCTGAAATAATCCTCACTATTATAAATCATCCTACAACGATCAATCCACAGATCAATTTGTGCATGGATTGACTTATGTTTGTCATAGAAATCAAGAATGGGGAATCTACAAAGAAACAACTGCACTACCTAGATTTGGATTGGCCACTGATGAAGTACGGTGTTTGCATCATCATCGATCCTTGATCCATCAAATTCGAGGGGCATTATTCCATTGATTTGTTATCGTTTTCCAATGGATTCTCTATAGGTTCTTCCTCCACATCTCCAAATAAATTTTATGGTTATGAGAATAAACCTTAATTTCCAAAAAAAATATTATTAAAAAGGGATGTTATTACACAAAACAAAATATATTTTTTTTAATTATTTTATTCCTGTTATGTTATGGGATAGATTTTTCACAAACAACCCTTACCAACTAATGTTAAGTCGTGCCTAGGGAAAAACCACATTACAAACTCAACGGCGGTCTCAGATTTCCAATACAAGTCGCCTTTCATGGGTTATTTTGATTTTAAAAAAAAATAAAATAAAATAAAATAATTTATTTATTTATGGTTACATCCTTGGTGACTTTTTCTACAGATAACCCATGTCGATCAAAGTTAGGAGTCGCCTAAGGTAAAGTCGTCATTTTGAGATCAACAGTGCCCTCTGATTTCTGATCTAGTCACTCTTTTAAGAGTTATTCCACTTTTTCAGTAAACCCGCATTCATGTGCTATTAAAAAATTTAATATTTTTTAATCAATTGTTTCAGGAACACTGGGCCTCATAATATCACATTTTCTTCGCACCTAGTCTTTAAATAAATTCATATAATATCTAAAAATAGTACATGGAAAATCTGAGACATTACATTCGATATAAGTTTTTCATTAAAGATATTCAAGAATAAATTTAATAGTACTAATGACCTATAAAAGTGATTTAATGGAAATGTAATATTTGGAAGACATGTGATTAATATAATATAACCCTTAATATGATCTGGAAGTTGATAAAATGGTTTTTAGTTTGGATAAAGAGATTATTGATATGGGTAAAGTAAACATTATAGTATTTATGACCTTATAACTAATAAAGGATCTCTTGAATATGTGTTTTATGTTATCCTTGATGATTTTTACAACATTTTTTTAGAAATATATCTAATAATATATGTTTTATGTAAGTAATGTAGATTCTTGTATGTTTTTCATAAGTTTTTATTATAATTAAGGTTTTAACCATGTTTTAAGAGAATATATGATGAAGGTATTCACATGTTTGGTATTTGATAGTCAATATCTACTTTATGATATATGGTAGATTATTATTATGTTGATTTTGAAAAATTTAGTAACCTTATTTATAAATTTGGAATTTTATAAGGGAAATAAGGTTAAACATTTATGGAATGGTTTAACTTGAACTTCAGATGAGGTTTTAGATATTAATGTATTACTTAATCATATGAATATTTAACCATATTAGATAACAAGTGCTGAACTTTTTTTAACTAGATATATAATAAATGAATTATTATTATATTGTGGGTCTTATTTATTGTTTCAGACATGAAAAAATCATCTCTTAGTTATGAAGTGGAAAATTATCAAGGCACAACCAAAGGATAAAAAATTTACCATGAAATAAAAATATATCAAGTTAGTAAATTTATATATATTCTCAGTCTAGATGGAAAAAATTCCCCAACATTAGGAAAAGAATTTTGAAATAAAATTTTGTCATGCTCTAATTGTTTTTTATAATGTCAATGAACATTTTCATGCCTATTTATTTTATACCTTTATGGTCGTTAACTTTCTCTTGACCATATTATTTATCACTCTCCATCAATACTTGGGTGTTATTTTTCTCTTCTATTTACATTTTATCACTTCCCATCTATATTATCCTATTTGAAAACCTAATATGTTCTATTCTAGATTAATTTCACACATCCCATTATCTTTCTCAAGAGGATATTTTATTAACCCTTTTTATGATGTGTGATTCTAGAAAGAAATTTTAAAATGTTAAACCGTTGATGACTGAGATGAATTTCAAGGGTGAAATTCATTTTAAGGGGGGCATAATATAACACCTAGAGATTTTGTTTTTTTAATTAATTTAATCTTTTTTATATTTTTCATTATACTCAACACTTATTTTAGCTTGTGTTTCAGGTAATCTGAAGTTTAAATGAAACCTGACTTATTATTAAAATATTATTATTTAATATGATATTAATCACCTAGCCATTGGAATGGTGGGTATGAATAGGATTAACTAAATTATGAAAATATATGGTTTACACATGTATATATAATTAATTCTTTGGTAACCAATTAATTAAAAATGAATATCAAAACTATTTGAAAATAAAAGAAATCTTTTTTTGAAAAACTATTTTAATAAAAACAAAAATGTTTTGCCTTAATAAATTTAAAAAATACTTTTAGTAAATTATTCTAATGAGATTTATATATTATATATTCAATCAAATTTTTATAAATCGTCTTATGATTTTTTAAGACAAGAGATAAGAATAAATCTAATTTTACTCTTAAAACTGCATTTTCTAAAAAACATCTTTATCGCCTTTGGCGCACCTACTTTAAAATTAATTTTCACCAATTTGAGAAAATAAGATTCATTTTTTAAATGTTAATATCTAAATTATCTTAGGGTAAATTATTAGTATTTTTATTAAAAGTTTCATATTTTGATGAATAGTGAAAAATAATGAATTTTCATTGAAAATTACCTTTTCATTTTAATGATTAATAAAGTTAAATTATATTTTAAATTGTTTTTAAAGTAAAATAATTTCAATTATATAACTATTAATTAAATTTATATCATTGGAATCAATTTCATACTAAAATCAATTTCATATTGCAATTGGATATAAGATCTTTGTAAACTTTTGAACATTTTATTTTCGAAAACCAGCTTTCTCATTGTGTCTATAAGATTATTTTTAAATTAAAATTTTACACATATATGAATGGAATTTGGAAAAATAGATAATATATTTTTAATAATAATAATTTATATTATCTAATAATTTCAACTTAATTTTCAATCAAAATTAATTGTAAAAATAGAAAAACTTATTCACCATGGTTTAGGTAAAAATGGTTTTACCGGGGGTCAAACTAAAAACATAAGGTTAAAAAAAACACAAAACATGTCAAAAACTCATTTTATAGCCATATTTAGACCTTATATATTATATTATATATAATTTTCCATTATTTTTTCCTTTTTACATCAAAAAAACATTGTTGGAATTCTTTCCTTTAAAAAATTACAAGTATAACACTCACCTCACATATAAAAGGGCACCCCCTCTCCCCTACTATTCAAACCCTAAAATCCTTTTTGTTTGGCCAAGACCTACCCAAATCACATAAAAACTTAAATAATATCATCCTAGAATCATTATTTTGGAAATAAATCCAAAAAGGAAAGATTTTTGTGTAAACCTAATGAGGATACCTGAAGAAGAGGTAACGTTCATCAACGAGTTTTTTTGTTTTACTTCTTCCTCCATATCTTGAAATTATTATTATAACATGATTCTATAACAACATAAATATATTCCATATAATTTTATTTTTTTATTTTAATGTAATGACCTACAACCATATACACTTCCATAAAATGGGTTATGAAATCATCATTCGTGTGTACAGCGGACAACCACCTCACAAACTGATGTCATTCATTTTTCCATTACCACCTATAAGAATTGGGTATGATGATGGATATAAAGTATACATATGATATTTATAACATTATTATACCTCTTTAGTAAATATATCATATATAAAAATTTTACTTTCAATTTCTTAGGGGATACAGTAATGTAGTTCGTGTGTACGGAGTCCTACCGCCTCACAAAACGATGTGATTGTTTTCACTACTGCTTTAAATGGAAGAAAAATAAGGATATATTTAATAAATATATATTATATATATGAAATAATTATTATATTAATGACATATATATCATTATTAAAAGATAATATATCATTTTATTTCTTACCTTTTCACTCACTGAAAAAATATAATATCGTCTATGTATGTGTGGACTATTGCCTTCAAGAAGCGATGTGAATCTATCTTTTCTTTACCACACCACATGGATGATATGTATAGGTATATTTAAATTAATAATATTTTATTTATTATATAATTAAAATTATTGAAAATAAAATACTAATTACCTCATTTCCATAATGATTGTTGAAAAATGGAAACGTTGCTCATGCGTACATACTGCATACTATCTCTATGATCGTAAAATACTTCATTTATCAAAACCACATTTTATGATTGGTATTAAAAGTATAATTGATTTATAAATATTATAATTATTTAATTTTTATTATTCTTAATATTATGTAACATCCTATGTTTTTAAAAGTAAACCCTATATTTGATAGTGTACATGATATACCACATCAAGCTTAAATGAACAACTAGATATTGTTATTTAAATGTTATCATTGTAAACAAGCCATTATAATGGTGGGAATGAAAAATATTAAATTAATTATAAAAATGTGTTTTATGTGTGTGTATATAAATAATTATTTAGTGGACAATTAATTATAAATGAAAACAATACCTTTTTTTAAATAAAAGGATGGTTTTTTTATGGAAGTCTATTTAAGTGGTAAGAAGTGTGTTTATAAAATAATAAAATCACTATTTTTAGATTATATTAATGAAATATATATATATATATATATATATATATATATTCAATTTAATGTTTAAAATTCATCTTATATGTTTCCTAGACATGATATAATAAGAAAATCAATTTTATGTGCAAAAGGAGTATTTAAAAACAAGCAGTTTTACAGCCTTTTGATGGTGAACCAATTTTAAATATAGTTTTTCCAACTTTTATAATTTCTGTTTGAAAAAAATAAAATTTTTATTTAAAATTGGAATATATAAATTTACTTTTGATGAATTTTTGGAATTTTTCTTAAAAGATTCATTTTTTGATGAATAGTTAAAAAATACTGCATTTAAATTAATAAGTAATTCTTAATCAAATTTATTTATAGTGTAAAACTATATATTTTAATGGTTTTAAAGTATAATTATATTAATATTGTATCATTTATACTAATTTAGGTCATTGGAATCAATTTCACATTGAAATTGGATATAAAAAATTTGCAAACATTTCAACGCTTTTACTTTAAAAAATCATTTTCTTGATCCATCAGTGGGATTAATTTTAAATTAACTTTATCCACTTATGTGTTTTGATTTTTTAAAAATGGAAATACATGGTTTTAATTATTATTATTTTTATGATCTAATAGGATCAACATAATTTTTAAAAAAATGAATAGTAACTTTAGAAATTATTTTTATTATCACGGTTAAGGTTAAATCGGGTAATTATTGGTAAACATAATATTATAAATTACCCTAACATTTGACCTAATTTAATTGGATGAGTGTTTTTAAACATAAAATAATTTTTGTTCCAAAATTTAACCTTTTTAAGCCACTTGGATGACTTTAAGACATTTCTATTATTTTATTCAAAGAAAAGACAATTTGGTCACACTTTTGTTTTTAACACATAAAATAATTTTAATATGAGGTTATATATGGGATATTTTTTTATTATAAATAGTATTTAGAAACAAAAAAATTACCTAAATCATGGTAATTTATCCATACATTTTAGAAAATAAATAATTAAATTAAATAGGGACACGATTAGGACGCGATAATTTCTTCGTTAATGGAAGAATCAAATAATTGATATTAAAAATATTAAAATAAATATAATTTGATTTAATTAATTTCATCCAAAAAAAAATTGGATTACTTTAATATGATAGGTTTTTGTTAATATATTTTTTCTAATATATAAAGTTTTTATGATATTTTTAAAAACTCAAATATTGAATAGTGTCAAATTTGACATTATTGATATTTTAAAATAAATAATATTTTAATAAATGATATAAAAATTAAAAATATATAAAATTAAACCAAATAATTGTAATAAGTCCTAAAATGTTATATATTACTCATTTTTTGGTCGTTTGGTATGTTATGGTAATTATATTAACCCTCAAATTGTAAATTACATGATAACACAGTAAGAGTAAAAAGGGGTAAATAAGGGTTAAAACAAAATGATAAGGATGAAAATATAATAAAAAACTTATCTAATTTTTATTGGATGAATTTATTTTGAATCATAATCATAATATATTATAAATAATTCAATTTTTACAAAATTTAATAGAAAATTAATTTATATTACTTTAATACTTTGAGGAATTTCAAGAGTGTCCCTCCCAATAAAAGGGAACTCATTATTCTCTATTCTTCACACCACAAAACCTATTTATATTTGACAAGATCTTTCAAAATAACTTCCTAGAGTCCCTAAACACATTATATATTCCTTATTTTAGGCATAACACTTTCTTTATAGGTGTTAAGGTGTTAATTAAAGGTGTTTGTCTGAAGAAGAGGAAGATAAAGAATATATGTGATGAATCGGGCTCAAGGTAAGGGGATTCATCAAAATATTCTTTCATTGAGTAATAGTTTTATGTTATAAACCCGCCTTATTTTATTAATTGAATATACATCCTATTTTACTTATCATTAATTTATTTATTAGAATATTGTTAATTATTTTGTTAAATGATATTTGTTATGGGGATTAAGATTTAAATATTCAAAGTGGTATAGGGCACATTGGATGTTTAAATATTTATCAATGTAAATATTATTGATATTATTTAAAATATTTATTTATATGGATTTAAAATTAATATAAAGGGAATTTTAGGTTTATTTTTAATTTCATTCATGGTTTTTCAAAAGGAATATTTTTACATGTTTTGTACGGAACGTTTTGACAGACGATAAAATAAATGTTCTTTTTATCATATATGGAGACAATATCTTCTCTACCACTATGGTAATTATTTAATATATGGATTATTAAATAGTAATTAAAGTTTGTAAATGGAAAATAAACTACTTTATTCCCTTTTCTCTTCATTTTTATATTGAAAATAGTTTTTCAAATGGATTGATTATTTTAATATATTGAAGTGATTTCTTATGATTGAAAATTATATTTTATGAGTGAATTGATGAAAATTTAAATCCTTTATGTGTTATAAATTTATAATGGTAGTTGTAAATTTTATGGTTGGTTATGTGATAAACCAAGGATGGGTGGTTACATAATAAACCATGTATGGGTGGTTACATTATAACCTCCAATGCATTAGGAATAGAAGTTGGTTGTATGGCTATTCCATTTGTAAGAGTGACATATATGGAAGTAGACCTCATGGTTATTCCATTTATAAGAGTGATAAGTATAATAATTTATCAAGTTAACTTTATGTATTTTCTATGATTTTGTGGGTTTTATGGTAATCTTATGATTACAAAAAAAGGTATGAAAAGGGCTTGTTTTCCAAGGAAAGAATTTAATACTTATTAAGGGTGAAAAGAATTACTTTATGATAAAGTTTTAATGGGTTTAAATGTATATAAACGGAATAATGGATTTCTTATTTTTATATCCCTTACTGAGGTTTTTGTGATCGTACCAAGTTTTTAATGTTGTTCCCAAGACATAAGTATGAGTAAGGATTTAGAGATGTCATGTCGAATATTGAGAAGAGTTTTCATAAAAGTGATCATGATTTGTTATAAATGTTTTAGATTATGGGAAAATTGGTATTGTTTGGAATTTTCCACATTATATTGTTATGGTTTTTTTATGTATGAGTTATGGCTGAATTCCATAAAACTCTAAACCTGAAAAAGATCTTCAATGTGAAATAACTATAAATTCCTTACTTAAATAAATATTATGAAATGTTTTATAGTGGTGTCATTATATTTTGTATCAGAGGAATGTTTTAGATAACTTTAGGGATTAGAAATTCTGGTTAAACATAGGTTAAGTTTCTATGAATATTATTTTATTTAAATCCTTGTTCAATAACTTTTTCAGATCGAGGAAATTATGTTACAAATGGAAGGAGGAGGCTCTCAAATAACATTACTAACTCTTCTTGATGACTTGCTTGTGATAATTATTTTAATGTCATGTCCTAATGATTCTAAAACTTTTTATTACATAAAACTCTCTTGAAAACTGTTATACGAGATATCAAACAACTCCTCTATACCTTGATACAACCTTGGTTCAAGGGTTGTTTTTAATCAAATCATAATTTCCCAATATTCTCATATTTTCAAAAAAGGTAAATATTATCAAGGAAACTTTATATATTTTACCTTGTCATAAGATTATGAATCATATTATGATTTTTGAAAATATATTGAAGAAGGAGACACTTGTGAAGTATATTTATATTTTTTTAACTTATAGTCCATCAACACATACTTATGTTATTTTTCAAGGATCCTTGAATGAAAGTTTCAAAAAAAAATTACTTCAAATGTTTTATAAAAATCAAGTCTTATGGGATTTTTTGAAATTATATGTCATACAAGATTATTTTCCAAAACTATTTTTCTTTGAACACCCATAAGACCCAATTTTTACAAAGTGTATTAGGATAAAGGAAGAAATTTATTTTGAAGAATATCTAAATCATTATTTCAATGTATGGACCTTCTATATATAGGAACAAAATTATAATGAAATCTAGTGGACACAATTATCAAGGTACAATGTTCTTTCTTTTTCAAATAGTTTTATTAAACCATAGGGAGGTGAAAAATGTTAATATACAAAAGACTTCATGAGAATGATGATATTGAATCGCGTGATAGTCATATAGATATGGAATTCTCTAGACAAGAATCTGTTGATTTAAATCTATGGAAAGAGAAAAATATGATGACTATCAACAGCCGCAAAGGGAAAGATAAAAATGGATATTTTTCATTGCAAGGAAATCAAAAGCTAAAAAGTTTCATACAACATATGAGCAGAAGCAACCTGGAAGGGGTTATGATTATTTTCAAGGTAATGATGATTCTATTTTTCCTACCTCTCAAATATCAGTCAGTATCAAGAATTTAATGGATACTCTTTACTTTTGTAAAAAGATGGCACTACTATAAATAGGGTTTTTAATAGCACTAAAAAATGCCTTTAATAGTGCTAGAAAAGTTTTGTTAATAAAAGAAAAGATAAGGGGGTCCCCTTTATCAGTTCTCAAAATAGAGATGATAAATGTTAACCTTTATCTACACTAAGAAAAGAGCTGAAAAAGGTCCCCCTTTATCAGCGCTATATTGAGCACTGATAAATGTATAATATATCATTGCACAAAATATCACTAATAAAGACCACATTTTTATTTCTAAACAAGCACTGATATATTATACATTTATCAGCGCTTAATTATCACTGATAGAGGCCAAGTTGCATGAGCAAAACCAACACCTACACAACACCTGCACACCTGAGACAACACCTGCACACACAGCATAAACAACACCTATACACAAAGCACAAAAGAACAAAACTTCTATATACATTTACTTGAAATCATGAATATACAAAATAATATATACATTTCAAACAATGTTTAATATATTTACAATTACAATTATCTAACAAACAGTTATAATCGTTAATGTTTCATCCTTTTTTCATCTTTGATCTTCTCTCAAAAATTGTCGTCCATGGTATTAGTTTCCAAACAAAGCATTCGAACTCAGGAAAAATAATTCACCTATATAAGAAAACCTATATTATGTTAGTAATACAATAATAAAATAAATTAAACATTAATATGAAAGAATAGATTAATAAAATGTCAAGTATTACCTATTACAACCTTTACATGTCCATATTTCCTTGGATTGAATTAATATTTTAGAAGAGCACCAACATGATTCATTGAATTATAAATATTGTTTTGTTAAGATTAAATGGATGATAAAATAAGATGAAGAAATGTCAACAAAAACATGGAATCCAAAAGGTTTCATTTATTCACAATAAAAAAAGGGAGGAATCTCCACAGGTTATAAAATATGACACATACATGATGGTGTATTCAATTTCATAAGAGTATTCAATTTTAGAATAAATTATAACATTTTCTTAGTGATACTGCCATCCTAGATAGGTTATAATCCTAATAGTTACATATATCAGGAGCCTCTAAGAGTGTACTCTCACATACCAGGTCAAAGGGAGTGAGTACTAGTGCATTCGCATCAGACATTGGGTCCAGCCCTACTTGGACCCTAACCACTTATGCCACTCCAAGGACCACATACAATATAAAAGGTCCCGTTGAAGGTGTGGAAGGAATGTATTTATCTATTTTAGAGAGGGGCTGATGAGAACCTACACAATTAAATAGGCTATGATCATACTAGTTCACTTTTCTCTTGATCTTATAGTTATTTAGTGTTATTATCGAACCCCCCCCCCCCCCCTCCCTCCCCTCCCCAAGACATCCCCACTGGACATCCCCCTCCCTACCCCTAGATAGCCCCCCCCCCCCCCACCACCACCACCACTCCACCTGCAGCCCCCTCCCTCCTCCTGGACAAACCCCCCATTAGCCCCCCTCCCTTTCCCTGGACGGCCCCCTTCCCACCCCCTGGATAGCCCCATCCCTTCTTGGAAATCCCCCCTCCCCTCCTAGATACCCCCCTCCTGGACACCCCATCCTTCCTAGATAACCCCCTCCCTCCCCCTTTATCCCCCTCCCTTTAGCTAGAAATCCCCCTTCCCACCCCCTTTACAACCCCCCTACCCTCATGGACACCCCCACTCTAGGACACCCCCCCCCCACTCCTAGACACCCCCTCCCTCCTAGACACCCCCTCATTCCTAGACACCCCCCACCCACCCTCCCACCTAGACACCCCTCCCTCTTAGTTCTTTAGTGTATACCCATTAATAACCTTCTTTATCCAACTATATTTTCATTATCTATTTGATAATGGAATAAATATTATTCATACACCATCATTCTCTAATATGAATTATAAAATCATATATATTTTAAAGAGATACAGTTCAAAAAAAAACAAGGAAAAACACCAAACAAAAAATATATTGGAGGAATAGGAATGAAATTTCACATAAATTATCAAAAATATAATTTAAAAATACATAAATAAGAATCATAGAGATCCTATGACACAACCATCAGATGCCAATACTATGGAAAGTGGGATAAGGGATATATATATATATATATATATATATATATAAGTAGCAGAGATACATCTTCTGGAATTCAGTTTCTGGTAAAATCATCTCATTCCATAGATTTCATCCACATGCCAGGATTGAGGGTCAAAATTTATTTATTTGAGAATGTCCTCACAACTCTTATAGATCATAAATTATTTTTTCCATCAAACTAATATATCATTAGTAATTTTTCCAGCAGATGTATTCTAATACAACGTTGGTGTAGAGAAAAAAGTGTGTTTCTTAGAAATCTAATGTGAGAAAGGTAAATGATGCATATGTTGGGTCTTTATGACATTAAATAAGATATATTGGGCATCAAATTGAACTGGAATATAATTCTTGGTCCTTTACATGGGATTGGAATTGGTTTGGTTGGTTGGAACTTTTCATGCCTCACTACGAACCCACTTTAGGCTACTCTAGAAGTGATCTACCCATTGTATATTATCAGTATTGATTGGAATTGAATGGATCTTAGACAGGACACCCCCTCCCTTCTAGATACACCCCGTCCCTCCCCTCTTGGACACCCCACTCATAGAAATCCCCCTAGACACACCCCCTCCCTTTTGGACACCCCCACTCCTAGACACCCCTTGGACACCCCCTCCCTCCTGGACACCCCCCTCCTTCTTGGAAACCCCCACCCACCTAGGTACCCCCTCCCACCTGGAGACCCTCTCCCTCCTGGACACCCCTACCTCTTAGACACCTCCCTCCCCTCTTGGACACCCCCTCCCTTCTGGACACACCCCCTTCCACCCCTCCTGGACACCCCACTCATGGACACCTCCATGGACCCCCCCCCCCCACTCTTGGACACCCCCTAGACACCCCCCTCACCCACCCACCTGAAGACCCCCCTCCCTCCTGGAAAACTCCCCTCTTGGACACATCCCACCCCTCCTAGACCCCCTACTCCTGGAAACCCCCACCCTCACACCTAGACACCCCTCCCTTCTGGACACACCCCCTCCCTCCCCTCCTAGACATCCCACTCATGGACACCCCCTAGAAACCCCCTCCCTCCTCGACACCCCCTCTCATCTGGACACACCCCCTCCCTCCCCTTCTAGACACACCACTCATGGACACCCCCTGGAAACCCCCCCCCCACTCCTGGACACCCCCTCCCTCCTGGACACCCCCACCCACATATAAGGGAAACTAATTAGAAAATTGAAAATCCAAGACATTGGTTCCCATAAATCTTTTAAGATGCTCGTGAGTGGGCTGAATGACTATGCATTGGTCGAATTCTACACTATCGGCCATTGTAGTCCAATGAACTATAGCCTCCTCATCTTCAATTATTGAATTTATTTGTATCATAAGAAAGAAAATTTTGATTAATTATGAAAATGGAGGATTTGAGGTTAAAAATGGACTTTAGTAAGAAAGTGGCACATGACTAATTAGAAATATCATATTAAGTGCATGAATTGTTCAAAGTCAGGAGATTACATGACCATAATAGGATCATGTGATCAAATGAACCTGGTAAATTTATATGATTATACAACCCTTGAATATTTATGTAGTAGTGTAAATAAGACAAGAATACATGAATCATGGTTCAAGGGAATTACCTTAATTTATTATGTGATTTGTTTATGTGGTTTGATCATGTGATGAGATCACATGATCAGTTCACATGAAGCATTCATACAAATGTGCTTCTGTGACATGATCACATAAAGAGCATTATGTGAAGTCGAGAAAAAACCTAAGAGTTATCAAAGATCTACGAAATATTGAGTCATTAGTGAAATAGATTTTCCATTACCTCTTTGATTGAGTAGACACAGTGTCGTTTCTCTTCCTACAAATGTATGTCACATGGACAAAAAACCTCTAAAATAAACGAACCCTACAAGGAATATTGAAAATCAAATCTACATTTCATTATATAATTTTTCTTTAAAATAGACATATTATATCATAACATTACCTTTACATCTTTCTAAATGGTTTCTTTGGTCCAGATATAAGCCAATAAAAAAACTAATGATTCTTTGTGCACTTTACTACTATTGGTTAACTACCGCTTACCATAGCATCAGATCTAAACTTTTGATCTGGTGTCCCCATGATGCTCTCATCTGACACTATCTCTATAATATCATCATTCAGCGTTCAATTTTCCTTCTATTACTACACTCATTTATGCCGGATCGGAAGTTCAGATCAGATGGTATGCTAAGCAGTAGTTAACCAAAAGTAGTGAAGAATCCTTAGTTTTGTTATTAAATTTATGAGTGTTGCACAACCAATATTCTTCCAACACACTACATTAGTATAAACAGCTACATAAATGACCAAAATACATAATATAAATGATCCATTCCATAATATTTTAGGTCTAGTGATTTTGGAAACATAGAAACATAAATAAATAGTTCATAAGAGTCTCTCATTAAGTTATGATTTACTAGAAAGACAAATCATTTCTAAAACCATTCTTCATAACCTAAGGATATAAAACATAATAAAGGGTGATCAAATATGCTCAATAAGTGTAAAAAAGGGAGATATCAATTATCATATAAGGATAACATAAGTAATAGGAATTCGCCTTCATCCTATTTGTGTACAATATTCTATCAGGTATGTTGCCCGTTCATTTCTAAACTCATCTATATCATCTTGTGAATATGATTTTTTTGTGAAATTCATGTTAGTATTGAAAAAATATAAATATAAAAAGGATTAATAAATATTTTAAATGAACTCATAATTATTTTTTAAAATACCTCTTTAGGGATGCTATTTTGTTGATGAAATATGATCTCTTTAATAAATTTACAAACATAATAACCACAGTCCTTTCCATTTGTTTGTTTTAGAAACTGCATAAACATCGAGTAAAATAAGTAATTTGTTTTTATATGTGTTTGGATAGTGCAATGTTATTATATATACCATGATACTTTTCCAGATGTAGATCTTGTAGGAGTTATTTTCCTTAGGCCCTAGATTTATTCCATGAAGTAGACGATATTGATACATCACCCAATTATAATGGAATCCTCATTAAAATATAATATAAATTATATAACTAGATGTTTAGTTTTAAAATGTTGGATCTAGTGTATTACCAATTAACAAATGCCATCATGTGTGGTCGTTTTGTTGCATATCCATGCATTGAATCCAGAAAATAAATCTTTGGAGTATCCAAATTGACTGCAATCAGCATCCAATGTTGCCTAAAAACACAAAAAGGAAAAAGTAATGAAAGAAATGAAAATATAGTTGATATGATTAAATTTTATAGTTTTACCCAAGCATCGTTGGTATTAAAAGGATTCTTTCATCTGTAATTTTGTTTTCAAACGATTTGAGCAGTGATGACATTATTGCAGCCTCTTTATCAGAATCTATTTCTTCTTTTGAAGAGGTGATATGAGGACTAATGAGTCCAGATTTTTGTTCATTGGGAAACCCCTTCAAATTTTTTCATATATAAGCCTGTGAAAAATATGAAATGTATTTAGTCATAATTATCAGAGTATATAATATTTTGTAAAATCAAATCATGAAAACATACCTCATGTATACATTTACAACTGAGGCACCTAGCCATTCATACTTGAGGATTTCATTTACATTTTTATCACTAATGAAATACAATTCTTCCTCTCCGTACATACTTTTTTCAAAATCAACTGTGTGGGTATTTTTGTCTATCAAATTTGTATCCACATGAGCCTACAATGATATTAACTGTGGATATAGAACGGGTGGGGTGAAGGTGCTCTCAGTAGACCATTTCAATCATTTGGTTAATCCTTGAGATATTTTTGAGCTAATATTTCGTTTCACCCCCTTCTCTTTGTCTTTCTCTAATAACATTCATCAGTTCTTCCCTTTTTTCATTAAATGTTAAAGGTCCATCTTGAAAAATAAACTGGGAATAGATACCTCTTTGTCAACATGTTTTTTACAAGAATTGATGGTCTTGCGATGAATCTTCCAAAAACTTTTTCAATCGTATGAATTTTGTCATCATCAATTAGAACAGGTATCTCAACACTCATATCATTAGCAACATTAATTGACACTCTGAAATGATCTATTGGAAGTTTTCTGTTGTGTAGCATGTCATTCTGCATATTGAACATCGTAGCCCTCGCTACAAGGTGATAGGTGGGAGTTGATAGATATAAATCATAGTCATTTTCACCCTATTGAATATTAGTACAGGAAAGGTATTAGTGTCTATGTGATTCACATTTCATCAGAACAATTATTAGAACATTGATTACCTCAGCTAAGTCAAGTTTTTTAGGGGAATGGATCTCCTCAAAGTTGGTGGGGGTGGGGAGGGATCTTCATGCACGGGTTTTTGTTGAGTTGTTTCTTCTATTTGCCTCTCCCCATAAAAATTTCTATTATCTCTCTCTAGTATTGTAATTATTCTTGAAAATTAGCTAATATTTCTTGCATCTTTTCCATTTCCTCAGTTTTATCTTCCACTTTTTTTGTTTTTGAAAATATGTTCGGGGTGTCACCCCAAAACCTACACCTCTAACACAGCTATGATGTTATGGAAACATCAAGACCGTTGAAATTATGTCTACATCTGGTGTGGGTGTTTTTTATTCCTGTGACTATGTTAGACAAAAAATATAGGAAAATAAGTAGTCATTTTTATGTAATATCAATTTAAATCAAATCAAATTTATATCATGTCATACTTACACAAGTTTCCAATTATTTTTGTGTGTTTTCATCTATCAGTATCCCCTCTTTATTTACACAAGACTCCTTCCATAGCACATAGAATGGGATGGATATGTCTTTCGATTTTGATTCATTAATCTGCATATAAATAGAGAAACATGGTTATAGTGTTGTTTTATGTCACATAAAATTAGTATGGTAGATTTAAAAGACGTACCATTTTTTCCTCAAGTGAAGCATACCCCATACTTAATTTATAGTAGGGGTATGTTGGTTTTGTTGCAAGTTCTTTATTTTCACCACTCATTTGCTGTTTCATAAATAAAAAATTGTCAATCAAAGTGATGAATGCAAGAAACATCAAACAACGTATTACCAAACACAATGTACCTGAAAAGTCTTCTCCCCATGATGGTTTCTAAATGCATCCCATCCTCCTTGGGATATAAAGTGTTCATAAAGAGGAGGTTGGTGTGGATTGATTTTACCTTCATCATCTTTAAGATGATATTTCGTTAAAATTGTGTGGAAGCCTCTTTTAATCCTTCCTGTAACTCTTAATACATATTCCTTGCGCAAGGAATCTACTATAAATGTACTCTGCAATGGATGATGAAGTGTAATCCAATGTTTTTTTATTTTATTTTATTTTAATAAATTAAAAAAATGATATCATAATGTTACCATAATCTCTTCCCACATTAGTGTCTTAAGCTTGGTGACCACATGGTGCCACGACTATACATCAATCAGCACGCGTTGCCGAGTGATAATTCCAATGTAGCTAATAAAGATGGATTATTTGGGGTTAACAAGTTGGCATCGCTTATTCCATATCACCTCAAATTTGATGCATTTTGTTTTTTCCTTAAGGATTATGGCTAACACTATCAAACTACAGTGCTCTTATTTTTTTTTGTGCCACCAGGGTTTCATTTCCTACCATTTCCTTAGAAGCATCATAATTATGTTCCTTCGGAGCGCTAGCATCTGCACAGGTACCAGTAGCAATAGGTTGAGAAACCTGTTGTACCTCAGCCCTGGTACCAGCAATAATAGGTTGATAAACCTATTGTTGCTCTGCACTGGGACCAGCAGTAGTAGGTTGAGAGACCTATTGTGCTTTAGTATTGGGAGCATCAGCAGGTGTAGAAGTCATTATCCTCAAAAGTGGTTTAACATTTAATTCAGATAACATAGAATCAGTAGTGAATAGATAATAACATAACATAACACAATGTATATTACAATAAACAAATAACCTGATTATTGAACTCTCTTTTTTTTAAGGGTGAAGAAATTTGACCCCTCTATCAACTATGTAAACCCCTTCATTGTGGTCTCCTCTGACATACAAAATTTTGTCTACATTGGGACCGATGTGAAATGATTGATAATTTCCTAGGAAAGGGTCATCCTCTATTGAACTTTCATCTGACCCTTTAGTTGTTTTGGTCGATAACAGAACAATTGACATATTTTGGTTTGCGAGGTATGGAACATAAAATACTTGTATTGCCTATGATTCCATTATAAATGTTTGGTCTTTCTACCCTACCTTACTGAAATCAACTTTCACTAATCCCAATTCATCTATTCTAATAGAAATCCTGTTATCAACTCACTTTATTGAAAAATCGACACTTGGAATTTTGTATAATTCAACTCCCATATTTGTTTGATGAGGCCAAAGTATGAAATGTTAACATCAATTGTATTTTTATCCTTAGCACCAGTAACATGCATCGCTTCAGCCACAAGTATAACACCACTATTCCGCATGGTATTTTCTTCATCATGTTCATTAGTATAGAATGTATAACCATTAACTGCATGAGCATTGTAAGATAATACATAAACACTTGCTCCTCTATCTAGCCATCAAGTCATTCTGAAATTGAGTCTGGATTTTTATCTAACTTCTTAAAAATATAGTCCCAAAACCATCTTATAAATTGTAAATAATGTGTATCTGATATCCATTTTTCAGTTTTAGATGGATTCAAATGCCTATGAATTTATTTTTGGGTTTGAACATATGGTTCAATGCCAAAACTGTTATGAAAAATGTAAAGGTGGGCCTACTCCCAATCTATTATATTGATTGTGACAACCTCTCTTCCTAAAAATTACTTCACCCTCAAGTCTCCCAATGTCACGAGATTTTGGTAGGCCAACATTTTCCACACCAGATAGGTATTCGGTACAGAAGTCAATGGCTTCCTCAACAATATATTGCTCTGCAATACAACCCTTTGGAAGACTTTGATTTTTGACATACCCTTTCAAAATCATCATATACTGTTCAATGGGGTACATAAATATATAATGTATAGGACCACATAGTTGAATATGTCTCACCAAATGAACCATAAAATGAACCATCATATCAAAAAATGTCAGTAGGAAGAACATTTCCAATTCACATAATATAACGACAATTTATCTTTCCATAGTTGGAAATTTTTCCAGGTCTATAACTTTGTTACATGTAGCTTTGAATAAGAAATAGAGATTTGTTAATGTATGGTATACATTATTGGGAAATATGCAACGTAAATCTATAGGAATTAGATATTGTATAAAAACGTGGTAGTCATGTGATTTCAGACCCTTTAATTTAAATCATTCATTAACACGATGTTCTTTATATTTGAAAAAAACCCATCTGGAACCTTTATGTCATTAAAGAAGTACCAAAACTATTATCTCTCCGTCCTGGAAAGAGTATAAGTAGCAAGAGGAAGAAATTTTCATTTTTCACCCTTCACTAGTTCCAACTCTTCTCATATTCCCATCTCAACCATGTCCAATCTAGCCTTAATTCCATTCTTTTTTTTTGGTTCATTTAGCAACGTTTTGATGACACTATCACATTCATTTTATTCAACATGCATAACATCAAGAAAATGTCTGACATACTGACAATTCCAGTATGGTAATTCAAAAAAAACTGATCTCTTTTTCCAATCGGTTTTCATAAGGTTTTTCAAAAACAGTTTACCAAAATTAGTGCCCACATCTTTTCCTTTCTCAAACAATTGATCACCTGTTAGTAAAGATGGTGTTGTATATTCTTATGAACTTCTGTCGAATGATGTCGTCAAAGATTGGTACTTATTTCGTCGGGGTACAAATCTATGATGTCCTAAAAACATGGTTTTGATGAATGTTTCAACCTAATTGATTGTGTACTTTGTTCACAAAAGGGACACTTTTGAGTTCCATTAATGGTAAATCTGAAAAAAAAAAATCATAATCATGAAATTCATTTATCATCTCGTACAACATGGCTTTCAAAGTGAAATCTTCATTTTTGTAAGCATAATACAATGTAACACCTAAATCCCTTGATAATTTCAAATCCTCAATAAACGGAGACAAATAAACATTAATATCATTTCATTCATAACCACTATGGTAAGTTATAATTTGCCGACATAACCGGCCATGTACTGTGACTGCTACTTTGAAAACCAAAAGGATTCACCCCATCTATAGATAACGCAAGATGAAGGTTTCTCGGCTCGTTTCCAAATTCATGATACTCATGATCAATTCTCTTCCATTAAGAAGAGTCTACTGGGTGATATAGTTTCCCATCTTTAATTCTTGTATCTGCATGCCAGGTCAATTTTCATGCAGTCTCCTCACTTCCATATAGGCTCCTAAACCTTGAAATGATTGGAAAGTACCATAAAATTTTCATAGGACTAGAATCATCTTTCTTTTATCAAGAAGCACCACACTTTGGGCATTATTTAAGTGATTTGTGGTCCTTGGGAAACAATATACAGTCCTTCGGGCAGGCATTTATTCTTTCATAGATTATACCCATCAAGTGTAGCATTAATTTGGAATCGTATGTTTAGATTTGGAGCTCATTATCTTCTAGGAGCATGTAATTTAGGAGAGAAGGTGGTTTTGTAAAACCAGCTTCAATCCACCTGTTTCCTGCTTTCAAATTATACAGCTTTAGTATGGCTGACAATTCTGTATATTTAGTGTAACTAGCATACAATGGCGTTTTTACACAGCTCTTTAACTTCTCAAACAATTATGGGAAATCACAAAGTTCATCTTCAACTATACTTGTAATTTCCTCAATATTGTCTTCATTGTCATTAAAATCTGTAATCACATCCTCCATACGATTGTCTTCATTGTTCACGCTTGTAATCATATCAGATGATCCATAAAACACCGTGTTATCTGATCCACTACCTACATTCATTTTTTTCCCATGTTTATTCCCACATGTATAACTTAGATCTATTATGTGAAAGATCAAGTTTTCTTCTAACTCCTCTGGACTAATTTTTCTTGAATAACAACAGTGTAAACACAAAGGATTTGAGAATGGTCACATGCATGATCTTTTGCAAACTTGATAAACTCTTTCACACCATCTTCATAAACTTTTGTCAACCGATTGGCATTCATCCATTATTTATTCATATTCATCCTATTTGATATAGTATTTTTAATATATAACAAAATAATAACACAAAATATGTTTATCAAGCTATGATAATCCCTTTCACTAGAATGTTTTAGTATCCCATATGTGATCTATATGCATTGTTGTAAACCAATTTTTTAGTGTTTCTCTAGAGACATAATGTCTCTAGTCAAGAACTATGGTACTAAAATAATAGATGGTATGATTTTAAATAGAGTGCTTGCAGGTGAAGGGATTCATCACATGTGTTGTTATTGTTATTTAACTAGGTTGTCCATAAAGTGTCTCATAGAGTCTTCTAGTGAAGTGGTTTTCTAGGATTCAGTGGAATTGCACTAGTAACAAAGTGGTTGTTCCATTGAAATGGGTAAAGTTTGGATTGATATTCAATGGTGGAATAACTACAACATGGAAAAAATGGCATACCAATCATGCCAACAACCGAAACACCATACAAAAACACAATCGTGCTCACAATCGAAACACTATACAAACCAAACAATCACAATTTTAGATTTTACAAAGAATACCTTATTCAATTTTGTTTGTTAATTCATGGGTTATCACAGAAGTTTTATCATCCTGGGGAGTTCAATCATAATTTAAGTATAGGTAAATTATCAATTTTTATATTCAATTTTTCAATAAGAACCAACCAATATGCAATTCATTTAGTGCGCAAACAAGGATCACCAATGGCCATGATTTTCAGCGAGGCATTTATCCAGTACATTTCACATTATAATCATCAATATCAAACAGTAATAACATGAAAACAATAGGAAATCAATGAGTAACAGGAGAAAACTCACTGTGAAGGTGTCGTTCAACACATGGCAGAGGTGCGTTCGCAGTAGAGGAGAGGCGCGTAGCAAAGAAGATTTCCAACAAAAAATAAAACATAAAATGGGAACTCATATGTTATACCTATCAAAAATATGTCCAATGAGATTTAGGAATGGGACATGTCTGTTTAAACATCATTGAAACCTATATATGATGATCCATGAAACCCATCCATTCAAGGGAACAATTTTTTCACTAAACACGTCATCAAGTTTGTGGTGATACCCACCATGATCCTGATCCAAAGTGCTCCCCACCATCGTAAATGCCTATTGTAACACATCATCCAGTAGTCTAACAACCCACTTGGTTTGGTTTACAACTAACCAAACCAAAAAACATATGAAAAAAACCCTCTAAAATCTTGTACTAGTTGTCTTATTTTATTCCAAAGAGAATCAAACAAGTCTCTACTGCTTATGAACAAGGCCCTAACACGCTGAATTTCCCTCAAAAAGTTCCATTCATACCTCAAAATGAACCTATCATACCCAATATGAAGTAACCATTTCCCTATATTGTCTACAACATCTAATCTCAGGGAAAACACTACCACTACATTTTTACACATGATTCAATCCTTGAATTTGGTGAAGAAATAGGTCCACCCCATAAATAATGCGATGAATGCATTTCACCCCCAAAATCACATGATGAATAATGATTTACCTCATGAATCACATTTGGATCAAATCAAGATTATCCTGATCATTCTGTAAACATATAAAATTTATCTAGTACATCATTTAAAATATAAATATGGTATTTATGTGGGACCAGATAAATAAGATTCACCAACTCAACGACATACAAATTTCATATCAACCACCCAATAACCAGTCCCATTATATTGAAGAACCTTGTAACATGAGGTTCATACCTCCATAGTGAATGATCCATCTATTATCATAGATATTTAATATATGTGATAATATTTATCAAACCTAATCTCTAACATGAAATATCAAGTGCCACATATTCCCCGATCACTGAAATATTATACCCATCACCCATTGAAATTCATCTGAAATGAAAGTCGCACCCTCAACAACCATTGGTTCACTCCACACTACATTTTTACCTTATACCACTTATCGATCATCACCTCAACATTTTCTATCACCAAATGTGTGTTGATTATTTTCATCCATGATCATTTATCCAAATAAACATCTGTCTGGGATTAACTCTCAGATCAAACATGACACTATATTTGATCCATTTGTGACGTATCCTCCACCATAGATTGAAATTTTCCATTTCATCCAAAACGCCAGGAAATTGAGTCTAAAATAGTTTCTTCAACTCCATGGGTCCTCGGTTCACACTTTAAATCTCACCAACTTAAAATTTAAATGGGTACCACGCATAACCAGCGTGCAACATTCTCACCTCATCCAATATAATGGGTGTACAATATTTTACAACCTAATAAAAATACATGAATCATTATCCCACAAGTCAAACACCATTTTTTTTATACTAAAATACCATCTCCATGAGATACTCTAATTAACATGATCTATAACCTTACTGATATACACCCCATGCAACCGCATGAGCCAGTCTCTAGAACAGTTATCAACAACCCTCGTTATCGAAATAATGCATGTCTAGACAGGTGTAAATCTTTGTGATACCCTGAATTATCACCCAACTTGAAATAAACTGAGTCTTATCTCATCTATATTAGGCTCCCATGCCTAAACCCATGACCATGCTCCATGGTATGTCAATCATCAAAACAAATAACCTCCATGCTACTTTCTAATAAGATTAACATTCTTAAAATTTTCATGAAAACCGCACTAATTCCATTCAATAGGTATTGTCTCAAAATCACATGTGTCCATCCATAATATAATAGCTACCCCACTAAGAAACACATCAAAAAAACACAGGGCTAGGAATCACACTAATCTTACCCTCAAAATAAACCTTGATACCAAAAACATCGACACTCAAGGCATCATTCTCAAAAATATTCCAAGGAATCTCAATGCCTATACAAACTCATGTCAAGGAAATTACCCATACCTTTAACATTCCCAATGTCTAAGGCATCCCCTTGCATATATCCCATACTTTTTATGACACCACTTATGCTAATCACAACTCAAAGTATATACCTTTTCTTCATGTTTCTAAATAATTCATAATCCTAGGCTAACCCCTAACATATTTTACCTTCATAAAACTCATTTAATCTCATCCATAATACCTAAAACACTCAAAGAATATACCTTTGCGTAGGCGGTAGTGGCGGCAGAGGAAGCGGAGGCAGAGTCAGTGGTGGCGGAGGTAGCGGCGGTGGAGAAAATGGCGGAGGTAGTGGCGGTAGAGGAGGAGAATGGTCATACCGGAGAAGGAGGAAAAGCCAGTGGTGGCGAAGGAGGCAGAGGAGGAGGGGGGTCGCGGTGGAGGAGGGGTCAGGTTTATCTTCCGTGAAGGCTTGAATGCATGTGAGAGAGGAGGGGCCTGTTAGGGTTATTTTATAAAAAATTATTGAACCTTTATCAGCACTAGTTAAAAGCACTGATAAAGGTATATTTTATCAGTACTAAAATAAAATCACTGATAAAATATACCTTTATTAGCGCTTTATTAGTGCTAATAAAGATAGACCTTTATCAGCACTAAAAAAGCACTGATAAAGTAGTTATTTATCAGCGCTATAATTTTAGTGCTGATAAATAGGTGTTTTTTCAGTGCTTTTTCAGCACTGATATCGTTCCATCTTTATCAGCGCTAAAAAAATGCTAATAAAACAACTATTTATCATCACTAAAATTATAGCGCTGATAAATACTTATTTTATAAATGTATAATTTTATTAATTTATTTATATTCGTATATATTTATTTAAAATGATATATGAGATAAATATTTATTTATTAATAATTATAACTATAAATATTATATATTTATAAATATTGGTATATAATTGTTAATGTATACAAAAAACATTATTTTTGAATATAAATATAATACTTTTATATAAATTAATAATAAAAACTTTTATCAGCGCTAATAATAGTGTTGATAAATGTACCCTTTATCAGTGCTTTTAGCTAGTACTGATAAAGGCACACCCCTTTATCAGCGCTTTCTTTTTAGTGCTGATAAATGGAAGTGTTTCCCTTGCCCTCTTTTTTTGGTAGTGTGGGCTCTCCTGCCTCTCTCCCTGAACAAGTTAGGGGATTTTCAGAGAATACCATGCTAGGGATTCGTCTTCTTTCTATATATTCTAACTCTGATAAAGGTATGAATGATCTCTATGCCTATCAAACCTCAACCAGTAGCAAATCCATGGGGAATTTTCCTAATATCCATGGACAAAAGAGCTCTCCTGCCTCTTATAATAATTTTTCATCAAAGAAATATTCTGATCAGGTTAAGGAAAATACAGAGGGTATCCCCCATTGTTATTACTCAAGACTCGGGATATGAGAGAGGAAATTTGAAACCTCTCAACCAAATTCAAAATGCTGATAACTCTATAGGGAATTCAGCTAATATTCACTCTTCTTTCTCTATAAAACATAATGCTGGTATCTTTTATTACTCTGGGGAAGCACTCAATAATCATAGGGATCTACATCAAGGTTTTGGATCTCCTACTATGGAATCCAATTTAGATTCTTTTTAATATATTAGAAGAACTGTTTTGAGTCTCCCACCCACCATCCTGGCTCACAAAATTGTCGATGAGAGACTAGAACCAACTATGGTTCTTGATCCCAATATATCTAGTCTCAGAAAACAAGAAAAAAAGGAAAAATTGAAACAATGTACATATAAATATTTTTATTTAATTGATTATGGAAGTTGTGAGGATGATGGATAAAAAAGTGAGATAGATTTTGATGATGAAAAATATTACATAGATGCAGATCCATCGGATGATAGATGTGGCCCTTGATAGTAAGTAAGAACCTAGAGAAGGGGTCGGCATCCCCAAGGTAGTGGTGGTCGATGCCCTCCCTATCATAATATGAACACTTATTCGGATGCTTAATTTTTTTCAACATGTGTACTATTTTGGCCTTATGTTCCCTCTTTATTTTTTTACTCCCTTTATTTTCAATAAAGGGACCTGCATGTCCCAACTTTTTCAAAAAAAAATTATAGTTAAATAATTCTATTAAAGTATTAAACTCTACTATTCAAGTAAGTATATTTCCTTATGTTATTCGTCTAAGTAGTAAAATAATTCCTCAAATTTATGAAAAGGATTTAAAAGAAAAAACATTACCTTTTTACTTTCTTACTATGAAATAAATGACCTTTTAACGCATCACATACTTATGGTTTTTTATTGTTAACTTTCTCATGACCATGTTTTCTATCACTCTCCATTAGAACTTTATGGTTAATTTTCTCTTCCATATACATGTTTTTCTTATATAGAACCCTAGTACGTATTATCTCAGGTGACCTTCATACTTTCCTTTATTTATTTTAATGTGTAAGTTTTATTAATCTTTTTATTGATGTGGGATTCCAATAAAGTTATTTTAAAAAGTAAAATCCCTAGTTTTCAATCGCAAGTTCAAATTGGGAGGATGTGATTTATTAAAGGTGGTAGAATGTAACATTTCAATTTTTTAAAGTGAAATATTGTGTTTGATAACATAAATGATACAACACATCAAGCTTAAATGGACAACTTGATTTTATTATTTAAATGTTATCACTATAACCTAGCCGTTAGAATGGAGGGTATGAACAGTATTAACTAAATTATAAAAATATGGTTTACTCATGTATATATAATTAATTCTATAGTTATTAATTAATTTAAAATTAAAATATAACCTTTTAAAAAAATAAAAGGAAATGTTTTTATGAAAAAACTATTTAAGTACGAAAAAATGTGTACAAAATAATCAAATCACTCTTGTTGGGTTCTATTAATAAAATATGTATATATATATAATATTCAATTTAATTTTTAAAATTCATCTTATATGTTTTTTTAGACATGATATAAGAACAAATTCAATTTTATGCATAAAAGGGATTTTTTTCAAAAAATACAGTTTTACATCATTTTTGTAGGATCGAAATTATGATGTAGATGCTTAATATACAAGAGGTGGGTGAATTGTACACTTTAAAAATTTCCTTAAATAAGGAAAGATCTAAGTTTAATAAAGTTAAACTAAGAAAATTCACAACACCTCTAACACCAATTGTAGGATTGGTATAGGGTATAAAGTTACAAACTTCTAGTTCTATGCACTTGCTTAAATCTGGAAAGTGATTCCAAATAACTGGTTCCAGAAATATGGATCTGGAAATTGAAACTTAACCAAAGTTTACAATATGATATTCTACCTTAAGTAATATATAATCTAAATTAATCAGAGTAAAAGTGTAAGGAAATATAAGAAGGTTATGCTTTCCTTACAATACGAAATACAGCAGAATAACAAGTAGTAAAACTACAAGTAACAGGATATAAGTATTTTAACCCAAAGAGAAGGGTATCCAACAACCTTGGATATATGTCCCTTGATTTATACTTTCAATAAACTCTATCTTACCCACACCAGGGTAAGACCTCGATATGAACATCGAAGTCTCTGTCTTGCAATCCCCACAAGCCCTCAACTTCAAGGTAGTTGGAACCTCTGTCTTCCTCAGCAAGGAATCCCGTGAACTTCAAGGTAGTCGGAACCTTTGTCTTCCTATCCCCATAAGCCCTCGAATGTAATCACAAATATTTGGAGTCACGCGAAGCAATCTGCACAAGGAAAAGTTTTAACAAGTAGTTCAAACTTTCTGTATGAATCTTGAGAGTTAATAAGAGCCTCTCTCTTTAGAAATCACTTCAACAGCATGTAATCACAAGTTGTCAAGTTGTCAAAGTTGTTTTGAGCTCATTCAAATGATCTCCTATTTATAGGCATAGTTGGAATGGTCAGATCCCTCCTCCAATGGTCATATTTTCCTTAAAATTTGGATGGACATGTACATGTGTCACTAAACCAACAGTTAGTTAGAAACAGAATGGACGACATCATTTTATAAAAAAACATGTGTAACCGAATGCACAACATCATTTTGTAATGAAACAAGTGTAATCATAAGAAAAATTAATATTCTGAATGTAAGCAGATAAAATTTTGGAGTCTAACCAAAATGGAATTCGGTGTCTATAATAAAAAAGATATTCAGATTCTATTTTATAGGAATTTGGAACCTGAATTCTATAGAAATCCAGAGTCTGAATTTCTAAGGAAATTCAGAGTCTAGTTTCACCAGAGTTCAGAATCTGAACTTATAGAGTTCGGAGTTGAACTTGTAAAAGTTCAGAGTCGAACTAGTAAAAGTTCAGAGTCGAACTCATAAATGTTTGGAGTTGAACTAGTAAATGTTCGATGTCAAACTAGTAAAAGTTTGGAGTCGAACTCATAAATGTTTGGAGTCGAACTAGTAACATTTTGGAGTCAAACTCATAAAAGTTCGTAGTTGAACTAGTAAACGTTCGGAGTTGAACTTTGTTAGAGTTCATATCCAGAATTCAGAATGAAACTTTATTACAGTTTGTATCCTGAATTCGGAGTGGAACTTTATTAGAGTTCATATCCAGAATTCGAAATGGAACTTTATTACATTTCGTATCCAGAATTCATATCCTTAAACAGAATGCTTCATATCTTAGCATTATATGATTCTGAGGTTTTGGGTATGAATCTGATTTTTATACTTAAGAAAAATATTGATATGTATAAGGAACTCTAGGTTAGGGTAAATTTCCTTAAGGAAGGAAATTTTCCTTAGAGAAGTAAAATAAATATTTTCTTAAGTATAAGGTGTTTGTGATTTTCAAAAAATGAAGGAATGGAAAAGTCATAAGAAAAACCTTATTGACTCAACAATCTCCCCCTTTTTGGAAAGCACAAACATCCTTACGAAAAAGAATATAAGGACTTTGAAAATTTTCATTAGACTTTGAAACTAAAATTTATCTCTCTTTGTTCATGGATGATAGTGAATACAACTAACTCTCCCTTAGGCATTGAAACTCTAAGGATTGTATTCTGAATTTCCTAAGTAGAGTTTTCATTATAATGGGAATGAAAAACTTCGTAATGAGAAACATCCCCTTACTTTAAGGATATTTCACTTAGAAATTTTTCCTTCTCCATTTTAAATTTTTCCTTCCCCTCTTTTGTGTAGTTCTTTTTCCTTCTCCCCCTTTGTGATTTTTCAAAAGAATTTATGTAAATGGAAAAGAAATAGAGTACCTGAAACATTAGTATATAACAATACAAGATGCAACCAACCAAAAATCTCAATAGGGTTGAGAAAATTTTTACAAGGAAAGACAAATAAAAAAAAGATCGAATTGAGTTTATTTGGATTCCTTTTACTTCGGGATTAGCTTCTTCAACAAGGTTTTTAGTTTCTTCAAATCTCTTTGATACTCATCATCTTGCCTCTCCAAAGCTTTTATTCTTTCATCTTGAGTTTCAAAACTTCTGCCTGAGCCTTCATGGACTCTTCTTGCTTCTTCACTAACTCATCTTTCTTTACAAGCCTTTTTTCGAGCTCAATCCGAAGATCTCTATCCCTTATAAAATTTTGAGCAAGAGAGTTAGACTTATCATTTAGTTATTTCACTTGTTGATTCCGAGAACTTTGTTCAATGATCAGCTCATCCTGAAGATTCTTAATCTTGTTATCCTTGGTGTCAAAAGCATCTTTTACCTCATTTTGAAAATGATCAAAATCATCCATGTATTCTTAAATTTTCTTAGACCACAAAGTGATTTTTCTGCATGATTTCCTATGTATATCATAATTGATAAGGAAATTTCTATGGTCGGACTCAATTTTTATACACTTATCCATCACCATAGATAAGGATTCTGACTTCTGATTCAAACTATGTTGTAGAATCTGGCATCTGGAGTATATAGTGGGGAAAATCGGAATGGTGTCCACTAACTTTTTCAAATATTCAACAAAAAAGTCATGACCATGTGTTGATGACTCCGAATCAGAGACCTTGCTTAGAGATTGCTCTTCCTCAATCTGCACTAGCTTTCTTCTAAAAGAACCACCAAACTCTTTCTTCCTGATGAAATCTTTTATTGGTGTATCCATGAGAACTTGCTTACCTTTATCTATTTTCGGAATAGGTTGATCATCTGGATATTCTTCCTCACTTTGTGATAGTTGAAAATTTTTGTCTTCATCAATTTTCTCCTTCTCTGTTCCTTCTTCAAGAAAATTCTTCTCATAGGATTCTTCCTCATTATACAAAACATTTTCTTCCTCTTCTTCTTTCTTATCATCATCCTTCCTACTTTCTTTCTCAACTCCCTTTCCCAGAGTGACTAATTTTCCAGATTCATCCTTTTCTTGATAATCTTATACTTGTTTGATTAGGTCATCAAGATCATCACTTCCTTCTTCTTCTTCGTATTCTACAACCTCTTCTTCTATTTTAACAACTTCTTTTTCTTTAAGCTTTACCGGAATTATGAAGTTCTTTGCTGGAGTCTCTGGTAATGGTTCAGTAAGGAAAGATTTCAGAACCGGAATCTATTCAGAAGCTATTTAAGTTGCTTTCAAAAAATATTGAACAATATCTTCTTCTGACATCTTTTTCTTCAATTTATTTTCTTTTTCTTGTTTTTATAACTCATTCACACCTTTTTTTCTTAAGACCTTAGCCTCAGTAGGGTCCAATCCTAACTGCGGATCCCCTTCTTTTCTCTTCTCCTTGTCTTCTTTCCACTTAGCAGCCACCTCATATGGATATGATACATGTTTTTTTGTCTTGGGAGGTGCGGACTGGGTTTGCTTATCTTTGGGAGTTTTGTCTTCAGCAACCACTTTCTTAATCTTACACTTCTTAGTAACTTTCTTCACTGGTTCAGTCTTCTCCACATTTTTCGGAATGGTCTTATCCTCTTCCTCTAGTAAAGGGTAGAATTCTCTGGATTCATCAGAAAAACCCATTTTCATCCTCTTTAATGTATCATCACTTACTAGCATTACCTTTCAATTTCTTTTCTTGTAAGTGCAAGCAACTTTTAATGAATCAATACATATGATGATAACTTTAGAAATCAGGGTTGGATACATTATGATCTGAGCTTTCAGATTCCCTTCTTTGATATTCTTAACTGTAATCAAAACTTTCCTCATCAGATTTATCTTCCTTAGATTTACCAGGAAATCTAGGATGTAAATATCACTCTTCTTAAGATTATCCTTGTCACTCATACTTGGTATGAGAAAACCTTGTACCCACAGCTGTATAATTCTATTATTAGGAGAGATATGATCAATATTAACTGTATTGGAATCTTTAAGTCCAAGGAATTTTAATGCCTTCACTTTGTTGAAACTTCCTTGCTCATCTGGAATCTTATGTGAACAGAACTTAGCTTCACCTTCATATGTTAAACCCACCAAACTTGCAGCCTTGAGGTAGGATAATTTTTAAGTCTTCCCATAAGACTTGAAAGAAAATAAGTATCTTCCATCTTCCTCAAAGAAGGAAACCGACTCGTAGAACTCAATAAGTAACTTTGTATAAACCAGATCATGTTTCTATAGCTTTGATAAGCAAACCTCTTCCCAGCCATTCAATTTTATATTCTTAGATATAAGAGAATCATACTTGAAGAAACTCAGATGCACTAACCTCTCCCTGTAAACTAACCATTTTGATATTGGCTTTGAGGTAGAAATATCTTGGGAAGTAGCTTCAACATACATTTGGAATGGTGAGTTCTGGAAGATTCGGAATGGGCTTTGACAAAAATCAGAACGACCTTAAGAAGAGAGGCAGAGCTTCGAGATGCGAGAGATTTGGAAAACCGATGTGGGATGACCCTCAGGGGTCCCCTTTATATAGGCGATGGATTTGACCTTTGAACTTCCAAAAACCATATAACGGTTGAAAACCCTTTTGATTTGATCTGACAGTTGAAAATATATCCACAAGGAAATCTTGAATCCAATCATTTGATGTTTTAATAAAAACAATCAGATTTGAGAAAACTAGAATCCGAAAATTTTTAAAAATACATAATAAAACACCAGAAAATAAAATATGATTACAAAGACTTATGTAAGGAATTCATACCTTTCAAATTGTCTAGAAATATTGTTCGTAATTGTAATATTCTTCTTGAGGAAAATTTGACTAAGAAAAACTTGCTACAAAAAAACTTCATTACGAAAAATCCAGTATGAAAACTTCGTTACGAAAATTCTTAGTACGAAAATTTCAGTTCCAAATATTTCCATTCCGAAAATTTCAGTTCTGGAAATTTCCTTTCCAAAAATTTCAGTTTCAAAAATTTTGAAAAAAAAACTTGTTACGGAAAATTTTTTGTTTCAAAATTTTGAAAAAAAACTGACTACAAATATTTTGATTACAAAAGCTTGAAAAAAACTTACTATGAAAATTTTGATTATGCTAACAAGAAAATGTACTCCCCCTATGAAAAAGAGTTTATTACTTTAAGGAAAATTTTTCAACAAGAAGTTAATGAAGAATGATTACCTCATGGTTATCATTCCTAACTTCTGTTTAATGTATTCAAATCTATCAGAGGGTAAATATTTTGTGAAAATATCAGCAAGTTGATCTTGCGATTCGATAAACTGAAGAATGATATCTTCTTTGAGTGTGTGATCCCTAATAAAGTGATGCCTAATATCTATGTGTTTTTCACGAGAGTGATGTGCAAGGTTTTTACTAAGGGCAATGGCACTTGTGTTATCACACAAAATTTGAGTTTTAGTAAAACTCAAGCCATAGTCTGTGAGTGTGTGTTGCATCCACAACACTTGATCACAACAACTTACAGCTGATACATATTCACCTTCAGCAGTAGAGAGTGATACATAATGTTTCTTCTTGCATGACCAAGAAACTAATGAATCTCCTAAGAAATGCCAAGTTTTGGATGTACTCTATCTATCCATTCTACATCCACCAAAGTCAGCATCTGAAAATATTTTTAAGATAAAATAATTTCCAAAAGTATAAAATAATCCTAGATCCATGGTTCCCTTTAAGTAGAAAAAAATCTTTTCACTACCTTTAAATGAGATTCCTTAGGATTGGATTGATATCTTAAACATAAGCATACTGAAAACATCAAGTCTGGTCGACTAGCTGTCAAGTAAAGTAGACTTCCTATCATACCTCTAAAAGATATTTGATCTACTGGTTTCTTAGCTTCATTAAGATCAAGTGTGTTTAAGGTACCAATAGGAGTACTTATACTCTTAGTGTTGTCATAAACATACTTTTTAATAAGATCTTTAATATACTTATGTTGAGATATATAGGTTCCTTCTGGTTTTTGATAAATTTGAAAACCAAGGAAAAATGTTAACTCACCCATCATACTCATTTCAAACTCATATTTCATTAGATCCGCAAAGGAATTAGTTAAAGATTGCTGAGTTGAACCAAATATGATGTCATCAACATAAATTTGAACAATCAAAACATTTTTCTTATCTTTATTTATAAAAAGGGTTGGATCTGCATTTCCTTTAACGTAGTTATTTTGAAGCAAAAATCCTGTAATTCTATCATACCAGGCTCGTGGGGCTTGTTTAAGGCCATACAAAGCTTTGGTAAGTCTAAAAACATTATCAGGATGTTTTGTATCTTCAAATCCAAGAGGTTGTTCAACAAAAACTTACTCTTTAACAAAAACGTTAAGAAAAACACATTTCACATCCATTTGAAAAAGTTCAAAATTGAAGGATGCTGTAAAGGCAAGTAAAATACAAATAGATTCAAGTCTAGCTACTAGAGCATAGGTTTCTTCATAGTCTATTCCTTCTTGCTGATTATATCCTTTATCAACTAGTCAATCTTTATTTCTAACAATGAATCTATTTTCATCACACTTATTTCTGAAGACCCATTTTAATCCAATAATAGAAGTTTCCATAGGTCTTCCAACCAAGGTCCAGACTTTATTCCTTTTGAATTCATTTAGTTCATCTTGCATGGCTTTGATCCAATCATCATCACCTAAAGCTTCATCAGTGCTTCTTGGTTCTAATTGGGAAAGAAATTTTAGATGTTCTACTTTATTCCTCAAGGAACTTCTAGTACTTACAGGTTTATTTACATCACCAATGATACTATCACTAGGATGATTCTTTAGAAACACCTGACTTGGGTTTTGTAAAACTTTTTCATCAATATAGGGTAGAAAGTCTTCTGGGGTAAATGTTTCAAAAGTATCTTCTTGAACATTTTCCTTATCAGAAGGATCTTCTCTCAAAGGTTGATAATTAGTTTTTGAAAACACATCCGAGGATGTAGGTTGAGATGGTTTAAAAACAAAAGGATTAGGCTCATCAAATTTTATATGTACTGTTTCCTCAATAGTACAGGTGTTTTTATTGAAAACTCTATAAGCCTTAGAAGTTGTGGATTAACCTAAGAAAATTCCTTCATCAGATTTTGGTGAGAATTTGTGTATATTATCTTTAGTATTCAGCATGAGTACCTTGAAACCAAAAAACTTGAAGTATAAAAGTCTTGGTTTTCTACCATTCCATAACTCATAAAGAGTTTTATTAAGAAAAGGTCTAATAAAAACTCGATTTATAATATAAAAAGAAGTACTTACAACATCAGCCCAAAAATGTTTAGCTATAGAATATTAACTCAACATTGTTCTAGTTATTTCTTGAAGAATTCTATTTCTTCTTTCAACTACACCATTTTTTTGAGGAGTTCTAGGTGGTGAAAAGTTTTGAGAAATACCTTTTCTACTAAAAAAGTTTCAAAATCAGAATTTTGAAATTCTCCTCCATGATCACTATGAATAGTTTTCAGTGGAAGGTTTTTCTCATTTTTAACTTGGGATCTAAAACTTTTGAAATAAGAAAAATCTTCAGACTTCTTTGCTAGAAAATAGACCCATGTAAATCGAGTGTAGTCATCAACTAAAACAAACACATAGTATTTTCCTCCAATTCTTCCAGTTTGTGTTGGACCAAAAAGATCCATGTGCACCAACTGTAATGAATCAGTTGTTGATACTTCACCAATTGATTTAAAACTAGATTAATGTTGTTTTCCGTATTGACAAGGATTAAAAACTTTAGAAGAATCAAATCTAAGCTCCGGTAGATCCTTACCTAGTTTCTTATTAGATAATTTACATAAGTTTATAAGGTTACAGTGGCCTAGTCTTCTATTCCATAACCAAGAATTATCTTCTATTGCACTAAGGCAAGGTAATTCTTGGCTCCTAAGATCTTCTAAGTTCAAATTGTAAACATTATCTTACCTATTGGTAGAAAGAATAAACTCTTCCTTGGAATTGTGTACTAAGCACTTATCATTCCTAAAATTCACAAGGTATCCTTCATCACATAATTGACTTATGCTAATGAGATTGTTCTTAAGACCCTTAACAAACAAAACATTTGAAATCAACATTTTACCTAGAAAAACAATATTACCTATACCAATAATTTCTCCCGGATCATTATCTCTGAAAGTTACTTTTCCTCCCTTCATCTTGATAATATTTTCAAAATACTTTTTGTTACCAGTCATGAGTCGTGAACATCCACTATCCATGTACCAAGTATTTTTGTTGGTACTTTTCCTATTTTGATGAAAATAAGAAATGAATTAGACTTTCGGAATCCAAACTTGTTTGGATTTGAGATTTTCAGATAAAAAATTTTTGGGTATCCACATTTGTTTAGAGAAATAAGATTTATGAAACCCAAGAGATTGAACTCTATTTAAAGAACAATTTTTCTTCCAATTCCCACCACATTGACACTTAATGCAAAAAGGGGCTCTAGAAGGAACAAAATAGTTGTTTTTGAAAACTGGTTTTTGGTGAGTATAACCTACTCCAGTAGTGTTTCCTTGAGGTTTAATTTGAGAATACATCTTGTCAAATTTTTCTTTCCCAGAGGTAAATTTTGAAAGGAGCTTCTTTAGAGAAAAAATTTCAGATTTTAGTTTAATGACTAAATTTCTATCCTCAAGAATCATTTCTTTAGGGTTATATTTTTCCTCAAGAATTTTCATTTTTGAAATAGGATTCTTAAGATCTTTAGAAAGTTATTCCTTATCAGAATTTTCTTTCTCAAGGTATTTAGAAAGTTTTTCTAAAATCTCTTCTTTATCATTAAGATCTGAAGAAAGATCTGAAATATCTTTTGTAAGAACTTCTTCCCTGGTATTTTCCTTGTCTAATTTCTTAGAAATTTTATAATTTTTTGCTTCAAGTAACTTGTAAAATATAGATACTTATTCATATGAATGTTCTTCATTTTCTGAGGATGAAGTATCTTCATTAGAAGTACTATTTTCTGAATAGTAATTATTATCAAGAGATAAATTTTTTAAAACCTCGGTAGAGCGTACCTTGGCCATAATACATGTATGTGGAAAAGAAGTATTAGAAATGAATCCCATATTATTCTGAGATGATAAATCATATTCTGAAGATTCACTTTCTGAAGATTCTCCATAGCTAGCACTCCAAGTAGTATTAGCTTTCAGACTTTTCTTAGCATTAGCTTTATAGAACTTCTTCCTGTTCCTTTCATAATGCCTCTCTTTTCTTTCTTTCTTTTTAATCATAGGGAAATTAGGTCGTATGTGTCCACTTTTCTTTCATTCATAGCATATGACCTCTTAATCTTTCTTATATTTCCTTTCCTTCTTCTTATACCTGGATTGGAAATTTCTTTGACCAGCTATCTTGTTCATTCTTCAAGAAATATTAGCTAACTCATTCTCTAAGACTTCACTCTCACTAGATTCGGATTGTATAGTAACCTTCTTAGACTTAGATCTTGTTACTCTCTCAGGAGTCTTAGATTTCATGTGATTTGATGTTGTAGTAAAAGAAACTGTACCAATCCCATTCTTCTTTTTGATGTTTTCAGCATCCCTATTCATTCTTGTTTCATGTTGAATTAGAGTTCCAAACAGCTCATCTAAGGAAATTTGAGTAACCTTCCTGTTCTCATCAATAGTTACTCTCTTTGATTCCCACTCATTGGGCATAATATCAATAATCTTGTCCACAAGAGCTTAACCATCTAGAACTTTCTCTCCCATGGATTGTAGGCTATTCACGATGGTCATAAACCTTTGTTGCACTTTGCTTATAGGTTCTCCATAAGGAAAATTAAAACAATGATACTCAGCTCTCAACATAGCTCTTCTTGTCTCAATAACTTTAGATGTACCAAAATGAGTAACTTCAAGTTTCTTCCATATACATTTAGTTATTTCACATGAAAAAATTTGGCTATATATGTTCCTAGTCATTGAACATAGTAGAATATTGAGTAACTTATAGTTTAATTGATAATCATGCTTCTCTTGGTTTGAGAAAGCACTCACTTCCTTATCAGGAATTTTATAACTTCTAGTAATCATAAAAAAGTTATCTACCCCAGTATTGATAACAAAAGTCTTCATTTGATCTCTCAAGTATTCATAATCATTGCCATGAAAAATTTGTGGTCTTGTAGGATTTAGGTTTTCAATGGAACCAACATTTAAACCTTTCATCTTTAAGAAAATCTTTCTACACAAAAACTTGTTAATAACAAAAGTTCGGATTCAACGAAAATATTCTTAAGTAAGAAAAATATAGAACAAGGAAAAAACCGAGAAAGGAAAAACTTATATGTGAGTATAAGTATTTCAGATACCTCCTCTGATACCAATTTTAGGATCCAAATTATTATGTAGATGCTCAATATACAAGAGGGGGTGAATTTTACAATTTAAAAATTTCCTTAAACAAGGAAAGATCTATGTTTAACAAACTTAAACTAAGAAAATTCATAACACCTAAAACACAAATTGTAGGATTGGTATAGGGTATGAAGTTACAAACTTCTAGTTCTATGCACTTGCTTAAATCTGGAAAGTGATTCCGAAAACCTGGTTATGGAAATATGGATCTGGAAATTGAATCTTAACCAAAGTTTACAATATGAGATTCTACTTTAAAGCGTATAGAATCTAAATTAATCAGAGTACCACTGTAAGGAAATATAAGAAGGTTATTCTTTCCTTACAATACGAAATTCAGTGGAAAAACAGGTAGTAAAACTACAAGTAACAAGATATAAGTCCTTTAACCCAAAGAGAAGGGTATCCAACAACCTTGGATAAAGGTATCTTGATTTGTACCTTCAAGAAAGTCTGTCTTACCCACACCAGGGTAAGCCCTCAATACAAAGATCTGAGTCTTTGTCTTGTTGTCCCTACAATCCCTCAACTTTAAGGTAGTTAAAACCTCTGTCTTCCTCAGCAAGGAAGCCCTTGAACTTCAAGGTAGTCGGCACCTCTGTCTTTCTATCCCCGGAATCCATCGACTGTAATCACCAATATTCAGAGTCGCACGAAGAAATATTTACAAGTAAAAGTTTGAACAAGTAGTTCAAACATTATAAACAAATATTGAGAGTTAATAAGAGCCTATCTCTCTATAAATCACTTCAACAGCATGTAAGGACAAGTTGTCAAGTTGTAGAAGTTGTGTTGAGCTTGTTCAAATGAGCTCATATTTATAGGAACAGTTGGAACGGTCGGCTCCCTCCTCCAATGGTCATATTTTCCTTAAAATTCATAGGGACCTGTAAACGTGTCACTAAACTAATGGTTAGTTAGAAACAGAATGGACGACATCGTTTCATAAAAAAACATGTGTAACCGAATGAACGACATCATTTTGTAATGAAACAAGTGTAAGCATAAGAAAAATTGAAATTTGTAATGTAAACAGATAAAAGTTCAGAGTCTAACCAAAATGGAATTCAGAGTCTACCGTAAAGAAGATATTTGGATTCTGTTTTATAGGAATTCGGAACCTGAATTCTGTAGAAATCTGGAGTCTGGATTTCTAAGGAAATTCGGAGTCTGGTTTAACCAGAGTTCAAAATCTGAACTTACAGAGTTTGGAGTCAAACTTGTAAAAGTTCAGAGTCGAAGTAGTAAAATTTCGGAGTCGAAATCATAAAATTTCAGAGTCAAACTAGTAAAAGTTCGGATTCGAACTAGTAAAAGTGTGGAGTCGAACTCATAAAAGTTCGGAGTCGAACTAGTAAAATTTTGGAGTCAAAATCATAAAAGTTCGGAGTCGAACTAGTAAAAGTTCAGAGTTGAACTTTGTTAGAGTTCGTATCCTAAATTTGGAATGGAACTTTATTAGAGCTCGTATCCTGAATTTGGAGTATAACTTTATTAGAGTTCATATCCAGAATTCAGAATGAAACCTTATTAGAGTTCGTATCCAGAATTTGGATCCTTAAACAGAATGCTTCATATCTTAGCATTATATGATTCTGAGGTTTTGGGTATGAATCTAATTTTTATACTTAAGAAAAATATTGATATGTATAAGGAAGTCTAGGTTAGGGTAAATTTTTTTAAGGAAGGAAATTTTCCTTATAGAAGTAAAATATAGATTTTCTTAAGTATAAGGTGTTTGTGATTTTCAAAACAAGAAGGAATGGAAAAGTCATAAGGAAAACCTTATTGACTCAACACTTTTGAGGGAGAACCCATTTTAGATCTATTTTTGCCACTTTTATAAGTTCTATTTTATAAAATAAAATTATTCATTGAAATAATAGTATCAAAATTTAATTTGAATGAATTTTTTGTATATTTCTGATAATATTCATTTTTTGATGAGTAGTAAAAAATACTGCATTTTAATTAAAACTATTTTTTCATCAAATTTATTTAGAATGATAAATTATATATTTTAATTGGTTAATATTTAATTAGGTAAATGTCTCATTAGTTAATCTAATGTAGGTCATTGGGATCAATTTCATATTGAAATTTGATATAAAAACTTAGCAAACTTTTGAACATTTTCACTTTAAAATATGTTTTCTCGATCAATCAATGGGGTTAATTTTAAATTAATTTTAGCCACTTATACATTTTGAATTTTGAAAAATGGACATATCCAATTATAATAAGTATGATATTTATGATCTAACCGGATCAAGATAATTTTTAAAAAAATATAAATAGTAACTTTAGTAATTATTTTTATTTCCACTATTAAGGGTAAATTGGGTAATTAAGGGTAAACATCATATTATAAATTACACTAAAACATTTTCTAATGTCATTACATGAGTGTTTTAGATATAATATAATCCTTGTACTAAAATATAACCTTTGGAATCCACTTAGATGACTTTAAGACATTTATGTTATTTTATTCAAAGAAAAGACAATTTTATCACTCTATTGTTTTTAACAAGTAAAATATTTTTAATATGGGGTTATATAAGCGATATGTTAGACTATGGATAGTAATTAGAAATATAAAATGGTTACCTACATCATGGTAATTTATATATAATTTTTATGAAATAAATAATTTAATTCCATGATGACATAATGATGATATAGTAATTTCTTCATTAATGGAAGAATCAAATAAATGATATTAAAAATATTAAAATAAATATAATTTGATATAATTAATGTCATACATGATTTTTCTGGAAGACTTTTACTTGTTATAAATTTCTTAATGGATTTTGTTTCTAATATATAAAGTTTTTATGGTATTTTTAAAAAGTAAAATATTGAATAATGTCCAAATTGATGTTATTGATATTTTAAAATAAATTATATTTTAATAAATTATATAAATATTATTAAACTATAAAATTATTCCAAATAATTGTTATAAGTCCTAAAATCTCAAAAATTATTCATTTATTTGTCTTTTGGAATGTTATGGTAATTGTATTAACCCTCCAATTTTAAATCACATGATAACACCGTAAGAGTTTAAAGGGTAAAATAAGTGTTATAACAAAAATATAAGGATTAAAAAATAATAAAAAACATTTCAAAGTATTATTGTAGGAATTTATTTAGACTCATTATCATAATATATTCTAAATAAATCACTTTTTACCCTTTTATAATACAAAATTAATTTATATTAATTCAATACTCTCAGGAGTTCCAAGAGTGCCCCTCCCCTCTCTTATAAAAGGCACTCATTCTTCTTTTTTTTCACACCTCAAACCCTATTTATCTTGGAAAATATCATCCCAAATCCCTTATTATATCCCCTCAACACATTATATTATCCGTTATTAGGAATAACACTCTCCTTAGAGGCGTTAAGGTGTTAATTAAATATGATCGTCCTAAGAAGAGAATGATAAAGAACATATGTGATGAATCATACTTGATGTGAGGGACTTCATCTTAATATCCTTTAATTGAGGCATATTTTAATGTTATACACCCACCTTATTTTATTAGGTGTATATACATCCCCTTTGACTTATCATTAATTTATTTATTATGATATTATTTAATGTTTTGTTTAATGATGTTCTATTATGGGGGTTAATATTAAAATGTTCAAAGTTATATGAGGAACCTTGGATGTTTAAATAATTAAACATGTAAATATTATTAATATTATATTAAATATTTATTTATATGCATATAAAGTAATATAAAGGACATTTTCTGTCTATTATTAATTTCATTCAAATGTTTTCAAAAGGAATATTTTTATGTGTTTTATACAAAACTTTTTGACAAACGTCAAAAGGAATGTTCTTTTTATCATATATGACAACAACAACTTCTCCACCGCCATAACCATTATTAGATATATGTCTTCCTCTATAAGCCTTAATTTTTTTAAAAGGAAAATAAAACCCTTTATTCTTATTTTTGGGTATTTGGATTTTGAAAATGGTTTTGAAAATGGATTGATTATTTAAATATCATGAAATTATTTCTTGTGATTTAAAATTAAATTTTATGAGTGAAATGCAGAAAATTTAAATTTTTTATGTGTTTTGATTATATAATGGTACTTGGACATTTTATGGGTGGTTACATGATAATCCAAGGATGGGTGGTTATGTTATAATCCCTAATGAATTGGGTATGGAAGTCAGTCTTATGGCTATTCCATTTGAAAGAGTAACAAGTATGGAAGTTAATAACATGGTTATTTCATTTATAAGAGTGATAAGTATAATTATATACCAAGTTAACTTTATATATTTTCTATTATTCATATGTATTTTATGATGATTTTTTTATTAAAAAAATGTATGAAAAGAGATTATTTTCAAAGGAAATTATTTACTACTTATTAAGGGTGAAAAGTATTACTTTATGATAAATATTTCTTGGGTTTTAATGTTTATAAATGGACTAATGGTTTTCTTCCTTTTATATCACCTAATGAACTTTTTGTAATCATCCCATGTTTTTAATAATGTTCACATGACTCAAATATGAGTAAGGATTTGGACATTTCATGTTGAATGTTTTGAATATTTTTCATAAAAGTGATTATGATTTGTTTTAAATGATTTATATTATGGTAAAAATAGATACTATTTTGAAGTGTCTACTTTTTATTGTTATGGTTTTTTTATGTATGAGTTATGGCCTAATTCTTTAAAACTCTAAACCTGGAAGGATCCTCAATGTGAAAGAAATTAAAATAAATTACTTAAATAAAGATTATTTAATTTTTTAAGACTTGTGTAACTATGATAAAATTAATAGGACCAAAAAATAAATCAAAACATATATAATAAATAAAGTGGTTATTACGTGAAACATGACTCTAACATTTAATTATTAATAGACGGGTCATAAAAGTTCATAAGTAAATCATATATGGTATGATATATATATGTATGGTTCTATAATAGATTTATAATATACTTATATTTATTATATAGGAGAATTGAACATGTATGAAGGATATCGCGACTTATGGTAAGAGATTTCTAGTCTATCTTTTATTTCTAGGAGGCCTATAAAAATTTACCACTTGTTTCTTTTCTAAGGTTTATATAATTACCCTTTTACATGTTATATAATGAATCTATTCCTTTCCATGATATTTAAAAAAATTGATGTTATTATTCATTGTATCTTATTATCCAAAAGATTACTAAATTGGTAAGGGATTTCCATCTGACTTTTTACTTATATGACACACATATCATATTCTACAATTATTTATTTTATACGGTGTATATACTTACCATGAATTTATTTTATGATGATTATCCTAAAAATTAATTGTACTTATACATCCTTTTTATTATCTTTATTTCATGGGGTTTACAATTCAAAGTTACCAAAGTGGTAAAGATTTTATGTTACAATCTCATTGTTTATCAAGATTGTTTATGATTATGTTTTTGATGATAAAATATTATGATAAATCTCTCAATAAACTAATTAATTTTATTATACTCTAGTTATTAATGATATTTTAATATAATAGTGTCATTTTTCTACTCTTCAGTACTTAAAATAATTGATAATTTTTTTAAGAAAATATGACTTTATTTATCTCTTCGGTCGAAAATCTATTTTCTTCCAAAACTACATTTTCAAAAAATATTTTCAATTTTTTAAAAAAAATCAAAGGTTTTATTAAATAGACATTTACCCATTTATTTATTTTTTTAAAATGTTTTGAAATGAATCTTCATGTCTTTTTTCAAAGAATTTATGTTTTGGATTTTTCTGAAAATTTACAAAGAATCCTTTTTTAACATGCATAGAATAAATAGTATTTCTTACCATTTTGACCATGCAAAGATTTTAAGTTTCTCTTAAAAAGTTTCAAATTTATTTTCAAAGAAAATATTTTCTTTAATATTTTTGAAAGTTTTAGATAAAAGATTTAAATGTAATAGGGGATTTTGAAAATGTTTTAAAAAGTTTTTTTCAAATTGGAAAGGTTATTTCCTTTAAGAAATAATTTAAATTATTTTTTAATGATTAAATTATAATTCTAAAAGTATGTTTTCAAAGAAACGAATTTAAAAATGTTTTATAGTTTTTTTAGTTTAAAAAAAGTGATTTTAAGTAAAATTTTTCTTCCTTGAGAAATGTTCCAAGTGATTTATCTTTCAAAATCATTCTCCATCTAAGATGAAAAACTTTTATGTAACTAATGATTTTATGTGGATATGAAACAAGGATTGAATTATTATTCTTTCACTAAATGGTTTATTTTTATGATTAAAAGATATTTATAAAATCTATTTTTCTTCCTAGGGTTATACCATGATAAAATGTTTATGAAACCCACTTATTTTCATTGGTTTTTCTATAATGAAATGTTGAAATGATTATGAAACTTGTCACTTTTCCATAGGTTATGATATGATAAAATATTTATAAAAACCATTTCATTTCATGTGTTAAGAAATGGTGAATGTTTTGTGATCCTATGTCACACAAATGTCTGATTCCCATTATGTGATGGTGGTTATGCCATAACCAAGGATGGTGACTACATTATAACCAAGATTGATGGTTATGTTATAACCAAAGATAGGTGGGACCTATATCGCTCTCCAATTCATTGGGTAAAAATTTATATCTCATGAGATGGACAGGATTGGAATAGGGTTTGAATCGAGTTCAGTATGGAACTTTTTCTACTATGATGGTCTTGGGAGTGAACCTTGACTACTATGATGGTTTGTTTAGTGAACTCAATCCACTATGAAGAAATGTTTTCCATTGAGAATGGTGGTGTATCTCTTCCAGTAGGTGTAGCCACCCATTTAGTTCCCTGATATGTCTTGGAAATGAGCCTTGACTACTAAGTATAAGATTTTATATACTTATTTGTATGCCACAATTCTATGTCTTATGCCAATGTTATGCTCTCATGACTCATGTTATTTTATTTCCTTATGATTAATGTTTTATTAAATTTTAATATTTATGTCATGACTCGAGATTTTTTATCTTTGATGTTCGAGGTATGGTATTTATATGTTATTCTCATGTTATTATACCCTTATTCTCATGTTATGTTTATTTATTTCCCTCATTTACATTTACTGAGCATCTAAGATCACCCTTTCTTATGTTTCCTTTCCCCATGTTATGAAGAAAGGTTTTATGTGGTGTATCTCTATAAATAGTACTAGATTGAAAGATCTTTGTGGGGAATATTGGAGATATTTCACCAGATTAGATGATTGTGTTCCAAGTTTCCAAAGGCACTAAACTATTATGGTCCTCAGGCCTGTGTCTTGGTATTTAAATGAATATTCAATTAAATGATGTAATATCTCTGTACTAGAAGCCTGGGTCACTATATTTTTTCTTTGTTAAATATTTAGAGATAGGTGGAAAGACTTTTCATAGATCTTATGATCCATTAAAAGATAATATTAGTGATTCATGCATAAAAAGTTCATCTTGTATATTAATTTTTTTTGAGTAGGAGATGAAGTTTAAATTTACCGAAGAACAAACAAATGATGAAATTGTGATTTTGAAATAGAAAGATAACAATTAACTGTATTTCCTTATGTTATTAGTCTAACTGGTAAAGTAATTCCTCAAATTTAGTAAAATTATCTTGAAACAAAAATATTATCCTATTACTATCATTTTCAATGAATCGATGGTTTTTCAACCATCATAGATTTAAGGTTTTGTGGTCATTAAATTTCTCCAAACCATATAATCTATCAATATTTATTATTTCTTGGGTGTTAGTTTTCTCTTTCATACCCATACTTTTACTTCATACTAATTTTCTTCTATTTGGAAACCTAGTTTTGTATTAATCCTGATGACCTTCATATTTCCCTTTTCCTCATTTTATAGGGATGTTTTATTAACTCTTTTTATGATGTAGTTTTTTCACAAAGTAGTTTTAAAATTTCAAAACCCTTTATTACTAAGAAAAATTTAAAATTTAAAGGATGAAATTTACTGAAGGGGAATAATTTAACACCCTAACTTTTTAAAATAATACTATATTTGATAGCGAATACAACACATAACGCTGATCTTAAATAAACCATAAAATATTATTATTTAAATATGAAAATTATAACCTAGTCATTTAATTGAATGGTATGAATATAAATAATCATATTACGAAGTAAATATGAATTATATTCAAAATTAAAAATTATTGATTAATTCTTAGGAAAAAACACTCAAATTTTAATAGACTTATAATTCTTCAAAAATATGTTTCCTTCAAAAGATATTTTTATTGCATTCTATGAGAAAATAATATAATTAATTTTTTCTACTTTTAAAAAAATTATATAATCAAATGAACTTCATTTTTGAAATAAAAATATAAAAATTAGCTTATGGTGAATTATTTGGATTTTTCAAATAAGTTTTATTTTTTAATGAATAGTAAAAAATACTGCTTTTTATTGAAAAACATATTTTTTAAATAATTTATAAAATTACATTTTATTTTAAAATGATTTAAAATAAAAAATACTTATATTATATTATTATTAATCCATTTAAGTTCATTGTAATCAATTTTATAATTGAAATTTGTATAAATTAATTTTTATACATAAGAAACATTTTTCTTAAAACCTGTTTTTCTTGCATTTTTAGTTCCAATTTTAAATTATTTAATGTAACTTATAAAATTTGAATATTTAAAAATGTATTCCATTTTTTTAATCATGAGTTCCAAATTTGGTAAATAGAATCATTTTATTTTTGGTTATCAAGAATAGTAACCATAATAAATAATTGTTATCATGGTAAGGGTAAATCGGTTAATTAAGGTTAAAAATAATATGATAAGGACTAAAAAATGACCGTAAAACATTCCTTAATTTCCATTTATGAACATATTCCATCCATAATCAACAAATATTCTGTTATATGATTTTTTTTTCATTTGGAATAGATTTTGACCTTTATATTTTTTTATTTAAATAAAAGTCAAAATTTTCATTCTCTTTGTTTTATTATCTTTAAATATTTTACATAAGAATAAATAAAGGTTGTGTTCAATTATAAATATTTATTTGAAATATAAATATATTTTTTTCATTTTAATTTATTTATAATTTTTAATAATTAAATTAATTAGCATAAATTCTTGCACAACATTGACATAACATTTATTTAGTTAATAGAAAAATAAAATAAATGATTTCAAAAATAATTAAAGTAATATAATTTGAAATAATTATTTTTTTCAAATATTTTTTTATAAAAATATAAAATTTTAATGATGTTTTGAAGTATTATATTTGAATTACTTATTTTTATTGATGTATTTAAATTGATATTAAATAAATAGTGTCAAAAATTACATTAATGATATTTGATAATAAGTAATATTTTATTAATTGATTTAAATTTTATAAAAATATTAAATGAGTTAAAATTAATTTTATGTGGTTTAAAAAATTCACAATGGTTGATTTGTGGGACTTTTTTTATATTATAGTAACATTATGACCCTTAAAGGGTAGAAAACTTTAATACGTGATAATTGTCAAATGGGTTAATGGAGGGTCAAAACTAAAAGATAAGGGTAAAAACATAACCAAAACTTTTAAAAAAAATATTGGATAATATGATTCAGATAAATTCTCATAATATATTATAATTATATATTTTTAGATCCATTTTAATATGATAATTCTTTTATATTAATACTTTAAGAAATTCTAAAAGTGTGTCTCCCCTCAATTATAAAAGGGAACCTATTGTCCTCTTTTATTCACACTTAAAAAAACATTTTAGTTAAGAAAATACCTTCCCAAATATCTACCTTACATCCCTTACCACATTATAGAGGCTGTTTTTTATTATAAATATAATCTACATAGGCTTTAGGTATAATCCTAAAGAGGTTGTCCGGAGAAGAGGTATCGTTATTAACCGAGTGTTTTTGTTTTATTTTTTCTTCCACCTCCATACAATATTATTTAACCATTCCTATATAATAACATCAGTATCTACCATATAATGATATTTTATTATGTTTATGATATAACCTACACCATATCATCCTCCATCAAATGTGAAACGAAACCATTGTTCATGTGTACAGTGGACTAACAACTCGTGAACCAATGTAATTCATTTTCCATCACCACCTCTCACGACTGGTTATAATGATGGATTTAATATATATATATATATATATATATATTATTCATGAAATATTAATCATTATATAAATTAATACATCATATATTTTCTTAGTTTCCCAATAATTGAAAAATGATAATGTCGTTCGTGCGTACGTGTGGACTACCACCTCCACGAAGTGATGTGATCCATTTTTCACCAATAAAGCACATGATTGATATATATAAGTTAATTTAAATACATAACATGGTATTTATTAAATAATATTATTTATTTAAATATAAAATAATATTTTCATTCTTTCCATCTTGATCATTGAAAAATAGAAAACGTTACTCAGGCATACATACGACCTACCATCTCTATGATCGTAACATAGTTCATTTTTATTAACCATATTTATTGATTGGTTTTAAAATTATAATTGATGTAAAAAATAATAATAATTTCCTGATTATTATTATATTTATTATGAGATAATTACCTCTTTTACCATATTCAACCTACCGAATTCATTATGAACTTATGAGCTGAATATCATCAAAACATCCAACATAAACTTAATTCAGTAAGAAATTGAATATATTTTGGTAATAAATTAAATAAAAGGAATAATAATATTTAAAAAGGTTCTTAATATGGGTTAAATCACTTCTTAATTGACTATATCATTAAAGGATTATGTGTGAAATGAAATTTGTTTGATTTATTTTGTATTTACTTTTTTTTACATATGATACACATAATCACTTCATTTATTAATTCTCACTTCAATGTTATGATCATTATAAGAGATTTCATCTCAATTTCCACTCCATTGAGACATATTTTGTATTACGAACCTGTTTAATTTTATGAGGTATATATACTTACCATTTTAAGTATTTGAAACTAATATCCATTTATTCATTATGATTGAGGATTAAATTCAAGTTACTCTTTCAAGAGGTATATTTAAAAGATAAGCATATCTTATTCCACTTTTTGATCAGGCATATTTTTCATTCGTATCCATGTTTTTCAAAAATGTGTTAAAGAAGTCCTTTTTATTTACTCAAATGGTCTACTAAGGAAATTTTAAGTTATCTCTTACTTTTTACATGGTTTGAAAGGAATCATTATATTTTTTTCCTAAAAGGTTCATTTTCAACTTTCTTTATAAAAAGACTAAAGGAATGTTTTCTTTTAATGTATACGATGTTAGTGGATTTTACCACCATTATAACCATTTTATACCCATTATATTCTTCTAAAAAATTTCAATGGTTCTACAAAGAAAAATATTTAATGAAAAATTAATTTAAATGTTTCATTTTCATTTTCATCTATTCTTTAAAATAATCAATTTTAATAAAAAAATCTACTTTTTATGGTCATCTCTCATCTCTTGATTAATCTCTTGGGAATTAAATTTCTATTGAAACATTAAATTTCTTGTGAAAATTGAAAATTAAATTTCCCTTAAATATCCATATTATTTTTATCATAAATTTTCTTATTTCCTAATCCATATTCCATTTCAACAAATGTTTGTTTAATTTGAATATTATTTGATTGACTGGGGAATTATTGATGATCCATATATTTTCTTGATATGGAAATTTGTTGATAAGGAATATTTTTTAAGAATATATGTTGATCAGTAAACATATGATGAATTCATTAGACATACAGTTACATGTGGGGACAAAAATTATATTTCCCCTCGATGCATCGATAACTCTCATGAGACAAATTAGTAAGCTAGCATTAAATGGGTTTCTATTGTATACATATAAATCAGTTAAATTGTCTTTGAATAAGGATTTGATATTATATATATCTTGATGTTTAAAATAATAATGCTCAATATTGATAATTTCTATCATTGAGAATTCAATTATTATTATCCATGAGATTGCTGCATTGATATTATCCATGGGTGAATTTTTTAGTTTAAGTTATTGATTAAATTGCATGTGTTTATAGTTATTTACCATACCATATTTACTATTCCTTATTGATTCATGATATATTTTGTTGTATGTAACTCTTACTTAGCATCTGAGCTCACCCTTTATTTTTTTATTTACCTTGGGATATAAAGAAGGATATTATTAATAATATCAAAGATGCAAGAATTTTTTTATGTTGTTTATTTAATATTTCCAATGTGATATTGGAATCATTTAGGTATCTAGTTTTCCATGACTGTTAAACTAATTGATTCTATGTGGTGAGATCCCTTATATATATTCTAATGTAATAAAGTAGACAGATATCTCTGGGATACTAGATTTGATGTTGTTACATGATCTTCTATCCTTTCCTGGATCGGTTCATGGTTGTATTTATTGATTATATCCCCATTTATTTTATATATGAATATAAGTAAACATAGTATTTGGGGATGATCTTAGACTTACATCAGAAGAACTGTTTATAGAATAATCTCTCTAAGTGTCATTTCTATATTAGTGAGGTTCACTTTTTGGGGCATGTCATATCTAAACAGTGTGGTTGTGGATCCAAAGAAGATAAAGGCAGTGTTATCTTGGGACCCACTAAAGAAAATCTATGAGGTGTATAGTTTTCTTAGTTTGGTTGTGTACTATTAAAGATTGGTGGTAGGAATTTCTAAGATTGTGTCCTCTTTGACTACCTTGATACAAAAAAAGGAGTTCTTTCTCATGGACCAAGAAGTGTTTGAATTCCTTCAAGGATCCTTGGCAAAGGTTGACTAGTGGTCCTATTTTGAGACTACCAAAGGATGGTGTTTGAGGAAACCCAAACCCTCACTTCCAGATAAGGTGAATAAAAAACAACATAATTTACAAATTAGATTCAATACACATCCTTAATTATAATATTTTCACAACTAATGTAACATTTACATTCTAATTACGTTTTTATGTTAATAGTTTTATAGATTTGGGACAAATATTTAACTCATAGAACCCATGTTCTTTGTATCGAATAGACATTTTTTCCACTATATGAAATTACTTAATCTGTAACAATCCTTCATCATCTATCACTAATCCTCCGTAAAAAATAATCTTATAAACATACACTATGTATTAATTTTCTTCACAATATAGGGAAATGGAAACATTAGAAATAGGTGAGATCAAAAGTTCGGTAATGGTAAATTTAAGTGATACTAATAAAAAATCATAAGAGGTCATAATATGAGAATATGCGTGTAGTGAGGATATATAATAAAGTTATACCCAATAAATAATAAATAATAGACCATGGAATAAGGTCTGTAATAACATAATACATAAATCAAAAGTGTGTGAAAACACAAGTTATTAAAAATAATCCATGAGATCATAACATAGTCAATATAATAACCATAAAATGTAGTACAAACATAATCCTAGAAACCATATGTCAAGGATACCCATGAAGTTATTCATTACACAAACACACACATATTTCTTTTTTTATCATAAATAGTCAAGTACTACAAACCCATAAAGGAGTGAAAACATCATAAACAAGGGGATTAAGGATGTCTAAAATAATGAAAGCCAAGGGAGTCTGCCTGAACAAGATTCATACATTCTGGGGGAAGACTTCCTATGCAAGAGAAAATGATTCAGGGTTCATCATGGTTACCTCTTGAGGCTAAATAGACTTCCAATTTGTTTCCCTCGCACCATGTATGAAGATGTACTACGCCATCAGTCAAGATTATTCTACATCTCCGAATGTTAAAAGAAATAGACCAGGGATTTAACACCTTATCTCACAAACAATTGTGGACTACAAAAGAATCAATTTTGATGGAAGATATTGGTAGATTGTGTTCAATTCATATTTCGAACCCATTTAAGGGAGTACTTTCCTCTACTATAAATGAGATTCTAGGACCATAGTAGTTGTTGTACGCAATGAGAACTGGAATGTTGATATCCTGTATTACACCGCTGCCTCGCATCAAAGAGTGATTACACGAACCATACACATTGAGATTCATGCCATTGTGGGGGGACTTCTAATAAATCCATCTTCCCACTCTTGTTATCTCCTACGCTACCTGGCCTTATGTTGAAATACTTGATCCCTGTATGAGTAATTTCAGATATTTATTATTATCCCACTTCTTGACCATGTGGCCCAACTTTGCCACCATAGACCTAGCACGAAAACTAATTTCCAAATCAGAACAATGAAAGTCTTCTGTGCATGTTAAGTTCCTCGCATTCCAGATAGTCCAACATCCCGAGGCCATGATGACAACTCTCGCCTTGCTTATATGATCATTACCACCATCACCTTGAATACCATTTATCTGTAATCAATCCCCATAAATATGATTCATTCCTAAGCCAATGACATTAGAAAGATAATTACACATAGACGAGGCCCAATTGCTCTCAAGGAAAAGGTGATTCGCTTTTTACACATTTCTATTTTGACAGCACCAACACTGCGAGACCAGAGTTATTCCCTTCTTACAGATCGCATTGTCTATGGGTATGCATGAATTTCAAATACACCATAGGATGAAGTTATATTTAACTGGAATGTATTTACACTTGTATAAAACATTGTCACAATTAGTACCTAACTCAATATGATAGGGATTCCTATAAGCCTTAGCCGAGAAGACCCTCATCTCTGCATCAATGAATATTAGTCAGTTTCTTTCATACGTTAACTCAATACCATCAAAGGTACATTTTTTCTATTGATTAATCACTGCATGGATAAACAAAGGGAATTGTATTTCCATAGCAAAAGAGATATCGGGTGTTGGAAAACCTGGGAATCCGAGAGGAGTGCCTACCCAGTCGTCAAACCAGAAGTTAATGTTTATACTCTCCACTATCCATCGAGAATGTTGTTGAAGACCGGGAAGGTGTACATGCAGAGACTTCCATAACCAAAAAACATTACCCCTTGGAGCCTCAAGCATCAACCTGTACTTACCCATAATGAACTTTCTCTATAGGGATTGTCCCTCTATAACCTTATAAACCAATTTAGCTTGTAAGCACCCCATTCATACCTCCACACTTCATAGATTAATGCCCCCATCATGTATAGGTTTGGACATCCTCTTCCAGAAATCCCATTGGTGTCTACCCTCACCATGAGAGTCCCATATAAAAGATGTCAGGATATTCTCAATATTTCTCATCACCCCTTTTTGAATGTTGAGGATAGATAATACATGCATTGAGATCGATGTAAGAACACAATTGATATGATTAATTCTACCACCAAATGAAAGAAAAAAGTTTGTCCAGGTGTTGATCTTGCTGATGATTTTATTAACCATCCCCTCTCAATGATTAATGCACAATCTTCCAAGAGTAATTGGATCTCTTAAATATTCCAGGGGAATCTATCTTCTAGAAAAGCTTATCACTTCTTCCATTTTTTATACGACAATATGAGCATGATCATTGCACATAAATACTACTATTCTCAAAATTGATTCGCTCACCACTACACATGGAATATTCATCCACCACTCTTTTAAAACCTCTAATATATCTGCTTGCACCATTAATGAAGAATATCATATCATCTGCGTATATGAGGTGAGATACTCCTTGAAAATGATTCCTGCAATTGAAGGGTTTAATACTTCCATTGATCATGTTCTTCTCAAAAAACCGGCTAAGCGAATCATAAACCAAGATGAAAATGGAAGGAGATATGGGATCTCCTTGTCTAAGGCCATGTACATATTTGAAGAAACCACTTCCTCTTACCATCAAAGAAATTGAGAACCAAGACGAGCTATAGTATCTGGAAAATAAATTGCGAACTCAATTGGAGAAATCCATTCAATCCATGACTGTTAGAATACAAGTCCATTCCACTCAGTCATACGCCTTATCCATATCAATTTTAATGGCGACATTGGAACAATGCACTTTCTTATTAAGATCTGAAACCATTTTCTGAGCAATTCCAATAGCCTTCTGAGGAGATCTTCCCTTGATGAAACCATGTTTCTCCATAGATACCCAGTCAATAATGTGATGACACAATATCCTATTTAGAATGCTAACCAAAATTCTAAATGAAACATTGCATATACTAATGGGTTGAAAGTGATTGAAGTAGGAAGGATCCTTCACTTTAGGGATGAGCATAAGCAAGGTAGCGCAGATTTCTCAAGGTAGAACCCCTCTATAAAAATCCCTGAATAGATGCAACAAATTCCTCTTTGACGATCTCCCATGACGACATATAAAAAGTGTCTAGAAAACCATTGGGCCCCGAGAACTATTTTGATTCAGTGATTTAATCACATTAAAAACCTCATGATCATCTAGAATAGACTTGAAAATCTCATTCAAGGAAGAGGACACCTGTAACACCCGAGACTTTTATGTTATATAAATCATAAAAGAAATCTTTTTCTACACAACACTTGCTTGGCTTGGTTTACACGAAATCGCGACCTTCCTCGATAGCTTGCATCGTACGCAATACTGAGTTTCACTAAACAACGATATGCTATTAAAATATTATTAAAACTAGCCGTTATGAATAGTAATAACCACTTTTTGAAATTTTATAGATTTTATTTTTCAAAATGGAATTCATTTTTGGATTCGGAATACCGAAATTAGCCTAGGGTGAAATTTTGGTATTTTTCTGAAAACTTTCAATTTTTGATTAATAGTGAAACCACTAAGTGGTAGGTTAAAAACTGAATTTTGCATAAAACTTAATTTTACCGCTTCTGTGAATGGAATTTCAAAAATGTGACAGACATGGTTGATATCAGTAAGTAAAATGTGGTTCAATGAGATAAAAATAATTTTTTGGTGAATAGTAACTTTTTACTTTTTTTACCGCGGTTAATAGTAAATAGGGTAACTAAGGGTAAATATGATATTACTATTACCATAACACATGTCCTAATTCTATTGGATAAGTGTAATTCGACCAAAAACAACCTTAGGAATATAATATGACCATTTAGGTCCACTTGGATTAGATTATGACATTTAATATTATTTTATTTAATGAATAGTTAAAATAGTTAAAATCAAAGTTTAATAACTAAAAAAATTTTAATATGGGGTTATACATAAGATTAATTCGATTAAAAATATTCATTAGAAAGCTAAAATATTTCCTACATAATGATATTTTATTTATAATTTTTAGACTTTAAATAAATTTATTTATTTATGACACAATGATGATGCGGTAATTATCTTATTAATGAAATATTGACATAATTGATGTTATAAACACCAAAATAAATGTAATTTGAGACTTTTTATGAATCCCACTAATTTTATATGTTAATATGACATGTTAGTATTGATTTAATTAACTTGGTTCGAACTAATAATTCTGTTATGATTTTCACAAAAATCAATTATTAAATAGTGTCAAAATTTACATAAAATAGTTTTTAAAACAAATATTATATTATTAATTTTTATTTTATTCCTAAAAATATAAGGTTCGGCCAAATGACTTAGATAAGGTTATATATATTAATAATAAACAATTTGGGGTTCTTTTGTCTTCTTATAGTAAGTTTATTAACCTTATAGTGTAAGAACACAAGAAGACACGGTAAAAGTAAAATTATTTAACTTAATGTTAAATCTAAATGATAAGGTTAAAATAGGAACATAAACTTGTCTAAATTCTATTGTATGAGAGGATTTCCACCCATACCCACCTTATCTTATAAATATATCAATTTGGAGCTATTTAAAACCGAACTTGACTTTATAATAAAATAATAGTTTTAGTTATTCCAAAGGTGCCCCTCTCCTCCCTTATAAAAGGACACCTCCTCCCCCTCTTCCTCACACCACTTGGAGCCTTCAAGCTCGGACAACCCCTTCCACTTTCTCCTCTCCACTTCCCTAGAGACATCCTAGAGGTTCTGGTCTTCTTCAAAGACCAATTTTAGTTCCCTAAAAGAAGGTCTCAAAGAAGCACTTCAAAGAAGAGGTAATGTCCGTTACCAATTATTTCATCTTTATTTCTTCTTCCACTTCTTCTTCTTTAGTTGTTTCATTATGAAGTAATAACATCAGTATCACTCATATACTGATATGTTATTATAAGTATGAAACAACCCTATTTCACCATCTATCCATCCTACGGAAAAAGAAATCACCGCGCGTGCGTACGTACGGAATATCGTCTCCACGCCGTGGTGTAATCTATTTTCCACCACCACCTTAATTGGATGGGTATAATGGTGTAAATAATGACTATATATGACTATTATAAAGTGATATTGATTCTGAAATATTATACATATACTCCAATACAATTCCACGATCATAGGAACGATATCATCACTCGTGAGTACGTACGGAATACAGTCTCCACGATGTGATGCGACTCGTTCTACATGATCTTCATTTAATAATGATTATATAAATGAATTGAATGAATGAATATGATATATATTACACTAATACCATTCTGGAAATGAGGTATCTATAACCTAAAGAAAAGAATAAGAATTTATTCGACAAAACACGCATAAGAACAAAAAGTTATAAACACCCGAATAACAAGTAGCAATGAAATATTACTACTGAGAAGCTAAGAATATGACCATATATGATATCATAAAAATAGGTATGATTATGGATTAAGTCAATAACATTATTTAAATCATTATAAAGGAGGTTCGGACACTTACAAAGCAAGTCGGACCTAAGGTAAGGGAAATATCACAATCTCATTTTTATCCGAGAATGTTTATACTTTGGTATTTACTGGGGTGTATTTTATCATCCACATCAATGTTTACTCAATATGTAATATTATTTCCATCCACCTAAAATTTTTTAAATCCAATTTTACCCTTAGGTAGGTTTTTAGTAAAATATATGAAAGGAATCTTTTGTCGTTTTTCATACGAGGTACTTTTTGACTTTTCTGACAAAAGTACAAAAAGAATGTTTTTCTAACTTATACGGCATGAATGGATTTTTAAAAAATTATTTCCAAGAAGCTTCCTTTACAAGTTTTCAAGTTTATTTTTAATCAACTTCTTTTAGTTTATAATTGTATGAAATGTTATGAAAGGAAAAGTGTTTTTGAAGAAGAAAGGATATTTTCCTCAAGGATGGAGTTCAAGTGTTTTATCAAAATTATTTTCCATCTAAGAAAATAAAGGGTTCTGTTTCTATCCCTATTATTACATTGATTTGATTATGTTGTGATGGAATTATTTTTATGAATTCCTTTATCTTATATGAGTTTTTTTATGATGTCACGATGTTTAAGATTCCCATTTTTATTACATGGGTTATGAAATGATGTATGATTTATGATTTTGTGGCACACATAAGAATGGTATCATTATGAGATTGGTGGGACCTACATCTCCCTCCAATGCATTAGGTAAAGATTTTATATCTCATGATATAGACATGGCTGGAACGGTAGGTTATACCGGTTCAGTGAAACAGGACTGAAACGAGGGTGACTCGGTTCAGAAAGGGACTTTGTCCACTAAGATAGTCTTGGCAATGAGTCTTGACTAACAAGAAATGATTCTATATGATTTTGTGTGAATGCCACAAAGTTTCATGTTTTAAGTTATGATTATTGTGATTACATTTCACTGCCATGATTTACCCCATGTTATGAAATTATGATCTCTTTTGCAGGTTAAGATTTCCATAAGTTATGTGCTTATGTGTATGATGTGATTGATATTTCTTTTGTTTACCCTTACTGACCATTTGAGCTCACCCTTTTGTATGTTTTCTTTCCCCAGGTCAGGAAGAAGGTTATTAAGTAAGATATGCCAAAAGGGACTATAGATATGATGAAATAAATGGGAGAAAGTGTAGACGCTTTATGAACCAGTTGTTTATGTTTCCCAGTTTCTAAAGACATTATACCTATACGGTCCTTTCGTGGTATTGTTATATGTTGTAATAAGTATGCTTCAATTTTGAAGTATTAACAATGTATGTAAAGTATGGGTTATTATAGTTGGTATCAGAGGAAAGGTATAGTCAACCTTTGGAAACTAGTATGTGAAAGCCTTAGTAAGAACCCTAAGGATAAGTCTAAGCATAGAACACAATATTAGTGTTTTAGAAATGGACATGAATAACCTAGGAAAAGACCTTAAGTGTGAAATTTTATTCTTGATTATGTGGTTTTACTATTATAATTTGTGTTGCTCACACTATTCTTGTTGGTTTTAGTCAATGGCCGGAACCCGAAGGAATCGTGTTAATGCGGAATGCGACGGGAAATGCAATGATTGTCCCCCTGAGCAACCAAACGTTGTGGGAGCTGGAATGCAAAATCTTGTATCCATGCTTACACAACTTTCTCATGCTATGAATCATGGAGGACTTCCAAACGAGAAAAGGAAGGAGCAACATTCTGTTGAATCCTTCATGAGGCAGCGTCCTCCTTCTTTCAGCGGGTCTACTGATCCATTAGTTGCTGAACAATGGATTAGTACTGCTGAAAAGATATTTTCAGTTCTTCAATGTTCTGATCATGATAAAGTCATCCTAGCAGTGTATCATTTGGAAGGAGATGCTGATCAATGGTGGAATCTTATTAAGAATATGAGGCAAAGGGATGAAATTGATTACATGGAATGGGACGAGTTCAAGAACTTATTTTTCAATAAGTACTTCCCTCGTATTCTCCGAACAAAGATGGAGAAAGAGTTTCTTGAACTGAAGCAAAAGGATGATGAATCTGTTGGTACCTATGAAGCAAATTTTACAAGACTTGCAAGGTATGCTTCTGGTATTATTATCCAACCTGAGAGTAAGATCGATCGATTCTTTAGTGTCTTAAAACCAAGTCTTCGAAGGGCGTTAGCCATAAGGGACTTCAATAGCTACGAGGAGATCGTTCGATGTGCTCTCAAAGTCTAGATGGAGATTGGAGTAACCCATCAGTCATATGGGTTTGATAAGAAGAGGAAAATGGAATTCAAAGGAAAATCTAAAGAGCACACTGAAAAGAAGATGAGCTTTCCCTTATGCTCAAAGTGTGGAAAGAAACATGGAGGGAGTTGTCTTAAAGGGACAAGTAAATGTTTCAAATGTGGAAAGGAAGGTCATCGGGCATTTGAATGTCGCGATGATGGGAAGAAGATGTCTAATGATGCAAACAAAGGAAGGGATACACAGAATGAACCTACTACACTTCAATGTTTCAAGTGCAAGGAGATGGGGCATTATGCCAATAAATGCCCTAATCCAAGGGTTGATGATGATGGTCGATGTCAACAAACTCTTAAGGCTAAAGAAAAAGGGAAGTCACATGCAATTTCTATCAGTGATGTGGAGTACGATAATGATGTGGTGAAAGGTACACTTACCATCCACTATAAAGTAGAAAATGTTTTATTTGATTCTGGATCCACCCACTCTTTTATTTCTGAAGAATTTTCTAAGGGTATCACCGTATTACCTCAACAATTAGATGTTGAGTTAGCTGTGACAACACCTAATGGCACAATAGTCGCATCAAAAGTTTATAATTCTTCTCCGATCGAAGTTTGTGGGAAAGTGCTTCCTGAAAATCTTGTGATCCTTTCTATAGTGGAATTTGATGTGATTCTTGTCATGGATTGGATTTCTTTATATGGAGCTCATATAAATTGCCAAAGAAGGGAAGTCACATTTCATATTCCAGATCAATCTATGATCGTCTATCAATGCAAGGATGAACATAACATTCCAGTGGAAATTTCTTCCATCTTATGGGTCTTGATTCCACTAAATGAAGGTTGTTTATCTCAAATGGTTGGTGAGAAACTCATGATTAATAATATGCCCATTGTATGGGAGTTTGATGATGTCTTTCCGGAGGAATTACCGGGACTTCCACCAAATCGTGAAGTTGAGTTCTCAATAGAACTCGTACCGGGTGCTTTGCCTATTTCAAAGACACCTTATAGAATGGCCCCAATTGAGTTGCAGGAATTGAAGAAGCAACTCCAAGAGAATCTTGATAAGGGATTCATACACCCTAGTGCGTCACCTTGGGGAGCACCTATTCTATTTATTAAGAAAAAAGATGGATCAATGAGACTCTGCATTGATTATTGAGAACTTAACAAGATCACTATCAAGAACAAATATCCTCTCCCACGCATTGATGACCTATTTTACCAACTACACGGAGCTCAATACTTTTCCAAGATTGATCTTCGTTCAGGGTATCATCAATTAAGGGTCAAAAGGGAGGATATACCAAAGACGGCTTTCCGTACAAGGTATGGACACTATGAATTTATAGTGATGTCATTTGGTCTTACTAATGCCCCTGTTATCTTCATGGATCTGATGAATAGAGTCTTTAGAGACTATCTTGATCAATTTTTGGTAGTCTTTATAAACGATATTCTTGTCTATTCAAAGAGCAAGGAAGAACATGAAGATCACTTGATAATTATATTGAAGACCCTGAGAAAGGAGAAGCTTTATGCCAAATTTACCAAGTGTGAATTTTGGCTTCAAAAAGTTGCATTTTTGGGTCACATAATCTCAAAATAGGGGATATTCGTGGATCCAGCAAAAACAGAGGTTATCAAAAGATGGACGAGACCAACAATAGTAACTGAGATCCGAAGTTTTCTTGGTTTCGCTGGATATTATAGACTTTTTGTGAAAGATTTTTCACGATTATCTAATCCACTCACCAAGTTGACTCGGAAAGGAGTTAAGTTTGTCTGGACGGAAGAATGTGAAGATAATTTCAAGGAGTTGAAAAGAAGGTTATCCAGTGCACCTATGCTCACACTGCCTTGTAGTGGAGAAAGGTTTGTGATCTACAGTGATGCATCCAAGAAAGGATTGGGGTGTGTTCTTATGAAAAATTATATGGTGATTGCTTATGCCTCACGACAGTTGAAAATACATGAGCAAAATTACCCAACACATGATTTGGAGTTAGCTGCGGTAATCTTTGCATTAAAGATTTGGTGGCATTACCTTTATGGTGAAAGGTGTGATATTTATACTGGTCATAAAAGTTTGAAGTATATTTTCACACAAAAGGATCTGAATATGCGTCAAAGAAGATGTTTGGAGATGATTAAGGATTACGACTACTCAATCCATTACCACCCTGGGAAAGCAAACAAGGTGGCAGATGCATTAAGTCGACAAGACCATGCTAGTTTATCCATGATGAGGATCACAAAAGATCCAATATTTATGGATTTACAAAGGATGGATCTTGGAATTATAATGGAAGGGGAAAAATCTTATCTTTCTCAAATTAATGTTCAACCATCAATACATGTGAAGATTAAAGAGGCACAGAAAGAAGATGTCGAGTTACAAAAGAAGGTGAGAAATGTTCCCGAGTTCAACCTTGATTGTGATGGGATAATAAAGTTCAGGAATCGGGTTTGTGTTCCTCCCATCCCCGAATTAAAGAAGGAGCTGCTGGATGAGGCTCATAGTTCTTCATTCTCAATTCATCATGGAAGCACGAAGATGTATAGGGATCTGAAAGAGTACTTCTGGTGGGATGGCATGAAAAGATATGTTGCTAAATATGTCTCTCGATGCTTGGTTTGTCAACAAGTTAAAGCTGAGAGATAGAAGTCTAAGGGGATGTTACAACCATTACCCATACCCGAATGGAAGTGGGAAAACATCACTATGGACTTTGTCACAGGACATCCTAAAACATGCAAAGGCAATAATTCTATCTGGGTCATAGTTGATCGTCTTACAAAGTCTGCACACTTTATTGCTATTAGAGAGGATTTCTCTCTGGATCAGCTTGCCAGGATATATGTAAAGGAAGTGGTAAGATTGCATGGAGTACCACTTTCTATTATATCTGATCGGGATCCAAGATTTACCTCAAAGTTCTGGCGAAGTCCTCAGCATACTCTGGATACAGAGTTGAGTTTCAGAACTGCTTATCATCCTCAGACAGACGGTCAGTCTGAGAGAACAATTCAAACCCTAGAAGATATGTTGAGAGCTTGCTCTATGGATTTAAAAGGAGGTTGGGATCAACACCTACCTTTGGTGGAATTTTCTTATAATAATAGCTTTCATTCCAGTATTCAGATGGCTCCTTATGAATCTCTTTATGGAAAGAAATGCAGGACTCCAACTTGCTGGGATGAAGTTGGGGAAAGAAATCTATTAGGACCTGATCTCGTTGATGAAATGGAAGAAAAGGTCAGATCTATTCAACAACACATAAGAGCAGCTCAGAGTCGACAGAAAAGTTATACCGACAACTGAAGAAAAGACCTAGAGTTTGAAGTGGGTGATAAAGTGTTCTTACGAATATCTCCCTGGAAGAGGGTTATGGGATTTGGAAAGAAGGGGAAGTTGAGCCCTAGGTATATCGGTCCTTTCGAAATACTGGATCGTGTTGGGAAGGTAGCTTACCGATTGGCGCTTCCACCGAATCTCTCTCAAGTTCACGATGTGTTCCATGTATCTCTCCTGAGAAAGTACATACCTGATCCTTCACATGTACTCAGCTCAGAAGTTGTACCGCTAGAGCAAGATCTTTCTTATAAAGAACAACCGATAGAGATTCTGGATCGTAGCGAAAAAGTCCTACGAAACAAGACCACTAGATTAGTGAAAGTTTTATGGAGGAACCACCAATTAGAAGAAGCTACATGGGAGCTTGAGGATATGATGAGGGAGAGGTATCCTCATCTGTTTGTTACAAAGTGACGAATTTCGAGGGCGAAATTCATTTTAAGGGGGGTAGAATGTAACACCCGAGACTTTTATGTTATATAAATCATCAAAGGAATCTTTTTCTACACAACACTTTCTTGGCTTGCTTTACACGAAATCGCGACCTTCCTCGATAGCTTGCGTCGTACGCAATACCGAGTTTCACTAAACAATGATATGCTATTAAAATATTATTAAAACTAGCCGTTATGAATAGTAATAACAACTTTTTGAAATTTTATAAATTTTATTTTTCAAAATGGAATTCATTTTTGGATTCGGAATACCGAAATTATCCTAGGGTGAAATTTTGGTATTTTTCTGAAAACTTTCAATTTTTGATGAATAGTGAAACCACTAAGTGGTAGGTTAAAAACTGAATTTTGCATAAAACTTAATTTTACCGCTTCTGTGAATGGAATTTCAAAAATCAGACCGACACGGTTTATATCAGTAAGTAAAATGTGGTTCAATGAGAAAAAAAATATTTTTTATGTGAATAGTGACTTTTTACTTTTTTTACCGCGGTTAATAGTAAATAGGGTAACAAAGGGTAAATATGATATTACTATTACCCTAACACATGTCCTAATTATATTGGATAAGTGTAATTAGACCAAAAACAACCTTATGAATATAATATGACCATTTAGGTCCACTTGGATTAGATTATGACATTTAATATTATTTTATTTAATGAATAGTTAAAATAGTTAAAATCAAAGTTTAATAACTAAAACATTTTTAATATGGGGTTATACATAAGATAAATTCGATTATAAATATTCATTAGAAAGATAAAACGATTTACTACATAATTATATTTTATTTATAATTTTTAGACTTTAAATAAATTTATATATTTATGACTCAATGATGATGCAGTAATTATCTTATTAATGAAATATTGACATAATTGATGTTATAAACACCAAAATAAATGTAATTTGAGACTTTTTATGAATCCCACTAATTTTATCGATTAATATGACATGTTAGTATTGATTTAATTAACTTGGTTCGAACTAATAATTCTGTTATGATTTTCACAAAAATCAATTATTAAATAGTGTCAAAATTGACATAAAATAGTTTTTAAAAAAAATATTATATTATTAATTGTTATTTTATTCCTAAAAATCTAAGGTTCGGCCAAATGACTTAGATAAGGTTATATATATTAATAATAAACAATTTGGGGTTCTTTTGTCTTCTTATAGTAAGTTTATTAACCTTATAGTGTAAGAACACAAGAAGACACGGTAAAAGTAAAATTATTTAACTTAATGTTAAATCTAAATGATAAGGTTAAAATAGGAACATAAACTTGTATAAATTATATTTGATGAGAGGATTTAGACCCATCCCCACCTTAGATTAGAAATATATCAATTTGGAGCTATTTAAAACCGAACTTGACTTTATAATAAAATAATAGTTTTAGTTATTCCAAAGGTGCCCCTCTCCTCCCTTATAAAAGGACACCTCCTCCCCCTCTTCCTCACACCACCTGGAGCCTTAAAGATCGTCCACCCCCTGCAAATTTCTCCTCTCCACTTCCCTAGAGACATCCTAGAGGTTCTGGTCTTCTTCAAAGACCAATTTTAGTGCCCTAAAAGAAGGTCTCAAAGAAGCACTTCAAAGAAGAGGTAATGTCCGTTACCAATTCTTTCATCTTTATTTCTTCTTCCACTTCTTCTTCTTTAGTTGTTTCATTATGAAGTAATAACATCAGTATCACTCATATACTGATATGTTATTATAAGTATTAAAAAACCCTATTTCACCATCTATCCATCCTACGGAAAAAGAAATCACCGCGTGTGCGTACGGACGGAATACCGTCTCCACGCCGTGGTGTAATCTATTTTCCACCACCACCTTACATGGACGGGTATAATGGTGTAAATAATGACTATATATGACTATTATAAAGTGATATTGATTCTGAAATAGTATACATATACTCCAATACAATTCCACGATCATAGGAACGATATCATCACTCGTGCGTACGTACGGAATACCGTCTCCACGATGTGATGTGACTCGTTCTACATGATCTTCATTTCATAATGATTATATAAATGAATTGAATGAATGAATATGATATATATTACACTAATACCATTCTGTAAATGAGTTATCTATAACCTAATGAAAAGAATAAGAATTTATTAGACAAAACACGCATAAGAACAAAAAGTTATAAACACCTGAATAACAAGTAGCAATGAAATATTACTACTAAGAAGCTAAGAATATGACCATATATGATATCATAAAAATAATTATGATTCTGTATTAAGTCAATAACATTATTTAAATCATTATACAGGAGGTTCGGACACTTACAAATCAAGTCGGACCTAAGGTAAGGGTAATATCACAATCTCATTTTTATCCGAGATTGTTTATACATTGGTATTTACTGGGGTGTATTTTATCATCCACATCCATGTTTCCTCAATATTTAATATTATTTCCATCCACCTATAATTTTTTAAATCCAATTTTACCCTTCGGTGAGTTTTTAGTAAAAGATATGAAAGGAATCTTTTGTATTTTTTCATACGAGGTACTTTTTGACTTTTCCGACAAAAGTACAAAAAGAATGTTTTTTAACTTATACGGCATGAATGGATTTTTAAAACATTATTTCCAAGAAGATTCCTTTACAAGTTTTCGAGTTTATTTTTAATCAACTTCTTTTAGTTTAGAATTGTATGACATGTTATGAAAGGAAAATTGTTTTTTAAGAAGAAAGGATATTTTCCTCAAGAATGGAGTCCAAGTGTTTTATCAAAATTATTTTCCATATAAGAAAATAAAGGGTTATGTTTCTATCCCAATTATTACATTGATTTGATTATGTTGTGATGGAATTATTTTTATGAATTCCTTTATCTTATATGAGTTGTTTTATGATGTCATGATGTTTAAGATTCCCATTTTTATTACATGGGCTATGAAATGATGTATGATTTATGATTTTGTGGCACACATAAAAATGGTATCATTATGAGATGGTTGGGACCTATATCTCCCTCTAATACATTGGGTAAAGATTTTATATCTCATTAGATAGACATGGCTGGAACGGTAGGTTATACCGGTTCAGTGAAACAGGACTGAAATGAGGGTGACTCGGTTCAGAAAGGGACTTTTTCCCCTAAGATAGTCTTGGAAATGAGTCTTGACTAACAAGAAATGATTCTATATGATTATGTGTGAATGACACAAAGTTTCATGTTTTAAGTTATGATTATTGTGATTACATTTCACTGCCATGATTTACCCCATGTTATGAAATTATGATCTCTTTTGCAGGTTAAGATTTCCAAAAGTTATGTGCTTATGTGTATGATGTGATTGATATTTCTTTTGTTTACCCTTACTGAGCATTTGAGCTCACCCTTTTGTATGTTTTCTTTCCCTAGGTCAGGAAGAAGGTTATTAAGTAAGATATGCCAAAAGGGACTATAGATATGATGAAATAAATGGGAGACAGTGTAGATGCTTTATGAACCAGTTTTTTATGTTTCCCAGTTTCTAAAGACACTATACCTATACGTTCCTTTCGTGGTTTTGTTATATGTTGTAATAAGTATGCTTCAATTTTGAAGTATTAACAATGTATGTAAAGTATGGGTCGTTATAACACCACATAAGGAATATGAGTGAATAAGTCTCTCTATCATCTAGGATATCCACCCTACATATAAATATTAGTATCAGCAAAAAATGATTTGAAATAACTCGAAGCCAAATGACGGGATCATTAGAAAATAATTCATACTCCATACAAATATTCGGCATGGTTTCAAATTTTTTCTCTCAGATACAAGCTTGGAAGTATGCTGTATTTTTATCTCCTTCCTTCATCCAGGTCACCCGCGCTCGATCCCAAGCCACCCACTCTTGCTTAATTAATAATCCATTAAGATGATTCTTCTTGTTGATTAAGACAAGAAATATTTCTCCATCCCAAGATTCTGCTAGACTGGCTTCAAGACAGATAATATCATTTTTAAGTGCATCCAGATCTACAAAAACATTGGGTTGTTGAGATTACCACGAATGAAGGTCCCCTACAGCCTATTCAGTTTATTGTAAAAGAATATCCATGAATATCCATGCATAGGTTTATTCCATGAAGATCTCACCACATTATTGTACTCCGGGATCTCAATCCAACTCTTTCAGAAGAAGAATCGATCACTGGATGGTCTCCTATTAAACATATTAATGAACAATGGAGAATGTTCTGATATTGAATGTACAAGATAGTTCACCCTCACATCCAAAAACATTGAAATGTCCTGCATATTGGCGGAGGAGATGACATGAAGAGAAGAATCGCGGCGCTGAAGGATAAAACAAAGGTTGCTTGCAATCAGCAGAAAGAGGTTTGACGGAGGCGGCGAAGATAAATCAATGGCAACGCAAATTCTTGCTGAAGAAGACTCTTCAAGCCGGAGGGTCCGCTCTTCCGCACATAGAAATTCCCCAAGAAGGTTCCCTATCCTTTCCAGAAATGAAATGTTGTGGAATGGAAGAGGAATCCCAAGAAAGTTGACCCACACTGCCGCCAGAGGATAATCACGGCCCTGATGAACCTCCATGGACCACCGAGATAGCTGAAACTGCCACATCCCGATGGATCTCCTAGTCTGAGACCATGCTTTGAATATATCCTCCCATGAGTCTAAAACAATGAAGAATGACTGGAAAGGATTGCGAAGTAAAATCATTCATAGATCCTGCGCCTGACGAATTCAGCAGAACCACCGGAAACTTTGGAGGATGAGAAACCTGGGGAGGCGAAGATTTGAGAAGAACATCCTTCCATGATGGATCTGCAGGGAGATCAGAGTCTCCAGGGCGATCACCAGGGCGAAGCACAGTTGAACGGGAACCAGAAGATGAGGCCACAGGCAAGACAGGGTCTGGAGGCTGATCCATATCCGCCATCGCCGACCCTTCCAAGCCACCCAACACCTCCATAATGGTGGGAAAATTTTGAATTCGTGATGGCGTGGGAAGCGCGTTATCAATCATTTTTTCGTGCACTTGTATTCCAACACTTTCTCTCTAAATATACATTCAGGAAGTCAATAATTACATAGTAGGATTTGGCTAACCACCCATAAACCTTATTGGGCTTGGGATAATCCTCTAACGTGCACTTGGTCTTGAGATAAAACATATTGTGTAACCTTTGTCTTGGGATAAATCTCCTAAAAAACCATTTAGATCGGGATAAATCCTCTTATGTATCCTTTGGCTTGGAATAAATCCTCTCATGTACCCTTTTGAGACCATGAGACATAAACTTAAACCAATTCATTTGAGGGAGATGTAAGAACTCCCCTGTCACGACCCGCCTTCATCAAAAGGAGGGAAGGGTCAATAGACTGTCAGGACCTTCCTTCTTTAAGTTGAAGGAGAGATAATGACCCCCGAAACCTGCCTTCAATAGGTCCCGGAGTGGCGACTAGCACCAAGGGTATAGAATCACACACTAAATGGAAGGCATTACCATTTTTCTGTTTTATAGAATCGGGAGATAAGATGATGAAACCCAACAACACCAAAGGTAAAAGAAAAGTAAAGCCAAAATTAAACCATTCTCACATGCATGTTCCAAAAGTAAAAGCCACAAATTACAAAAGTGACTACAAGGGTAAGTACCAAAGAAGGAAAAAATAGCAACTGCAACTGTCCCAAAGGTCTGAGCTAGTAAGGCCCTGCGCGATCCCCGAAGTCCTCCTGGAATCCTAAAAGAAGTTTTATATACATAGGGTGAGCATACAAGTACACTCAGTAGGGAAAACCAAAGACTCTCGTGCACAAGTGGGGGAACGTACTAAAGTCCCGTGAGAAAAAGGAGTAAACCAAACACCTAACAAGGTAAACTATCCACCCAAGCCTCACCAAGACACACTCCCCAAATAGTGAAAGTCAAGTAATATATATAATAATAGCACATCGATGTTTGGGTACCCCGCGCCACTTTCCCACTGGTTATTGAGAAAACCTATGCATCGAACCAATCCCGCCATTCTCACAACAATCCCACTGCCACACCTGCCCGCACACACCTGGGTCACAACCACACACAATCCCACTGCCGAATCTCACTCGCAAACACCTAGTCCATAACATTCACACATAACCACGCCTGCAAACACCTAGGCCATAGCAACCACCACCATGCCCGAAGACACCTGGGCCTCATCCCGAAGATACTTGGGAAACTACCTGCCCACACACACCTGGGTCATAACCACCACACCACCCCGCCCGAAGGTTCTTGGGATAATAATAGACCTCAGGCCATCACATTCTGCTCGAAGATACTTGGGATATCTGGGAATGGGAACAGAAAAGGAGCTAATAACTAGCCACTAATAATTGTCTTGGAAAAAACAACCTCCCCCATGAAATGGGGGTGTTCGGTACTAAGTGCTCAACTTGGGTGGGGCGCGAACAAGAAACACAAAAATACAAGTATATATATAGGTAATAAGCACTCACCCAAAGTTTAGGTTTTTCTTCAGCCAGCCTAAAGAACACAAAAAACACTAAGTCCAAGTCACAACTCACGCCAAATCAAACCCCATTTATCCCATCCTTTTTTTTATGTTCAGTAGAAATTTTTAAATAAGTTTATGCACCTACTTGGGAAACTAGTAAGCATAGGAACAAGTCAAGGGAAAGCAAACAGTCGGGCATCAACCACAACATCCACACCTGGTTCTCTGGTAAAACCACAGCAACCAAAGGAAACCCCAAGGTACAGCCCCATGTCCAAAACCTAGGAGACAAAAGGTTTCTCAACAACAGAGGATCCCACCCCAATTCGTGATATAAATGAGGTAGCCACCCGTTCTTAAAATTCACAACCACCGAAAGCATAACACAGGGTATCTCATCCCCAATTTCACAAGAATATAATAACAGGGGATCCCATCCCCACCCACATCACCCAACAAATGGCCTGTAAAGGAAAAACAACCAACACACCACCATTAAGCAGGCTCATGCGGGTATTTTCAGATTTATAAGATTTAACACACTCCATGATTACAATTTCTGTGTGCTTTAACTGGGGTTATCACAAAAGGATTGATCCCAGTGCCTCATTTTATTTAGCTGGATATACGTGATTAACCAATTTCCTTTTTACAGCCGGAGTTCACAATTACAAAACAAGTCATTTTAAACATCACCAGGGGTTCATTAGTGCATAGAGAAAGACCACCAACGTCCATGATTTTCAGTAGGCCTAAGCCCGCAAAATTCAGAAAAGAAGATCATAAAACAGAGTAGCGTCGTCAATCACAGCCCCCTCCCCCCCCCCCTTGTTATTTATAGAATCTGTTCATTATCTTTATTTAGGTTTTGTTCATCCAATTATATAGAATCTAAATCATGTCCACCTCTCATGATACACAAAAGGGAGAGACGAAAAAGAAATTCCCTAGTTGTTGATCAACGATCGATGCTGAGCCTGGGCGCAGAAGTTCACAGATATCGATGCGGCTCGCCTGAACGAAAAGTGGCTCATCAGAACGAAGGGTACTCTAGCACAGGGTGAACGAGAAAAGAACCCTACGGCGAACCCTTTTGTTTATAAGGCTGTGGACAGTTGATATTAGAACGTGAAACCGCATAAGGCGTGGGGTCGTGGGTTGACCATGTGGCCCAACGCGTCATTAAAGGGTCGGGTGGTTTAAACTGACGCACACACCAGGTTAATTCATTAAATATTTAATTAAAACATTTATGGGAGTTACCGGGCTTTAAAACAAGCTTAAAGGGGTCAAAATAGGGTTTAAAACCCAATTTACGCAAAAAGGAGCGCTACTGGAAATAACCTGTGGGGGTATGCGAGAGCCACCGGTAGCCAAGAACCACCGGTGGCTGTCAGCTACCGGTAGCTGAGATACTGGTAGGCTGTAGCGACCGGTAGACCGAGATACCAGTAGAACAAGCTACCGGTAGGCCTGCAACCAGTAGGCTAAGGCTACCGGTAGGCCTACCATTATGCAAAACTTCACCAAGATTCCCAGACCAGAAAAACCCAACATGAGATTTTCACAAAGTAATGGACCCCTAAAACCTGGGTCATTACATCAGATACCTCTTAAACAATTCTCATCCTCGAGAATCAAAACAACCCAGAAGGAAAGAGAGGGTTCGAACAACCACCTCGAAAGATACCTCATAGGAGCGAACCTCATGTTAACTAAAAACGCCCTTATGTCAATAACTAAGCAACATATCATGTCGAACTTCCCAGACAGGTGGGGGTTGGGGAGTCTCCTTCCCCATGTCAAGATATTATCCACTTTGGGCAGCACTGACTTGCCCACACGGGTTTAATCGCATCCACCTTAATGTTTCTTGATTTTTGGTTGGGTTCTCCCCTCCCCCATAGCCAGGGATTTTCACACACATTCAGAGGAAAGAAAACCAGTACATTTCATAGCCAAAAAGGTAAAACGTTCCACCACAACAGCTATAAACCAAACAGTACAAAACTCAAAACAACTCTGGGTACTGGGCACGCATCTATGATTCCCTCTCCCACATACTCTCCTCAATCCCACCATGTCTCCGCAACACACGAACCAAGGGAATGGTTCTCCCATGAAACACCTTCTCCTTGCGATCCTCTATCATCACCGGTCCCTCTACAAAAGTCATATTGTCCTCGATGTCCAGCTCACCCCAATCAAGGATGTGTGAATCGTCGTGCAGATACCGACGGAGCTAGGATACATGGAAGAAATCTTGTATCCTTAGTAGAGGAAGTGGTAACGCTAGCTGATAAGCCACTTCATCGACCCACCGCAACACTTCTAAGGGCCCGATGAACCTGGGAGAAAGTTTACTCCCCTTACCGAACCTCCGTTTTCCACGCCAAGGGGAGACCTTCAAGAATATGTGGCCTCCAACCTCAAACTCCAAGGGCCTCATCCTGGTATCAGCATATGAATTTTTTCGGTCCTAGGCCGCCTTCATCCTTTCCCGTATGAGCTGAACCTCTCCGTCGTGATCTGCACCACCTCCAGTCCAAGGATGCCCGCCTCTCCGACTTCGGTCCAACACACAGGTGAGCGGCATGGCCTCCCGTACAATGTTTCAAACTAGGCCATACCAATGGTAGAGTGATAGCTATTATTGTAGGAAAACTCTACCAGGGGCAAGTATCATACCCATGATCCTCATGAGTCCAGAAAACATGCTCGCAGCATATCCTCCAAGGTCTGGATGTTGTGCTTTGTTTGTCTATCTGTCTGGGGATGGAAAGCAGTGTTAAGGCGCAGCTGGGTGCCAAAATCATGCTGAAATCCTCTCCAGACTCGCGAGTTAAACCATGCATCCCTATCCAAGACTATAGACCTCGGAACTCCATGCAACTGCACCACCTCATCCACGTACCTTCGTGCCAAAGCATCCACTGCACTCGACTCCCTGATCGCCAGAAAGTGAGCCAATTTCATCAACCGGTTCACTACCACCCAGATGGTGTTGTATCCCCCTTGGACCTTGGGTAGTACCGTGACGAAATCCATCGAGATGTCATCCCACTTCCACTCGGGGAAATCTAGAGACTGTTGTAGGCCGCCTGGAACTCAGTGTTCAGCCTTCACTTGCTGACACACTAAGCACTTGGCCACAAACTCTGCCACTTCTCTCTTCACTCCGGGCCACCAAAATTGTATCTTCAGTCCCTGTTACATCTTGGAAATTCTTGGGTGTACCTCCAGGGGTGAGTTGTGGAACTCACTGAGGACCTTTCCGCGTATCACCTCCAGAACAAACAGATTTCCCTTGAAAAGCATCCGGTTTTGGCCATCCTCTATCCATCCTTCCGAGGCATTTCCCTGGTCAACTCGGTCGCGCATCACTTCGCACTCTGGGTCACCCCACTGAGACTCCACCACTTGATGAAACAGAGATGATTGCACTGTCATCTGATACAGGCAACCTCTACTACTATCAATCCTCGCATCCAGGTGTAAGTCAGCCAACTCCTCCATCGTCTTCTAGGCATCCGCCGACTCTCGGACCGCATCACTTTGCATTCTCCTGCTCAAGGTATCGACCACTACATTTCCCTTTCCCTCATTATAAGAGATCTCGAAGTCATAATCCTGGAGGAACTCCACCCATCTCTGTTGTCGCAAGTTTAGGTCCCGCTGGGAGAAGATATACCTCAATCTTTTGTGATTTGTGAAGACCACAAAGGGTTCTCCGATGAGGTAGTGCTGCCATAAATTTAGCGAAAAAATGACCATTGCAAGATCTAGGTCGTGGGTGGAATAATTAAGCTCGTGAGGGCATAGATGCCTGAACCCATAAGAGATCACCCCTTGTCGTTGCATCAACACACATACCAGGACTTGTCGTGAAGCATCACAGAACACCTCATATGCCGCCCCTTCTTCTGGTAATCTCAGCACTGGGGCACTAACTATCTTTTCCTTCAGATAGCTGAAGGCTGACTCGCACTGCTCACTCCACACGAAAACCTGGTCTTTCTTGGTCAGGGCTGTCAAAGGGGCTGCAACTCGGGAGAAGTTGGGTACGAACCTCCGATAGTAACCTGCCAGCCCGAGGAAACTATAGACCTCTGCCACATTCTTGGGTGCTACCCAAGAAACAACTTCCTCAACCTTTGATGGGTCCACTGCTACCCCCTTCTGGGACACCATGTGCCCGAGGAAGTGCACTTATCGTGTCCAGAACTTTCATTTTGACAACTTCCCATAGAGCTGATGTTGTCGGAGGACCTCCAAAACCATCCTCAGGTGATCTGCATGGTCCTCATCTGATCTCGAATATATCAGGATATCATCGATGAACACAACCACAAACTGATCTGGGTACTCCCGGAAAATGGAGTTCATAATCCCCATGAACACAATTGGGGAATTCGTAACACCGAAGGGCATGACCCCGAACTCGAAGTGTCTATATCTGCACCTGAATTCCATCTTCAGGATGTCACTTTCCTTTACTCTCAGCTGGTGATACCAAGATCGCAAGTCAATATTCAAGAACCACCCTGCCCCTTTCAGCTGGTCTAAAAGATCGTCTATCCTTGGAAGAGGGTAGATATTCTTGATCGTCACCTGATTCAGCCTTCTATAGTCTATGCACAACCCGTGACCACCATCTTCCTTCTTTGCAAACAAGACTGGAGCACCCCACGATGATGCACTCGGCCGAACATAACCCCTCTTCATCAGATCGTCAATCTGGATCCGCAAATCCCGTAGCTCTAAAGGTTCCATCTGGTAAGGAGCCATCGAGATCGGACGAGTGCCGGGCTGCAGGTCTATCCCGAACTCAATATCACGTCGAGGGGTTAGAGTCGTCACCTCATTAGGGAAGACGTCCATAAAATCAAGGACGATCTCTGTCACTTCCACCATTTCATCATCTACTGACTCTACTGACAGCTCAGCTAACAAGGAGAGGAGGGGTTCCTCTCGCCTGCTACCCTTCTGACTGCTCCGCTTGCCGGTGAAGGTAACACGCCAGCCACCCAAGTCTGATAACACAACCCTTCCTTGGAAACAGTCGATGACGTCACACACAGAGAATAGCCAGTCGATTACTAGGATGACATCGTATGGTTGTATCTGTAGTAGAAGAAGATCCTTAACCGACTGATTTGGCCCTATCATCAGTTTGCATCCTCAACAAACAAACAACAAGTCGACCTGACCTCCGACTGGTGTGATCAGCACTAGTGGAACTGGAAGTCTCTCGACATCTAGACCCAAGGCACGGGCTATACTAGGTGCAACAAAGGAGTGCGAAGCTCCGTTATCGAACAAGGAAAAAGCAAGGATACTAAACAAGCTGGTCGTACCTCAAACAACCTCCGTCCCTGCTAGAACTGCTGCCTCCGCGGTGTGTATCTGTCCACACCCAGATCCTATGCCCCTCGGATGTCAGCCACCTCCCCGACCACGCCCCGATCGAGGTCCCTGAGGAGCGCCCTGAGGTCGACCTCCTCCTCCTATGTATGCCCTCAGAGGAGAGGGAGCTCGTTGTCCCTGCTGCTGCTGCTGGAAATGTCTGGCTGGAAGCTGCTGCTGGGGCGGGTGCTGGGGCTGTCCGCCACCACCGTATTGTACCGGGTCTGGGAACTAACTCCGGAGATGTCCATGGCTCCCACAAATGAAGCATCGCAGTCCCGGGCCCGAAGGAAAAGGGTGATGACCAGGGGATCGAAACTGAAACTGTTGCGGCCTGCTCCCTGCTGGTCAGAACCTGGAGGGTCCTGACGCTGGAGGCCTGGAATTGACGGCCTTCCCCTTTGATGGTCCCAGCTGGATCCCCTCTCATGACAACACCTCCTAGAGTGTGCATCGTCTCCACCACTTCGGCCTTCTTCTGGACCTCCAAGTATGTCGGTAGGGTAAAGGGGGTAACAACATACTGGAGGGATGGTCTGAGCGCCTCCTCCAAATGTCTTGCCCAAGACTCCTCGTCGGGAAAGAGATCCGAAGAAAAATGTAGGAGGTCCTTGAACTTGATTCCTAGCTCCCTTACTGACATACTCCCCTACTAGAGGGAGAGTAGCTCATGTCTCTTCTCCGCCTTCATCATCGAGGAGAGGAATTCCACCCAGAACTCCCTCTCAAAATCAGCCCATGCCACCTCAGCCTCTTCCTCTCCCCCAGGTAAAGCGCCCACCATTGACGTGCCGCTCCCCACATCTGGCTGACAACCAGAGGAACCCAGTAATCGGTCGGAGCCCGGATCAAACCAAAGGCTATCACCAGCTCCTCTAGCCATCCCTCCGCCTTTATATCAGAGGTGCTGCCCTCATACCTCTCAAGGGTTTGTCGTTGGAAGGCCCGAAGAGTCTTCTTCCACTGGTCATCCTCCTCCTCTCGATCATCTCGCTGCCCATCGGCCAAAGTAGTCTTCAGGGCCTCGATCGCCTGTACCACACGTGGTCACCTTCCAGGTGTCATAGCTGCAAGGTAAACAAGGAACGCCTAAGCCCAAGTAGTGTAGAATATTTTCTTTTAAAACTTCTTAAACTTTTCATTTATTCTTAATTCCCAAGACATCCCAGAAAAATGAGAACACAAGTCATGATGATGCATGTACCTTTTTTAGGGTCTCTACCCTGCAATCAGCGTGGCCTCACTTGGTCGTTCGGTAGGTACATAGTCCTTGCATCAGATCATGGGGGCCATAAAATCCCGTGTCCAAGCCAGTCTTCCCTGGCCAAATTCACACACCAAGTTCACCCAACACTGTTTCCCTACCATCCCATGCAATCATCACTATGCCTAACTCCAGACTCCATCCTATCTCTCAACCTCCTCTGATACCATTCTATCATGAACCGCCTTCACCAAAAGGAGGGAAGGGTCAGCAGACTGCCAGGCCCTTCCTTCTTTAAGTTGAAGGAGAGATAATGACCCCCGAAACCCTCCTTCAATAGGTCCCGGAGTGGTGACTAGAACCAAGGGTATAGAATCACACACTAAATGGAAGGCATTACCATTTTTCTATTTTATAGGGTCAGGAGATAAGATGATGAAACCCAAAAACACCAAAGTTAAAAGAAAAGTAAATCCAAAAGTAAACCAGTCCCACATGCATGTTATAAAAGTAAAAGCCACAAAGTACAAAATTGACTACAAGGGTAAGTACCAAAGAAGGAAAAAACAGAAACTGCAACTTCCCCAAAGGTCCAAGCTAGTAAGTCCCTACGCGATCCCTGAAGTCCTCCTGGAATCCTGAAATCAGTTTTATATACATAGGGTGATCATACAAGTACACTGAGTAGGAAAAACCAAAGACTCTCGTGCACAAGTGGGGGAACGTACTAAAGTCTCGTGATAAAAAGGATTAAACCAAACACCTAACAAGGTAAACTATCCACTCAAGCCTCACCAAGGCACACTCCCTAAATAGCGAAAGTTATGTAATATATATAATAAGAGAACATAAATGTTTGGGTACCCCGTGCCACTTTACCACTGGTTATTGAGACATCCTACGCATCAAACCAATCCCAACATTCTCACCGCAGTCCCACTACCACACCCGCCCGCACACACCTGGGCCACAACCACACACAGTCCCACTGTCGAATCTTGCCCACAAACACCTGGGCCATAACTGTCACACCTAACCATGCCTGCAAACACCTAGGCCAGAACAACCACCACCACACCCGAAGACACCTGGGCCTCATCCCGACGATACTTGGGAAACTACCTTCCCACACACACCTGGGCCATAACCACCACACCACCCCACCCAAAGGTTCTTAGGGTAATAATGGACATCAGGCCATCACAGCCTGCCCGAAGATACTTGGTATATCTGGGAAAGGGATCAGAAAAGGAGCTAATAACCATCCACTAATAATAGTGTTGGGAAAAACACCCTCCCCCATGAAATGGGGGTTTTCGACACTAAGTGCTCAACTTGGGTGGGGCGCGAACAAGAAACACAAAACTACAAGTATATATATAGGTAATAAGCACTCACCCAAAGTTTAGGTTTTTCTTTAGCCCGCCTAAAGAACACAAACAACACTACGTCCAAGTCACAACTCACGCCAAATCAAAACCCATTTATCTCATCCTTGTTTTTTTATGTTAAGTAGCAATGTTTAAATAAGTTTTTGCACCTACTTGGGCAACTAGTAAGCATATGCACAAGTCAAGGGAAAGCAAACAGTCGAGCATCAACCACAACATCCACACCCGGTTCTCTCCTAAAACCACAAAAACCAAAGGAATCCCCAAGGTACAGCCCCATGTCCAATACCTAGGATCCAAAAGGTTTCTCAACAATAGAGGATCCCACCCCAATTCATGATATAAATGAGGTAACCACACGGTCTTAAAATTCACAACCACTGAAAGCATAACAGAGGGGATCACATCCCCAATTTCACAAGTGTATAATAACAGGGGATCCCATACCCACCCACATCACCCAAAAAATGACCTGTAAAGGAAAAAACAACCAACACACCACCACTAAGCAGGCCCATGCAGGTATTTTCAGATTTATAATATTTAACACACTCCATGATTATAATTTCTGTGAGCTTTAACCGGGGTTATCACAGAAGGATTGATCACGGTGCCTCAATTTATTTATCCGGATATACGTGATTAACCAATTTCCTTTTTACAGCCGGAGTTCACAGTTACAAAACAAGCCATTTAAAACATCACCAGGGGTTCATTAGTGCCCAGATAAATAACACCAACAGCCATGATTTTCAGTAGGCATAAGCCCGCAAAATTTAGAAAAGAAGATCATAAAATAGAGAAACATCATCAATCACAGCCCCCCTCCATTATTTATAGAATCCATTCATTATCTTTATTTAGTTTTGGTTCATCCAATTCTACAGAATCTAAAGCATGGCCACCCTGCATGATACAAAAAAGGGAGAGACAAAGGAGAAATTCCCTACTTTTTAATCAACGATCGATGCTGAGCCTGGGTGCGGAACTTCACAGATAGTGATGCGGCTCGCCTGAACGAAAAGTGTATCGTCTGAATGAAGGGTACTCTAGCGCAGGGTGAACGAGAAAAGAACCCTACGGTGAACCCTTTTGTTTATAAGGCTAGGGATGGTTGAGATTAGAACGTGAAACCAAGTAAGGCGCGGGGTCGTGGGTTGACCACACAGCCCCACACGTCATTAAAGGGTCGGGCGGTTTAAATCGATGCACACACCAGGTTAATTAATTAAATATTTAATTAAAACGGTTATGGGCATTACCAAGCTTTAAAAAAAGATTAAAGTTGTCAAAATAGGGTTTAAGACCCAATTTGTGCAAAAAGGAGCGCTACTGGAAAGAACCCGTGGGGGTAGGCGAGAGCCATCCATAGCTGGGAACCACTGGTGGCTGACAGCTACCGGTAGCCGAGCTACCGGTAGGTTGCAGTGACCAGTAGACCAAGCTACCGGTAGGCTACAGCTACCGGTAGACCGAGCTACCAGTAGATAGATCTACTGGTAGTTGCAGCTACCTGTAAACCGATCTACCGGTAGGCTACGTCTACCGGTAGACCGAGCTACCGGTAGGCATGATACCGGTAGGATAAGGCTACCAGTAGGCCTACCATTACGCCAAACTTCACCATGATTCCCAAACCAGAAAAACCCAACATGAGATTTTCACAAAGTAATGGACCCCTAAAACCCGGGCCATTACATCCCCCATCATCATCTATAAATATGGGTGCCACATAAAATAAATCATTATTGTATCCTGAATAAACCAAGGAAAGAAAATGAGTTTTGTATCCTTTTCTAATGTAATCACATAAAGAAAACATTCATATTTCCATCAATAATCAAAACATGATATATAGGAGAAAATAAATGGTATCCAAATATATTCAGTAACCTTCAAGGTAAATATCAATCTATCAAGATAATAAAGCATATGGTATTTATACCGTATAGATAAAAGGTACATGGTAAAGATAATAATTTCCTCAACCAATAAATACCTGGAAATATAGGTTAACACGGTTAAATTATAGGAATAAAATTTATAATGTTAATATAGAGGAGAAACATTAGAACTTAGCATGCATTTCTACACAATGAATGATTAGGAAAGACAATGGAAATGATGGATAAATGCTATAAAAGAGAAATACATTACATAATATCTATATAGAAATATGATAGATGGTATCATCTAAAGAATTTCTAAAAATCAAGTAAAAGATATGTCAAAGAATAATAGTTTAAATGAAAAATATTTTTTTGATTTTTAGAAAAAAATCACTTTGGAAATAAGAAATATCCTTGATCTATTGAAACAATTTTAAAATAAATATTTAATAAATATAGTGGAAAAGAATTTCTTTTAGAAACCATGAAAATGTAGAGATCAAATTTCATGTAAAATGACAAAAGTGGTGGAAATATATGTTTACAAAGAAAACATTAAAAAGATATTATTTTCACACTTGGATAAAAATGACCCAAACAGAAAATCTTAAAAAATTCATTGAAATTAGAAATTATTTCAATTAAATAATGAACTTATTAAATTATTTAGGAATATAAAAGTACATTTTAAAAAGAATCCGATGAATATAGAAAAGGAAAAATGGAGGTTCATAGTCAAAAAGAAAATATAAAGTTAGTTTCCCTATAATGGGTAAATAATGATCCAGATGGGGAAATAAAATTTAGAGAAGACAAGTAAACCCCTAATAATGTCCTAGTGAAAATAAAATGAAATGGTTTTATAGATAAATGTATACAAATTACCCGTATGGACTATCGTTCAAAAGATATCCCCATTTGAAAATGAAATTGGTGAAAAACCCCTCACGGTATGGGTAACATAAGAATCAATGAATCTTGAGAGGGAGATCATGAAAGAAACATTAAAATCTCATGAAATGGAAGATATTTTATATTTAAAAGAAATAGGTAAATGAATACACCATATAAATAAAATAATAGTGTGAAATATCAAACATGTATCATGAAATTAAATTGGAGACAAGAACCCCCAACAACCTTATAAACATTTGAGTCAGATCCCCTTGAAGGATATGATTTCAGAAGAAAAAATAAATACCATGAATAATGAGAGTTTAATGATACAAATTATTAAATTTTTATTAAATACACCTTTACAAAGATTATATGGTATATACTAAGAAATATGTCTCAATGGTGAAATTTTGAGACAAGAAACTCTTACCTTGAATTCCTGTTTAATTGATCACACTCTGAACTCCTGTATAACAAATATAACAATATTAATAAACTATCATGGAACCTTATTCATGTCTATAAACTTTTATAAACTTCATTTACAATTATTCCATACATGTATATTAGTTAGTTATTATCTATTTTCAATATCATATGTGATTAATATTGATCATTTTGAACTAGTTTCATAATAGAAATGTTTTTCGTATTTATTATTAGAAATTTAATAATTAATAGATAAAATATGTACCAAAATTTATGTTTTATAATAGTTTATTAAATTATAATTTCATTCTATTAAATTTTTATTCATGGTTCTTTTAGATGAAATTGGAAAAAAGCATGTTTCGATGATCTTTAACAAACAAATGATGGTATCTTAATTAATGAGTTTAATATTAATGTTGTCATTAAAAAACCAACATCAAATAATTATTTTATGATTTATATAATATATAATTAGTAATTTAGTTCCCATAGTCAACCATGATATTATTTCGTGTCATTTTTCAAGTAGGTGGTTAGACCGACTCAAACATGAATGTACTATGATTAATGGATGATTGTGATTATGAAAGTTTTTTATTTTTGAGTAATATTATTATTATATCATAATAATTATATTATTTAGATAATTTTAAGGTGTTAAATCATATTGGAAGATATTTTAATAAATAATAAATAATCTAGATGAAAAATGAGATGTGTTACTACATGGAGGTCTTGGTCCTTACAATACAGAGTTAACATTTTCATTTCTAATAGAATTAGAGGGAAAGAATATGTACTATGATTTTTATCTTCATAATAATAATTATATTATATGTGTTATATTTATTAAAATATTTCACTTTTATAATCAGGGAAGATTGGTGGTGGTGAAAAAATGGAATATGTTGTTTTGTGGGGTTGGTAGTACGCACAATACACAAATGACAGTGTCATTTTTCTTAATAAAAAAAGGGAAATGTGGTTAGTAGTTATTATACTAGAATAACAAAATTCATTCTAAAAATAATAATAATTTTATTATTGAATATTTATAAAATTTTATTTGTAAGGTAATAAAGAAAAGAAATGATATTTAGGAAAAGAAAGCACTCGCGTCCCTTAGAAGACTCCTTTGAAATTGATGTCTAAAGACAATATCTTATGAATGGAGGCTCAATGAAAATGAATAAGGTTATAAATTAAGTATAATGTGAATATTTTCATGTTGAAACCTAATTATTTTATTGGCATTTAAGGGGTAGTAAGAGGCCCTTTTATAAATGGTGAGAATGGAATTTTTGTAAATATTTCACCTTAATATAAAGAGATCACATGTTTCACTTGTTCAGTGGATCAAGAAATGGGATATAATTTATTTTAGGATGATATATGTTAAAAAATATCTCAAAAAACCAATTATAATTTTTTTTTAACAAGTTTCAATCTCTTTACCCATTGATTTTTTACTTTTATTATTTTAAATTATACTACGGTAACTAGTTTTACCAAAGTAATTTACTTTTAATGCATAAAAAACAGAAATATTTAGATAATTGATACCTAATGATTCCAAATGTGAAATAAATTTTTTCATATAAAATATATTTGTGTAAGAAAAATTAATTTTAACATTAGCTAATGTAACGTGAAAAACCCTGTGTTTAGAAAACGTGTATTTTTTAAGCACAAAATTTATGTATAGAATACAATTATATATATATATATTATTATAATTATATAAATTGGATGATTTTATATAAAATAAATTTTATGTGTCTTTCAAATAAATCCAAAAACCAATTTTACCAATATATTATTTAATTAAAAGAAAATACAAAAAACAGTTTTTATTGGAACATATTACTTAAGTAACTAAAAAGTTAATCATAGGTTTTCTAAATTCATCATAGTATTTTTAAAATATGTAGTTTTACTTCTTAAATAAATCTTTCAGTAATTAAAATATTGTATACAATTTTATTTCTTGCTTATAATGTTATATTTTTTTATAAAAATGATATTTTCACTATTCACATAAAAATAAATTATTTTAGAAAAATCTAAAAAATTCAACTTAGGATAATAATTATATGTGAAATTAAAAAAATAATTTAATTTTTTTGAAATTAAAAATATAAAATATATAAATTTATCTTTTAAATGAAAATATATTGAAAATTTCTTTTTTTGAAAAATGGCCATTTAAAACATTAAGTTCTTTTAATAAAATCTCATAATAATTCATAACTTAATGGTGTTAATATTTTAGTTAATATATTGAAATAATATATATTTTCAAAATAATATTTTAAAATTGATCGATTTTAATTTACTATTACATTAAATATTTGTGGACATTCCTTTTATTTTTTAAATCATATTGATTATAAATCTCTAAATGTTAGAATTTTTAATTAGTTGATGTCTTTTTATTTAATAGAGGTTTTATATTCTTAAATTTGAATAATAATAAATATTTCATGTTTCATTTCAGTTTGGTTTTATGTGTGAAGAAATATATTTAGAAAAGTATTTACTTAAATAAATATATCCAAAATCTAGGGTTGTTATAGAGTTGAGTATGCAGTGTTTTGTGATGCCTTTAGAGTTGGGCTCAGGTGCATATTGATATAGAGGCATCTAGTGATTTCTTATGGGTCTAGGTAGTTGACACCCTATGACCAGAACTATTGTTAGGTCAAAAGTCCTCTTTTTTTACTTTTATGTCTTTTGTTTTGGAATTTACACATCTCTTTATACTCAATTCTTAAATAAAGCATTTACTTTGAATATTGTTTATATTTCATCATGCCCACACTGTTTATCATACTGACTATGTTCATCATACTCACTCTGTTTATCATACTGAATATATTCATTATACTCAATATATTTATCGTACTGACTCTTTCCATCATACCTACTCTATTTATCGTACTTACTATGACCATCTACTCACATTGTGCATCATACCCACTTTGTATCGTATCACTGATTTTCATTATATTCATACTAACATGTAATATTAATCGTAATCATGTTATACTTTTATCACATGCATGATTTCATTATTTCATCAAAACACATGTTTATACCAATCGTACTCATGTTATCAATTTCATATATCTACTGTTTTAACCAAAATGATATCGTGGGGTTATTTATAAACTAATCAAAATGATGTTGTGTTTTCTGCTTCAATATGACCATTACATTGTCCGGTGTCCAAGTCCCTTAGAATTTTCCATAGAAATATGACTGTTGGAGAAAATATGACCATTGGAACCTGAGGCCTATAATAAGAGGTCATTTGAAGCAGTGATAATAACTTTATCTACTTCCAAGTTCTAAAAGAGATTGTGTGAATTCTCTCTTGCTTCGTGCGAAAGCCTTGAAATTAAAAAACGTGAACAACTCATTCTTAGTTTTTTGTATTTCAATAAGTAATTTTTTTATTTGTGCATCTGATCAAGTGATGATGGTCGAGGGCTTCCAGGGATAGGCATATGCTGTGACCGATCATTGTATCAAGGGATTTCAAGTGTTTGAAAGACAGAGGTGTCGATTACCTGTAAAATCAAGGGCTTACGAGGATACCAAGGAAGATGTGCCGATCTTTGTATTGAGAGATTATCAGTGTTGGTAATACATACATATTATTCTAGGTGAAAGGATACCCTACTATTTGGAATAAAATAATTATAATACCTTTTAATTTTCCACTTCTTATTGTAATACAAAGAGAATCCTTTTATTTCTGCTTTTTATTTGTATTATTTTATATTGAAATTGTTTCAGTTATAGTTTATACTTTTTAGTATTGATTCTATATGATTTATGGTAGAATCATTTACACTTGAAATACTCTGATATTTTTGTTCAACCTGAATACAATTGTTTCATAACCTATGGTATTTTAACAATTTCATCAGACCAAGAGTCAATCCGATTATTTGTTTTCTTTTATAAGAGGCTTTGTGAATTGTTTTTTTATGTTGTATTAAACTAATGACCTTACTTAAAGTTTTAATAGGAAATTTCAAACATAAAATTCACCCCCTCTTGTATTTATTCCATTTCATATCCATTTTGATCAAAAAACTATGTGAACCATGAGTTAGATATGGAAATAGTAGTATTTTCCTTGAAGATTTGGATGGATTGTCTTTTGGGTGAGTGGATTTTAGTTTATTCATGTCACTAGAGTCTCAATTATATATTTTCCAATATATACCTCAACCTAAGACATAGGTTTTTGTTAGAGATCCTTATAATTACAACTTTGAAATAGTATATACTTCATAGATGGGAAATGTGGTGGTATATTCCCCATATAATAAATCCTATTCATTCTTGGTGGAGGAGGAGTCAGATCTGTTGGTCTCAGTGCAACTAACCCCGTTGTAGGAGATATGTACAACTTATATATATTTTATGATGACGAATCCACCATTTCCTCAGTGCCTAAGAAATATTAATTTTAGAGACATTAATTATGAAGTTTTATGCAACCATTTATCATCAAAAGATTCACTAAAAGGATTTTTGTTGGTGGAGAGCATGTAATCATTTCTCAAAAATGGATGGTGGTTATGGTTGCGTGGAATGAAAACTATGTAACAACCTAAAGTTTTTAAATGGAAATTACCTTCTAATATTTATGTCATAAAATCTCATGAAAGCAAAAAATAATGAACTACTAAGTGATAAGTGACTTTTAAACATAATTTTGTCACTTCTGTGTTTGGAATTTCGAAAATCCGGTATACACGGTTGTGTTCAAGATGTTTTTTGGAGTCTAATAAAACAAAAAAAATTGGTGAATAGTAACCAACCATAATGAATAGTAACATACCCTTATGAATATTGATATACCCTAATGAATAATAACCTCACCTATGGTGGTATAAAAATAATATTCAAGTTGGAAGTACGATATACCTATATTTTAGAATGAGTTAGTGAATGTTTTCAAACTGGTTTTGATAATAAATTATTATTTTAATTGAATATTAAAATAATCATATTTAGAAAATTATTTTTGAAGAATGGAATTAATTTTTGGATTCTACACGTTGAAAAATGGTTAGGGAGGATTTTTTGGGATTTTTCTGAAATACTTGAAATTTTGATGAATAGTGAAATACGATAAGCAATATCCACACTTGACCAACGTAGAGCTAGAAGAGATAAAGAAGCAGTTATAGGAGAATATGGAGAAGGGTTTTCTACTCCCGAGTGCTTCTCTATGGGGTGATCCAGTCCTCTTCATCAAGAAAAGAATGGATTAATGCGCCTCTGCACTGATTATCGTGAGCTCAATAAAATCACAATAAAGAACAAGTATCCCCTTCCATGGATAGATTACTTGTTTGATTAGCTATGTGGGGCCAATTATTTCTCTAAATTGGACCTTCAGTGAGGATATCTCCAGCTAAAGGTGATGAAGGAAGATATTCCCAAGAATTCCTTTCGAACGAGGTATGGACACTATGAGTTCATAGTGATGCCCTTAGGACTCACTAATGCTCCATAAATTTTCATGGGTTTAATGAATAGAGTCTTTAGAGATTGCCTCGACAAATTTATGGTAGTCTTTATTGATGATATTCTGATATACTCTAAGAGCAAGGAGGTACATGAGGAGCATTTGGAAACTGTGTTAAAGACTTTGCGAAGGGAGAAGTTGTATGAAAAGTACAATAAATGTGAGTTATGGATAGAGGAAGTATCATTCTTGGGGAATGTTATCACCAGCAAAGGGATATCTGTAGACCCTTCCAAGATGAAGGCAATTGAAGAGTGGCCCAGACCAACTTCTGTAACAGAGATCCACAGCTTTTTGGGTCTAACTGGGTATTATTGACGATTTGTGAAGAACTTTTCACAATTGTCAAACCCAATGACCAAGCTGACACGGAAGGGAGTAAAGTTTGTCTCTACATAGGAGTGTGAAGACTCTTTTAAGGAGTTTAAAAAGAGTCTTATCACTGAGACAGTACTCACACTACCTACCAGTGGGGAACTCTTTGTGGTGTATAGTGATGCTTCTAAGAAGAGCTTAGGATGTGTTCTGATGCAAAATGATAAAGTGATATCCTATGCCTCAAGGCAGCTGAAAATCCATGATCAAACCTATCCAACTCATGATCTGGAGTTAGCGGCTGTGATCTTTTCCTTGAAAATATGGCGGCATTATCTCTATGGGGAAAATGTGAGATATATACAGACCACAAGAGTCTCAAATATATATTCACACAGAAAGAGATTAATATGCACCAACGAATATGGATAGATCTCATCATGATTATGACTTCCCAATCCACTACCATCCCAATAAGGCAAACAAGGTGGCGGATTCTCTATATAGAAAGGATCCTGTATCTTTATCAATGATGAGAATATAAAAGGATCCGATCTTCTTAGATTTTCAAAGGATGGACATGGGAATAATTAAGGGAGGAAAATCATCAATCCTTTCTCAAATGATTGCTCAACCATACCTCATAGAGAAAATAATGGTTGCGCAAAGAAAGGATGTGGAAATTTAGAAAAGGGTGGAAGCTGTTAAAAATGGGAAATCCTCCGATTTCAAAATTGACGAGGAAGGAGTTGTAAGATTTGGGACACAATTATGTGTACCATCTGACCTAGAGATAAAGAAGGCACTATTGAATGATGCACATAGCTCGACCTTCTCTATCCATCATGGGAGTACCAAAATGTACCGTGACCTCTGAGAATACTTCTGGTGGGATAACATGAATAAGGAGATTGTGGAATATATATCAAGGTGCTTGGTATGTCAGCAAGTTAAAGATGAGCGACAAAAGTCCAAAGGTATGATGCAGTCATTGCCTATACCCATGTGGAAATGGTAAAATGTTGCTATGGACTTTGTCACGGGTCTTCTGAAGATGTAGAAGGGAAATAATGCGATGTGGTTTGTGTTTGACCAACTCACCAAGACATCCCATTTCATCGCTATTCGGGAAGATCTTTCACTTGAACAACTTGAAACGTTATATGTGAAGGAATTGGTGAGACTGCACGGTGTTCCACTCTCAATTGTCTCTGACCATGATCCAAGGTTCACATCTAAATTCTGGAGGAGCCTTCAACATTCTTTGAGTACTGAATTAAATTTCACCATGGCCTATCACCCTAAAACTGATGGAAAGTCTGAAAGAACTATTTTGATGCTTGAAGATATGCTTAGAGCCTGCTCTCTCTAATTTAAAGGTGGACAGGATCACCATCTTCCATTGGTTGAGTTCTCATACAACAATAGATTCCAATGGAGTATTCAAATGGCTCCATATGAAGCTCTGTATGGAAAGTGATGTAGAACTCCAACCTGATGGGATGAAGTTGGAGAATGAAATATACTTGGACCCGATCTTGTTCAAGAGATGACAGAGAAGGTTCATGTCTTCCAGAAACACATCAAAGCTACTCAAAGTTGGAAAAAGAGCTATTCTCACAATTGTCGAAGGGACTTGGAGTTCGAAATTGGAGATAAAGTCTTCCTTATAATATCTCCATGGAAGAGATTCATGCGATTTGCGAAGAAAGGGAAGTAAAGCCCAAGGTATATTGGCCCCTTTGAGATCCTTGACCGCATAGGAGTTGTGTCCAATCGTCTTTCATTTCCAACGAATATGGCTCGAGTTCATGATTTTTTTCATGTATCAATCTTGAGAAAGTACATACCTGATCCATCACATGTACAAAACTCAGAGGTGGTGCTTCTGGAATATGATCTCTCTTATAAGGAGCAGCCAGTAAAGATTCTGGATCAGAGAGATAAGGTTCTACGCAACAAGACAGCCCATCTTGTCAAATTGTTGTGGAGGAACCATAAGTTTGAGGAAGCAACATGGGAATTGGAGGAAGCAATGAAGGAAAATTACCCACACCTGTTTTTGGCTTAGTATGTAAAACGAAATTTCGAGGGTGAAATTTCATAAAGGGGGAAGAATATAACGACCCAAAGTTTTTAAATGGAAATTCCCTTCTTATATTTATGTCATAAAATCTCATGAAAGCCCAACATAATGAACTAATAAGTGATAAGTGGCCTTTAAACATAATTTTGTCACTTCTGTGTTTGGAATTTCAAAAATCTGGCATACACGGTTGTGTCCAATATGTTTTTTGGAGTCCAATAAAACAAAAATAATTTTTGGTGAATAGTAACCAACCCTAATGAATAGTGACATACCCTTATGAATAGTGATATACCCTAATGAATAGTAACCTAACCTATGGTGGTATAAAAATAATATTCAATTTGGAAGTACGATATACCTATATTTTTGAATGAGTTAATGAATGTTTTAAAATTGGGTTTAATAATAAATTATTATTTTAATTAAATATTAAAATAATCATATTTAGAAAATTATTTTTGAAAATTGGACTTCATTTTTGGATTCTACACGTCAAAAAATGGATAGGATGAATTTTTAGGATTTTTCTGAAATACTTGAAATTTTGATGAATAGAGAAATACGATAATTCACAAAATAAGAAAAATACATTAATTCTGATGTCATGATCATGTTTTGCTGATGTAAGTTCAATTGGTTCGGATTCACATGCTAAATTTACTATTTTTGGTCAAGTAATTATCACTATTCCTTTTGTTGAGGGAAATTAATAAACTATTAAATAAACAATAGGGGAAACCCTCTCCTCCCTCACTATAAATACCCCATCTCCTTACCTCTTTTCCTCACACCTCTAAATCCTTTTTCCTAGCCAAAATTCTTCCCAAATACCCTCCCAAGATCCTTACCCACGTCCAAGGCTTTCTGGACTTTCCAAAAGACCGAAATGAAATCCCCTAAGAGGAGTCTCAAAGAGAGGAGATCAAAGGGTAAGAACCCTCTTTCGTTTTCAAGTGTTTTGTTTTCATTTTCTTTCTTTTCTTATACCCTCTACCCCTTCCCTTATCCAAAAGGCATGAAAGCTTTAGAATATCAAATATTCTGGATGATAATCATGTTAATGGAAAATTTAAATCATCATACTTCTCCTCCTCTCCCTCGCGTTCTAGAATTAAAACATCGTTCAGGATGTGTCAAATTACCAACATCATGGATAATGTGTTTTCAAAATCATTTATCATTTTGATTATGGTCATGAAACCATTTATGTTATGGTTTAAACAGATTATTAGATATTTTATATGTCCTATTTAGGGTTCTGTAATCCTCATACACTCATTATATAAAACAATAATACAAAATAAGTCAATTATGGGAAAAATCGTTAAAATTAATTCAAGTGTTTATCATTAATGTTTAATGTAAAGGTTCTCTTTCACTCTAATTAACCAGATAAATTTTGTAACCATGTAACCTATTGGTTTTACACTAATTTTATATAACTTCAATTCTAGACAACAACTTTCATCTTACAATTTATTTGAACCTAAATACAATTGAACCGATCATTAAAACAAATGAAACAAACGGACTCGAACAATGAAATTGAACCTTGTAATCAATCAAAATGGGTATAAATGAACTTATAAAGGTTATACTAAATATTTTAATTTTAGATAATGTTATTTAACTATTGATTAATAAACCTAATTTGACTATTTAGGTCATTATTATCAAGTGGAGAACACCAACACACCTAAGGTAAGGGATCCTCTCAATTTCACCCTTATTCAAGATTGTTCACTATGTTAGGACATTGTGTGTGTAATTATTAATTATGGGGTATGACTTTTAACCTCCCCCATTCTTCCCTATTTATGTATAAGTTATGAGAAATCCTTTTCCTCTCTCACTAATCCCCCTCAAGTACTCCAGATACCATGCTGATAATCCGTAAAGAATTCTACCTGAACCTCTTTTATTCCTTCGGGCTGTCTTATCTACCTTTCTACCAAAATGATGTTATCTTATCTTTTCTTGTGCATAATTTAAATTTTATTTACATGTTCCAAGTTTATTTATCAAGACTCTTTCACCACTCTCTTTCGGGGACATGCATGTTTTCAAGTGATTCTCTCCTCATTACTTCCCGATAAGTGAACCCATTTTTAGGGAACTTCCCGAATTCTTTCCTATTATCAAGTGTACTCTATCCTCTATTTTAAGTCACCTTTGTCTTTATAAAATCAGTATTTTTATTATTAAAACCCTCATAGTTTAATTCTGTTTTTATAATAAAATATTTTTCCACTTTTCATTTTAAGATATATTCGATGTTTTCTTAAACCGCACTAAAATGTTTTGACTCAAAGATTCCTAAAAACTATTTTTACATGTTACCGCTTCAGTTTGTTATCTCTTTTCATGATTTATGCCTTTATAAATTAGTAATGTCTATTTATGATTTAATTCCTTTATTTCAAGGTTGCTTGTATGTTACGTCTCTTTTTATTATGCTTCATGACGTGATTGTGTGCCCATTTATTTCCTTGTGTTCTCATATGTTTATGTATGATTGATTATGTGAGATTCTTTATGTGGAAAGCATATACATGAATAAGCTTAGATGGGTGTGCCCAGATATCACTCCAATTCATTGGGTAAAGTTAATGTCTCATGAGAATGTTATGGGAAAACGGTCTGGGCGGTTATCATTGGCTTGTGCTACTATGGGAAACAAGATTGGCTGTTAGCCTTGAATTGTACTAAAGTCATGTTTAAAGTTGCTGCAACCTTTTTATGAAACTATTCTTATATAATCTCATGCTTATATGATACCATGATTATTTTATTCTATGTTTTTATGATCCCATGTTTATATGTTATGACTTCATATGTTTCATGCTTCCAATATCATTATGTCAAGCCTCCCAACTCATGTGATTAAAGTTTATTCTTACGTTCTTTCCCTTACTGGGATTTTTAGCTCATCCCTTTGTTCATGTGTTCCCTAGGGTACCCTATGCAGATGTAAGGGATCAAAGGAATTTAGGAACTCATTATGAATATTAAATAAAGAAGTTTTTTTAGCCCCATGTTTTGTGATATATGTACCTAGTCTTCCAAGACACTAGACTTAATGATCCTTAGCTTGTACTCTGATGATGAATTATGTTTAAAATCATGTAATGTTATGTGTAAAAGGATAGGGTCTCTATAGTTGGTATCAGAGGATGGTCTAGTTATTTTTGGAGATTAGGAATAGAGCACCTTAGTGAAAACCTTAAGGATGAGACTAAGTATTATAAAACAATCCCAAATTTTGGTGAGTGTTGAGTAAGTGGTTTATCAAGAAAATACATCCCTGTCTAGATGCAAGTAGGTAGAGGAGGCTCTGGGACAGATGTATCCTATGGGTAAAACCAGAAAACACCACTTTGAGCTAGACTCGAATGGGAACTGGTGCACGACAACGGGCCTTGTTGCACTCTTGGTTACGACACTCTCAGGGGATATGCTTTGGTAGATTCACAATCTTAGTACAAACCATTATTAAGGGAAAAATACCATAAGAATATAAGTTAAGAAATAGACTGAGGATAACAAAAATATAAACCTAAGGAATCACAAGTTAGGATGTACTTATTATTTATAAGTTTATCCTTTAATGTTCAAAGTTTCCTTTCTATGATCAATAGCTAAGTATTCAAGACCTCTAATTATACGTTCTTTTTGTTAGTTAATGGCGGGAAATTGAAGAACACGATCCAACAACCATTGTGATAGGAAATGTGATTATTGCCCTAATGAAATTTCTGATGTGATGGAAGTGGGTGCTCAAAACATCATGGTAGTACTTACTCAGATGGCATGAGTTATGAATAATAACATGAATCAGGTGGAATGTCCCCCTCCTCCAATGAAAGAGCAAGTTGCCAAAGAATCCTTCATGCGGAAAAGGCCTCCCATTTTTTGTGGGTCTTATGATCCCCTCCTCGCAGATCAATGGATTAACTCCATTGAAAATATTTTCTCTGTCCTCCAGTGCTCAGAAGAAGATAAAGTTGTACTGGAAGTCTATCGTTTTGATGGGGAAATTGATCGGTGGTGGACACTTATCAAGAATAAAATTTCCCAAGAAGAAATTGATTCCATATATTGGGAGGAATTCAAGAGGATGTTTTTCAACAAATATTTTCCTCGAACCCTCCTTCTCAAGATGGAAAGAGAGTTTGTCGAACTCAATCAGAAGGAAGATGAGTCCATCAGGGCGTATGAAGAAAACTTTACAAGGCTTTCAAGGTACGCCTATGTCTTTTTCATGAACACTGAAAGCAAAGTGGATCGCTTCTTTAACAGACTAAAGCTGAGTCTATGAAAATCATTGTAGATTCTAGACATCGACAGTTATGAGTACATTTTCCATTGTTCCCTCAAGGTAGAAATGGAGATTGGAGACTCTCAGTGGTCTCATGGGCCCAGTAACAAGAAGTGGAAAATGGAAAACATCATGGGTGTTCCATCAAACAAATCCCATGATGAAAAGAATCCCAACATTTTTAAAGACCCAAAAATTTCAAGGAATTTTTTTTTATTAAATTATTTGGAATTTTACGAGTACGCAGTTTCTGACAGCACCTGATTCTGAGGCCTAGTGTGCCCGGAAAAATTTTCTGAAGTTTTGTTAAGCTTAAATTAACGCACGTAAGCAGTATTCCTGAAAAAGTGGAATAACTCTTAAACGGTTACTCGGATCAGAAATACGATGACACCATTTTGATCAGGATGGCGGGTTTACCCTAGGTGTGACTTAACTTTAGTCGGAGCAGGCCTCCGGTTAGAAAACCCGAAAATGGCATAACCGTAAATAAAATAATTAAATAAAGTTATTTTATTTTTCAAATGCTTATAACTCACAAAAGGAAACTCAGATTAAAAATCTGAGACCACCTCTAAACTCGTGAGGGTATGCTTCCTTTAAGAAGATACTAACTTTGGCCGGCATGAGCCACCTGATAAAGTTAGTTTTTGGACGTAAATAAAATAATTAAGTGACGATTATTTTATTGTAAAATTCATAACATCTAAATGGTAACTCGAATTGAAAATCCAAGAGTACCATTGAGTTCGTTGGGGCGTGTTTCTCCTGGGAAGAGCCTAACCTTGACCGCAGTGGGTCGAGGGTGACTGATAATAATTTTCCGAACTATTTTCGGGTACATTCAGTAAACGTATGAGCAGTGTTTAATAACTTTTGAACCGGTGCTCGAAATCAAATTCTGAGGGCATTGTTGAACTCGCAGTGTCGATATTCACTTAAGAAGACTTTCACCTCAACGGCGGATTATTTAGTATGAAAGTTAGTTTTTGGGGTTTTACGTGGGTTAATAAAATAAAATAAGTGAATAATTTATTTTATTTTGTTAAACACATGAAGTGCGGATAAAGTGGTTTGAAGATCCACTTGGGAGTTGGTGGTGGAACCGCCACACCCTAACCTCCCATTTAATGGGGAGGGAGATAAAACCTCTCAAACCTCCCATCAATTAATTTTATATGTTGACGTAAAATTAATTTCACTCAATTAATTTTATGGGTCAACGTAAAATTAATTGTTGTCAGTTAATTTTATATGTCGACGTAAAATTAATTTCTCTCAATTAATTTTATGAGTTGACGAAAAATTAATTGTTGTTAGTTAATTTTATGGGTCGACGTAAAAATTAATTGTTGTGAGTTAATTTTATGTGTCGACGTGAAATTAATTGCTGTCAATTAATTTTATGAGTCAGCATAAAATTAATTCGTGTCATATGTTTTGACGCAGGCTATGTGGGGAAAACTTCTTGGAATCCTCCAATATTAATTTGTGCCAACGCACCTCTAAAATTTCTCCAACGTAATTTAATTCTCTCGAACCCCTTTTCAAATTATGTAACTGTATCGTTGGAATTTAGGAAGGTTCCAAATAAATGAACTGTCATAAATTACATGATGGTTACATATCTCTCCCCCTCTCCTATATATAAGGATCTTGGGAGAAGGTTTTGGGACGGATTCACCAAGCGATGAAGCGCTGGTAAAGTATTGTGATCCCCAACACTTGGGGAAATCGTATCCTCTCCAACGAAGAACGTGAAGAACGCCAATGATGATCTTCCACGCGATTCTTCTTCGACCATCCTTCCCCAGAAATCTATCCTCTGCAACATCGTCAATGAACCAACACTGCTCGAAATTGGGGACGTTTCGCGGATGCGATGAATGACGGTCTTCATCGTTTTCCTTCCGCGACTCCGCCAACGAGTGACGAGCCAGAGGTAGGGGGTTTATTTTTATTTAAAGTATGAACCTTTCCCATGTTCTCCTTTCTCTCAAGACAAAGAACGGTGGTTGTGGTGCTTCATACTTGTGAGAACCTATTGCTACCACCCTAAACGCGGAGGGTCCGGGACAAACCAACATGGTCTGACCCCTTTGTTGTTCTTTTTGTAATGACTCCACGACGGCATGGCAATGAGGCGACGACGATGAAGGAGGCGAACAAAGGTCGCGCTACCCGCGACCTCTGTGAACTACGCCACCCCTGCGGCCCCCCTAGCGCGCACCCGGTGCCCCGCGCCCCTACCGGCGCCCTGCCGGCGCACCCATGGTGCCCTGCCGGCACACCCGCGGCACCCTGTCGGCGCACCCAGCGCCCTGCCGGCGCAGCCCAGTGCCCCACGCCCTTCTCAGCGTCCTGCCCAGCGCCCCTGCCGACGGCCTGCCTGGTGCACCCCGGCGCCCCCACGACGCCATGTCGCTCTACCCGGTGTGCCCCCGCGTGCTACTCGGTGTGCCCCCGCGAGCTGCTCGGCATTCGGCACCCTACATGGCGCACCCCCGCCCTACCTGGTGCACCCGCGACTGGCCGGAGCCCAGCCGGCCCGCCCGCGCCCCGCGCGGTCTGCCCTCTGGCCTCTCGGTCACTGGCCTGCTGAACCGGCCCGCGACACCCCCGCAGTGTCGTTGGTCGAACCAACCCGATCTCCCAGGCCGAATTACCAAGCCGCCTATGTGGCGACCATCAGGTTGAACCGCCCTCGCGGTCCGCTGGGTCGGGCCTAGTGGACCGGGTCAAAACATAGTAGGCTGACTCGTCCAATGGGTCGAGTCAGACCCATCGAGTCTGACTGGGTCGACCCAGACCAGGTCAGCCCCATTTGGGTTAGGCTGAGTTGGTCTGACCGGGTCGTACCGGACCCGGGCTCATTACTGGCCCATTACCTTCTTAGGCCATATCTTTGGCACCGGACATCCGTTTGATGAACTGTCAATGGCGCCGATACTCTTGGATCATAGACATCCCTTTGAGTATACCCCATGGGAGTTCGGGATATAGTTGAGATACGGCCGGGTTGGTTCGTATACGAAACCAACCGGGCGTCTGATTGACGCGCCGTCTGTTGCGTTACGACCCATGTGACGAGGCGGTCCTTTTTTATACTTCTTTGTGGGACTTTGTGATACTTGTATTATCGACCAGTGGCTCATGGAGAGGATCCTCCTAGAGGCGAGCATACATAGTATGATGACTTTGTAATTGGATGAGACCTGATGACTGCTTGTCTGATTTGATTCGGAGTGACTTTCATAGCCCAGTTGGGAGCACTAATTTGTGAGGTGGTAGACCCATGGCGGAGGAGCACTACTTTGTGAGGTGGAAGACCCATGGTACTCGAAAAGAGGACTACCTCTGTAGGCTATGATGGGGAGCACTACTGTGTGAGGTGGCAGACCCATGGCGGAGGAGCACTACTTTGTGAGGTGGAAGACCCGCGGTACTAGACAAGAGGAGTACCTCGGTAGCCTAAGGTTAGTGAGTGACACCTTGGAGTCGTGACAGGACTACTGCACTCGACAGAGGAAGAGTTCTCCAGTAGCCGTGTTTTTCATCATTGTGAATAAAAATCATGGTTTGAGCCGAGTCAATGGACTTTGTGTTTACCTCATGATTGAGATGGGTTACTTGATAACTTAGGTATATGTATGGTCATATACCTAAGTAAAGGTTATCTATTGAGATATTTACTTGTGGTTTATCCTTATTGGTTTTAGTGATACCTTGAGGGTCTCGGGGTCCCTACTGAGTATCGTTATACTCACCCCTACACGGTCTATGCCCGCACCTCGTTGTGTTGGATGTAGATGATAGACAACACTAATCATGGTTGAGGCTTGTAGAGCGAGATGGTACCCGGAGGTGGACGTTTCGACAATACGGTACCCGAAGGTGGACTTCATGATGAGACGGTACCTGGAGATGGACTTGACGATGATACGGTACCCGGAGGTGGACTTCATGACGAGACGGTACCCGGAGGTGAAAGACGGACGTGGAGAGCTAAGGTGGCCATATGTACCTACCCTTCAGGTAGGAACTCCGGTGGATGATCCAGGAGCAGCTTGAAAACTTCCTGTTATTTTTTCTTTTCCTTGTACTTTACTGTTGGGCTTGTATTTCCGGCCCCCTTTGTACTTTCAGCATACTTGTCTTACTGATTTACTTAGTGTTTGCTTCCCCTTGTACTCTGGTTCTGTGTTTTTTTTTGCGTTTCATAAAGGCAATGCCTTCCCTTTTTATCGGGATTTACGCCTTTGGTGCTAGTTCCCAGCCCCTGGCCTATGGAAGGCGGACTTGGGGTAGTCACAGCATGGGCCCCGAGGATGGGTCGTGACAACTTTCCCCTTTTCAAAAATTGTGGGAAGAAGTATCCTGGTAACTGTCTGAAGGGAACCAATAATTGCTTCAAATGTGGAAAGTTTGGTCATCTGCACAAGAAATACCGAAGAGGTATAAAAAATCCCACTAATGTTGAAGAAGAAAGGAAGGTTTAGATCAAAACTCAGCCTTCAGTGCAGTATTATAACTACAAGTATCTTGGGCATTATGCGAACAATTTCCCTAAGCCGAGGGTTGACGGAGGCGATTAGCAACAACCTCCAAGGCAACAAGGAAGGGATTATTCTATCACTACTGCTGAGGTGGAGCTGGAAAACGATGTGGTGTCAGGTACATTTGTTATTCATTCAATAATAGAGAACGTACTATTTGATTCTGGTTCTATGCATTCTTTCATATCTTTCAATTTTAGTAGAACTATTCAAACACCACCTCAAAATTTGGAGAAAAAGTTATCTATGAGAACAGTTAATGGGGAAATTATTGCATCCATGGTTTATAACTCCTCCCTGGTTAATTTTTGTGGAATGAAACTCCCAGAAAATCTTGTCATACTTCCTTTAGTGGAATTTGATGCTATCTTGGGCATGGATTGGCTATCTTTGTACAAGGAGAACATCAACTGTCGGGAAAGGGAGATTAATCTCCACATCCCGAAGAATCCTTTGATTCTTTATAAGTGCAAGGAGGAAGATTAATCTCTTTTTTAATCATCGTATCAAGTGTGGATATTTCTTCCTTATGAGAAAGCATATCTAGCTCAAATGATTGAGACGAAGGAGATAATCATGCTTGAAGACATGCCCATCGTGAGGGATTACACTGATGTATTCCCTGAAGAGTTGCATGGTCTTCCTCAAAACTGAGATGTTGAGTTCTCAATTGAACTTATCCCTGGATCTTTTCCAATCTCAAATACACCTTACAGAATGGCCACCGTAGAGCTATAAGAGCTGAAGAAGCAGTTACAGGAGAATATGGATAAGGGTTTTATACGCCCGAGTGCTTCACCGTGGGGTGCTCCAGTTCACTTCATCATGAAGAAGGATGAATCAATGCACCTCTGCATTGATTATCATGATCTCAATAAAATCACAACAAATAAGAAGTATCCCCTTCCATGAATATATTACTTGTTCGATCAGCTACGTGGGGCCAGTTATTTCTCTAAGGTGGACCTTCGGTCAGGATATCACCAACTAAATGTGAGGAAGGAAGATACTTCCAAGATCGACTTTCAAACGAGGTATGGACATAATGAGTTCATAGTGATTCCCTTAGGACCCACTAATTCTCCAGAAATTTTCATGGATTTAATTAATAGAGTCTTTAGAGATTACCTCGACAAATTTGTGGTAGTCTTTATTGATTATATTATGATATACTCCAAGAGAAAGGAGAAACATGAGGAGCATTTGTAAACTGTGTTAAAGAATTTGTGAAGGGAGAAGTTGTATGAAAAGTACTGTAAATGTGAGTTCTGGATAGAGGAAGTATCATTATTTGGGCATGTTATCACCAACAAAGGGATATCTGTGGACCCTTCCAAGATGAAGGCAATTGAAGAGTGGCCCTGACCAACTTTTGTAACGGAGATCTGAAGCTTTTTGGGTCTAGCTGGGTATTATCGACGATTTGTGAAGAACATTTCACAATTGTAAAATACAATTACCAAGATGACACAAAAGGGAGTAATTTTTGTTTGGACATAGGAGTGTGAAGACTGTTTCAAGGATTTGAAAAAGAGGCTTATCACTGCGCAAGTACTCACACTCCCTACCAGTGGGGAACTCTTTGTGGTGTATAGTGATGCTTCTAAGAAGGGATTAGGATGTGTGATGATGCAAAATGATAAAGTGATATCTTATTCCTCATGGCAGCTGAAAATCCATGAGTAAAACTATCCAGCGCATGATCTGGAGTTAGCGGCTATGATCTTTGCCTCAAAAATCTGGAGGCATTATCTCTATGGGAAAAAATGTGAGATATATACGGACCAAAAGAGTCTCAAATATATATTCACACATAAAGATATTAATATGTGCCAATGAATATGTATAGTGCTCATCAAGGATTATGACTTCTCAATCCACTACCATCCCAGTAAGGCAAACAAGGTGGTGGATTCTCTAAGTAGAAAGGATCTTGTATCTTCATCAATGATGAGAATAGAAAAGGATCCGATATTCTTAGATTTGCAAAGGATGGACATGATAATCATTAAGGGAGGAACATAATCAATCATTTCTCAAATGATTTCTCAAACATCCCTCATGGAGAAAATAATGGTTGCGCAAAGAAAGGATGTGGAAATTTAGAAAAGGGTAGAAGCTGTTAAAAATGGGAAATCCTCCGATTTCAAAATTGATGAGGAAGGATTTGTAATATTTGGGACACGATTATGTGTACCATATGATCTAGAGATAAAGAATGATCTATTGAATGATGCACATAGCTCAAACTTCTCTATCCATCTTGGGAGTACCAAAATGTACCATGATCTCTAAGAAAACTTCTGGTGAGATAACATGAAGAATAAGATTGCAGAATATATATCAAGGTTCTTGGTATGTCATCAAGTTAAAGTTGAGTGAAAAAAGTCCAAAGGTATGATGCAGCCATTTCTTATACCCATGTGGAAATGGTAAAATGTTACTATGGACTTTTCCATGGGTATTTCGAAGACGTCGAAGGGAAATAATGCGATATGGGTTGTGGTTGACCGACTCCCCAAGACATTCCATTTCATCGCTATTCGGGAAGATCTTTCGATTGAACAACTTGAAAAGTTATATGTGAAGGAAGTGGTGAGACTAAACGGTGTTCCACACTTAATTGTCTCTGACCGTAATCCAAGGTTCACATCTAAATTATGTAGGAGCCTTCAACATTCTTTCAGTACTGAATTAAATTTCATCACGGCCTATCACCCCCAAACCGATGGCCTGTCTGAAAGAACTATTCAGACGCTTGAAGAAATGCTTAGAGCATGCTCTATAGAATTTAAAGGTGGATGGGATCATCATCTTCCATAGGTTGAGTTCTCATACAATAATAGCTTCCACTTGAGTATTCAAATGGCTCCATATGAAGATCTGTATGGAAAGCGATGTGGAACTCCAACATGTTGGGATGAAGTTGGAGAAAGAAAGCTACTTGGACCCGATCTTGTTCAAGAGATGATAGAGAAGGTTCAAGTCATCCAAAAACACATCAAAGCTACTAAAAGTTGGAAAAAGAGCTATGTTGACCACCGTCGAAGGGACTTGGAGTTCGACGTTGGAGATAAAGTCTTCCTTCAAATATCTCCATGGAAGAGAGTCATGCGATTCGGGAAGAAAGGGAAGCTAAGCTGAAGGTATATTGGTCCCTTTGAGATCCTTTACTGCATAGGAGTTGTGGCCTATCGGCTTGAACATTGACCAAATATGGCTCGAGTTCATGATATTTTTCATGTATCGCTCTTGAGGAAGTACATACCTGATCACTCACATGTACTAAACTTAGAGGTGGTGCAGCTGGAAGATGATCTCTCCTATCAGGAGTAGCCAATAAAGATTCTGGATTGTAGAGATAAGGTTCTACGCAACAAGACAACCCATATTGTCAAAGTGTTTTGGATGAACCATAAGTTTGAGGAAGAAACATGGGAATTGGAAGAAGCAATAAAGGAAAAGTACCCACACCTATTTTTGGCTTAGTATGTAAAATAAAATTTTGAGGGTGAAATTTCATAAGGGGGGAAGAATGTAACGACCCAAAGTTTTTAAATGAAATTCTCTTCTTATATTTATGTCATAAAATCTCATGAAAGCACAACATAATGAACTACTAAGTGATAATCGACCTTTAAACATAATTTTTTCACTTCTGTGTTTGGAATTTCGAAAATACAGCATACACGGTTGTGTTCAAGATGTTTTTTAGAGTCTAATAAAACAAAAATAATTTTTGGTGAATAGTAACCAAAACTATTGAATAGTAACATACCCTTATGAATAGTGATATACCCTAATGAATAGTAACCTCACCTAAGGTGGTATAAAAATAATATTCATGTTGGAAGTACGATATACCTATATTTTAGAATGAGTTTATGAATGTTTTAAAACTGGTTTTGATAATAAATTATTATTTTAATTAAATATTTAAATAATAATATTTAGAAAATTATTTTTGAAAAATGGACTTCAGTTTTGGATTATACACGTCCAAAAATGGTTAGGGAGAATTTTTGGGATTTTTCTGAAATACTTGAAATTTTGATGAATAGTGAAATACGATAATTCACAAAATAAGACAAATATAATAATTATGATGTCATGATGATTTTCTGCTGATGTAATTTCAATTAGTTCGGATTAACATGATAAATTTACTATTTTTGGTCAAGGAACCATCACTATTCCTTGTATTGAGGGAAATTAATAAACTATTGAACAAACAGTTGGGAAAACCCTCTCCTCCCTCACTATAAATACCCCCTCTCCTTACCTCTTTTCCTCACACCTCTCAAGCCTTTTTCCTAGCCAAAATTCTTCCCAAATACCCTCCCATGATCCTTCCCCACGTCCAAGGCTTTCCTTTCTTTCCAAAAGACCAAAATCAAAGCCCCTAAGAGGAGTCTCAAAGAGAGGAGATCAAAGGGTAAGAACCCTCTTTCATTTTCAAGTGTTTTGTTTTCATTTTCTTTCTTTTCTTATACCCTCTTCCCCTTACCTTATCCAAAAGGCATGAAAGCTCAATAATCTCATATATTATGGATTCTAATCATGTTTATGGAAAATTTCAAGAATCATACTTCTCCTCCTCTCCCTCATGTTCTAGAATTAAACCATCGTTCGTGATGTGTCAAATTATCGACATTATGGATAATGTGTTTTCAAATTATTTTATCATTTTGTTTCTGGTCATGAAACCATTTATGTTATGGTTGAACCAGATTATTATATATATTATATTTCCTATTTAAGGTTCTGTAATCCTCATACACTCATGATATAAAACAATAATACAAAACAAGTCAATTATGGGAAAATTCGTTAAAATTAATTCAAGTGTTTTTCATTAATGTTTAATGTAAATGTTATCTTTCACTCTAATTAACCAAATGAATTTTGTAACCATGTAAACTACTTGTTTTACACTGATGTTATACAACTTCAGTTCTGTACAACCACTTTCATCTTACAATTTATTTGAACCTAAATACAATTGAACCGATCGTTAAAACAAATGAAACAAACGGACTCGAACAATGAAGTTGAACCTTGTAATCAATCAAAATTGGTATAAATGAACTTAAAAAGGTTATAATTAATCTATTAATTTTAGATAGGGTTCTTGAACTATTGATTTATAAACCTAATTATACTATTCAGGTCATTAATATCAAGTGTAGAACACCAACAGACCTAAGGTAAGGGATCCTCTCAATTTCACCCTTATTCAAGATTGTTCACTATGTTAGGACATGTTTTGTGTAATTATTAATTATGTGGTATGATTTTTCACATCCCCCATTCTTCCATCTTTATGTATATGTGATGAGAATTCCTTTTCCTCTCTCACTAATCCACCTCAAGTACTCCCGATACCATGCTGATAATCCGTAAAGAATTCTACCCCAACCTCTTTTATTCCTTCAATTTTTCTTATCTACCTTTCTACCAAAATTATGTTATCTTATCTTTTATTGTGCATAATCTAAATTTTTCCTAAATTTTTCATGTTTATTTATCAAGACTCTTTCATCACTCTCTTTCAGGGATATGCATTCTTTCAAGTGATTCTCTCCTCATTACTTCCCGATAAGTGAACCCGTTTTTAGGGAACTTCATGAATTCTTTCCTATTATCAAGTGTACTCTATCCTCTATTTTAAGTCACCTTTTTCTTTATAAAATCAGTATTTTTATTATGAAAACCCTCTTGTTTTACTTATGGTTTTATAAATAAATATTATGTCGCTTTTCATTTTAAGAGATATTCGATGTTTTCTTAAACCGCACTAAAAATTTTTGACTCAAAGATTCCTAAAAACTATTTTTACATGTTATCACTTTAGTTTGTTATCTCTTGTCGTGATTTATGACTTCATACATTATTAATGTCTATTTACTATTTAATTCCTTTCTTTCATGGACGCTTGTCTGTTACGTCTCTTTTTATTATGCTTCATGACGTGATTGGGTGCCCATTTCTTTCCTTGGGTACTCTTATGTTTATATATGATTGATTATGTCAGATTCATTATGTGGAAATCATATATGTGAATAATCTTATATGGGTGTGCCTAGATAGTTCTCTAATGTATTGGGTAGATTTAATTTCTCATGAGAATTTTATGGGAAAACGGTCCGGGCGGTTAGCCTTGGATTGTGCTACTATGGGAAACGAGATTGGCAGTTAGCCTTGACTTATACTAAAGTCATGTTTAAAGTTTCTGCCACCTCTCTATGAAACTATGATTATATAATATCATGATTATATGATCCCATGATTATTTTATTACATGTTTTTATGATCTCATGTTTATATGTTATGATTCCATATGTTCCATGCTTCCAATATCATTATGTCAAGCCTCCTAACTCATGTGCTTAAACTGTATTCTTATGTTCTTTCTCTTACTGGGATTTTTAGCTCATCCCTTTGTTCATGTGTTCCCCAGGGTACCCTATGCAGATGTAAGGTCTCAAAGGAAGTTAGGAGCTCATTATGAAGATTAAATAAATAAGTTATTTTATACCCATGTTTTGTTATATATGTACCTAGTCTTCCAAGACATTAGACTTAACGATACTTGGCTTGTACATTGATGATGAATTATGTTTAAAATCATGAAATGTTATGTGTAAAATTCTAGGGTTGCTATAAACTTTCTAAGAGAGTTTCATACTACAACCTTGGTAGTACATACTAGATTCATAAAGATGTATCTTAACCTTCAATGATATTTTCAATGGTTAGGAATAAGATGGAGTATATCATAGTTTTTTCTCTATGCCTCACCTGACAATAAGTGAAGGCAAAGCATCAAGTTCCAATAGGTTTCACTCAACCCCTTGGGATCCTATAGTGTAAATAGGGTGTCATATCAATGGTTATGTTGATTTGGATTCCATGTATAGTGAGTGACCATGACATTATATGGGTTATTGTTTATCGACATACCAAGTAGGCTCACTTTCTTTCCATCTGAGAGTAATGTTTGGTGGAGAGTGTTGGGCGGAAGAAAAGCGGGAATGATGGCAAGAGGGGGGGTGAATTGCCTTTAAAAAAAATCAACAAATTAAAATCAAAGTGAAAGATGCAGCGGAAATAAGGAGGCAAGACACACAAAATTGATAACGGAGTTCGGCCAAAACCCGGCCTACGTCTCCGCTCCCAACTCAACCGTTGAGAGATTCCTACCGCTTGCTTTTCAATGGTTTTAGCAAGAAACCCACTAGGCTTTGAGGTAGCACTAGGACCTATTACAGCTTGCTTTTGTGGTTTAGCAAGAACCCACTTGCTTTTGATGGTTTAGCAAGAACCCACTATCCTTCTTACAGGTGAAGGATAGCTCACCTTTTTCTCAAGCTATTTAAAGGAAAGCTTGGCAACCTTTTCACACCTTAGTGGTGATGTGAAACCCAAAGAAAAGAGGGGATGAGAAAATTGGGAGTTTGTAGGCACAAACTCAAAGTTAAGCTCAAAAAGAATAAAACAATAAAAACCGTATATGAGGAAGTCTTGGGCGCCTTTGATTGGATGGAGATGTTGAAGGCCGCTTCCAAGCTTCTTTGGAGGTGCTCCTTGGATGTGGAATTGGATGGAGCACTTGGGGTTCCTTGAGGTGGCTCGCCGGAGGTACGCCAAATGATCCAAAATATGTCTGTTGGCTTTGTTTATGTTCCGGTGGGTGTCCGGGGCTTCCTTGGCCTTTATTTATAGGCTAGGAAACCTTGGGGAGGCTTCGGAGCCGTTGGAGAGGTCTTCGGAGCCGTTGGAGGCCAAAAGAAGGTTGACTGGTCAAAGCCAACGGCTAGTTTGACTGGGCTACCGGCTGGCCGGTACAGCTCCACCGGCTGGCCGGTGCCTTGGTAGAGAAGAAGAGTCTTGATCCAGGCTCTACCGGTCGACCGGTGGAGGAGCCACCGGCTGGCCGGTGGAAAGACAGTAGCAAACACTATTTGGACTGGGTGCCACAGGTCGACCGGTGAGGAGCCACCGGCTGGCCGGTGGCAAGACAGCCCAAATAGTGTTTGCTACTGTCTTTCCACCGGCCAGCCGGTGGCTCCTCCACCGGTCGACCGGTAGAGCCTGGATCAAGACTCTTCTTCTCTACCAAGGCACCGGCCAGCCGGTGGAGCTGTACCGGCCAGCCGGTAGCCCAGTCAAACTAGCCGTTGGCTTTGACCAGTCAACCTTCTTTTGGCCTCCAACGGCTCCGAAGACCTCTCCAACGGCTCCGAAGCCTCCCCAAGGGTTCCTAGCCTATAAATAAAGGCCAAGGAAGCCCCGGACACCCACCGGAACATAAACAAAGCCAACGGACATATTTTGGATCATTTGGCGTACCTCCGGCGAGCCACCTCAAGGAACCCCAAGTGCTCCATCCAATTCCACATCCAAGGAGCACCTCCAAAGAAGCTTGGAAGCAGCCTTCAACATCTCCATCCAATCAAAGGCGCCCAAGACTTCCTCATATATGGTTTTTATTGTTTTATTCTTTTTGAGCTTAACTTTGAGTTTGTGCCTACAAACTCCCAATTTTCTCATCCCCTCTTTTCTTTGGGTTTCACATCACCACTAAGGTGTGAAAAGGTTGCCAAGCTTTCCTTTAAATAGCTTGAGAAAAAGGTGAGCTATCCTTCACCTGTAAGAAGGATAGTGGGTTCTTGCTAAACCATCAAAAGCAAGTGGGTTCTTGCTAAACCACAAAAGTAAGCTGTAATAGGTCCTAGTGCTACCTCAAAGCCTAGTGGGTTTCTTGCTAAAACCATTGAAAAGCAAGCGGTAGGAATCTCTCAACGGTTGAGTTGGGAGCGGAGACGTAGGCCGGGTTTTGGCCGAACTCCGTTATCAATTTTGTGTGTCTTGCCTCCTTATTTCCGCTGCATCTTTCACTTTGATTTTAATTTGTTCATTTTTTTTTAAAGGCAATTCACCCCCCCTCTTGCCATCATTCCCGCTTTTCTTCCGCCCAACAATTGGTATCAGAGGGACCTTTGAGTAATTCCTTAACCCGGTTTCAAAGTTAAGATCTTTTTTTGATGGCATCTACCTCTTTCGCCCCCGAGGGCTACTCTTTGGGTCGGGCTCCATTTTTTGATGGGACCGACTATAATTATTGGAAAACCCGCATGACCACCTTTTTACGAAGCATAGGTTATCCCATTTACAAAATTGTCATGCAAGGTTACACTTTGTCTACCCCCGACGAATCCAAATGGACCCCCGCCGACATTGCAAATTTCGAGCTTGATGGCAAAGCCATGAATGCTCTTCATTGCGGGTTAGATAGAAATGTTTTTAATTGTATTTCTTCTTGCACTACTTCTTACGATCTTTGGAAGTTTTTAGAACTCACCTATGAAGGTACTAGCAAGGCTCCAAAGCAAGAATCCGATCAAAAGTAAGAACCTGTCAAAAAGCTTGAACCTGACGAAACGATTAAGCCCGTTTGCCCACCTCTCAAGAAAAGGGCCAAGAAGAAGAAAAAGAAGAAGGCTTCAAAGGCAACATAGAGTGATATCTCCACCTATTCCTTCTCCTCATTCTCCTCGAGCGACCAAGGTAAAAAATGCCTAATGGCAAATCATGAGGTATCATCTTCCTCGGGATTCTTCCGACCCAACAGAGAGTTTTAGGCACTTGTAAATGCAAGAGATCATCTATCTTTATGGTGAATACCTAATGAATATCTTTTAACGTGATTCTTAGATCAAATCATGGTTATATAGAGGTTTAAAGGATGATTTTTAGGCCCATTTATGGATGAACATAGTATTTCACCCCCAAATAGATGGTCAGACTGAACAAACCATCTAGGTTTTAGAGGATATGTTTAGAGATTGTGTGTTAGACTTCAATCAGAGTTGAGAGTATCTCCTGCCTTTGGTGGAGTTTACTTGTAATAATAACTATCACTCCACTATTACAATGGAACCATTTGAGTCTCCATACAGGTGATCCCATAAGTTAACATTATTCTAGACATAGATATGTGATTCATCGCTTATGGGACTGGAGTTAGTGCAAGCGGTTACGGAGAATGTTTAATTGATCTGGGATAAAATTAAGACCACTCAAATTAAATATAAATATTATACATACATAAGTTTTAGGCCTTTGGAGTTATACTATGGGGACCATGTGTTCTTTATATTCTCTCCACGAAGAGTTTTTTGGGGAGTTTTCTGGTTAGCAAGTTATCCTCAAGGTTCATCAGGCCATTTCAGATTCTGTGTAGGGATGGTGAGGTTTCTTACAGCTTGTATCTACCCCTACAGTTAAACTGAGTTCATAAAATCTTAAAAATTTCATAGTTGAGGAGATACATCCATGACTCATCTCATGTAACTAACTGGTATGGATTGGATGTCAAGGACGAATCCACCTTTTCAGTGCACCCAATAAAAATTGAGAATCATTAGGATAGGATCCCTTGTAGATGATTCATTCCACTGGTACAATTTATTTGGTAGTATGGGAACCTCCAATATAGCTCATGAGAGCATGATTTCCAGGTATGGGCTCAGTACCTTCAGCTTTTTTAGTAGATTTTACTTTTTTGGGTGAAAATATTTGAAGGTGGGGAGAATATAATGAACTTTATTTTCATGTCTATACCCTTTGTATATTTTTATATATAATTATGGTTTTTTGTTGAAGTTGGAGAGGTATTATTATAGGTTTTATTTAGAAAAAATGGATTTACCCTTGAATGGAGGCTCGAATGGGGAAACTAAGACTATCATTGGTTTTAGAATGTGGGTTTTACACTAGGTATGAAATAATGTTAATTTTTATTGGACCTTTGGTCATTGTGCAGTTTCAGGTAGATATTAGAATAATTAAATTAATAAAATTAAATAATTAATTTAAATTTTATAAATTATATAAGATTAATATATAACCCTATATATTCTCTTCTATAATTCTCTAGGATTTTCCTTATAACTCTGAAGATTGAGATAGGCACCATTGAGAAGATCTCTAATGAATGAATGTGGGTGGATCATGAATCAATGATTGGATTCAATGGGACTCATCATCGACATCAACATGAAAGCATTCTTCATTAATAATTGGTCCATCAAGGAGGTATTTATTTGTTATTTGAGGATTATTTCCCATTATTTTAGATTTCAAGCATGGATTATTCATCTACATTAAATTTCTACTTCTACCTCATTATTATCATAATCATATCAATTTAATTATTTCTTTAACCCTTGATTTAATATATTGCACTAGAATTCTATGATTTTATATTCATTTTTGTGATTTCAATCAATGACCAAGTTCTAAATGGACATTAATGAATTCACTTTTTCTATTAGGACGTTATCCCTTCATTCTTTGCATGTTCATAATTAGCCTATGATAGGCTTGTGATTCAACTACTAGTTTGGCTTAAAGCATGATCAAACATTGTACCCTCATTTTTTTGTGTGATTAATAGTATAGATTGTTATTTTTAGAATTGATGAGGATTCATGGTGGATTATAGATGAATGATAATGGGTTGAACCCTAAAACAGTGATGGATACATGATGGGTGTGACATACATCATTCATATTGGTAGGAATTGTATATTCTATACATCGAAGGATGAAAATAAATGATATGAGAATCTAAATTTGAGATACAGGCCTTGGGTGGAGCTTTGAGAAAGATTACAGGTGAAAATAGTTGATGTGTGAAGGTCCTGGAAGAAGAATTTACTATTTCTGAAATTTCTAACCACACGTTGAGTGTTTAATAAGAACACACATCATGTAGTCTTATTTCTATAGTTTCTAGGGTTTCTAACCTAATTTCAATATCACATGGCCATAAGGGAATGCCCATATGTCATGTCACTCTACCTAGGTAATCGATATGTGTGTAGGGAGTACATTCCTAGAACCCCGAGTGGTACAACGCATCATGTCCCCTTAATGGAAATGTTGTGTGACACTACCCAACCAGTTGAACCATGTTCAGAGAGTAAAAACCTGGGACCTCGGGTAGTCCTACATACCATGTGTCTCTAACCACATACCATGTACAAGGGTTATTACATGCCATTTTGTTAATAAATACAAAACCAGGCATGGCCTTAGGAGTACACCCCATGTATACCATGGGACACACTGTATACTTTTTTGGATGTCATACCTCAAATACCTCCTTCTTCGAGACTTAAAATTGGACTCATGATTAGTCCTCCCTTATTGAAATTCTATATTGGATGTGATGTGGAATTTTTCTTGACATCAAATATATATTTTGAGGTTCCATTAGTGGTTCCCTTATTCTAGCATGAGTTGTTTATATGGAGACTCAAGACTGATCTCTGGAGTGGTAGAGGGGTTGTAAAACTCACTAACTATATGCATATAGGTCAATTAATGGTTCCCCCATTTCCTGTATAGATAATATTGGACCCCCCCCCCCCCCCCCCCGTTACACACCTGAGGGTGTGGGTCTTCTATCTATGGAGTGGAATCATATAACAACCTAATATTTTAGTATATATCTTTCCATTAAATAAATATAATTTGTTCGATGAATTTTTTCACACAAAAAACCAAATTAAAATGTGGTGCGGCAAATTATATTAATATTATTAAGAAAATTTATACCCTTGGGTTAGTGGAGGGTTGGTTTAGGTTTGGGGGTGTGTAGAAGGTCGCATGGTCAACTCCCCAGGCCTATATGTCTACTACAGTTTTATTTCCTTGAATTTTGTTTCATGGTGGTAGATGTAATTAACCTTATATTATTAATAAATTTTACTAATAATAAAACCAATATAAAATAAAAATATTATAATAAATTATAAATGCACACAAAATAGGATTAAAAACACATAAATTTTTAAAAGTGTGTCTTTAAATACAAGGTTTTTATATTTATATTTTTTTTAAATATGATAAAATTATATTCATTTTTTATTTATCATTAAAAAATTGTCTTAGGGTGAATTTTTTATATTTTTATAAAATAATTTATTTGTAATTGAAAATTGTAAATTATAGTTTTTAATAAAATTGTAAATTATATGACTTTATCAATATATAAGAAATACTTAAAAATTTATTAAACATATTAATTAATAAAATATGTTTCACACAGGTTAAAATATGAATTTTAAATATAATTCTAATCATATAAAACCAATTTTTATTTTTTAGAACTTATGTAACATTTTATTCCAATTTATAACATGTTTTAGAATTCTCTTTTAATTAAATATTTTTCTAGTAAAATTAGGGATTTTATTGATTTTAAAGCCACAGAACTTTTATTTTTTTATAATAAACAAATTTTTATCTGGAAAATAAAAAATGATAATTTTATCCTACACATAAATTTTAATCTTAAAAATAAACTTTTTTTTAAAATGATTTTTTACTCATTACATGCGTTAATGTTAAAATTAATGATTCTTACATATAAAAATATAGTTTGGTAAAATGGATATAATATTTTCAATTATTATGTATAAATGATTTAATAAGTCCCATTTAATTTTTAAGAATAAAATGAATTACTTCGATAAAAAATAGTTACCACGGTAAAAGCTAAAAGGATAAAATGAGTTAACCAATGGGATAAAAAGAATAACATGCTAGAAATATGTTTTTAATTTATTTTTTCAGGTTTTTATCAAGGAAACCTTTTCTACAATCCATTATTTTAAACTTTTTAGGCTTATTTACATGTGAATCATGTTCACTCTTTATATTAAGATGAAATATTTTCAAAAATGTCATTCTCACCACTTATAAAAGGCGTATCTCACCACCCTTTCAAGACCACTCCCAAATTTTGGATTACTCATGAAAATATTTCCTATTTAATTCCTATTTAATATTATTTCAATTAATTAATCTTATTTCCATAATATATCTACCTAATTCCTCTATTTCCAAGGCTTCCTCCAAGGGAAGCTCAGAGTTCTAAACATAAGTACTAACTTTTCCCTAACATTGTTTCTTTTAAATATTTCCATTTCGTATTGATAGTTCCTAATAAAATATTTTTAATTCAGTGGTTATATTATAATTAATCTTATTATATTTTTGGAATAATTATTAACCACATTTCCCATTTTCCACTAAGAAAAATTAAAATTTTATTCATTTGTTTGTGCAGATTACCACCTCTATGAAGTATCATATATCATTTTTTATATATTTTATTTATTATTCACTAAAATATCTTAAAATATAGTTAAAAAAATTAAAAAAATCTAAATTATAACACTATTCTTCTTTAATAATTATATTATTCCAAAAGAAACCATTTCCATGACTATAATCATTTAATTATGGTGTGTTCATGTTTATTTCGGTCTAACAATATACTTGAAAAATGATATAAAATAATATCATGGGTGAATATGAGTAATTAATCAATAATAATATATGATATAAATATGTAAATATTGATTTTATTTTGGTTTTTCAAAGGAAACATCAACATTAAACTCATTAATTAAGATACCAATGTATGTTCGTTAAAAATAATTGAAACATTCTCATTATAAATTTTATCTTTAAGGATCATATCCAAGACTCTCATAGAATTAAATTATAACATTAAAAATAATTATAAAACCTAAATTTCAGTAATTTTTATGTTATAGTCATGATGAAATTTAGTATAAGTGCAATGAACATCACTTTTATTGTAAAACTAGTTCAAAATGATCCAGATTAATCACACTTGATATTAAAAGTAGAAAACAACTAAATAATATACATGTTGAGAATATTTATAAATAATATTTATAAAATTATATATATATTAATAAGTTTGTAAAATAGGTTATTAATATATATTTTTATACAGGATATTCAAGCACTTCAGTGGAAGTTAGGAATTAAGTTAAGGGTTTATTTATCTAATTTTCAAATACATGAGATGTGTTTAATATTACACACCATAATTTATTTTATGTGGTGTATTAAATTCCCCATATCTTTCAACTATAGTTAATATATTTAATTTCATGGTATTTTAATGTAAAATTTATAGTATTCCTATTTTGTTATTTTAATTATTATGTTTCAATTTTGGTAAGGGGTTCTTTATCTCAAATTTTAATTCCTTAAGAAACATTTTATATTGTGAACTTTGATAACTTTGATACATTATGATTAATTACTAATTTATTTATTTTAACATATTAATTTAATTAATTTGGTTTGAATAACCATATAATATACTTTCTTTAAATGGGTTTCAATTCAAAGGATTTCAAGGTTGTAAGGGTATTTGTTAACCCAACTTCCTTTGTTGAGTAATCTTCTTCTTGAACTTATTTATTAAAAAATTGTTTCTTCCTCCTGAATATTTTATTTGATAGATATTTCTCTTTTTCTTTAGATAGAATTAATTTTTAATAAAAATATTTTACCTTGATGAATTTCTTCCTCAAAAAGTATATCATTATTGAGAATAATTGTCATCCACTTTAAAGAGGGTTTCCCCTCATCCAAATTATAATTTCCCATCAATGTTCTTATTTATAATTTGAAACCTAATTATGTGATATCTCATGTGACATTCATATTTCTCTTATACTCTTTTTAAAAGGAAGTTTCACTAATATTTTATCAATGTGGGTTTTTGGTAAAGGTGTTTCAAAATATAAAAAAATAGTTTTCCATACTTTAAAAATATAATGGTTAATATTACATTACACATTATCTTTAGAAATAATTTATTTATTTTTAAGGATATATTATTAAATATTATTTTATAAGTAAATTTTTTCAAAATGTTTTTACTTCATCTTTTTTAAAATAATTTTGTCTTCTTCAAGGACCCATTATTGAAAATTATTTTTTAAAAGTAAATGTTTTCAAGATGTTTTCACATAAAATAATAGAAATATTTATGTCCTTTTCAAGGATATAATATTGAAATTTATTTTTTAAAGTAAATGATTTCATGAGTTTTGACTTAAAATTTACAAAAATGATTTATAAAAGTGACTTTAACTCCATCTTTTATGTTAAAGATAAAAAAAATTATTAAAAAAATATTTTACAATTTTACTTCTATTTTTATCTCTATCCCTAAAGGTTTTATTTTCTTGGAAATTATTTTTCATAAATCACCCTATAAATGTTAATATAAAATGTTCTTTTGGGGTGATTGAATTTAGGGTATCAACCATTCATATTATTGAGGTTAATTTTGGAAAACCATCTAGAAATTCCATGAACCCTATTTTTCATTCCATGGGTTCTTTGTAATGTGATAATAATGATTTTATATTGGAACACATATGAATGGATTATTTATATTTGGGGTTCTATTTCACACTGCAATTCATTATTTAATGTTTTATATCACATAATATGATAATTTTTTGTGTGAACATAATGTGAGAATATTTGTTCACAAGTTTGTTATATGAACATTATGTGGGAACTTTTGTTCACAGGTTTTTTGGGTGAACATAATGTGGGTAAGAATTGATCCCAAGTTTTTTGGGTGAACATGATGCGGGAAGGTTTTCTCACAATTTGTTTGTTTTAATTTGACGTGGGAATCTTTGTTCACAATTTTCTTGGGTGAACGTGTTTTAGGAATCTTTTTTCACTTGTTTTTTTTATGGATGTGATGCGAGAAGCTTTTTTCACAATATTTTCTATTATTAAGTTTGTGGTAAAGTTCTATATTATGATATATTTCAATGAAATTCCATATTTATATGAAAAATTCCAATTATTATGTTCCATGGATAATGTTTATTATCTATACTCTTATACCATGGTACATGTTTGTTTATTTGAGAGTACGTGTCCTTAATTTATGAATTATAGACAACTATTATTATTTAATTTTTTTTACTTAGATATTTATCCCATGCTTATGTATTTTCTTATACTTGTGATCAAACCCCTGATGAAATATTTATAAGTTTTTCCCTTACTTAGTTTTTGATATCACCCCTTTATTATGTTTCTATTCCCCAGGTTATGAAGGTGATTTTAGATTATGAGAAGTCTATAAGAAAGTATAGTGTGGCTCAATTATAGAGATATGTTCACAAGTTTTATAAAATAAGTGGAATATTTAGTTAATCCTAAAATACATTAAACCATCCATTCATGGGAGTGTGATATTATTTAGAATTGTAATGTTTATCTCATTGAAATTATGTAAAATAATGATATGTTTATCTTGTGTTATTATAAAACCCCTAATAATAAAATTTAGATGAGGTGTAGGTCCTTCACCCTCTTGGGTTAAAAACCCACTTGGTAATGATGTTCCATCAGTGATGTGTGGGTCTCTAATAGATGATCTAGTGAGGATTATGTAGGTCTACTTTCATCATGATAGAGCTGGCTCATGGAGTTGCAGATAGAATCTATAACAACCCGTACTTTTTATACATAAATATTACATCCTTTTAGATAAATATTTAAAATATTTTACAATAATACACATCTAAAGACTATAGAAGTTTTGTGTCTTTGGAAACTAGGATACATAAATAACTGACATATAAAATATCTACATCATTTTCAGTTAAGTTCTTCACAACCTGAGGAAGGTAAACATAAGAATTGGTGAGATTATATACAAATTAAAGGTAAAAATAATAGATATAAATCAATGATAATAATTGATCCTAAGATAATCATAAGCTTATGATAACATAATCAATACTTCTAATAATCATACCCAATCAGTTAAATATCTTTAAACATAAAAACATTGTGTAAGGTTTTGTTAAACAAATGAAATAATAAATAATAGTGTTCAATCATCAATAATCAATAATGATCCCTGAAAACATATAATATAAATAATGATTAAGTTTATAGAATACAAAAAATTATTGAAAATAATCTCCTTATTCAAGGCTCACTTCCAAGATTATCATAGTGGATTGGGTTCACTCCTCATTCCATCATTATTTAGTCAAGGTTCACTCCCAATACTATCATATTGGAAAAAATCCCTTACTAAACTAGGTTCACTCTTCATTATAGTCCTTATTATATCATGTGATATATATCTATACCTAATTAATTAGTGGGATATATAATTTTGGTACAACCCATCACATAATGAAAAACATACATATGTGTACCACACAATTATAAAATATTAATTGTATCATCAAATCATAACTCGGGGAAAGGATACAGGTTTCATAAACATTTCATCATTATAATCATAAAGAATCTATAGAAATAATAAATATGGTAATATTTTATCATATTCCCTTTAAATCTTAAGAAACATCAAAGGATTTTGTTATATATAAAAATACCTTTAAAATATCACCAAAATATTTCTTAAGGAAAGTATATTTTTATTTAATATTGATTATTTATAATATAAAAAATTCAAACAAATTTAAAAAATTATTTTGAAAATATATAAGGAAAATTATAAATTAATATTCAAATAAAAGATTATTTATATTGGAAAAAAATCAGGTAGTGTATGTTAAAATAAAAATTCCTTTCACATTGTTGGTAAAAAGCCAGAAGCACCTTATTCAGAAAAAAAATAAGAATATTACCTTAAAAATATATATAAAAAGTAAAAAATTGGTAAAAAATAATTTAATAAATAGTTATATAATATGAAAAAAAAATTAAAATATTTTAAAGAAAATATGTACATAGAAGAAAGGATTCCCAGTCGAAGAGAAAAATTTGGTCAGTTTTCCTTAAAAACTTAATTCTAGTATCTTGAGTACTTAAAGAGAGTAAAATGAAAGGAACACATGAAATATATAGAAATAAACATATTATAAGAATATTTATAAGTATTGGGAGAGATATATCATATAATTTCATTGTCAAAAAATTTAATCATAAATAATCCTGGTGAAAATGTGGTTGTAATATAAAACCCTTGCCTCAAGTTTTTCATGCTTTATAAGCACTCTAAAATACTATATAATAAATTTAAATTTAATATAATAATATACCAGAACCATAATTATACATATAATACCATACATGGTTTACTTATAATATCTTATCACCCTTTAATTAATAATCCTTCACTATAATCATCATTTCGAGTGTTAACTATTTCATTTGTCATGTATGTTTTAGTTTAGTGGTTATGGTCATTGAACTTTGATCGTGTTTACTTCATATAAATAATATTAATCATGATATAAATATCATATATATTCAATATATACATATTTATAACTATTCATATAAATTAGCGATGAAAAATGAATTACATTGCTATGTAGTGACGATAGTCTGTGCGTACGCAAGAGTAACATTTCCATTTTTAGATGGATAGAACGAAAGAAAAATAAATATTAATTAAATTTTAAAGAATAATTATTATAAAATAAATATAATATATAAATATTTAATATATCATAATAACTAACCATGAATGATGGTGGTGGAAAATGGGGCATATCACTACATGGAGGTGGTAGTCCACACGTACACATGAGCGATACTTTCATCTCCCATTGGATTGAGAAGAGGTGGTAAATGGTTGTTTCATCATAAAAATAACATATCAGTATATTTATGATACTATATTAATAATTTTTTATGGATACAAAAATTTTATAGTAAGTATAATAATAAATAAAATTGAAATATCTTGGTTAAGATCTATACCACTTCTTTGAGAGACCTCCTTTAGATTACACTTTAAGCCTTGAAGTATTGGTCTTAAGAGAATACCATAAGATCTAAGATGAATATAAGGATTCCTTAAAGGTTTTATGGAATTTATTTTATGATATATAAGGATAAAATTGTGTGAATAATGGAGGATAATAGGTTTCCTTTTATAAGTGAGGGGAGGGACACACATAGAATTTCATAAAATATTTCAATGTTTTAAGGTAACTTTCATAGGAAAGTGGCTTCAAATGGCCTGGTATTCAAAGTTAGGATAATATAAGGATTAAATATATTAAAAAATAATAATTTTACATGTTTTATGGAAATAATTTACTTATATCATGGTGTACCCCCCCCCCAAATAAACCTATTTTAACCTTAACCGTGGTAATAAAATTTTGTTGTTTTTACTATTCACTATGATAAAAAATTAAGTTAAAGATATTAAATTATATTAATTATTATGATTACAAATATGTAATCCATTTTATCATATTCAATTTCTATAATTGATTATATTAAATTTTAATTAAGCATTCAAACTACAACAAAAACTTGTTTTTGAAAAATGAATTTTTTAGCATAAAACATAATTTACTGTCATTCCCTACATTGTAAAAGCCATAAAATTAATTTTAAAATATTATAATGAATTTATAATATATAAGTTTAATTAAAAAATAAATCAATATATCTTAAATTAATTTATTAAGATAAAAACACACTACGCACATAAAAACTATTTTTTTAGAAAAACATTTTTTTAAGAACAAAAATTAACTTATTCCAAAATAAAATATAATAGTGATTCATATTTAATTAATTATATTATTTATAATTAAATTATTATTATTATTATTTAATATCAAATTCAAAACATAATGGTACATTTACTTGAAAATAAATAACAATTTTTACAAAAATTGGTATTTTCACTATTCATTGAAAAAAAAATATTTTTACAAAAATCCTAAAAGTAAACCCTAATGTAATATTGATATGATTATTTTAAAAATTTTATTAATTTAATAAAATAAAATTTCAATATATGATATAAATTTATTATAAATTTTTCAAACTAAAATTTGATAAAATCCATTTTTGAAGAAAACATATTTTTTAAGTGTAGAATCACTTTACTGAAAATTGAGTACTTATTTATTATAAATTAATAAATATATTTTCATTAATAAAAACATTTATAAATATTTTTCATAAATTGGTTATTGTTATTCATACCTGATAATTTAATAGTTGGGTTATAACGACTTACTATATTACGGTCCACATAGGCTTGGGGTTGCGTGTAGGGAAAGATATTGAATACTTAAAGTATTATTTTAAAGGAAATTCATATAAAATATTGGGTCGTTACATTCTATCCCCATTAAAATGAATTTCTACCTTAAATTTTTTCACTATGGTATAAAAAACGATAATATCTTTTTTTCATCACATCCTCGTGTTCCCATGTAGCTTCCCTAAATTTCTTATTCCTCCAAATAACATTAACTAGGTGAGTAGTCCTATTCCGTAGAACTTTATCTACATATTCCCAGATTTATACAGGTGTATATTCATAGAAAAGATCATACATCAATGTCATAACCACTGATTTCAGTACATGTGAAGGATCAAGTATATAATTTTTCAGGATAAATACATGGTACACATCGTGAACCTAAGAAAGGTTTGGTGGGAGTGCCAAATGGTAAGCTACAGTACTTACTCGATAAAAAATCACAAAGGTACCAATATACCTAGGTCTTAGTTTTCCCTTTTTTAATCACATAACTTTTTTCCATATAGAAATTTAGAGGAAGTCTTTCTCACCAATGTCTAATTCCATATCTCACTGAAGATTTTTAGCATAAATCTTCTATCGAATCTGAGATACCTTGATATGCTATTGAGTTCTACACTTATTTATAAGGAGGTATTATTAAGGAGCCTTATAAATGCTTGAGTGAAATCTATTTTTATAAGAAAACTCAACTAGGGAAAGGTGTTAGTTCCAAAAACCTTTTAAATATGGTGAACAAGATCTCAATATATCCTCTAGGGTTTGAATTGTCCTCTAAGAATAACCATCTATCTGAGGATGATAGGCAATAAAAAAACAAAACTATGTATCTTGATCTTGCTAAATGCTTCTCCAGAAATTCAAGGTAAACCTTGGATCCTGATCAAATATAATAAAAGGTTGTACCCAGGTAACTTTACCACTTCCTTAAAGTATATCCCAACAATCTAATTAAGATATAAATACTCTCTCATAAAAATTAAGTGAAATAAATTTATAAGTTAATCAACTACAACTCAAATGGCATTATGGACTTTATATTTTTTGGGGGAGTTTGATAATGAAATCCATGGTGATGATTTTCTATTTCCATTCTAGAACATGTAATGGTTATAACATCCACTGAGAATTCTATCACTCAAACTTAACTTGTTGACATACTAAGCCTCGAGATACACTCTTCAACAACTATCTTCTTGTTATCCCATCAACAAAACTCATCATATATTTATACATATTTAGACTTCTAGGATGAATAAAGAATGATGATTTATGATCTTCTTCCAATAGATCCTTATTTAGGTATGGTATTGATAAGAAACATACTTAGATCCTAAACCTTATCATTCCATAAAAACCAAGGTCAAACTTTGGAATATTTCTCACCTTCTTTTGAAGATTGATATATTCATATTTTGCATGTGTAATTTGATAGTAAGAACATTGTTTATATAGTTTTTAATGATTAGTTCTTATGGTATTTATTTGTTTATTTATTTTATGATAGGATATAGTGTTTGATTAAAAATTATCTTATGGATGATTATTTGATGATGTAAATAATGGCCCATAATGAAAGACAAGTCAATGACCAATTCCAAAACTCAAAACTGAAGAAATGGGCTGAAACTAGGAAAATACTTCTTCAAAACCACATTATAGATCATTAATTTCATTCACGATGTGAAACATGAAGGATTAAAAGATATGAATCTTGGGCATGAAAAGGTTTATATTCCATAAAAACTTGTCTCACGAAGTGTTACATAAGGTCATGTTATGAAATTTACTCAAATAAAACAGATAGGGTTTTAGAGAGTGAAACATGTCATGAAAGGTTTGGCCCCCACAAATTACACATAATGAACAATATTCATCATGTAAAAACACCTGATGGGACCAAAATAGTGAAACTTTAATGTAATAATAGAAAAAACACCCCTTTCATGACCAAAAGATGGACTGAGGTCTATTATAACCCATTTATGATGGCCTGAGAATCGATAAATCCTATAAATATAGGCCTGGGGTGGGTGAAGAAAAAATCATCTAGTCATTGGAGGGTTCTTAGATTGCATTGCATTGGGATTATACTAATTTTGGTTTTCTAGCCTATTTCCTTTTTGTATTGTTTTGTTTTACAAAGTAACACATTTCATATTTTTATTAAATTATTCATATATATTTATCTCCCTTTCTTTATCAATCTTTTTTCTCTCTCTTCTTTCTCCCACTATGATCTTTTTTCACTTCACAATGTTAAATTACTAACTCGAGGCTTACCCCTAAGGTTGGTTTTGTGGAATTATTAATTATTTCACTTCATGTTATTAAAGGTTTTTAATTCAATTTTTGGTGGATGTAATAGAATTTCATAGGTGCGATAGTTTTCCACCATTGATTTACTTTCAAAATCATTCATTTTCTTTGATTTAGTTATTTTCTATCCCTTATATAGAGTAAACTCTTACTATAGTGGAGTTTAGGATACCTGAAGGGATGAAACAACATACAGTGGAGCTAGGTTATTTAGGAATTACACTCTTGGTTGAGATGTTATCCTATATGGCAATTGGAGGAGGTAGGGTTTGGTGTGACAAAGAGGATTCCTAGGATTTCTAAAATTCCAAATTCTATAAATTAAAGGAAAATAATTCATTTTTTGATATTTTATAAATTTAATTATCAAATTGAATTTAAATAAATAATAATAATAAAGGAAACCACATTACCAAACCCTAGGACCAAACCTTTCTTCCTAACCTTCATTTTTCCTACATATAGTTTATTTGATCATTGCATTTATTTTCCAAAACAGAAAATCCAAAAATTTCATTATTATCATAAATAATAAAAACACTAATAAGTAATTTATTGTGTTATTTAGAAATTAGTGATTTCATTTACTATGATTATCCTCAAGTGAGAAAACTCTGGTCAGCCTCTATGATGCATTTGGAGAAATAAATGATCTTTTAAACTGCCCTATGAAAATCTCATCAAAACTAGCACCGTTTTGAGGGATCTATTAAATTTTTACTTTCCCTAATTTATTTTTCACAATTTTTTAAAATAATTTTTTCATTTTCATAAATAAATAAATTAATTAAAAATAATTTTACACGATTTATTAAAATTCAGATTACTTCATATGGGTATAATTATTAGATATGCAACAAAAATAATAATAAGTAGTTCTATAGTATAATAGATCTCAAGTGAAAGAACTTAGGGAAGATATAGAATAACTGAATCACCAGGTTGAAAGGGTGTTTAAATATTTTTATCCATTAATGGAGTAACACAAACCTAAACTAGAGGAAAAAACCTTAGTCATTCCTTATTTTTATGAGAAAATACAAGAATTTGAGGCCATACTTAAAGACCATATATATCCCAACCGTCCAACGAGCCAAATTAAAAGATAACATGAAAAAATAGAGAGTATAGATAAAGAATAATATGCTTATTTACAACTTAGAGATTAAAAATTCATAGATCAATGTTGAAGGGATTTGGAAAATGATGAAATGAAATGAGATATCTCTTTATACAAGGTAGAAGAATCAGAACCTCTATACCTGACTCTAGACGTGGAAGAAGAAACCACACCAATGGTGGAATTTCAAGAAAAGATGAAGGAGCCTAACTAATGGCCTCCATCTGCTACAACTCAACTCCAAGAGGTACATGAAACTAAAGAATACATTAAATTCAAACCAACTTGGGGAGTTGAATCTTTCATTTACACAATTTCATTTAATTTTTTTGAAAATTAAATGTGTATCACTCTTCACTATTCTGATTTCTCAATTTCAACTAACCCTTATTCTTCATGGGAGGAAGACGAAAGTTGGATGCACCTGTTAAGTAAAACATGGAACTTATCGATGACATTGAATATTTATTAGAGGTATTTCAAGAGAAAATCCAAGTGGCTCTTCCTAAAGAACAAAATACACATGTTGCCTATATAAAAGGGGAAGATTCTAATATTAAATATTCATATTTAGTTTTATTCAAATAAAACTACACTCTAACTTTCCCTTTAACAATTTCATTAATGAATCATGTCTAGAAAAAACATTGTATAGTGAAGAAAAGGTTGCACAAGTACCAACTAAAGAGGATGAGGATCCATAGTTTATCTTACCCCCACCATGAAAGTTATACCTAATTGTGAAGGGGTGTATATATTGTACTCTATCCATGGATTCCTACTCGCTGAAAAAAAAAATAAGTGAAAGATAGAATGAATAACATGTGATGGTTCAAGTTAAAGAAACTAAAACCACTGACAAACTATAGATGAAAAATAGTACTTCCCATTTAAAGGCATTCAAACCCAAGGGCCCACTTGGGGGATAAAACCAAGACATAACCCTCTTTTTTTAATTTCCTTTCTATAAATTTAGATGTCATTTTTATTTTCAATTATTTGTATAGGAATAAATTAGGATTCATCCATAAATACCTCTATATATTATCAGTTTACTTTGAAATGGCCCTTATACTTATAAGATTTTTTTATTTTCTATAACCATGATGGCACAAGGCTGGGAGTGAACTATAAAAACTAAACATAGTTTAAGTCATGAATTGAATTCATGTTGTGAAAGGAAATAACATCATGAAAAAATATGCAAAAAAATAAACATAATATATCTTTATAACCCAAATAGAGATTCATTGTAAGGGGAGTATGATATTTAATTCCTTAATTTATGATACTCTTATAATTTAAATTTTTTATGAACTTTAAAAAAATTATATTCCCCACTTGAACCATTTTACCCCATTTTCAATCTAGGAGATATAAGTTTATTTGGATAACCATTATTCCATGTTTTAATTTTCACTACTAACATAATTAGATATGTGAAATAGTAAAATTAATGAGAAAGGATAAGAATTAAAGGATGAATTTTAAAAATCACTATTTTTTGGGGTGAGCTTATTTTTGTAAATGAATTTCTTCTTAGACTTGGAATGTTTTTAATTTTTGAAATTGATATAGATTGTTTATTGTTTTTCTTCATTTCCATGAACAATCTTACCAAAAATTATGTTCTCATCCTAGAGAAAAAAATTGGAACCAAATATTTCCCATTAATTCTTTAGTATATTTCTTGATAGACCAAGGCTGGTTTTCTTCTAGAACATTCTCGACATATTATCAAAGATATGACTGTACAAAATCAATTTTAACATGGTTGAGGCATTTATATTATTTATACCCTTATCCTTGGACCCACATTAACATTAATTCTATTTTTACCCATAGAAACCATGAATGACCTTGTTAGGAAATGAACCATGTTACAATACTATTATATCCATTACCACCCTACTTATAGTATATTAAATGATATTCAAAGTGCTAAGTGTGGGGGTTCAGTTTTCCATGGTATATGGTGATGTAATTCATTTTTCTAGGGATTATCAAGAGATTTGGGGAGATTCCATGTTATCAACACACTTTTTTATTCACCACTATTTCAATAATAAAAAATAATAATAATAGTGGGTTTTTTTTTGAGGATCAAAAATCAATATTGTCAGACCGATGATCTTAGGATTGTATGTGGTTAGGTGGTGGATGTGAGATTTATTTTAACCACAACTTTAAGAAAAGAAAAAAATTATATAGATAAAGAAAATAAAAACATAAAAAATTAAGATAGGGTGATTCATTCATTATTCTTATGGAATCCCTCCTTTTTATTACAAAATTTAAACATAATTTTATAAATAGAGGATCTTTTAAAGTTTAGTGCCTTGGAAATAAGGTAAATACTACATAGAAACATGAAACTTTTATTCTAATACAATTGAAATACTTCATCATAGGTTCATCCTATGTATAATTATTTCATATCATAACCTGGGAACATATATAAAAGGAATCAGTGAGCATAAGGCCCGATAAGGGAAGGCAAGGGAAATAGTTTACAAGTGATCATGAGAATTATCGATAAGAATTTGAAGAATATAATAAATGAATGAGAAAAGGATAAAGAGACATATCATAGTAAAAATAACATGAATAATAACATGTAAATGTGGATATAACTTTTAATTTAGTTGTTCAAATCATATCACCAAGTTTTATCACCGAGGTGTCCTAAAAATTACCATGGTTATTCACCAAGGTATTATAAAACATATCATCTCCAGATATTAAATTCTTTACCCAATAAATTGGAGCTCTATCAGGGCACACCCATAATATGTATTAATTAATTTTATCCACATATATCATAGTAGAAATTTAATAAATAACCTTTGGAGAATAAAAGAAATGGGTTTCATATCAAAATCATGGTGTTTTATAATGTTCTTACAAAAAAGATCCCTTCGTCATTTTAAACCCATGGAAAGTGAAGGATGGTTTCATGTATGTCAATACCAGAATAGAATAGATCATTTTAAAATCTATGTTAATACCAATAGATAATAAATAATTTTGGATATTCATAAAAAATAAAATAATTTCTTGAGAAAAAGAGAGAATTTTTGTGAAGAAAATTATGCATCATAACAGGTAAGAAACTTGGTTTTAGACATCATTAAAAAGAAAGGGGAAAATGGTATCCCATTCATAAAATAATATTAATAATGTAAAGTTATATAATAAAATTGACATGAGAACCTAGTATGGAAATTTAAAAAATTTGCTGCAAAAAAAAAGGAAACTTGAAAGGAAAAGAGACGTTGAGATTTCCCTTACCTTGAAGAGTGTTCCTAAAACATGAGGATCGACACTTTGGGGGATTAAAGATGCATTATGAGAAATTATTTGGAGTTAATACTATCATATATTCATGTAGAATTAATTGTTACTTAATTATAATGGAGAAATGGGTGGTTATTTATAGAAAAAGTGAGGGAGCTTTTTATTAATTTCCTTGGACACCTCAATAGTGGTATTTTCAAAACCTTGGGCTTGACCATGGTATTTTACCATGGTATTGTATAATTGGTACACCTAATATCATATTTTAATCTACATAAGTTGACAATAATTTTATATTACTTATAACATCATTATGATGTTATTAAACATTCTGAAAACTAAAAATTGTATTTTTACTATTCACTGAAAAAAATTAGAAAATTTTCATAAATTCACCCTAACCTAATTTCAAAGAAAAAATTTAAAAATGGATGTTTATTTTATCACAATAATTATCTAATTATTATAAATTGAACTTTTAAATATAAAAATCATTATTTATTAAAAACATAGTAGATAGAAAATGCATAGTAAAATTTTTGACACTTGAAAAAATTAAAATTATTTTATCATTGAAATTTAGATAGGAGTGTTTTAATCATACTATTTAATTAAAATAAAAATTATTAATAATACATTAGTTTATTATAATAATTATATATTTTCCGAAAAGTACAATTTCTGTCAAAATATTAATTTATCAAATTCGTGAAATTTTTAAGAAATATTAAACTCAAAATGGAAATTTATGGAAAAAAAATTATTTATACAAAAGGTATTATAGAATAAGTAACTGAGGCATTGAAACAAAACCCCTTGTAACACCCAAATATGACATAAGTATGGGGTTTGTGATAGTGATAGACTCGTAGGGTGGCTCAACTAACATCGTTCGAGTGGTAATCTCCACTAACTTGAACTTCTCTTGAAGGAGATTTCATTTAAGATTAACATGTTGAATCTTGGATTGGTCTTGGTCAAGAGTGAATACTAGTAATGTTTCCAATGGCCATATTTACCAATGGTCATAATGTACCAATGGTCATATAATGGTCAAAACCTAATTGTTACATTTCAATCATACTCACTTCATTATTAAAGGGAAATGTTTTTTTTGTTTAAAATAATATAACACACTTTTTTAGGAAACAAATTTTATTCAAAAAGTTTAGATTATTACATTCTTCCCTCCTTAATAAATATCATTTCCAAGATTTCAACTTAGAAGTGAAAAGGTGTGGGAACTTCTAACTCATTTCTTCCTCTTGTTCCCATATGACTTCTTTATATGTATGGTTCCTCTACAATGCTTTAATAAGGTGGGTAGTATTGTTGTGTAGAACCTTATGTCTACAGTACAAGATCTCCACTGAATGATCCTCCTAATAGACGACATGTTCAAGTTGTACCACATATGATGTTAGTACATGTGAAGGGTTAGGTATGTACTTCTTCAAGAGAGATACATGGAAAACATCATGAACTTGAGCTAGATTTATAGTAATTGCAAGTTGATAGGCAACTGATCCTATGCAATCAATGATTTCCTAGGGGCCAATGTACCTAGGGATGAAATTCCATTTCTTCCCAAACTACATGACTCTCTTCCAAGGTGAAATTAGATGGAAGAATTTTTCCCCAACATCAAAATACAAGTCCCTTATATGGTTGTCAACATATCTATTCTATCAAATCTGAACAGCCTTTATGTGTTATTGGGTGTCATGAACCTTTTCGGTCATCTCTTTCACAAGATAAGTCCCAAAAATCGTTCTCTTAACATCTTCATCCCAAAAATTGGGAGTTTTACATCGCTTACTATATAGAGATTCATAAGGTTCCATTTGAATATTTGAATAGAATATTTTGTTGTATGAGAACTCAACTAATGGGAGATGTTGATCACATCCACCTTTAAATTCCATTGACCATGTTCTAATCATTTCTTCAAGTGTCTATATAGTCCTTTCATATTAGACATCAGTTTAATAGTGATATGCCATACTGAAATTTAATTCAGTATTCAGAGCATGTTGAAGACTTCTCCAGAATTTTCATGCAAACCTTAGATCATGATAAAAAATGATTGAAAGTGTCACTACATGAGACCTTACCACTTTATTTAAATATATCTTGGTGATTTGTTCAAGAGATAAATATTCCCAAATAGAGATAAAATGGGAAGTCCTTGTGAGATGGTCCACTATAAGCCATATCTCATTATTTCATTTGGATGTTTTTGGGAGACTAGTTACAAAATACACAGTGATATTATACCACTTATATGCTGGTATGGGTAGTGGTTATAATACCCCTTTATAAATTTGTCACTCTACCTTCACTTATCGACACACCATGAACCTTGTAGTGTAGTCAGTAATCTCCCTTTTCATGTTATCCCACCAATAATGATCACAAATATCTCTATACATTTTAGTGCTTCCAGGATGTATAGAGAATGTAGATCTATAAAATTCATCCATCAGCTCCTTTATTTTTAGAATAGATGGAACACATTTCCATGTACAAAATTTTAGTACACCTTCTTGATCAATATTAAACTCAATAAACTTTCCATTATTCACACCATCAATCATTATTTATAACAAAGGATCTTCTTTTTGATATTTCTTTATCTTCTATATTAATTATTGTTGAGAAATAATTTAGGACATGGTTGATGGAGTCCCTTAACTTAGGATTCTCATGTTCAGTTTTTCTAAGTCTTTCATCCAAGGATCTCCTTGAATCCTTATCATTGTCAGAACAAAAGGTTCTTTCCTACTTAATGCATCAGTGACTTTGTTGGCTCTTCTTGGGTGACAATAAATTGAACAATCATATTCTTTAAGAAGTTACAACCGTCTCCTTGGTCTCCTGTTCAATTCCTTTTGTGTGGAAATATACTTCAAATTTTTTTGTCTGTGTATATATCACATTTCTCCCCATAAAGATAGTGTCTCTATATCTTTAGATAAAAAACAACTGTAGTCATCTCCAGATCAGGCATTGGATATTTCTACTCATGAGGCTTCAAAAATAAAGATGAATAAACAATAATCTTGTCATTTTTCATGAGGATTCACCCAATCCCTTTCATAGATTCAAATCTAAAAATAAAGAATCCTTCTTCGATAGATGGTAGATTTAACACAGGTGAAATAACTAATCTCTTCTTGATCTCTATGAAACTTTTATCACACTCCTTTGTGCAGATGAACTTCAAACCTTTTCAAGTTAACTTGGTTAGTGGATTATAAAGTCATGAAAAGTTATTCACAATCCTCTTATAATATCCTACCAAACCAAGTAAAATAAAATCTCAGTTACTATTGTAGGATAAGGTCAATCCTCCACAACCTTTATCTTTATAGTTTCAACTGAGATTCCTTCATTAGTTACAATGTTCCCCAAGAAAGAAACTTATTGTAACCGAAATTAAAATTTAATGAAATTTCCAAATAGCCTATCCTTCCTCGTAGTTTTCAATATAACCCTTATATGATCCTTTTTCTCCTCACAAATTTTGGAATATATCATAATATCATCAATAAAATCTACCAAAAAGTTAACAAGGAAGCCCTTAAAGACTCTATTCATCAAATCCATTAAAAAATAATAAGCATTAGTCAATCTGAAGAGAATAACAAAAAACTCATAATTGCCATATCTTGATTGGAAGGTGGCCTCTGTAATATCTTCTTTCTTCACCCTCAATTGGTGATAACCAGATCGAAGATCAATCTTGGAGAATAATTGATCCCCATGAAATTTTTCAAATAAATCATCAATACTTGGAAGAGGGTACTTTTTCTTCATTGTGATCCTGTTAAATTATTGATAATCAATGCATAACTTCATTGATCCATCCTTATTCTTCACAAATAGAATTGGTTCTCCCTAAGAAGACACACTTGTTCAGATTCTCTGAAAGATCTTGGAGTTGCTTATTTAATTCCTCCATCTCTACATTCATCATTCTATATGGGGTCTTTTAAATCATCTTGGAACCAAGTATAAGTTCAATGGATAACTATACCTCCCTTTCTAGAGGAGGTCCAGGAAACTCCTTAAAAAATACATCAATGTATTCTTGAATGATGTGGAAATTATCTATTTGTATACATTCATTTCCTTCTTCACCTTCACCAATCATTTTCATAAATAAAACTATGGGAGGTGCTTCTAGACAAAACATAGGTTGAGATATTTCTCTTTTGAAAACAAATATAGGTTTTTAATTCAAGAATAATGATATTTCCATACTTTTGTAGTTGATCATAGAATTATACTTTGAGAACCAGTTCATCCCTAGTATAACTTCGAATTATGACATGGGAATGACTAATAGATTTGTAATAAGATTATTCTCACCAAAGTGAATACTATAGTTTTTATAAACTACTGATTTTTTGATAATCCCTCCAAGATTTTGGACTAATAAATATACTTCTAGTGGTTTAGGGATTTATTTTATATTATTTGAAAACTTTGAGGAAATAGAAGAATGTGTAAAACCAGAATCAAACAAAGTAATTTCTACCTTTGAGAGAATAATGAGAGTACCTGCTACCACATCATTTGGAACTTCAACTTAAGCTATTACGAAATAAAACTATTGACATTTCTCCCCTAACCTATGTTACGGTTGATGGTGATTCCCCTCCATTAAATTCGGATTTGGAAAGTGATTGGAAAATTTCCCAAGCTATCCACACTTGAAGCATTGGACTTCAGGAAGGTCCTACCCCATCTTCCCTTTTTTTAGTGTTGAGAAGTTGAGGCCTCACCTCACTATGATAGTTCTGAGCAATATGGTCATCTCTTCCACACTTGTGAAATTTCCCATTCTTGAGTATGTAGTTCCCCGAATACTTATTTCCACATTTTTTGTGTGTAGAAAGTTGCACTTTCTTTCCTACCATTCATTGGTCAAAGCTCATCCCCACATTTGGCTCTAAATATCTCTTCTTTTCATTTGATCTATGAGACCACTACATCTATAAAAACATGAGTTCAACTATTATAGAACTCCTCATGATCTTTTTATAGTTTTCATAGTCATGGTTTGAAATATTCTTCCATAGATGAGGTCTTAGTCCACTGAAGAATCTATCAACCTTTCTATTAGGATCTATAACAAAGCTAGAGGTGTAACAAGAAAGTCTTTTGAAGTTAAAATCATAGATTCCCCTATATTCATTTTCATTATACTTCAGCTCTAGTAATTATTCCTCTATTTTTTGTATTGAATGGGGGACATATTTTTTGATTTGGTTCCCCTAAAATCTTTGCACTCTATAGTTTCAATATCCCTTCTTGTATTCACATTTTTAACCAATGTCCGCCACTGATCAGCTTATCCCTATAAACAGTGCATAACTAGGGTGAATTTCGCTTGTTCTGAACAATAGAGTATAGAAAATATATTTTCTAAAGAGCTTATCTGCTGTTTAACCATCAATGGGTCAATAGATCCTCTGAAATAAGTTGGTTGTTGACGCATAAAGTACTCAACATAATGCTTTTCCCTTCTAGTTGAATCCTATCTATTGTCTCGATTAAAGTTATTTTACATAACTTGATTCACTTGATTGATCATTCTCATGAAGTTGTCTGTTTCATCTTCCATCAGAAGGTTGCCAAAGCCTAGTCTGTTACACTCACCTTTTTATGAAGTTTATTCTATTTCCCTCCATTTTCTAAAAGAAGAAAACCTTAATGAGAAATGTTGTTTATTTAATAATATTATAATTTTAAAGAATTTTCATGCCATAAAACGTCATTCTTAAATATGTAATTCTCTAAAAATAATTACATTTTCTATAAATATTTCATAATGGTTCATAAAAATATTGTGATTAACTAAATATACCCCCCTGGGAGTGTCAAACCAGGAGTGCAGCAATTCCAGTTGTCATAAACCAGTTCCCATTCAATTCTATCGGAAAGAATTTTTTTTGGGTTTTACCCCTAGATACATCTGTTCTAGAGCCACATCCACTTGTTCATATCTATATTGGGATTTATTTTCTCAAAAACCACTTACTTAATATTTCACCAAAATACCTGGATGTTTTCCTATATTTTAACTTGTCCCTAATGTTATTACTAACATTTTAAAATCATAATTTCCATAAATAAATAAACTATCCTTCAATACCAACTATGGAATCTCACATTTTTATTACAAAACTTTACATATAATTTTATAAACTGATGATATTTTAAAGTTTAGTGTCTTGGAAATAAGGTACATAATACATAAAAACAAGAAACAATTAATCCAATCCACATGAAATTATTCATAATAGATTCCTACTATGTAAAATTAATTCATCTCAAATCCTAGGGACATAAATCAAAGTAAATGGTGAGCATAAGGCCCAGTAAGGGAAAATAAGGGAAATCGTTTACAAGTGACCATGAGAATTATTGATAAGAATTTGAAGAATATTATAAAGGAATGACCAAATGGGAAAGAGAAATATTATATTAAAAATAACATGAATAATAACATGGAAATGTGGAAAAAAATTTAATTGAGTCATTCATAAGCATATAACAAAGTTTTTTCATCGAGGTGTCATAAAATTTACCAAAGTTATTCACCAAGGTATCGTAAAACATGTCATCTCTAGAGATTAAATTATATACCCAATGCATTGGTTCACTATCAGGGTACACCCTTCATATTTATTAAATAATTTTATCTATATATATCATAATAAGAATTTTATAAATAACCTTTGGAGAATAAAATAAAAGGGATTCATATTAAAATCATGGTGTTCTTGAAAGTTCTTAAAAACAATATCATTTTGTCATTTTAAATACATAGAAAAGGAAGACGGGTTTCATGTATGTTAATCCCAAAATATAATCAATAATTTTTAAATATATGTGAATAAAACTAGAGAAGAAATAGGTATGGATATTAAAAAAATAAAATAAAATAATTTCATGAGAAAAAGAGAGAAAATTTGAGAATAAAATTCTACATCATAATGGGTAAGAAACACGGTTTTACAAAACATTAAAAAGATAGGGGAAAAGGGTATACTATTCATAAAATACTATTAATATAGTAAAGGTATATAATAAAATGGAAAAATAACCTAGTATGGAAATTTTAAATACATACCAAATAAAAAAGGAAATGTAAAAGGAAAAGAGGAGTTGATATTTTTATTACCTTGAAGAGTGTTCCTAAAACTTGAGGATCAGGACATTTGGGGCTTGAGGACACTATGGGAGGACTCCATGAGAGGTAATACTATTATATATTCTTTTATAATGAATTTTTAATGAATTATAATGGAGAAATGGGTGGGTATTTATATCAAAATTGAGGGAATTTTTTATTATTTTCCTTAGACACCTTAGTAGTGGTACATGGAAAACCATGGGTTTGACCATGGTATTTTGAAATGGTATTATCCACCTAGGACACCTAATATCATATTTTAATCCAAAAGAGTTGACCAGAATGTTATATTAGTTATTACATCATTATGATTTCATTTAACATACTGGAAACTCAAAACAATATTTTTACTATTCATCAAAAAATAAAATATTTTAAAAAATTATCATAAATTTACCTTAACCAAATTTTGATGTTATAATTTAAATTTGTTTTTTATTTTATCATAATAATTATATAAGTACGAGAAATTTAACTTTTAATAATAAAAATCTTTATTTATAAAAAATAATATCAGATAGAAAATGCATAGTAAAATGTATAGTAAAATTTCTCACTTGAAAAAAAATTATTTTATCATTAAAATTTAAATATGAGTGTTTTAATCATATGATTTAATTAAAATATACATTATTAATAATACCTTAGTTTATTATAACAATGATATATTTTCTGAAAATTATAATTTCTATCTAAAAAATCAATTTATCAAATTTTTCATATTTTTTAGAAAAACTAAACACAAAATGGAAATTAATGAAACAAACATTTTATTTATACAAAAGGGATTATATAATAACTAATTAATTCCTTGACACATAACCCCTCATAACACCTACATACAACCTAAGGGTTAAGTGAGTGATAGTGATAGACTCATGGGGTGGCTTGACTAACATCATCCGAGTGGTAATATGCACTAACTTGAACTTCTCCCAAAGGTGATTTCATTATAGCTTAACGTCTTGAAGATCGACTTGGGATTAGTCAAGAACTAAATTTAGTAATGCTACCTCCTTCCCAATATTTGACAAAAGGGCTTCGTATTTCATGATTCTACTAGATGAGGCCATTAACTCTTCTTTCTTCATTAATTATCCATTATCATTTCTATTTATAATACTAATTATAACTTTAAAATTATTATAAAGAGTATTGTTTCCAATGATAATATTGACCAATGTTCATAACTGACCAAAATTTATATAACAGTGTAAACCTAATGGTCACATTTCAATTATAGTCACTTAATTATTAAAGGGTTATAGTTTTGTTGAGTACAAAATAATACAACACACATTTTTAGGAAATAAATTGTATTCAAAAAATTTGGGTCATTACAATTCTTAATTGTATCATGTTCCGACTTTGAACGTTGGGGTTAGGAAATGACATTTATCGGAGTATTTCATTAGGCATAACATTTTATATTATGCAATATGATAAAGATTCAACCATATTATTTGAGATTATTTTTATTCATTACCTACGTACCCTAAGACCTAGATACATTTGAACTATAATCTGATCCCTCGTGATTAAGTTTTATTTATGTCTTTACGTAGCATAGATGCTAGATGTCTTGAAATTCTATGGTAAGTTACATGTACTTGAAGTATGATCATAATTACAGTTATATTTTTTACCTTTATATATTATTAAAAATAATTCAATGTTAGATAAATTGAAATTGGAATGTGAATTAAAAATTAATAAATAAATAAATAACAAATGAAGAGCATTGTCATTCCAAAGTAGGAAAATAAAAATGAATGATTTTCTTTATTCCTTTTTAGAATAAGGAGTTGAATGAATTATTTTTTTTTTAATTTGAAAGTTTATTTTTTATTTAAAAACTTTTGATTATATTTCTTTTGATATTTAAATATTGGTAGAATAAAATTCCTTTTGAATTCTTTTTGAGATTGTAATCCTAAGGAAAAGAAAGTTCTATGTGCGTGGGAATTGATAAAGTCATATTTTTCATGTTTATTTTGATATTTTATACAATTTTAATGATTAATTCTACTGGTATTTATTCATTTTTTTATTTTATGGAATGATACAATTTTTGATTAAAAAGGATCTAAAATATGGTTATTTGATGATGTAAATGAAGTACCATGATGAAGGACAAGTGAAGGACTGAGTCTAAATATCAAAACTACAGAATCCTCTCAAAACTAGTAAAATATGGCTAGAAAACAACACTACATGTTGTGAATTTCATTAAAAAAATGAAACATGAAGGATTATAAGATGTGAATCCATGACATGAATAAAAATTGGTTTCTAGGCCCTACCAACATGTGTCACAGCATGAAACGTATATTCACACTATGACACTTCCTCAAATCATAAATACAATGTTTTAGAGCTGGAAATGTGTCACGAAAGTTTCATCCCCCAGACATTACACATTATGAATATTATTCATGATTTAAAAACACCTAACAGAACCAAAAACAATTATGTTCAATTTAATAATGGTGGAAGATCCTTTTTTTACCACCACGGGATGGCCCAGGGTCTATTATGATCCATTTATGTTGGCCCAAGAATCAATAAATCCAATAAATATAGGCTTATGGTGGATGTAAAAATAATTAGTCATCTATTGGAGGGTTATGAAATTATGTTGCATTGGGATTATGCTACTATATGTGTTCTTTCCTATTTTATGTTTTTTCCAATGTAACATATTCCATATTTTTATTAAATATTTATTTATATCCATCTCCCTTTATTTACAAATATTTATTTTCCTCTCTTCTTTCTCTCACATCATGATATATTTTCACTTCACAATGGAAAGTGACTAACCTGAGTCTTATCCCTAGAAGAGTTTTACAATATCCTTAATTATTACTCATTAAGTTGTTAAACGTTTTCAATTCTATTTTTGGTGGATGTGAGATAATTTAATGAGTGTGGTGGTTTTCTACCACAAAGTTACTTTGAAACCCATTTCTTTTATTTTATTTACTTATTTTTCCTCCCCTCTCATGGGTAAACTCTTAATACGGTGGAGTTGAGGATACTCAAAGGGATAAAGCAACATATGGTAGAGCCAGGTATTTTTAGGAATTTCAATCTCGATCTAGGTGTTTTTCCTATTTGTCTATTAGATGAGGTGGGGTTTGGTGTTCCAAATAGGTTTCTTATGCATTCTAAAATTCTACATTCTATATTATAAAGGAAATTAATTTTTTTCCAATGTTTCATGAATTGAATTTAAAAATAATAATAAAGGAAACCACATTAGCAAACCGTAGGACCAAAAATTTCTTCCTAACATGTATTATATCTTCATCTAGTTTGGTTTTTCATTGCATTTATTTTACAAAACCCAAATCCCAAAAATTTCACTATCTTCATAAATAATAAAAACACCAAAAAAATAGATTAGGTGAATTAGAAATTATTGATTGAATTTACTATGATGCTCCTCAAGTGAAATGAACCTAGTCAAAAACTATACTTAATTAAGAGAAATAAATAAGTGTTTTACAACCCTATGATAGGTGCTTCAAATATCCACATCCTCATTTTTCATCTCTTTGATATTTTTATGTATATATGGTTGAATAATAATTTAAGAAAGAAAATATTTCTACCCTTCCTTCAAGATTTCAAGGTCCATCCTTAGAGCTAATCAGGTTCACCATTTCCACTCTTTTACTAGAATGGGATCCCATCATAGTGATTTTGAATATATTGTGATAGGTGATTATCTTGGCCTCTATTTTTACAGACCTCCTTGATTTTGTTTCATCGTCTTGTGTGTTCTGCTAGATTTTGTATGGTTTTTATTAATAAAAATATATTTTCCTGGGTCAAGGTCCATTCTATTAAAATATATAGGTATTGGATATTGTTTTATACTCATCATAAATTTATCTCATAATATCCTTTCAACTCAGAGCCTCGTCTAACTTTTTCACTTTCCCAGAGTGGTAGTGTATTGAACAGTCATAATATTTAATAAAATACAACCATCTTCTTTGGTTTATATTCAACTCTTTATAAGTGAATATATACTTTAAACTTTTATGATCAGTATATATTTCACATCTTTCTCCATAAATATAATTCCTTTGTATCTTTAATACAAATATTACTACTATAAACTCCAAATCACGAGTTAGGTAATTTTTCTCATGAATCTTCAATTGGAATAAGGCATAGGATATCACCATATGATTTTGTATGAGAACACATCTTAGCTATTTTTTTGATATTTCATTATAAATTAAATAACCCTCTCTACTATTGGTTAGTGTGAGCATATGTGCACTGACCAACCTTATCTTCAATTCCTTGAAATTTTATTCACGCTCATCATTCCAAAGGGAATAAACTCCCTTTTGAGTTAACATGGTGAGTAGATTAGATATCTTGGGTAAATCCTTCAGGAAGAATCAATAATATCCATCCAATATAATAAAAATATGGATCTCAGTTATAGTGGTTGGTTTGGGACAATGTTTAATAACTTCCTTATTTGATGGATCCACTAATATACCCTTTCTTAAGATTATATGACCAAAAAATGAAACTTTCTATATCTAAAATTCAAACTTGGTAAATTTTGAATACAAATTATCCTTCCTTTGGATATTAATTACAACCTTCAAGTAAACTTTATGCTCTTCCTTAATCTTGAAAAATATAAAAATTTCATCTATAAATACTACCAAAAACTAATCAAGGTAATATATAAAGACTCTATACATTAGATACATGCATATAGTGGGGTAATTAGTAAGACTGAATGGTATCCCTATAAATTCATAGCTCACATACATCAAATAAAAATTTCTCTTGGGTATTTATTCACTTTTGAACTATAAATAATAATATCTAAATCAAAGATCAATCTTATAAAAATATTCATATCCTCATAATTGATCAAAAAAATCATAAATATGAGGTATAGGATACTTATTCTTGATAACGATCTTTTTAAGTTCTAAACAATCAATGCATATTCACATTGATCCATATTTATTATTAACAAAATGTATAGGTTCACCCCATGTTGATACAATTTTCAAAATGAATCCCTTATAAATATTAAAAATGATTTTATTATTTAATTTCTACAATTTAATTGGGTACATTTATTTATGGATTCTTTGAAATGGGTGTACCGCCAGGTACGAGTTCTATTGAAAATGCAACTTCATGATTTGAAGTAAGACTAGGAAACTATACTATAAAGACATAAAAAACTATCATAAAACAGTAATATCATCAATTTTGAGTTTCTCCCCAACCATATGAAATAAATAAATAATTTTAATAGGAATAATTACCCATGAAATGGATGTAATTACCATTGTAATTTCACACTTATCCTCACATTGATAGGAAATTATAGGTTAGTTTGGGATATCAAATGTGTTTTTTATATTATATAAATATATAAGGGATCTATGTAGATAGAAATATAAATGATAAAAATAAAATAAAATTCAACTAAAGTGAGAATAATGATATTTTTATAGTTCATATTCTTACAAACTTTAATATGAAATCCTTATCTCTGGAGTGGAGGATAAGTGTACCTTAACCATCATGATCCACATCATTGATTGACATAGAATAAACCCTTTATTGGTCTAGGATTTATTCATTATAGTAGGTCATTAACTCATACAATTCCCAAGTTCCCCACATATAAGGAATTATTTCCTTGGAAATTTGTTTCTCTATTCCCTTCATTTACACATAGAAAACATCTTCTCCTTCCTTTTATAAATACTCTAGAGTGATTATTCAAAAATTCTCATCATGAAGTAAATTGATCTTTCTTTACTCCATGATCAGTTCCACCTAAACATCCATAAAATTCTATTTTTATCATATTTTATGTGTTACGAAACTAACCAATGTTTATGTTTCTAATCATATATCATGATAAATTATTAAGCATAATCACAAGGTTCCACATTCCAGACCATATATAAATCAATTTACCAAGAAAAAAATCATTTCATTTTCCTTCGTATTCAGTATTAACATGATTCATTCAAGTTTCAACCATTAACTAAAACCAAAAATAATAGTTTGATAAATAATAATTATACTGGGAAGCCATATATTTATGAAAATAATTTATAATATTCCTTAATCATGACACTTTATTTTACATCTATGATACCTTAGAGTTAACATAGGTCATACATGGTCATTATCTATTTAAATCCTTCATAATGGAACTTAAATAAAATGTTAATTAAGCTAATAATATCCCTTGGTAGTTTCGAACTAGGTGGACAGTAAGGGTCCTTTAATCGTGAACTAGAATGAAGGCTGAGATATAATCAACTAACTATTTTGGGGTTATTAACCCTAGATTAATATATTACAAAACCACATCCACTTATATTATCTAGAAAATGATATATTTTATTATATAAAAAAACTCCTTAATTTACCATAACTTATGATTTTATCATGTACTTAGTCTTATATTAAGGGTTCTCGGTAAATTTTCCTCATCCTAGTTTCCAAGATTTACTAATCCTTACCTATAATATCAACTAGATTGAACCAGAATTTTCATACAAAAATAATATATCCTTTTATATGGATATTCAATACATTTTAAAAAAAATACATTCTTGAGGACCTTAGAGGTTTGGTGTCTTTTGAAACATGGATACATGAACAACTAGTAAATAAAAGATCTACATCATTTCTTTTTAAGTTCTTCACATCTAACAATTTTCTATGAAATTTCATACCTAAAACATTTCTTCATAACCTAGGGAAGTAAAACATAAGAAAGTGTGAGCATAAACACCCAGTAATGTTAAACATAAGAGGTATCAATCAATGACTATAATTGAGAATAAGATAAGTATAAGGGTATGATAACATGATAAAAAATTATAATAATCATACCCAATTTTTCAAAGATATTTAATTATGAAACATGGTATATGGTTTTGTTAAATAAATTATATAAAAACCTAAGAGTGTGGAATCATAAATAATAAATTATGAGTCATGGAAACATATTATAAGCATGATACATAAGTTTATAGAATACACATAAGCATAGAAAATTATTTTATTATTTAAGGTTAACTTATAATACTATCATAGTGGATTGTGTTCACTCTCTATTCCATAATTATGTAGTCAAAGTTCACTCCTAATACCATCTTATTAAAAAAAGTACCTTATTGAATGAGGTTCACTTCTCATTCCAACCCTTATTATCTCATGAGATGTCTATATTTACCCAATGCATTGGAGGGCTATATAATTCAAATCCCACCCATCACATAATGAAAACAATAAATATGTGTTCCACAAGATCATTAAAAATCACTACTTAAAATGGTTTTTGATCCGATGGATCTATACCCATTTTTTAGTGAAACTATGGGTATAAAACATTTTATTGAACCTATACCCACAATTTTTTTGAAAATAATGAGTATATCCCATTGCATATATGACCTCACTCGGTCACCTCCTCCCCCTACCACTTCAACAAGCCCTAATTATCCCCTTCTATGAGCTCCAGCCTCCCCGACCCTCCTCACCTCTGCATCGACCTCAACCTCCTGGCCTCCACCTCGACCTCCCAACTTTCGCCTCTGTATCGACCTCCCAACCTCCGACTCCTAACCACCACCTATGTCTTGACCTCCCAGCCTTTACCTACATCTCTAACTCCCAACCTCAACCTCCATCTCGACCTCCTGGATTCTATATCCACCTCAACCTCCTGGCCTCTACCTCCTAGCCCCTACCACGCTCCCTCTACCTTCCTGCCTCCACATCTATGTCTGCCTCTGCTTCCCTGACTCTGCCTCCCTGCCTTCACCTACCAACATCCACCTCTACCTACCACAAATTTCTCTTTTTCCAAGTTTTTCTTAAATTTTATTTTCATAATTCGACAGTATTACATATTCATAAATTTTATGTTATGGATTAATAATCACTTATGTTTTATTCTAATTTTCATTTTTTTCATAGATTATGGTGCAATGAAACACTACTAATTACCTGATCTATATATTTTACTACAGTAGTGAACCATGTAGAACTAGTGTGTCTTGTGTAATTTTGTATACATATTCTGAAAAAAAATCAAATAATGTTGGTAAATGAACTATTGATTATATTGGGTAATTTATCTATAGTAAAATATAAATCTGATCAACATCTAAAAGATGATAAAAATATTGATCATTTTATATAATATTATAATATAATTTTGTTTTGTGAGAGGATTAAGGGAAATAGTTTAATTTAAAATCATATCATACCTTGATTCACCACCTATTTGTTTATATCTCGTATTTTAACCTCATGATAGACCTAAGAATTAGTATTAAAAATGGTATATTTTTTAATAAATAAGTTTTTCTCTGATTTAATCGGATTAGTTTTTGGTGTTGTGTTTCATTCCACTATTAATATGGAATGAGTTATAAATTTGAAGAAAAATAAAAACAAATTGAATTATATATTATGGATAATTTTTTGGAAAATATGAAATAGGGTATAAGGAGACTAGTATACAAGAAATGTACTGTATGGATGAATTAGTGTGTGGATAATTTGTTTCTTAAAATAATGCAGCATTAATAGATAATAATCTTGTTATAATAGGAGAAGATGGAACCCTTAGATAGGGGAGATTCCAAGGAGGAAATAAGTGGATGTTTCCCACATTACATAAGAGATGGTTTAACAATTAAAATTATAAAATATGGATTTAAATGAAGAGAATAATTCCCAATAGATCTTTAATAAAATTTTGGGTAATAAAGATGACAAGTCATTATATTTAAAAAATATACTTATTTAAGTAGAAATATAAAAAATGGAATCTAATTATTCTATTAAATAGTAATTCAATTAATTTTATTATATAATGAAGATGTTTCATGAATAATCATAGAATAATGATCATGACTCAAAGTAATTTATAAAAGTAAAGGTTTAGATATCAGAGTTCTTACACAACTATCATAATTGGTTGATGATAACCAAAGGCCATAAAATGGGAAGCTAAGTCTTAATGATTCAATTTTAAATTTCAAATATGTAATGATGGATTAGAGTGATGGATGAAAAACATATCCAATGAATTGGAGGGTGATATTTCTTGTCGAATGACACTCCATGATAATAAAAATTATCATCTTAAAGGAAATATTAAAAATCAATTGTTAGAATAAGAATTAGACTCATCAAAGAAGTAGTTCGATATCATGGTAAATCCTAAACTAAAGTATGATTATCATTTATTTTTTTATTTAAACTTTAGTAGGTGATGGTGAAAATAAAGAGATACTTTCTATATCAATAGATAATCATGATAGGATAATAATCTCATAAGGTTATACTATATAGTAAACCATCCATAAAAATTATGCAACTCATTTAAGGTTGGAGAAAAATAAGTCTATGGGAATTCAAAAGATAATGAAAATGATTATAGATGTTTTAAACAAGTGTAAAACTTTCCCTTAATGATATAATTATAATTATTAAGATTTTATAAAAATTTAAGATATATTTTTACTTTTGGTGGAATTCAGTGGCACGCCATTAGTTTTGGTTCTGTAGAATTTGAATACATTAACTATTGTAAAGATAAGGTAAAATAGAATGTATTAGATATCAAAATTGATATAAAATTTATATTGATCAATAAAATTATATTTATAATTATAATTTTGACTCTAGTGTAAATTTACAAAGAGGATGAAAAATTAATTAGAGGATAAAATTTATATTCCAATAAATAAAAATATATTCCATATGTAAATATATTTAAAATGATATATGAAAAAGATTAAAATAATAAAGGTGATATGAAAATAATATCTAAAACTACTACAAAACCTCTAAAATTTTAGAATAACATGAAAATGTTTTATAAGTAGGGGAATATTTAATATGTTTTAGAAACTAAAAGGATCAAGTTATAGGTTTTTTCTAAATAAATTTTCATAATATATGACCAAATAATTATTTATTAAATAAACTAAAGGTCCAAATAAGGTAGAAAAATTCTTTAATGTTTCAAGAATTCCTTGATGGTATATGTAACAAAATAAGAAGTGTATTTGTTTTTCTTTTAGGTTTTCATGAAAAGAACAACACCATGTAATTTTAAATGTGATTGGATTCCATCAAATCAATTTCAAATCTAAAAATAAAATCCAATGTAAAGGATTAATGGAAAACATTTATCTATACTAACTTAGTATCCTCCTTGACTTTAGAAAAATAGAAGGTTCCCTAACACATTTTATTAAATTATATTAAATATTTTTTTTGTGTTTTAGGATTTTTAAGAGAGATTTTACATAGATAATTTTTATTGGATTATGAAAGATATATTTTGGCATGATTCATGGTTCAAACATGATGTTTTAAGTGGTATAATATATAACTTTTTGAGGTTGGGATATAAAATAGAAATAATAAAAGTAATAATAATAGGGATTAGAAAATGAAATCTATGGTTGGTTAAAATATTTTTGTTAGGTTCATATATTTTTCATAGAATTTTTCTATGAATACTTGATAACATACCTTGGATCAGTAGCTATAAAAAGTGTTTATCGTGCATAATTTTTTTAAAGTAAAAAATTCATTTTTTAAGTTTAATAACATGATTTATTTTAGGAAATAAAAATGATATTATATATGTATGATTATTATGATGTAATTTAATTTCTTATTTGGTGATCAAGCTTAGAGTCCAGGGAATTTAAGTGGTGATGATCTTACTGATATCCTAATGAACCAAGGAAGCAAACCCAATAAAACAAGCCCAGAAATATATCCTAAAAATTGGTATCAATTTAAACTATTTGTATCAATCATGGTTTCCATATATGATATGAAAAGATTAAATATATAATGACTCAAAAACTATGTATTTGATGTTTATTAACTAACAGTTCGGTAAGAGGGTTATTGAGTTCACAAGAACAACTCATTAGTGAAAAATCAAAATTTTGAATTTATGAAATAAAAGGTTCCTGAGTGAAAGAGATAGAAGTTATATTATTAGATAAATATTTTTTTTAAATTATCTCAATATTATAAATATTATATGTTTTTTATGTCTCATTATTTTTTGGGTAATACACTCACCATAGTGTGGTCAGCATAAAATCACAATTAAAGAAGAATTTTTGGATCTAGAGAGTCAAATCAAATATTGGATTTGAAAATTAGTATCATCTTAATTTAATAAAATATATCCATACCACTAGTATCTATTACTTATAAGTGGTGAATATATTATGAATTACCTAAATAGAACATAATAATTGAATTATATTTCAAGTGGGGGAGCTTATACTCTTTATATTTGATCCATGTATTATTCTGAGTATGAGTGTAAATAAGTGGTATCGAATAAATAACCCCCTTATAGATATAATTACATGAATTTACATAATTTTAATTTAATATAAAATAATATTTTTATATTTTAGATAGAAAATACAAGGATTTTTTGAATTTGGAATTGAATTATAAGACCCTTGATTCTAATTTATACACTTTTTAATGATATTTCATAAATTATTAATAGTTTGATACATTTATTAGTATTTTATTTCAATGGGGGGAAGAAGAATCTTGAATAAACTATGAATCCTCCAAGGGATATTACTTATTCCAATATCTTCATAAGTGAATATGAATAAATTATATTTATATGATTAGATACTGTATTATCAATTAAAATTTTCCCATAAAATCCAATATGGGATATTTTTAGCATACAATCAAGGATTGATGATTTAATTATGATTAATTTGTTTCAAACATGTGTTATTCTTTTTTTGATATATTTTTTAACCAAAAAATATTTTTTTTTTGTTGGATGTGTAAGTAAAAATGCTAAAAACCTAGAAATAATATGAAAATGGTCATTATGGAGATATATTTTAAATTTTTCTTTGGGATATTATTAATGAAAAATAAGGAATCCCAACATGATAAAAGTGGATATCATGGGGATCATAATGGATTTCTTGGATAAATGAAATAACATGACTAGATTTTTAATTATAAAGAATAATATCCTAAATCAAAACAAGGAGCACCGTGTAATTTTATAAATTAGTATTTTTATACCTTTGGTAAGTCCAATATATCTGTTTCAAGGGGTAACGAAATGCCACAAAGGTAATCACATGATTTATTTTAGGTAATCACATATTGTACCAGTATTTGTAATATTTTTGGCAAAAATACCATATCACCGTAAATATCCACTGAATTTGAATATTCTATTAAAGATATAATTCTATTTAAAATATTACATTATAGATCCATTTCTTTACTATCTAAATATTCTTTTATATTTCTTATTTTTCATGGAGTTTTTATTTATATATATTCTTATTTCTTCACTATATGTTGAATAGGTTTTCTTGTCATTTTTTATATCCCATAAATGCCTATATTTTATATTAATACTGACATTTTTAGGGAGAAAAGATTATAGTTTTTGAATAATTTGAAGTGAAGGCTTAACTAGACATCATGTGCTAGAATTATTATACGTGGTAGATAATTAATCCTTTACTTAAAAGTTTTTTTGGCGTTTTATTTCACCCTTTTTCACATTAATAAACCAATAAGAATTTTTATTTAAAGATAAGTTTTCTTCCAAGATCATCATTGATGCTTTCATGATCAGTAACCTTTATCTTAAATTTCTTTAGTACATAAAAGGTTTTACTCTCAATATTGATAGATTCCTCATTTGGTTCAACATTATTCCCATCATATTTCTTTAAAGATATAGCTTCGCTATTTAACTTTGTATTCAATTCAATTTGGGCCTCTAACATAGACATGCGCATGTATTATGTATTTTCTTATTCCCCAACATATTATTCATTACTTAAGTTTTTTTTGTTGGCATTTCACATATTCAATTAAATTGGTGATTTTATCTATTGATTCATCCACTAATTGGTTGCTAGCAGAAGTGTATTCCTCTTCTTATTTACTCATTAATGTTTTATATTTCTTCCAGGGAATTTTTTCTCGATTCTGCTAGACATGTACACTATTCTACAAGCGGATGTCTATAATCTCATAGTAGTGGTATGATGTGAATTTTTTTCTTCCCAAATGTCCTTAAAATATAATATGTTTCCTCTTTGATTGCAGGAATATGTTTTGACCCATGGGGAATTGTGGTTCTTATATTAGGGAATTGACTTATATAGACATAAGAGATAGGTATGTTATAGTTTAGTTTTAATTTTATTTTCTTTATCACATCATCCACATAGGTTTTTTACTGATTTCTATGGACAGGGGGTTGTTATATTCTGTAAATGGGTCCAAAAGGGAATTAGAGGTGGTTCCACGGTTTTCTTTATAGGGGACGGATATTGGGGAAGTGGAAAGATTAATTAGTGTCCTTCATTTTTTTCTACCTTTGTAAAGTTCTGTTTTTTTATTTTATTTTCCTTAGATGTGTACATCCGAGATATGGATGAGTCATGCCGAAATTTTATTTCTTTTCTGCTGCTGTTTTAATTAATTTTTTATGGATGAAATCATTCCCAAGTGGTGATTTCTTGATGACTGGACACTTATACCAACCCATAGGCGTAGCACATCCACCTTATTCCATTACAGTACTCCTATATTAGATTCTATTCCTAAACCATGGGAGTTTCTAAGAATCATTACTAACTTATCCTACTTCTAATCTTCCACATCAACCACTTCAATTTCTACTTTAACTTTTAGAATTTCTTTCTAGTACGTGATGCTCTAAGAGAATACTTAACATATATTGATTTAATTTATAGATTCACATTACAAAATATTTATCCCTAATGTTTTTGGTTCATGTTTTATACTCAAAAAATTCAGATACTTCTCTATCAATCATAGAAAAAGTCCATCTTCCTTACTCATCATGAATCATGAACTATTTTCAAAAAATCAGGATGATTGTTACATTAAATGATTAGTATAGAATCATTTTATATAAATTCTATAATATCATTCAAGGAACTTCAAATTATTTCAAATAGATAAACCTAATGTATCACTTTGATTGTAACACATACATATTATCTTCCTAGTTATTATGTAAGAAATTTATAATCTTATATATCATTATGAGAAGTTTTGTCATTCCATGTTCTTAAGATCTTTTATCTTCTAGCATAGTCTTATAAACTTTTTCAAGGTTGTCTCATTTAGATTCCATTGATGCCTCTACTTCTAGTGATTGGTACTTTATCATTTGGATAAAAAATAACTTTTTTTTACGAATTATCTTTTGAAAATGTATCTACATTTTTTCTTCACTTCAACATATCTTCCAAATGTGCACCTTTCTTCATTTTTCATCTTCTAGATTCGCTTCAGATTAGAATCAATAAATCTTCTTCTAAATTTGGGACAATAATCCTATATTTCTTTATATTCTATTTAATGTTAATATTTTAGCAATAATTCTTTTATAAACCTAGTTTGAGTTACTATATCAACCCAATTTAAGTTACTATAGCAACCCAGTGAAAGAAGATAGATGATCCTTAAGTCGATGTCAAGACTCCTACATGAATTCCAGTACTCTCATGTCGATACTTGGTAGATGTAATCACTCATACATCTCTATTTGGTTGCATTACTCTTATGTCGGCTCAGCCTTTGTCATATTTTGGATCATCTTCCACTTCATAAATATAGATGATTAATATGGTCATAAAAGTGATACAAAAACAAAAATCATCTTTAATGGTTTTTCAATCAGTTTTTCGGTTGATCCTTATGCAACTGGAAAATAATCCTTACACACATAGGGAGGATTCATGCCTTTTCCATCTTTTAGATATCTCTAAAAAATGATTCTTACATTGATCTAAATGACTCTTACATCGATCTTAATGACTCATATGTATTTCCATATATGGGCCCTTTGTGAATTGTCAACTCCAGCATAGAAACTTCATCTTTGATCGATCACATATAAGTTCATCTCAAATACTTCTCCAACACCTCAAATCAACTCATAATCACTTCAAGGAATTCTTAAATTCTTCAAAACATCATCCAAAGGATTTTCCTTCAATGGATGGATTGTCCAACAATCAACTAGCTTCATGAGTGATTATTGACTATGTATAAGTCATTAGGTGTAATGCGTATGATTCATTGGAATTAGTCTATGATTCATATGATAAATTTCATACTGGTCATCACCTTAATGGAATTTATGAAGATAGTCAACCAGAAGTAGTAGAAACAATTACGATATATTTTATTAATCATAAAAAATGGTCCCCCAGGGTGCATCTCAGTGGTAGATACCCCTGTGGATCTTGGTGAGGTCTCGAGTTCAAGTCTCACCGAGTACATAAATACATTTTATGTTGCCCATTTTTCATTGTAGTATATCCCTTTTTTCTAAATAAACTGAATCTCCAGCCCCAAATTTTACAAAATGGTTAGTTTTGTGGAAATTTTTGAGTAGAGATAATCATGCCAAAGTTTTCTAACTTCACTTCAGATATGTTATGCACAACAATGAAACCATTTCATAAACACTTTCCATATTTCCATACAATAAATCTCCACAAGAATCATAGTTGATCATTCATATCAACTTTATAGGGATAAACTGATCAACATCATCAGCACTCTATAGGTTAAAACTTCGCTATTAAATCAAATTGGTTACCACAAATTCTACATGTTAACTCCAAGAAATATCTTCATCCAACCTTTTCATATGATTAATCTGAATTATTATAATGGTATAACTTCATTTAATTTCCATAAAATTGATCTCATTTATTCCAATGGAAAAACAGAATTTCATTTCTCTGTCACATAAATAATGGGCACCTACCAGCTTCCAAGATTTAAGATACATCACCAATCCTCATTCATTTTTCTGAGTTCAATACATTTTTGTATCAAGACTTAAGAACTCTATTTTATCTCATCAACTATCTTAGGGACACCAACTTCCTTTCAATCATCTCTTCTTCAACACATATTGAAATCACACATATTTCCTCCTTCATTGACAACTAATACAAAATAAACATAAAGTGGATTCAATAGATATTGGTTTTTAGATTCAACTAGAATTTTTTTTATCTCACAACATGTTTTCTTTGATTAATCATGATTTCCTTTTCAACATTAACACTCAGATTTATCATCATCAAATTTTTCTAAAACTAGTTCCAAATCTTTTTTTGTACTCTTTTAGTGAATTATTCAAGTCCCATTACTAAACATAATAATATCCAAGGCTCTTCAATTTTAATTTATGGTTTGTTTCCTGTTGTTTTCTCCTCTTACATCAGCCTAGTTCACCTCTTGCTACTTCAATTTCCCTTGATGAGTCTCTTGGTTATTATCCCACCTCAGCACAGTTTTTTAAACATCCTCTTAGTGATAATTCTTCGAGACAATATCTTTCTGATTCTCCTACCTCAAAGTAGTCTTCTAGATAGTCAACTCATTACATTCCTCATAATTCTCATCCTATGATCACAAGTTCCATGGATGGTATTTTCAATCCCAAAGTTTATATTAATTTTATGGAACCTAGATCTTTTAAGGATGCCTTGTTTCAATCTTAGTGGAATCTGTTGATTCATGAATGGTTTCCATATTTACTCAAAAATCATACTTGGTATTTAGTTCATTTTTTGGATTGGTGTAGCCCAATATGATTTTGGATGATTTTTATGGTTGAATTCTTGTGGCACATACTGTGCACCAAACCGCAACATTCATGCTTCGAGCTCTGTGGTGAGCTCGTTGGGGTTATATTGGGAAAAACACCTCTGCATCAGGGGTCCAGGTGCCTTTGGCCCCCAGCCAAAATTTAGGGGTACTGTAGAAACCCAATTCAGGTTACTGTAGAAACCCAGTGCCAGAAGGCTATATTTTTTTTACAAGTCAAGGATATATAACCACAGTTCAATAAATGTGGGTATATTATGTCTGGTCTGATAATCTATACCCATGGTTTTGTAAACCATGGGTATAGATATATTCCCATGGTTTAAATAAAATTGTGGGTATTATGGAAATTTCTAGGGCTATACCCACGATTGTATGGACTATACCCATGGTTCCAAACTGTGGGTATAAGTGATTTTTCCAGTAGTGATTTCATCATAACAACAAATCATAATATATGGAAAGGATATGAGTTTCATAAAAATTTCATCATCATAATAATAAACTATAAATATAAATAATAAATAAGGTGACATTGGATTATATCCTTATTAAATCATAATAAATATCGAAGTATTTTTATATATATAAAAATATCTTTAAAATATTACTAGAACATTTCTTAAGGAAAATACCCGTTTTATTTTAAATCACATATTTAGAATATCAAATTTTCCAAAATATTAAGGAAAACGTTTTATTTTAAAAGAACCATGGAAAATTATAATGTATTCTTAAAATAAAATATTATTCATGATGGAAAATAAATTATTCCATGTTTTGTAAATTAAAACAAAAATTCCTTTCACATTATAGATAAAAAGTTGGAATAAACCTGTTCAAAAAAACAACAAGAAGAATCCTTTAAAAAATTAGAAAGTAAAATATTTGTAAAAATGACTCTAATAACTATTTGGGTAATATTAAAAACTTTCTTGAAAATAGTTTTAATAGAATATGTACATTAAAGAAAATATTTTAGGTCGAAGAGAAAAACATGGTTGGTTTTCCTTAGAAACATTTTTTTAGCCTCTTGAGTACTTAAAGAGAGGGAAATGAAAGTAAAAAAATAAAATATATTGAAATAAATATATTATAATAAAATAAATAATACTTGGTAAATATATATTATATAATTTCTTCAAAAAAATTACTCCTAAACAATCCTGGAAAAAATGAGATTATGACATTAAACCCTTACCACAAGTATATCTTTCTTCATAAGAAATCTAACCTCACTTATAATAAATAAAAATTTATTATAATTTTATACCAAAACTATAATCATAACTATAATACCATAAATGTTTTATTTATAACATCTTACCACCTGTTCATTAACAATATTTTATTTTTATCATCATTTCGGGTGTTAACTATTTCGTATTTCATGTAAATTTTGGTTCAATGGTTATGGTCCTTAAACTTTGATCATGGTAAATTTATCTAACTAATTTTAATAATTATATAAAAATAATACATATTCAATATATAAATATTTATATCCATTCATATAATGTGGTTATGAAAAATTAATTACATCACTATGTAGAGATGGTAGTCCGTACATACACGCGAGTGGCGTTTTCATTTCTCGATGGATGGGATAAAATAATGGTAAATATTAATTTAAATTTAAAACAATAATAATTATGATATAAATATAATATATAAACATTAAATATATCATAATAAAAAATCATGAATGATGGTTTTGTAAAATGAGTTGTATCGCTACGTTTGAGGTGGTAGTCTACATATACGTACAACCGATACTTTAATCTACCATTGGATTGAGAAGATATGATAAATGGTTTTTTAATCACCATAATAACATTTAAGTATATTTATGATAATTTATTCATCATTATTTCTAGATAAAAAGGGTTATTGAAAATATAAGATGAAATAAAATTGAAATAGCTTGGTTAAGATCTATACCTCTTTTATAAGAGACCTCCTTTAGATTACTCTTTAAGCCTAAAAAGATTGGTAATGAGATAAGAATAGAATATTTGGGGTAAAAATAATTATTATAGGAAGGTTTTGAGTTGGAATTTTTTGAGATAAAAGGGTCAAATTGTGTGAATAAGGGAGGAGAAGAGGTTTCCTTTTATAAGTGAGGGTAGGGACACACATGGAATTTCTTATACGATTTCAATGGTTTAAGGACACTTTCAGTGGAAAAGTGGATAAAAATGTATATGGATTACATGGTGGGATAATATTAGGATTAAATATATTCAAAAAATATTAATTTAATATCTTTGGGTGTAAATACTACCCTTATATCATGGTTTAACCTCCCCCCCCCCCCATGTAAACTCATTATAACATTAATGAGAAAATTTTAATGTTTTTACAATTAAATACAAAAAAATTAAGTGGACCATATTAAATTAAATTAATTATTCTTATTAAAAATATATAATCCATTTTATTATATTAAAAATTCATAATTATCATAAATTTATTTTAATTAAAAACACAAATGGCAATGAAACCCGTTTTCAAATAATGAATTTCTAAGAATATAACATAATTTAATTTCATTACATGCATTTTAAAAACCATAAAATTAATTTTAAAATATTTCATTTATTATAAAATCTATAAATTTTATAAAAATAATTAATCAATATAGATTAAAATTAATTTATTAAGATAAAAACACATTGTGCTCATAAAAATGATTAAGCCCGAAAAATAACTTATACCAAAATAAATTATAGTGGTGACTACTATTTAATTAATTATATTATTTAAAATTTAATTATACTTAGTTTAATTTATGTTCAAATTAAAAATATAATGGGTTATTTACTTGAAAATTAATGATAATTTTTACAAAAAATGGTATATTTCACTATTTATTGAAAAATAAATCTTTTTTAGAAAAATCCTAAAAATTCACCCTAATATAATATTTACATTCTGATTTTAAAATTTATATTAATTTTCTCAAATAAAATTTCTATGAATATTATAAATTAATTGTAAATTTTTCATGAAAAAATGCGATAGAATCCATTTTTGAAGAAAACATATTTTTAATGCATTAATGGATTTAATAAGAATTGAGTAATTATTTATTATTCATTAAATAATAAATAAAGTTTTAGTTACTATATATGCCTTATAATTTAATATTTAGGTTAAAAAAGTTTACTATATCATGGTTCATATAGACTTAGTGTTGCATGTAAGATAAGCTATCAAACTCTTGAAGTTTTATTTCAAAGGAAATGCATATAAAATATTAAGGTGTTATAGAATCATAATTCTACATGTGAATATCAAGAGCTTTGTCTCCCTCTTCATTCAATTACTCCTTTGATCATATCAGTTATTGGGTTTCATTTTACCCCTTTGTTTTATGGATTGATTTTAATGTTTTATATTATTGCTTCCCTCTTAGTAATTTGGGGTATCCTACTGGGTATGTATATAATCAAACTTGCATGATATTTTTCACCACACTTCATGTATTATGAAAATGATAGGAAATTAGATGGTGACCTTGGAAAGTTGTGTGATGATGAATCTTAGCAATGCTAAGTGGTGGTAATCTCAAGCGGTGGTTAATTTTAGAGTTTATGAGTTGGACCCTTTCTCCTCATCTACTTTTATGGTGGGACTCACCTAGTTTCTAGATGGGCATGTATTTTTTCCTTTATTAACTCAAATATATTTATATATTTTCACCCTTATTGTTCTTAAATATTAATACATATATTGTTTCTACTTAGGTTAGTACCGTTTTATTTATCCCACGTTGTTATGATCTACTTAGAGGTATGCATGTGTATAGGTTTATTAGGATAAGTCCCCCCATGTGTGATATGCTTACTCAGCACTAGTCTTCAACACCTGGCCTATAGAGGCTAGCTTGAAGTGTTAATATAACAACCCCAACTCTAGTAACTTAGAGCTAATGTCTACTTTATTACATTGGCATAAGATACAAGGTATCACATCACCAAAGACCTGTCATTTTAGCACTCTTGAAGAATCATATACATAAATGATTCCCATTTTACATTGAAAATAATATTTAAAACCAAGTAAAGTAAATAATCTTCATCTATGAAAATCACTTAAATATTCCTTCTTCATATCCTGGGGAAAGGAAAACAAAAATAATGATGAGATCAAACAATTAGTAAGGGTTTCATGCGGTGGAAGATATAAGGACTAAATAAGGCACAATCAATATAGAAAGGTATATAACTGAAAAAATAATCAATAACTTTAGTATAAAATGCATATATAGATAATATAAATTTAGTAATATCATGGATAAAAATAATTTAATTTGTAAATAAGTAAATGAATAATGTAAAACATATTGATCAAGTCCTTGTACCAAGATACTTTCAAATATGGGTAGGTATACACTAAAAATAATTTAGTGAGGCTAGAGAATTACTTTTTCTCTTGACAAATGTCGATGCATCAAGGGGATATCTATAATCAGGCCTCACTCATAACTACATGTCTAATTCATTCCAAAAATATTTAATTATCAATTTAACTCATAAATAATGTTTTATCAACAAATATTCATATTGTGTAAATAATTCATAATATCAATGTTTCCTTAGTCAATTAAATAAATTTTATTATAAAACACTGTATGTATAAAATATATAAGGGTTAATCAATAAGCATATCCATGATATAAAGAATATAGATATATAAGATAAATTTAATGTTCATTGAAATATTATCACAATAACATGAATTTTTCAAGAGATAGTTAATGAAAACCAAATTAATAAGAGATAGAAGATGATCATCCATTCATCATAAATATAGGGTTTGTAATAAAATAATGTATTTTGGAGAATAAAAAAATAAAATAACAACATTTAAAATAAATTTTCATTAAATAAATTTTCTTTGTAAAACCAAGGGAAACTTATATTATAATCAAAATAGTATAAAATGTTTATGGCGGCATGAAAATCTGTTAAAGCTATATACATTAAAAAGAAACATTACCTTTAACTTTTTGAAATGAAAGTCAACATTAAACCTATTCTAAATATTCCTTTAAAATCTTGTAAAGAAATTTAAATATGACATATTATGTCCTCAATAAATTATTTAGTTAAATAAAAATGGATCTTTTAAAACAATTTAAAAAAATATTGATATGGAAGAAAAATAGACACAATCAAGAAGATAAATAAGATCAAATTTTATTTTAAAATTTTATTTTCATGATTAAAGGATAAAATATAAGAAAACTTTTAATAAATCATGGAAAATACTTAAATATCTATAGTAGAAAAATATTTAAACGGTTTTTGAATTATAGGTTATAATATTCCTTCAATGAAAATATAAGAAATCTAAAAAATGGGGTTGTAAAAATAAATTCATACATCTTTGATAACTTTTGAATTATAAAACCTTGAAAGAGTAAACATGAATCAAAACAATAAATAACATTAATAAATATATATTCATGTTAAATATATCAAATGGGTGGTATATGCACCACATAAAATTAAATATGTGTATAATAAAAAATATGTCTCAATGAACTAAAAATTGAGACGTAAACTCCATACCTAAGTATTCCACTTAGTTGATAATTATTTAACCTCTTATATAATGATTTTAAAACTTTTATTAATTCATACTATAACAATATTAATATTTATCTTAATTAATATTTATTCTCATTAACAAGTCATTACCAATTCTTGATAATATTAATCATCGGGTGTTAACTTTTTAGTTTTATCATGAATGTTTCATCATGGAAGTTCAAGTTCTTGTGCATAGGTTATAGTTTCATCATATCCATAATTATATTCATCTTATAAATATAATATTTATTCATTAGATTCATTTTTATAACCATCCATCACTTCATAGAGGAGGTAGTCCACATGCACGTATGAGCAACGTTATCAATTTTCAATGGATAAATTGATAATGGGGTAAGTAATTATTTATCATTTAAAAAAATATCATAAGTGTTATTTTTTTCTTTAAATCCACCTATATATACCATTCATGTGAGTAAATGATGAAAAATTAAATGCATCAACTCTTGAGGTTGTAGTCTGCATGTACGCACGAATGATGTTTCTATTTTCTATTAGATGGGTGATTATATGAAAAAAAGGTAATAAAGTAAACATTATAACATTATAGTAATATAATGATACTATTTTTATTATGTTATGAAGGTAAAATAATTTTTATTTAATGTATAAGAATAAATGAACTTTAAAAGAGTCAGTAAAGATGATTATCTATTCTTTGTGGAACCTCCTTTAGATCTTCAATTAAGGACCTGTAGAGTTGGTATTTTAATAATACTTGTACCTATAGAACATATATAAGTATTTTTTGGAGATATTTATTTAGTTTTTGGTCGAGATATGTTTCTCAAGGTGGTGTGAAGAATAAAGGATAGGTGGTGTCCTTTTATAGTGAAAAAAAAGGAAACACTTTGAATTACATAACATATTTAAATATAATAAATTCATTTTCATTGGAAAGTGGAACAAAATGGATAAAATTTAGAATATAAGATGTTTTAAGGTTTAAATAACTTAAATAAATAAATTTTGGATAAGTATATGTGTCATTTTAAACGTTATCTATTTGTTTATCTATTTCTTTAACCAATTTTAACCTTAATCATTGTAACAACTTTTTCATTATTAAAAGAGTTATAAATTTACTTATAAGGTAACAATTGGATAAAAAAGGTCAATTAATGAAATTTTAAACCATATACCATCAATAATATCCTATTTAATGATTTTATTATTTTTAAATCATTTAATATAATATTATTTAACATAAAATTCTATTAAATTCATTTTAAGAACTATTCACATATTCTGATTTAAAAGACATAAAGATAGGAATGGAATTATAATATAAACTATTTATCCATAAAATATACATTATTATTAAACATAAAATTCATGTGAAACCATAATTCATCCAAAAAAATATTACTTGTGATGTTTGTAAATTCATTTACTTCGATGTTTCTACTACTTGAACAAGTATTATGTCAAGGATGTGTAACCATTTAAGTAAATTATACATTGATTAAAATTTTAAAAAAAATATCAACTTAAAAATAAATTGATTTTATTCAAAATAAAATTTTATATTCATTCATAACATCTTATTGTACCTATGTTAACATATAATAGAAATTAAAAGTAGGAGAGTGACATTTTGTAATTTTCCTTTACGTAAAATAATATAAAGGTATTTATCAAATATAAATGGAACCAAGATACCATATTTTCAGATCTATGAATGGGTTTTTCTAATTAAACTCATTAAAAGAAATATAAGAATGTTTATGGATGATTTTGAAGCCTTATTTTATAGTTTTAACCCTGTTTATCCCATTTTATCCTTTATAGAGGTGATAAATTTTACCATGGTAACTATTTATAATTCTAAAAAATAGAAGATTTATATTTAATATATATGTAACTCATGATTCTAAATATGAAATTAATTTTATAAAATTCAATTTATATAGGTTTAATAAATGAATTTAAAAATAATCACACAAAACGTGATTAAAAATAAATTTTTAGGAAAATGATTTTTTCAAGCATAATATGATCTTACATTAACTCTATTACTAGTAATAATTATTATATTAATTCCAATTCATATATATATATATAATCTATGAATTTTATTTAAATTATTTATCATTATGAATTATTTTAATTAATTAAAATATAAAATCATTACACACTTAAAAATAGTTTCAGAAAAATATCCCTTTTACTACTAAATTATGTTGTATTTATTTATATCAAATTGATAATAAATATAGGTTTAATTATATATCTTATAAAAAATTATTATAAATAATTTTAGAATTTTCTAAATATTACATTTTTAATTTTTTATAAAATCATATTTCTAAGGGGAAATTTCAAAAAATCATTCAAGGTATATTTTTACATAGTAAGATCAAAATCGATATTCATACTATCAAATTATAATTTTTTTACCATAAATATTTAAATATGAATTGTATTATATTTACATTAAGATAAAATTTAAACTTTCTATAATTTAAGCTCATGTGTTAAATTCTTCCCTCCTTCAAAAATTTCATCCTTGAAATCTTTATGGATATTACTTTCTAAACAAGTGAGGGTGGTTTTTATTAATAAATTCCTCAATTTACCACATTGCTTCATATATTTAAAGATTTCTTCAAAATACCTTTACCAGTTAAGTTATTTGATTCCGTAATTCATTTTCTCTACTATCAGGAATATGTATTGGCTCTTCACAATAAGATATATCATGTTTCAATTCTATTTATGTATAGGTAATAACATGCATTGTGTATTTAATATACTTCCTTTATAATGAGATATGAAAAACATCATGTAATTTATAGATTCACGGTGTAATTTCTGAATATTACACAATAACTCCAATTGTTTCCAAAATTTCAAATGGCCCGATGTACCTAGGGCTAAGTTTCCCTTTATTACTGAAACTTATAACACCCTTCCATAAATAGAAATTCAAGAAAACATGATCTCCCACTTGAAATTCTAAATATTTCCTTTGGTTTTCAACATAGATCTTTTTACTACTCTGATATACTTTAATATGGGTATGAATAGTCTTTTCCTCAATATTTGTCTCCCTAATAAGTTATATTCCTAAAATATTCATTTCACCAACTTCATTCCAATTAGTTGTAGTATAAAATAACTTCCAATATAATGCTTTATACAGTTCAATTTGAATACTATAATAGAAACTATAATTATAGGTAAACTCCATTAAAGGTAAATAATGATCAAACATACCTTGAAAGTCAAGTGAGAAAAAAATAAACATGTATTCTAAAATTTGAATAGTCCTTTCAGACTATTCATCGATTTTAGGATGATATGTGGTATTCAAATAAAGCTCAGTATCAAGAGACTTCATAATACCTTTCTATAATTTTGACATAAATCATGGATGATGATCAAATAAAATATAACTATTTTCACCATGAAGCCTTAAAACATTATTACTACAGATCCATGTAATACCCTCACAAAGTAAATCTTATATTCTAGTGAGGAAATTTGTAGATTTGGTAATGAAATAAATAATAAAACATATGGAATCATTCCTTCTAAGAGTATGTTGAAATATAGTGACAAAGTACATAGTGATATCATCTAATTTCACATAGAAATAGGTATAGTTTACATGACTCCATTAGGTTTTTTTCTATAATCATTTGTCTCTTTAAAAACTAATAATATTTATATATTATTAAAAAATTCTCACATTATACTATCCTTCCAAAAATTCTCCTAAAAATACTTATATATCTTGGTGCTATATATAAATTCAAGTGATGATAATATCCTAATAATTCCCTTATAAACTGAAGTATATATGGAACATATAGTTTCTTTCCAAATTTAAGATCACCATTTCATAAACGAAGGCTTACAAATTCTTATTACTCACAGATTTAATTTTATTTTGAAAATTCTAATCATCATGCTAAGAACTTTTAATATTTTCCAATAATGATGGTTTAAAAATAATTTTGAAAAGGAGTGATGTTTACGCTTCCATAATAATTTCCATATCCATCCTTACTAAATTCTTTAATATAGGATCATTGTTAATCCTCATTTTAGTTAGGACTCCATGATCTTTTTTTCTTAATGCATCATCTACCTTTTCTACCTTCTCTATGTGGTATTGTATAGATAAATCATAATCATTGAATAGATTAACCCATAAATTTTTTCTCAAGTTGATATATTTCTATAAAGAGATATATTTTTTACTCTTATGATCTTTATATATCTCACAAATTTCACCATACATATAATTCCTTCATATCATCAAAGAAAACGATTTTGGTTACCAAATCAAGATCATGGGTTAGATAGTTATGTTCAAGAGTCTTTAACTACCTTTATGCTTAGTCAATAACTTTATCATTTTATATAAATACATACCTATTTCCTTTCATTGACGCATTGATATATATCAAAAATCTGACCACTCCTAGTAGTATATTTAATATCATATAATTGACTAATCTTATATTCAATTATTCAAAACATTATTCATATTTATTTCTCCATGTAAACTTAACCCCTTTATGTGTTAACTTGGTTAATGTATTATTCAATTAGGAAACAATTTGAACAAATCACTAATATTAACCTACAAATATAAGGAATCTATGATCCTTGGTTATGCTCATAGGTGTATTCCATTATTTGAAAACCTTTTTCTTTTAATGATCAAATGTGATTCAATCCTTGGAGATAATATAGCCAATAAAATAAACTTTTTGAACCTATAATTGACACTTGATAAATTTCCAATATAACACTTTTTCTCTAAGAGTCTCAAAAATAATTTACAAGTGGTTATCATGGTCATCATACTTTTTAAAGTACACCAATATATACTTAATAAATACCATAATAAAATTTTCTTCATATTCCTTGAATAATTTTTTCATAAGATCTATAAAAATAAAATGTACATTAGTCAATACAAATGGAATTACTATAAACTTATGATATCCATACCTCATATGAAATGTGGTCTTTCAAATATCTTCCTTCATTACTCACAATTGATGATACCTTTAATAAATAAAAATAATCGAAAAATATTAATCTCCTTTTAGTTGATCAAAAAAGTAATCAATTTGAGTCATAAGATACTTGTTTTTTTATAGTAATAGCATTTATTTCCCTATAATCAATAAACAACCTCATAGATCCATCTTTCTTCTTAAAAAAAAGGGCAGGGGCTCCCCAAAGTGAAACACTAAGGCATATAAACCCCTTATAATAAAAATCCTATAGTTGTTTCTTCAGTTCCAATAATTCCACTATGGTTATTCTATAGGGGTTCAATGATATGGGTCTTGAATAATGAATTAAATCAATGAAAACTCAACTTCATGCTCTGATGGATTTCCAGGTAAATCCTTAGGAATCTCATTAATATATTCTTATAATATATATATATATATTCAATTTAAATATTTCCATTCCCATATGTAGATTTTATCTTCTCTTTTTCTTCAAGAATAATATTCATAAGAGCTACTAGAGGTGGATATATACATGACCCAAATGAAGAATTATCCCTTCTAAAGACATGAGATTCTATATATCCATTACAAATCATAATCTCCTTCTCCTGTAAATAATTTTTTCTATTATAATTTGAAAGTAAATCCATGGCAAAGACTATATCAAAGTAAAAAATAGGTATAATAATCAAATTTTCAAATAGGGGATGTTTATGTTTCATAATGGGAACTAACTAACACATCCTTATTGTAGTAATATTTCCACTAGGATGAATGACTGAAAAAAATCTTTTTAAGGTTCTAGGAAAATATCTAATTTTGTTGGAAAATATGGATAATATAAAAGGGTGATTATATTTGAAATCAAATAAATAATTGTCTAAATTTTATAATATAATTAAAGTTAATTCCACCACATCTTTATTAATTTAAACCCCACTTATAGTGATCATATAAAATTATCCTTCCACCCTTATCCTCTTTTTCAGTAAGTTTCTTAACGAATGGGATATTGGATTGAATAATTATCCACTTATCTATAGTTGAATCACAATATATTAGTGGTTTATTTCTTTCCATTTAATTCATTATACATATTACCCTTATCTATGTACTTTTGACAATATACTTTTCCCTTCAATCATTTTATAGGATGTTTCTTTCCAAAAAATTTACATAATAGAAATTTCTTCATTACCTTTTTCTTCTTTGATTTTTTCCCTTTTTATTGGTACTCATTTGGACTCCTCTTCTCTTGATTTATCTTAATGATATATTAACTATAAAATTATTTCTTTGTTTTAATATAATATAATATTATTTCATAATATGATGATTTTTTTTGAGAAAATAGTTCCCTTCAGGCACTTATCTTAATCTCTTCAAAGAAATGAACAATTTTGATTCATATATTATGTATTTAATCCATATAATAATTATATGGTCTTATAAAGGTATCATTATACTCTATAACACTTTATTCTTCCTTTTTCTTTAAGTCGATGAACTTTATCTTCATTTCAGTTTGTTGCGCAAGAGGTAAATTTTTGTCAAAGAATATAACTTTAAAACCTATTCTTTTCAGATATTCTATTTATTCTTCCTCTCTAATATTATGGTTCAATTACCATCATTGATCATTATTTTCTTTATGACAATACACTTCTAGTATAACCTTTTACATTTCATTACATCCCTTTCATAGAAATATCTTTTCAAGGGAATTAACCCATTTCTCAGCTACCAGTGGATTATTAGTTTCACTAAAATATATAGGCATATGTAACATAAAATGATCTAATATTGTTGTATCATGTCATGAAACATCATGTTTCTTTATATGTTCCAATTTATTAGTCATAACCTGGGTTATATTCCCTAATATGGACATGATCTTCTCACTTCAACACCGGTTTTATTATCTTGCTTAATAGGAAAATCTCTATATTTTCCATGAGTATTCATACCATTCCTTCATACATACACCATTTATAAATAATGGAATATATTGAACCATCTAATAACATTATAAATTTTAAATAATATTATACAATTCTAAATCTGGTGTAAAACTTAACATATAATAAAAATTTATGCATGGATAATCTCTTAATCATAAACATGGTTTCTTTGGGAATATCCTCAAATGAAAAAAAAATATTTTCAAATATTTCATAATGTTTTGTAAATATCATGTTAATTAACCAATTCATTTCCCCTAGAAGTGTCTAACCTAGTCTGCAATCTTAGGCCCCCTCATTTTGTATTGGTGATGATCAAGTTAACACCAAATCTACCCCATTAATATTTGTAATCCCTAGGTGAATCTATGTTACATCCACATCAACTTACAATTATCTAGATAGATATGTATTTTATAAGAAAACCACACAATATACACTATACCCAAATTTTTTATATTATCCTTTATAGAGACTTATCATAAGTGTTCGTCATAGGGTTATGTTCTCTAATATATGTTTTCTTAAATATAGTTCCCAGGGTTTCTACAAAAAAAGATATGATACCAACTACCACATCCCCAAACCCAATAACCCATAGTTATTGTATAATTTATTACATTGTAATAAGATATTAGGGATCAAATAACCAAGGTTCAATCATTTTAGTAGTCTTAAAAAACCTGAAGCATTCATGATTCCTATTTTATATTGTAAATAAAATATAAAACAGAGTAAAGTTAAATAATATGTATCCTTGAAACACATTAAAATAATACTTCTTTATATCTTATGGAAATAAAAAAATAAGGGCGAGCTCAAATTCTCAGTCATAGTTGCATACAGTAGAAGCTATCATGAGTAAATGATGTGTAATCAATACGGAAAAGTAGATAACTAAAAATACATGTAATTTAATCAATAACTTGACCATATAATGAATCTATAGTTAATATCAATGTAGTAATATCATGAGAGGGTATGGATACTCCATCGGGACCAGCCTATGCTTGCACGAGATGCTTAGCTAGATGGTCATGCGAAGGTGGAGAGCTACCAACACGATGCAGATGCTGGGAAGGGGTAGTTCCTTTTAGTTATAGTCTAGTTGAATTACCTAAGACCTTTTGGTCATGTAATGTATTTCAAGCCTATGGAAAATTTAATATTCTAAATCCTACGGGCCTTATAAGGGTTCCCCCTCATCCCTTGAAAGTGGGGTTATCAAAAATAATAAAAAAAGAGACCTTCAGGCCATTCAGTTAGGGTGATAAAATAGTATTAAATGTGCAGTGGAAATAAAAAAATAACACATGATGTTTTTATAGTGGTTCTGGTCACCAAGATCCTAAACCACTCTTCAATATTCTCTACATGGTGAGAAGATTTATATTCACTGATACCTCATTTTTTATAGGGAGTGATAACCCAATTATAGGCATATGTACCTTTTTCTCACCTGGTGGTATAACCCCAAATGACTTTCAAAAGGAGTCATGAACCACTTGAATTTTTATTGGGAGTCACAACCAAACCTACCTTTTATATGGAAGTAATAACCCAATAGATATCTTTTGGATGGGAAAAACATAAACTGAACTCTATAGTATAAAAAGAGGGAAGGAATAAATACAATAATGAAATATAGAAAGAAATTAAAAAAAACAGAGAAAAATATTTTGAAATTAAATATAGATCAACATCTTCAATCAATTCAATAGTGGATGATTAAAATGATGAGGTCTTTTATGATTGAGTAAATGAAACAATAGTCATAGTACAGATGAATTACTTCATAAATCTCTAATGAGAGTTGTATTTTTTTCTTTCTATGATCATATCAATTGTCTGCATCAATAACCAAATAAACTTTGTCTAGTTTACTTTATCACATTAGTTGAATTATTTCTAACATATAATTTCACATAATTAACTCCAATGATCATGGGGCATCACATTTACTAATCATATAAATCCACGTTAGAAAATTACTATGTTTTTAAAATAATATCATTACCTGAAATTTGAATTAACTCATTGTATATTTGTGGTATTGTAAATATGTATCAAATAACGTCAAAGAACTTAGAAAAATTATAGTTAAGATAAATGACAATTATTCAAATGAATAAATCATTAAAAACATTTTTATAAGATTGTAAAATTTTGATAATTCAAAATATGCATAAAACAGGGTATGAAATAATTATTTTGAAAATAATTATTTCCACAATTATTTCTATAATATTTTTTATAAAAATAGTTAAGACATAGTAGTCATAATATATTTTAAATTTTCAAAGAAAAATAATGATAAAAATTTTTATAAACTTGTATTAATTTAAAATATCTAAACCACGTTAAAACCTAAAATATTGAAAACCAATAATTTTAGAAAAATAAAAAAAATTAATATTATGATCGTGTGATGAATTAATCTTGTAATAAGTATGTTGACTATGTGATGTATTTATCATGCATTTGGTATACTGATTATTTCATCATGTGTGATTGGTATACTTACCATGCATTCATGGTTGGTATACTAATTTTTTATAATTATAAAATAAATTCATGTGGAAGGTTCAAAAAATAATTTATGCACATTAATTTTAAATTTTATTTATAGTCAATTTAAAATAAATATTTCAAGATGTAAAAAAATATTTCAAATATTTAAAATAATATTTTTATACTTACTAAAAAATATAAATATATTATGGTAAATTAAATACCTTCACCAGTGATGAGTACTTCACTTGCATTATCTCTAAAGCATCTCATAGTATGTTTAGCTACTGCTTCATGATAAGTTATTCTAAGTCTTCACAGTAAGGTAGGTTCCTCTTCTAATACTCATGGTATGTATACTTACCATTTCATAGTAATTTCCATGATGAGTTCAACACACCATTCATGGTAATTTCATTATTCTTGTGATAGGTTCGAAAGAACCTCTTCATTGTAACTTTGAAGACCATTTTCATTGTGTTGGAGAACCAATTGAGCTTATTGATGTAGTCATTTAAGCAACGCTATGTCCGTATAGAGGATCTATATAGAAGGTGTGTCACATTGTATTGTGTTTTTGGTCAACTGGTCGAAGAATCTCTAGTGGTATCATTGCTGGAGATCATGAAGCTTAAGGCCACAGATGGTGTATTTGAGCCACTTTAGTAAAATTTTGACACAAGTAAAAAGGAGATGAAAAATTCTGAAGGTTTTTATGAAGTAGGGATACTATTTTCGTTTGTTGGTGATGTGTTACAGTGGATTTGGTGTTGAAGAGGTTGAACGTTGGTGGTTGTTGTTACACAACTTTATAATCTATTATCTATAGTGTATTTTAGAAAAGCCACCATGCTAATGTCACGCGTAGTTGAACTACGAAGTGGACAAAGATTTGAGTCATCCTAGATGCTTGGTTGAGTGGAGTCAAACAATGTTGAGATGGATGAAACTAGAAAGGGGTGAGGAAAAGAGTGATTCTAATGGTTAATCGTGAGAATAAGATGAACCAAAGAGGATGCAGGTGCCTAAAGAGGATAAAGCTATAGTTAATTTATATAAATATATAAATGTATTTAATTATTTATTTATAGAATATAATTTATATATATATACAAATATATTGATATAATATGTGTGTGTGTGTATTTAAATACTTGTATATATATAAAAAAATAATAATCATAACATAAAATAAGTATTTTAGAAATATAATATTAGAAAAATTAGTATACGTAAATTAAAATAAAGTCTTATTAAAATAAAATATATCTATGAATATATATATATATATATATATATCCATATATATATTAAAGAAAATGATCAGAAAAAATAAAATGATATTAATACAGAACAATGACAAAAAAATAATGTTTTTATAATTTAAAATTAAATAAATTAAAATAATAAAATAATGAAATACAAATTAAAAGGTTCTCAAAATATAATATTTCAACTTAAAAAAACAAATAAAACATAAACAGTTAGAAAAAACAATCTCCCTTTTTTTAAATTTCAAAACCATAATTAATCTCTTAATATAAATAAATCCCCAAATTTCTCCCCCTTTTTGAAATTTACCAAAAAATATAATGAAAGAAAAAATATTAAGAAGAGTATACAAAACTATTAATTGGGTGATAACTCCCCATAAATTCAAGATTTTCTAGCATAGATGAAAAATCAATGAAACAAATATTAGCATTCTTTTAAAAACTAAGTCTCCAAAGCATTATCCCCTAATAAATAGTTATAAATAATCAATATAATTATTAATGGTACTCATGCAAGAATATATCTATAATTTTATCCATAGTTGACAAGAATTAATTATTATAATAAAAATATCAAGCTTCTAACAAACCAATTTTTAGAAATAAGAATATTACATAATATTGTTATAGTTATTGAACAAATTAGGTCATTTATTATGTATATATAACATGATAAAATAAAACAACCTTCCATATAAAAAAATAAAACATTGTCCTTCTTACATACTATTTTTATGAAAAAAATTATTGAGAAATTTTCTTCAAGTTTTAAAATAACTAATTAACTCCCCCTGAGTTAAGTATGTAAAGAATTTTAGATAAAAAACAATCATAATTTTAAATATATATATATATATACACACCAAATTATATTATCATTGAAACATTTTATAGAAACCAAAGTATAAATTATATTAAAGAGTATTTAGATAATAAAAAAAAATTATTTAATCTAATAAATTTCTCTTAATTTCAAGCATTAAAAAATTACCTTTGATAGAATCAAATCAGTTTAAGTAAAAAATTGAAAATTTTAATCAATTTATAATTTCAAACAAATTTCAATTATAAAATATTATAAACTAAATTTTAATTCATATTATAAATTTATAAGTTATATATTTCTTCCTTGGATCATAAGTGTTCAAATTTTTATTTTCATGGAACCACTACAAGATCAAACTTTTAAAGTTGTAAGTGGTTAACTAATTTAAAAATATAAAATTCTCCATAAAAAAGTATAAAAAAGTTGTTATATGATAATAAAATGAATATGATTTCTTTCATAATACTTAAATCATAAAAAAGTATTTTAAATGGATTAATAAAATTTGAAATATATAGATTCTATTTGAAAACTGATTTACAACCAACATACTAGTATTAATGAATTTAAAAAACAAGGGTGAACTTCCCTAAATTCATTATTTTCCAAATAAAGATATTAAAAAGTCTTTATATGAAATATAAATACATAATAAATATAAATGGAACTAAAAATTTAGACTATTTCAAAAGTTTTCTTGATAAACAGTAAACAATCAGAAGTTGTGGTTCATTCCTAAAATCTATAAATTAAAATAATATCATAAAATATAATAGAAATTATGCATTTCGGAATACTAGTTTATGAAAATAATTAAGTTTACCATGCATATCATTTATCTGATTTGAAACATTCAAATATTCTTTAATATTAAAAAGAAACAAAATCATCAATAAAGGAAGAATTAGTATAAAAATTCAAAACTAATTTTCTATATCTTATTCAATATTCAACATTCCAAAAGAGTCCAATTGAATGTACTAAAATAATCTACAATTATAAATACATAACTCTGAATACCTAAACAAGGAGTTCCCATTGGAAAAAATAAATTAAGATGAAGTAGTTTTAGACATCTAGTTGTATTAACATTATTAATAGATCTATAAGATTATTTGTGATTCTTATCATTTAGAAAATAATACCACACAAAAAACTTGCTTTAAATTTTGGAAGTTCCAGAACTTGTCTATATACAATGTATCTTTATAATGATTTAGTTCGGTTTCTAATAACATAATTTAAGATGATAATTATTTTGTTACTAAATCTATTTTGGGTATAACTAGATTAGTAATAAAACAATTAGGGACCCATACTGATTTAAAACATTTATTATAAGGTAATATGGAATATAGATTCTTATATATAAAAGTCTTACAATGGAAAAATTATTTAATGAATCTTAAAGAACAATATTTTTCATAATTCCCTTTCAAATAACATCTAAATTTAAACAATTTAATTCATTCCCATTACTTTTTTTTAAATTAGTTTTTTACATATTAGGAATCATTCGATTATACCCAAAACAGTTTTAGCCTTTATTGGTTTTATTCAAATCCAATATCTTATCAAATTTTTCTTTAAATTAAACAAACATAGAGAGAGTTTCATTTTATTTAGTTATTTACCTTTTCAAATTTTTATTATATGTTTCAATAACTTCTAGGTCATCACATATTTTCACAGTTGAACATGATCCAATATTTTTTAATTTCTTATTTTCGTGTTTAAATTTCTTACATTCCTTCTCAATTTTATCTAAATCATCACAAAATAATTTTAAATATATTATCTTGATCTCCATCAATTTTTGACATGAAATCTTTCATTATTTTATTTTCATATTTAATCATAATTAGTTTAGAATATGAAACACTTTTCTCTTCTTTAACTTTCTTTTTTTCTCCATGTAGTTCTCTATATAATTCATCCACTCTCAAAATTTCACTTTGAAATTTTTCATTTTGTTAAGTTAATTCTTTAAATTGATTTTCAATATCAAATTTGTAACTATAACTCTAATCAAAATCAGTGTTTACATAATTATTTTTTATAATCATCAAAAATATATTGGGTGATTACTTTTCACTCTCATAACCATTACTACTGGGTTCTGACTCTTCTATACAGCTCCATCTATCATGATATTATCATTTTAGATCCTTCTTTTTATTACTTTTCTTTCCCTTCTTGTTTCAATTTTGGAGAGTCTAATTTTATACGACCCTTTTTCCTACACTCATAGAATATTAATTCAGAAACATTATATTTACTAATTTTACCTATTTTACTTCCCTTATTGTTATACTTTTGATGAACTCTCCTTGGATTCTTCTTAAAGCCTCTCTTTCCTTTCATGTACTTGTAGACCCCTTTAGTGAAATTTTCAATTTCTTCTTTCTCACTTTGATGTAAATCAAGAAACAGGTGAATTATAAATAACATTTATATTATATTTAAATTCTATAAATTTCTTTTTATCATGATGATTAGCATTATCATTCTTAATTTCCAGCTTGTATTGAATAAGTGATCATATCAAATCATCCATTGAATACTCAGTAAAATTCTTACTCTCCTCAATTGAAAATTTATTTGAATTCCACCTTTTGGGTAGATATTGAAGTAATATTTTGATAAAAGATTCATTCTTCATGGTCTCTCCCAGTTCAACCATGTTTTTTAAAATTTTGGTGAATCTATTATACATATTATTTATTCTCTCTTGATCAGTCATTATGGATTCTTGAAACTCAACTCTGTGAATTCCTGACTTGGTTCTCTATAACTTTCCAGTTTCTTGATGAGTGACTTTTAAAGTCCTATATATTTTAGAAGCATTTTTATATGAATAAATATGTCCATACATGTTTATACTTAATTAAAAATACAAATAATTCATAACTTTTTAGTTTAGAACACATTTTGTAGCATAATTTATAGTTAATATTTCTAAATATACATTAGGAAGTCTATAAGGTCTTGAAATAATAGACTAGAATTGAAGACCTGTATATTTTTTAGAAATACCTCCATCTATTCCTTCTAGTAAACATAGTCACTTCCATTGAAGTGTAGTGGTATGATGGTATTCAACATCTCAAATTACTGAATTTCCATAACAAATTAGTGGATATTTTCCTTATATTGTTAATTATTACATAACAGTTAGTTCAAAAAAGATAATTAAATAGTTAAAATGAATTTCATAAAAGGCACCATACTTTAATACCAATTGTTAGGTCCCATTATATGGAAATAGTTACTAGAGGGGGTTAATAGTCCTTTTAAAATTATTCAATTAAATATTATTATCAAGGTGATTAAACATTGTTAAATGTGCAGTGGAAATGAAATAAAATAACGCGTAATGTTTTTATAGTGGTTCAGAACACCAATATCCTAGTACACTCTAAAATATTCTCTACTAAGTGAAAAGATCATTATTTAGTAATACCTCGCTTTTGATATGGAGTGATAACCCAATTATAGATGTACATACCTTTTTATCAACTTGTGGTATAACCACAAATGACTTTCAATATGAGTCACAGGCTGCCTGAATTTTTTTTGGGAGTCATAACCCAAACATCCTTTTAAATGGGAGGAATAACCCAATAGAAATATTTTTATGGTAAAATTTTAAACTGAACTATAAAGTATTAATATAGGGAAGAAATAAATACAACAATGAAATCTTGAAAGAAATTAGAAAAATAGTGGAGCAGATAATGCTGATATTTGATGCAACTCAAGATCTTCGATCACTTTAGTAGTGGATAAAGATATTTATTAAGTCCTTTTTGATTGAGGTAATGGAATATTAGTCTTAGTCGAGATACAGTACTTTACAAATCTCGAATGAAAGTTGTATTTTTTTCTCGTTATGATCATATCAATTATCATCCTCAATCATTGACTGAATTTTTCTAATTTATTTTACTGCATTAGTTTTTATTTCATTACAAAAGAAAATTTCATTCCATTAACTCTAAATATCATGTAGCATCACATTGGATAATCATATAAAGTCACATTACAGAAATAATAAGTTCTTAAAATAATACCATTACCTGAAATTTCAATTAACACATTATAAATTTGTGATCTTTTAATTTTTCATAAAATAACTTCAAAGTAGTTCGAAAAATGATTATTAAGATCAATGATAATTATTAAAATAAATAAAAAATTAAAAAATATTTTTACAAGCTTATCAATTTTATATTTCAAAAGATACATAAAACATGGTATGAAATAATTATTATGAAAATAATTATTTCCAAAATTATTTGCATAATATTTTTTTATAATAAATAGTTCACACATAGTAGTCATAATATGTGTTTTATTTTAAAATAAAAATAATGATAAAAAAATTATAAACTTGATGTAATTTAAAATATCAAAACCATGTTAAAAAATAGCATACTACAAAACAATAACTTTATAAAAATATGAATAGTAATATATTGACCATGTGATGAATTAGTTGTGCAGTCAGTATGGTAATTATGCAACATATTTATCATGTTCTCAGTATACTAATTATGTCATCACGTGTGGTCGATATACTTACAATTCTTGCACGATTGGTATAATTACTGTGTACACATATAAACTAAATCCATTCAGATGGTTCAAAAAATAATTCATGCATAATAATTTAAAATTTCTTTTAAATCAATTTAAAATAACTATTTCATTCCATAAAATTAATATTTCAATCAATTAAAAAAATATTTTTATACATATTGAAAGAATATAAATATCTTGTGATAAATTGAACACATTCACTCATGGTAAGTACTTCACTTGCGGTAACTATAAAGCATATCATGGTAGGTTTGGTTTTTGATTCCCAGTATGTTGGTTTAAGTCTTAATAATAAGGTAGGTTCCTCATCCTATACTCTAGTAATACGCATAGTAAGTATACTTACCATTTCAAAGTAAGTTATATGGTGATTTCATCGTCCCCTCATGGTAAGTTCATTCTGCTTGCTATAGGTTCAAAAGAACCTCTTCATGGTAACTTTTAAGACCACTATCATTGTGTCTCCAAAATAATCAAGCTTACAGATGTGGTCAATGAATAGATGATATGTTAGCATGGAGGATCTACATAGGAGGTGTGTCATATTTTTTTGTGCTGCTAGTCTTCTGGTTGGGGAAGCTATGGTGGTGTTGTTGATGGTGATTCTGAAGCTCAAGCCTTTAGCCAGTGTAGTTGAGCCACTAAAGTAGGAAGTATCAGTAGTTTTTCCACTTTGACATCACTACCCCCTCCTTTTTCATAGAGGGGGAGGTGGTGGTTGGTGGTTATTGGACAACCCACTAAACCCACCAGCAGATGAAGATTAGGTAGGGGAGAGGCATCCTATAAATGGGGTTCTCTCCCAGTGGTTTATCTCACCAGCTTCAGCGTAAATCACAATCATCGGTTATATGTGTGGTATTTTTTGATAAGTTTCCCCACCTATTCAAGAGATAAATTTTAAATATATTTCCCCTTATAATGGTGAGGTAGTGTGTACCCACTTTTATCCATAGTGATCCTTCAATTTTCCCATAGTTTTTTACCCATTTCACTTTGGGGGGTTTTTCTACGTTACATTTGGTGTCAATTATTTCCTCATTTTTTGACTTTATTTTATCTTGTGATTATCACTACACTGGTGGCCCAATCATTTTTCTATCCCAACAAGTGGTATCAAAGATATTTTTTGGCCTAGTGTTGATCAATTTTTTGGGTATTAATAATTTTCATTAATTTTAGTATGTTGTGTGATTGTAACTCTGGTTGATATGTCACATTAGGAAAAAAATTATTGAGATTATTAAATACACCATTATGAAATAGTGGATGTTCTGTACTGATGGTGTGTCCATATGGTGGAGAAATTTGAGATCAATAAATTCAATGAGAATAATTTTTCATTGTGAAAAATGAAGATGCAGGTGATGTTGAAGAAGGATAATTGTCGACTAAAAATTGGAGAAATACCAATAGATGTGATGATGGAGCATGGTTATAGTGGGATAAAAAATCATGACATGGGAAAGAATTTGGTGTGAATTTTTTGAAATTGATATATACTAGTCAGTGAAGCAGCAAAGACTACTAGAAGAAGGAATAATCTCAATGATGCATGGATAATCGTCTCCGGAGAAACATGGAACATGAAGTCTCTATAGGAATGGTTTGACTAGTATGAAACAATCACAAAAATACTTGTGTACATAGGTAATGATCACACCTTAAAGATCATTGGAGTTGGTACCATAAAATTGAATATGCATTATTTCATGGTACAAACCATCCAAGGAGTACGTCATGTGAAGGGCCTAAAGAAGAACATTATTTGGGATATTTTTATTAAATCAGATGCAATACGTACACTAATAATGGAGTGATGATAATTTAAAAGGTTGTGATTGTGGTAATAAATGTAGATAAGATCTCTAAGAACCAATATATTCTTATGGGTGGAACGTTTAAGGGGGAAGAGATAGTTGTCACATCAACTACCTCAACAAAAGCATTAACAATGTTATGGAATCAAAAGCTCGACCATATGTTAGAATGAGGCATGAAGATTATTGTGGATTAGAATTAGTTTCCTGGTCTTAAAAAGGTATCCTTACCATTTTGTGAGCATTGTGTTTTGATCAATCCACACAAGTTGAATTTTGGTATGTTAACATCATGAATAAAAGAGATCTTAGAGTTGATACATTCTAACATTTGACATGTACTGGTTATATCCCGATAAGGATCAAGGTATTTTGTATCATTCATTGATGATTATTCCAAGAAATGTTGGTTGTACCCAATAAAGAAAAAATTATATGTTTATTAAGGCTTCAAAACATTAAAATCATATAAGGAACTTGAATCTTGAAAGAAGATCAAGTGTCTAAATATTGAAAGTGGTGGATAATAATCAAGTGAGAAGTTTGATACTTTTTCTCAACATGAATGAATTAAGAGATGGTTCATGGTGGAATAAAATCTTCATTGGAAAGTAGTGGTAGATTGGATGAATGGAACCCTGTTAGATAGAACAAATCAAATGTTAAAGATTGTAGGAATTGCGAAAATATTTTGGAAAAAGTAGTAAATACCTCATGTTATGTGATTAACTGATATCCTTCAATAGAGATTTATCTAATGAAATTGATGAAGATGTGGAATGTTAAACCCACTGATTATTCTTAGTTACATACTTTTTTAAGTCCTGTATATTAATTTTTAAATAATTAGGAAAGATTGAAGTAGGATTCAAGATCCAAGAAATGCATCTTTCTGGGGGATGCTAACGGTGTGAAGTGGTATCGTTTGTGGGACCCCATTGCCTGCAAACTTATCATCAGTAGATATTTAATTTTTAAAGAATAAAAGGTGAAAATTACAATTTATGAAGATGTGGAAAAATAGAATATAGAAACCACAATAGTTGAAGTGGAGGATAAATCCAAGGAAGAACCAGTTTCCTCTAAGGAATTACCAATGCACGAAGATCAAGTAATAGTCGATTATGGACCATGATAGTCAACTTTGGAGAAAATATCACAAGTATAGTACTCATACTATGTCACTGAGAGAAATATTGTGTACTTATTATCGACAGAGTATGGAGATCCATATTGTTTTGTAGAGATGACCCAAATTCCATATGTATTTTCATGGATTGCAGTGATGCAGGAGGAACCTGAAGCCATTCACAAGAACAAGACTTGGGATCTTATTCCCTTACCTCATAGAAGGAAGGTTATCATAAAAAATGAGTATTTAATATCAAGTGTTATGGAAAGGACCAGGTGGAAAGATATCATGTATGACTGGTGGTCAAAGGATATGCTCAAAAGGAAGGTATTTATTTCAATGAAATATTTTCTCCTATTATTAGACTGAAATCTGCTCAAACAGTTTTATTGATGTGTGTTATATACATTTTACATATAGAGAATCTATATATGAAGACTTTTTTGCTCCATGGTAATCTTAAGGAAGAGATCTATATTCTCCAACTGGATGGTTTTACAAAATAAGGCAAAGCGAACTTGTTTTGCAGGTTGGAAAAATATTTGTACGGTCTCAAGAAGGTATTGAAGTGTTGGTACAATATATTTGATTCCTATATCATGATCCTTGGATATAGTAGACTTCATTCAGATATGTTTTCATATTTTAGGGGTTTGGATGGTAATGATATCATCATTATTTTACTATGTGTGGATGAAATATTAGTTGAAAGCCCCAAAAATGATCAGATCTAAGAGATAAATACATGGTTGGTTAGGGAGTTTTATATGAAGTACTTGAGACTAGAAAAAACGATTATTAAGGTGTAGATTTACCGAGAAAAAAATAATGTGAATATTTGGATATCATAGAATAATTACTTATAGAGAGTCTTGAAATGATTCAACATGTAGAACTATAAGAAAATATCTACCCTACTTCTAGTTAATTTTAATTTATCCTTTATGATGGGTCCTAATAGTGAAGAAAAGATGGTGGATATGTCTCGAGTCTTGTATGCATCAGTAGTGGGCAGTCTAATGTTTTTATGGTTTTTAGTAGACTATAAATTGCATATGTTGTGGGAGTAGTTATTTGGTACATGGAGAATCCAAGATGGGAGCCTTGGATCATAGTGAAGTGGATCATGAGATACATCAAGGAGACCTAAAATGTTGTATTATCACAACTGGAAACTTAGAATTTACCAATGGTTTCAAACCATTGGAAACTATTGGCATTAAATATACCAATGGTTTTCCAAACTGTTGGCTATAGAGCCGTGAGGATAGAAATATCCCAATGGTTCTATTAGAACCATTGGGATATGGGTGATTAATGGATTATATACCAATGGTTATAATAAAATATTGGTATAAATTTTTACCAACGGTTTAAAACCATTGGAAATATCCAAATCCATGTTTATACTAATGGTTTGCAAACTTTTGGCATAGACTTTTAACAATGGATCCTCAAAAACCATTGGGAAAAGTCAGGTATAGAATCTATACCAATGGTTTTTAAACCAATGGTATATACATATACCAATGGTTTCATGTAAACTGTTGGTATATGTTTTCTTTTCAAACATATGCCAATGGTGTACAACTGTTGGCATAACCTTTATGCACCTGTAGCAGTATCAGGTCTGCCACCCCCCCTGTGCACCTGCAGCAATGCACTTCTACCAGTTCTCAATAAAAACATACCTACAGTTCTGTATTTAATTACTTGATATGCACATACAGAATTAACACATAATTCATAAGGTAATTACAGCAAGTATAGACATACAATAAGTATACCCATACAACATTAACACATAATTCATAAGTTAATTAAATACATAAATAATTCAATTCAGAATTCAGATCAATTACCCTATGAAATATAGAATTCTAAATTGAATACATACAATATTGAATCTCTATAACACATAAAGAATTGAATTCAGAATTCATAATTCAAAAGGTAATAACTCCAATATAAGAAAATCATGTTTTAGGTTTTGAATATGGCATTGTTATTCATTGTAGGCATGGGTGAATTCAGATGAGATTTGAATTTTTGGATAATGTGGTATTCCATGGTGTAGTAAGGGGTAATGTTACATGGGGTAGAGGATCTAATTGTTTATTCCTATCCAAGGGGGTAGGGGTGTCTAGGGGGTGGGGGTGTCCAGGGGGTGGAGGCTCTCTAGGGGGCTGTCCAGGGAGTTGGAGGGGTGTCCAGGGGGTGGGGGTGTCCAGGTGGGGGGGTGTCCGGGGGTGTGGGGGGTGGGTTGGGGGCTGTCCAAGGATGTAGGGGTGTATAGGGGTTGGGGGTTGTCCAGGGGGTGGGGTGTCTAGGGGGTGGGGGGCTGTCCAGGGGTTGGGGGGGTTGACCAGAGGGTATGGGTGTTCAGGGGATGGAGGGTTTTTGGGGGGTGGGGGTCTATGGGGGTGGGGGGGCTGTCCCAAGGGTGGGGGTTGTCCATGGAGGTGGGGGTGTATAGGGGGGGGTGGGTGTGTCCAGGGTGTTGGGGGTTGTCCAAGGTGGTAGGGGGTGTCCAGGGGGTGGGGGTGTCCAGGGGGTTGGAGGGGTGTCTAGGGGGGGTTGTCTATGGGGGTGGGGGTGTCCAGGGGGTGGGGGATGTCTAGGGGGTGGAGGGCTCATCTAAGGGGGTAGGGGTGTCCAGGGGTGGGGGTGTCCAGGGGTGGGGGGGTCTAGGGGGTGGGGTGGTGTCCAGGGGATGGGGGGCTATCTATAGGGGTGGGGGTGTCCAGGTGGGGTGGGGGTGTCCAGATGGTGGGGTGGTGTCCAAGGGGGTGGGGGATTTATAGGTGGTTGAGGGTGTTGTCTAAGGGGGTAAGGGGTGTCCAGGGGGTGGGGGTGTCCTGGTGGTGGGGTGGTGTTCAAGGGGTGGAGGATGTCCATGGGTTTGGGGGTGATGTCCAAGGGGGTGGGGATGTCCAGGGGGTGGGGGGATTTCCAAGGGGGTAGTGGGTGTCTGGGGGGGCTGTCCAAGGGGGTAGGGGGTGTACATGGGGAGAGGGGTATTCAAGGGGTGGGGGTGTCCAGGAGGTGGGGTGGTTTCTAGGGGGTGGGGTTGTCTAGAGGGTTGGGGTGATGTCTAAGGGGGGTAGGAGGTATCCAGGGGGTGGGGGCTATCCAGGGAGGCTATCCATGGGGGTGGGGGTTTCCAGGTGGTGGGGTGGTGTCCAAGGGGTTTTCCAACTGGGTAGGGTGACCAGGGATGGGGGGATGGGGGTGTCCATGGGGGTGGGGGCGGTCCATGTGGGGTGGGGTGGGGGTGTCCAGGAAAGTGGGGGTGTCCATGGGGTGGGGTGGTGTCTAGGGGGTGGGGGCTATCTAGGGGGTTGGGGGGATGTCCATGGGGGTGGGGGTGTCTAGGGGGTGGGGGTGTCTAGGAGGTGGGGTGGTGTCTAGGGGGCGGGGGTTGTCCAGGGGTTTGGGGGTGCTATCCAAGGGGGTTGGGGTGTCCAGGGGGGCTGTACATGGGGGTGGGAGTGGGGGTGTCCAGGTGGTGGGGTGGTGTTCATGGGGTGGGTTCTATCCAGGGGGTTGGGGCTATCCAAGGGTGTAGGGGTTTCCAAGGGTGGGGGTGTCCAGGGGGTGGGGGCTATCGAGGGGTGGGGGGATATCCATGGGGGTTGGGTGTCTAGGGGGTGGGGTGTCTAGGGGTTGGGGGCTGTCCAGAGGGTTGGGGGCTGTCCAAGGGGGTAAGGGGTGTCTGAGGGGGTGGGGTGTCTAGAGGGTTGTCCATGGGGGTGGGGGTGTCCAGGGGGTGGGGTGGTGTCCAGGGGGTGGGGGCTGTCCAGGGGGTGGGGGTTGTCCATGGGGGTGGGGTGTCCAAGGGGGGGTTTCTAGGTGGTGGGGTGGTGTCCAGGGGGTTGTCCAAGGGGGTAGGGGTGTCTAGGGGGTGGGGGCTCTCTAGGTGGTGGGACTGTCCATGGGGGTGGGGTGTCTAGGGGGTGGGGGTGTCTAGGGGTGGGGTGGTGTCCAGGGGTGGGGGGTTGTCCAGTAGGTGGGGGGACTATCCATAGGGGTGGGGGTGTCCGGGGGTGGGGGTGTCCAGGGGGTGGGGTGGTGTCCAGGGGGTGGGATTTATCTAGGGTGTTGGGGGGGCTATCCAAGGTGGTAGGGGGTGTCCAACGGGTGGGGGTGTCCAGGTGGTGGGGTGGGGTGGTTTCCAGGGCGGTGGGGGCTGTTCAGGGGGTTGGGGGATGTCCAAGGGGGTATGGGGTGTCCAGGGTTGGCGAGTGTATAGGGGTGTGGGGGCTATCCATGGGGGTGTGGGGCTGTCCACAGGGGTGGGGGTGTCCAGGGGGTGGAGTGTTGTCCAGGGGGTGGGGTGTCCAAGGGAGGGGTGAATTTGTCATATTAAATCATAAAGTCTAGTTTTATTATTTATAGATACATAAATAAAGATAATGTGACCTATCTAATCACACATATATTCAGGCATAAAAAATTATCAAACATCAAATGTCAGTAATATCTGTAAAAAATATAACGGATCAATATATCCCGCATCCCCATCAATATGATCACCGTCGTCATCAACTTCACCCATATCCTCATCATTGTACCCATCATCATCCTTGCCCTCCTAAACTCCCTCATCCTTGCCCTCATACTCTTCCTCAACCTCCTCCTTTGTCTCGGGCTCCTCCTCGCCCTCCTCCTCTGCCTAAGCCTCCTCTTCACCCTCCTCCTCCTCCACCTCGGTCGCCTCCTCACCATCACCTCGACCACCACTATAAAAACCACCTGCTACACCATATATAGAACGCATCGATGATATATATTCATCACAATCTATGATGGCCTCTGGTGGAAGTTTTGGACGTAAAACTTCCATTAGTTTCATAAATGTAGTATTTTCCCTAGCAGACTGTTCTTCCATCTCTGTGGCCCTTTTTAGCCTGTTCTGGTTGTACCTTAACCTGTTGGAACTCGGTGGCACTACAACTCATACCTGAGGAGGTCTAATACCTCGTTAGTACTATACTCTTACCAGGTTGGAAACATACTCTACTAGGTTTCTCATCTCCCAACACCTTATATAAGTGTTCATTTGGCCCAAAATTGTTATATTCTTGGGCATCAAGGGCCTCTAAAGAAGCCTATTACAAATATAAATATATTATTAAGTTACAAAATATAAATTAAAATTTTAAATCAACAAATTAAAACTTACAATCTTCTGCCGAGTCAGTTCATTAACTGCACTTCTATCTTTCTTTCATTCGACTTGAGAAAAACAGTTTTTTTCAAGGCACACGTCCTTCAATATTCAATTTTTTCCTATACAATGACATTGAATATAGGAAACCATAATTAAAAATCGGTTACCAAAATTTAATTTCATAAATAAAATTATATAATAACTTTAGAAATTGAATAAATTATGGAGGAAACAATAGAAATTGCAAGTCGTAAATAAAACTTATAAACAACCGTCATACCTGATTCCTCTCATGATATGGAATCGTAGTACGTCCCAATGTGTGGAGGAATTTTTTAGCATCAATGATTTTATTTGTTTATTCTGGATGATTCCTAAATAAAATTCAATAATACAAAAGTTAGTATTAATTAAAAACATGAAATTGTTTATTTAAATATCTCTAATGTGATTAATACCTTAAACAAGTTAGTCGTCCAATGAGTAATCATTTATCGATATTGTTCTATAGGTCAATCATCTACAACGAGGACCACCTATAACTCTATTCCAACTCTAGCATGCCATCCAATATATAACTCATGATTATAGGCTCTCCAAAACTCACCTAAATCCTTTATATGTGTTGGTCATGCACCCTCACCATCGGGGAAATTAAACCGAAGTTGACACCAAAATATTAAATAATATAAATACAAAAAATAATATATTTCATTAAATACAACAGATTTTTTTCTGATATATATGCCCAATAATTATCCTTGACTTCATTTAAAAACTGTCTCCATGAGAGTTGGCTGACAGGAATGATGTCGGAGTATTTGGAAAGAATCGCCAAAAAACTCCAACATTGTTACCCTGTTTTTTCAATCATCTGACTATATTCATTGTAGTCCACCATCAACTATGTGTGGTGGTTCCACACTGCATGAATGTGTGTACACCCCCTCCCTTTCCTCCTATTAGTATATGTATCTGTTATGAAATAAAAACAAATATTTTATCAATACATTTTATAATGAAAATAAATAATGGTATAAAAATTTATTAGGGTTTTATAAATATACTTGAGGAAGTCTAATCAATGGGTTCCTCTGGATCCAAAAAAACTAAAGGAACACCCTATGCAGGTAGAGTGGGTCCCAATGTATGCTATTTAGGGATAGACTCTAGTGTAGGAGGAGTTGAAGAAGATGGAATATAGAATCTCAGGGAGAAGGAAGTAGAAGTAAAAGAAGATGGAACAGATGGTTGTCCAAATGCTAGATGTGGAGTGGGAATCATCATTGGATATGGTAAAGATGGGTGAGGTGACTCATATTTAAAGGGTGGTAAAAACATGGGAGGCATAAATATCTTGTGTGTCTCTAATGACACACCAGGATTAGAATCTGGGATAGATGGTATGTTAGTGAGAGAGGCGGGGTCTAATCGGGTGTGCTGACCAGATCGCCTAGCTATCATACCCCCCTGTACGAACACCCTGAGTACTGGGACCACTACTATGCTTCTCATAAAATAATTGTAGCCTAATAGGTGGATCTTGAAAAAAAATTAAAACAAAATTAATCACATGAAATTATATATTATTTAAATATATATTTTTAAATAAAATACTCACTACAAGCACTAGTGGTGGAACGCCAATCTCAGCCATGCGATGATTATTGTCCATCATCTTTTTCTATTGCCTCTCTTCTATTAGTTTCATTTCTTACATTTGAAAAAAAAATATATGGAAGTAATTAGAAAAGGATAACTAATGTGTAACCCAAAAAAACAAAATATATGAGAGGGAATAGGGGGAATCATGGAAATCCCCCCCCCCAACCCACTGGACACCCCCCACCCCTTGGACACCCCCACACCCTTGGACAACCTCCACACCCCATAGACACCCCTACCCCCTTAGACATCCCCCACCCCCTGGACACCCCCACCCCCTAGACACCCCCACCCCCATGGACATCCCCCCACCCCCTTGGACAACCCCCATCCCCTTGGGCACCCCCACCCCCTGGACACCCCACCCCCATGGACACCCCCCACCTATACATCCCCCCACAACCCCTTTAGACACCCCCACCACCTAGACACCCCCTACCCCCTTGGACATCCCTCAACCCCCTGGACAAATCCCACCCCCCTTGGACACTACCCCACCTCCCGGACACCCCCACCCCCTGGACACCCCCACCCCAATGGAAATCCCCCCTAGACATCCCCCACCCACCTCTCATGGTCACCCCCACCCCTTGGACACCCATACCCCTTTAACATCCCCCAACCCCCTAGACAGCCCCCCACCCCCCTAGACACCACCCACCACCTGGACACCCCCACCCCCTAGACACCCCCACCCCCATGGACATCCCCCACCCCCTGGACAGCTACTATCCCCTTGGAAAACACCCCAACCCCTAGATATCCCCCCACCCCCTTGGACACCACCCCACTTCCTGGACACCCCCACCCCCTGGACATCCCCTACCCCCTTGGACACCCCCCACCCACCCTGGACACCACCCCACCCCCGGAAACACCCCACCCCCTAGACACCCCACCTCCATACACATCCCACTCACCCCCTTGGACACCCCCACCCCCTGGACACCACCCCATCCCCTTATACACCCCCACCCTTGAGACACCCCTTACCCCATTGGACATCCCCCTAGACACCCAATACCCCTTTAGACACCCCCACCCCCTAGACACCCCTAACCCTTTGGAAATCACCCCCAACCCCATGGAAATCCCTCACCCCCTAGACACCACACCATCACCTAGACACCACCCCCACCCCCACCCCTTGGACACCCCCACCCCCATGGACACCCCCACCCCCTGGAAAACCCCCCTAGACACCCCCACCCCCATGGACACCCCACCCCCTGGACAGCCCCCCCTGGACACCCCCACCCCCTTAAACACCCCCACCCTCCTAGGAACCCCCCCCCCCCCCCCGGACACCCCTACCCCCTTGGAAAATACCCCCAACCCCCTGGACACCCCCCCAATCCTTGGACATCGCTCGACCACCTGGACACTCCCCACCACCCAACCTGGACACCCCCACCCCTTGGATATACCCCCCACCCCCTAGACACCCCCATCACCCTATACCCCCCCCCCCATAGACACCCCCACCCCCTTGAACACCCCCACCCACCCACCCCCACCCCCACCCCACCTGGATATCCCCACCTGGACAACCAACACCCCCCTCCCAACCTGCACACCCCCTCCCCACCTGCACAGCCCTTCCCCCCCTCCCACCCCACCTAGACAACCCACACCCCCCCACCTTCTAACCTGCAACCTGCACACCCCCCCCCCTCCCCACCTACATACCCCCCCCCAACCTAGCCAACCCACCCCCCTCAATAAAAATAAATTTACAATGAAATAACAAACATTTAATTCAAAATGAAATAATTTCATTGAAACACACACCTTAAAGAGGTGTAAATTGACTAAAAACCTTTCAAAACATTTCACCTTCAAGGATGATCACCCAAAGTAAAAAAAATTGAATTCAGATTTCACCGAAATAGAATGAAAGAATCCAAAATAAATGGAGGTAAAAGATATAACTCAGTTACCACTTACGAATTTGAAGTGGAAGATGTCTCTTGTTTATGAGAAACATATATTCTTCTAGAAGAAAGAGGCTCAAGGCCAGGGAAAAATGCGGACAGAGGCTCACAACTAGGGAGAAATAAGGAAAAATATTTGGGAAGTAGAAGGACTGTGGATATTTGGGGGTTTTCTATCCCAATGGTTTTTAAAACCCATTGGGATAGAAAAGATATACCAAATAAAAACCATTGGTATAACCTTCAAAATTCCACTCCTATACCAATAGTTGTATTGAACCATTGGTAAAACCATCTATTAACAGTCTTATACCAATGGTTTCATTGAACCGTTGGTATATGGAACCTATCCCAATGGTTTTTTAAAATCGTTTAGATATTTCCATTAGTATAGATGTGGTTTCCAGTAGTTTATGTTATGGAGGATCAAATTTCACTATCATAGAATATGTTTATTCATATTTTTCTGGTGATTCTAATCATAGTAAATCCACTAGTAGTTATGTTTTTACTCTTATAGTAGGATATATGAGATGGATTTAAAAGTTACAATTATTTGTGCCTTTATCCATGATGGAGGGGGAGTACATGGTAGTTGTACAGGGTTACAAATAGTTGATTTGGATGTGAAGGTTGTTGGAGGAGATCAGGCACAAAGAGGAGCATATTTCATTATTTTATGAAATTCAAAGCACCTTGAACATTGCAAGAAATCCATATTTTCATTCTAGGATTAATCACATTAGATTAAAATGTCACTTTTTCTAAGATGTGGTGAAGGAAGTAAATATGGACATGAAAAAAATTCACAATAAAGAAAATATGGAAGATTTCCAAAAGAATGTGATTAACTCTGATAAGTTCATATGGTGTAGATCCTTGAGTATGCGTTCAAAGACATGAGAAACATGTTTAGAGGATATAAAGGATGTGTGGATATGTGATTAATTTTCAATAAAATCTCCAAGTGGAAGATGTGTTAGTATTTTTTCCACTTTGACAACATTTCCCCTCTCCTTTGTCAAATAGGGGAAGTTCATGGTAGTTGGTTGGTGTCCAACACACCATCATAGGAAGATGAGGTAGGGGAAAGAAACCTATAAATGGGGCTCTCTCTTAGTGGTTTATCTCATCGGCTTCAACTTCAATCTCAATCACCAGTTATATGTGTGGTATTTTTTGAGGAGTTTACCTACCTATTAAAATGAGATAAGAGTTTTCTCATTGTAATAGTGAGGGACTATTTACCCACTTTTATCCATAGTGATCCATATATTTTTCCATGGTTTTTTACCTCTTTCATTGGGGGGGTCATGTTACATCTTATATCATTTATTTCTTCATTTTTTCACTTTATTTTATCTTGTGATTATCACTATATCGGTGGACCAATATTTTATGGTCCCAATAGAAATTTGATTCTAGATAGAAGGAGTAGGGATGTTTATGTCTCTTACTGGTGATGTGTTGCAATGGATTTGGTATCAAAGTCGTTGAACATCGATGCCTAGTGTCGTAGAACTTTCCAAGATGCAATGCATAGTGTATTCAAGGTAAGATTCCATTCTAATGTCTCATATAGTTAAGCTACCAAGCTTCCAAATATTTAAGTAGTCATGAATGCTTGGTTGAGTGGAGTCAAATGAGGTAGATATGGCCAAAACTGGATATGGATGATGAAAAGAGTGATGTAGGTGGTTGATCATGTGAAGAAGATGAACAAGATAGGGTGGTTATTCCTGAAGAAGATGAAGCTACAATGCATTTATATAAATATATATTTATTTATCTATAGTTGATAATTTATATATATATATATACTGATATAATATATATATTTATATGTATTTAAATACTTGTATATATATATATATATATGAAATAATCAAAACATAAAATATGTATTTTAAAAATATAATGATAAAAAAATTAATAGACTTAAATTAAAAGAAAGTGTTATTAGAATAAAATATATAGGCGAATATATATAGATATATATCTATATATGTATCTGTATATGTTAATGAAAATGATCATAAATAGAAAATGATATTAATGCAAAACAACTCTTATACAATTTAAAATTAAATAAATTAAAATAATAAAATAATGAATTAAAAATTAAAAGGTTTTCAAAATAAGAGATTTCAATTTAATAAATGAAATAAAACAAATAAATCATAAATACTTAGCCCAAACATAACTAAATTCATAATAAAATAAATAAATAATGTTGAAAGTCTTTATTAAGGCCTTGTTCTAAGATAATTTCAAATATGGGTAGGTATACACCAAAAACCATTTAATAAGGTTATCCAACTAGTTTGTCTCATGAGACCTGTTAATGAATCTAGAGGATATATATAACTATGAACCACCCATAAATTCATGTCCAATTCATTTCTAATATATTTAATGGTCAATTTAACTCATAAATAATATGCCTTTTCAACAAATATATGTATTGAGTAAAGAATATAGAATATCAATATTTTACTAGTCAATAAAATAACTTTCATTATAAAACACTATATTTAAAAATGGTATATGGTTTAGCCAATAATAATTCTCATGATACAAAGAATATGGATATGAAAGAAAAACTTACTTTTAGATGAAAAATTATCACAATAAAGTGAATGCTTTGTGAGAAATTTAATGACCAAAAAAATAATAAGAGATAACAAATAACCATTAATTCATCAAAAATATAGGTTTTGTAATAAAATAAAATCATTTTAAGAATAGAGTAAAATATAAGAAAAACGTTTAAAATAAAATTTCATTAATGAATTTTCTTTCTAAACCCATGGAAAAATTGTATAAGAAGATTAATATCATAAAATGGTGGTGGCATCTAGAAAATTTGTTAACATCATATACATTAGAGGATACATTCCTTTTGAATTTTTGAAAATAAATTAAAAAATAGACATATTATAAATATTTCCTTTAAACCATGTAAACAATTAAATATGACATATTATTTCTATAATAAATTATTTAATTAAATAGAAATGGTCTTTAAAAAAATGAAAAATATGGATATAGAAGAAAAATATTCTCGATAAATAATAGAAATAAGACCATATTTTATTTTAAATGTTAGTCTTCCTGATTCAAGTTCCAAAAATAGTAACATTTATAAGAAAATATGGAACCTCCTTAAATACCAAGAGGATAATAATATATAATTGTTTTCTAAATGATCAATTATAATATTCCTTTAATGAAAATATAGTCAATCCCGAAATGAGGTTGTAAAAATAAATTAATACCTCTTTGATAACTTTTTAATTATAGTCCTATGAAAGATTAAACTTGAATTTAAACTTAAAATATCATGAATAAATATATATTCATGTTAAATATATCAAATTTTAAGTATATACACCCCATAAAAAGAAATACTTTCATAATATAAAATACATCTCAATGAACTAGAAATTTAAATGTAAACTTCTTACCTCACCCTTCCACTTAGATGAGCTTGCTCTAACCTACTCTATAATGGATTTAAATTTTTTATTAATTAATAATATATCCATATTCATATTTATCGTAATGTGTGTGTGTAGTCTCATTACCTATTAATTTCCAATTCTTGGTAAAATTAATTATCAGGTGTTAACTGTTTAGTTTTCTCATGCATGTTTTATCGTGAAAGTTTTGGTTATAGTTCCACTATATACAGAATCATATTCATGTTATAAATATTATATTTATTAATTAGATTAATTTTTATAATAATTCATATAAGGTGGTAATTAAAAATGAATCACATCACTTCGTGGAGGTGGTAGTCCACACGTATGCATGAGATACGTTATCATTTTCCAACAAATATATGGGAAAAGAGTTAAATATTATTTTATAATTTCAAAAGAAAAATTAAATCATAAATATAATTTTCTTTATTTAAATCCACCTATATATTCTATCCATGTGATTTGGTGATGAAAAATGAAATATATCAACTTGAAAGGCAGTTGTTTTTATGTATGTATAAGTGACGTTTCCAGTTTTCATTAGATGGATGAGTATATTAAAAAATGGGTAATATCATAAACATAATAAAATTAAAATAATATAATGAAGTTTTTTATTATATTATTATGTTAAAATAATATTTATACGATGTAGATTAATAAATGAACTTGAAAAGAGCCGATTAATATGATTACCTCTTCTTTGTGGAACCTCATTTAGATCTTCACTTAAGGACCATAGGGATGGTATTTTGAGAATACCAAAACCTCTATAACAAATATAATTATTTTGGGGATGGAATTTCATGGGGTTTTTTGAGCTATGTTTCTCAAGGTGGTTTGAAGAATAGATGAGATGTGGTGTCCTTTTATAGTAAAAGAAAGGATACACTTTGAATTACATAAAATATTTAAATATAATAAATTGTTTTCCAATTGAAAGTGAAACTAAATAAAAAAACAAAGATAATACAGGGTAAGTTTTAGATACCTTAAAATAATAAAATTTTTAAAGTTTTATGTCATTTTAAACCATGTATTTTGGAATAACCCTTTCCTTAACCAATTTTTACCTTAACTATGGAAACAACATTTTCATTCTAAAAGGGTTATAAATTTAATTATAAGGTAAAAATTAGCTCACAAAAGGTTAATAGATGATATTTTTGACCATACATCTTACTTATTTTCCTATTTTAATATTTTTAAGATTTTTAATATTTTTAAATCATTTAATAGAATGTTATTTTATAAAAAATACTGTTAAATTCATTTTAAGAATTATTACAATATTTTGAATTTAATGTCATAAAGATTTGAATTTAATTTGAATATAAAATCTTTAAAATATATTATACATTATCATTAACCATAAAATTTGTGACAAACCACAATCCTTCCAAAAAATATTACTTTTTATGTCTTTAAAATCATTTACTTCAATTTTTCTACGGTCTACACAAGAACTATGTCAGCGTTGTGTAAGCATTTAAGGTAATTATACCATCACTAAAAATTTAAAATAAATTACCATTATACAATTAAATTAATTTTTTTCAAATTAAACTTTTATATTTATTTATAACATCTTTTTATCTCTATGTGAACATACATGATAAATTAAAATCAAGAGAGTGACATTTTGGAATTTTCCGTTACTTAAATTAATATAAAATACATTATAAAATAAAAATGGAAAAAATATGACATATATTTAATTATATAAAGTTTTTAGTAGAATTAAAATTCTCCAGTGAAATATAGGAAGGTTTATGGATTATTTTTTCACCTTATTCTATAGTTTTTACCTAGTTTATCCCATTTTACCCTTTACTGAGTTGATAAATGTTACCACAGTTACAATTCATAATTCCTAAAAATAAAAGTGACCTACTTAAAAAATTTAAAACCCATGATTAAAAATATGGAATATATTATAACAAATCTAATTTATAAAACTAGTGTAAATTAATTTTAAAATAAACCCACAAAACGTGATGAAAAATAATTTTTCAGGAAAATGCATTTTTCAAGCATATGATTGTATTACATTAACTCTATGATTAATCATAATTATTATATGAATTTAAATCCATATTATTAGATATATAATGTATAAATTTAATTTAAATTATTCATAATTAGGTATTATTTTAATTAATTAAAATTAAAAAATAGTATGCAGTTAAAAAGAATTTTCTGAAAAAATATTTGTTTTTAACTCCAAATGATCTTATATTTATTTATATAAAATTAATAATAATTATATGATTAATTATTCATATTATAACAAATTATTATAAATAAAATTAAGATTACATAGATACTACATTTTCCATTACTCAAAAAACATATTTTTAAGGGAAATTTTCAAAAATTCATTCTAGGCATATTTTGACATAGGAAGTTCAAAATTGATATAAATTCTATCAAATTTTATTTTTTTCCATTAATATTAAAATTATCATTGTAATATTTCTTTATTAAGATAAAATTTTAACTTATTATAATTGAATATCGGGTGTTACAGTCACATCCGGCTTATCGTCGGTCTATGTAGGGGCCTCAGTGGGTCAAGTCATGACGTCTATAGTTTTCTTGGATTGTAGGGATAATATCAATGATTTGTGAGAACTTTCTCACAACATTAAAATAAAATTACCAGGTTAAATCAAAATGGATTTAAGTTTTTTTTATATGAATGTGAAAAAAAAATTCAATTAGCTTAAGAGAAGGATGATCATGACACATGTACTCAAACTACCCTATAGTTGTGAAGAGTTTCTGATATGAAACAATGAACAAAAGAATGGATTAAGATGTGTCCTCATGAAATGTGACATGGTGGTAGTTTACAAATATTTTTGAATAAAGTTTCATGAGAATATTTCTCTAATTCATGATTTAGAGTTAGTAGTAGAAATTTTTTCATTAAATACTTGGAGGCAATACCTCTATGGTGAAAAGTGTAAAATATATATTGATCACAAGAGATTAAACTATATATTCAAATTAAAGGATATTAACATGTACCAATAGATATGGTTGGATTTTCTCAAGGATAATGACTACTCAATACATTACCACCTTGGGAAGGAAAACAAGTTGGTTTATTCTCTGGGTATGAAGGATCATGATACCTTTTCCATGATGAGGATTAAAATAGATCCATATGGATTTATATAGGATGAACCTTGAAATCATAAAGTAAGTGGAGACAATTTTTCTTTCCCAAGTTATTTCTGAATCATCTATCCATGTGAAGATCAAGGAATCAATGAAGGTAAATATGAATCCATAAAAGAAGTTAAGGAATATTCTAGAGTTCAAACTTGACAATGTTCGGATTATAATATTCAAGAAACAAATATGTGTCCCATCGGTACCAGAATTAAAGAAGAAAATATTTTATGATACAAATTTCTCATTATTATCAATCCATATTGGAAAATGAAATATGTATAGATATCTCAATAATCATTTTTGGTGGGAAAACATGAAGAGGAAGATTGTATAATATATATCTTGATGCTTTATTTTCTAGAAAGTTAAGGTAGAAAGATAAAAGTTCAAGGGGATAATGTAACCATTACCCATACTTGTGTGGAAATGAGAGAAAATTAAAATAGTTATTTTGATGACTTCCTAAGAATTATGAATTCCATAATTCCATTTTGAATGTGTTTGATCAACTTTTGAATTTGGAACATTTCCTTTCTGTTAGAGAAGAGTTCTTTTCCAATAAAATTTCCATGATATATATAAATAAAGTGGTAAGTCTTCATAAATTAACACTTTCCATTATATCATATCAATATATGAGTTCTACCTCAAATTTTTTGATAAGTATTTAAATATAATTGAATTTTAAGTTAAAATTTATAATGAATTATCATCCTTAAAGTGGTGGTGAATATAAAATGACCATTGAAACTATGTAAGATATATTGAGATCTTTTTTAATGGATTTAATATGATATTGATATTAAAATCATCCCATGGAGGATTATCATATAAAAATAGTTTCTTTTATAGTATTAAAATTGAAATATATGACGCTCTATATAGGAATAGGTGTATAACTCCAACATGTTGGGATGAATTTGGATAGAAAAATCACATGGGACCAAATATTGCTCAAGAAATTTAGATATGATTCAAACCATTCACTAATACATTAAAACTGAACAAAGTAGATATAAGATATATATTGATAATCATCCATGTAATTTTTATTTTAAAGTTTGAGACATGGTATTTTTTATAATATCACCATGGAAGAGGGATATGAGATTCTAAAATAAGGGAAATTTTATCCCTAGATACATTTACCCTTTCAAAATACTTGATCGTATAGGGATGGAGTCATATTATCATACACTTCCAATAAACCTCTATCAAGTGAATTATGTTTTCTGTGAATTAATTTTGATGAATTACATACTTGATCTATCATATGTACTGAACTCGTAGATTTTATAGTTGGAACATGATCTCACTTATGGGGAATAACTTGAAGAAATGTTGGATCATATAGATAATGTACTAATAAACAAGACCACTCACCTAGTTAAATTTCTATAGATGAATCATAAGTTTGAGGAAGAAACAAGAGAACCTAAAGATATAATGAGAGAAAAGTACCCTCATTTTTTTAATGAATTAATTAAATTTCAAGGGAAAAAATCTTTTTAAGGGGTAGAATGTAACACCCTGTGATTTTAATATGTATTTCCCTTTAAAAACTATGTTTGTTTGGTAAATTATGATACATGCAACACTAAAATAAAGTGAAAAAATATTTATCAGGGTGGAATATTATAATAAAAAATAAAATAAACTTAAATTATTTTAAATGAAACATAATTAAAAAAATAAAAAAACGGAATAAAACCATGGGTAAATATTTTTTAATAAAATTAGAAGAAACTGACTCACTTAGAAAAATACCATTGATTATAAATAAATTTTTACTTTTAAAGAATTATCTCAATAAATTTTATAAAATTAAAGTAATTATTGGTAAAATAAATTAATAAAATCCATGAAATAATTAAGTAACTTTAAGGAATTTTAATTTAATTATTCATGGCTAAAAAATGTTTTTTTTAAATATTATTTTTTCTTATATATTATATATTTTTATTTAAAAGTTAAATTTATAAAATTTGAAGTATAAAATTTAATTAAATTTATTTTTAATATATATAAAAATTAATGAAAGCTCATGCATTGATTATTAATTAATATAAAATCATTTAATGTTAAAAAGACCTATTTTTCAATGATTTTTTTATGTTATTTATATTCATTTTAATAAATTAAATTGATATTTATTGAAAAACTATTTTAATGAAATTAATTTTATATATATATATTCAAAGCAGTACAAATTATCTAATGATTATTACTTAGTTAGGAATAATAATAAATTTATTTATGCTTAAAAATATATTTTTATAAAAATGTTTTTATTTTTTTATGAGTACTTATATTAAAATTAATTTTTATCACCTTTAGAAATAGAATACAATGAATTTTTTTAATCAGTATATCCAAATTAAGTAATTTTTTCAATTTCATTTTCTAGCATAAAAATAAATTACCAAAGTAAAGGATTTTCAACAAGGTAAATTCTAAAATATATTAATTAGATTTAATTAAGAGATAAAGTCATAAAATTTCATAAAAAAATATATCTAAATATGTGGATTATGGAATTATCAACCTCCCCTTATCATATCTTCGATATATTTCCCCTTTAGATCCACTTTCCTTGAAAATGGCATTCCTTTTATAATAAGAAATGAGTATTTACAAAAATTTCACCCCTTCTCACCTATAAAAGAACCCCTCATATACCCACCTCAAATAATACCTTTACCTAAGTTTTATCTTGAATATATACCCAAATTATTTCAAAAATAAAACTCCCCAATTTTATTAAACCTCAAGTTACAATAATGGGTCCCAAATCCATTATTTCCAAGAGGCCCTCTAAGAGAAGATTCAAGTCTTTAACATAAGTGTTATCTTATCCTTCATCATTATATTTTATCATATTTACTCAAATATTCTTAAATATTATTTATCACATTAATAAAAAAAATTTAGATCAATAATATTCTATAAAAGTTATATTATTATTATAAAATAACATGTTCTTACTCATCCATTCGTTATAACATGCACTTGTTTGGGTCAGTTTTATTACCTATATGAATGATGTTATAAACTTTACAACATGAATGAATAGAAAAAATTAAATACTAGTAATATGATGTAATAATTATTATTTTATTTTATTTTCTTAATTCTTTAATGGTTATATGAAAAATTATACTCACCAATTAATTCACTTTTTATAAACTCGATAATCATCAAAAATGATATTTTTAAGCATTCTATGTGAAGCATCAGCATAACGTTCATGAAATGACCATGGGACTCCAAAACTATATAAAGAAAATATATGAATAATTATAAACATTCTATAGATTATGAACCAGTGATCAAGGATCAAGGACTCGAACCTCCAAATGTGACTTCCGAGACCCGTTCCACTCATAGTAACCAAACCCAGTTGGCCACATGGCCTCAAGATGATTTCTGATAAGTCAGTGGTTTCCAACTAGTATCATGGGACTAAGGTGATATAGTGGGTATATTATATCCTCATGATCATTTTGGAATTTAGTGGTATAATAATTGAATGATAGTGGAAAATATAAAAAATCCAGATAAGATAAATAGACTGAAAAATAATAAACAACATTGTATACAAAATGATGTCAATTTCATGAATCTATAAAAAAGGAACATTAATAAATAGAAATAGAAACATATAAAAATAAATTATATCAAAATAAAAAAACAAAACTATCTCTAATAGCATCACGAGACTTATCTTGGTCATATGCTCTAAGATCCCATGCTATAATCAAATCTAGAATCCATGACTGGGTGATTTCCCTTGTCCCTACCAATATCAATGAAGTCTATATAGGTAATAATCAGTGGACCCAACAGGATGTGATATATAATTAGTAGGCCACCACAAATGATTTATATAACAATTCCATTTCATCAAAATAAATGTTATAGTTTTCATGTATAAGAATAAGTAGTTTAATAAAATGCATGAAATAATAACCATATTGGGCTCAGACTCCTCACAAGATGCACAACCAACCATACTTTCTTCATCCTAATCCATATGTGTCTGAACATGTGACCTATAAATGGTCAGGGTCTACATAATATATCCAAGGTGTCCAAGTATAAACAATAGTAAAGTAGGATCTAATATATGACCAAGGCATCTAAGCAATAATATTATGAATATAGGACCCAAGATGGAACCAAAGCATCCTTGACCTTAAAAGGTCAAGAAATATCATAAAAAAACTATACAGCCTAGTTATAGGAGTGTAATTATAATCCAAAGGGTACACCCAATGAATTCCATTAGAATAGTGTTTAACTAAGTCCATGGATAATGTCTATAGTAAATCCTTAGCTAATAATAACTAGGGACCATGGGAAAAATCCAAGGAAACCCCTATTTGAGGACATCAAGCTGAATCCAAGGAGTGTATCCAAGGAATTCTAATTTTTAGATATAAATCAAACCAATAATCAGTACTATTCAAAGGAATTCACATATTAATAATACAATGATCAAATTCCAAGGTGGGTATCTCACTTGGAAATTGGCTCAATGAATCAGGGTGGTTTCCTCTGAGTGCTCAAGGGATTCCATCAGGAATCAATGGTTGAATCAAATTTAACAACTCATTAATATGAAAAAGTTATATAGTAATAATAGGCACCATTTATTTGTTAAATACACTTTTTTCTATGTAATTACCATTCTAGTTTAATCACTTTATTTAATACAACCATTTACCCTTTTCATTTATAAATGAAAATGGTTTATATGAGGTTTTTTACCATTAATCATGTAATTTAAAATTAAAGATATTTCAATGAAACATAGTTTCCCCATTATAATCAAATAGTTCGTCAATTTAGACTAATTATATTCCTTAGTGGAAGTCTAAAAACACATAAAAGGTTGTTCTGGTTAATAAAAAAAATAAAGTATTCATATGGATGGTACACCCATGGGGTGGCTCAAATTGAGTTCATTAACCTATAATGATAAAGGGGGAAACTATTATGGAATTTGAGCTTCAAATTAGGCAACTAATTTAAATCAGATTGATTTTGGGGGAAAATAATGGGTGAAACTATCATTTAAAACAATGAAGAAAAATATAAATGATGAGACTTGAACCCTCATCCAGTATCATATTCTAATTTGGGATATAAGGTAATAAAATATATAAATATAAAAATACACTAAAAATAAAGAATATTGTCTTACTTGGAAATAATATCGAAGATAGCGAGGTAAATTGAGAAAAAAGGTAATATATAAAATATATTACCATTGGTTATCCAACAAGTAAGATAGAGGTACAATCAGAGTCTGTATGACGGAGAGGATTCAAATCTTAGCTTAATAGAGGATAAATCTCTTATAGTGGGGAGGAGATATTTTGCATGGAGAAGAAAAAAATAGAGGGGTGATATATATAATATTTTAATGGAAAGGGGGTAATTTTAAAAATTTTAAAGGGGTAAAACGATTTGGATGTACCTTTTGGACAAACTGTGTTCCAACTGTGTGGGGTTACTTCCTAATTGTAACTACCCATATGGGCTAGGCACATGTTCAGGAAAAATATGTGCAGTTGGTGTGGTTCCTCTCTGTAATTCCTTTGTAGTTTTTCACATGGCCATGAGCCCTCTCATGCATAGTTTATAAAATTGTGATCCTCTATATAAGGGTATCATGGTTGAGAAATATAATTACTACTAACTATACTCCAACCATGAGACTCATGTTGATTTTATAAAAACCATAAATCTAGGCTCTGAACAATCCCTAAATGCTCCTAAAACCACTGTAACCTCATTGGGAATTTCCATAAGGATAAAACTAAGATTAAAACAGAAATTTAAGGGATCTATACCTCTAATAAAAATATGGATCTTATAATCTCCCCTACTTAAGATAACTCATCCATGATTTACCCTACTAGGGGTGGTAAAATAATGTCAAAGAAAATCTCTAGACAATGAGAACATATTTCAGCCTCTCTCTCCTATGTCTCGTCTTGAATTTGGTCATAATTCCATAACACCCGAACTAAAGGAAGTGACCTAACTCAGATATCCTTCATGCTTAAATCAATGATACGAATATGATACTCCTCATAAGAAGTATCAACCTCTAAGACGAAATCTACAGGATAAAAGGAATGATATGGGTTAGAGTGATAACATTGTTGCTGAGATATGTGGAAGAAATCTTGCATGTCTTGGTACCAATAAGGAAAGGCTATTTGATAGGCTACCAAATCGACTCTCTCTAGAATATGAAAGGGTACAACAAATATACGTACCATCTTCCCTTGTTTCTGAATCCATCAGTTCACCGGCCTAGGAAAATTACTTAAGAATGCCTAATCCCTAACCTTGAACTCTAGAAGTCATCAATAATGATTAGTATAATACTTATTCCAGTAATGAGCTAATGGAATGCACTTTATGATAACTTTTACTTACTTTGATTTGTCTTGAAATAGGTGAGGTTCCAATAATAATGCCTCTACTAAATTTAACTAGAATAAGGGTGAACGACTTGGACTACCATAAAATTACTCAAAAGTATTCATTTGTATCATCGTGAGAAATCAATTATTTTAAGTGAACATGGATAGAGGTATGTGATTTTCCCAAGAACCTCCAAAATCAAGAACGCATGATCTGAAAATATCCTCAGGAACCTGAATTGTACATTTAGATTATCCATAAATATGAGTATGGTATGTTGTACTCAAAAGTACCTATGAACCTAACACCCTCTGCAATCCTTTCCAGAACTGAGAAATAAAATGAGTTTCTTTGTCTGATAAAATAGTCTATAGAACTTTGTGAAGTCATATAATCTATAAAACATAAATACTTACAACCTCATCCAATAAAAAGGTATCTCTAATAGGTAGAAATTGAGCAACCTTTGTTATCTTATCGATGATCACCCATATTACATCACTTCCTCAAGAGGATCTCAAAAAAACAACCACAAAATTCATGGTGACATCATTCCATTTCCACTCTAGAATGGGCGATGGTAGTAAAATATATACTGGCCACCGGTGTTCCACCATTACCTTTTGATATGTGGAACATCAAGAAACAAATCTAATTATCTAATTTTTCATCCCTAGCCACCAATACTGGTGGCGTATGTCGTGATACGTATTTGTAAGCCTAGGGGATACCTCCCAACATGAAACATGATATTCTTACATCAATTCCTCTCACACATCTCTAGTAACCCAAATTCATCCATGAATACACAATATTTTATCCCTATTAACGAATCATCCTAGTGTTGGGTCCTCTCTTGAAACACTCTCCCTTAGGACTAAGCCCTTGGAGTTTAATAAATGTCTAATTTTCACCCTGTTCAGAAGTGATGATTTCACAACTAAACTTGAAAGGATAGGATACCTGCGATTCCATAGAATTATAAGTGAATCTCAGAAAATAGGTTCATCAACTACCACTCACTACTAGCCTTCTAAACATCTTATGTATGAGTCCTTCATCTCAGATCATCATCTAAAGTGTTACCCTTACCAAGCGTATAATCAAGATCAAATTCAAATGATTGCAGGTATTTAACCCACCTTCTCTACCTAAGATTTAATTATTGCTGGGTAAATATTTAGTTAAGTTTCTTGTGTTTATTATAAACTACAAATCATTCTCCTAGAAATTATTATAACACCCTGATATTTTATGGTTTGTATCACCTTAAATAAATTCAATTTATTCGATAACTATTAAATATTTACATGATCGTCAGAATATTATTGTGACTATTTTTAATAGTAATCTAGCCATCGGAATAAAAACCTCACCTATAAAAGTATAAATAAAATTTAGGTAACTCATAAATGAAAATATGATATATTTGTATCATGGAATAAGTAAATAAATATTATAAAAATGATAAATTAATTGTTGGTATTTTTATGAAATGTAAATGTTTATTTATGATTTTATAATTAATCTAATGATTTAAAAGAGAATTTATTTTCATAAAATATATTCATAAATAAAATTTTATTTTATTATAATTACAAGACAATTTTATGATATCATAATTAATTTTTTAAAGTGTCATAAAATCAATTATAATATTAAAATCCGTATTTTTCAAATAAATTATGATTTCATTTAAAAAATTAAATTTATAATATTAAGAAAGTTATTTTAATAAAATTTATTCTATTTTTTAAACCTACACATCATCAAATGTTTAGGGTTTATTTTTGGTATTTTTATAAAATAGTTAAAAAAAGATTATGAATAGGGAAATACAGTAAATTATTGTATTTAATATTAAGTTACAAACATGATTTTTTTAGTCATTCATGATTTAAAAACCCATTAGTTAGAACTCACATGCACTATTTACTATAATTATTTGCAATAATCAACACTATTGATAGTATTAATCCAAAAATAATAAATAAATGAATAAAATAAAATAAAAATTCCCTCTCCTCCCCTGTAAATACCACCCCTTCTCCTCACACCTTCTAACCCTTTAATCTTGTATAAATTCTACCCAATTCCCTTCCCAATCCTCTTCCTCACTTCCAAGACCTATTGGTATTTCCAAAATACAAAATTCAAGTGTCTTAAGAAGGTTTCTAAGGAGATGATATTCTTGAGGTAAAATCCTCCTTTCTCATTTGATTTCTTTTCTTTTATTATCCTACCCTAACATATCATATGCAAATAGGAATGGTAACTAAATTATAGTATAGATACTATAATTTTATTGTGCTAATTTATTATTCATCATAAAATCCCTTCACCTCTCCTTTTATTTTAAAAATGAAAGCATCATCTGTGATGTGTTGATTCACCACCTTCGTAGATGATGAGTTTTCATTTTAAATTATCACCTTCAAGGTTAGTTATAAAATAATTATTACGGTTAAATAAAATTTTAATATATATATATATATATTATAAATTTTATCATGTTCTGTAACAAATATATATAAACATAATATTAAAAAAATGATGCAATTTCACGATGGTCGTAAAAATAGGCAAAATAAATTAAGACATTTTCATCAACATTTTATCTAATGAATCATACTCATACCATATGACCAAATGATATATGAGACCATTTAAACATTTTTAAGTTCATTAATACTAAATAATTTTCACTTCTTTATAATTTATTCCCATTTTACAAGAACTCCAATAATTATACTTAAGGGAACTGACCATAAAACCATGAAATGAACTCTCCAAAAACAAAAAAATTAAACATCATAACTCATATAAATGGACAAAAATAAACATAATAAAATTATAATAAATCAAATATTTTTTTAATATGTTCTTATTTAATTAATCTAATTTGATTATCCAAGACATTAAGTACAAGTGAATAATGCTTTCGGACGTAAGGTAAGGGTTTCTCATCTCACTTTTATTACTATGAGATGTATCTTATTAATCACTTATTTATTGTCTGTGGTGTATGTATAATTCCATTTAATATATAATATACTGAATAAAATTATATTAAAGGTATTAAATTCTTCATTTGACAATTATTAGTTTTATGGGGAATAAGATTCAACTGATTACAAAGTGGTAAGGGGTTTCTCATCTCAGTTTTATTTCTTTGTGATATACCTTATTCACCACTTAATTATTGTGTGTGGTGTATGTATACTTCCCTTTGATATACCATATCTTGAATATCTTAATCTTTATAGTATTAAATGTTTCATTTTATGATCATTAATTTTATGAGTCATACGATTTGATTGATTAGAAGTGGTAAGGGTTTCTCATCTCACTTTTACTTATATGAGATATATTCCTTATTCAAACCTTATTTATTATTTGTGGTGTACATACGGGCCTTTAATATATCATATCATGAATCAATTTATCTTCTTGTAATTCATTTTTTCATTTTAGGATCCTTAATTTTATTGGGAATATTATTTGATTGTTTACAAAGTGGTAAGGGAATTCTTAATCCAATTTACATTCTTTGGGTTAAACTTCTAATATATTGATTATTTCATGATATGATTACGTGTGAAATCAATTTTGATTATATTATGTTGTATTTACACTTTTTTAAATTGGATTTAAATCAAATACACATAATCAATTCATTTTTTTAATGCACACACTTTATTTTAAAAATACTCTTTTAAATGTTTCTTTTTCAAAATTTAAAAGGAATATTTTTTTAACTTATATGAAATGAGTGGATTTTTATATTTTCATGACAACATAATGTCTGGAGGAATAATTTAGAGTTTAAAAGTTTATTTTCAAATAAAATGTTCTCTTTTATAATTTCATAGATTTTTAAATAAAATATTTCAAAGTAAAGTGGTATTTCTCTCAAGAATTTATCAATGATTTTATTAGAGTATTTTCATCTATTTAAACACCAATTTTTGGATATTATTATTAATTGATTTTGATATCTTATGATACCATATACCATATTTTATTTAATTATTTATGATCATTTTGACTGTGGATGTGTTGTATTGATACCATTCATCATAATACACTGGATGGTTTATGACTATGTTTATTATTTGGGGAAAGTTATTAAAATTTCATAATCTAGTTTCAATATGATTGAATATGTTGAATATATTTCATCCCTTTAATATGAAGAATGCATTAGACTTATTTAATGATGGGTGGGCTTTCTATAACCCCTTGATCCATTAGTATGTCTCATGCGACAGACTAGTTTGGGTATTGGTTGATACCTTACCTGATTATGTATGGTGTCTTGTCTGAAGCCTTGATGGTATATTTATGATGTCCCAAATTATGAATTCCCTCATTATGATATAAGTTATTGATAATCCATGTGATTATTTTACTATTATAATATCCATAGTTAAGTTTAATTCTCATGTGATTATTTATATGGCATTATTTTATCATCTTTTATAATGGAATTTGATTTTAGTTATTCACCTTTCTTTATTGTTTATATTTATTTATAATATATTTATGTTTATGCTTATCCTTTCTGATCATCTAGGCTCACCCCTTTTCTATGTTTTATTTTTTCTCAGTATACCAAGATGTATATTATGGTTGACATGCAGGGATAATCTGGGAGAATAGTGGTGTTTCCAATGGTGTTACTATGTTGTATTTCATTTTAAGTCATAATTTAATACTTATTTTCATATATAGTTTTTCAAATCTACTTAACTATTCATTCCTTCAGGGTGTGTTTCTCTATTTATTATGTCAATGTAATAAAGTAAGGCATCAGATCTGGGCTATTAGGGTTAGTGTCTTTATAGTTGGTATCAAAACAAGTTTAGTAGAATATTTGGAAATTATATTTATGAAAACATATATTAGGGAAATATAACCCTATAACTGACTTGGAAAATATTCCCAAGGTAACAAATATTATGATTTTGGGATTAGTTATACATAATTTTTTTTAAGTTTTTTACTTGTTTTAAAATTTTATAATCTAATATAGTGTATACCATTATTTAGAAATGATGCTTAGTAAAATGAATATAAACCATATTAATACACTTATTCTATTTATGGATTTCTCTCTTATGCAAGATAATTATGTTAGAGTTAGATCTACAACTTGAGATGAAAAATATATAACTATACTCGGAAAACTAACTCAGGTTATGAGAAATAAAATTACTCACATGGTGTAACCTGATCCACAACATGGTATAACAATGTTAGACTACGTAATGTGACAACAACCACCATCATTCAATAGGACTATAAACCCATTATTAGTTGAGCAATGGATAAATTCCTTGGAGAAGATAATTCTTACATTGGGAAGTAAAGAAATGGAGAAGGCTATCATCACACTTTATCATTTCTTGGGAGATGTGAATAAATGGTTGTCATTAATTCAAAACACAAAGGAAGATGAAGAAATTGAAAATACGTAATTGAAGGAATTTAATAATTTTTTCTTAGAAAAATAATTCCCTCGCGAATAGCGAGCAGATATGGAGTGAAAAATCTTGAGTTTGAGACAAAAAGAGGATGAAAATGTCCCTAAGTATGAATACAACTTTACAAGGTTATCAATGTGTTCCATGAACTACATATATAATCCAAAGATAAATATAGGAAGTTTATTTAATTGTATTAAGCATATTCTATGAAGAGAACTATTCTTCCAAATATTCTCATCATATGAGGATATAGTATCATGTTCCATAAAGATAGAGAAATAATTTTCCAATAAATATGTATTAAAAGGGAATAAAAATAAGAAGAGGGATTATCAGTACTCTAGAAAAGGAAATAAAGAAAAGATAATAAGGAAAGAATATAATTTCCAACTTTCAATAAATAGGGGAAGAAACATCATGTAATATGCCTATTGGGGATGACAGTTTTTTACAAGTGTAGAGAAAAAGGTCACCAGGACCACAATTATAAGGGAAATAAAAATTCATCAATGTTCAATTATTTAGTTGTAAGGATATGGGACACTATTCACATGACTATCCTAGATGTCAATAAAATTTTCCCTATAAAAGGACAACGGAATAAGTTCATTCATATTTAGTCACAACAGTTAAGTTTGAAGTTCCTAATGATGTGGTGGAAGGTACTTTTATCATCTCCTCAAATTAATCTAAATCTTTATTTGATTCTAGATCATCACATTATTTTCTATATTTCCATTTTTCTATAAAAAATAGATATTTCCAATTCAACTTTACAAGGTATTTGTCAGTCAAAACACTTAGTGGAAACCTTGTTACAATAAAGATGTGTCAAGAAGTTCATATTATAACACATAAACATGATCTAATTTCTTATTTTATTATCATACCTATGGTTGATTTTGATATAATCCTTAGTATAGAAATTACAAGTTTACAATAATTCCATTTGGACTAACTAATGCACACTCTATTTTTATGGATCTAATAAAGAGAGTATTCAAAGAATATCTTGATAATTCTATTGTGGTGTTTATTAATGATATATTGGTGTACTATAAAAGTTGTGAGGACCATGATTACCACTTTCATATTTTTTTCTGAGACTCTTAGAAGAAAATATTTATATGGAAAGTTTGTCAAGTGTGAATTATGTCTTCAAATAATTTCTTTTCTTGTCCATATTGTCTCAAAGGATGGAATCTCAATTGATCATGAAAAGACAAAGGTAGTCCTAGAATGACCTACAGCAATGAAAATAACTGAGGTATGTAGTTTTTTATTGGTTTAGTAGGTTAATATCAACATTTCATTAAAAATATTTCCTAATTATATAACTTTTTAACCAATCTTACTCACAAAGGGGTTACTTTTATTTGAAAAAATTAATGTAAGTAATACTCTTAATAATTAGATAGGAGATTATTGAATGCTTTGATCTTGACTATAAAATCAGGAAATGGTGGATTTTTTATTTATTGTGAAACATTGAATAAATTACTTGATTTTTTAATTATGTATAATGATAGAGTTATTGCCTATGTGTCAAGGTAGTTAAAAAGTCATGTACAGAACTATCCAAATCATGATCTTGAGTTAAAATATGTAATCTTTTATTTAAATATATATAGACACTATCTCTATGGTGAAATATGTGAGATATATAAATATCAAAAGAGTTTGAAATATATCTTCTCATATAAATAACTCAACATGAGGCAAATTTGATGGCTCAAGCTACTCAGGGATTATGAATTTTCAATACACTACCTCCCAAGGAAGGAAAATAAGGTAGCATATGCATTTAGGAGGAAGGATCATTGTGTTTTTAAGTAAATTAAGATTAATAGGGATCCTATGTAAATAGATATAGTAAATATGGATATGGGAATTATCAAGGAAGGGGAAACATTACTACTTTTTAAAATAGTTTCTAAACCATCTTTAATAGAAAATATAAAAAGTTCTCAGTCTAAATATGAGAATTTTCAAAAGAAAATTAAAGCTATGAATGGTGGGATATTGGTAGAATTTGTATATGAAGATGGAATTTTAAAATTTGGGAAGAGGTTTTATGTTCCCTCTATACATGAGATAAAAAGAGAATTATTGGATGATTCTCGTAGCTCAAATTTCTCTATACACCCTGGTAGTACTAAGATATATAGAGATTTGAAGGAAAAAATTTAGTGGGATAATATGAAGTGGGAAAATACTGATTATGTATCCAGATGTTTATTTTTTTAACAAGTTAATGTTTAAATACAACATCCTAGAGGAGTCATATAACTGATACCTATTCCTACATGGAAATGGGATGACATTACTATGTATTTTTTCACTATATTATCAAAGACTCTAAGAAATAATGATGAAATATGGGTAATTGTTGATCCACTTACCAAATATACACATTTCCTCGCTATAATGGGAGGTTTTTCCACTATATCATTTTGCATGACTCTATATTGATGAATTTTTAAGACTTAATGATTCACCTCTATTGATTGTATCTAATCAAGATCCCCATTTTACATCAAAATTATGGAAGAGTCTTCATAAGGCTTTGGATATTGAGCTTCATTTGAGTAATTCTTACCACTCTCAAACTGATGGACATTTTGAAAGGACTATTAAAACATTAAAAAAAATGTTGAGATCATGATCACATGAATTTCAAGGTATGTGAGATCAGTATTTACCTTTGGTATAGTTTTCCTACAACAATAATTATTATTCATGTATTCAAATGGCACTTTATGAAGTGTTATATAGAAAGAGATGTCATACACCAAGTTTTTGGGATGAATTTGGTGAAAGGAAACTTGTAGACCCAGAACCTATTGAGGAAACAAAATAAAAGGTAAATATTGTTCAAACCCATATCAAAGTATCTCAATGTATGAAAATGAGTTTTTCTGACAAACACATAAAGTATTTTGAGTTTCAAGTGGGAGATTATATCTTTCTAAAAGTATCTCCTTAGAAGGGTGGCATAAGGTTTAGTAAAAAAAATTGAGTCCCATGTACATAGAACTATTTGAAATTCTATAAATAATTGGGTCTGTGGTTTATTGTTTGGTGATGCTACCTAGCCTTTCTAAAGTACATGATGTGTTTCACATCCCTTTTTTAAGGAAGTACATGCCAGATCCAATACATGTACTCACCTATGAAGAAATATAATGAGAACCTGATTTTTCTTACTATAAATATCCTATTTATATTCATGACATTAGAGAGAAATTATTGAGAAATCGGATGACTTGACTGGTAAAAGTTCTTTGGAGAAACCATAAAATAAAAGAAGAAACATGGGAACCTGAGGATGTTATGAATAAGAACCACCCTCATCTATTTAGAAGCTAATACTCCAAAAAAATTTGAAGATGAAGTTTTTTCAAAGGAGGGAAGAATATAACATCCCAATATTTTACGGGATGTATCTTCTTAAATAAATTCAATTTATTCAAAAGCTATTAAATATTAACATGCTTGTTAGAATAATAATGTGACTATTAGGACTAACAATCTGGCCAATAGAATAATAACCTCTCCTATGAAATTATAAATAAAATTTAGGTATCTCATAAATGAAAATATGATGTGTTTATATCATAGAATAATTAAATAAATATTTTAAAAATGATAAATTAAGTGTTGGTATTTTTGTGAAATATAAATTTTATTTATTATTTTATAATTAATAAAATGATTTAAAAGAAAATTTATTTTCATAAAATAAATTTATAAATTAATATTTTTTTATTATAATAATAATATAATTTTATGAGACCATAATTAATTTTTCAAAGTGTTGTGAACTCGGTTATAATATTAAAATCGGTATTTTTTAAATAAATGATGATTTTTTAAAAAAAAATTAAATTTGTAATATTTATAAAATTATTTCCATAAAATTGATTCCATTTTTTAAATTTACACATCAAAAAATGGTTAGGTTAAATTTTTGTGAGTTTTCTAAAATAGTTAAAACAATTTATGAATAATGAAATACAGTAATTTATAGTATTTAACATTATAAGTTATATACATGAATTTTTGAGTCATTTATGATGTAATCACCCATTATTGAGAATTCACATGCACAAGTTACTATACTCAATTATGATAATCAATATTATTGATAGTCGTGAGACAAAGTAATAAATAAATGAATAAAATAATCAAAAAACACCCCTCTCTTCTTCTATAAATACCAACCCTCACCAACCATTCTCTTCAAACCTAATAAGCATTTAAGATTTTATAAATCCTATCCAATTTTCTTACCAAGGTCTTCCCCACTTCTAAGACCAATTGGTCTTACCCAAACACCAAATTCAAGTGTCTTAAAGAGATTCCCAAGGAGACAATATTCAAGAGGTAAAATCCTCTTTCTTTCTCTTTTAATTTCTTTTCTTTTATTATCCTCTAAAAATATTCTCAATACAAAGTGGAATGGTATATCTATTATAATCTATATACAATATTTTTTCTAATGTATTATCCATCATCAAATCCCTTCTCCTCTTATTTTATTTTAAAAATGTAAACATCATCCATGATTTGTCGATTCACCACCTTCATGGATGTTGAGTTTTCATTTTCATTTCCACCTTAAAGTCTAGTTATAAAACCATTATTATGGTTAAATAATATTTTAATATATATATATATATATATATTATAAGTTATATCATGTTATATAACAAATATATATAAATATAATATTAAATAAAATAACACAACTTTGTTATGGTCATAAAAACCTCCAAAATAAATTAAGACCTTTTCATAAACATTTTATCTAATGAATCATCCTAATTCCATATAACCAAATGATATATGTGAACATTTAAACTTATTGAATTTAATTAATGAAAAATAATTTCACTTATGTATAAATTATTTCCTTTTTACAAGAACTATCATATTTATACTTAAGGGAACCAACCATCAAACCATGAAATAAACTCTCCCAGAAGAACAAAATTAAACATTATAACTCATTTCAATTTCCAGAAATGAACTTAATAAAATTATAATGTATTAAATATATCTTTAATAGGTTATTAATTAAATAATTAATTAATAAAATTTTATTATCTAGTATATTAAGTACAAGTGAATAATTCTTTCATACATAAGGTAAGGGTTTCTCATATCACTTTTATTTATATGAGATATTCCTTGTTCATCACTTATTTATTATGTGTGGTTAATTTATAATACCCTTTGATGTATCATATCATGAATATTTTTATATTCATGGTATTCAATGTTTTATTTTATAATTATTACTTTTATAGGGTATATGGTTCAACTGATTGCAAAGTGGTAAGGGCTTTCTCATCTCACTTTTATTTTTGTGAGATATGCCTTATTCACCAATTATTTCTTGTGTGTGTTTTATATATATTTCCTTTTTATATATAATATCATGAATCTATTTATCTTCATGGTATTAAGTGTTTTATTTGATGATTATTAATTTTATGGTGCATACAATTCGATTTATTATAACTGGTAAGAGTTTCTCATCACACTTTTACTTTTGTGATATATATTACTTATTAAAACCTTATTTATTGGGTGTGGTGTTCATAATTAAATTTAATATATCATATAATGAATATATTTATTTTATTTTCATTAAAATTTTCATTTTATGATCATTAATTTTATGGGGCATACGGTTTGACTATTTACAAAGTGGTAAGGGAATTTTTAACCCAATTTCCATTCTTGGGGTTAAACTTATACTTCATTGATTACGCCATGAAATGATTATGTGTAAAATGAATTTTTATTATCTTATGTTGTATTTACACTTTTTTATGTGGATTTATAGCTGATACACATAATCGATTCATTTGGTTAACGCTCACACTTTATTTTAAAAATACTATTTTAAATGATTCTTTTTCAGAATTTAAAAAGAATATTTTTTTAACTTATACAGCATGAGATAATTTTACCACATTCATGAAGCATTACTTTCGTTAGGAATACTTTAAAAGTTTACAAGTTTATTTTCTTAGAAAATTTTTTTTTTTTATAATTTTATATCATTTTAAATAAACTATTTTTAAGTAAAGTGGTATTTATCTCAAGAATTTCTCAATGATTTTATTAGACTATTTTCAACTATGTAAACACCCTTTTTTATCTTTTTCTTAATTAAGGTTGATCTCTTATAATACTATCTACCATATTTTATTGAATTTTTTACAATTATTTTGAATTTGGATGTGCTATATTGATATAATTCATCATATTACATTGGATGTTTTATGATTGTGTTTATTGTTTAGGGAAAGTTACTAACAATTTATATGATAGTTTTAATATGTATGTATATGTTGATTAGGTTTTGACCCATTCATATGAGGAAATCATTGGACTTAGTAAGTGACAATAAGGGATTTCTATATCCCCTTGATACATTGGTAGGTCTCATGAGACAAACTTGTTTTTGTATTGATTGATGTCTTACCCAATTATGTATGGTGTCTTGGTTGAAACCTTGATGGTATGTTTATGATGTCCCGAATTATGAATTTTTCATCATGAGATAAGTTATTGGTAATCCATGTGATTATTCGACTCGTACAATATCCATGGTTAATTTTCATTCTCATATAATTATTTATATGTCATTATTTTATCATCTTTTATTCCTTCCATATTATTCTCAATATTATGTTTTAATGGAATGTGTTTTTAGTTATTCACCTTACCTTATTTTTTATGTTTATTTATGATAGCTTCTTTTGTATTCTTACCTTTGCTGAGTATATGAGACCACCCCATTATTATGTTTTATTTTCCCCTAGTATTCCAATATATATATTATGGTTGACATGAAGGGGTAATCTAGGAGAATAGGGGTGTTTCCAATAGAGATACTATGTTGTACTTCATTTCAAGTTATAATGTAATACTTTTTTTTATATCTGCCTTTTCAAAGCTACTAAACTATTTTTGTCCTTGGGGATGTGATTCCTTGTTTATTATTCCAATGTAATAAAGTAATACATCGGCTCCTAGCTACTAGGGTTAGGGTCATTACACGTAGTGCCTCCAAAAACGAAATTCTTGAACTATAGCTTCTAGCTCAAGGTCATGCATTCGGTAATTATTCTTGTGAGGCCTTAGCTGATGAGAAATGTACACCATGACTTGATATCCCTATATCAAAACGGATCACATCCTCATGTCTGAAGCATCATTATAAATTGTATAGCTTATTACCATCTCTAGAATAATCAAGATGAGCACTAATATTAACCATCTTTTTAACTCTCTAAAAACCCTATCACATTTATTAGACCATAAAAATTTGAAAACCTTTTTATTTATGCCTATAATATGGATTTATAGGCATGAAAGGACATGAATAAAATTCATTTAACTCCCAGATGACCCTAAGAAACCATGTATTTGAAAAACATTATTGGGTTTCTCCTAAGAAACCACAACACTCACTTTATCTAGATCCAAAGATATTTTTTACTCTTAGATAATGTTTCCCAATATGTGTACCTTATTGATCCAAAAGTTTTATTTGGTGAGCTTAGAATATAGCTGGTTCTCTCTTAGTGTACTCAAAATGATATCAATATGTTTAGCATGTTCGTGTAGACTATATGAGTACACCAAGATTTCATCCATGAATACTACCAAAAATTAATCCAGATAATAATGTAAAACATGATTCATCAAATCCATGAATATATTTTATTAATTCATCAAACAAAAAAGACATAATTAGATACTCATAAATTCCATAAAATCTTCAAAACTTTGTTCATGATATTTCTGAAGTCCTAACTCATGCCTGATTATAGCGGGACCTCAAATCAATCATAAGGAAAACCTAAGCTCCTTGGAGATGGTTGGATAGGTCGTCTATACAAGGTAGAGGATACTAATTATTAATTTTAAGTTGATTTAATTTATAATAATCCAAAAAAATTATGATTGTACCATATGCTTTCTTAGTGAAAAGTATGAGTTAACCCCAAGGATAATTATTGGTTCATATAAAACTTATAGCTTCCAAATCCTCTAGTTGTCTCTTGAGATCCTTCTACTCAGTGGTAGTGATACTATAAGGAGGAATGGATATTTGTGATACTATTATCACTAGCTTAATATTAAATTATAACTCTCTATAGAGGTATCCTAGAAAAGTTTTTAGGGAATGAGTCCCTAAAATGGTATACTATAGGAGGTAAATTAGTTAGACATGTTCCTTGATTACCCAGATAAAGAACATAAATCTGGGCTATCACTCCACCTAGACCATGATGATTTAGTTCATCTATACTTTCTTGTACACTCCATTTACCCTTATATGCATATATACCACCCTTAGATGATGATAAGGACAACCTATAATGATAGAAGTCAATATGGGCATGATAGGAAAGAAAATAGTCCATCCTGAGAATGATATTGAATCCTGTCATCTCAAGGATGAAGAGGTCCCATATAAAAAAAGTAGATTCCCACATCGAGTGGACATTCCCTACATTTTCATACACTTTATGAATTTACTCCCAATAGAGTATCTAGATTCATCACTCTATATATATAGTGAATTTCAATCCTAAGTATTTCAATGATAGTCACATAGTTAAAAGAATGTGAACTGACTGTGCCAAAGAGGGAAGACACTAAATTGGAGGCTACTAAAACCATACCTTATACTATAGATAGACCATCACCCTACTCCTAATGTGTAAGATATACTATATATATATATATATATATATATATATATCATGATCCATGACCCTAATCTACAACATGACTAACCAAAGTGGGTTTACTCAGCTGGCACTGCATATCTTAAGTCTAGCCTCCTCAACCACTTCCACCTCCTCAACCTAAACAGATAGTGGCAGTCTATATTTTGGACTGTCATAAATATATAGATCCTTCTCTCAAAGGTAATCCTATTGATGATCATATTCCGTTAGGAATAGATGGAAAGGTTTGGTAAAACCTCTAATGATGGCCCATTCTTCTGTAATCTCGATACTCAAATGGGTCTCGATCGCACTAAGTCTTTATATGACCTTGTCTCCCATACTGATGGAATGTCAAAAAACTACCAGTGCGGATACTATGGTTTCCACTACTCTCTCAAGAACTCTCCCGATGATGGTTCTTGACATTGGAAAAACTACTAGAAAACCTCAGTGCTAATCCACCATGCTCTATACCATTAACACCCCCCATGTTGTCCTATGTGAATAGGGCCTAGTTCATAATCCCTAAAATGGTAGACAACCAGAAGAAATTTACCAAAGAATGGATGGAATATATGATCCTATCCTTGAAGTGCCTCACTCATGAAAACTTATCACCAGTGAAGGAATGTGTAAAACGTTGAAGCTCAGTAAAGCGGGATGAATAATCCAAAACCGATAGGTATCATTACTCCAGGTGCATGAATTCCCCAGATCGATCATCCCTCATTATCTCTAGAAAGAAATAGTCATATAAGTTATCTTGGAATCTCTCTAAACCATATCCTGATGATGGTATGGATGATTAATAATGTCTCAACAATTATTGGAAGAACTATAAAGAATATACATGGAAATCTTGACCCTCCTCTCTAAAGGTATCTCCAAATTATCAAAGATATAAATCATGGAATCTATCCATGTCTCATCTCGGGGGGGCCACCATCCCCTAAGAAGTTTGGTGTATTTTGCTGCTATATTTCTAGCATAAACACTTCCATTTTAGGATTAAGTCATGGGGATCCCTGTATGGTCTGCATAAGCTGTAGAAAACCCTCTTGAAAATGGGAATCAGTGCCCAATTCAATTATAAATATAGGTTTCATAGGTGTAACTATTGGTGGTTTAGGTCCCACCACTTTAAAATCATATTCATCACCACTTTCCTAAAAATCGTCCTGAGGTCATTGTGGAGGAATATATTTATAATTTCCAAGTACATTCCTCATAACTTGATAAGAAATAAATAAAGTTCTCATGATATGGAGATAAGAATAAGGTCTCACTACCCAAAACATACTAACCCAACTACCCAATATCTAAGGTCAGGGTATTGATTAGATTCTAGGTTTTATTCATAGGGTTTCTAGTATATAAAGTTTCAATTACATGTTATAGAGGAAATACTTTTATTGTTGTAATTGGAATACCCATTTAACAAAAACCAATTATATTTAAAATTTAAAACTCAACAGTTCATAAGGGAATTTATTATATATTTATGTATATATATATATATATCAAGTTCTAATTAGATACTCATTTCATTCCCATGTTATAATTTTCTATGCTCTATAAGTTGAAAATTGTACTGCATGTAACTACAACCGGGATTTTATGATGGTTTAATTAGATGGATCATTATTCCCAATTTATATTGGTAAAAGAATTTTCTAAATTGAAATTAAAATCTATTTAATTGTAACCAACTAACATTTAATCTCATGTAGCCAAATGAACATGGATCAAATGCTTTATAATTATCTAAATAAGGTTCCACTGTCAAGCTATATGGGAAAACACTATTTAGGTTGATGAGGAAACTTTAATTAATCTAATTATTTTATCCTTACAAGACATGTTAGTAAAATATCAAATATAACTATAAAGGCACTAAAAATATGCAGCATGCAATGTTTTCAGTAAGAATAGGTATGGAATGGCATATGTATGACATTTTAATTCTCAAGTTCCTATAGTGATGCATGATACACTACCTTATTTCCATACTTCCCAGAGGGTAAATATAAAATATATAATCATAATAAATTCCATAATTCATGTTCTTCACCCAATGGTGAAATTGGTATAAATTTAATGAGCACAATCCAGAACATAAAATCTCATCCTAGGCAATTTGGATTTTCCTCTGTATGTGGGTTAGCTACTCCTAGGAACAAACTCATTAACAAATAATATCTTTTCTATCCATTAACAAATATTAAGATAATAAAAATAGCTCTTATACTACTTTTTGATGTCCTAATCTCATCTCACTCATAATAACTGAACTGGGTTGGCCACATTTCCTCAAGCGCACATTCATATTTTCTAAAGGCTACCAACTAGCAGTAAGGGTCTAAGGTTGTACGGTGTAAATATTATACCCTCATGATCAGAGTGGAATGCAATGGTATAATAAGTGAATAATGGTATAAAATACAAAAAAATATAGATAAGATAAATAGACTGAACAATAATAAATAGCATTGTATACAAAATGATGTTAGTGTCACGATGCTCTACAAAAAAAACATGAATACATAGTAATGGGAACATATGAAATAAAAGTATATCAAAAGAACAAAAACACCAAAATTATATCCAATAACATCGTAATAATTAACTCAATACTTTTATCTAATCTCCCATTATATAATCAAATCAATTGTCCATGATCGGGTGTTTTCCCTTATCCCTACCTGCATCTATGAAGTCTTATGGGTACCAATGGGTAGCCCGAATAGGTATTGAGATATCCTTAGTAGGCCACCACCAACATGTTCTATAAAATTTATAGTCTATGATTATAAATTTAACCATGTGTAGGTATAATAATAATCAGTGGAATAAAATGTGTGAAATAATAACCATGTCAGGCTTAGACTTCTCATAAGATTCCCAGCCGACCATACCTACTTTTTCCTAAGTAATATGTGTTTGAATATGTTACCTGTAAATGGTATGGTTCTATAGAATATATCCAAGCCGTACATATATAAAAAATAGTAAAGTGGTACCCAATATGTGACCGAGGTTTCCAAGTGGTAATATTAGGAATATAGGACCCAAGATGGAAGTAAGGTGTCCTTGACTTTAGAATTTTGATCCAGCTCAATTCCAAAAAACTATTCAGACTAGCTATAGGGTTCTAAGTGTAATCTAAGGGGTACACCTAAGTAATTATCCTAAAAAAGTTTCTAACTAATTCCATAAAGAATTTCTATAGTAAATATTGGGCTAATCATGACTGGGGCCTAGGGGAAGAATCCAAGGTGCCTCCTATCCGAGGAAATTAATCTAAATCCAAGGAGTGTAACCAAGTCATTCAAATTTCCAGATATTAATAGAGTGGATCATTGGTATTTCACTAATGAATTAACATGTTAATTATATAAAGACTAAATTTCAAGGTGGGTATCTACCTTGGCATCTAGCTCAATGAATCATGGTGACATCCTCTAAGTGCTCAAGGTATTGCCTCATGAATCCAAGGTTGTATCAAGTCCAACCACTTATTAATAGGAAAAAGTTCTATAGTAATAATGGGAACCTTGAATTTATTAAATACTCTTTAGACATATAATAACCATTCTAGTTTAATCACCTTATTTAATTCAATCCATTACCCTTTTCATTTATAAATGAAAAAGGTTAATATGAGGTTTCATACCATAAATGATATTATTCCAAATTAATGAGAGCCAAGTGAAACATACATTCCCTGTTGTAATGAAAATTCATCAATTTATATTAATTAAATTATTTAGTGGAAGTCTAAATAAAAACATTGAGGGGTATTTTGGTTAATAATAAACAAATTGTCAAGTAGAATATAGATGGAATGCCCAAATGGTGGCTCAATTTGAGGTCATTGGACTCCAATGATAAAGGGGGGAACTATAAAGGGAATTTAAGTTTCAAATTAGGCAACTTATTTAATATGGATTTATTTTTTGTTCAAAACATGGGTTAAATAACGTGTGACTCAATGGTAAAAAATATAAACAATGAGACTTGATAGAAAGTTATAAACCACCTACCTTATGGTCTCTGCTGGTATCAGCTTCTGATTTGGGATAGAACAAAATAAAATGGAGAAATATACAAAGACCCTAAAAATAGGGCATATTAGATCACCCAAAAATAACATTGAAGATTATGAGATAAACTGAGAAAAAAAGGTAATAGATTGAAGATCTTACCATTGTCTATCCAGCACGACAGACGAAAGTCCGATCAGAGTCTATATAAAGTAGAGGATTCAAAGCTTAGCTTGATAGAGTATAAAGCTCTCATAGTGGGGAGGAGCTACTGCACATGGAGAAGAAATAAAGAGAGGGGTGGGAGATATAATGGTTTACGGTCCAAAGGGTACTTTTACCCATTTTAAATTGGTTTCATGGTTTAACCACGTGGTTTGAAAAAGCTGTGTGCCATTTGAGTGGGGTTACTACCTAAGTGGCACCATCCACGTGGGCTAGAAACACAGTTTGAAAAAGTGTTCGCAACTCATGTGGTTCTCCTATAAAAATACTATGTAGTTTTTTTCATGGTCATGCAGCATCCCCCACATGGTTTATCAAACCATTCTCTTCTATATAAGGGTTTCATGGTTAAGTTTCATGGTTACTACTAATAGTGTGCTAACTGTGCACCTCATGTTCATTATCCAAAAACTAGACCTCTAGGCTTAAAAACCTCAAATTATCCTAAAAAAACCATAAACTTATTATAAATTTCTATAAGGATAAAACTAAAATTAAAATTAAAATTTAAGGGATATTTTCCTCTAATAAAAACTGGGATCTTACACTGAACTGAAGTATTCATGAAAAATAGAATATTTAACACCAGGATATTAATTTTAAAATTAAACAATTAATATGTGGGTAATAAATAATTATAAATGAATTTTATTAAGTAAAATATATATTAATAAGGTTATCATACATATTGTAACATCCCAAGTAAGTAATGAGTAATAGATATTTTTACCTATGTCTATTAATTATTAAGATAGTGTTTTAGAGGCTTAAAATGAAAATAAATCCAATCTTAAGCATGTAATACACTAATATTCTTAAAAGATTGTTTTACTGCCTTATGATGGAAAACCCTTTTTGAATCTATATTTTGACAATTTTATAAACTATGTTTTTCAAAATAAAATTATCCTTTATGATTGGGACATCAAAATTTACCTTGTGTGAATTTTTGGTATTTTTCTGACAATGTTCATTTTTTAATGAATAGTGAAAAATACTGCATTTTACATCAAAACTGCTTTTTAACCTAATTTATTTATATGATTAGATTATGTTTTGAATTGGTTTTGAAGTGAAATTAGAATATATTTTTACCATTTTATCCAATGGTGGTCATTGGAATCAATTTCACTTTGAAATTAGACTTAAACTGGTGTCAATCTTTTGATACTTATTGTTTTGTAAAAACACGCTATTTGCTCTGGCAGCGGGAATTAATTATTAAATTAATTAATTTGACTTATATGTATTGAATTTTGTAAAATAGGCTTCATTTTTGAATTCGGAATATCAAATATAGCTTAGGGTGAATTTTCGGTAATTTTCTGAAAAACTCTAATTTTTGATGAATAGTGAAACCACTAAGTGGTACTTATAAAGACTGATTTTCCGTTTAAATGAAATTTTTCCATAATTGTGTTTTGAATTTCAAAAATAATATATACATGGTTGTCATTAAGAATTAAAATTTGGTTCAATGAGATTATAATAATTTTTTGGTGAATAGTAACTTATTAAGTTCTTAATCGCGATTAGTGGTAATTAGGGTAGTTTAAGGTATAAATAATGCTTTAATAATATGAAATGACCTAGACACATGTCCCAACATTATTTTTTGTGTCATGGCCGACCAAGACAAGCCATGGGTCAACTTGGGGACCCCATGGATCCACTTTTGTTGGGAAATGACAAAAATAACTTTTTATTTAATGTAAAAGTAAAAATGACACAAACATAATATGTTTTACGAAAACAATTTTTACATGGGCTTATAAAGATTAGATTTTTGATTATAAATATTAATTGGAAAGATAAAAAGATTTCCTACATCATAGTATTTTTTTTATAATTTTTAGACATTAAATAAATTAAATTATTTATGACATAATAATAATGCAGTGATGACATCATTATTTGACGATTTAAATAAAATGGAAAGATAATGTAAAATATATGAACTACACATGGCCAAAACCAATTTTATGAGTGGATGTCGAACCCTTATCACCTTATCCACGAATTATATCAATGTGGTACCTTTTAAAACCGAAACACATTTTCAAATAAAGTAATATTTCTTTACTTTCCAAAAGTGCCCCTCCTCTCCTCTTATAAAAGGCCCCCACCTCTACCTCATTTCACACACTCCTCAAGCCTTTGGCTCGGCCAAACCCTGCCCATTTAATCTCTACACATCCCTCTACTCATCCTAGAGGATTCCCATTGGGCATAATACTTTCAAAGGAAGCCTTTAGGCTCAAATCAAAAGGAGTTACACTTTTAAAGGTAATTCATTCTCTCATGTTCATTTGTTTTATTTTGCTTCTCCAACCCCCTAAACTCTTTTTATTTACTTCTTTTGTAACAAAACCAGTATCTTAAATATACTAGGATGTTGTTATAATATTTATTTGAGCTACACTCTCACACAACTACATCAAATGGTTAAAGAACATACGGTTTCTGTGGATAGCGAAATTCTGCCTCCCGAAACGATGATTGTTCAATACTCATTTAACACCTTCAAAGGTGGCCATTATGATGTCACTATTTTTATATATGATATATGATATGTTTATGTTTTCCTTAAGCTTCTGTTTTTTTCATTTTGGGCATACCTTTATGATTTCCATTATGGGTAAACACGATATCTTCATTTTAGGAAGTGCGGACTACCGCCCCCTGAAAGTGATTTGATTCGTTAATACCATATGTGGGATGTTTAAAGGAGAAAGTTAATGATATTATATATGTTATTATAATGGAATTATAATATACTTTTATATCATTATGATTCCATTCCATAAAATATGAAATAGAAATGGAAGTAGCGTTCATGCGTACGTACGGCTTACCGTCTCCATGAACGGTGCATTTCATTTCTTACCTCTAAATGTGATGTAATATTATAAATACATGTATATGATGAATATATATGATATATATGTTATCCAAATCATTAATAACATTCTGGATATAACGAACCTATGACCAAATTAACAACATGTAAGTGTAAGAAGTCTATTTTTGACTTAAGAACCAAATACCGACAAAATGAACATTATTAACTTAAATGATTACATGATGTTCATAACATGGTATAAAAGGAATAATGAACTTGAAAAAGATTCTTAAGCAAGTAGAGATTAACTCAAGTTTATTATTCAGGAGATTAAAGAACGGTCGGGTCAATTCGGATACGAGGTATGGGACTTCGTCTCAATCTCCTTTCGTTGAGGTATATTTTATTTTATACACAACTTTCTTTTATACGGTGTATAAACCCCTTTGACTTTTACGTTTATTCAAAAGGAATCTTTTTTTATACGAAGTGTTTACTAAACGACAAAAGGGAATGTTTTTGTCGTACGTATGCGGCGACAACGACTTCTCCGCCGTCGTGACCGTTATTTGAGTTTCGGCTTCCTCTACAAGCCATACCTTCTTTTTAAAAGAAAAATAAATACCATGTTTTACTTTTCTTTTATTTTAGTATTGAAAATGGTTTTCATAATGTTTTTATATCAATGTGTTGTATTGATATCTCGTTATTGAAATATGGAAATTTTATGTTTCCTTTATGCATGTTTTATGTGATATGATTATGTTATGGTTCTTGGGAATTATTATGAAGACGGGTGGTTCTGTGATAAACTAAGGGCGGGTGAGCCCGTTATAGCTCTCCAATGCATTGGGTAACGTGAAGGAGTGAAACGTTAAGGTTTCTCCGAAGAGATTTAGGGAATATACTGTGATGGGTATTCCAAACGTAACCAAGAGGGTTACTCCCTACGTAAGAATGTTATGAATGCCTCAAGTTACCTTTATGTCTTATGATTTCTATGATTTATTCATGATTTTATGAGGTATGTTAAAGTGCCTATGTTTTATGGGTAAAGTATGATTTCATTCTTATGTATATATGAACTCATGTTTCCTTTCCATGTTTTTTTTATAACCCATACTGAGCTTTTTATGCTCATCCCAAGTTTTTTTGAAATGTTTTTCACAGGTCAAGGGAAAGGTACATGATATGATGATAGTGTCAAAGAAGTGTCAAGAAATAATCCATGTTTTATTTTAAATGTGTTTCCATTGATGGGAATGAAGAATACTATCTTTATGTAACCACTTTGTTTATATGTGGAATGTAATGCAAGTTTTATGATCTAATTCTCTAAAACTCTAAACCCGAAAAGATCCTCAATGTGTAATCTTGTAATAACTCAAGATTAAGTAAGGTTTAAGGCTGGGGCCTTATAGTTGGTATCAGAGGTCGGTTTATATAACTTTAGGAGTTAGAATTATATTAAAATGATTATCCAAAATATATTTTTTGAAATGATATATCATTTAAAGATTACCATGTTGCTTCATCTAAGACATGTTTGTTCAGAATGGTTTTCCGCAGAGGAAATAGGGAAGCAGTGCTAGGAAGGCATACAGATGGAAATAACCTTCCGAATCAGCATCCAGAAATGGTCGGAATTGGAACTGAACAGTTTGTTGCATTAATGGCGTAGTTGACTCAAGCGATAAATGGCGGTGGTATCCATGCACGAGATCAGCCAGATCAACCGCAGAGGAACATGTCAGTGGTGGAACATTTCATGAGGCAACATCCACCATCATTCAGAGGATCATCTGACCCTGTGCTAGCTGAAGGGTGGATTAAAGCACTGGAGAAGATTTTTGATGTCATGGGGTGTTCAGACAATCAAAAGGTTAGTCTTTCTATTTATCGTTTGGAGGGTGAGGCAGATCAGTGGTGGTCTATGGTTAAAAATATCAGGGACGCCGATGAGATTGATGCTCTTGACTGGGATGAATTCAAAGGTATGTTTCTTGAGAAGTATTTTCCTAAGGCTGTTCGACTTAGGATGGAAAATCAATTCTTGGAATTGAGGCAAGAAGAAGACTCAGTGGCTGCCTATGAAGAAAGGTTCACTCGTTTGGCAAGGTATGCTCCAAATTTTATCCGAGACCTTGATAGTAAAATCAATCGTTTTTACTCAGGATTAAAGCCAAAATATCGAAGGGCATTAGCTTCTCGTGAGTTTAAAAGTTATGAAAAGCTTGTTTGATGTGCTGAGAAGGTGGAAATGGAGTTTGCCGATGACCAGGTGTTCTATAACAACCAGCAGAAGAAGAGACCGAGGTGGCAGGAGAAAGGTAAGAATTCTTCAAAAAAGTCTGTTGGTAAGAGAACTAAGTTTCTAGTTTGCGATAAATGTGGCAAAAGGCATGCTGGGGAATGTCTTCTGAATTCTGGGAAGTGCTACCGATGTGGTAAGATGGGACATAAGGCTCGTGATTGCACTGAAAAGGATCAAGGTGAAGGTAAGAACAAATTTGATTTACAGTTAGTGAAATGTTATAAGTGCAATGAGATGGGTCACTATGAAAATGAGTGTCCGACAAGGATCTTGAGTGATGGGAAGCAGTTAGACTACAAGAAGAAAGGGGTGGTGAAATCCTTTGTAACTACTTCAGCAGATGTCGGGCCATCAAATGAAGTTATATCAGGTACTTTGTTTGTTTTTTCAGATTATGCCAGTGTGTTGTTTGATTCGGGGTCTACACATTCTTTCATCTCTGAAACCTTTTCTAGTAAAATGGGGATACCATCTCAAGAAATGACTCCTGAACTTTTGGTAAAAACACCTGGGGGAAATGTTGAGGCAAAAAGAATTTATAAGAATCTTCCTATCCTTATCTGTGGAAAGAACCTACTTGCAAACCTTATTGTTCTACCTCTGGTAGAGTTTGATGTTATCCTGGGTATGGATTGGCTCTCTATTTACCATGCTAAGATTGACTGTAGAGCTAAAGAAGTTTCTTTTCAGAAAGACTTTCAGTTTGTTTACAAGAATGAACCCTTACTTTTGATAACATATCAAGAGGCCGAGAAACTTGTAAAAGATGGAAATGAATGTTACCTTGCACACGTCGTTGAAAATAAAGGAACTGTTCAGATTAATGATGTGCCAGTGGTAAATGAGTATCCTGATGTTTTTCCGGATGAGTTGCCTGGAATAATACCAGATCGGGAAGTTGAGTTTACTGTTGACTTAGTTGCTGATGCTAATCCAATTTCAAAACCCCCTTATCGAATGGCACAAATTGAACTTTTAGAGTTGAAGGAGAAATTGCAAGATTTATTAGAGAAAGGTTTCATTAGACCTAGAACATCACCAAGGGGTGCTCCTGTTTTATTTGTTAAAAAGAAAGATGGTTCTATGAGACTTTGCATTGATTATAGAGCCTTGAATAATATCACTGTTAAGAACAAATATCCTTTCCCTCATATCAATGATTTGTTTGATCAGCTCCAGGGAGCTCAGTTTTTTTCAAAGATTGACTTGAGATCGGGGTACCATCAGTTGAAGGTAAAGGAGGCAGATATTCCGAAGACCGCGTTCCGTACGAGATATGGCCATTATGAATTTGTAGTAATGCCTTTTGGGATAACCAATGCACCTGCTGTATTCATGGATTTAATGAATAGAATTTTCCATGAGTTCTTGGATAAGTTTGTGGTGGTTTTCATTGATGATATTTTGGTGTTTTCTAAAAGTAAAGAGGAGCATGAAAGACATTTAAGGGTTATCTTGCAAACCTTAAAAGAAAAGAAACTGTATGGGAAATTCAGCAAGTGTGAGTTTTGGTTGCAACAAATTTCTTTCTGTGGTCACATTGTTTCTAAAGATGGAATAATTGTTGATCCTGCAAAAACAAAAGTTGTGGAAGAATGGCCAAGACCCACAAATGTAACCGAGATTCGTAGCTTCCTTGGTTTGGCGGGCTATTACCGAAGGTTTGTTAGAAATTTTTCACGGTTATCTAGTCCAATAACTAAGCTAACTCGGAAGGGTGTTAAGTTTATCTGGACAAAATAATGTGATGATTGTTTTCAGGAATTGAAAAGAAGATTGGTGAATGCTCCAGTTTTGGCACTACCTTCCAGGAATGGTGAGTTTGTTATATATAGTGATGCTTCATTGAAAGGACTTGGTTGCGTCCTAATGCAGAATGATCAGGTAATTGCTTATGCTTCACGACAGTTGAAAACTCATGAGGTAAATTACCCTACACATGATTTGGAATTAGCTTCTGTTGTTTTTGCTTTAAAAATTTGGAGGCATCATTTGTATGGAGTAAAGTATTAAATATATACCTATCACAAAAGTTTAAAGTATATATTCACTCAGAAAGAGTTAAACATGAGACAGAGGAGATGGCTAGAATTAATCAAGGATTATGATTGTACAATTCATTACCATCCAGGAAAATCAAATAAAGTGGCTGATGCTTTGAGTCGAAAAAGTAATGCTTCATTAGCAATTTTGCATTTGGAACGTGATCCTTTGGTCAAGGATTTGATGAAATTTGGCATAGAAGTTGTTGGTGCAGGAAGTCCTTCTGTTTTGTTTCAGGTATCAGTGAGATCTTCTCTATCAGATAGAATCAAGCAAGCACAGAAGCAAGACAGTGTGTTGCAGAATTAGGTAGAGCTGGTTCAGAAAGGTAAGTTTCCTGAATTCAACATTGATAATGATTGTGTTTTGAGAATTGGGAAGATATTGTGTGTGCCTTGTGATTTACAGTTGAAGAGAGAGTTGTTATGTGAAGCTCATAGTTCTCCATTTTCAGTTCATCCAAGCAGTACTAAGATGTATAGAGATCTGCGGGAGTATTACTGGTGGGATGGAATGAAAAGAGATATTGCTGATTTTACTGTGAAGTGTTTGACTTGTCAGCAGGTTAAAGCAGAGCGGAAGTTAACAAAAGGGATGCTTCAGCCTTTACCAGTGCCAGAGTGGAAATGGGAGAATATATCCATGGACTTTGTTGTTGGATTACCGAAGACATCTCGAGGTAATAATGCAATCTGGGTTATTATTGATCGCTTGACCAAATCTGCTCATTTCCTTGCTATACAAGATACTTTCTCTCTTGATCAACTTTCCCGTTTGTATCTTAAAGAGATAGTCAGGTTACATGGATTTCCTCTCTCCATTGTATCGGATCGTGATCCCAGGTTTACTTCTAACTTTTGGAAAGGCCTTCAGAAGTCGTTGGGTACTGAATTAAATTTTAGTACAGCTTTTCATCCTCAATCAGATGGGCAGTCAGAACAAACAATTCAGACATTAGAGGATATGCTACGAGATTGTTCTATGGATTATCAGGGATGTTGGGACCAACATCTTTCTTTGGTTGAGTTTTCATATAATAACAGTTTTCATTCTAGTATACAGATGGCACCATTTCAGGCATTATATGGGAAGCGGTGTCGAACTCCAGCTTTCTGGGATGAAGTGGGTGAAAGGAAGTTGATGGGACAATAATTGGTAGAAGAGATGGCAGAAAAAGTTCTGCTGATTCAGAAACACATGAGAACAGCTCAGAGCAGGCAGAAGAGTTATGCGGATAACCGGAGGAAGGATCTATCTTTCGAGGTGGGTGATCATGTTTTTCTCAAGGTTTCTCTATGGAAAAGTGTGATGAGATTTGGTAAGAAAGGAAAGTTAAGTCCAAGGTTCATTGGACCATACAAAATTCTGGAGAGAGTTGGATCAGTTGCATACCGAGTGGCTTTATCTCCGAGTTTATCTCAGGTACAAAATGTTTTTCATGTTTCGATGTTGAGAAAGTATATGCCAGATCCATCTCATGTTTTGAGTCTAGAGGTAGTTCAGCTGGAAGAGAACCTATATTATGAGGAACAACCGGTCCAGATTCTTGACCACAGGGAGCAAGTGTTACGGAATAAGGTGATTAAGCAGGTTAAGGTTTTGTGGAAAAACCACATGATTGAAGAGGCAACATGGGAATCTGAAAATGCAATGAGGGATAAGTACCCCCATTTATTTGATAAGTAAATAAATTGCAGGGACGCAATTTTCTAAAGGGGGAAGGATGTAACATCCCAAGTAAGTAATGAATAATAGATATTTTTACCTATGTCTATTAATGATTAAGATAGTGTTTTAGAGTCTTAAAATGAAAATAAATCCAATCTTAAGCATGTAATACACTAATATTCTTAAAAGATTGTTTTACTGCCTTATGATGGGAAACCCTTTTTGAATCTATATTTTGACAATTTTATAAACTATTTTTGTCAAAATAAACTTATCCTTTATGATTGGGACATCAAAATTTACCTTGTGTGAATTTTTGGTATTTTTTTGACAATGTTCATTTTTTAATGAATAGTGAAAAATACTGCATTTTACATCAAAACTGCTTTTTAACCTAATTTATTTATATGATTAGATTATGTTTTTAATTGGTTTTGAAGTCAAATTGGAATATATTTTTACTATTTTATCCAATGGTGGTCATTGGAATCAATTTCACTTTGAAATTAGACTTAAACTGGTGTCAATCTTTTGATACTTATTGTTTTGTAAAAACATGCTATTTGCTCTGGCAGCGGGAATTAATTATTAAATTAATTAATTTGACTTATATGTATTGAATTTTTTAAAATAGACTTCATTTTTGAATTCGGAATATCAAATATAGCTTAGGGTGAATTTTTGGTAATTTTCTGAAAAACTCTAATTTTTGATGAATAGTGAAACCACTAAGTGGTACTTATAAAGACTGATTTTCCGTTTAAATGAAATTTTTCCATCATTGTGTTTTGAATTTCAAAAATCCGACATACATGGTTGTCATTAAGAAGTAAAATGTGGTTCAATGAGATTATAATAATTTTTTGGTGAATAGTAACTTATTAAGTTCTTAATTGCGATTAGTGGTAATTAGGGTAGTTTAAGGTATAAATAATGCTTTAATAATATGAAATGACCTAGACACATGTCCCAACCTTATTGTTTGTGCCATGGCCGACCAAGACAAGCCATGGGTCAACTTGGGGACCCCATGGATCCACTTTTGTTGGGAAATGACAAAAATAACTTTTTATTTAATGTAAAAGTAAAAATGACACAAACATAATATGTTTTACGAAAACAATTTTTACATGAGATTATAAAGATTAGATTTTTGATTATAAATATTCATTGGAAAGATAAAAAGATTTCCTACATCATAGTATTTTTTTTATAATTTTTAGACATTAAATAAATTAAATTATTTATGACATAATAATAATGCAGTGATGACATCATTATTTGACGATTTAAATAAAATGGAAAGATAATGTAAAATCTATGAACTACACATGGCCAAAACCAATTGGATGAGTGGATGTCGAACCCTTATCACCTTATCCACGAATTATATCAATGTGGGACCTTTTAAAACCGAAACACATTTTCAAATAAAGTAATATTTCTTTACTTTCCAAAAGTGCCCCTCCTCTCCTCTTATAAAAGGCCCCCACCTCTTATATCATTATGATTCCATTCCAGAAAATATGAAATAGAAATGGAAGTAGCATTCATGCGTACGTACGGCTTACCGTCTCCATGAACGGTGCATTTCATTTCTTACCTCTAAATGTGATGTAATATTATAAATACATGTATATGATGAATATATATGATATATATGTTATCCAAATCATTAATAACATTCTGGATATAATGAACCTATGACCAAATTAACAACATGTAAGTGTAAGAAGTCTATTTTTGACTTAAGAACCAAATACCGACAAAATGAACATTTTTAACTTAAATTATTACATGATGTTCATAACATGGTATAAAAGGAATAATGAACTTGAAAAATATTCTTAAGTAAGTAGAGATTAACTCAAGTTTATTATTCAGGAGATTAAAGAACGGTCGGGTCAAGTCGGATACGAGGTATGGGACTTCGTCTCAATCTCCTTTCATTGAGGCATATTTTATTTTATACACAACTTTCTTTTATATGGTGTATAAACCCCTTTGACTTTTACGTTTATTCAAAAGGAATCTTTTTTTATACGAAGTGTTTACTAAACGACAAAAGGGAATGTTTTTTTCGTACGTATGCGGTGACAACGACTTCTCCGCCGTCGTGACCGTTATTTGAGTTTCGGCTTCCTCTACAAGCCATACCTTCTTTTTAAAAGAAAAATAAATACCATGTTTTACTTTTCTTTTATTTTAGTATTGAAAATGGTTTTCATAATGTTTTTATATCAATGTGTTGTATTGATATCTCGTGATTGAAATGTGGAAATTTTATGTTTCCTTTATGCATGTTTTATGTGATATGATTATGTTATGGTTCTTGGGCATTATTATGAAGACGCGTGGTTCCTTGATAAACTAAGGGCGGGTGAGCCCGTTATAGCTCTCTAATGCATTGGGTAACGCGAATGAGTGAAACGTTAAGGTTTCTTCGAAGAGATTTAGGGAATATACTGTGATGGGTATTCCAAACGTAACCAAGAGGGTTACTCCCTACGTAAGAATGTTATGAATGCCTCAAGTTACCTTTATGTCTTATGATTTCTATGATTTATTCATGATTTTATGAGGTATGTTAAAGTGCCTATGTTTTATGGGTAAAGTATGATTTCATTCTTATGTATATATGAACTCATTTTTCCTTTCCATGTTTTTTTTATAACCCATACTGAGCTTTTTATGCTCATCCCAAGTTTTTTTGAAATGTTTTTCACAGGTCAAGGGAAAGGTACATGATATGATGATAGTGTCAAAGAAGTGTCAATAAATAATCCATGTTTTATTTTAAATGTGTTTCCATTGATGGGAATGAAGAATACTATCTTTATGTAACCACTTTGTTTATATGTGGAATGTAATGCAAGTTTTATGATCTAATTCTATAAAACTCTAAACCCGAAAAGATCCTCAATGTGTAATCTTGTAATAACTCAAGATTAAGTAAGGTTTAAGGCTGGGGACTTATACATATAACTAATAAACCTAATTTTATTATACATTGAGTTAGAGCATGTGTGACCTAGTGAAAGTCTGAGGTAAGAATTTCTTTTCTGATTTCACTTTGAAATCGAGATTGTTTTTGTATGAATTACTATATGTGTAAATTTTATGTTCTATATCTATAAAAACCAATCTATTTTATTTTTCTATATTTATATTTGGGTTTTAAATGTCTTCTTACTAATTCACCTCTCTTTTGTTCATAATTCAACTAAAAATCTTCCAGTAAGTGTAGTCGACCTTATTTCAAATTTTCTATCAACAATCAATTTCCTACATGTTCATATAATTTATATTTTTTCATATGTGTTCTTATTTATAATTATATTATTTTTTAAGGTCATTTTATATTTTCTTTTACTATCTTTACAAAATCATGAAATTATTCTATTTTTAACATTTTATGTACTTAACAGTTTTTATTAACATTGAATTTCTTTACAAAAGTAATATTTTTTTAACACTTTCATAATGATCAATTTTTTCCACAATCACCTTTAGTTTTATTAAAAATCATTCCTTTATAATTTTTCATGGTTTTCCAAAGTAATTTATATTTTCATCTTTTAAAAAAATATTTTTTCTAAATAATAAAATTTATCAAAAAGTAAAGGATATTTCTTCTTATTATTCAAAAAATTTTCCAATTCTCTTATAAAGTATTTTTCATATATTATAACATTTTTTAATGTTACTTATTCTTCACTAGGTATATTCTTGAATGATACCATCCACTTTTTTTCTATATTCCTTATGATCATGTCTTAAGGAAGTTATCTTGTAACCTATTTCTTTCCCTTATGTTAATTAAGTTATAATGGAATTGTGAATGTTTCTATGTTCATGTGGAACAAATATTTATGGTTTTTAATTATTATATGGTTGGAACCAAAATTATACTTTCCCTTAATGTATTGAGTAAATCTTTATATCCTATCATATGTCATGTAAGGAACTGGAGAGTGAACTCAATCCACTGTGGGAATATTTCAACTAGGTTTATGGGAAAGTGGAGTAAACCCAATCCACCATGAGACTCTTACTATTTGATGATAGTATTGAAGGTTATCCTTGAAAAGTTAAATGGTTGTATATTCCTATGTGTCACATTATTATGCCTCAACTTTGTATTATGAAATGTTCCTATTTTATGTTTCCATGGATCATAATTATTGGATCATGATTCCATGATCCTATGATTCATGTATTATGTTGTTCCAAAAGCCTTATTTCATGACTCATGATTTATGATCTATGTTTTATTGGGTATTATTTTCTTATGATATGTTCATTCACTTTTATTATGTTCTCATACCCACTTTTTCATCTTATTCTCTCTTATGATCTTTGATTAATATCTTTTATTTTCACTACTTTTTGAACATATAATGTGTATATAAGGGTATTATGTGTGAATAATATTTTTTTAGATATTGAATAATGGTTATAAAATGGATCATTTATGTATTTAATCTCTAAATACACTAAATCTATAGGTTTTGAGATGTGATTTATTATGATATGTAATGAATATTAAAATAAAATGATTTCATAAGTATATGTATTATTGTTGGGTTACATTATCCTTGGACTAAGAAATAGATCAATTATTGTTACAGTAAATATAAATTTCTCCATTAATTCTAGGAACCTCCCTTAGATCAAAAATTAACTTCTTGACCCAAATAGCTTCCACCATAATATCTGATGTAGTGATGTACTCTGCCTTTATTATTGAGTCCCCTACAGTAGAATGTTTGGAACTCTTACTACTAATATATTATCCATTTATGAAAAACATTAAACTATATTGGGTTCCCATGTCATCTTTATCCTATCAGAAATTGTAAATAGTATAACCCCTCACAAAAATATCATCATCTCCTCTAAAAGACCAAGAACATTCCTCGATTTTTCTTAAGTACTTAAATATGTTCTTAGGAACAGTATAATGACTCTCACAAAGATTTTATTAGTATCTACTGGTTATGATCAAAGGATAAGTGGAATTTGGTCATGTACACAGCATGGAATACATAATTTATCCAATAGAAGATGCATGAGTAATTTTATCCATCTTTTATAACTCCTTATAAGGATCTTGAATGATCCTAATATTTTTTCCATGCAACACTTATAAATACCCCTTTTTGGAATTCTCTATGATAAACCGCTTAAGGAATTTACCAACATATGTGTTCTGACTCAGTATAATCTGCCTCTTATCTTTATCTCTATATATCTCAATACTTAGTATGTAGGTTTCTTCACTCATGTTTTTCATAGAGAATCATTTTCCCAGACATATCTTTAAAAAGTGTGAATCCATGAAATAATTTCTGATAATAAGTATATCATCCACATAAAATATCAAAAACATTATAAAACTCCCACTAATTTGATTATACACACAAGAATATCCTATATTTTTTTATGAAACCAAACTCTTTAATCACATCATCCGACTAGATATTTTAACTCTAAAAATCTTTCTTTAATACATAAATGGACCATTACAACTTCTAAATTTTAATAGACTCATTTGGAAATTTGAAACATTTGGATTGTATTATATACATAACCTCAACTAAATTCATGTTAAATAACAATGTGTTGATATCTATTTGATATATCTCATAAAAATGATCTTTTATATAAATAAATATCTGAATAGAATTTATTATTATGACACATGAAAAAGTCACTTCATATTCAATACCATGTATTTTTTTTACCATTTTCTAAAATGGGTTCTTAATATAAATACACTCTATGATCCATATTAGTTTTATTTTGAAAAACCCACTTGAACCATAAGGGTATAACCCCGTGAGGTACATGCACCAAATTACAATATTGGTTAGTGTATATAGATTCCATTTCAGATTCCAAGGATTTTAACAATTTCTTAGGATGGTAACTCTCAATGACCACCCCATGGGTAGTAGGTACATCTCTTATAAACACTATTTCATCGTCATTTTTCATAATAAATCCATATCTATTGGGCTAGATATTAATCATATAATAACTTCAAGGTTATTTTTTAACTTTATTTGGTTATTATTCTATGAATATTTTATGAATCATCTCAACTTCAATCTCAAAAAAAATCCCATTTTTTGGTCTTTAACTTATCTAAGTTAAAATTTAATCATTTTGACACCTTGAATTATGAGTTTCCTTTAAATAAAAGTAGCATATTGGGCCACACACACATTGTGTTCAATAGGATTATAGAAATAATATCTCATTATTTCCATGGTATGACTAAAAAATAATCATTTATAAAATTAAAGGGTTATATTATCATAATACAATCATCATAAAAGAGTTTCACAATCCCAAATATTAATAAAAGATAAATTTGGTCTTTTCCATACCATATCTCATATGGTGTATTTATAACTACTTTGGATAGAATGTGATTAACTAAGAATATATAAGTCTCCAAAGAATAAACCAATAATGAAATAAGAAGGTCATGCAGACTCATTATCAATCAAACCATGTCTTAAAAGGTATGATTTCTCCACTATAACTCACTATTTCACTATAGTGTTCTAGGTGGAGTGAGTTGTGGAAAAATTCCATAATCTCTATAATGATCAGTGAATTTCTATCCTAAGTAATCACAACCCTGATCTGATCAAAGAATATTAATATATATTTTCAGTTGATTTTGTACTTCCTTTTGAAAGACTTCAACTTTTCAAAAGTTTAATTCTTTTTTTTCATCAAAAAACATAACCATGTTGAATAAAGTAATTGGTAAAAGTAATTAGTTACCTAAAATCAATGCCTTCTTGTTTACTCATTGGTTGGCATAAATCACTATGTATGAGTTCCAAGATCCCGCTATCTTTTTCACCTTTTCCACTAAAAGTTTATTTGTTTGTCATCCCTAAAAAAGATCCACATTTTTTAAATGATTCATAATTTAATTTCTATAACAATCCATGTTTATAGAGTCTTTGGGTGGGTTTCTCATTTATATACCAAAAGAGATAATTCCAAATGTAAGTGGGATTAGAATAAAATTTAACCTTCTTATTCTAAATTTTATGGATAGGATTATCCATATCCAGAATGTAAAAACCATTTACCATATTCTTTAAGTCATAAAACATTACATTCTTATATATAGAACAACTCTTGTTTATAATAATGAATGGAAATACCATCTTTTCCAAATAATATACCTAAATAATTTTTTTTATATAGGGGAAAAAATAAATGTTATCCAATTATAGAAATAATCTACTATGTAAACTTAGATCAGAAGTTATTTCCTCCAATTCAGCAACTCTTCATGCGGGGTGGTGTCATCATCTACAAATACCATGGATCTTCCATTCAATATTTCTCTACCTATTGTGAGGAGGGGAGCTCAGTCCTAGTAGAATATCTTTAAATAGCTTCTAGAATCACTTTATTCACTATTTATAATATCATTATTGCTAAATTTGAATCAAACTTATCATTGGTGGAAAACTCTTTGTTAGGATCTCTTTCCAACTACCAGAGTATTACTTACACTGTCAGAGGTTGCAGAGTATTACTGAATCAACATGTTAATATCCTTTACACATGGAATGAGGGGAATAAATAGGTAGAAATCGTTTATTATAAAGGATTTTAGTAATATGTGATGATCATTTATACTAATATTGTCTCTCTACCTTTCTATTTTATCAATATAGTTTGAGTGGATTCCCTAGACCTCCATTACTTATATCCTCCTTGAGTCTCCTACCCCCTTAAATATTTTTTCCTTTTTCTTTTCATTATTTTTTTAATAAAAAAATTCAAATTTTCAATATAATGTAACAACTCTTAATCTATTGATAAAATATAGATCTACATTATCCTTTTTCAATTCCCTAATATCTTTAAGTCCATGTTTATCCAAATAAATTTGTGATGCAAACCCAGTATCCAATAAACATTAGTCATCGTTAGTGGAATTGATCTCTATAATATTCAAACTCAAATTCTTAGAATGATTCTTTTTTAGAACACTTATCAATCATAAATACCAATATAGTATTATTTTATAGTTAATACCTTTAAGATATATGAAAATTAATAACATGATTTATTCCATAATCTATAATAAAGACATATCAATAGGTGAGTATATTTTATATATTTTCATCAAGGACTTTTAATGAAAGTACACTTACTAAAGATGATGAACCCATACATCATGTCCATTTTTTGAGCCAAGGTCAATATTTTACTAAGTAATGATTCCTATATAGAATTCATCACACTAATTAGTTATTTAGGTAAGAAACCATTTCAAACATAATAGTTATGATTCTTAGATAATTGAGAGGATAACCCTTAAATCCATCATATGGATTCTCTCAACTCTATTCATATGGTATCCTAACAATTAGGGTTTCCCAGTTAAGTGTAAATCAAATAAAATACTAAGGACATGGTACCAAAATATTAGGGTCCATATAACTTTCTTGTCTTACACAAGATAATCTAAGGGCACCCAGTTATATCATGAAATCACTTGGTTAGATGATTGAGGTCTTGAGATGTGTCTCTTTATAAGTAATTATATACTTAGTATTTAAGAGGTTTTCTTTTAAAGTCTAACTAATTTAATATACATCATATTCATATTAACTTCATAACTATTTCATCATATAAAATATTTTATATCTCATGTTTTATTCCTTTGTGTATGCATGATTATAAAAATTTACTTTTAGAGTCTCTATTCCATCCATAAAATTAATATTTTCACTACATATTAATGTGAAACTCCTTACACAACACTCAATTTGTGTTACTCTCCCAGAAATATAATCCAAACATATTAATACATATCTAAATGTATCTTATACATATGGTATGTTAACTCTTCATGTAAGGGTTTAAAATTATATAAGATTGAAAATATCCACATGAGTAAGCCTAGAGCCATAGATAGAAAAAATGAAGGAGATATTCTATAAAACCAAATTACACATGGTATAATTGTAAATCACGGAATAATATTTCATAACCCTACTAATTTTAATCATTAGGTATGATTGATAGATATCATAATTCACTTACCCCATGAAATTCATAGTGTATCACTTTCCTTTTTATAAATAATGTATATGATTGTTAGGGCATTTGAATGATAATATTTATCATTAAATTGACTCATTATCACATTGTCTATCATTAAAGGATTTATTTCATAGGGATGAAATGGATAGTAGTTTATTGTATGCAAAGGTTAAATGAGTTGGTTGAGACATTAAATTCTTTATTATAACGTATGAGTAAATGTGTGAGCACTTGAGGAGAATCTTTAGGGATCTATATATGGATATAGTAATCATTTGATGGGTACATGTGTTTGATATCATGAAATCCAATTAAATATCTCAATAAAAATTCCCTCATCCCTAAGTTATCTTCATCCTTTATCTTTTACCAGATGAGGTATTATAATACCATAGATAAAGGATGATCTCACTCATGCAATGAGCGATTTGAATTAAATGCATGGATAACTCTGGAGGTTAGATGTATTTTGGATACCGATTTTTTATTTTAATCAAACTCATTTGAAGATGATACAGCAGCAACAATGGTGTATGGTGCACATGTTTACAGTTTCTTTATTTCTATTTTATGTGTAATTTCATTTATCTAGCATGGTGATCATGGGATTGGGTTTCTTTAATTCCTTCCACTGCATACAACAAGTGTTGTTAGAACCCTTCAAAATCCAAAAGTTAATTCAAATCCTATCATGACTTTAAATTTGTTAAATTATACTAAGAAATAAATCATTTTCATTTATATTCCATATCATATTCACTATATTAAAACATGACTCAAGATTTTTGTTTTGATAGTTAATCCATGGCTTATGATATAGGGATAACATGAGAAAAGAATCAATATAAATTCTGTAAATCTATATAAATCGTGACATGTGATATTGACTATAGTGACCCTAACCATTTTTTCAATGTGTACATTTAAAAAATGGACTCTATTTGATGAAAGTATTTTTATAAATATGAGAGATATAATTTTTATTTAAAATAATCATTTACTCAAAAAATACTGATTTTAAAATTATAACTGATTTTATAACACTTTGAAAAATTAATTATGGTCTTATAAAATTATGTTATAATCATAAGAAAATAAAATTTAAATTTATAAATCTATTTTAGGAAAAATAATTTGCTTTAAAATAATTATATTAATTATAAAACTATAAATAAACACTTATGTTTTATAAAAATACCAAAACTTAAATTATCATTTTCAAGAAATTTATTTACTTATACTATGATATCGATATATCATATTTTTATATATAAGATTCTTAAATTTTATTTATACATTCATAGGTGAGGTTACTATTCTATTAGTTGATTTACTATTCTTAAGGGTCACATTACTATTCTAAAGTTCAAGTTACAATTCCATTAGTATAAGTTCCTTAATTTATACAAATACCTCTTATTTCATTCATTATTTATTTATAAAGTTTGTATTGTGTTCTATATGTGATTTATATTATATGAAATAATTATAAAAATGGAATTTCCATTGATAAAATTTTGGGTCATTACATCGGCCTATTGTATTCTATGATAACTTGCACCATGTTTTTCAAAAAACAAATTATCGCATCACCTTTACAATATCCATGTGAATTATAAAATATAATTCATACATACGGTCTTTATTGATACATAAGTTTTTTCATTGGTATATATGATTTTTTTCATCTTCCACAAAACTAGAAAAACACCTTACATATGTTTATATCATATTTGATGATATGGATATCAGTCATAAACTATGGTTGATATAACTTAAATTGTTTAAGTATTACTCGATTATCTATCTTATTCTCTTACTAAGGATGAATTTTGAAATATGACTAATGAAGAAAATTTTATTTTTACTTAATTAAATTATTAATTGACTTTTATAATTTATAAATTGGTTGTGAATAATGATAAAAGGTATTTTTTGGGATATTTATTAATTTATAAAGTGTTTATAAATTAATAAATTATATATTTTTTAAATAATTAATTAAATGTTTATAAAACATTCATTAATAAATATTACATAATATTAAATTCTAATATTTAAATACCTTTTACTATAATATATGGTGTTCCATATGCCTTATAAATAAATAGTTTATTTATAAATAATAACGGTAATTTTTAAAATGTTTTTAAATTAAAAAATAAGGCCAAATATAACATGTTTTTATTTTAAGATTATAAATTGATCATAATACTTAATTTGAATTGTTCAAATGAAGGGCCTTATTTGGTATATTATTTAAACCACATCAAAATAGTTTTAATGATTAATTTTGAAGTTTCCTTTAGTCTTTAAAGGTTTTGTATTTGTTTTCAACACCGATGGGAATAATTTTTTGAGTTGGGATGTAAAATTTTGTGAATCAAATGAACTAAGTCTGGAGGTTTTTGTATGATCATTGAACGTTCATGGAAGCACGAAGAGTTAAAATTTCCCTAGAGTGGGATTCAGAATATAATTCAAATGATGTTATACTAATCAATCAATAAAAGAACATCTCTTTGGAGGAAGACCAGTAGTGATTCAAGTTATTTTTCACCATAAGTTAGTTTAATGAAATTATGAAGAATGAGTTGATTAAAAGAGGATGTTTCAAACTTAAGTTTGAATATAGTGTAAGTGAAATGGATTGATACCACTGAATGTACAATTTCATATCATATATTTTTGAAATATTGAAGGTTTAATGAGGGTGAGTTAGAGAGAAGTTGAGGTATAACTGGAAGTAAATTCACCAGAATTTTATGAGTGTCTTCACATAAACATTGTGAATTCACAACCAATGTGAATATCATAAGATATATGGTTAATTTTAAATATTCATTAAGGACAGATCATGATTCAGGATGAGATCTATGGAGTAGTTTAATATTATTGATTTTGGCTCTTTCAGTGGATTTGATGAAGTCAAAACTCTGATATCTTCATAATTTTTTAAGGTTTTTGACTGAAGATTTGAAGTAAGTAGGAGTTTCAAATCAGATTTTGTGTATTCCCCACATTTATCAAAAAATATATGGTTATATAAAGATGGAACAAAGTTTAATAATGTTTTTTTCTTATATTATTGTTACTAATTATATTGAGCCTTTTAAGTGAAGAAGATCGTTGAGAGTTAGACCTACATTCACTAGGAGATACTATGTTTCAAAGAAAGAGTTCATGGATTTTATTTTTTTTAATCTGATGTACTATAATAATAATGTTATGGATGAAAAAAATATAAAGGTTGAATTTTGTGAGTAGAAGATTCTTTTCTATTCATGAGGCATAGAGGATAATCCAAATTTTGTAACTAGTGGGAAGAAATATAATCATTTTGTCAGGAGACTTATATGAAATATGCACTATTAGGTTAAGGTTGATACCTTCCCCATCCACTATAATTATTGATTAACCATATTTTAAAATCTATGACTCATAAATTTCAAGCACATAAAGGAGTGGATTCCCTCATTAGGTTCACACCTTGTAAAAATTTATGTGCTTTCCTTTATTTTTTAATTTACTACATATGATGAGAGTGATATTTATTACTTGAGTATATTGAAACCTTAATAATTTGTAGAGTTTTACTATAGTTAAATAAAGTTATAAAAATTGGACCACCAATTCAACCCCCCCCCCCCCAATGGTTTAACCCATTCCAGGGTATCACAACTTATATCAGAGTAGGTTCCCTCTGTTGTATATATTTATTAAAGATATAGAACTTAAATTCAGTAAACAACTTGGGTGTTCCTAGATTTAATGGAAAACACTTTCATGGATAGAAAAATAAGATGATACCCTATCTCTTATCTCTTATCTTGGAAGTGGTGGATGCTACTATAATATATTTTACACCAAGGTAAAGGGATACACCTATGACTTTTGTAGATAAAAAGAACGTAGAAGTTGATGGAAAGGCTCATAATATTTTTCTCATGTATTTATTAGATAAGGTTTATACCAAGGTAATGGGTCTTCAATTAGCCAAGAAAACTTGGGATAAACTAGAAAGTGTTTTTGAAGGTAATGTAAAACTAAAGTAAGTAAGGATTCAAATATAGATAATTTTATTTGAATACACAAATATGGATAATGAGGAAACCATATATGGTAATTTCAAAAGATTAAACAAAACTTTTAGTATCATTGTGGGTTTTCAAGACACTCTGTCAGACTCAATTATTGTGAAAAAATTAATAAGAAATTTCCCAAATATATTTGATCCAAAAATATCATCCTTGGAGGATATAGAGGATTTATCTATTGGTTAACTTCAAAATATTCTCATGAAATATGAAATGACGAAGGATCTATAATTTAATAAAAATTATAAGGAATAAATGGCTTTTTAATCCATAATGAAAAGCCTTATATGAAGAAGTGTAACAAAGATTCAAATTAAGGTTGAAAATTAGTTAAAGGAAACATTGTGTTTACTTGGAAGAAGAAAATGAGTTTCTTTAGACAGAAGAAAAAGGGGGAATCATCAAAATTATTATCATATAATGACTAAATTAAAGAGAACTTAATAAACTTCATGGATCATGTTAAACCTAAGGAAAACTAAATGAAGAAAAAGATGAAGTTGAAGTAACTTACATGGAACACATGATGAAATTATAAATTGAATCGTTTCTTGAGAAAAATAATAAACTTAAGAATGAACTTTTCTTATTGAAAAATAAAAGAGAGAAGAAGATTAAATTTTAATAATATTATCTAAAAAAATATAGTTCATATGTTGAGGGAATCAAGGACCTTAATCTAAAGGTAGTCGAACAGGAAAAAATCTTGATGGAAAAAAATGGGTATCCTATTGAAAAGAAAGATGAACTGGTTCAGACACAATTCATATGTCTTAATTTTGAAAGACAACTTAAGAAGTTGAAATATGATTTAATTAATTTAATGGAAGTTAAATCTAAATCTTCAAAAGTTTTGGAAAATATTGGTTCAAAAAATAGGTAAATTATGTTCCTAATAAACATGGAGATATATCAATTTCTACTAAAAAAAGAGGTTTGTCGTTAAAAAATGAGAAAATATGGACAAATAAGAGGAGTGGCAGAACTTCTATCAAACCAATATAATTCAAGCATAATGTTGGGATGAAATTCTCTCTATACCATAGGTGGAAGTAATTTATATCTACTGATGAATAACCATAACATTTATACAACTAAAACTTTTATTTATCAAGAAGGTGGAAGTTTAAAGGTTATTGATAGTGTTTTGGAAACTATGGGAACAAATCCTAAAATTATTAGTATAAAATTTCACTTTTAGGAATAAGGTGTGATTTCAAGGTAGGAAACTCTCTAAGTAAAGAAGACATCAACTATAAAATGAGATGTGATATCTCATGGAAGGAGGAATAAAAAGTTAATAACTCTTTAACCAAATATCATTTTGACTACCTAGAAGAAAACTATAAAATAATTTATTAGACCAGTCACTTTATAGAATAATTCATGAAAACTATTCCTGGATAGGATTCATATATTGGAAGAGAAAAGGAAAGAGAAAACAAAATATAAATGAAAATATAAAATTATTAAAGTCACCTTAAAATCTATCTTGAAGGATAAACCATGGATTCTTGATGTCATATTATCCTCATATATTACTAGATAAGTTAAAATATTTAAATAATTTATAAACCTAATAGAGGATTTGTTACCTTTGGGAATGATATTTCCTTAAAATTCAAATGAATTAGAACAACCATCATAGATGATTAGAAGTTAAAATAAAAGGAAGTTGTTTTTATTTATGAACATAAACATGACTTATTAAGTGTAAGTTAGTAATTTTATGATGGAAATGAAGTGATATTCTTGAGAAAATATTTACTAATTTTGTGCATGAAGGATATAAGAACCATTTATGAGGGAGTGAGAACCCAATGAAATTTGTTTCAGATTAGATATCGAAGAAACTAATGTTACCTAAGTGATAAAGATAAAAATTATTTGTGGAATAGAATACTTGGTTGTCTTGGGAAACAAAACATGAGAAAAATATCAAATGAATAAGTAGTGAGAGATTTACCTCTACTAAAAAGAGAAAGAACCACCATTTGTAAATCTTATCAGAAAGGTAAAATGGAATAAGGGAAACATAAAAGAGTAGAAATTAATTCCACTAAACGTATTAAAATTACAAATTCTAATTTATATATGCTGATAAATAATAAATCCAAAAAGGAATATTTATAATTTATCACATTTATTAATGATTTCACCTAAATAACCAGTGTTATGATTTTGAAACATAAATTTGATGTTGTGGAAATTTTTATTATATATAGGATAGAAGCATAAAAAAGTTGGTGCACATATCTGGAAGACAAAAATGGAGAATGGAAAAAAATTACATATAACTCTTTAAAAAACAATTGTTCAAATCATGAAATAAAACATCAGTATAGTGATTTTAAATCCATGAACCCGTACTTCTGAATTCAGTACTAAAACATGCTGTTTATTTTTTTTGTATAATAGATCACTAAAAAATACACGATGCATTATACAAATAAGAACATTTTCTAGTCTGGGTTCTGGAGAATTAGATAACAACTTACATATATTGAATTATAATTTAAAAAAATAATTACAATATTATTAATTGTATTTATCTACAATATTACCTTTAATGTCCTTTTAACACCTGAGGAATCCTATGAAAAAAAATTTAAAAACTTGGGATGAGCACAAAAATCTCAGTAACATACATAAATAATGAAAAACCATTAGTCCAGTGGAAACATGAAAACTCTTTAAAACCCCTTTTCTTAAAAACTCATAATCATGCATAGAAACATCATGTAGTTTCCATGGGAAAAATTTACCATATCACTCTTAAAATCACTCTTACACATGGAAGAACCATTTCGCCAAATTCCATATATGGAGTACCCAATACATTGGAGAGATATAATGGGGATCACCCATCATATCATGAGATCTAATGGGCTCAACCCAACATATCATGAGCTATAATGGGTTCAAACCAACATATCTTGATCTATAATGGGCTCAAACCAACATAACTATGTTCAAGGAACATATCATGAATAAAAAACTTCATAACTCATTTACACACATTCACATTTGAGAATACCTTTTTTCATAAAAATCACTCTTAGAACATAAACACTACGCACAAAAAAATAATGAAAATTTATTATTAAAAAATAACTGTAAAAAATATAATGGAGACACTATAGTATTAAATTATAATGAAATAATAAGTGAACACTCATGAAATAAAAAAAGTAACAATCTCTTTGGATTTCATAAAGTAGACATCAAAAAGTATTTTAAGAGCAAAGTCATTTACAAATACCATAACATTTAAGATATAATTGATTAAATTAAGGTAAGATGTATATATACTGTAAATAAAAATATTACAACATAATATAACCAAATTAAATTTTACAAATCATCTTATCATTATAAAAACCATTGAAGTTGAAGGTTAACCCAAGGAATGAAAATTGGGTTTAGAATCCACTTATGAAATTTCTTCATGGTAATGGATGTACATGGGAGGGATTAATGAGATAGAAATAGGGTATATCATCATTAATATATCATAATTTAAGTATGGGGAGGTTTTAAAACATACACCATCTTTAGGAATTAAAAATTAAAGATCATAACATAGGGATGATTCTTAAAAAAAGTGATAAAGAGAGGATCCCTTACCTCAGGTTCAACTTCCCTCAAACATGTTTAAAACTACTGTATAAAGGTTAAAATAGTTTTAATAATATTTTAAAGAAACATATTCATGTTTATAACACCTTTTATTATAATTTTATAACATCATTCCACCCATTCATTAATAATATTTTGTTAATTCCATTATTTAAGGGTGCGTTCTTCACATGGTTTCGATGATCAGTTCCTAATGGATATTCTTGTCGATTGGAAGTGAAACTCCATAATTGGAATGGAATGGTATTTAAATGTTTCAATAACATTAAATTATACCATTTATCATTTTGAATTTTGATATTATTATGATTCATTAGTTAAGACATTAATGATGTTTTTTTAGATCATTTTGGTTGTTTTTTGATAATAACAAACTCATTTTGTTTTGTAAATTAATAACATGTGTACAAAATGATTCCAGAACCTTATAAAAGATATAATAAATAAATTATAATCTAGTTCAACAATAAAAATGGTTTCATGACTAATCTTTAATTAAGTAAAGTAAATTGAAATCACATCATCCATGATGTCGGTAAATTGACACATCCCGAATGGTGTTTTAATTTATAGAATAAGTGGTAAAGGAGAAGAAGTATAATGGTGAATCTTCCATAAATATGATAAAATACAGAATATTTCAGATACTGGATCATTAATTACTCTTGGATAATGGGAGTTTAGGAAATAATAATAATATAAAATGAAATGAAAATAAAAAAAGAAAACAAAAGAGGATGTTTACCTCTTGATCTCTTCTCCTTAAGATCATCCTTAAGGCCTTTGGTTTTGGCCTTTTGGTGAGACCATAGATTCTTGGAAGTGGGTAAGGATATTGAGAGGAGTATTTGGTAGAACTTAATAAAATATCAAGTCTTGATAAGTGTGGTAGGAAGAGGTGGAAATGGGTGGTATTTATACTGGAGGAGAGGAGGAGTTTTCCTTTAGTTTAATCATTATTTTATTATTTTTCCATAAGACAATAAATAGTTATGATTCCAAGACTAAAAATAGTAATAAGTTCATTTCAGTTAGATATAGGTGTGCTTAAATCATCAAAAAATCATCCATGACTCCATAAATCAAATATTTAGCTTAATTATTAAATTATCGTATTTCACTATTCATTAAAAATTCAAGTATTTCAGAAAATTACCAAAAATTTACCCCAACCATTTTTCGATGTGTAAAATATAAAAATGAACTCAATTTTTTAAAAATAATTTTTTAAACATGATTAAATTAATATTTAAATAAAATCATAATTTACTTGAAAATTTCAATTTTAAAATTTAAACATCTTTTCTAACACTTTGAAAATTTACTAAAGGTATATTAAAAGTATCTTATAATTATACATTATAAAAAAACTTATTTATGAATACATTTTATGAAAATAAATTTTAATTTAAATTATCAAATTAATCAAAAATTTGTAATTAAAAATATATATGACTTATAAAAATACCAACGCTTAATAAATAATTTTTAAAATATTTATTTACTTATATTATGACATAATTATATCATATAAACACTTATAAGATAGATAAATTCTATTTATAATTTCATTAGTGAATTTACTATTCATAAGGGTACATTACTATTAATAAGGTTCAAGTTACTATTCATAATGTTCAAGTTACTATTCATAAGGGTGCATTACTATTCATTAGGGTCGGGTTATTATTCATAAGGGTAAATTACTATTCATAAGGGTCGTGTTACTATTTATAAAGGTATATTACTATTCTTAAGTTTTTTGTTACTATACATAAGGGTATGTTACTATTTATAAAGGTATGTCACTATTCACCAAAAATTAAGTTTGTTCTATCAGACTCCAAAAAACTTACTGATCGCAACTGTGTATATCCGTTTTTTAAAATTCAAAACACAGAAGTGTCAAAATTATTTTTAATGGTTATTTTATAATGGTCACATAGTATTTAAAAGTTCATTTAAGCACATAGTTTTTCCTTTTAAAATCTTGGTATGTTACATTATCCCCCCTTAAATTAATTTCTCCCTCACAATTTGTTCATTGTACGTATATTTCTGAATTTACATATCAATAATTAATAAAAAATATTTTCTTAGTTTTACTTAATTAAATATAAGTTTAAAAGTTAACACTATCACTTTTTTTTAAAACGACGAAGTCTAATCTCCAAAGCTGCCTAAACCGTTCCTCTTATACCAACTATAAATCCCTGAACCCACACTTCTAAATTTAATACTAAAACATGTTGTGTATTTTTTTGTATAATAGATAACCAAAAAATACACACTGCATTATACAAATGAGAACATTTTTCGGTCTAGGTTCTAGAGAATTAGACAACAACTTACATATATTGAATCAGAGTTTACAAAAATAATTACAATATAACTAATCATATTCATCTACATTATCACCTTTACTATCCTTTTAACGCTTGATGAATCCTATGAAAAACCTTTTAAAAACTGGTATGAGCACAAAAATCTCAATAAGGTACATAAAGAATGAAAAACCATTAGTCTAGTGAAAACATGAAAACCCTTTAAAACCCTTCTTCTTGAAAAAATTCATAAGCATGCATAGAAACATCATGTGGTTTCCTTGAGAAATATTTTCCATATCACTCTTAAAATCACCCTTACACATGGAATAACCATTTAGCCAACTTCTATCTCTGGAGTACTCAATGTATCAGAGAGCTATATTGGAGCTCACCAGTCATATCTTGAGCTATAATGGGCTCAACCCAACATATCGTGAGATATAATGGGATCAACCCTACATATATTGAGATATAATGGGATTAAACCAACATAACTATGTCCAAGGAACATATCATGAATAAAACACTTCTTAACTCATTTACACACATTCACATTTCAAAATACCCTTTTGGTAAAAATCACTCTTAGAACATAAACACTACACACACAAAATAATGAAAACTTATTATTAAAAAATAAATATAAAACATATAATGTAGAAACTATAGTATTAAATAATCATTAAATCATAATATAACACTCATGACATAAAAAAGAACAATCTCTTTGGATTTTATAAAGGAGACATCTGAAAGGATTTTAAGAGGAAATACCTTAATACTATAACATTTAAGAGAGAATTGATTAAATGAAGTTAATATGTATATATACTATAAATAAAAATATTAAAACATAATATAACCAAATTAAATTTCACAAATCCTCTTATCATGATAAAAACCATTGAAGTTGAAGGTTAACCCAAGGAATGGAAATTGGGTTTAGAATCCACTTACGAAATTTTAGCATTGTAATAGATGTACATGGGAGGGATTAATGAGATATAAATGGGGTATCTGATCATTAATATATCATAATTTAATTATTAGTTAGGTGATAAAACATACACTATCTTTAGGAATTAAAAATTAAAGAGTATAACATAGGGGTGATTCTTGAATAAAAGTGAGAAAGAGAGGATCCCTTACCTTGGGTTCGAATTCCCTCAAATGTGTTTAAACATCATTTATAAAGGTTAAAATAATGTTATTAACATTTTATATAAATATATTACTGTTTATAACACCTTTAATCATCATTTTATAACATCATTCCACCCATTCATTATTAATATTTTTTTAATTCCATTGTTTTTGGGTGCGTTCTTCACATGGTTTCGATGATCGGTTCATGATGGATATTTTTTTTATTGGAAATGAAACTCCAAAATTGGAATGGAATTGTATTTAAAAGTCTCTATAACCTTAAATTATACCATTTATAATTTTTAATTCTGATAAGGGGATGATTCATTAGTTAAGACATTAATGATGTTTGTTTAGATAATTTTGGTGGTTTTTTATAATAACAAACTCATTTTGTTTTGTAAATTAATAACATGTGTAAAAAATGATTCCAGAAAATTATAAAAGATATAATACATAAATTATAATTTTTTTCATCCATAAAAAACATTTCATGACCATCCTTTAATGAATTAAAGTAAATTGAAATCACATCGTCCACAATGTCTGTAAATCAACACATTACGGACGGTGTTTTAATTTATATAATAAGTGGGAGAGGAGAAGAAGTATAATGGTGAATCTTCTATAAAAATGATAATATACATAATATGTAATATAATGGATCAATCATGCCCCTTGGATAAGGGTATGATAGTATATAAGAATAATATAAAAGAAAATGATAAGAAAAGAAAGAAAACAAAAAAGGATGTTTACCTCTTAATCTCTTCTCCTTGTGATCCTCCTTAAGGCCTGTGGTTTTGGACTTTTGGTGAGACCATAAGATCTTGGAAGTGGGGAAGGAGATTTATAGGATTATTTTTCAGAACTTATGCAAGGATAAAGGCTTGATAGGTGTGGTAGGAAGAGGGTGTAAATGGGTTGTATTTATAGTGGAGGAGAGCAGGAGTTTTCCCTTATTTTAATCATTATTTTATTATTTTTCCATAAGACAAGAAATAGTTATGATTTTAAGACTGGAAATAGTAATAAGTTTATGTGAGTTATAGACAAGTGTTCTTACATAACAAAAAAATCATCCATGACTCCATAAATCAAGTATTTAGCTTAATTTTTAAATTACCGTATTTTACTATTCATCAAAAATTCAATTATTTCAGAAAATTACCAAAAATTTACCCCAACCATTTTTCAAAGTGTAAAATCCAAAAATGAACTCTATTTTATCAAAATAATTTTATAAACATGATTAATTTAATATTTAAATAAAATAATAATTTACTTAAAAAATACAATTTTAAATTTTAAACTACTTTTCTAAAATTTTGAAAAATTACTAAAGGTATCTTAAAATTATCATATACTAATAATTCATAAAAATAATTATTTATGAATACATTTTATGAAAGTAAATTTTCATTTAAATTAATAAATTAATCGTAAATTTGTAATTAAAAATATATAGGACTTAAAAAATACCAACGATTAATCAATAATTTTTAAAATATTTATTTACTTATATTATGACATAATTATATCATATTTACAATTATAAGATCGATAAATTTGATTTATAATTTCATTGTTCAATTTACTATTCATAAGGGTACATTACTATTCGTAAGGTTCAAGTTACTATCTATAAGGACACAGTGCAATTCATTAGGGTCAAGTTACTATTCATAAGTGCACATTACTATTCATAAGGGCCTTGTTACTATTCATAAGAGTACATTACTATTCTTAAGGGTTATGTTACTATTCATAAGGGAATGTTACTATTTATAAGGGTAGGTTACTATTCACCAAAAATTAAGTTTATTCTATCAGACTCCAAAAAACTTACTGATCGCAAATGTGTATGTCCAGTTTTTGAAATTCAAAACACATAAGTGGCAAAAAAAATTAATGGTTAGTTTATAATGGTCACATAGTATTTGGTATTTCATTTAAGAACGTAGTGTTTCCTTTTAAAATATTAGGATTTTACAGTGATCCCTACACTCTTTAGAAAAATTGGGTTTTTGAGAGGAAAAACATGATTTTGGTTGAAATGGGGAGGATTGTGGTTTTGAGTATAAAATCCCTAAGTTATTTTGGATGGAATACACATGTATATAAGTACATGTTAATAATGTATGTCTACTTACATCATAAGTAGGAACTACCCCCTATGAGATGTGGTACAAAATGAAATGAATAGTAAAATACTTAAAAGTTTTTGGAATTCCTTATTTAATAAAGATAAAAAATTCAAAATTAAGAAAATTTAATGAAAAGGATTAAGTAATTTTCCATGTTAACATATCCAATGAAAGGATATATAGGTGATGGAATAAGCGATCATGAAAAATTGTTGAATCATGTGACGTTAAAGTGATTGAAAATGAGTCAAAATCAATGGAATAAGATAAAGGTGATTCTGATAAAACAATAAAATATGTTAGAGAATATTTCAAAATAACTGGTGAAGAACATGAAATTCATAAGTCTTATATAAAACAATCATGTTCTGGTGAATTTAGTGATGAAGAAGGTTCTACCAAAAGTAGGTTGAACTTAGAAATATCATCATAAGTTTTAAAGATCCAGCTTATACAAGAAAAAATATGAGAATGTAGGATCAAAATGGCACTATTTTCTTAGGTTGAACCTCCATCATTATTAGAAGAAATTGATTATAAGGAATGGTTAAAGGCTATGAATGATGTTTTGGATAAAATTGAGAAAATGACACCTAGGAACTTGTTCCATGGATAGAAGAAAATAATATTATAATAACTAAATTGGTGTTCAGAATAATCTTAATGAAAAAGGATAATTTTCATGAAATAAAGAAAATTTGGTTTTTAAGGGATATTCACAAGTTTAAGGTGTTGGTTTAGTAGAAATATTTTTTACTATTGCAAGACTTGAGACCATTTTAATGTTTCAGGATATTGTTTCTCATAAAAATTATAGGGTCTATCATATGGATGTTAAGTAATCATTCTTTAATGGTGTAGTTTAAGAATAAATTTACATTGAACAACTAGAGATATTCATACTTGATAAGTATGTATGCATAGTTTTTAAACTCAAGAAATAATTATATGGGTTAAATGATTCCTCTCATGCATCAAATTCTAAAATTTATTGATTCTTGAAAGCATTAAACTTTTCTAATTAATTTTTTTTATAGAAAATTATATGTGAATGATATTAAATCTGTAACTTATATAGTTATTCTTTAAATTTTTTATATAATCTTTACTGGTGACTATGATCTTGCATATATGCATAGTTCTCATAGAAAATGAAATATTACTTTTAAATGTCGATGATTGTGAATATGAATTTTTTTCTTGAGATATAGGTCATAGAAAACATAATATATATCTTCCTATCATAGAAAAATTATTCCAAGGATCTATTAATGAATTTAGACATGATAGATACTAAAGAAGTCGATACTCTTATCTCTGTTGGAGAAAAGTTGAGCAAACATAAATCTAGTAAAAGTATCAACCAAATAGACTTCTAAAAGTTAATTATGTAAGAACCCATTTTTTGGCTATAAAAGACTTTGGAATATTCTTGATATTATTCTAGAGCAGCAACCTCAGACGGCGTGCGATTTCGAGCAATGGAGTGGCTGGAATTAAATTTTCAGTGCGTTCACACTGGACACGCCAAATAAAAGGGATAAATCCTAAATGGTGCTTCAGATCAGAGATCTGAGTGTACGTATGGGTCAGAAATTGGGTGTTTACCTTAGTAATGACATAAAACATGTCATTGCGGGATGTTTGGACCCCTCGCTCGCTTTCGGAACATTAAACGGATAAATTAATTAATTAATTAATTCGTTTAACGGTTCAACTCAAGTATCTATTAAACAGTGGATCAGATGGGAAAATTGAGGGCACCGTTGAGTTTGGAGCATGCCGTTTACCCTATGAGGGGTGTAAGTTTCGCGGGCGCGGGCCGTTTGTGAAAAATGGCTCCAGGGGCGTTTTCGTAATTTTTCGAATTTGGGCATTCAGATTTATAACTTTTGAACGGGGACTCAGATTAAAATTTTGTGACCGCCGTTGTTCTCGGGAGGTGGTGTTTGGCCTAGGGGATGCTTAACCTCGACCCCGCTAGAGGTTCAGGTTCGGGTCGGTGGGCGGGTGGTTAAGTGTGTTTCTATTTAAACACTTAACCCCCCCCCCTCTCTCCCCCTTTCTTCATCTCCTGGAAGGAGCTCCTCCTCCATCCTCTCCTCCCCCACTCCGGAGAGGTGGCTTCTGCAAGGCGGCGGTTCGGCGATGAAGCTCCGGGCAATGCCCACGAGGTAGGGTTTTGTTGCGTTTTTCTTTCCCGCACCTCCATTGAACCTAAATTATATCCCCGAATTGTTGTTTGATCTTCCAACAAAACCCATGGATGCGTAGTATAATTTATGAGTTTTCTATCGCCCTTTTTGGAATTGAAATCAGAGTTCGGAGGAGGCCGCAGCAGATCGTCTAAGTTTGCGGGTTTTCAAAGTTTCTGGCGGGTTTCTCTTTTTCCGGCGAGCTCCAGTGGCGGCGGCTTCGGCAGCGGGCTCCGGCGGCCTTCGGCGTGTCGGAAGGGTCCTCAGGTGGCGATCGTGCACCCCGGTGAGGGGGACAACCAGGGTCGCGTTGCGACCCCGTAGGGAGACTGAGACCCGCCGTTGGCGGGTCTCTGCGTGGATGTGACCGGCCAGCTGGTTGGTCGGTGGAGCGACCCGCGCGCAGCGCGGGTCTCGCGGGAGACGGAGGGCCATTTTGCGGTTGCCCGTGGGTCCGGCTGGGCCGGGCCCAGGTGGCTGGGCTGCGGTCCCAGCGAGCCGGCTGGAGCGGGCCGGCCCGAGCGGGGCGGACCGGCCAGACCGGGTCGGTCCGGCCCAAGCCCCCCCCCCCCTTTAAAATATTTGGATGCCTGTATTTCGAGATACAGGTGTCCATTTTGAGCGTCGTCTACGGCACCACGGACCTAACAGCAAGGCGGTCTTTTTGAGATGGTCCCGGTCAATTATAATTCCCGAGACGGGGGCTTTGGTGGTGCGACACGTGCGTCGAGGGGATTGACATTATCCTGGGGATTCTTGTTTTGGACGGCGCAGACGTGTCTGACGTCCGTTTTGAGCGTCGTCAGCGGCGTTGGGACCCTGGCGCCAGGGCGAAGCTTTCCAGTGTGGCTTCGGGATTTGGAACCGGATTTGATGCGTGGGCCCCATGGCCCGTCTTTCGAGATGCGTGCAGCATTTAGCGACTTCCTCTTCGGTCGTCCGTTCGGGGCGTGCGAGCAGTCGTTTTTGGGTGTTTTTCTGAGGGGATTGCAATGTTGTAATCCGCCCACTCTAATTCGGCACTATAGTGCAGGTCCCATGAGGGTCGTTTGGGCGTTGACAGTAATTTTCCATCTCTATCACCGGGTGACCGTTTTGGACAAGTGAGTAGTCCACCTTGTGTACTTTTTCGAGAGGATCGCAACGGTGCGATCCGTTCTTTGTGTTTTGGGAACGGTATATGGGTCCCATGAATCACCGCTCGTGTGCGGTGCGCCGAAATGCATCTTTTTCCCTGGATATCTGTTGTGCTCAAGTGATTAGTCTTTTTGACGTTTTTTCCCGAGGGGATCGCAATGGTGTGATGCGCCCGACTATTTTCAGGGTCGAGGATCAGGATCACGGGACGTCGTTCGGGCGTGAGGTTATGTTGGGGAATTTTTTGTCAGATATCCATTTTAGGTGAGTAAGTAGTCTATCTCGCATGTATTTCTGCGAGGATTACAACGGTGTAATCTGTTCCGGTGAGCAGAACCTCTTACACGATCTTATTAAATTTGGAAATATGAAAGGTGCCATGGTGGCGGTTCTTCTATCGTGTTTGTAGCAGACCTTTGGTGTGTGATCGCGTACACTCCTGGGAGAGTGAGTTTGGTGTCTAAAGAGAAGTTCTTGGTTGTGCCTTAGCTATTGAGGTGGTAGGTTGGAGTTGTTACATTACGCCTTTGCGTTGACATTGGTTGTTGGGTGCACGTTAGCCTTTGAGCTGGACTCTTTACTGCACTCTCAGTTGTACCTTTCTACTTTCCCTTTTCTATCTACTGCTCACCCTTCGGTACCTCCTTTGCTGCTCCCTCAATCCTTCGGGGTATCCTACTGAGTATTTGTATACTCACCCCTTCTTGGGCTTTTCCCGCACTTGGTGTGACCTTGCAGACGACGGACAGGTGGAGCGTGACTTCAGTGGAGCATAAGAGTTTGGGAGCTTGGACTGCGTGCAGTGGTCGTAGTCAGGTTCCAGGTGGGGAACCCTTCCAGTTGTTTCTCTTTTGTTCAGCTATTGTCGGGTTGTGGCACTTTTCTAGTTGGGCACGTGTTTTGCCTCTTTTCTTTTCAGTTTCCTTTCAGCATTTACTTTGTACTGATTAGAGGTCGATTCACTATTGTGGTTTATATATAGCAGTTTCCCTTTTTCTTTACTTTTCTTTTCTTTTACTCTGCACTTTTGCATTGAGTGTGTTGTGTGTGTGTGTACAGGTACTTAAGAAAAGGCCTCCCCGAGTTGTTGTGCCTTCGGCACTGGTTGCCAGCCCCTGGCCTATGGAGGCGGGCTTGGGGTAGTTGCGGCTCGAGCCCGAGTAGGGTCGGGTCGTGACAAATTGGTATCAGAGCTGGTTCGTTCCTTGGGACGTTGTTCGGACGTTCCTAAAATAAAAGGAATTGGTTGGGATTTAGGTAAATAGTGTTAACGTGTCTCGAGAGTGGCTCTCAGGCTAGGGAGTCCAGTGATGGTGTGGCGGCCAATGTATTCATTCAAGAGGACCTTGATAACCCGCTTGTCGACTCGGCATGTTGAGACACTCGTTGTAGGGAAATTTGTTTGTACATCACATAGGATTGATTCTTTGACTGTCCTTATTGATTCATCTCCCCATCATGGTTATTGGTATATACATATATTATCATCTGATTGCGGAACTCCTTGATAATAATTCAGGATGTCTCCGTGAAGACAGTCAGGCAGGATACCAGCTTTGGTTCGTGACAATGACCCTGTGAGCTAAGAGGCCTCATCCAAGACCCATCATGCAAGCCCCTTTCTATGGGTGGGATGGTAGCAGCACCCCCACCTGTTGATCAGCAGATAGCTTCAGCAGAGCAGATTGAGCATGAGTGCAGGTTGAGCGCATTCTGTGAGTTCCAGCGGCAGAGACTGCTGAGGTTCTATGGTGAGCTAGACCCTCAGGCAGCAGAGGTTTGGCTAGAGACTGTGGTTCGCCTTTTCAAGCTTTTGAAAACACTGACAGATCAGAGAACGGCCTTGGCCGACACCCTTTTTCATGGAGCATCTCAGCGTTGGTGGAGTCTGGTGACTCAGTTTCTTGACAAGTCATTGCTTTTGTGGGGAAACTTTCAGTTTTTGTTTCATGATGAGTTTTTTCCCACCTGCTTGCACTCCTTTCGGATTCAGGAGCTCCTGCAGTTTCATCAGGGAGGGATGACGGTGGCTGAGTACGCTGCTATTTTCGCAGAACATGCATGATTTTACCCAGACTTGGTCCATGACGACGACATATGAGCGCGGAAGTTTGAGAAGGGTCTCCGCTGAGATTTTTGTGTTGTCATAGTACCCTTGTTAATTTCCACATATGCCGGGGTGCTAGAGTAGGCGCTGGTGACAGAGAGCTTCTTGTCACGTTCTAGAGTTTTTGGTGGCAGCAGGCACGTCGGAGCTGAGACGTCTGCCTCAGCTAGCGGGCGTCGGCAAGCAGGACCTCGATGCAGGTGGCTTTCTGAAAATCATGCTCAGGGGCGTGGTCGCACACCAAAGTGGCACTGTAGGGCACCAGTGCGACCTGAAGAGAGTCAGTGATATGCTTGCGATGGGCGAGGTCACCTACCACGAGACTGCCCGACCCGGCATGCGGAGAGCTTCGGACAGGTAGTAGGTGCACCACCACGATAGAGGCAGCGCCGTGATTGGAGTAGTACCCAGAGAGGTGGTGCTAGAAAATGAGTGGGAGGATCTGGTAGTGGGGGACAGCTTTACGAGGTCTTCTCATCACCACTAGGCAGTCCACGTCAGGCTCCAGGAGATGACAGTTGGGACCGCGGACAGTTGCGAGCTTTGGATGTCTACGATCCTGCAGAGCATGAGGTGGTAAGAGGTATGCTCTATGGCTCTTCTACTTTTTGCAGTAGGATTGTTAGACTTTTTCTGTGAAATGATTTCCTCCCTTCTCCTTGCTTGAGGTGTTACCAGGGTGACGTAGGGCGTCGGTGTAACCCTATGTTGGTAAGGTAAAAGGTGTAGGAAATTTTTCTTTAGTCGATGGTGTTGACTCCTTTGCTCTCTAAGAGTGTAAGAGAGTCTTGGTTGTGAGACATCGACTCTGAAACTTTGCACAACCAGATATCCTTGGGTGTTCCACCATATGGATATTCTGAAGGAGGGAATCACCGAGACCTGTTCCAGGTGAGGGCGGTGATTTCAGTCGTGGTGTGCGATGTAGATGTTTTATTGGGGAGGTGAGCTACCCCCGAGAGAATTTGGCCCATTTGAGACCGTGTAAAGGGATGTCGAGGTTCCCTACCGCCTTTCCCTAACCCCAAGGTCTAGGGTGGGTGCACGACATCTTCCGCATGGTTTACCTGAAGGGATGTGTGCGTGCTCCTATGCATGTCATCAGTAAGGTCTGATCTCTCGTAAACAGATCGAATCCTTTGGTCTATCTGTAGTGACGTGGGACTGTGCATAAGTTCTTCTGGGTATGGAATAGCCAGGTGCGAGCTTAGTACCCTGAGTTTCCTAGGTTTTTCTTTTCCGAGACGAAAAGCTTGAAGGAGGGAATGATCTAAGAACCTAGTTTTTGGCTGTAAAAGACTTTGGAATATTCTTGATATTATTCCAGAGCAGTGACCTCAGACGGCGTGCGATTCCGAGCCCCGGAGTGGCCGAAATTAAATTTGCAGTGCGTTCACACTGGACACGCCAAATAAAAGGGATAAATCCTAAACGGTACTTCATATCAGATATCTGAGTGTACTGATGGGTCCGGAATGGGTTTTTACCCTAGGAATGACATAAAACATGTCAGTGAGGGATGTTTGGACCCCTCGCTTGCTTTCGGAACGTTAAACAGATAAATAAATTAATTAATTAATTCGTTTAATGGTGCAACTCAGGTATCTCTTAAACAGTGGATCGAATGGGAAAATAGAGGGCACCGTTGAGTTCGGAGCATTCCGTTTACCCTAGGAGGGGAGTAAGTTTTGCGGGCGCGGGCCATTTGTGAAAAATGGCTCCAGGGGCGTTTTCGTAATTTTAAGGCTTTGGGCGTTCAGTTTTATAACTTTTGAACGGGGCCTCATATTAAAATTCTGAGACTGCCGTTGTGCTTGGGAGGTGGTGTTTGGCCTAGGGGATGCTTAACCACGACCCCACCGGAGGTTCGGGTTCGGGCCGGCGGGCGGGTGGTTAAGTGTGTTTCTATTTAAACACTTAACCCCCACCCCCTCTCTCTCCCGCTTTCTTCATCTCTTGGTAGGAGATCATCCTCCATACTCTTTTCCCCCACTCTGGAGAGGCGGCTCCGGCAAGGCGACGGTTCTGCGGTGAAGCTTCGGGCAACGCCCACGAGGTAGGGTTTTGTTGCGTTTTTTCTTTCCCACACCTCCTTTGAACCTAAATTATATCCTCTAATTGTTGTTTTATCTTCAAAAAAACCCATGGATGCGTAGTATAATTTATGATCTTTCTATCTCCCTATTTGGAATTGAAATCGGAGTTCGGAGGAGGCCGCAGCAGCACGTCAAAGTTTGCAGGTTTTCAAAGTTTCTGGCGGGTTTCTCTTTTTCCGGCAAGCTCCAGCGGCGGCGGCTCCTCTTCCAGGCAGTGGGGCGCTCGGCTTCGGAGGTGGCACGATGAGGTCCAGGCGGCGGCTTCGGTAGCGGGCTTCGGTGGCCTTCGGCGTGGCGGAAGTGCCCTTAGGCAGTGGTCATGCGCGCCGGCGAGGGGGGACAACCGGGGTCGCGCTGCGACCCCGCGGGGAGACCGAGACTCGCTGTTGGCGGGTCTCCGTGTGGACACGACCCGCGCGCAGCGCGGGTCCCGCGGGAGACGGAAGGCCACTGTGCGGCGGCCCGCGGTTCCGGTCGGGCCGGGCCCAGGCTGCTGGGCCGCGGTCCCAACGAGTCGGCCGGAGCGGGGTGGACCAGCTGGATCGGGCCGATCCGTCCCAAGGGGTTCCCCCCCCCCCTTTAAAATATTTGGACGCCCGTATTTTGAGCTACGGGCATCCGTTTTGAGCGTCGTATGTGGAAGCGCGGACCTAACAGAAAGGAATTATTTTTGAGATGGTCTCGGGAAATTATAATTCCCGAGACGGGGGCTTCGGTGGCACGACACGTGCATCGAGGGGATTGACGTTATCCCGGGGATTCTTGTTTTGGACGGCGCGGACGCGTCTGACGTCCGTATTGAGCAACTTCAGTGGCGTTGGGACCCTGGCGCCGGGGCGAAGATTTCCAGTGTCGCTTCGGGCTTTGGAACCGGATTTGAGGCATGGGCCCCATGGCCTGTCTTTCGAGCTGCGTGCAGCGTTTAGCGACTTCCTCTTCGGTCATCCGTTTGGGGTGTGCAAGCAGTCATTTTTGGGTATTTTTCCAAGGGGATTGCAATGGTTCAATCTGCCCGCTCTAATTTGGCATGATGGTGCGGGCCCCATGAGGGTCGTTTGGGCGTTGATGGTGATTTTCCATCTCTATCACCGGGTGACCGTTTTGGACAAGTGAGTAGTCCGCCTTGTGTACTTTTTCGAGAGGATCGCAATGGTGCGATCTGTTCTTTGTGTTTCAGGACCGGGATGTGGGTCCCACGAAGCACCGCTCCTATGCGGTGCGCCGGAATGCATCTTTTTCCCCAGATATCCGTTGCACTCAAGTGAGTAGTCTTTTTGACGTGTTTTCCTGAGGGGATCGCAATGGTGTGATGCGCCTGACTGTTTTCGGTGCCGAGGCTCGAGATCACGGGACGTCATTCGGGCGTGAGGCAGTGTTGGTGACTTTTCCGTCGGATATCCGTTTGAGGCGAGTAATTATTCTATCTCACATGTCTTTCTGAGAGGATTATAATGGTGTAATCTGTTCAGGCGAGCGGAGCCTCTTACGCAATCTTATTAAATGTGGAAATATGAAAGGTGCCCCGGTGGTGGTTCTTCTACCGTGTTTGTAGCGGACCTTTGGTGTGTGATCGCATGCACTCCTGGGAGAGTGAGGTTGGTGTCTAAATAGAGGTGGTTGGTTGTGCCTCAGCTGTTAAGGTGGCAGGTTGGAGTTGTTACGTTACGCCTTTGCGTTGACGTTGGGTGTCGGGTGCACATTAGCCTTTGAGCTGGACTCTTTACTGCACTCTCAATTTTACCTTTCTACTTTCCCTGTTCGATCTATTTCTCACCCTTTGGTACCTCCTTTGTTGCTCCCTCGAGCCTTCAGGGTATCCTACTGATTATTTTTATACTCACCCCTACTTGGGCTTTGCCCGCACTTGGTGTGCCCTTGCAGACGAGGAATAGGTGGAACGTGACTTCAGTGGAGCATAGGAGTTCGGGAGCTTGGACCGCGTGTGGTGGTCGTAGTCGGGTTCCAGGTGGGTAACCCTTCCAGCTATTTCTATTTTTTTCACCTGTTACCGGGTTGTGGCACTTTTCTAGTTGGGCGCGTGTTTTCCCCTTTTCTTTTCAGTTTCCTTTCAGCACTTTCTTTGTACTGATTAGAGGTCGGTGCACTATTGTGGTTTATATATAGCAGTTTCCCTTTTTCTTTACTTGTCTTTTCTTTTACTCTGCACTTTTTCATTGAGTGTGCTGCATGTGTATGTGTACAAGTACTTAGGAAAAGGCCTCCCCGAGTTGTTGTGCCTTCGGCGCTGGTCGTCAGCCCCTGGCCTATGGAGGCGGGCTTAGGTTACTTGTGGCTCGAGTCCAGGTAGGGTCGGGTCGTGACAAATCAGATATTTACTCTATCTAACTGCATCTTGACCATACATTGTGTATGTAGTCACTTTTTGTTACAGATATCAAAGTGACCTAAATAAGTCACAAATGATGGATACTAAAATAATTTTGAGGTACACTACTACAAAAACGGTCTTTATCAGCGCTCAAAATAGGCTTTATTAGTGCTAAAAAAGCACTTTAAAGCTCGGCGCTGATAAAGGGGGTCTCCTTTATCTGTGCTAAAGAGGAGCTGATAAAAAGGACCTTTATCAGTGCTAAAAAAGCGCTGATAAATGTGTGTTTTATTAGTGTTCTTTTAGTGCGGAAAAATTGATACTTTATCAGTGCTTTTTTAGCGCTGATAAAGGTGGAGTTTATCAGCGCCTTTATAGCACTAATAAAGGTGGATTTTATCAGTGATTTTTTAGTGCTGATAAAGGCCCCCTTTATCAGTGCTAAAAAAGAAGTGATAAATTCCCTGTCAGCTGCTACAAAAAAATCTGCAGCATCACACCCAAACACCTACAAAAAATTCAGCATCTCAGTAATATAATTAGACTAAGTATACCCATAAAAAATTAACACATGAATCATAATCTAATTAGACCAATTATACCCATACAACAAGTATACCCATACACCATTAACACATAATTCATAAGTTAATTAAGTACATAAAGAATTCAATCCAGAATTCAGGGGGTTGGGGCTGTTCAGGGGTTTGGGGTGGCTATCCAAGGGGGGGTAGGGGTGTCCGGGGGGATGGGGGTGTCTAGGGGGAAGGGGTGTCTAGGGGGTGGGGCGGTCCAGGAGGTTGGGGGTTGTGCAAGGAGGGTAGGGGTGTCCAGTGGTTGGGGGTGTCTAGGTGAGGGTGGGCTGTCCATGGGAGGGTCCGGGGGGGTGGGCTGGTGTCTCGGGTGTCAGGGGGCTTTACAGGGGGTGGGGGTGTTCGGGGGGTGGGGGGTGGGGGCGGTCCGGGGGGTTGGTGGGGCTGTCCAAGGGGGGTGGGGTGGTGTCCAGGAGGGTGGGATGGGGGTGTCCGGGGGAATAGGGGTTTCCAGAGGGTGGGGGTATCCAGGGGGTTGGGGGTGGTCCAGGAGGTTGGGGGGATGTCCAAGGGGGTGGGGTGGTGTCCAAGGAGGGGGGTGTCCAGGTGGGGGGCTGTCTATGGGGTGTCCAGGGGGTGGGGTGGTGTACAGTGTGTCGGGGGAGCTTTCCAGGGGGTTGGTGGGGCTGTCCAAGGTGGGTGGGTGTGTCCAGGGGTGGGGGTATACAGGTGGCGGGGTGGTGTCTAGGAGGGGTGGGGGTGCCGTCCAGGGGGGGTGGTTGTCCAGGTGGTGGGGGTGTCCAGGGGGGGATGGGGGGGCTGTCCGAGGTGGGGGGATTTCCATGGGAATGTCCAGAGGTGGGGGTTTCCAGGGGGTTTAGGGGGATTTATAGGGGTGGGGGTGTCCAGAGGGGTGGGGGTGTCCAGGTCGTAGGTCAGATGTTGTTTTCACTTAAAATTGTGTCCATTTTAAACAAAAGAGAGACACTTTGAGTGATACCAACCACATAGTGCCTCATATTGAGGAAGGGTTGACTCATACATTTTTTGAAAGACCCATGTATTGTTATCCTATAGGATGAACACAATCTGAATGCGTTTGGTCAGAAATCTGTACGTTAGTTGTTGTTTTTACTTAAAATTGTGTCCATTTTAAACAAACGAGAGACCCTTTGAGTGATACCGGACACACTATGCCTCGGATTGAGTCCGGGTTGACTCTTACACATCACAAAGGACCAATATATCATTCTCCTAAAGGATCAATACAATCTGAATGCGTTTTGTCAGATTTCCGTAGGTCAGTTGTTGTTTTCACTTAAAATTGTGTCAATTTTAAACAAAAGAGAGACACTTTGAGTGATACCAGCCACATTGTGCCTCGTATTGAGGAGTGACTAACTCTTACATGTCACAAAGGACCCATGTACCTTTCACTTATATAATCAAGACAATACGAATGTGTTTGTTTGTATTTCCATAGGCCAGTTGTTGTTTTCACTTAAAATTGGGTCCATTTTAAACAAAAGAGAGACACTTTGAGTGATAACGGCTATATCATGCCTCGGATTAAAAAGGGTTTGACTCATAAACGTCAAAAAGCACCCATGGATCATTCTCATAATGTATCAAGACAATCCGAATGCATTTGGTTAGATTTCCGCAGTTCATTTTTTGTTTTCACTTAAAATTGTGTCCATTTTAAACAAAAGAGAGGCACTTTGAGTGATACCGGCCACACCGTGCCTCGGATTGAGGATGGGTTGACTCTTAAAGGACACAAAGGACCCATGGATTATTCTTCTAAAGTATCAAGACAATCTGAATGCGTTTGGTTAGATTTCCATAGGTCAGTTGTTGTTTTCACTTAAAATTGTGTCCATTTTAAACAAAAGAGAGACACTTTGAGTGATACCAGAAACACCATGCCTCAGATTGAGACAGGGTTGAATCTTACATGTTGAAAAGGACCCATTGATCGTTCTTCTAAAGGATCAATACAATCTGAAATCATTTGGTTGGATTTCCGTAGGTCAGTTGTTGTTTTCAATTAAAAATCTGTCCATTTTAAACAAAAGAGAGACCCTTTGAGTGATACCGGACACACCGGGCCTCATATTTAGGAGAAGTTGACTTTTAAACTTCTAAAAGGATCCATGTATCATTCTCGTAAAATATAAATACAACTTGGATGCGTTTGGTTGCATTTCTTTAGGTTAGTTGTTGTTTTCACTTAAAATTGTGTCCATTTTAAACAAAAGAGAGACACTTTGAGTGATACTGGCCACACCGTGCCTCACATTGAGGCGGGTTTGACTCATAAACATCTCAAAGGACCTATAGATTTTTATAATATAGGATCAATACAATACTAATGCATTTGGTTGAATTTTCGTACGTCAGTTGTTTTTTTCAATTAAAAATTTGTCCATTTTAAACAAAAGAGAGACCATTTGAGTGATACTGGCCACACTGTGCCTCAGATTGAGGCTAAGTTGACTCGTACACATACCAAATGACCCATGTATCATTCTCATAAAGTATAAATACAATACGAAAGAGTTTGGTTGGATTTATGTAGGTCATTTGTTGTTTTCACTTAAAATTATGTCTATTTTAAACAAAAGAGAGACACTTTGAGTGATAATGGCCACACCGTGCCTCAGATTGAGGTAGTCTTTACTTTTACATGTCACAAGGGACACATGGATCATTATACTATAGGATCAAGACAATCCAAATGTGTTTGGTCATATTTTCATAGGTCAGTTATTGTTTTCACTTAAAATTGTGTCCATTTTAAACAAAAGAGAGACACTTTGAGTGATATCGGCCACACCATGGCTCAGATTGAGGTGGGGTTTACTCTTAAATATATCAAAAGACCCATGGATCATTCTCCTAAAGTATCAACACAATCATAATGACTTTGGTCATATTTCCATAGGTCATTTGTTGTTTTCACTTAAAATTCTGTCCATTTTAAACAAAAGAGGGGCACTTTGAGTGATACTGGCTATATCGTGCCTTATATTGAGGTAGGGTTGACTCTAACACATCTCAAATGATCCATGGATCATTATTATAAAGGATAAACACAATCCTAATGCATTTGGTAAGATTTTCGTAGGTCAGTTGTTGTTTTCACTTAAAATTGAATCCATTTTAAACAAAAGAGAGACACTTTGAGTGATATCGGCCACACCAGGCCTCTGATTGAGGCGGGTTTGACTCATACATATCAAAAAGGACCCATGGATCGTTCTAATAAAATATTGATACAATACTGATGCGTTTTTTATATTTTCGTAGGTCAGTTGTTGTTTTCACTTAAAATTGTGTCCATTTTAAACAAAAGAGAGACACTTTGAGTGATACCGGAAACAAAGTTCCTTGGATTGAGGAAATGTTGACTCTTACACATCAAAAAGGACCCATGTATCATTATCCTATAGGATCAAGACAATCCAAATGAATTTGGTCATATTTTCATATATCAGTTGTTGTTTTCAATTAAAAATCTGTCCATTTTAAACAAAAGAGAGACCCTTTGAGTGATACCAGTCACACCGTGCCTTGGATTGAGGAAATGTTGACTCATACATGTCACAAAGGACCCATGGATCATTATCCTAAAGTATCAATACAATCTGAATTCATTTGGTTGGATTTTCTTAGTTAAGTTGTTGTTTTCACTTAAAATTGTGTCCATTTTAAACAAAAGAGAGACACTTTGAGTGATACCGGCAACACTGTGCCTCGGATTGAGACAGGGTTGAATCGTACACATCTCAAAGGACACATGGATCGTTCTTTTATAGGATCAAGAAAATCCGAATGTGTTTGTTCATATTTTCATAGGTCAGTTTTTGTTTTCACTTAAAATTATGTCCATTTTAAACAAAAGAGAGACACTTTGAGTGATACCAAAAACACTCTACCTCAGATTGAGATGGGGTTGAGTTTTACAAATCTCAAAGTACCCATGGATCATTATCCTAAAGTATCAATACAATCCAAAATCATTTGGTCAGATTTTTGTACGTCAGTTGTTGTTTTCACTTAAAAATCTGTTCATTTTAAGCAAAAGAGAGACCCTTTGAGTGATACCAGCCACACTGGGCCTTGGATTGAGGCGAGTTAAAATAATACACATATCAAAGGACCCATTAATTGTTGTACTAAAAGATCTATACAATCCTAATGTGTTTGGTTGGATTTTCGTAGGTCAGTTGTTGTTTTCACTTAAAATTGTGTTCATTTTAAACAAAATAGACACTTTGAGTGATACCGGCCACACTGTGCCTCAGATAGAGGTGGTGTTGACTTTTACACATCAAAAAGGACCCATGTATCGTTATCATAAAGGATCGAGATAATCCGAATGCGTTTGGTCAGATTTCTGTAGGTCAGTTTTTTTTACTTAAAATTGTGTCCATTTAAAAAAAAGAGACACTTTGAGTGATACCGGCCACACTGGGCCTCAGATTGAGGAAGTGTTGAATTTTAAACGTCCCCAACGCACTAATGTATCATTATACTAAAGAATCAAGATAATATGAATGTGTTTGGTTGGATTTTTGTAGGTCAGCTGTTGTTTTCACTTAAAATTGTTTCCATTTTAAACAAACGAGAGACCCTTTGAATGATACTGGTCACACCCTACCTAGGATTGAGGAAGGGTTGACTCTTACACATCACAAAGGACCCATGGATCATTCTCGTAAAGTATCAAGACAATCCTAATGTTTTTGGTCGGATTTTCATAGGTTAGTTGTTGTTTTCACTTAAAATTGTTCCCATTTTAAACAAAAGAGAGACACTTTGAGTGATACCGGCCACACCGTGCCTCTAACTGAGGCAGGGTTGACTCGTACATGTCTCCAACACACCCATGGATCATTCTACTAAAGTATAAACACAATATGAATGTGTTTGTTCTGATTTTCATAGTTCAATTGTTGTTTTCACTTAAAATTGTGTCCATTTTAAACAAAAGAGAGACACTTTGAGTGGTTCATCATTCTTGCATGTTGCTGGTGCATATCATCTATTAAAATGGTAAAATGACTCATTTGAGAAAGGATGTTTTATTTAATAATAATTACCATTTTCCTACGAACATTTACATACAACAATGTTTCATTTTTTGATCCCCTTAACCCCTCTCAAAAATGACTGCCAATTGTACACATCCCCAAGTCAGATCTTCATGCTATTTGTGTACAATCTACCATCAGGTATTTAGCCTACCCATTTCTGAACAAATCTATATCATCTTGTGAGTATGAGGCTTTTCAGAAGTCAAAGTATTAATAAAAAATATAAAAATAAAGAATTAATAAATAAATTAAATGAACTAGTAGTTGTTTTTGAAAATACCTCTTTAGGGATGCTAGTTTATTGATGAAAAATGATCTCTTTCATAAATTTACAAACATAATAACCACAATCATTATAATTTTTTTGTTTTGGACACTGCAAAAAATTATTCATTAGTATAATAAGTAACTTATGTTGAGATGTATTTGGATGGTGAAATTTTATTATATATACCCCCATATTTTTTCAGATGTAGTACTTGTTCTCCTCCTTATGCTTAGCCCCTATCCTCATTACTTTTTTTAGACGATAATGATACACCACCCTATCATAACAGAATCCTCAATAAAATATAATATAAATTATATTACTTGATGTTTAGACCTAAAATGTAGGATATAGTTTCTTAAATATTCACAAACTCCATCATGTGTGGTCGGTTTGATGGATATCCTTGCTTTGAATCCAGAAAATAAATCTTTGGAGTATCCAAGTTCACCGCAATTAGCAGCCAATGTTTCCTCAAAACACAAAAGTAATAAGTAATAAAAGAATTGAAAATATAATTTATATGAGTTAATCGTAGAGTTTTACCCCTGTATGGTTGGTATTATGAAGAGTATGTCATCTATAATCTTGATTTCAAATGTTTTTAGCAAGCTGTTCACTATTTCATTCTTTTTTTATGGCTCTAATTTCGTTAAATGTGTTGATGTGGTATGAGGACTAACGAGTCTGAATTTTGGCTCATGAGAAAATTCTTTCAACAGTTTTTCATATATACATCTGTCAACAATATAAAATGAATTTAGTCATAATTTGAACATTAGATCAGCTTTTAGAAAATCAATTCATGAAAACATACATCATATATATATTTAAAACTATGATGCTGAGCCAACTATTTTTAAGGATCTTATTTACATTTTTAGTAGCAACGAAATCTTGACTTTCCTATCCATATATATTCTTTTCGAAAACCACTAAATGACTACTACCACCTCTTAGCTTCGTATCCACATGAGTCTTCAATGCTGGTAAATGTGGATAGAGAACATGTGGTGTTATTGTGCTTTCAGTAGCTCCTTGGGATCAGTTGGTCGATCTTTTAGATGGTTTTGAGCCGAAGTTTTTCATCCTCTTCTCTTTCTCCGCCTATAATAACATTCATTGGTTCATACCATTTTTTTATTAATTGTTAAAGGTTTATCTTGAAAAAAAAGGAAATAAATACCTCTTTGTCCATATGTACTCTTAAAAGTTGTGACAGCCATGCAATGAATGTCCCAATATCCTTTTCGACCATTTGAATATCATCATCATCAAGTTGAATAGGTAGCTCTGCATTTGGATCATGAGCTACAGTAATCATTACTTTCAGATGATCTTTCAGAAGTGGTCTATTATGCAGTATGTCATCTGGGATGTTGAACACTATAGCCCTCGCTACAAGCTGATAGGTGGGTGTTGACAGATATAAATCACAATCATTATCACCCTGTAGAAGATCAGTACAGGAAAAGTATCAATGTTTTTATGATTCACATTTCGTGAGAACAATTATTATAATATTGATTACCACGGCTAAGACAACTCTTTGATGGGAATGGCTCACCTCAAAGCTGGTGGGGGTGGGGGGGGATCTTCATGCACTGGTTGTTCCTGAGTTGTGTCTTATCCTTACTTTCCACCCATAAAAGTTGCTAGAAACTCTCCCTGCCATTGCAATCGTTCTTCAAGGGTTTCTAGTATTTCACTCATTTGTTTCAATTTTTCATCTCTATCATCCTTTTTTTCTTCTCAAAATATACTAGGGGTGTCACCCCAAACCCCGCACCTCTGACACGACTGTATTGTTCTGGCTACTTCAAAGTCGTCGATAATAGGTTTGCATCCTCTACAGGAGTAGCTGATTCCTATACCTGTTAGATATAGGAAAATAACTAATTATTTTTATGTAATAGAAATTTAAAACAAATATTTTTATCATCATGCCATACCTACACATATTTCCCATACGTTTTGTGTGTTCTCATCTACTAGCTTCCCTTCCTTATTCACACTTGCCTCCTTCCATAGCACATGAAGTGGGATGGAAGTGTCTTTCATTTTAGACTCATCAATCTAAATATAAACGTAGAAAGATAATTATGATGTTGTTTATTGGCACCTAACAATATTAATGTAAATTTAAAATAAATACCATTTTCTTTTCTAGTGAAGCATACCCCATCCTTGCTTTACGATAGGGGAATGTTGGTTTTGATGCACATTCCTTAATTTTAGTACAGAGTTGTTGTTTCATAAATTAAATATTAACAATCAAATTGATAAATACACATATCCTCAAACAACGTATTATCACCCACAATGTCCTGAAACTTCTCATCCCCACGACATCCAATAAATGTATCCCATGCTTCTTGGGATATCAGGTGAGCATAGAAAATGGGTGGGTGCGGTTTTATTTTACCTTCAGAATCTTTCAGGTGACATCTTGTTAAAATAGTTCGAAAACCTCTACGAATCCTTCCTACAAGACTTAATACATAATCCTTGTGTGAATCTTCTACTATAAATGTACTCTACAAGAGATTGAGAAGAGTAAGACATTGTTTTATTATTTTATTTTCTATTAAATTAAAGAAATAAATTAATAATGTTACCGTAATTTCTTCCCAGATCACAGCCTTCAGCCCGAACACATCATGGTTCCATGAATCTATGTCAATCGACACACATTGTTGAGTGACAAATCCAATGTAACTACTAAACATAGCCTTGTTGGGATTCACATGTTGGCCCTGTGCATTCCATCCGACATCAAATTTGATGCCTTTACTTTTTTCCTTAAGAACTTTGGCTAACACAGTCAAACTACAACGCACCTGTGTTTTCTGTGAAGTTGGTCCTTCATTAACGACCACTTCATCGATATCAACATCATTTATATGTTCATCTGAAATGGTAGAAATATCATGTGATGATGGTTGTTGGACCTCAACACTAGGAGAAAAAACAGTTTCAAAAAATTGTTGTTGTTCTACACTGTGAGCAGTCGCAGTAGGAGCAGCAGCAGTCGCAGTAGTAGCAGCTTGAGAGACTTGTTCAACCTCAAGGTTAGGAGAACCAGAATGTGCAAAAGTCATTATCTTCAAAAGTGGTTGAATATTTAATTTAGATTACATAAATTCAGTAATGATAAGATAATAACATGATATAACAAGATCTATATTACAAACAAAATATAACCTGTTTATTGAACTCTCTTTATTTTTTTCAAACTATGAAGGGATTTGACGCCTCTATCGATTATCCAAATCCTTTCATTGTGGTATCCACTAACATGAAAAACATCATCTATATTGGGACCACTGTGAAATGATTACGACTTAACACTGAAAGGATCATCCTCAACTAAATTTTCATCGTACCATTTAGTAGTTTTGGACGATAATAGAACAATCAACCACTTTCGGTTTGTGGGATCTGGAACATAAAAAACTTGTAGCGCTTGTGATTCCATTATAAACTGTTCATCTTTGTACCCTTCTTTACTAAAATAAACTTTCACAAATCCTCATTCATCTATTTTAACACCACTATTGTTATCAACCCATTTTCATTGAAAATCAGCAATTGGAATGTCCTATAATCCAACTCCCATATTAATTTGATAATGCCAAAGTATGACATATTTGCATAAATTGGATTTCCATCCTTACTACCAGAAAAATGCATCGCTTTAGCCACTAGTGTAACTCAACTATTTTTCATGGTACTATATTCATCATGTTCATTTGTATAGAATGTATAACCATTAATTACATAACCACTATAAGATAATACATACACACTAGGTCTGGCGGCTATCCATCGAAGTCGTTCTGAAATTGAATTCAAATTTTTATCCAACTTCTTAAAAATATGGTCCTAAAACCATCCTATAAACTGGTGATTAGGTGTATTTAATAACCATTTTTCATCCCTTGATGGATTCAACTGCCTAAGAATTTCTTTGTGAGTTTCAATATATGGAGAAATATCCCAACTATTATGCAAAACATAAAGGTGTGCCTACTTCTGATCTGTAATACTTATTGTCACAACATCTCTTCCAGAAATCCCCTCACCCTCAATGCGTCTAGTTTGACAAGATTTTGGGAGACCAATTCTTTCCACATCAAATAGGTATTCGGTACAAAATTTAATGTCTTCCTCAACAATATATTGCTCCACTATACAACCCTCTGGACGACTTCGATTTTTGACATACCCTTTCAAAATATTCATATATCGTTCAATAGGATACATCCATCTATATTGCACAGGACCAAAAATTAAAATCTCTCTCACCAAGTGAATCATCAAATGAACCATCATATCAAAGAATTTTGGTAGGAAGAACATTTATAATTCACATAATATGATGAAAATTTCTTTTTCCAAAGCTAGCAATTTTTCCGGGTCTAAAACTTTTCTACATATAGCTTTGAAAAAGAAACAAAGTTTGGTTAATGTATGACGAACATTTTTGGGAAAAATGCAATGTAAATCTATAGGAATTAGATCTTGCATAAAAACATGGCATTAATTTAATTTTAAACCTTTTAACTTTAAATCATTCATTGACACAATGTTCTTGATATTTTATGAATACCCCTCTAGAACCTTTACATCATTGAAGAAGTTGCAAAACTGATATCTCTCCTCCCTAGAAAGAGTATAAGCAGCTGGAGGAAGAAACATTCTATTTTCACCCTTCATGGGAGACAACTCTTCTCGTATTCCAATGTCAACCATGTCCAACCTTTCCTTAATTTCATCCTTTGTTTTGTTAGGGGAATTTAGCAATGTTCTGATAACACTGTCACATACATTTTTTTCCACATGAATCACATAAAGAAAATGTCTGACGTACAAATAATTCCAGTATGGTAATTCAAAAAAAACAGATCTATTTTTTCAACCAATTTTCATAAGGTTTTTCAAAAATGGTTTACCAAAAATAGTGTTCACATATTTTACTTTCTCAAACAGATGATCACCTATTAGTGGAGATGGTGATGTGCGTTGTTCTAAACTTCCATTGAATGATGTCATCCAAGATCGGTACTTATGCTGATGAGGTAGAAATCTACAATGTCCTAGAAACATAAATTTCGATGGATGTTTCAACCTAATTTATTCTATATCTTCTTTGGACACGGGAAACCCTTGATTTCCTTTAATTCTGTAGCCTGACAAATTTCCATAAGCAGGGAAATCATTTATTATCCCATACAACATCTTTCTCAATGTGAAGTATTAACTTTTATATGTATCATACAACATAACACCTGAATCCCACAATAACTTCAAATCCTCGATCAAAGGATCCAAATAAACATCAATATCGTTACCTGGTTGTTTTGGTCCTAATATAAGCATAGATAACATGATGAATTTCTGCTTCATCCATAACCAGGGTAGAAAGTTATAATTTACCAACATAACAGGCCATGTACTATGAGTGCTGGTTTGAAAACCAAAAGGATTCACTCCATCTATAGATAACGCAAGACGAAGGTTTCTCAGTTCTTTTACAAATTTAGGATACTCATGAACAATTTTCTTCCATTGAGGAGAGTCAGTCGGATGACGTAATTTTCCATATTTATTTCTTTTATCTGCATGCCATGAAAATAGTCTTGCAGTTTCTTCACTTCTATATAGATGCCTGAACCTTGGAATGATTGGAAAGTACCATACAACTTTCGTAGGATTGGATTTATCTTTCTTGTATCGAGAAGCACCACACTTTGGGCATTCTATAAGTGATTTTTTCTCCTTGAGAAAACAATATGCAGTCTTTCGGTAAAGAATGTATTCTTTCAGAAATCATACCCATTGAGCGTAGCATTCGTTTAGCTTCATATGTCCAGAATTGGAGCTCATTATCTTCTGGGAACATGTTATTCAAGAGAGCAAGTAGTTCCATAAAACTAACATCACTCCATCCGTTGCCTGCTTTCAATTTATACACCTTCATTACAGCATACAATTCATTATATTTAGTACAACCAGTATACAATGACATCTTTTCACAACTCTTTAACTTATCAAACAATTTTGGGAAATCACGGAGTTCATCTTCTATTGTCTTTGTCATTTCTTCAATACAATCTTCATCATCATTGACATCTGTAATCACATCCTCCATATGGTCTTCTTCATTATCCATATTTTTTTCATATCTGATGATCCATAAAACGCAGTTTTATCCTAGCCAGTAGCTACATTCTCTTTTTCTCCGTGTTTATTCCAACATTTATAACTCTGATATATTCCGTGACATATCAAATTTTCTTCCAACTCCTTTGAAGTAAGTACTCTATAATAACAACAATGTAAAAACGGACAAAGGATTTGAGAAGAATCCTTTTCATTATCCTTTGAAAACTTTATAAACTCTTTCACTTCGTTCTCATACTCTATTGTCAAATGATTAGCATTCATACAATCTTTATTCATCTCCATCCTATTTGAATCTCAAATATTAGTATTTATGGTTCAAGTACACAAAACACAACCTCCAAATATAGTATAATAGAACCACTTCCTTATAAAAATAGAGATTGATAGAGCCTAACCATTTCCAATAAAGATTTAGAAATCAACAGAACCAGGATATACCCCCCATCAAAATCAACACAGTTTCCAAACACAAAGGGGTTCACAGTGATAATCACTTGTGTCATAGATGGTAAAACTCACACGGCATCATCCTTTATGGCTTATCCTCCTCTATCAGGTAAACCCTTCTATGTTCAACTAGTACATCCTTTTATACCTCAACAACCTAAAATACATATGAATGAAAACTAGTAGCTAACTCTATAAGTAAAGAAATGATTCTCATAATCTCTACAATATGGAATTCATTAAATATAATTACTTTAGATTCATTATAGTTTCCTCAAATCACCCCAGTCCAAACACAAGAATAATCAAGAATGATACATCTACCACTCCTAGGTGTCTTCCCTACATTCAATATCATCATGCCTAAATACCCATATATCCGCACATACATATGTCACAAACACATAAAAAACCATATCCACATCAGAACCAAAGTACCCATATGGATTTCAATCAGGTTACTCGACTCAAGTGGTGGTGTGTAAGAAATAATAAGAAAATATAATAAGTATATAGTCACACATAAATCTCAAACTCCTTGATCCTGAGCTGGTTTTAACCAAACTAAAGACCAATCTTAGAGAACCAATCCCCCCCTCCTTTATAAGATCTAATAAATCATAAATATTGTTCAACATATAATTTTTATTGATCATAACCCGATTGATATTCTGGTAATCAACACACAAGAGAAGGGTTCCAATGACCTTCTTGGTAAAAAGCACCAGTTCTTCCCAAGGCAACACACTAGGTTAAATAAAGAATTTAGAAACCAATTCATCCCACTGATTATTTAGTTCCTTCAATTTAACTAGTTCTATATGGTAAGATAGAATCGATATTGGTTTTGTACCCATCACCAAGTTGATATAGAACTCCACCTCCCTCTCTAGTGGTAGACCAAAAAAAACTAAAGGAAACACTTTTGGAAATTCAATAGCTACTAGGGGAAGTTCACTATAATAGGCTTCCTACTCCAGTTCAATGGAATAAAAGGATATCATCCCACTCAACTCTGGAAGAAGAGGTCTAGCTCGACTTGACCTCAGGTCTGATTCTCTATGGAAAACATGGAATTCCCCATCAGGGGAAGTGAAGGACACCCACTGATGATAATAGTAAATTCAAGATTTATTAAAAACTATTCATTCCATTATGAGAATAACATATAGGGGAATCATTTTAAGAACCAAAAAATATCATATGATCTAAATCTCTGAAAAAGAGAAAGCATGAGAGGGGAATCAGAGAACTTACTTCCTCTTTATCTAGAGAGATATTACAATCTCTATCACATAAGACATGATCTCTCTTATAAGTTTCAATAGTTCTATATTGAGGTTTGATATGAAATAATTATGGGAACCCATATCAAATAAAACATACACTAATGAAAAAGAAATGGAAATGGTGCCTCTCACTATCACATGACCCACATCAGTTCCTACTAAAGATTAATCCATTGCATGAAGTTGTTTCATTCCTAATACATGTTTCTAGGATCCCATTGTTATTCAATAATATTACTATGATTTGGTACCTCTCAATATTTATGATTCCATTCCACTACACAGGGTAGTAAAAACATGTAAAACCCTCTTCAAGTGGGTTTAATGTCTGTAAGATATGTAAATATTCAATGCTTCCATGCAATAATACTTTGAGTGTTAAATATTTTCACATTGGAAAAAAATAATTTGGCCTTTACTAGACACTACAAATGATCTAGAGGAAGTTTTCTATAAAATACCACTACCACTATTTTCACTATGAGGCTCATTATACTTTCTATTCCACTTATAGGAACCACTAAAACTACCACTGGGAATATAAGTAACTCTAGTTAACCCTGACATAATAGTCATGCCAATTTCTTCCATCACATACCTATTTAGAACATCAAAATTTTAGGTAAACTTTAGCATAAATACTTGATATTGGATATCTGGTCAAAGACCCATATAAAACCTCTGGGACTTAAGATTCTTGTCTGACACCACTTCAGGTGAAAATTGAGCAAGTTTAGAAAAATTATTAGTATATTGAGTCAATGTCTAATAACATTATATGAGGTTGAGAAACTCCATGGACTTACCTGATACCATCGAATCTAGATATAATTTCTCCGTAAAAAAATTCTTGAAGTATTTTCAATCTAATACCCCATTTATCTTAACTATATCTATATCACCACTTTCACATACACATTCCAAGAATCATAAGCACATAAGGATATCACCACTTTTACATTTTCACATTTTCACATGTATCCAGTGATCGAAATCTCACACCAAAACCACTATTTTACATAAAAAGACACTTTCCATTTCACATGAACACTAAAACCATTTAGAAACACATTTCACACCACTTTCAAAATTTATGAAACACATTTGGAAACACAAAAAGAAGAACACATGTGGAATCCAACCATTTCCATGCGAAAATCCCCTTTCAAATTCATACTCACATAAAATCCATTTTATAACATGTTTGAAATCACATTCACAATTCAAAGACACATATCAGGTTCAAAAAAAATACAACATGTATCAAAAATTAATTTATCTTATAAAATCAACATTAAACACATTTGAACCATTAATTATCTTTGAAAACTCATTTCATTTCACACCTTTCACATAAGACATAAAATATATTTAAGAAACACCTCAACAAAGATAACATGAAACATAAAAACATTCCTTTCGAAAAAAAATTCTTCACATATGGATCTCAAAACCTTTCCAAAACATATTTCACACCAAAAAAGTAATCCATAGAAAACATTCATGAAACTAAGAAAGCATATCAAAATCATCTAATAATGTAAAATCATTGAATCACTTACCACACACTTGGAAACTTCTAGAGGTGGAGGTGCACGGGAGGAGCCGCCAACCGAAGAGAAATAGAGGATTAGGGTCGAGTGAAGAGGAGTAGAAGTAGGGTTTGTGGGGAGGAGGATTCACTGAAGGGGTTCAAGGGAGAGGATTAGGAGAAGGGATAGTGGTGGAGGTCCGGCAATGCGAAGATAGGGGGCAGCGGAAGTCCAACAACGCAAAGATCGGGGGCGGCGGAGGTCCAGCAACGTGAAGATCGAGGGGCGGTGGAGGGGATTCATAGGGTTACAGTACCGCGAGATATTTAGGTCGTGATAAATAGAGGACACTATGAGACTAATTTTATAAAATATGGTACTACAGTTTTATCAGCGCTAAAAAAGCACTGATAAAGGTCCTCTTTATCAGCACTAAAAAAGCGCTAATAAATCCTTCCTGTATGAGCACTAACATTTTAGCATTGATACAAGCCTTCATTATCAACACTTTTCTAGCGCTGATAAAGGGTTTCTCTATCAGTGATTTTTTAGTGATGATAAAGGTTACCCTGTATCAGTGCTAAAATTTTAGCGCTGATACAGGGTTTCTTTATCATCAATTTTTCCTTAGCACTGATATAAGGTGGCGCTTCCCTTTCCCGTTTTTGTAGTAGTGGTATGTAAAAGTAAAATTAACCTTTTTCTTGATGTATCAAATAAGTGATAATTTGTACTTAATCGGGTTCACAAATGATGACTGGTTTTTTGATTTTTATGACCAATAATCAAAATCTGATGGAGAATTATTTTTAGGAGAAATTTGTATTTATTAGAATAGTAAGAAGAAAATATCATTAACTATAAGTTCAACATAATTAGATTATATTACTGTTACTCATGCTTACACTCAAATTTTGTGATGAAATTGTAACTGGAGGATGTGAAGGTGAATTTTGAACATCCATTGAAAATTATTTGTGATATTAAAAGTGAAATTTATATTTCAAATAATTTTTTAACACTCTATATAAAAACATATCAATATTAGGTTTCATTTCATTAAATAGAACATCACTGCTGTAGAATTTAATATGGTGAATACTTAAACAATGGATCAAATTGCTGATATTTTAACTAAATCTATTCCAAGGGAAAGGTTTGAGTAACTAAGGTTGAAACTTTATCTTCATCCTTCCTCTTCTACTTAACATAATTTATGGTAGAGTTCCCTCGTTTTTCCATGGATTTTGTTGACAAAGGGGGAGAAAAGTGAAACTATTTGCTAAAAGGGTATGTATAAAATTTTCTATCATTTAATGATCTAATGTATATTTATCATAAACAATGGGGTGAATAAGTAAAGAATATGAATTGAGGTGAGTGAATCCAAATCACTTGGCCAAAATTTCTTATAACTGAGAGATGTAGTTTTATGAAAAACTTTTCTTTCTCCAATAGTGTGGTGTTGGTACTTTTCTCCTTGAGACAAAGTTTTGATTAAATGTAAAGAAAATGTGTTAGGGTTGGAAAAGTGTTGTGTTTCCAATAAATCCAAAGGTATATATTGAAGTTACCCTTGGTCTATAAAGTTTTTTTATTTGTTTTCAACACTTATTATAAGAATTTTTTTGAATTGGTCTATAAAATATTTAAAATATATATAACTAAGTTTAGAGGTTCTTATAAGATCATTGAAAGTTCATGGAGGAATGAAGAGTTATAATCTTTTTTTAGGGAGACCTAAAAAATAATTAAGACAATGTTTTACTATTTAATCAATGGAAGAACATCACTTTGTTGGAAGTCCGATAGTGATTCAAGTTATTTTTTTACTAGAAGTTAGAGAAACATAATTCCAGAGAATTATTTGATCAAAAGAGGATGTTATAAGATGAAGTTTAAATATGGTGTAAATGCATTGAGTTAAGACCATTGGATACATAGTTTCATATCAATTCTATTTGAAATAATGAAGGTAGTAAGTGGGAGAGTTAAATTGAAGAAAAGGTGAAATTAGAAGTACGTTTATCAAAAAAATTTGAGTGTATTCACATAAAAATTTTAAAGTCACAACCAATGTGAAGATGTTAATATGGATGGTAAATGTTAAATATTCATGAAGTTGATATCATGATTCAATATAATATCTATAAAGGATTTGAAGATAGTTCATGGTGAGTCTTGCAGAGGGTTTGATAAAGTCAAAACATTGATATCTTCATATTATTTTCAAGGTTTTTGATTAAATATTTAAATTAAATTGGAGTTTAAAATTAGATCCCATGCATTCCAAACATTTATTAAAGAAATTATAGTAATATAAAGGGGGAACAGTGTTCGAGAAAGTGTTTTTTCTTCTATTATTATCACTAATTATATTGATCATTTTGAGTGAATAAGATCATAGTGATTATGACCTATATTCATTGAATGATACTCTAAGTTGAAAACATAGTTCATAGAACTGATTTTGGTGGAATAAAAAGTACAAGAAGAAAACAAATAGATAAAGAAATTTTGGAGGTTGAATCTTGTGAGAAGAATCTATATTGTTATTCAGGGTCTTGGAGGATAATCCAAAAATTTTAATTTGTGTGAAATGGTATAATCATTTTTTTAGGATACTTATATGTGGTATGTGATATTGGGTGAAATCTGATCCATTCCTATACTACTATAATTATTTATTGATCATAGTAGAAAATATATGACTTGGAAATTCTGAGCATAGTAAAATGTAGTTTCCTTCATTAGGGTTGAACCTATGTGCTTTACTTTCATGTTTAACTTACTGCATAAAGTGAGAGTGATCATTATTACTCAAGTAGATCATAAATTTAACAAGTTACAGAGGTTAACTTTAGTTAAATAAATTTGTAAAATGGTAACCACTGATTCAATCCCCCTCCCCCACTTATTAGTTCAACCCATTCTTAGGTATCATAAATTTAATCAAGGTTTAAATAATGTTAGGTATGTAATATTTATATAATATAAAATGTTTAAATAATATAAATTGGATTATAAAACGTTTATAATTCATAAAATATAATATATTTAAAGTGGGATTCCATATAATGGATAATTTGAAGGATTTCATATTATAAAATCAATATAAAGTGTTTATATTCGAGATTATTAAACTTCTGTAATGAATTTATAAATTATAAGGTGTATATAATATGATTTTATTTACGAATTGTTCATAAATGATAATCTCATATCTAAATATGAGAGTTATTCATTTATTTAAAAGTTATTCTCTTATTATTTATTCATGAATATAATTTTTATAATATGAGTGGTTGTATCCTTAATTTTAATTGTTAAACTGCTTCTAGAGATTATCATACATGCATTTAAGAGTTTTATGCTAGGTGTGATAAATGGATTTAGTTTCCATCTACCTTGACTTTGATTTTTAATTAAAGTTATTAGATTAAATTTTGTTGTTTAATATAATTTACACATATTGGGTGTTAAAGTTATGATGAATTGGAATCACGTTGGAGTAAAGTATTCATGGGTATAGGGACTTTATAGATTATTTTGGTTAAGGAATTCATCCTATTATCATTAATGTAAATGTTTCAATAATGTGGTTTATTTTAAGAAATTTTTATCCTATTATTCTTAAAGTTTTGAGAATAGATAAACTAGGAATATTATGTTTAGGTTTTGGTGTTGTATAAATAGTACACATGGGTAAAAGTTCAAACCATAAAATGAAAACTTAGTTTGAGAGTCTAAAAAAGTGTCTTCGAGTAACCAGTTAATATCAATAAAACCTATTGTTATTGGGAAGAAGGAATAATGATTCCATATGATGTAATTTTTTGGAGTTACTAAAGGGTTTTAAGAAATTACATGGAATAATCATTTCAGGTATCAATGTTATATAAAGTTATTCCTTGGTTCTTAAGGGTATGTGATAATAATAGTATGTTTTTAAAGTGTTGTAAATATGTAGGAGTTAAAAATCAAGGGAGGAATTGATAGATCTTATAGTTTTAAATCAGTTAATAAATTAGAGAGTTTCTATATTAAATATTTGAATGTTAATAAATATATATCAATCTTATATTAATCAAAATAACTCCTTTTTATATTAATTATTTTTTTATTATATGTTAATATAAATAGTTTATTAATAAAATTTTGTTATGAAAATTATGAGATAATGAATTAAATACAAATGGTTTATGATTAATCAAATTCTATATCATATTTTGAAAAGGAAATAGGGATTAAAAAAATTATCCAGGATAAAAAAATTTGTCTATATATTTATTAAAATATGAGGGAAGGTGTTCCCACCACCCATCTAGGGTATATTTTAAAGAATGAAATATTGTTTTTAGAAAATTATCTAAACACATAGAATACCATATATTATATGAAATCAATATTTTATTTGTTAAGAACTACTATTAAAAGGAAATAAGTGTTATTTACTAATTCAAATGAGTTAGTGTATCTTAGCATGATATTTTGAAGAGAATGTAGAATATAAGAGACTAATGGGAGTGTGTTTGAAATTAGATAAGTTCAAACTTAACAAATAAAATATTATACCATACTGAGATTAAAGTTGTTTCCACTTAATGTTCTTAATATTTTAGGACATATGACATTAAATAGAAATATAAAGGGTTAAATTTAGTTATTTTTATAAATTGAATATCATTATTTCCTAAAGAATTATGCCAGAAAAATTAATTAGTGAATTTTACTTAATATTTTAAAAGAATTTTAGGGTATGGTAGTAAAGATAAATATAAAGAGTTACATTTAATTACCATAAAAAGTAAATTTCACTTAATCCTAACATATTTTATGATGTGATAGTGAGTGATAATGTAAATAGTTATATTATTTACCAATATATTTCAAGGGGAAAAGGTTGATGAAAAGGGTTCTAAGGATGATGATGTTAAAATTAGAAAATTTATAAGTAGATAACAGTGGTTTACATTGTAAGATTTTATATTTTGGAGTTAAGTATTTTCCATATGTTCAAGGAGTTAAACATTATGAATATAATTCCTAAATATCATTATTATTCAAACTTTATTTCTTTATAAATATTACTCACTAAATATTTTAGTGGGAGGATTTATCAGGTGGTCACATAAATATGTGGATGGAATTATATAAATATGTAATGAGTTACCAAAACCCAAAAATGTGCAGCAAATATATGGATGGTCTTGTAGTATTTCATATATGATATGATAAACAAGGTGTTATAAAGGGTTTTTCTAAGTATTCTTAAAATATTTTTAAGAATATAAAATGTATCATATAAAAGGAAATATCCCCTTTATCATTCTTTCACATTGGCTACATATATGTATACATTGATATGCATTTCATGAAATATAATGATAATTTATCTCTTAAAGTAAGACTTTGAGTTATCCCTAACAGATGTTCATCATGAAGTATTATAGTTTATGATTAAATGTTAAGGTTGGCATGATTTTGATTCATGTATCGAGATATGGAATATGCTCATGAGGCATAAAAAGTGTTTTTGTGTGTTGGATGACCCAAAAGGTATACCTCATGAAGTGTCATACATTATGTATTTGGTATAAAAGGGGTGTATGGATCATATTTAGTGATCCCATTACCTGAGGTTGGTGAGATTCCAAGAATTATAACATCCATACTATGATACATTTCTTATGAATGCCTTGAGTCTTGGATAATTAGGGGTGGTTGGGCATTTTTCTGACCATTTTGTTGGTTGGATATCAACCAATATAGTATTTTTCCTCTCATGTGATGAATAAGACATATAAACCCTTGATTGAGATAGACTGAGGAGTGTGTCAAAACACCTTGATTATATATATATAATGTACTTATCTATTTTTATGATGGGAATATAGTATAATCATTTATAAAGGTGAATAACATGTGATGTGTTCATCAATCTACATAGTCTATACTTAGAAAATTGAGAATGTGTGAGTTTGATATATGGGATTGACATACTATGTGTCCCATAATCACTTGATGTCATAGAAAAAGGGAATGTGTGGTAGTTATTGTTGTCTTATAATGCGACTAGTGGATGTGAATCCCTCAACCCAAATCATCAGGTCTGAGTTGATGGGTCACAAGACCTCAGACGCACCTCCCCATATGCCAGATGTTTTCGACTAGCGACAAGGGCCTAGAATGATAGTACATATAATATTCCCTCATATAAAATTATAAAACAATACCAGAAATAAATAAACAATAAAAACCAAAAAATATGCATTAAAGTATATAGAATAATAGTAAACATAATGTTATAACAAATAGTGATGTCATACAAACATACAACCAGTCACCCATTAGGTTGGACACATATACAAAATAAATAGTAAATAAAATAGAAGGATTCTCTCTTAAAACTTGAGTATCATACCATTCCCAATATCCACATACCTATTAAGATACACCAACCAAATCCACCACACATCTCATGCTCTAAACTGAAAAGAAAACATAATGACTGCACGCACACTGAAATGATTATGTAAGGTGTGAGAATAAACTCAACATTTTCTCACCAATCACCCCTAATATATGTCATCATATATTTTTTTATGCATGTGCAAAATAAATTCATAAATAAACATAATTTATAAGTCTTCATGTGCTAACCAATCCAACACGACTCTCAAAAAATTACACACACCCATCAGGTCATCGAGTGCTTACTAGGTCACCCCATCACCCAACCATACCTACTTTGATTCCATGTCATTAATCCCATTATATTAGTTCTTAGGTTTTAGTCCATTCTCAAAGACTTGGGGTGTGTTCACCACACTTCCTAAACAAGGCTTCATATATCATAACAAGGTTACATGTTCATCCCATGACTTATCCATCTCCCTAATGGACAACCACTGTATAATCAAAACAAGAATCATATAAACGACCCATTAATAAACCATCTCATTGATGGATAACCACCATATAATTTGAATAGTTTTATATAATTATCCCATGAGTCAATCATCTCATTGACGGATATCCACCATAAATCAAAAAAAATCACACAATTTATCTGCCAACTCAACCATCTTGGGATGGATAACCACCACATGATATAAAACATCTATATATAAATGTGATAAAATCCTATCATATATATCTCCAACTCATCACATCTAGTAATATCCCTCAACTATCCCCTCATATTTTAGCATGTCTCACCTCACCCAATAGGTCATCCACTAGGCACTCTGACCTACCTCGATCTCAATAAATCAATAACAACCTGCATGATCCACACCAGGGACTAGATACTTTCTCTAATCCCCTTTTAATACCAATTCCATTTCTATAACTAATTCACATGATCCACACTAGTGACTAATATCACATCTCTTCATGGAAACCACACAACATATGGCCACTAACCTTAGTCATAAGGGTCTAGATACTATCTATAATCCCCTTGTAATACCAATTCCAAGTCTATAATTGATTCCCATGATCCACACTAGGGACTCAACTCACGTCTCTTTAGGGATACCACTCCACACGCGGCCACAAACCTCTCATGTCGGCCATAAAAGATCTAGAAAAACACCTAGGATATTCCTATAACCCATATCACTTCCCAAGACCACCCCAAGGTCCCTATTTATCATAACTAGCACCCCTATACCTTGGATACATATTCTTTAGACAATTTTGAACATCACAGGTGATTCAAAGCACTTATCACAGTTCTAGGGCTCAAGTACACCCTCGTTATTTAGCCTAAGGATCTCTCGGTCCTCAACCACTCTACCCAAACACATATAGTATAGATACACACATTCAAACTCATTCATAAAAAACATATGGTTTCGTATTATATAGACCACCTAATTTGAATGGATTTACCCTCTTTTCCAATCACGTGTATGTTTTTGTCAAGTTCTGTCAAACCTCATCCAAGCTCTACATTCCCTTGGCCAATCCTTCCCATGCTCATAGGAAACTATCTCATACAAAGAAACAAAAATAATTAATTATAAAAATTTGTCATTAATTTTCTAATTTAACCAAATTATGAATGATTTTCTAATTACTCACCAGGCATCACCACTTCACCGTAACCTCTAAAAATTGTATCCATAAGGTCTATAACATATATCAGAAACCTTCCTATGAGAAATCCCTATTGTTTAACACCCATTCGTCCATCAATTTCATCCATTCTGTAGAAAATATTAAATAATTTAGGATAATGACTTGCCTATACCAAAATTTCGATAGGTGGTGGGAAGATAGAATCTTGAGATGTCCTGTATGAAAGCCAAGAAAAATTCCCATCAATCTTGGTTTATTTCACCATGATCAATTGATATCAACATCAAATCCTTAAGTGGAATCATATGAAATTAGAGGGAAGAAAATGTAGATACAATAATGGAATTAAGCAGATGATCTTACCTCAAATAATCATTGCAACACACCACAAATCATCTCCCCTCAAGGAGGATTAAATGGGAGGTAAAGAGAGGGAGATTCAGTCAAAAAATTACCTATCACGTTTCCATAGTCCACTAAAAACCTGAATCACCCCATCTTGAAAATATGAGAATTTCCTAACTAAAAAACACCCAACCCTGACTCCACAGGCTATCCTCTGGTCCCTTTCATCATACTGGGCCACTAGCCCACCCACCAGCTAGCTGGTGGTGGCTCGTTGGCAAGACGGTCATTGTTTTTTATTTTCAAAAACCTCAAATACCCCAATATTTCTTCGTATTCTTTCCAAACCCCTAGTTCACTGATGTATCATATAATTGATAAATTTTTTCACATCCTTTTGATGAATTAAATAAGTTTTAAATGATGAAAATGAGATTATAATAGAGAATTAGTAAATACTTGTCATGAAACATCCTAGTGGGGCCTGTGCTATGACTCCCCAAGATCACCTCCAATAGACCAAGGGTTGGTGACTAGAACTGAGTAGGCATATCACTAACATAGAAGGAATTTCCTAAGTACTTATACACATACACACATCTCCAAGCCCAAAAATTATGAAATGTAAAAACCACTATAGAACAAAATGCATGCATACTACTAAGATCCCAACCACAGAGTACGACAGTAGTAAAATGGAAAGTCAACAGGGCCAGAATACAACCCCACCAAAAGAAAGAGTCTATAAAAGTGAAATCAAAAGTTCTTGAAACTCATCCATATAAAACCCTACCTAAAGGGTAGGTGTAAGACATTTGTCTGAAACTATAGGAGCACACCTCGTCTGTCGGATCTCTCTAAGAAACACCTAGTTCTGGACCACCTAGAACTCTATCAAATCATCGATCTTCTGCACAAGACACAACATGTGTGGGAAAATATTGTGTATGGGTGAGTAAAATTATACACAGTAGGACACCCTGAAACTATAAAGGAATAACACAAAGCAATACACTAAGTATACCACAAACAAATACATGAGGTACAGTCATCTCTACACCATTATATGTCTGTAACACATATACCAAGGATATCCATATATACTCATAAAAATCAACAAAGAAAAGAGGTAAGCCACATCCAATCACCATCATGGGTTTCTGCTCGAGGCACACTCGTTCTAGGAGAACTCACTCATTGATCCATGATATCATCAAAGACTCTCATGAAGAGGTCCCGCTAATTTGGGCCTCACCAAAAGAGAAGTACACTGATCAAATATCATAACATATAGAGAGGGGATCCATTCTATAGAATACTAAAACCCAATCTATATTATCCTAAAACATAGGAGATCTTTCTCAAAGAATACTAACAAACCTACTGATATGGATCATAATGTAGGGGATACTTCTTAGATAATTCCAACAACCCTATCAATACGGAATACTAGATGGAGGACTAACACCTTGTTCTTAGACCCATCCCACTGAGCCACTGGTCTACGGTCAGCTAGATTGTGTTCCTCTGATCAACGTGGATCTGCTGTGTTTAACATGGATGGCTGGAACCTCCGGCTACCCCACAGGCTTACTGCCATATCCCCCGGTCTCCCCTCTCTGTGTACCCTGGTCAATTCCACATCCTTCACCCATTTACCACACTAGCTGAAACACATCCTCTTACCGCAATCCACCTTTTCTAGCAGCCTCGCCTTGTCGGTTCGTCGTCCTCCTGTACCGGCCCCATGGACCTGCACTACCTTGCTCGAACCGGCCAGAGCCACCGCTGTGCACCGCCACCTTGTACCTCCATTCTAAAAAAATATTTTTGTTCCTATATTCTCACCTTCTATATGTCGTCAAGGGTTTGGATCCTCGATCTCGAATCATTGTTCCATGGATTGGGGGTGCAACGGTCTATCATTTGCTTAGGGGTATTAAAAGTAAAGAACAAACAATGAACACGAGAGATTAAGTGGAGAAAAGGAGAATCACAAAAACACTTGAAGGAAGAATCTTGTCCTTTTTTAACGTAATATTTTATTCATCCTTGTTAGAGGGATCATGAAGAACAAAGTTATCACACCGATTTAACCCCCATTTAAATCTTCATAAGCATAAATTCTCATCCTGCAAGCGATTGAACTACGGATAAACCTATTCATGCGTCGGTCTGCATTCCTCATTGAATTTAAGAATAGAGAACGAATCACAAAGAGAAAACACCCTACCTCATTGGGTTCAAGCACTGATGAGGAATGAATTTGTGTCGTGATCATTGTCAAGATCCTTTAATTTCGTCGCATGTCGATCATCGATTTACAATCTGGTCATCATTTTCCAAGGTAAAATCTTCCAAGCAATCCCTATAGATTATTCGGTGTTCCCAGGGTTATGTGACTAAACCTGGTATTTCTTCATAGGGATTATTTTAAAATAAATCTTCATTGTGTCAACAAAATCATTTATCTTTAAATTATTCATTGAAGATTATGTCTTTTTCAGGTTTTTCCATAGAAGACCTGTGCTAATTAAAGTTAAGTTTTGCCTAGGAAAAACACCATATTACGAACTCAATGGTCATATAAAATTTCCAATCCAAGTCTCTGTTCTTTATTTATTATGATTTTAAAATAAAACAATTTTTATTTAATTATCTTATTTATAGTTATGTCCAAAAACTATCTTTCACATCCAGCCTATGCCAATCGATGTTAGGCCTCGCCTAAGGTAAATCCACTAATCTGAACATAATTGTGTCCTTGGATTTATAATCCAGGCACCCGTTTAAGAGTTATTCCACTTTTTAATGAAAATTGTGTATGCATGATATTAAAAACTTAACATTTTTCAAAGAACTATTTTGGGTACACCGTGCCTCAGAATCTCATGTTGTCTCAGCGCTTGATCTCATAATTTTCCAAAATAATTTCTAAAAAAATCAGGAAAATATGAGTCATTAAATTCTCTCCACCTTAGGTCTTTATGTCTTTGAAATCCAAACTAAGGTCTACCCAAACAGATGAGGGTACTGAGCACAAATCTGAGCCTCCTAATCTCATGTGATCTCTTGGAGATTCATGTACTGCCACTGAATGTGCACTCAAGGAATCAATCACCCATGAAAAATCCTCCCATCTATAGAAAAAAAAAACATGAAATCCCATATAATGTCTTCTAGAACATGAATGGTCCACTTAGTCTGGTTGTACGTCTGTGAGGGAAAAGTTTTGTTCAAGCATAGCTAAGTCCCAAATGCCTCCTAAAATCCCTTCCACAATAAAGAATTAAAACAAGTGTTAGGATATGAGACTATTATCAATGGAACTTCATGGAGTCTAACTATATCCTTCACATAGAGGCATCCTAATCTCTCTAATGAACCCTACTTCTGGATATGTAGTAAGTGGGACAACTTAGTGATTCGTTCAACGATCACCCAGATAGAATCATGTCCCATGGACATTCATGGTAAACCCATCATTAATTCCATCAATATCTCGTCCCTCTTCTACTCCGGAACCTCAAGGGGTTGGGTCAAGCCTCCTAGAACCAAGTTCTTAGCCTTCACTTGATGAAAATTGAGGCAACTAGAAATGAACTATACCACTTCTTTATTCATCCCCAACCACCAGAACTAAACTCATAGGTACTGGTACATCTTTTACACACCTAGATGTACCACCAAAGGGTACGTATAGAACTCCCTCAAGACCACCTCCCACAATACCACTAGTATTATTGTGTATCCTCTAAAAATAATGATGTTCTCCCCACCTTTTGAATATCCATCAGGGGGATGCCCTGTGGATATCTGATCATGTAAGGTCTCACAGTCGGTATCTCTGAGTTGTGCCTCCCTGAATTTTTGTAATAGTGTAGGGGTGAAAACTATCAACTAGTGGTAAGATGCTTCATATCCATCCATAAAGGATATCCACAATGAGGCCAACTTATCTAATGCCTCACTCAACAACAAGAAACTGGATCCCCTGCTGAGAGAATCTATCACCACGTTCCCCTTACCAGGAGTATAGAAAATCTCAAAGTCATAGTCCTATAGGAACTCTAGAAATTTCCTTTATCTCAAGTTCAGATACTTATGTGAGAAGATATACTTGAGAATCTTTTGGTCAGAGTAATGGATAAACTACTCATCCATTAGGTAGTGTTTCCACATCTTCAATGCGAAGACTAGCACAGCTATCTCAAGATTATAGGTCACATAGTTATGATCACGTTTTCTTAACTGGTGTGAACCATAGGCAATCAATACTTTCCCTACATTAGGACACAACCACTCCTGGTCCCTGATGCATCGTAGAACACTACATACCTAACACCCTCCTCTGGTAATCTCAATATGGGAGCACTCATAAACCTCTACCTCAACTCTTGAAAGAACTGATGACACTTCTTTGTCCACATGAAAGGCTTCCACTTCTGTGTCAAAGTCGTTAAGGGTGGTGTTACTCCGGAAAATTTGAGTATAAACCTCCAATAATACCCATCCAAACCTAGTAAACTATACACATTGGTAACACTCTTGGGTGGATCCCAAACAAGTACAACCTCAATATTCACTGGATCCACTATGAATATAGCTTCTAAAATGATGTGTCCTAGTAAATAGACCTCCCAAATCCATAACTAACACTTCGAGAGCTTCCCATAAATCTGTTTCTCTTGAATTTTGTCCAGGACCATCCTCAAGTGTCTTGCATGATCCTCCTTAGATGCCGATTACACTAAGATTTCATCAATGAAGACCACCGAAAACCGGTCTAAGTAAGGTTGTAATATCCTTTTCATGAGTCCCATAAACACTGTTGGGGATTTCATCATTCCAAACAGTGTTACCGAGTACACATAGTGTTCATACTGACATTTGAGGGTTGTCTTCAATACATCCTCATCCCATACACGAAGATGGTGATAACCAGATCTGAGGTCAATCTTTGAGATCAACATCACTCTCTTTATCTAATAGAAGACCTCATAGATCCTCATTAGTATGTATTTATTCTTTATGGTCACCTAATTTTGGAACTGGAAGTCCAAACATAACCTAAAGCTCCCATCTCCCTTCTTGGAAAAAAAACTAGGTATGCCTAGGATGAAACACTGGGTCTCATGAATCCCTTCCTCTACAGGTCCTCCAACTACACCCTCATCTCACAAAGATATGTGGGATCCATTCGATATTCTAGTGTAGATATCAGTGTTTTCCCATGGTATAGATCAATGTAGAAGTATACCTCCCTACAAGGAGGTAATATGAGGACATCCTTAAGGAATACATCTTTATACTCCATATCCATTATAGAAAACTGAGGACTCCTATCATACACCACACCGAGGGAGATTCTATCCAACTGATGAGTAATCAGCTGCACCCTCCTATGAGTAAGTTCATCCTCTACTACATGCATTTCCTTTTTGAAAACAAAGGAAAAGTCAGTCCCATCACCATTGACACACCTCACTTTGTGCCTAAAACAATCAATATAAGAATAAACTATGGATAACCAGTATATACCAAGAATGAATTGATAAGGCCTTAATGCCGCTACTAAGAGATCCCAAATGAAACACTCACCTCTAAGAGTAAGGTCACACTATCAAAAATAATGTGTGTTCATATAATCTCCTCTTGTAGATGTCTCTAAGAATAAGGGTCAAGTAAATGGTTCAACTAGAATCTTTGAGTCTCGAACAATATTAATGGAAAGAAAATAATGACTAGTACCTATGTCTATCAATACTGAAAATAAAGTAGAATAGGCACAGATAGTACCCTAAATCATTCCTGGATCCCATGGTTCATAAGACTCTATTGCATGTAGTTGTCCCCCACCCCTATCCCCAACTCACTGAGTCTAGTTTGGGCCACCCAGGAGTGGTGGTGGTAACATGATGAAATTTCTACCGCCTCCTGTTGTTCTCTTAGCTCCTCTTTCATGTCTGTCACCTTATAGATTTTTCTGCTCCGTGTTTCCTACTATTGACTATCACTGGCAGTATATGTTCATCCAATGGACTCTTAACAACAAAGGTTCTCTCTATCACCCTATCATAGGTAGGAATGAAAAGAGGGATAATTTTGGCTCATATGTCCCTACATAGACCTTGGTCGAAGGTCTAAGCCCTAAATTACTGGTCATGTATCACATCTATCGAGTACTTGTAAAGGTTGGTATACCTCTATGGATACTCAAATACCAACACATCATCCTACCAGAGCTGTTAAAGATCCTGTACATGAACAACCCTTAGATTATAAGGTGAGAAAACCTCTTTGAAAAGGCTCTTAAACTTTGTCCATGAAAAAGTCTCATCATAACAAGATCGGGAATCCAAACCCCATTATCGCCATGCTAATCCATATAGAATGATCGCTATCAAGACCACCATATGATCTAATGGTTTCTTGACTAGATGTAAAAACTTGGATCACCACCTCAATATAGCCCTCAGCCACCTGTGTGTCAGGCTCACCTCAAAACCTAAGGGGTCTCTATCACTAAAACTTATGAGGTGTTCTCAACCTACACTCCTCATCCACTGGTACTATGGGTACCATGTGATTCTCTACAAGTGGTGGTATATCTAGTGCACCACCTAGAGGTTTTATCTCTAGTAAAAATTCTTGTACTGATGTCTCATCACCTAGCGTATCATACTCATGATAATGCGGTGGAAACTTGGCCGGCTATCTATGTAGAGGCATCTTGAAGTAAGATAAGATGTACCACAGTCAATGAGTATATCTAGATAGCTGACTCAAGAGGGACATGGAAACCACAACCCATTCATATATGATTCATGTACCATTATTGTTTCAGTGAAGCTAGTGTTTTCATATACCAAGTCAAAAAGAAGAATTTAGAGTCCCGGTATATGGATACGTCTGTTTTAGCACAAACACTAGATTCCCTGGCCTAAAATTTGAACGTAAAACACTTAACATGGTTTACCCAAACCAACATCATATACTCCCATCCCTTAAATATAACTGACCTCCTCTGATACCACTCTTTCATAACCCTTCCTATTGGGGCCCTTACTGCAACTCCCCAAGCCCTCCTTTAATAGGATAGGGGCTGGTGACTAGCACCGAGTAGGTATATCACAAACATGGGAAGTATTTTCTAAGTACTTGTACACATGAACACATCTCCAAGCCCGCAAATGTTGAAATGTAAAAACCAATATTAAACAAAATGCATAAATAACAATAATATCCTAACCACAGAGTACGAAAGTAGGAAAATGGAAAGTAAATAGGTCCAGAATACAAGACCACTAGAAGAAAGATTCTATAAAAGTGAAAGCACAAGTTCTTTAAACTCAACCATAGAAAATCATACATGAAGGTTAGTTGTAAGATAATTGTATAAATCCATAATAGAAAACCTCATATGCATGATCTCTCAAAGAACCATCTGGTATTGGCTCACCTAGAACTCTGTCAAAGTGTTGATCCTCTGCAAAAGACATGACACATATGGGCAAATCCCATGCAGGGGTGAGTAAAATATTACTCATAAGGAAACCCTGAAACCACAATGGAATACCACAAAGAAATACACGAAGTATACCAAAAATAAACGCATGATGTAAAGTCAGATCTACACTGGTATATGTATGTAACACATATACCAAAGATATAAAGATATACTTGTAACCATCCACAAAGTAAAGATGTATGTCACAACCAATCACCACCACAATATTTTTCTCGAGGAATGCTCATTCGAGGAGAACTCACTCCTAGATCCATGATATCATCGGAGAATCTCACGAAGTGGTCCTGCTAATTTGGGTCCCACCCAAAGAGAAATACACGAGTTAAATATCATAAAATATAGATAAGGGATCCATTATAGAGAATACCAACAACCCAATCTATAATAGATCACAATTTAGTGGATCCTTCTCAGAAAATACTAGCAACCCTACTGATGTGGCTTATAATGTAGGGGATCCTCCTTAGATAATTCCAACAACCCTATCGATACAGTCCACTGGATAAAGGAATAACACCCTACACTTGGAGGTCACATAAATTCCCAAAAAACTCCATTAGGGGTGATAGAGTACCACTCTAGTCCCAAGGAGGGATACCATAACTCTATTTGGTACTTTTCCACTATAGGGACTATTATCCAGTGATGTGGATGTAATACTGTACTAAAATATCAAGGAAAGAACCAAGGGAAACTATCCACCTATACTTTCCCAAGATAAAAACCCACCAAGCTATCTCAAAAGGATAGTCTCATCACAAGGGTCCCAATGTTGTAGATGGTTCATCAAACAGACCTTACATTTGAAAGTTATGGTCATTTTAGTGAAAAAGTATGACTTGGGTTTGATCTGAGTCTGACCTGAACCAACTCATCCTAACCGTAGCGGCCCATCTTGCTAGGTTATTGGGTTTTGATACACTATACCCAACATAATAGGTCCCTGGAGGGATCCAGGCCCTCTACTACATCCCACATGCGCGGGATGGTCTTATTACACCGTATACAGTCCAATGGACCATGTGACTTCGATCAATGTGTCACTTCCGCATTCAATGCAGATATCCCATGCCTCTGGCTTCCCCGTGGCCTCACCACTATGGGTTCCTACATCATGGCACCGAGACACATTCCAGATCATCGCCACATCCCCCGGTCTCCCCTCGCTTCATCCCTTGGTCAATGATGCGGCCTCCTACCGCGGCCCGTGCCCGTCGACCATACCGGCCACAATGCGGCCTCCTACCCTGTTTCGCCTCTATCAGCCACCCTGTTGATGGAATCACCCTATTGTCTCTATATCTTCATGGACCACCTCTCTGGACCCGCACTTCCTTTCCCAAACTGGTAGGATCCTCTGCCTTTGTTCATCATCATGTGCTGCCTCCTTGCACTTTCATTCTGGAAAAATCACATCATGCCTACTCTCACAACTCTGTTGTATTGTCGAGGGTTTGGATCCTCAATCTCAGTTCATTTCACCATGGATCGTGGGTGAAACGACTGATCGTTCACTTAAGGGTTTCAAAGAATAAGAACATGTGAATAACATGAGAGATTGAGGGGAGAAAAGGAGAATCAAAAAAACACCTGAAGGAGGAATCTTGATATTTTTTCATTTTGGATTTGATTCTTCCTTGTTAGAGGGATCATGAATAATGAAGAAATCGCACTTATTTAACCCTCATTTAAATCCCCACAAGCATAAATTCTCATCCCACAAGAGATCAAACCATAGATAAACCTATTCCTGGGTTGTTCTACATTTTTCATCGAATTTAATAATGGGGAAAGAATCACAAAGAGAAAACACTCTACCTCATTGGGTTCAAGCACCGACAAAGAACGAAGTTTCACCATGATCATTGGAAAGATCCTTTCATTTCGTCACACACTGATCTTCGATCCATGATCTGATCATCATTTTCCAAGGTAAAATCCTCCAAGATCTCCCTAGAAATTCTCCGACATTCCTAGGGTTATGTGGCTAACCCTGATATTTCTACATAAGGATGCTTTTAAAATAAATTGTTGTTGCATCAATAAAATCATTTATCTTTAAATTATTTAATAACGATTATGTCATTTTTTTGTTTTTTCACAGAAGACCTGCGCCAACTAAAGTTAAGTCACACCTAGGGAAAACATCATATTATGAACTCAACGGTGGTCTCTCATTACCAATACGAGTCTCTACTCATGGGTAATTAGGATTTGAAAATAAAACAATTTTTATTTAATTATTTTATTCATGGTTGTGTTCAAAAAATATCTTTCACAACCAACCTGCACTGGCCAATGTTAGACCTCATCTATGGTAAAGTCACTTATCTAAACACAACGGTTCCCTTGGATTTTTTATTTTGGAAACCACTTAAGAGTTATTCCACTTTTTTAGGAAACCCATGTGCACCTGCTATTAAAAACATAACATTTTTCAATGAAATGTTCTGGGCACCCCAAGCCTCGAATCGTACATCGTCTCCACGCCTAGTCTCAAAATTATCCCAAATAATTTATAAAAATAAATTCATGAAAAAAATAATTACAATACTGGTCACTTTGAAATAGAAACTATTATTCTTTAAATTTTTTGAAAAACATGTGTTTTTATTATTTAATTTAAAAATATTATAATATTTAATTTATAAACTATTTTAACAAAAATTTTCCACTTTTTTTATTTTTTAATGACAATATTTTTTTCAATTAAATTTGACAATTTTGTATTTTAAGAAATAATTACTTCACAATTCCATACTTTTATTTTTTATACATTTTGTGTGGAATTATTTATAATTCTAATTTAAAATTTTAATGGATTAATTCAACATTGGATATTTTTTTCTTGATATTGTAATTTATAATTTTTACATAGATAAAATTTCTATGTTGATGGCCTTCGCACAAGAAAAATGGTCATGTGGAATCTGGAGATACCATAACAATAAGTCCCTAAGATACTATGAAGAAATAATCATACATTAGCTCAAGATACCACAATTTCAAAATTTAAGTGAACATATATGTAAATTTAGAAAAGGTATGAAACAATTAGAAGAATAAAATGAAGTTTCTTCCTGTTGAACTTCAACCTATTGTGAATAAAAAATTTAAAAACTCCTTAAGCTATTGTGAGACAAGACAACATATTATGCTTATTACTACCAAGAAACTGTAAGTATAATATAAAGATACCATAAGGCCCATCCAACTGACCAAAATAAAAAGTTTCCAAGATACCCTGAAGAGAACTAATCCAAGATATTGTAACTCTAGAGACTATCATCCAACTATGTGTATTTAGCTAACTGACTATTACATACTCAATTTGTAAAATAATATTTCAAGTTTGATCACCAAATTTAAAATGGTGAAAATGATTGGGAAGCTGGGTTCATTGATGTTTCATAGTTGAAGTAATTATGAGTCAGGATTGGATCTTGGAAAATTATATATTATCGCTCACTGAATATGGGTAAAGGAAGAAGAATTACAACTTGAGATTTGAAATTGAAAAGATTTTGATGATCGATAGTGGACTCAATCCTATCCAGGATGAAATGATAGAAGCATCACTGAATTCAATACTAAATGAAAGGAGGTGAGCTCTATCCCAACCTACTTGAAATGAAGAACAACTGAGATCAAAGTAAGAAACATATACTATATAAATTAGAGGGAAAATTTGACTAAACTTATTTTCTATAAAAATAATATGAATCTCTAATTTCATATTCTAATATGGACCATCTAAAAAAATTAAGATTCAAAATAGTGGTTTTTTAAATGGAATTGATGTCAACTGAAGCATGTTGAGGATTATATGAGTTTGATGTTTCAAGAACAAATATTTTATTGAGTTTTTTACTGAATTTGTTGTTGAATGTGTTTCTAATTGAAATTTGTATGAATAAGATGGGTCAATCAAAGTTCCCCACTGATGTGGTTGTAGGATTGTTGAAACTAGCACGTGAGGTGATCAATAAAATTCTCAAATAAAGTTCTATTCATTGTATCCATACTTTCTCTGTTGAAGAATCGACTGAGGTTTTTTGAAGATGTTGAAATAGAATAATTTGAGGTTAATTGACAAAAATAAATCAAGGCATGACAACAGATCTGAGTTTAAGTTTTCTATGACAAACCAATAGAATTTTGTGAAGAGTTGAGATCTAATGAACAAGAAAAAAAATTTAGAATCCATTTTCGATCTCAAAGAATCTACTAAGACTGACCATCGAATGGAATCATGAACAAGTGGATGAGATATGGAATAAATCTACTACTGTAATTTATTTTCCTTATGTAGGCGTGGTCATTAAATATGGTAGTAAATATGATACTAATTTATATATAGTTTTCTATCAATAAATAACCAAGATCTAAAAATGGAGGATAAGATACTTGGTAGTGATTCAGTGAAAAAATAATATATACCTGATCCTTGATAATACTGAAATAAAGTTATGAAGGATGAACTTAGGATCACCTGTGCTAAAGTTGGGAGCTTTATTGATGATATTTTGGAAAGGTGGACTCAACCAAGACTAAGTTTAGGAATTTCAATCACAAGACAATGCCATTATTCATAAAGATAATGTGCTACATCAAGATAGTAATGAATATTTAGAAATATAATCATGTTCGTATTGATCACATGTTGATTGAAAATTCATAGGGTGTCATAATTATAAAATGGAGAAATTAAAAAAAAGGAGGATTCAAGCCATAATTAAATATTCTAGAAGATTCTAGAGATCATTGTATAGTGCTAAACCTAATTCAACCTACTTGAACAAAAGTGAAGAGCATGTGGGGATGTCACGTGCAGTTATATAAGAATTAATAGACTCACTAGGGGTTTAACCCAAACCTAAGAAAGAGCACATGGAAGATCTCCAACATGGATGAAGCTACCTATTAGAATTAATTGACTATGATATTTTCCTTTTTTTCAAATAAATAGTTGGATTCATCAATATATTCCTTATTCCCAGTTTATAATAACTAGATCTCATAATCCATCTCCTTTATCCCCAATTCTCTTGTTTTTTTTTCTATTCTTAATTATAAATGCATGTGTTGTGTTATTCTTCTCCCTTACTGTGTTGTGACCTCTAACATCCAATTGAAGAACACTAATTCATGAGTCAAGTTCAAGTAAGTGAAACTCGATTCTAGCTAGAGGAATGAGCATCACACTGATCATTGTCCTTCTTCTTTACACTTAGCAGATCATGATGGTGTTTTAGGGTGTTGGATAGCACACTCTTGCACAATATTAGTTCTGTACTCCTTATCCATTGATAATTATCCCTTATTTCTATTATTTTACTCAATTGATTGATTAGGTGAGGTTTTTTATTATTGATCCCATAAATATCACTTATCCAAGAATAAATTTTTGACTGGAGTGGTTCGATTGGGTGATTCCTTCAGTTCTAGGAGAACTCGTATTCACCAAAAGAAGTTATGTTCATGTATGTTCATTATTTCATATAAGATAGGTATGTGAATCAATAAATAAAACATACACTAATGAAGATTATTTTTATTGTCTATTACTTCAGAAGATCCATGTTAGGTAGTTGAAGAGTGGATCAACCAAGATTAGGGCCTTGTTTTTATCTACCTCTCTTTTCCTCATCATTTACCCGGTTGATGTTTCTCTTGTTATTTGGTCTATTATCACCTCATTCCCTATGATTTTTTATTACAATAATTTTCTCTTAATGTTAATCATTTAATACTTTTAAATATACAAAAATACAAAAATATTTTAGGGGGATTACAAGGATAAGTGAAATTTCTTCCTTGAGGATTATCCTGAGATTAGCCATTGTGTTATATCTAGGGATATTATAACTCTATCTTTAATTTCCCCTTACAGTGGTATTTTTTCAAAATTTCACATCATTTTTCAGAAGGAAACACTTTTTTTTTAGTGATTATTTACTTTTATTTCTCATTTATTACTCAATTAAACAATTATTGAAGCACTAATTCTTTAATTTTTTCATTGTTAGAGAAATATTAGGCACGTGAACTAAATAAAGGGATGGAAGGTTTGGTAAAATTTAAATCTAGAAAACTGGTTCAATTACTTGATATAAAGAACCTAAAGGTTATTGAGTGACTGATGAAATTCCTTCATGTTACTTACTCGTCCCAAAAGGACCACAAGAACATAGCATATGATTGAAATTTTTTTATAAATGACTTTAAAGATGAAGGTATGGAAGGTCTGGAGCATCCTTCATTTGAACATGAAGTATCCACCAATGATAATACAAAACTATAAAATTGAATTTTTTAGTATCGTTTTCATGGCTTCCAAGAGGAGGGTCCTGACGAAATTGAACATTCTGGATCTATGTTAGAAAATCAATGGATTTATACTTTTTATTGGAATGATTTTTCATATACTGAATTTTTTAATTATTTTTCAATGACTGTACATATCTTACCAGCTCAAGAAAACATCTCTTATCCTTTAAAATAAATCAAAACTAAATTGGTTTACTTTGAGAAGTGTTCAGTGTATTCTAACAACCTTAATCCATCACATTATATACTCTCAAGGTCCCTACATTCACTTAAAGAACAACCTGCTAAACTGATTTAGAGAGATCACTAAGTAATTAAAAAAGTTTTAATTTCATTTAATATTGATGTTACTAAAGGTAATTTTCATATTGTTACTCCTTATGTAGATATTTAATAACCAATTGATCTTGGTTAACTCCTATAAAATCAAGAGGAATTTGAACCTACACCTAAGTTGGAACTTTTTGAACTCTATATTTTTATTGAAATTTCATATTTGGGAGTTTTTGTTGAAGAATATGAGGTTTTGGAATTGTCCATAGGTGTTAATGAAGATATTTATATATATTTTTGTGGAAAAATATAAATTAATAGTTTGGAATAATACAAAATAAAAGTTTCATCTAGTATTTGAAATCTTATAACCATTTCACACCACTTCTTAAGATGGAGAATAAAGGAAGTTTCCCTATATTTTATTTCCCTACCCACTACTATATAAGAGATATAATTCTATAAAGGGGATAGAATTAAACTAAATATGGGTAACTCCATAAACTGTAAATGTTTAATAAAGTTGTAAAGAAGAGCATCTGGTAGTTCTTCAGACAGAAGCCACACCCCCATTCAGATTAAGGTTAACCCAAGGATTTTTCAGCTATAGACAGTATAAATATAGAACCTCTTTGGGGGTTATCCCAAGATTTAATTTTCTTTTATCATATTCTTAGTATTTTAAATGTCTTGTTTTTATTCATGGTAGTTTTTTCTTTTCATGAAAATAAAGAGGCAAGACATTCCACATGGAAATATCTTAGTCTACAACATAATTTTTTAGTGGTTTTCATGACCAATATGAGATATAATCTTGAGCTATCTAGATAACCCCCCCCCATCTCAAACCTTATTTTCTATTTTTACTTGAACTTACCTATTGAAATATAATGTTAATATATTTTAATTTTTTAGGGACATTGATTACGCAACTCAAGGAGTTCATCAATGTTAATAAGGGAGTATACCATTGGTTTCATTAAAATGAACAAAGATTCACATTTAAGGTAGTACTACTATAATATTTTCATCCAATTTTAACTTTTTAAACTCCCTGTTTTTATTGAAATTTTAAATTTGGGAGTTTTTATTGAAGAATATGAGGTGTTGGAATTATGAATAGGTGTTAAAGAATATATTTATATTTTTTTTGTGAAAAAATATAAATTAATAGTTTGGACTAATACAAAATAAAAGTTTCATCTCAGAGTTGAAATCTTATAACCTTTTCACACCACTCCATAAGATGGAGAAGAAAGGAAGTTCCCCTATATTCTATTTCCTTACCCACTACTCCATAAGAGCTATAATTCCATAGAGGGGCTTGAATGAAACTAAATATGGGGAACTCCATAAACTATAAATGTTTAATAAATTTTTAAAGAAGATCATCTTGTAGTTATTGAGATATAATCCACATCCCCATTCATATTAAGGTTAACCTAAGGATTTCCCATCTATAGAAAATCTAAATACAGCACCTCTTGGGGTGTTATCCCAAGATTTACTTTTCTTTTAGCCTATTCTTATTATTTTAAATTTATTTTTTTATTCATGGTCGTTTTTTATTTTCATGAAAATAAAATATCAAGAGATTTTACATGGAAATTTCCTAGTCTACAACATTATTTTTTAGTGGTTTTCATGAATAATAGGAGTTGTAATCTTGAGATATCTAGATAACCCCCCCCCCTATCTCAACCCTTATTTTCCATTTTTAATTGAAATTACCTATTGAACTCTAATTTTAATATATTTTAATTTTTTTACATACTTTGATTGCACAACTCAATGACTTTCTCAATGTCAACAAGGGAGGATACCATTTTCTACGTTAAAATGAACAAAGCTTCACATTTAAGGTAGTACTTCTCTAATATTTTCATCCACTTATTTTTAGTGCTTGCTGTAGGGAATTAAGTGTAGGTTTTTTCTATTTATACTGAAATTAAGTGAATATGTTCTTCATATTTTGGTGTTATCTTACTAATATCTAGGGTTTTAAAAAAAATTAATAAAATTTCGAAACCTATCTAGCACCCTCAAAATTCCCTTGGATTCAAATGTTGCTTACAGTGTACATACTATTTTTCATGCTACATTTTAAGATGAAATGTAAATTCTTAGTTATGTTTACAAGGTAAAATGAATTTTAATTTTTCAAATATGTCTTGGAAAATTCTTTCTAAATATAGAAACTATGTTGTTTTGAACTTCCTTAGACCCCTTTGATATGAAATTTCACTACAGTTTTATTAAATCTATTTGAACTAAAATGTTTTTATTGTTCCTCTATATTAGGATTTAACATTATGTATAATGTTTTTTAAGTGTGGGTGGTTCACCCAAATTTACCCTACAGGTATGCGGTTGTTGTAGTACAGGTAGGGGTCGAATCCACAAGGACCGAAGAAGAAACCTAGAGACACTCAGATTTTGGAAGGATTTGGCTATGGAGTGACCAACTATTTGGATTGATTTGATTTGAATAACTAATAATTTAATTTAAATAAAATAAATTAAAACATACAATTACTTAGTATAAAACAATTAATGGAGATGAGTTGATCCTAAGTTGTTACTAGGGTTAGATTGGATGTATTTATTTTCTTATAACATTCGTTTCACTAATTCAAGACGCATCCAAAAAATGATATAATTTCTCAACATCATTCACCAATTTAATCCCTACAAAATTTCATGTCTAATCACCAATGCACTTAGAGGATCAATTTAATGATCACTCCAAGGAATTGGATCGTACTAGCACTCGAAATGTGTCATTGTTAAAGTTGGCGAAGATGAAGAATAAAATAAATCATCAACTGGAAATCTTAAAATAATGAAATGATTACAGAAATTAAGATCATAAAATAACATCCAATATGACTCATGAAACTCCCTAGGACCAACCCATAAGTCTTTAGCCCTCCATTGATTCTATGATCTCAAAGGAAGCGGAAAGTAGACTCATAGGGGCGGAATTGAAGAAGCAAAAACAACAACAAAAATGATCAATCCACTATTGTGTGATAAATTTCACAAGATTTGGTGTGAATAAATTCACACCTTGAATAAACAGTATCAAATTGATAATAAGAAGAATAAAAAAAGAGAAAATGAATAACTTTTATTAAGAAATAATGTGATTTAAACAACTTAAATGAGAATGAAGAACGATTACAGCATCAAATGGACATCAAAACATTACAATGAAACAAAGCATTAAAGATCCCTAAATCCTCCACAAAAACTGACTTAAATAGGAAATAAGAAATTATTTGGTCTATCCACCCCTTCCCAAGACTCTTTCGTTAATTTTGGTGGGCCATGTTGGGTGTACATTTAATGCATATGAGACTTTTCAATTCTTGCCTCGAAGTGGGAGCCAACATGCATCTGCCGAACAGAAGCGCCGAAAGGACCTTTTAGAAGGCCTAATTGGAGTGGGACATAGGAAACTTAAATGAATACCCGGATTTTACATAACAAACTATAAAATTTCATCCCAAAATAATATTCCTTTCAAGAGATATGATTTAAATGGTGGGCTATTTTTCTGGGCCGCAGAATCTGGCCCAAAATTGTATCTTCAACTTGGTCCACATTTATCACCACAATTTAGGAAGAATTAGCACTGTCTCCATAAGAATTATTTCTTCCTCTATATGTCCTATAGCCTCCCATGAAATATTAGATTCATTGGGCCTGTATTGTGGGCCCCACATTCTCATCAGTGGGATGATATCCAATCTACCTTCTCCAGAATTGTTTCCTTTCATCGCCAAATATCCCCATCATCCTTTATGAATCCTCCATTGATTACTAAATGAAAATGTTCATATTTAAGTTTATATCAATTTCCAAAAATATGAAATTAAAATATGAATAATTACATTCATTAAAATAAGATGAAACACTGGGCCTAAATTTTTGCACATTAGGCATGAAGTGCACAAATGATGAGAATGGATGTTCAAAATTAAAATCCACTAACTCAGGCCCATAAGATAAAAAATAAAAATTTAATACCATTAAAATGTAATCAAAATATGTGTTTTTATTAGATAATCACACCCCCCAACTTGAGTTTTTCTAGTCCTGAGCAAAATATATCTCACAAAAATGAAATTCAAATTACCTTTTCCAAAAACATTTTAATACACATTTCTCACCCAAAGATCTCATACCAAAAAATTATGAAACCCATAAAAATCATTTAAAACAAGCTATGTCCATAGACATATCTCAAGCTCAAGCCCATTCCTTTGTTCAAATTCATCTTTATATTGCATCCAAATTCAATTAATCATGATGAAGTGTTGTGCGTCACAATAGACATGGGGGTTCATTTTCATTTGAGGGAGAAAAGATGGAAGTGCTAGGAGAAATAAAATTTTAATAATTAGGTGAGTACTCATTTTTTTATTTTATTTTTATTTTTGGTTTTTTTTTGTTTCAATTTTTCCATGGTAATTGAAATTGAACTCAATCAAGTCAACACATGTAGTAAGACTTTGTCGATGACTCCGAGGCTCAAAGACCTTAGGGCACCAAGTGAAGGTCACATACTCAGGCATCATCTTGAGTTAACTCAATCAAAAACAAATTCAAATTACCAAAAATAGAGATAAAATTCCCAAATCCAGGCCAGAAAACTATAGATTCATGATCCCCAAGTGCCGAAAGCCACAAATTAGGTCAATTCATTTCTCTATGCGCAATTGATTTTTTTTTTGAATACTCATGTTAAAATTAAAATGATCACCAACCCTATGCCATTTATTAAGGACCCCAAGAACTCAAACTAATACCCCACAATCTAAAGGACGTGCATTGTGTTTTTTTAAATAATTGGATGAAAATATAAACAGTGAAAAATCACATTAGAAAACCACACTTTCCAATATCTATGTACATGAACATAAACTTGCATTAAAATCAGAATCAAGGCATGAAAAATTATTTGATATCCAATTTCAGAGTTTGTAATGTGTGTTATCATGTTCAAGGTTAATGAATTTTTTCCTTCCACACATTTTCATCTCACCCCCAACTTAGAATAACATTGTCCCCAGTGTTTAAAGAATTGAAACATAGAATGGGTAGGATAGAATTTCAATGAAGACATTGAAAATGAAAATTATGGAATGAAGTCACCTGGTGGTTAATGTTGAAAATTCATTCCCTTGTATCCCTTTAGTTCTGGTTTGAGTCCCAATGGCTTGCACAGTTGTGACCAGATTTTCCCAATGACCTATGACATGCCTTTAAAAAAATTAATATATATATATATATATATATATATTGTATTTTTTTTAACCTAAAAAAACATAAAAATAACATAAACTGATGATACATTGTCTTATCTTAAATTTTTGGGTAAGGTATTACTCAGACATCACACCGCGTGACACGAATGAATACGGTGCTCCCCATTAATACCCATCCTTACTCATAAAAGAAGAACAGGTCAACAATATATTTTTTTAAATACCTACAAAAACATAAAATAAACTAATGACACATTGTCTTCTTTAAATTTTCTGGGTAATGTATTACTCATGGATCACACCATGTGACACGAATGAATACGGTGCCCCCCTTTCATAACAATCCTTACTCATAAAATAAGAACAGGTCAACAGTCTGAAGTACTAATTAAATAAAATAAAACATGAAAACCATGGGTTGTCTCTCATGCAGCACTTTTGTTTAACGTCGCTAGCTCAACATGGACCCCTAAATTACCAAATACCAACTTTTAACATTTTAAGGACCCCATATTTCCCCACTTCAACATGATTGAGAAAGATTATCCCTTGTGATTGGTAATAAGGTTTTGAATTTGATTCATGAATAATCCTATTTTCTAAAATGAATGGGAGAATACAAGGAGTATCAGAAATGGTTGACCTTTTTTCTTCTGTGGTCTTTCCTAATAAATCAAAGATCAACCCTCCTTTTTGGGTTTCATGAGATTAATAAATGAAAACCCCAAGATCTTTCCTATCACAAATGATGGGATACTCGATTGCGGAAGGAATGACAATGATTTTGAGTTCAGGTTGATTGAAATTTTCTAAAGAAGATTGGAAATTTGAATGAAAATCAGTTTCTTCTCCAAAAAACTTTATAATGAATTGGTTCCTTATAAAAAATGTTTTATCCCCAAAAGTATCCATTTGAATTCTAGGAGTAGGTATGAGCTCAATGTTTGGGATTTCTCCAAATTTTTTAGTGATCAGTGGTCCTAAAAATTCACTAATGGATCCATGTTTAGGAAACTCAATCCATGATGTCAAGTTATTAACTTTTGAATTCAAAAAATAAATTTCATCCTGATTTAAACACTCTTCAGATTGACATTCAACATTACTTGACAAATTCACTTCATTATCTAACTCTAATTTCCCAGACTCTAAAGGGGGTTCTTCACATGTTTTAATGTTTTGTAGTTCTAACCTCAAAGATGAAACTTAAAAATTCATTATATCCATTTGATTACACAATTGTTCAAGAAATGATTGAGTAATAGATAGGATGGTAGGTTGAACATTATGGACGTCACTAATATTGGACTCTTCAATCATCCTTGAGATGTCAGGAAATTGATCATTTAATCATTCATTATCCCATCAATTATACGTCTCATCGGGTGTGGGGTAATTAATCAAGGGTTGATCAAATAAATTTTATAATTTATGGACTTCCCGATATTGATTTTCCATTTTATTCCAGCATGAGTTTGTGACATGGTAATTTGGAAGATACTCCATTGGAGAAGACAGAAAGTTGGATTCTTGATTCTCATGACACACACAAACAGAAAGGGGTAAAGATAAGAGAGATGGGGGTGATAATAGAGAACGTGGGGTGAAAAAAGTATGATTCATGTCAAGGTACTTACTTGGGTCCCCATAAATGGTTCCAAAATTTGGTTCACCCAAATTTACCCTATAGGTATGTGGTTTTTGTAGTACAGGTAGGGGTCAAATCCATAGGGACCGAAGAATAAACCTAGATACACTCTGATTTTGGAAGGATTTGGCTATGGAGTGGCCAAATATTTTGATTGATTTGATTTGAATAACTACTGATTTAATTTAAATAAAATAAATTAAAACATATAATTACTTAGTCTAAAACAATTAATGGAGATGAGTTGATCCTAAGTTGTTACTAGGGTTATATTGGGTGTATTTATTTTCTTATAACATTCATTTCACTAATTCAAGATGCATCCACAAAATGTTATAATTTCTCAACATCATTCACCAATTTAATCCCTAAAAAACTCCAAGGATAATCACCAATGAACTTAGAGGATTAATTTAATGATCACTTCAAGGAATTGGATCGTACTAGAACTCGAAATGTGTCATTGTTAAAGTTGGCGAAGATGAAGAAGAAAATAAATAATCAAATAGAAATCTTAAAATAATGAAATGATTACAGAAATTAAGATCATAAAATAACATCCAATCTGTCCCATGAAACTCCCTAGGACCAACCCATAAGGTTTTATCCCTCTATTGATTCTATGATCTCAAAGGAAGTGGAAATTAAACTCATAGGGGTGGAATTGAAGAAGCAAAAACAACAACAACAACAAAAATGATCACTCCACTGTTGTGTGATAAATTTCACAAGATTTGGTGTGAATAAATTCACACCTTGAAGCAACAGTATCAAAGTTATATGAATAAGAATATAAAAAGAGAAAATTAAGAACTTTTATTAAGAACTAATGTGATTCAAACAACTTACATGAGAATGAAGAATGATTACAACATCAAATGGACAGCAAAACATTACAATGAAAAAAAGCATCAAAGATCCCTAAATACTCCACCAAAACTGACTTAAATAGGAAATAAGGAAGCCTTTTGTCGATACACCCCTTCCCAAGTCTCTTTAGTTAATTTTGTTAGGCCATGTTGGGTGGACATTTAATGCATAGGAGACTTTTCAATTCTTGCCTCGAAGTGGGATCCAGCATGCATCCACCGAACAGAAGCGCCAAAAGGACCTTCTAGAATGCCTAATTGGAGTAGGACATAGAAGACTTAAATGAATCCCCGGATGTCCCATAACATCCTATAAAATTTCAGCCCAAAATAATATTCCGTTAGTGAGATATGATTTAAATGGTGGTCTATTTTTCTGGGCCGCAAAATATGGCCCAGAATTTCATCTTCAACTTGGGCTGCCTTAATCACTACCATTTAGGACGAATTATCACTGTCACCAGTAGAATTATTTCTTCCCCTATGTGTTTTATATCCTCCCATGAAATATGGGATTCATTTGGAATGTATTGTGGGCCCCACATTCTCATCAGTGGGATGATATCCAATCTACCTTCTCCAGAATTGTTTCCTTTCATCGCCAAATATCCCCATCATCCTTTCTGAATCCTCCATTGATTCCTAAATAAAAAATGTTAATATTTAATTATATATCCATTTACACAAATATAAAATTAAAATATGGATAATTTAATTCTTTAAAATCAGATGAAACATTGGGCCTAAATTTGTGCACATTAGGCATGAAGTGCACAAATGATGAGAATGGATGTTCAAATTTAAAATCCACTAACTCAGGCCCATAAGATAAAAAATGAACTTTTAATACCATTAAAATTTAATCAAAATATTTGTTTTTATTGGCTAATCAGTGGGGAATAGGGTACATAAATTTTATTGAACTATATTCAATGTTGTAAAAATCATAAACCCTTTAATTTTTTTCAAAATTTGGGCCCTTTTGCTTCAATTTTCTTTAAATGTTGTTTAGCCTTGTGGATAATTGTATACTAGTTTGATGGATTACATTGATTTTTAAATTAATGGAATTTTATGATTTTTTAATGATATGTTTCCATTATTTTTATGTATATTCTATTTAATAACTAGGAAATGTATTTTTATTGGATATATATTTATATAATTCAGATTGTAACTTGAGGGAACAAGATGTTTGAACTTTAACCTAATAGCTTGGCCTTTGTAAAGTAGAAAAACTCATAGATTTAACTCAAAATATAGTCATAAATATGTTGAAACTGGAATAAAATGAGTAAATAAAATCCCATGGATAATATTCGAGACATTAGGACTTGGGTATGTGCGGGAGTAAATAAATGCCATTCTAAATTCACTAAATGTTTTACACAATACTTGGTTGGGAAAAATTCAAATATAGTGCCTAATTGTAAAAAAATAATTCATTCATGTGAATGGAATATTGAACCCAAATGAATAAGGGTATATTTACTTATAAGAAAATAATTTTCATTGTATCAATGAATTAAAAAATGAATCTTTGGTTTGAGGAACCTAAGAAAGATTTATTATTGAAAGTACTTATTGTTAAATTTTTTATTTCATTTAAATATTATCTATCTCCACTCTCATAACTTGAAATTAAATTTGAATTGAAATAAGGTTGTGGGTAGTTTTCACGTAGGAGGAATGACATCTATAATGACGTATAAGTATTTTATTTCTCTCATTTTTTGTCTCTTTTTGAACCTGATCTAGATAAGTATTTTTTTAGAGTCTTTGTAAATAAATAAAATTAATTGTAACATCCAAAATAACCACTTTAGTCATAATCGTTATTATCAAAAACCACCCCTATGAGAATTTTCATATATAAATAAGTCCAGCCCCCAAGGGAAGATTCCATATAACATCAATTCCACCCCCAAGTGAATCCCTTTCATATAAAAACATTTCATTCATAAATATAATAATTTTCATAACAATAAGAAACAATCATCTAATTCCACAATTTTACCTTTTTCCAAAATCCATGAAATATACCAATTTTATTTTTCTCTAATTTTTAAGTGTAAATATAATATATTCTTCCATAAATAAGGTCAAATTATAAAACAAGGAATTACCTTATAATTAACATCCTTATCAATAAAAACATATTTAAATAGGAATATAACCAAGGTAAAATCATTTTGAAAGAATTTTTAATTAAACTCAACCAATGCATAGAAAGGATGGAATGATTACAGCCTATATTACTCAAGGAAAACAAGACAATACTATGGGTAGATTTAGAAGAACCACCTACCTCGTTCATAAATCCTTTCAATTTAACTTCTTATCCTAACCACCACCGCAAGATATCATCCAATAAAAATTACCACACTCACCACTTGTGGCCCTAACTCACATAAAAATAACTCAAACTAATTAATTATAATTAATTATAAATTCAAAAAAAATATCCAAGGTAAAAAACTATGGTAAAAATGTAAATTCACTCACTAGATGTTCTTAATGCATCGGAACCAAGACCGAAGATCCTATAAAGGGTTGTTCCACACTCCTAACACTAACTTGGGGAAAATTCCTATCACCTAGTACCAAAACCATAAGATATTATATTTAATTTAACTCAAAAACTTGAAAACTCGCTCAGTCACTTACCACTAAGGAATTGATGGGTGAAGGAGTGTAGAAAATGTCTCAGGATGTCCTGTCACCAAGCCATGCCAAAGCCTCATAATCATTGGATGATTCCACCATTCTCCAGTGGGTTTAGAGCCAAAACCCTAAACTCTGATTTCTAATATTATAAATAACTAAGGAAAATGATCAAGGGAAAGATGAGGGAGAGAAAACACACCATAAATGACGAATAATTTCCCCTAAAATTCCCCAAATTGAAGGGGGGGTAAATATAAATAAAGGAGGAGAACCTCCTAGTTTGTGTGTGCATAAGGGAGGAAGAGAGGAGGGGGGAATCAAATAATCCTAGGGGTATTTTGGTCATTTCCCAATTTTTAACCAAACCTGGAAAGTCATACAATTTTGTTTCTCCATTTTCCAAACTGTGCGCTAACCATGTGATAGACACTTCCCAAAGCAATAACACTCACACAGTGTGGCCACACTTTTAATAACCCTACACCAACCATGAAAAATAGCATTAGACCCCTATGAAACAAAGTGCATGGTTTGTCTACAACTATGTATAGACAAATGCGCCATATCCCAGACCCCTACAACCTCATACAGTTTCACATTTGTCTTGCACACTTTACACAAAACCATTTTCTAATTATGAAACTAAACTATGTACTATAGAAATTGAATTGAAAAGCACCCCATGCTTAGTGTGATTCGTGGTTTCTCCTAAAACAAAGAATACCCAATTGTGTACCTTTGACAGAAAACTCAAAAACCTAAAAAATTATACTTGGAGATGCCAAGACTTATATGGGCACGTTGAACACCTCTTTTCCCTCAATCCTTATCCAAAAACATCCCTTTAAGGTGTACCAACTCTTGGAAATCTATTCTGAATCCTAGTTCAAAATATGGTTCATATTCCAAACTAAAAAACATAAACTCCTCCTATATTTTAAACACTCATATAATCATGGGGTCTTACAACCTCTCCACCTTATAATAGATCATATAGGATATTTTTCACCACTAAAACCTTTGACCCACATCGATCACCTATTCCACTTAGTGGATAAATTCTAACCATGGATGCTCATAAAAACACAATATTAGAATCACAATGATGCCCACAATGTGGTTCCCAAACCACCATGTCTAATTTCCAAAAAAAACTTCTAATATTGGTACAACTCTTCATTTCTAAATCTAAACTAAAATGGATGCATACCCACCATCCATTTGAGAATCCATACACACATAATTATTTTAAAAAGGAGCATCCAACCCTAAAAACATACCCGAAACATCCAAAATGGTGCACCCACTATGGTTTCTGATCCACCACATTCAACTATTAAAAAGAATTCTAGTCAAACCTCCTCTGAACGACTTCAGTGAAATGATTGGCTTTAGCCATTGGCACACCATTAACCCACCTGATCATGATTTTTTAAACCCTAAGGGAATTATATGATCATACAAACACACACATAGAAGTCCATACCCTATATCTAATGAAATTACATGGGTGGACCATCAATCATTCATTTCCACCATCTTCGTACCATGAGCACTGATACACCGCCGACCTGACTCCTAATTGGATCACCCCAAACCATATTATGTGCAAGACTAATGTTAGGACCCCAACCAATTAAACATCTAAATATAATCATGGAATTAATTAATGAATCCATTGAATTTAAACTCATTTACCTAATAGCACTAAAACACCATAACAGTCATCCATGGATTGATCTCAGGCACCCACGATCCTCCTCACATGTGATTCACATCACCAAGTCTAACACATTTCTCACCACTGTAGGATCATCCATTTCATTGAATCACAGAACTATTACTTGATTTTCAATATCCCTTTCTTTATCCATCACAAAACATGATGGGTAGATAGTGCTGAAACTGATCACCCCTAAGCTTTATCACCAAGGAAACCAACACCAACTACCGTCCCACAAAAACATTACCAAAGGCCTTTCATAAAAAACTCACTCTAAATGAGGTCTACACCTAGAATCCCCATGACACCAATATCTCAATACTCTTAACACACCCACGCCAATTCTTTTCCCACACACATTTTTCTATTAATTTAATCTCTATAGACATATTTACCCTCACCACCCAACCATGATCCAAACGGCACTGTGCAACCCCAATATGTCCTCGCCTATAATATTTCATCTAATCTTAGTGGTTTAATGCTCATATAAAACTTTATCATGAATCCCTAACTCAAAATCTAGTGATTAAAATTCCTATGAAAATTGGTTCACATGTCCAATCCATTGGACATGCCTCTTCTGCATCCTAGGCTGACTAAGTGAAGAGCACCCTCATCACCTTTCAGAACCTGAGAATCTCAATGAGGAAAAAACATACACACGGCCACTCAAAAAAACGTGAATCATTATATATTCTTATAGGGGTTCATTTATTCTCTCATCAAACTCATGAAGGTGCATCCAAAGTCGATAAGGTTAGGCACCTAACTGGTCATACCCTCAAACCCGCATGTTCCATAAAAGAATCAACTCTCTATGTGATTTACCTTTCAAGAACACCAAGAATTTACACATGCCTCACACCAAACCCCTCTAAGAGGGTTCTTAATCATAGTCCCCTCATGTTTGATCCACCTCATTTCCACTAGGTCTATCCCAATAGTACTGATGTTACTTGGGTAAAGCTTCCAAACTATCCTACCCTTCATAAAACCAACTTTAAAAATGAAAGTACAAGAACATAAGTGATTAATTCTGACATCAGAGGAACATATCATACACAAACCCCATATATAGTAAAAACCCTCATGCACTAATGTCATAAACATAAATATTTACCCATAACTCAAATGCCTATAGGCACTCATGAACTAGGGTGACACCTCTCATGGGTCACCCTCTAAATCCAAAAATCTTCGAATCCCCATCTTGGATTCATTCCAAAATAAGTTCATTGGTCTCTCCCGCCTAACTCACACATAGGTCACAACCCTATATATGGAACTCAATCCATATTAATGTTGGATAACACCTAACTGAAAGATACCCACTATATGGTCTTATATATAGGTTTGGATACAGACCCAATTTATTGTTCCTATGTCAGGAACAAACTACTAATTCATAGACTAACACATCACATCCTCAAGGTTATAAGGATGGAACATAACTCAGGAACTCTCATAGCCCTAATCACCCATGAATAGGGTACACATCATATACCAACTTGGTCCACAACGACTACCCATACACTGGGCTAAACACCAACCCTCCACTGGGTCTATATCATATATATATATAGTAGGGTTCATAACTTATACACTTTTACATTTTTATTTAATAATAATTTTCGGAAAAAAAGGCTTGGTTAAATAAAATATCAAGTACTGATTATATAGGAAAACACTTTATAAGTTGTACTTGTAATTTTATTTACCTTTCACCCTATAAAAACTAAAAACATTATCCCATGGAATAATTTTAACCATTTTATTTAACCAAAAAATTTCATAGATGAGGTTCAGTTAAATAAGATGAAAATTACAATTTATAAAGGAAATTTATCTTTAAGTTGTAATTAGAATTTTATTTATCAGAGACCTTATAATAATAAATTTAAAATAGATACACAATGGATATTTTACCTATTTAGGTAATTTGTTAAGTAAGATTCCACAATACACTTCTATAGAAAACACCGTATAAATGGGTGCAGACACTTTAAATAACTGACTCGATTCATGGTCTAGATAAATAATCACATCCAATCACATACATGACTTCTACATGTCTGGTATAATTCATGAACACACCCTCTCTTTTCTTACCAAAACAAGAGACAAAATTACAAAATTGGTAACCTCACAATCAAGTGCGTCACTCAAGCTGAAATTAGATCAACTATATAAATGAAAAATATAAATAGCATTCCCATCCCTAAAAATTGAACTTATGTCATGTGTGGGGTGGCTAGTCCCAGGAATAAGTTTCATGACATATATAAAAACATTTCTATTCTCCAATATATCAATACCAAATAGTAACACTAAGAAAAAGGATCTTTGATTTCATTTTATAACAACCCTTTCATGGTTCACTATGAACAGTAACTCGACCAGGTCACTACTGTACCTAAGGCATGCTTCCCCGTATACCCGAGGTTTATAATTGATAATGTGGGTTTAAGGTGGTATAGTGGGGAAATTATATCCACATATCAAAGTAAGACAACAATGGGAAAATTTAAATAGATACATCCAGATGATAAAGTAGTAAAAATGGGATATAGGAAAGTGCCAAACATAATCCAAAATATATCATGTTGTAACAAATGAAGTGTATAAAATGTGTCAGGAATTCATACATCAAAAATCAAGTGAGAAATGTAAGAAATTCTAACCATATTCTCAATTATTATCCTGATACCAACTCTCATGATCCATCCTAGCAGACTAATAAAAATCAAGTGTTGGGCTCCAACCTTAAACTTGTATCTGAAATCACACAGTATCTTTATGGGTACCAAAGTGTCATGGTGGTCTAAGAAGGGTGTGAGTAAAACTTAGTAGGCCACCACCAATAGGGTCCCTCAATATTACTAGTTTGAAATAGAGTACATGTATAGGTTCTAAAATTCAATAGTATAACAATTTAATAATTTAAAAAAAGGTAAATAAAATAATAAACAATAATGGAATCCCTAGATTCACTGTGACACCTGAGGTCAGTCCTAACCCCATCAATCCTTAGGCCCATAACCCTGATCAACCATACCTGCTTCATCAAATTTTGAGGTTTCTCTAAGCACATCATCATTATTGTGTCTCTATATAACAGACTCATGTATCCCTGGTATACATATAAAGTAACACATACCTTTTTTATGGGAGTTTCTCAGCATGGTCATAGCCTATAAGTATCATAGACCTATGGAATGATTCTAAAATCTCTATCCCATTATACCATATTAACCTTGACTCCAAATCCATGGTCTTCCCGCCAATTGTATCACATATTTCCCCTATGAGAGTTTTCTCAACCAAGGGAATAGAACAAAAGTATCACAAACCTCCCTCTGAGGGAGTATTCATTAGTTATCACAAATCGCCTCATAGGGAATTTTCTTTCAAGTTATTATATAACTCTATATGGAGTATTCTTAGTTATCATAGAAAATCCCAATTCAGGTTTCTCATCATCAAGGTCATAGGAAAAAGGGTATCACAAACCTCCCTCTAAGGTAATATTCATTATAATATCCAAACATTCCATTTTTCACATTATCATTATCATCAAAACCCAGAACTATGAGATTTTTCATATAGAGTTCCTTATGCCTCTGAGCGACATCTACCCCCTCTCCCATAGTGGCTGGGTTTCGCCACTTATCCCCCCCCCTTCCCCTCTGGCCTAAATTTGCGTGGCTTCTTCTGGTCTCGGTTCAGCGCGGGCATGATCTAGCTTTGAAGTGGCACATCTGGAAATCAGGGTTTGTTTATTTGACTCTTGTTCCTAGTGTCAATGGGTTGGTGGTTCTCTAGAAAGAGGCTCGGCAGCTCTTCTCGATGGCTTCTGTAATGTCGTCTCAACATGCATCGGTGTTCGACTTAGTATCCCTTCTGTCAGCGATGTTTTGGCGTGGTTATGATGGCTCGGTCCAATTAGCACTGAGGATGGTTCTGACTTGGGGTTTCTAGAAAAATTTTGAGACTCCTCAAGTGGTTCTGGTGAGTTTCTAGGGGGACACAGTGTTGATCTGCAGTTCTTCGGAGGGGGAGGCTCTGTGTCTCTACTGATTTGTTCTTTTACTGGGTTTTGGCTTTGATAATTTGGATATGTTTGATTGGTTGTGATTTTGGATTTTTTGGGTTCCTAATTTGAGGTTGTTGGTTCTTCTCTTCATTTTCACACTAATTTTCTTGCCATCAAGTATATCATGCTTTGGATCTGATGGGGGTTATTTCATGGTCTGAATGAAGGTGATCCATGCCCAGAGCAGCTCTTCTAGTTCAGGACGACCCGGATCCTCTAATCGATGTCATTACCTTGGAATGATGTTGGGCCAACCAATCTTAGGAGACAATGGCTTAAAGTCGTGTCCCTTGGAATGTATTCTGGGCCTCTATGACGGTGGTGGTGAGGTGTCTTATGGAGTGTGACGAGATTCGACTAGGATAGTCATTGATGGTGGTTACATGGTCTTGATATTGGTGGTGATGTAGCTAGATTGACTGCATGGATTTTTCTTGGAGGATGTTTCAGAGAAGGTGTTTCATCTTCATAGGGCTTTTCGGATTTGGTTGTTTGAGAGGGTATGGCATCAACTATCAGATCGGGCCTATGCTTTGACGCAGGACACATGCTTACTAAAATTTCATGCAAAGGTGGAGTGTTTCATCATGATTATATGTTGGGGTGGGGATGATCCATGTTGTTGTCTGGTTTTTTTCTCTCTTTGACCCTCGGGTCGTGTGATGTCCTATGTCCATGAAGTTTGGGTTACCCCCTTATTCCCTTAAAAGATGGCTTATCTTATCTTATAATAAAAAATTGAAGGCCTTCGGGTCATTGGTTGGGAATTTTCATATAGAATAAGATTCTTCCCCCCAGGGCAGATTCCATACAATAATAAGTCCATCCCCAAGGGAATAACCCTTCCATGTAAAAATATTTCATTCGTAAATCTAATCATTATATTAACAAAAATAAATGATTATTTCATTTCTCAATTGTTCCTTTTTTCTAAATCCATGAAAAAATAAAACTCCATTTTTTCATTTTAAAGAGTTCGTACAAGATATGCTTCTAAAAAAGGTCAAATTCCTAAACAAGGAATTCCCTTGGAATCACCTTCCATAGCATTTAAATAGCCATCTTACCAGGGTAAGACTATTTTGAAAAGTTTTTTAATTAAACTTATCCAACGCATGGAAATTATATCATGACCACACCTCTCATTACTCAAGGAAAACAAAACAAGATTGTGGGTTAATTTAGAATGACCACATACCTCGTGTATGAGGCCTTTCCATTAAACTTCTTAGCCCGACCACCACCGCTTGAGATCATCCAAGACCAACAACCATGCTCATCACTCGTATCCATAAATAACATAAAAACAACTTAATTTAATTAATTATAATCCAAATATAATTAATTCTAAATTCAAAACAATTATCCAAGGTAATTCACTTCATAAAAAATGGAAATTCACTCACCAGATTCTCCTGATGTAGCAGAACTAAGAAAAATTATCCTTCAAATGTCTAATACACACTCTTTTCATTAACCTGGACTAAATACTTATCAACAGAACCAAAAACATAAGAAATTATATTTTATTTAACTCAAAAACCCTTAAAAACTCACTCAAACACTTACCTCTAATGAAATGATGGGTGACGGCATGTAGATGATGTCTTAGGACATCCTCTCACCAAGCCACACCAATGCTCCATCATCGTTGGATGATTTAACCATGATCCGGTTAGATCAAAGTCAAAAATCTAAACCTAGACATTCAAAATTATAAATAACTAAGGAAAGCAGAAGGGGAAGGAGTAGGAAGAGAAAAATCATTGTAAACACCAAATAATGGCACCTAAGTCCTTAAATAAATAGGGAAAAAGGGAGAAAGAGGGAAGAATACCCTCCTAGTACACATGTGAACCAGGGAGGAAGAGAGGAAGGGAAACTAAATAAGCCAAGGGGCATTATGAACATTTCCCAATTTTTAACCCAACCTAAAAATCTAAACAATTTTTCTCTATAGTTTTCCAAATCATGTGTCAATCTTGTGATAAGAACATCCCAAGCCAACAACACCCACATTTTTTGTCCACATGGTTTACTAATCATGCACCAACCATGAAAAACAGCAATGTGCCCCTCTAAAATAAGGTTCATAGTTTTTTTAAGACCATGCACCATATCCTGTAACCCTACAACCATGCATGGTTTCCCCTTTATCTCTCACAGTTTACCCCAAATTGTGTACTAACCATTCAACTCAACCATACATTATAAAACTTGAACTAAAAATTGTCTCATGCTCAAGGTGTTGTACGGTTTCTCCTAAACTGTGCACACCCAACCATTCACCTTGGACAAAAAATCCAAAAACCTTCAAAACTCCACATAAAGATTCTAATACTTATCTAGTCACTAAATGAACCTCTTGAGCCTCAATCCATATCTAAAAACATCCCTTTTAAGGTTTCCCTACTCTCAGAAAATCATTCCAAATCTTGGATCAAAATTTAATTTATCTTTCAAACTAAAAAACACAAACTCCTCTATAATTTTAAACAACCATATGGATATAGGGTCTTACATGTGAGGTTCTTAAAAAATTATTAAATAAAGTTCCATCCAATCAAGTCACTTATACCCTATCAAATCATCGACCGATGAGTGTTGAATATGTCTAAATAGAATAATTTGATGTGGCTGAGTAAAATTAATCAATAAATGATAATTAATTTGATTTCAGGGTTTCTTTGAAGAAAAAATATCATTAGGTGAATATTCATTCTCATATGAACAAGAAAAATAGTTTTTTGAAGCCATTTTTAATCTCAAAGAATCGGTTAAGAATGACCATCAAATAGATACATGATTTAGTGGATAAGATACTGACTGAAGCTACTATTTTCATTTTTTTCCTTATATAGGTCTAATCATTGAATATGGGAGTATGTCTAAATCTACAGTCCATATAGTTCACTAAAAATAAAGATTAAAGATCTAAAAATGGGGGAGATGATGCTTGGATGAGATTTAGTGATGAATAATATGTTCCTGAGCCTCACTGATACTAAAAGAAATCTTTGAAAGATAAACTAGATATCCCTTATGTTGAAGATGGTAGTTTTCTTGATGATATAATCGAAATGGATATTCGTCCAAGATGGATTTGAGGAATTTGTATCACATTTTCAAGTCCATTATTTATTAAGATAATGTTATACATCAACATAATAGTGGATCTTTATAAATATAACCTTGACAATGTCAATCACATGATGATTAAAAATTCATGGGGTGCACTAATTCCAAAATAATAAAATGAAAAATCAAATAAGGGGGATTTGTTCCATGAGTGGAGATGCTGGAATATTCTAAAGATCACTGCAGAGTTCTAAACTGAATTCGACTTACTTGATACCTAATCTAAAATCATTCAATGATGTTTCATTTAGTTATAGGATAATTACAACACTCAATGGGGGTTCCCCCAAATCTGAGGAAGTTAACTAGATGATATTCACATGGATAAAGCTACGAATCAGAATTGAATTTATATAATATTTTAATATTTCATTTACAAATAAATAGAGGGATTAAACTCTATATTCTGCATTCCCAGTTCATAGGAACTAACTATGATAATTAATTTCCATTATTCCCTAATTATCTTCAATCATTTTTTCTATTCTAAATTATAAATATAAGTTTTGTGTTGTTCTTCTCCTTATGTGTGTGGTGATCTCCAAATTTCAGTCATGGAAGGATAATTTTTTAGACTACTTCTAGGAAGTTGAATTCAATGTTTCCCAGTAGTCCCATCATCATGTTGATCATCTTCATTCTTCTTCACCCTTACTAAATCGTGATGGTGTTTTGGTTTATCATACAGTTCACTCTTTGATAGGATCATATTTCTAATCCTATCTTAATCCATTTTCCCTTCTTCTCTTAGTTTTCTCAATCAAGTAACTAGGTGAGGTTAAGTGATTTCTGATCACACTAAGACCAATTGGTACCAAAATAAATTCTTGACTGGAGTAGTTCGATTGGGTAATTCTTTCAGTCTTAGGATAAATATCATGCACCAGAAGTAGTTCTTTTCATGTATGTTCACTATTTTTGGTGAGTGAGGTGTGTGAATCAAGAAATTAAACATGAAATAAGTGTTTTTAAGTGTTTTTTTCTATTACTTCAGTATATTCATGATAGGTTGTTTAAGAGTGGATCAACTTAGATCTGGGCCTTGTTTCTATCTGACTCTGTTTTCCTTCTCATTTCCCCAGTTGAGTTTTCTTTTTTTCATTCATCTATTCTCTTATCATTCACTGTCATTTGTGATTACCATCACTTCCAATTTATGTTTTCATTTACTACATTAAAATATATAAAAAAATATTTATGAGAATTACTAGGACAATCAACACTTATTACTTTATGTTTATTGGTTCCTTGTCTTTTCCATTCTCATCTTGGTTTTGATAATTACTTCAACCAATTTTCTTTACCACTAAGTTTGTTTCAGTGATTTTAGATTTACAATTTCTATGTGTTTAATTTATATCAAAAGTTGTATTGATTGGATTTTTTATGAAGTTTATTTTTTTGTAAATATAATAATATTATCATAATTTTACCTATTTATGTTGAAGGATAAATTAGTTGTTTTGATGGGGTAAAACTATCCAAAGCTGTTATAATTTTCAATGACATTATAGTTATTTATTTTAAGGTAAAATATGTATTTTTTTGATAAATCAACCTATAGTGGTCTTATTTGTGTGAAACTTTTCATGTTGGATAGATAATATATTTCTAAACATTTTATTAATTTATGAGGAAGTCTAAAATGATATCCTTGGTTCTCTAAAAATTCACTGAAGTTGTTGTAACATTTCATGGATTATACTATCTATAGATTTTGATACCAATTATTTTCCAATGTTTACACGACATAAAAATATTTTAATCATGCACAACACGGTGTGATGGATATTAAAGAAATTTATCTTGATTATTTTAATTTACATGGAATTCTAAAAAGGTTTTTTTAATGAATAATAAATTATTCAAAGTTTTGTGACATTTTTGCTAAATTTTAGTTTTTCTAGATTATTTTTTATTCAATTTTTAAATGATAAAATAATTTTTAGAAGTCATATTGAGGTGTTTCATCATCCATTATAAAGGTATAAAAATTACCTAAATATAATTATTTTTTGATGAATGTTGAATCTATTGTAAAAATCCTATAAAAATTATATAATTTTATTAGGTTAAGCTATTTAAATTTTCATTAGGGTATTTAACCCTACATTATTTATCCCTATATTAAAAAAACTATAATTTTATCTTTAAAGTAAATTTCATGAACTTGCTATTAGAATGAAATGATCCCTATGTTTTTTTCATTGATCCCTACATTTTGTCAAATATGAAACCTACATTTTTGTTTCAATAGTGGAGATTAACTTATTTTATAATACATTCTTTGAGTAACTCAAATAGTAGTAAACCATGAATTATAGTGAATATTTGGTTTCACCTTTCCATCTCATTGATAAATTTCATGCATGGCATGCTTGTACATGAGTTTTATAAATTTAAATAATGAAGATGAATGTTTTGATTCTTGTACAGTATTCTCACTGAAATGAACTAGGACCAAAATATGGATGTATTCCATATATGCATGATGTCATGTATGATGAAAAAAGGAGGTATTGTGATCTTTTGGAGGCTCAATACATGATAACATGATGAAAAATGTACCTCAATCATGACTAGAACGGTCACCTTTTCTCACTATGTAGATGATTTTGAATCTTATCCTTGCCTTTCCCTCACTATATGTGTTGTCACAATGAAAATAAAACTAATTAAACTTGATATCTTGATCAACTAGAACTCTAATAGGGGTCATCTCTTTCAAACTGGAAGAATAATATCCATCATCTCATGTGGATAATATCAAGTATCATTCTTAAAGAAGTCATCGCACTATAGGTTAAGGATCACACATTTTTTACAGCGGTTTTAACGCAAGATCGACTCATTCCAAACTCAACTTATACATATGTATAGTGATTTTATAATAATAACTAGAGGAATCCTTTCTTGTTCCATGATATTGAAATTTATGGGTGTTTTAGGTTATTAGATTATTAGATAATATGATATTATTGATATTTTGGATATTTCTACAGCTATCTGAATTTATGAACGTCTCATGTTATTTCAATCAATGTTTTCAGAATAATTAAATATTGTTTTATGAAAAATATTAAAATAACATAATACCATATTTATTTATATTTGGGATATTTTATAAGCAGGTTACAGTGTTCTGTTTTTCAAATTCTTACCAGCTATATTTTTATATGGATTATTCTCATTAGTTTAATAGTTGGATAATCACTTATACAATAAATCCATTGTGATCAAAGTGTTTGAGAATATTTTTGTGAAGAATTTAAACAGAAAAATGTATGTATTATTTTAACAACATTTTCCAAAGAAGTAAAATGACACCGGGTCATTTAAATTAAAATGTTTTAATTTTATAATGGATATTGTTGAAAGATTTCAGAGATTATTTTATCTAATTTAAATAAATATTTGAATGGGTATTTGAAACTATTTCAGAGTATCATCCAACGATGATGGTATAATATCGAAAGAATTTAAGTTCATTTGAATGAGTTTATTTCAAATATTACTTTCAAAAATAAAGAGTTCAACAGTGCTAGGATGTTCTTGGAGATATTTATAAAATCCATTAACTTAATTTATTTTAAAAATATGAGGGAGAAGTGGCTAGAATTGTTGGGATATTTTTATTCTTTATATATAAATATTTCTCTAAAAGGTTAAAAAAATAATACAAAAGAATAAAAACTATTATGAGAATAAATTTCTTAAAAAATAATTTTGTTATTATACATTTGAAAAATGAGAGAAAATAATTATTTGAAGATCTTTTTTTATATCAGTGTAAATAATATGAAGGATTTCTTGACTCTATTTATTTTATTTGTTTTTGTTTAAAGAATAAAAAGCATGAATGAAGTTAAATGTTTTATTAATAAAATTATTTTATTATATAAGCATTTTTACATTAAAGAATTTGTTTTGTACTACGGTTTATTGAAGATCATCTACATTTATCAGTTTCTATAGCAATTGTGTGCCAAAGTTGTTTCAATATTCTATATCTCATATCATTCTATTTAAGTTTATACTACTTTTACTCAGTCATGGTGGAGTGTAAACTTCTTATACTAAGCTTTGGATATCAAGGTTTCCTATAAAATAACCTAAAGTCCCTGTAAAATCCTTATTGTAAGGTTCCAACTACTTTTACTCTATTATCAAGATCCCTAGAAAAATGATATGCTTAGTGAAAATAACTAAACTCGTGGAGAGAGTTTTGGTGGAGTAGAGTAGGGGATTTCTATGCCCTAAAATTCTATATATCATTGTGACCTATTCTTTACATTATTTTTTTCTATTGTTATAATCATATTTAAGAGAGAAGGATAGGATCTCTCTAATTTAAGATAGACGTTTTGAATTTGTTAAGATTTTTAAAGGACACAATTCACCCTCCCCCACCCCCTCTTGTATCTTCATCGGCATCATTCTGACATAGAAATTGGTATTAATGTTTTTGATATTTTGTAGATTATTAAATATTTATTTTTTATTTTACAAGACTGGGTTAAATATCCTGATGAATACTAATTTCAATGGTCGGTCTAAGAGAAGGTATGTTAATGATCCATACTCTATATTTCAATTGTGATAATTATGGGTTCTTGAAAGCTCACATAATAATCTATTTAAAGGATATTAGTTTTAAAGTTTATATAAAAATAGTTAAGTTATATCAAATTCATATGTAAGATTCATAAAAATGGGATTCTACTATAGAAAGAGAATATGATCTAAATTTAAGAGCTATAAATTCTATCATATGTGGACTTGGACTAGATGAGTTTAATTGTGTTTCTAAATTTGTTACTACCTATGAAATGTGGAAGACTATTGTTTTTTCATATCAATGAAATGGTAATATTTGAAAACTGAGGTACAATACTTCTAAAATTAAATTCAATACATTCAGGATACAGGAATATGAAAGCATTACTCAAATGAATAGAATATTGATAGAAGTTGTCAATGATTTTGCTACCTTGGGAACTCCAGTCAGAGAACCAGATTAGTAATTAAATGTAATTATATTTTTACCTTATAATTAGAATGTAATGTCTACTAAAATTTGATAATACAAACCATTTAAATACTTAAAGATGAAATAATTAATTATAACCATGATTATTTATGAAGATGAGATGAAATCTGAAGCTTAAGATCATATTTCTGTCAAAAAGAAAAATGCTACACTGAAAGTTTCTATGGATGAATTTTCAGATTCAAATTTTATTTATTTAGGTTTAACTAATGAGATATTAGATATTTCAAAAAAATCCAAAATCTATACAAAAATAGAAAGGATAAATTAAATAAAAATGAAGAGAAGGAATTAATATTTTATGAATGTAAAAAGAAAGTTCATTTGAGACCTGAATATCTTTTTATTAAAGCTCTAAAGAAAGTTGATTATAAAAGAAAAGTAAATAAATCCATGAAGGCTGGTGTGATTGCATCTAAAGATTCAAGTGGTGTATATACTACATACTCTGAAGATGATCATGAAGAAAAAGGTAAATCTATATCTTATGGACTTTTCTAATAAGGTACAATCATCTCTCAAAGTTATAATTTAAAAAAATGATGAGATTTATTAGTATTTTTATTTTATTCAAAATAAATTTGAATCATTAAATAAATAGCATAGAATAATCAAAAAATATCATGATATTATTTCTATTGAAAAAGAGACTTTGACTAACCATATTGTGGATTTAAGAACAAATTCTTCCAAAATGTCTTATGATTTTCATGAAAATAAAATTAAAAATTTATTAGATGAATTTGATTCTTTAAAATAAGATTTTAGTATCTTATAAAGGGGTAGAATTATCTAAATAAAATTCTTAGTAAAAATAAAATTAATAAAGTTAATATTGGTATTTTTAGTAATAGAGAAATGCCTAAATTACATTGGAATTATTTTGTTCCTAGTTCTAAAAGAAAAATCATGTCTATTGCTACATTTTTTCATTGTGGTTTTAATGTAAATTATGATAACAAATTATTTTTTAGAAATCCTCAATTATTCTGTGTTAATCATGTTCATAATTCAAGATATTTATCTAAATCTAAATTTGAAATTTCTACTCAAAATAAAAAATATTTGGTTACCTAAGTATTTAATTGATAACACTGCCAGACCCAAAATCATATGGGTTCCAAAAGGCACTTTTATATGATATTTTGTAGGTTTATACCACTACACTTAATTGTTATATTATTAAGTGGATACTTGAGAAATATATGGATATTTATTTCATTTTACAAAGATTTATCAAATATGAATTGGTTTGTTATTTGAAAGTAAATATCTTTAGAGATAGAACTATTAAAATCCAGATAGTATTTCATTTCTATTTTAATTTTAAATACACTAACTATTTTATATAGGGACAGAAGGGATTTTAAATGTTTTGTATTTTTTTTACCCTTGGTTATTCTTATCATTTTATTCACACTATTATTTTATGTGAAAAATTAATTTCTTGAATTATTTTGTTTACTAATGACCAACATGAATGATCTTTAAATTATATATTGGCATGTGTTGATCTTCTAAATGATTTTAAGCATGTGTTTTAATGTATTACTCTTTAAATTACTTGCATGTGTTTAATTAATCTATAATTGTATATGATAAATTGTTCTATTATTAATAAAAAATTGGTCATGAATTGAATGCACAAAAGTATTTATATTAAAAAAATTAATTTATTTAAATTCCTTGAATATTTTTAATATTTATGCTCAGCCTTAGGGGGTTATTTTAGTTTTTTTACATGTGTATAAATATTTTCTTATGGAATAAATTAATTCATATTTTCATTCCTTTCAAATCTTTTGTTATTTATTGAATAATATTTTACATGTTTTTGTGGCTCCTTGAGTATAACATTTTATCCTTTTAAAGGAAATAGGAATTAAATAGAATCTTATATTGTTGCATGTATTGAAAATATATTTTTCATGTATTTATCATTAACTCATGTTTATAATCTTTAAAAAGGGGGGGAGTTTTAGTTTTTTAAACATAAAAAAGGGTATATTTTTAGCGGCTCTGTGTGCTTTCCATTCTCATCCTTGCTTTGATAATTACTTCAACCCATTTTATTTACTAATAAGTTTTCTTCGGTGATTTTAAATTTAATATGTCTCTATGTTTAATTTATATATAAACTTATATTGATTAGATTCTTATATCATTTTTTATATTTGAAATATAATAATATTATTTTCATTTTATTTGTTTATATAAAAAGATAAATTAGTTATTTTGATGGGTGGAAATGATCTGAAGCTATTATAAGATTTTAGTGACATTGTATTTTTTCAGTTTAAGGTCGCCTATATATTTTGTTGATAACTCAATCTAGAGTTATCTTAATTTTGTGAAAATTTTCATATTGGATATTTTATAGATTTAACTACATTTCATTCATTTACAAGGAAGTTTTAAATATTCTCTTTGGTGCTATAAAAATTTACAAATGTCAATGCAACATTTTAAGAATTCTACAGTCTATATATTTTTATAGCTACTATTTTTCAATGTTTATATGAGATAAAAATATCATAATCATGTGAAAAATGGTGTGATTGATATAAAATAAATTTATATTTATTTATTTAATTTACATGGAAGGATAAAAAGGTTTTTTTGATGACTAATAAATTATTCAAAGTTCTTTGATGTTTTTTCTTAGTTTTTGTTTTTTCATATTATTGTTTCTTTTATTTTTTTGATGATATCGAGAGATGTGGAATTAAGAGTGAGGTTATTCTTGATCCATTATAAAGGTATATAAATTAAATAAATATATGTATTCTAGGACAAATGATGAATATATTATTAAAATTTTCGAAAAAACATTGAATTTTGATAGGGTAAGTTATTTAGTTTTTTAGTAGGGTATTTATCCCTATATTAGTTATCCCTACATTGAAATAAACTAACTTTAAGATTCAAATTAAGTTTTATGAACAAAAAATTAGAATGAAATGATCCTTATATTTCTTGAATTAATACCTACATTCTATCAATGTAAAAAACCTATGTTACAGCTACCGCAGGGGAGATTAACCCATTATATACTGCATGTTTTGAGTAACTCAAATAGTAGTACACCATGAATTACAATGAAGTCTTAGCTATAATTTTCCATATCATTGATACATTTAATTCAAGGAATACTTGTACAAGAGTCTTATGAATTTTTATAATAGATATGGATGTCTCAATTCTTGTACAGTGTGCTCACTACAACAAACTGGAAAAAAAATATGGGTATCTACCATGTATGCACAATGTCCTACATGATGAACAGATGATGTATCATGATTTGATGGTGGATCGCTGCATGAGAACCTGATGAATAGTATACCTCAAGCATAACTGGAAAGATCACCTCACCTATCTAAGTATATGATTTTGAATCACATCCTTACTTTTCTTTCCCTTGTTTCATGTGTTATCGTGCTGAATAAGAAAGTCACTAAACTTGATATCTCAATCAATTGGAACTCTAACAGGAGTCATCACTTTCAAACTGAAAGAATAATATCCAGGATCATTTTTAGATAATATTAGGTATCATGCATGAATAAGATGTTGCACTGAAGGTTAAGGTTGATTTATGATATACAGTGGCTGCAACTCAAGCTTGAATCATGCATAACTCAACCTATACATATGTACTATGATTTTAGAATAATAATTGGAGGAATCCTTTAATTTTTCACGATATCAAAATTTATTGGTGTTTTAGGTTATCAAATTATTTTAGAATATGTGAATATCGATCTTTTGGATATTTCCACAAGTATCTGAATTTACAGACTTCTCAAGTTATTTTAATCAATATTTTCAAAATAACCAAACATTGTTTTATTGAAAATCATGGAATAGCATAGTACCAGCTTTCTTCATATATTGTATATTTCATAAGTAGGTTATAGTACTCTATTTTTGATATTTTTATCTACTAAATTTTTATCTATATTATTCTAAGTGTTTTAACATTTGGATAATCACTCATAAAATCATACCATTATGATCAAAGTGTTTGCGAAGATTTTGGTTCATAATTTAAAGAGAACATTTTTTTTATTATTTTAATGTCATTTTAAAAAGAATCCATATAACACCAAGTAATTTAAATTCAAATGTTTTAATTTTATTATGGATGTTTTTACAATATATCAGGTATTATTTTTAATAATTTAAATTAATATTTTAATGGTTGTTTGAATATTTTTTAGAGGATCATCAAATGAATATTCTATAATATCAAAAGAATTTAAATTTTTTTGACTAAGTTTATTTTGAATATTATTTTCATAAATAAAGAGTGAAATGGTGCTACAATATTCTTTGAGATATTTATGAAAACTCTTGGCTCAATTTATTTTGAATATTCGAAGGAGGAGCTACTTAAACTAGTAGAATATTTTTATTCTTTATATATAAATATTTCTTTGAAAGGTCAAAAATAAGAAAAACAGAAAATATTAAAAACTATTACAAGAATAAAGTGCTAAAACAATTTTTATTCTCTTGTTTGAGAGATTAAAACAATAGAAAATAATTCCTTGTGTATCTTTTTTTTCTCTCAATGTAAAGAAGAATAAGGAATTCTAGATTATTTATTTTATTTGTTACTATTTAAATAATAATAAACATGCATGTCATCGAAGATTTTATTTATAATATTATTTTATTATATAAGACTATGTGATATATAAAATTTTATTTTTTATTATTCTTTATTAAATATCATCTACAAATATTAGTCGGTGTTGAAATTGTGTGCCAAAGTTGTTTCAACATTCTATATCTAATCTCTTTCTACTAAAGTGTTAACCAATTATACTAATTTATATTGGAGTGTCATATTCTCATAATAATTTGTGTATATTGATGTTCCTTATAAAAGAAACTAAAGGCCCTATAAAATCCTTTTTATAAGGTGTCAACTTCCTAAACTCAGTTGTTGAGGTCCCTGGTAAAAGAACCTACTTAGTGAAAATCACCATTCTTATAGAGAGAGATTTAGAAGAGTGTAATGGTGGATTTGTATACCCCAAATAACTATATATCATCATTTTATGTTCTTTCCTTTATTTATTTTTCACTTCTTTACTCGTATTTAATAAAGAATTATAGCATATCTTTAATTTAAGAGGTACATTTCATATTTGGAAATATTTTTAAAGAACACAATTAACCCCCCCCCCCCCCCCCATGTCTTCATCATCACCATATATCCATTATTTTATATCTAGGAATATTATAAATGTATCTATGACCACCCCTTATAGTGGGGGCATTAAAATCTGCCGACACAAGGTCGATCTACTGGGTCAACCGCACACAAAAAAACATTAAACATAATACAAGGATGATATATAGTAACTAAATATTCATCCCAGTACCAATATACACATACTCATTGAGCTTCTACACCATCCTCGACCACTACTCATCCCGTGATTTGACCTGAAAAGGAAAACATAAGGTCTACACGTGCACTGAGATGCCTGTGCAAGGTGTGATCATAAACTCTGTAAGGTCTCACCAGGAACCCCTAATATACACAATCATATGTGTGTGCATGAATGAGGAAAATAAATACATAAATAAACATGCTCATAGAGTTTTCATGTGTTAATTAGGATATCAAGTTACAGACTCCTATCAAGTCATCGAGGGATAACCAGCCACCCTGACACCCAACCATACATTATTTGATGCCATTTTGGTTATCCCATCATCAGAGTCCAAAATTTCTAGTTTATTCCCAAAGAATCAGGGTAGGGACACCACACTTCCTACATAATGTATCATAGATCATAACATGGTTACACATTCATACCATGACTCAATCATCTCACTGATGGATAACCATCATATAATTAGAACACGCGTCATATTAATATCCTATGACACAACCATATCATCAATATATAGCCTCCATATTATCAAAAAAACTAAATATAATAATCCCATGACTAAACCATCTCATTTATGGATAACTACCATAAATCAAAATAAATTACACAATTTATCTTCCAATTTAACCATATAAAGATGGATATCCACCACATAATCCAAAAAAGATGCATATAAACATGGTTGAATCCCATCATGCAGATCACCATGTCAACACATCTAAGCATATCTCTTAGTATGCCTCTCATGTCACCACACTCTTCATATAACCCAGTAGGGCATCCACTGGGCCCTCTAACCTGACTTGGTCTTTGCTCATCAATAAAAACCTCCATATGTCACCCTATGGTGACACTACAACCTAAAGGATCAACTTAACCCTATCCTCAACAAGAGGGGGATGGATCCTTTCTATAATCCCATTAGAATCCTAATTCCAAGTTCCTAATGTATTCCCTCGATCCACACCAGTATATTATCTCACATCTCTCCAAAGAGACCACTCAACACAAATCAACAAACATCTCATGTCGGTCTAAATAACTTTAGGGAAACACCTAATCTATTATCATAACCAATATCACTTATTGATATCTCCCCAAGGTTACTTTTTATTGTATTCAGAATCCTCGTCCCTTGGTTTCATAGACATCAGATGATTTCAAACAACCTAAGTGTTTCTAAGACTTATCCCAATTCTCAGGCTCAAATCCACCCACATCATCTAGCATAAGGATATCTTGGTCATCAATAGATCTAACCAAATCCATGAATTATGGATGTAAACATTCAAACCCATTAATAATTATACTTATTATTTTAATTATGGATTCACCTACCATAAATGGATTTACCCTCCTCGCCAGGCCTGCATATATTTTTTCCAATCTCTGTGGAACCTCATCCAAGATCTACGTATCCTCGATAAAGCATGTCCCTGCTTCTGGAACCTATTTCAAACCAATAAAAATAATAATTAATTATAAACATTTTTAATTAATTATCTAATTTAAAATAATCAATAATTATTTCTTAATTAATCACCAGTCATCGTGGTTTTTCCGGATCCTCGACCAGTCAAACCTGAAAGGTCTATAGTGTATCCCCAACACCTTCAAAAGAAAAATCCCTATTTTTCAACACTTTTCTAATTTGATAAAAGTTATTAAATAATTTATGTAAATGGATTACCCCTATTGATACAATGATGGGTAGTGGGCTGATAGCATCTTAGGACATCCTCTATGTAATTCGAGAAAACGTCCCATCAATCTCAGTCCCTTCCATTATGCTTCAGTTGAATCAACACTGAATCACTAAGAGAAATCATATAAAATAAGTGGGTAGAAAATAGAGATATAATAATGGAATAAAATGGAAAATATTTCCTTGAATCATCATCGCAATACACCAAAAATAATCCCCCTCAAGGAATATTGAAGGGGAGACAAAGGGATGGATATTCAGGTCAGAAATGGCCTCTCCCCAACCTCTTGTCCACTAAAAATACAAAGAACCAAAACTTGAAATAAATTAGAATTCCCTCACTAAAAACCACCTAGAATCAACTCCCTAGGCTAGCTAATGGGCCTCACCCACGAGTCAGTGGCCCACCATCTAGTCAGTGAGCCCAGAAATCACACCAGCTCACTAGTAGCTACTACTATTTTTTCATTAACCACAACTAACCTAGTCCTTCTTCTAATTCTTCCCAAATATCCATCCACCACCCATCCTTGAACCTCCCCCCAAAACACCTTTTATTTTTTTTTTAAATCATGGATCCCCATTCTAAGTCTTGGTTCTCAAAATGAACCATCCACCATATGAAAGGTTCAAATTTCCTTTGTAATTTCCAACCTGTAAAAATGAAGGATGTTATAAACTCCCCACCATAATCATAAAACCATTTCCCATAATATATATTGATAGTAAACTAATCAATAACTCACAGCATTCTATCCTATAATTCCAACTATTCTTCTATTGTGCAACTATAAACACCAAACTTAGATTCACCGACTTTATTCTAAAAATTATGTTATGATCCTAGGACAACCTAAACCACATCCGGAAGGAAACTCTTAATTATGTTTTCACCCCCACTACATCAAACTCACAAAAAATCACCAATTAGGCCTCCTTTGGTTGAATTTTCCCAAAAACACTCTATTTCATCTGTCGACATGCCACCCAACTACCCAATCATGATGCCCTAACACCCGGTAGCATCGTTGATTTATCCAAGAACCAACACCAAAGTCCAAACCTGACTCCCAATATAATTTCATGATTATATTACCAACCAAATTATAATTTCATCATTATCTAACCCCAAGCACTGAAGGTCCTTCAATTTAAATTATGCTTAGATCACCTTAAACCACCCCGAGCCCGATGCTGACAAACCAACTCAACCCAATTCCATGGCCACATCCATGAACCCTCTAATATGAAGTTTTTTTCCCATGAATGATATGATTCTCCCCACCATAGGAGCATAATTAGCATCACTAATTGAACCAAACACCCAACCTCCATGTCCTAATCTCCATACATTACCAAACACAATCATTGGTTGTGGCCAACCCACTCTCAAATTAGTGCTAACACCAAAACACTAACTATCGATCATTCCTAGTTCACTAGAAATTCCATCCTCGACATCATTAAAATTCATCCAAAATGATGATCATGCCCTCAAACAATTAAATGGTTCACTCTATCACCATATGGATTTTATTACCCCACTCCTTGATCAATGATTCAAACATATCTCATCTGCACATATTTCACTCCTCCCAAGCCACGCTTACTCATCCATGACAATGCCTATCAAGAACCAATACCCTAGATCAACCACACAACAGTACCCCAATCCTTTATCAATTTCACATACTCTCATTGAGTGACATATTCCACCTCACCAGACTATAGTCTTTCATGCCCATGTTCTTCTCACTGAACACACTGGTGACCTTGCTTCTAGAGTCACCCCAAACTAAAACCATTGTAGCATCAATCAGGTTTATCCAAAACCCAAAAAATTCCCAGTGGACCCTCCCTGATCTACTGCATGATTTTTCACCACACATACCCAACATGAAATTTCCCTAATAAACCGATACCTTTCCCTTAAAATCCATTCTAACACCACTCTCCTTCTCAATGAAAAGTTATTCACTGAGAACCACCTCATAGTTTCTTGCTCATGACCCTACTTGGTCTCAAACGAATCTAATGGTTGTATGCGCCTTTGAAACCCAATCGCACACTTGAATCATGTTATCCTAATTCTTGTCCCATCTAACTTTGGATCATGTACCTAACCCATTAACCATGATCCACACGCATGTAAGTTACTTCCAACTAAATCTTCCTTCAAGATCCTCTTAAAAATTGATGTGACTTGGTCATGCCAAGGTTTAATACATGACCACCAACCACCTAGCATCATTTATAAACTATGAGTTTCTATCAATTATCCCACCATGAAACAAAAAGTGCATCCTCAGAACCACATGTTTAGGCACCCAACTAATCTTACCCTCTAAAACTAACCTCAATACTAAAAGTAGTTGTGTGCTCCACATCATGAGCCCAAGGATTATTGCTCATGTTTTTTCTCATCCCTCTTATGGTTTCAAAATATATAAGACAAATCATGCCTAGTATAATCACCAATCAGATATTATTTCCCTCATCGATCCATAATGTGAGAATCAATGCCTAAACTGACCCACTATGGGTCCCCATGTTGTAGAAATATTGAGATTCGTAGTAATAGAATGTTTTTTAGATAAAGAAAGAAAAAAATAACAATAATAAGATGAACATAGGACATGGTGATTTATGTTTTTGGGAAATGATCACTACATCACTAAGTAAGTTTTATTTTTTTGGTCTATTACTTTAGTAGATCCATGTCAGGTAGTTGAAGAGTGGATCAACCAAGATTTGGGCCTTGTTTCTGTCTACCTCTCTTTTCCTCCTCATTTCCCTGGTCAATGTTTCTATTGTTATTTGGTCTATTATCATCTCATTCACCATAATTTTTTATTACCATCACTGTCTCTTTATGTTATCATTTAATACTTTCAAATATACAAAAATACAAAAAAATAGGGGGATTACTAGGATAAGTGACATTTCTTCCTTGAGGTTAATCCTGAGATTATCCACTGTGTTATATCTAGGGAGATTATAAATCTATCTCTAATCACCCCTTACAGTGGTATGTTGTCAAAATTTGGCATTATTTTTTGGGAGTAAACACTTGTTTTAGTGATTATTTACTTTTATTTTTCATTTAATACTCAATTAATTAATGATGGAACCACAAATTATTTAATTTTTTAATTATTATAGAAATGTTATGCATGTGAACAAATAAAGGGATGGAAGGTTTGGTAAACTTGAAATATAGAAAAATGGTTCAATTAACTGATATAAAGAACCTAAAGGCTATTGAGAAACTGATGTAATTCCTTCAAGTTACTTACTCGGCCCAAGAGGACCATAAGAACATATCATATCCTTGAAATTTTTTTAGAAATGACTTTAAAGGTGAAGCTAAATAAGTTCTAGAGATTCCCGTATTTGAACATGAAGTATCTACCAATGAAAATCCAAAACTATAAAATTTAATTTTTTAGCATCATTTTAATGTCTTCCAAGAGGAGGGTCCTGATGAAATTGAACAATCTAGATCTATGTTGGAAAATAAATTGATTTATACTTTTATTGGAATGATTTTTCATGTGATGGTCTTTTAAATTATTTTTCAATGCTTGTACATATTTTACTCTCTCAAGAAACCATCTCTTATCCTTTAGAATAAATCAAAACTACAGTGCTTTACTTTGAGAAGTGGTTAGAGTATGAAAAAAACCTTACTCCATCACATGACATACTCTCAAGGACCCAAATTTCACATAAAGAACAACCAGCTAAACTAATTCAGGGAGATCACTGCATAATGGAAAAAATTGTACTTTTATTTAATATTGATGATACTAACGATCATTTTCATATTGTTACTCTTTATGTAGATATTTAATAACCAGATGAGCTTTGTGAACTCCTATAAAATCAATAGGAATTTAAACCTACACCTGATTTGGAAATTTTTGAACTCCCTGTTTTTATTAAAATTTTAAATTTGGGAGTTTTTATCGAAGAATATGAGGTGTTGAAATTTTTCATAGCTATTAAAGAATATATTTATATATTTTTTTCTAGAAAAATATAAATTAATAGTTTGGAATTATACAAAATAAAAGTTTCATATAGGATTTTAAATCTTATAAACTTTTCACACCACTCCTTAATATGGATAAGAAAGGAAGTTTCCCAATATTCTATTTCCCTACCCACTAATCCATAAGAGCTTTAATTCTAAAGAGGTACTTAAATGAAACTAAATATGGGGAACTCCATAAACTATAAATGTTTAATAAAGTTTTAAATAAGATAATACAGTAGTTTTTGAGATATAAGCTATATCTCCTTTATATTAAGGTTAACTCAAGGATTTTTCATCTATGGATAGTTTAAATACTGCACCTCTTAGGGAGTTATCCCAAGATTTATTTTCCTTTTAGCCTATTTATAGTATTTTAAATGTCTTGTTTTTATTCATGGTTTTTTTTCTTTTAATTAAAATAAATATGAAAGAGATTCTACATGGAAATATCCTAGTTTAAAACATAATTTTTTAGTGGTTTTCATGACTAATAAGAGCTATAATCTTGAGTTATCTAGATAACCCCCCCATATCAAACCTTATTTTCCATTTTTCCTTGAACTTACCTATTGAAATATAATGTTAACATATTTTAATTTTTTAGGGACTTTGATTGCACAAATAAATGAATTTCTCAATGTCAACAAGGGAGGATACCATTGGATGTATTAAAATGAACAAATATTCGCTTTTAAGGTAGTACTACTCTAATATTTTCATCCAATAATTTTTAGTTCTTGCTGTTGGGAATTAATTATAGGGGTTTTTTTCTGTTTATGTTGAAATTAAGTGAATATGTTATTAATTTTTTGGGTGATATCTTACTAATATCTAGGGTTTTAAAAATTGGTTTGAATAATATTTTGAAACCTGTCTAGAACCCATAAAATTCCCTTGGATTCAAATGTTTCTTACAGTGTACAAACTGTTTATCATGCTATATTTTAAGATGAAATGTAAATTCTTAATTATGTTTACAAGGTAAAATGAATGTGTATTTTTCAAATATATCTTGGAAAATTTGTGTAAATATGGAAACTATGTTTTTTTTTACTTCCTCAAACCCCTTCGATATGAACTTTCACTACGGTTTCATTATATCTATTTGAACCAAAATGTTTTTATTGTTCCTCCATATTATGATTCAACATTAGGGATAATGTTTTTTTAAGTGTGGGAGATAGGGTGCTTAAATTTTATTAAACTATATTCAATGTTGTAAAAATAATAAACCCTTTAATTGTTTTCAAAATTTTGGGCCCTTTTTCTTTAATTTTATTTAAATGTTGTTTATCCTCGTGAATAATTGCATACTGATTTGAAATTAATGAAATTTTATGATTTTTGAATGATATGTTTCCACTATTTTTATGTATATTCTTTTTAATAACTAGGAAATGTATTTTGATGGGATATATATTTATATAATTGAGGCTATAACTTTAGGGAATGAGATTTTTAAACTTGAACCCAATAACTTGGACTTTGTAAAGTAGAAAAACTCAAGGAGTTAACTCAAAATTTAGTCTTATAAATCCATTTAAATTGGAATAAAATGAGTAACTGAAATCCCATGGTGAATATTTGAGACATTAGGACTTGGGTATGTGTAGGAGTAAATAAAATCCATTGTAAACTCATTAAATGTTTTACAAAATACTTAGTTAAGAAAAATTCAAATATAGTGCCCAATTGTAAAAAATTAATTCATTTAGGTGAGGAGAATATTGAACCCAAATGAATAAGGGTAAATTTAATTATAAGAAAATAATTTGGGTTGTATCAATTAATTAGAAAATGAATCTTTGGTTTTAGGAACCTAGGAGAGAGTGATTATTGAAAGTACTTCTTGTTAAAGTTTTTATTTCATTTAAATATTATCTATCTCCACTATCAGAATTGGAAATTAAATTTGAATTGAAATAAGGTTGTGGTTAGTTTTCACATAGGTGGAATGAAATATACAATGATGTATAAGTCTTTTATTTCTCTCATTTTTTGTTTGTTTTTGAACCTAATCTAGATAATGAATTTGTTTTAGAGTCTTTGTAAATAAATAAAATTTATTGTACTTATCGAGAGTGAAATATCTTAAGTGTGGGATAATTTGATGTGGTGTGTAATTAATTACATTTTTTCACATCCTTTTGATGGATTAAATTAATTTTAAATGTTTAAAATTATATTTTAATGGATAATTAGTAAATAATGGTCACTTTGAAGTGAAAATTGTTTCTATTTGAAAATATTGATAAATTAGTGGTTTTGGTAGTTTAAATGTCAAATGTTGTAATATTTAATTTATCAAATTATTTATGAACAAATTTTCTAAAATTTTTTGTTAATTTTTTTTGAAAATATTTTTTTCAAGTAAATTTGATAATTTTGGATTTTTAGAAATAATTTTTCACAATTCCATAATTTTATTTTTTTAAATTTTTGGTGAAATTATTTTTAATTATAATTTGATAATTGAATGGATTAATTTGGTGTTATAAGTTTTTATTGATGTTTGAATTGATAATTTTCACATGAAGATGACTTTTTTATTGATGGCAGTCACGTAAGGAAAATGGTTGCATGGCATCTTGAGCTGTCATAAGTACAGGTCCCCAAGCTATTGTAAATAAAGAACCATGTTGAAGCCCAATCTACCATAAAGTAAAAATTTACATAACCTTGTATGTAAAGTTGGAAAATTCATGAAGCTACTGTAAGAAGAAAATTAAGTTTTTACACGTTGAACTTCAACCCACCGTGCATGAAATATTAGAAAACTCCTCAAAATATTGTGAGACAATCCAACCTATTATTCCTATTACTACCAAGAAGTCACAAGTGTAATATGAATCTATCATAAGAACCATCCAAATTACCATAATAGAAATTTCCCAAGCTACTGTGAATATATCCAGTCTAAGATACTAAGAAACCATTGTCGATCGACCAACCTTGTTTCATTTACTAATTGACCATGCCCTAATCGATTGGTAGAATAATATTTCAATGTTGATAACTAAATTTAAAAATGATAAATCAACTAGGAAGGTAGTTTTTTTATGTTGTATGGTCAAATATAGGATTAATAGTAACTAGATCATAGAAAATTAGATATTATCAATAATTGAGTTTTAGTAAAGGAAGAATGAGCATAGTTCATGCTCTAAAATTGAAAATATTTTGATGACCATAAATGGACTCAAGCCTAAATTAAATCAAATTACTAAATAAAAACTAGAATAAATACCATATTAAAGTATATGATCCACCTCCCAACCAATTTGAATGAATAAAAACTAATATCAAAGGAAGAAATGGAGATTTTCTGAAGTTGGAGAGCATAGTCGACTAATCCTATTTACTGTGGAAAGAAGATAGATCCATGATTTTAGATTCTAATATTGACCAAAAAAATGAATCAAATTTTTCAATTGAGTATTTAGAAGTGGAATCAGTGTCAACTGAATCTTGTTAAGGATATCACATGGTTGATATTTTAAGAATTAATATTTTAAGAACTGGTGTGGTTGTATGATACTTGTATCTTGCATGAAATGTAACATCCCCTTACCAAATAAATATAAATAGTAACCAAACCAGGTCACTAATTCACCTTAAGAATTCCTCCCCATACACCAGATGTAACGCCCCAACCCTAGAATCCCAGAGTTGGTGCATTATTACATAACATTGGCATGATCACAAAATATCAAGTCTCAAAAGACCGATTATTTTAGTAGCCTTGTAAGTACTAGATAGATTCATAAGGTTTACATTACATCATAAAATGGAAAACTAAAAAAAAATTGTTTTCATAGACAACACTGAGATACCATATACTATCCCTACAGGTCAGTCATAATATACTTCTTCGCATCCTAAGAAAAATAAAACACAGAAAGGGGTGAGCTCAGATTCTCAGTAAGGATAACAATATTGTGGAAACTTTCCTAAATAAGCATAAACATTTAAGGCAATGTATAAAACTAAAAAAATCCTTTTCAACATAAACTTAATCATAATATGTAAAATATAATTCAAAATAATTCCATTTACTTACATACTTGGATATTCTACTAGTCTAATAATCACATGCAATATCAATAGCCACTTTTATAATGATGGAATGCATAATGCCAGACTTTCATAACCACATAGTTAAGGCCTTGTGCCAAGACTACAAATAATATTTTGTCAAGTCCTTGTGCCAAGATACTAGTTTGTCTCATGAGACCAACCGATGCATCGAGGAGCTATAGTGGGCTTCACCTATCACTTACTAAGTCCAATTCATTCCTCATACAAAAAATTTTACACATAACATAAACATTAATATTAAAACTAGCATACGAAATGTCAATAATTTAACCATAAACCATGAATGGTATAAAAATAGAACATCCATATTCAAACATATCACAAAACCTTCAATACAATATGGAATTTTTGTATCATAATAAATCAACTTCAAATAAACTTAAAATCCATCAAAGGATGTTGACATAGATTAAATCAAAACATTTTTTAGAGAAATATCTATTTCTATTTTGAAATAATTTAAGAGTCAAATAATTATAAAGAAAACATTTATTTTGAAAATATTATTATAATATTGTAAGTGAATCTTTGAAGATGTTATAATGGTGGATAATAACCACACCCCTCGTATAAGTTAAAAAAAGTCATTCTTACCTTAATTTTGTCGAAAAGGCCGTAAAGTACCTTGTTTGGAAAACGACTGAAAGATTCCTTTAAAAACATATAAGTTCAAATAAGGGTATAAATGACTTTAACCCATTTTCTAGTAAATATTAAAAATGTTTTTAAATAAATTTTTAAGAAACATGGATGTGGATGATAAAGAGGTCCCAGTAGATACTTATATAAAAACAACCTCAGATAATAAAGAGATTATAGAATTAACCCTTACCTTGTAATTTTCCTTCATTGAGGGTAGGTTAACCTTCTGTATAATGGTAAAAAAATTGTTATTAAATTATAAAATAATAATATACAATAATATTATCTCATACATGATCTTTTAACACTTCTTTATTAATAATATCTTAGTATTATCGTCGTTTTGGGTGTTAACTGATTCGTTTTCCTTTATATGCTTTGTTACATGAGTAATGTTTGTTATGGATAGGATGTATCTTATTCATATTCATAATTATATTAAGTCTTTAAACATTATTTTTAATCATCTAATGAAAATTAGTCTTGAATGGATACGATGGGGAATGAATCTCATCACGTACATGGAGACGGTAATCCGTACGTACGCATGAGCAACAATATCATTCTTTTGATATTAAAATAATATATAATTGGATGTTATATCATATATACAGAATAATTATCATGTTATATTTATTATTTATATCAATTACACATCATTATTATACCCATCCAAATAATAATGTCTTGAATAACAATTACACCACGACGTGGAGACGGTAAGTCATATGTACGCACGTATAGTGACATGTCATTCAAAGGATGGATAGAATAATGAATATGGTTGTACCATATTTATAATAACATCATAGTATATAGAATATACTTTATTTTTAATTTTATAATGTAAACAACAAATAAAGAGGAAGTGGAAGAAGAAAGGAACTTGAAAGGGGTGATGAAATATTTACCTCTTCTTCGGGTTCTTCCTTTTGATTTGATCAAAAGGGCTCCTTAGGTTGGGTTTATGACTAAAGTAAGGCCTCTATGATTAATATAGGACAGTTTAGAGGGTATTTGGTCAGGGTTTGGCCGATCCAAATGGCTTTGAATGTGTGAATTAGTGAGAAGGGGGAGTGCCCTTTTATAAGAGGGGTGAGGGGCACCTTAGGAAAAGATAGAAATATTATTTTATAATAAAATAATTTTTTGTTTATAATGGATCCAAAATGAATTATTTAAAGGATAAGGTGGGTATGGGTCTAAAACACTCAACCAATAGGTTTTAGACAGGTTTTTGTCACTATATCAACTTTATCTTTTTGATTTAACTCTTAGTTAATTAGTTAGACATTTACCATGTCTCTTTGTATTTTTATATTATATGTCTAATAAACTTACTATAAACTTCTAATATAACCTCAAGTTGTTAATTAATGAAATATATAATATTATTTAAGACCTTTTTCCAGACCTCAAATTTTTAGGGATAGAATATCAATTAATAATATAATATTTGTTTTAAAAACACTTTTTTGTCAATTTTGACACTATTTGGTATTTTGTTTTTTCAAAATTTATAACAACATTATTACTTCAAAAAAATTCATCTAACCAACCTTAACATGTCTTATTCCCCTATAAAATTATTTTAATTCATAAAAAGTCTCAAATTACATTTATTTGGATATTTGTAATATCAATTATTTTAATCTTTCATTAATATGGTAATTACTTCATCATCATTCTGTCATAAATAAATTTAATTATTTAATGTTTAAAAATTATAAATAAAATACCATTATGTAGGAAATGTTTTTATATTTATAATTAATATTTATAGTCTAATTTATCTTATGTATAACTCTATAATAAAAATGTTTTAGTTATTAAACTTTGATTTTAACTCTTTTAACTCTTCTTTAAATAAAATAATAATAAATGTCCTAATCTAATCCAAGTGGAACTAAAGGATCATATTTTATTCCTAAGGTTGGTTTTGGTAGAATTATACTTATAAATTATAATTATTATATGTTTTAGGGTAATAATAATATCATTTTTACCCTTAATTACCATATTTACCTTTAACTGCGGTAAATAAAAGTCAAAAGTTACTATTCGCCAAAAATTATTTTCATCTTATTGAACCACATTTTACTTACTGAGGTTAACCGTGTCTCTCATATTTTTTAAATTCAACTCACAGAAGCGTTAAAATTATGTTTTATGCAAATTTTCAAATACTTCTAGGAGGTGGGTAAAAGACGGTAAAAAGTTCAATAAAATTTTTATATATCTAAACTTATTATAAAATGACTCAAATGAATTATTTTGAACTTATATAGGTATTATATATATATATATATTTTGACTTAAAATAAATTTAAATAAAATAAATAATTATTTAAACAAAAAGTCGGTTTTAAACTTTAATGCAGTGGTTTTCACTATTCATCAAAAATTGAATGTTTTCAGAAAAATACCAAAAAATTACCCTAAGTTAATTTTGATATTTTGGATTCAAAAATAATTTATATTTTACCAAATTCAAAACATATAAGTTGCATTAATTAATTTAAAATTAATTCTTGTTGTCAAAACAAATAGCATGTTTTTAAGCAACAATATCTATCAAAAGATTGACACTTGTTTATGTCCAATTAAAAAGTAAAATTAATTATAATGACCTAAATTTTATTAAATGATAAAAATATAATATAATTATACTTAAAAACCAATCAATTTCATAATTTAACACTATAAATTATTTTTATTAAAAAAGTTGTTTTTAATTAAAATTTAGTATTTTTTACTATTCACCAAAATATGAAAGTTATCAGAAAAATACCAAAAATTTATCAAAACTAAATTTTTATGTCCCTATTCTAAAAAAGAAGTTTATTTTGTCAAATTTAATATATAAAAGTTTCAAATATTAGATTTAAAAAGGGTTCTCCATTTAAAGGCGGTAAAATTGCATTTTCTGAAAAATACTTCCTTTATCTAAAAAATTAAATTTGTTCTTATATTATATCTAAGAAACACATAATATGGATGTTAAAATTATATGGAATATATAAAATTTAAAATTTAGTTAATATTATTCATAACCTCTTTTGAATGGCTAGTTTGGTAAGTCGTGGTGTGCTTGAACTCAGTGTTGTGTCTAGTGCAAGTTATTGAATTACTTTGAAGAAATAACGTACTATGAAATCTTGGGGTGTTACAATATTCCCTCATTAAATAAATTGAATCCTCACAGTTTGAAATTGTTCTTCGAAAATAGAAGGTTGAAAATAGAAAATACCTTTTTGGGGAAACCCACATCAAAAATTGGGTTAATAAAATTTAGTCTTAATAAGAGGAAAAGGGAAATCAAAAAATCACCCCCAAATTATGATCTCGATTAGGAGAACATTGATGGAAATTAGAGACACATAATTGGAGGGAAAATGTAAATATTTATAGGGAGTTATTGAGTTCATCAGTCACAAACAATTATAGAATTGAGGGACTCAAAGCCATCAATCTATGATGATTTAAAATATCATCGGTTTAACAAAACATAAGGTATTAGGATAACACATTTTTAGTTTTAGGATCCCTTACCTAAAGTTTAAGAATTAATTTATTCATAGAATAAAAGAATAAAAAATATATATACTTGACAAGTAGAGTTCCGTCCTTTAACTAATTTCTACCATAAACTCATCTTTCACTCTAAAAGATAATAGAACTTAAAAAATATTCTATTTATCCTATTTGTATAGGGTTCCAAAAAAATGAATTTATAATTCAACTATCAGACCCAGTAAAAAAATAAACTACATTATACAATCCAGGGACTTCACATAGTCTAGTGGTAGGTGATAAATCCCAATCGCACTATGGTTGTGGGTTCAATTCCTGCAGCTTGTCTGACGTGACAGGTTGTCACACGATCTGTGTGTTGTCCTTTTTATAAAAATTCAAAAATAACCTTAACAATAGTATCCTATTTCAAACTTAATCCATTCCAAACTTTAGAATTATTCAAAATACTTCTATCCAAACTAATAGTTTAAAATTTATAATGAAGTTAAAAACAATGAAGATACTTTTTTCCACGTAATAACATGCGAACACCTTCATCATGTATTATTTTAAAACTTGGTAACACCCTGAATTACCATAAAACCTTGTGGTTTACATTCATTCTCACTTATGCTTTATATAATACTGGATATATTCCTTATATCCAAAAATATTTAATATTCCAACAATTATGAAATAAACATCCTATTAATCAGTTCCAAGGAAGTCAATAATATCCAATATAATTTATCCAAATCAACCATCTCTTATTCCAAAATCACTACCTCGTTATCAGGACCATATTAAGGATTAAATTTCCTTCAACCATGTATTTTTATAAAAATTGTATCTTACTATTAAGTCACTTTTCTTAGAACCATATAATCTCAAATCCTCAATAAAATAGTACTGCAGTACAATCCTTATTTATCTCCATAATTCATATAACCAGTATATTGATGATACAACACTCAAATGAAATAATTCTATAATAACAACATAAGAACACTAGTCATTATTATTCATCTGAGGTAGTATCATAACTTGATTATTATCCAATAGCATCATTTAAGGTATACTCTGATGACTGGGACACTGATTCGCATAGTGTCTCAACACCTTGCAGATGAAGCATTGTACATTTGAAACTTTTTTCTTACCCTTTCAATCGCGTACTTGGTGTCCTTTTTCTCCACACTTATAACAAACTCAAATTCCCTTCAAGCATTTACAAAGGTGATTCTTTCCACATTTATCACATATGGGAAAATCCTTCTTTTCCCTCTTCCCTTTATCCATCTTTCTCTCTTCCATCCTTTTCTTCTCTTACTTCCTTTCAAAGCCATAGGACTTAGAGAATTATTTACTTATCTTATTAACACATGATATTATTTCTTGATATGTTGAGAATACATGGGAGACTATTTCCCTTCTAAATGTTGGCAAAATACCATGAAAGATATGATCCTTCTTACTCTTTGGATCATATGTATTGTTGGAGTTCAAATTCTTTCTATTGGGCACCATTTCTATACAATGGCATACACTAGATCAGTTTATGAATTGCAATACATAAATCCAAACTTGTAAAACACTTAACATAAATTGAAAAGTTTATGAATATAATCCATAATAATAAAAATGTTTTCTTTGAGAAAGTATATAATCATAAACCCTTCATAATGGTTTGTAAAGAAAATGATAATTATCCTAAGCATATCCCCCGGGAGTGTCGTAACCAAGAGTGCAGCAAGGCCCGTTGTCATGCACCAGTTCCCGTTCGAGTCTAGCTCAAAGCGGTGTTTTCGGGTTTTACCCCTAAGTACATATGTGCCAGAGCCGCCACTATCTACTTGTATCCAAACAGGGATGTATTGCTTGGAAAACTCACAAAATCTCTACAATATCAAAATTCTAGGAAGTTCTTCTAAACTAATCCTCAAAGTCTATCTTAGGGCTATGTGCTGTAATCAGAGTTTATCTAAATCTAGTTTCCAAGGTTTGTACTAGCTTCCTCTGATACCAACTTTAATGCCCCGACCCCAAAATCCTAGATTCAGTGCATTATTATATAACATTGGCATGATCACAAAAGATCAATTCTCAAAAGACCGATTAGTTTAGTAGCCTTGTAAGTACAAGATAGATTCATAAGGTTTGCATTACATCATAAAATGAAAAACTAAAACAACATTATTTCTATAGAAAACACTGAGATCCCATAGACTATCCCTACAGGTCAGTCATAATATACTTCTTCACATCCTGGAAAAAAATAAAACATAGAAAGGGGTGAGCTCAGATGCTCAGTAGGGATAACAATATAGCAGAAACTTTCATAAATAAGAATAAACATTTAAGGAAATGTATAAAACTAAAACTAATTCCTTTTAAACATAAACTTCATCATAATATGGAAAATATAATTCAAAATAATGTCATTTACTTACTCACATGGATATTATACTAGTAGAATAATCACATGCAATATCAATTTCCACTTTCATAATGATGGAATGCATAATTCCCGACTTTCATAACCACATAGTCAAGGCCTTGTTCCAAGACTACAAATAATATTTTTTCAAGGCATTGTGTGAAGACACTAGTTTGTCTCATGAGACCTATCGATGCATCGAGGAGCTATAGCGGGCTCCACCTGCCACTTACGAAGTCCAATTCATTCCTCATATGAAAAGTTTTAAACATAACATAAACATTCATATTAAAGTTGGCATACAAAATGTCAATACATTAACCATAAACCATGAATGGTATAAAAATATCACATCCATAGTCAAACATATCAGAAAACCTTCAATATAACATGGAAGTTTTGTATCATAATAAATCAACTTCAAATAAACTTAAAATCTATCAAAGGATGTTGACATAGATGAAATCAAAACCTTTTTTAGAGAAATGTCTCTCTATATTTTGAAATAATTTAAGAGTCACAAAATTATAAAGAAAACATTTATTTTTAAAATATACTTATAATCTTTTAAGGGAATCTTTGATAATTTTATAACGGTGGAGAATAACCGCACCTGTCATATAAGTTAAAAAAGACATTCTTACCTTAATTTTTTTGAAAAGGTCGTAAAGTACCTTGTTTGGAAAACGACTGAAAGATTCCCTTCAAAACATATAAGTTCAAATAAGGGTATAAATGACTTTAACACATTTTATAGTAAATAGTAAAAATGTTTTTAAATACATTTTTAAGAAACATGGATGTGGATGATAAAGAGGTCCCAGTAGATACTTACATAAAAACAACCTCAGATAATAAAGAGATTGTAGAATTAACCCTTAACTTGTACTTTTATTTCGTAGAGGGTAAGTTAAACTCTTTTATAATGGTTAAATAATTGTTATTAAATTATAAAATAATCATATACATTAATATGATATCATAAATGATCTTTTAACATTGCTTTGTTAATAATATCTTAGTATTATCGTCGTTTCGGGTGTTAACTGATTTGTTTTCCTTTATATGATTTTTTACGTAAGTAATGTTTGTTATGGATAGGATATATCTTATTCATATTCATAATGATATTAAGACTTTAAACATTATTTTTAATAATCTAATGAAAATTAGTCTTGAATGGATATGATGGAGAATGAATCTCATCACGTTCATGGAGACGGTAATCTGTACGTACGCATGAGCAACAATATCATTCTTTTGATATTAAAATAATATATAATTGGATGGTATATAATATATACAGAATAATTATCATGTTATATTTATTATTTATATCAATTACACATCATTATTATACCCATCCAAATAATAATGTATTGAATAACAATTACACCACGACGTGGAGAAGGTAAGCCGTACGTACGCACGTATAGTGACATGTCATTCAAAGGATGGATAGAATAATGAATATGGTTTTACCATATTTGTAATAACATCACATTATATAGAATATACTAGATTTTTTATTTTATAATGGAAACAACATAGAAAGAATAAGTGGAAGAACAAAGGAACTTGAAAGAGTTGATGAAATATTTACATCTTCTTCGGGTTTTTCCTTTGGATTTGATCAAAAGGGCTCCTTAGGTTGGATTTATGACTAAAGGAAGGCCTATATGATTAATATAGGACAGTTTAGAGGGTATGTTTTCAGGGTTTGGCCAATCCAAATGGATTTGAATGTGTGAATTAGTGAGAAGGGGGAGTTCCCTTTTATAAGATTGGTGAGGGGCACCTTAGGAAAAGAAAGAAATCTTATTTTATAATAAAATAATTTTCAGTTTTTAATGGATCCAAAATGAATTATTTAAAGTATAAGGTGGGTATGGGTCTAAAACCACTCAACCAATAGGTTTTAGACAGGTTTGGGTCACTATATTAACTTTATCTTTTAGATTTAACTCTTAGTTAATTAGTTTTACATTTACCATATCTCTTTGTATTTTTATATTATATGGTTAATAAACTTACTATAAACTTCCAAGAGAACCTCAAGTTGTTCATTAATGACATGTATAATATTATCTAAGACCTTTATCCAAACCTTATATTTTTGGGGATAGAATATCAATTAATAATATAATATATTTTTAAAAATCTTTTATGTCAATTTTGACACTATTTGGTACTTTGTTTTTTCTAAATTTATAACAGCATTATTACTCCAAAAAAAATTCATATAACCAACCCTAACATGTCATATTAACCTTTAAAATTAGTGTAATTCATAAAAAGTCTCAAATTACATTTATTTGGATATTTATAATATCAATTATTTTAATATTTCATTAATGCGGTAATTACTGCATCATTGTGTCATAAATAAATTTAATTATTTAAAGTCTAAAAATTATAAATAAAAAACCATTATGTATGAAATATTTTTATCTTTCTAATTAATTTTTATATTCGAATTTATATTATGTATAACCCTATAATAAAAATGTTTTAGTTATTAAACTTTGATTTTAACTCTTTTAACTCTTCTTTAAATAAAATAATAATAAATGTCCTAATCTAATCCAAGTGGACTTAAAGGATAATATTTTATTCCTAATTCTATTTTTGGTCTAATTATTCTTATCCAATAGAATTAGGACATGTGTTAGGGTAATAATAATATCATTTTTACCCTTAATTGCCCTATTTACCTTTAACCGTGGTAAATAAAAGTCAAATGTTACCATTCACCAAAAATTATTTTCATCTTATTAAACCACATTTTAATTACTGAGGTTAACCTAGTCTCTCTGATTTTTGAAATTCAACTCACAGAAGTGGTAAAATTAAGTTTTATGCAGATTTGCAAATACTCCTAGGAGGTGGGTAAAAGACGATAAAAAGTTCAATAAAATTTTTATATATCTAAACTTATTATAAAATGACTCCAATGAATTATTTTGAACATATATATGTATTATATATCTATTTTTACTTAAAATAAATTTAAATAAAATAAATAATTATTTAAATAAAAATTCGGTTTTAAACTATAACGCAGTGTTTTTCACTATTCATCAAAAATTGAATGTTTTCAGAAAAATACCAAAACTTTACCGTAAGATAATTTTGATATTATGAATTCAAAAATTATGTCTATTTTACAAAATTCAAAACATATAAGTTTCACTAATTAATTTAAAATTAATTCCCATTGTCAAAACAAATAGCGTGTTTTTAAACAACAATATCTATCAAAAGATTGACACTTATTTATATCCAATTTCAAAGTGAAATTAATTATAAATACCTAAACTGTATTAAATGATAAAAATATGATCTAATTATACTTCAAAACCAATAAAATTCATAATTTAACACTATAAATTATTTATATTAAAAGAGTTTTTTTTAATTAAAATTTAGTATTTTTCATTATTCACCAAAATATGAAAGTTATAAGAAAAATACCAAAAATTAATCAAAACTAAATTTTTATGTCCCGATTCTAAATAAGAAGTTTATTTTGTCAAATTTAATATATAAAAGGGTCAAATATTTGATTTAAAAAGGGTTTTCCATTAAAAGGCGGTAAAATTTCATTTTCTGAAAAACACTTCCTTTGTCTAAAAAATTGAATTTGTTCTTATATTATTTCTAACAAACACATAATATGGATGTTAAAATTATATGAACTATATAAAATTCAAAATTCTGTTAATACTATTCATAACTTCTTTTGAATGACTAGTTTGGTAAGTCGTGGTGCGCTTGAACTCGGTGTTGCGTGTAGTGCAAATTATTGAATTAATTTGAAGAATAACGTACTACAAAATTTTAGGGTTTTACATTATTACCTCCTTCAATAAATTGTGTCCTCAGAATTTGAAATTGTTCTTCAAAAATATAAGGTTGAAAATAGAAATTACCTGTGTGGGAAAACTCACATCGGAAATTGGGTTAATAAAATTTAGTCTTAATAAGAGGAAAAGGGGAATAAAAAAGTCACCACCAAATTATGATCTTGATTAGGAGAACATTGGTGGAAATTAGAGACACATAATTGGAGGGAAAATGTAAATATTTATAGGGAGTGATTGAGGTCATCAGTCACAAACAATTGTATAATTGAGAGGCTCAAAGCCATCAGTCTATGATGATTTAAAATATCATTGGTTCAACAAAACATAAGGTATTAGGATAAAACATTTTTAGTTTTAATATCCCTTACCTAATGTTTAAGAATTAATTTCTTCATAGAAAAAGAGAAGAAAAAATATATTTACTTGACAAGTAGAGTTCCATACTTTAACTAATTTTTACCACAAACTCATCTTTCACTCTAAAAGATAATAGAACTTAAAAAAATATTCTATTTATCCTATTCATATAGGGTTACAAAAAAATGAATTTATAATTAACCTATCAGACCCATTAAAAAAATAAACTACATTATACAATCTATGGACTTCACGTAGTCAAGTGGTAGGCGATAAATCTCAATCGAACTATGGTTGTGGGTTCGATTCCCAAAGCTTGTCCGACGTGACGGGTTGTCACACAGTCTGCATGTTGTACTTTTTATAAAAATACAAAAATAACCTTAATAATAGTATCCAATTTCAAACTTCATCCATTCCAAAATTTATACTTCTCCAAAATACTTCTATCCAAACTCAAAGTCCAAAATTTATAAGGAAGTTAAACACAATGAAGATCCTTTTTGCCACGTAATAACATGTGAACACCTTCATCAAGTATTATTTTAAAACTTGGTTACACCCTGAATTACCATAAAACCTTATTGTTTACATTAATGTTCCCTTATCCTTTATATAATACTAGATATATTCCTTATATCCAAAAATATTGAATATTCCAATAATGATCAAATAAACAAACTATTAATCAGTTCCAAGGAAGTTAAGAATATCCTAATATAATTTATCCAAATCTACAATCTCTTATTCCAAAATCACTACCTCTTTATCAGGAATATATTAAGGATTACATTTTCTTCAACCATGTATTTTTTCAAAAAGTGTAGCTTACTATTAAGTCACTTTTCTTAGAATCATATAATCTCAAATCCTCAAAAAAATAGTACTACAGTACAATCCTTATTTATCTCCATAATTCATATAACCAGTATATTGTTGATACAACACTCAAATGAAATAATTCTATAATAACAACATAAGAACACTAGTCATTCTTCTTCATATGAGATAGTATCATAACTTGATTATTATCCAATATCATCATTTAAGGTATACTCTGATGATTGGGACACTGATTTTCATAGTGTCCCAACACCTTGCCAATGAAGCATTACACATTTGAAACTTTTTTCTTAGCCTTGAAATCACGTACTTGGTGTCCTTTTTCTTCACACTTATAAAAAACTCTCATTCCCTTCAAGCATTTACAAATGTAATTATTTCCAAGTTTATCACATATGGGAAAATCCTTCTTTTCCCTCTTCCCTTTATCTATCTTTCTCTCTTCCATTATTTTCTTCTTTTGCTTCCCTTCAAAGCCATAGGACTCAGATAATTCTATACTTATCTTATTAACACATGATACTATTTCTTCATATGTTGAGGATACATGGGAGACTATTTCCCTTCTAAATGTCAGCTTAATACCATGAAAGATATGATCATTCTTACTCTTTGGATCATACGTATTGTTGGAGTTCACATTCCTTCTACTAAGCACCATTTCTATAAAATGGCATACACTAGGTCAGTTTATGAATTTCAATACATAAATACAAACTTGTAAAACACTTAACATAAATTGAACAGTTTATGGATATAATCCATAATCATAAAAATGTTTTCTTTGAGGAAGTATATAATCATGAACCCTTCATAATGGTTTGTAAAGAAAATGATAATTGTCCTAAGCATATCCCCTGGGAATGTCGTAATCAAGAGTACAGCAAGGCCTGTTGTCGTGCACTAGTTCTTGTTTGAGTCTAGCTCAAAGCAGTGTTTTCAGGTTTTACCCCTAGGTACATCTATTCCAGAGCTGCCTCTACCTGCTCGTATCTAGACAGGGATGTATTGCTTAGGAAACTCACAAAATCTCTACAATACCAAAATTCTAGGAAGTTCTTCTATACTAATCCTCAAAGTCTATCTTAGGGCTATGTGCTCTAATCAGAGTTTATCTAAATCTAGTTTCCAAGGTTTGTACTAAACTTCCTCTGATACCAACTATAACTCCCTGACCCCAGAAGTCCAGAGTCGGTGCATTATTTCATAACATTGGCATGATCACAAAAGATCAAGTCTCGAAAGACCGATTATTTTAGTAGCCTTGGAAGTACTAGATAGATTCATAAGGTTTACATTACTCATAAAATGAAAAACTACAACAACATTGTTTCCATAGACAACACTAAGATCCCATATACTACCCCTATAAGTCAGTCATAATATACTTCTTCACATCTTGGGAAAAATAAAACATAGAAAGGGGTGAGCTCAGATGCTCAGTAAGGATAACGATATAGCATAAACTTTCATAAATAAGCATCAACATTTAAGGCAATGTATAAAACTAAAACAAAAGCCTTTTCAACATAAAATTCATCATAATATGGAAAATATAATTCAAAATAATTCCAATTACTTACTCACATGGATATTCTACTAGTTGAATAATCACATGCAATATCAATAGCCACTTTCATAATGATGGAATGCATAATGCCAGACCTTCATAACCACATAGTCAAGGCCTTGTGCCAAGACTACAAATAATATTTTGTCAAGGCCTTGTGCCAAGACACTAGTTTGTCTCATGAGACCTACCGATGCATCGAGTAACTATAGAGGGCTCCACCCGCCACTTACTAAGTCCAATGCATTCCTCATATGAAAAGGTTTAAACATAACATAAACATTCATATTAAAACTAGCATACGAAATGTGAATACTTTAACCATAAACCATGAATGGTATAAAAATAGCACATCCACAGTCAAACATATTACAAAACCTTTAATACAATATGGAAGTTTTTTATCATAATAAATCAACTTCAAATAAACTTAAAATCCATCAAAGGATGTTGACATAGATGAAATCAAAACCTTTTTTAGAGAAATATCTCTTTCTATTTTGAAATAATTTAAGAGTCACATAATTATAAAGAAAAAATTTATTTTTAAAATATTCTTATAAGATTTTAAGGGAATCTTTTATGATGTTATAATGTCGGAGAATAACCACACCCTCCGTATAAGTTAAAAAAATACATTTTTACCTTAATTTTGTCGAAAAGGTCGTAAATTACCTTGTTTAAAAAATGACTGAAAGATTCCTTTAAAAATATATAAGTTCAAATAAGGGTATAAATGAATTTAAACCATTTTCTAGTAAATATTAAAAAAAATTGAAAGATACTTTTAAAAAACATGGATGTGGATGATAAAGAGGTTCCATTAGATACTTACGTAAAAACAACCTCGGATAATAAAGAGATTGTAGAATTAACCCTTACCTCGTACTTTTACTTCATTGAGGGTAGGTTAACCTCCTATATAATGGTGAAATAATCGTTAATAAATTATACAAGAATCATATACATTAATATGATATCATATATGATCTTTTAACATTGCTTTGTTAATAATATCTTAGCATTATCATCGTTTCAGGTGTTAAATGATTGTTTTCCTTTATATGATTTGTTAAGTAAGTAATGTTTGTTATGGATACGATGTGTCTTATTCATATTAAGAATTATATTAATTCTTTAAAAATTATTTTTAATCATCTAATGAAAATTATTCTTGAATGGATATGATGGGGAATGAATCTCATTGAGTTCATAGAGACGGTAATCTGTACGTATGCATGAGCGACAATATCATTCTTTTGATATTAAAATAATATATAATTGGATATTATATCATATATACTGAATCAATATCATGTTATATTTATTATTTACATCAATTACACATCATTATTATATCCATCCAAATAATAATGTATTGAATAACAATTACACCATGACGTGGAGACGGTAAGTTGTACGTACGCACGTATAGTGACATGTCATTCAAAGGATGGATAGAATAATAAATATGGTTGTACCATATTTATAATAACATCACAGTATATATAAGATATTGGATTTATCATTTTATAGTGGAAACAACAAAGAAATAGGAATTGTAATAAGAAAGGAACTTGAAAGAGGTGATTGAAATATTTACCTCTTCTTCGAGTTCTTCCTTTTGATTTGATCAAAAGGGCTCCTTAGGTTGGCTTTATGACTAAAGTAAGGCCTCTAGGATTAAGGTAGGATAGTTTATAGGGTATTTGGGTAGGTTTTGTCTGATCTAAATGGCTTTGAATGTTTGAATTAGTGAGAAAGGGTAGTTCCCTTTTATAAGAGGGGTGAGGGGCACCTTAGGAAAAGATAGAAATATTATTTCATAATAAAATAATTTTCGGTTTATAATGGCTCAATATTAATTATTTAAAGGATAAGGTGGGGATGGGTCTAAATACACTCAACCAATAGGTTTTATACAAGTTTGGGTCACTATATTTACTTTATCTTTTATATTTAACTCTTAGTTAATTAGTTTGACATTTACCATGTCTCTTTGTATTTTTATGTTATATGGTTAATAAACTTACTATAAACTTCTAAGAGAACTCAAGTTGTTAATTAATGACATATATAATATTATTTAAGACCTTTGGACAAACCTTAGATTGTTAGGGATAGAATATCAATTAATAATATAATATTTTTTTTTAAAACTCTTTTATGTCAATTTTGACACTATTTCGTATTTTGTTTTTGATAAATTTATTACAGCATTATTACTTCGAAAAAAATTCATCTAACCAACCATAACATGTCATATTAACCTATAAAATTAGTGAAATTTATAAAAAGTCTCAAAATACATTTATTTGGATATTTATAATATCAATTATTTTAATATTTCATTAATACGATAATTACTGCTTCGTCATTGTGTCATAAATAAATTTAATTATTTAACATCTAAAAATTATAAATAAAATAAAATTATGTATTAAATATTTTTATCTTTCTAATTAATATTTATAGTCAAATTTATATTATGTATAACTTTATAATAAAAAAAGTTTAGTTATTAAACTTTGATTTTAACTCTTTTAACTCTTCTTTAAATAAAATAATAATAAATGTCCTAATCTAATCCAAGTGGACCTAAATGATCATATTTTATTCCTAAGGTTGTTTTGGGTCGAATTGTACTTATCCAATAGAATTAGAACATGTGTTAGGTTAATAATAATATCATTTTTACCCTTAATTACCCTATTTATCTTTAACCGTGGTAAATAAAAGTCAAAAGTTACCATTCACCAAAAATTATTTTCATCTTATTGAACCACATTTTACTTACTAAGGTTAACTGTGTCTCTCAGATTTTTTAAATTCAACTCACAGAAGCGGTAAAATTAAGTTTTATGGAAATTTTCAAATACTCCTAGGAGGTGGGTAAAAGACGGTAAAAAGTTCAATAAAATTTTTATATATCTAAACTTATTATAAAATGACTCCAATGAATTATTTTGAAATTATATAGGTATTATTTATCTATTTTGACTTAAAATAAATTTAAATAAAATAAATAATTATTTAAATAAAAAGTCGGTTTTAAACCATAACGTAGTGTTTTTCACTATTCATCAAAAATTGAATGTTTTCAGAAAAATACCAAAAATCTACCCTAAGCTAATTTTGATATTCCAAATTCAAAAATGATTTCTATTTTACAAAATTCAAAACATATAATTTGAATTAATTAATTTAAAATTAATTCCCATTTTCAAAACAAATAGCGTGTTTTTAAGTAACAATATCTATTAAAAGATTGACACTTGTTTATGTCCAATTTCAAAGTGAAATTAATTATAATGACCTAAATTGTATTAAATGATAAAAATATAATATAATTATACTTAAAACCCAATCAAATTCATAATTTAATACTATGAATTATTTTGATTAAAAAAGTTGTTTTTAATTAAAATTTAGTATTTTCCACTATTCACCAAAATATGGAAGTTATCCGAAAAATTACAAAAATTTATCAAAACTAAATTTTTATGTCCCGATTCTAAAGAAGAAGTTTATTTTATCAAATTTAATATATAGAAGTGCCAAATATTTTATTTAAAAAGGGTTCTCCATCAAAAGGCAGTAAAATTTCATTTCTTGAAAAATATTTCCTTTATCTAAAAAATAGTATTTTTTTATATTATGTCTAAGAAAAACATATTATGGATTTTAAAATTATATGGAGTATATAAAATTCAAAATTCAGTTAATACTATTCATAACCTCTTTTGAATGGCTAGTTTGGTATGTCGTGGTGCGCTTGAACTTAGTATTGCATGTAGTGCAAGTTATTGAATTACTTTAAAGAAATAATGTACTATGAAATATTGGGGTGTTACACCGGAGGCTTCTAATTAGCAGTGTGGGTATAAGGTAATACATTGGGTATATTATACCCCCATATTAGAGTAATAAATTAGTATAAATAAAAGAAAATAGATACATATATATAATAAAACAATAAAATAATGGCATACAAGAATGTAAAAACCATGATCCATAATAAATCAAGTTGTAATGATTGAAGTGTATACAATGTGTGTCAGGCAGTCATACATCAAAATCCAAGAGACAAACTATAATAAAACCCAATCACAGACCTGATTCATATCCCCCTCTTAACTCTCATGCTTCATCCTAGTAGCCCAACATAAATCAATTATTAGGATCCATCCCTAAACTTTTACCTAAAATCATGCAGCATCTGCTTAGATGTCCAAGTGCCATGGTGGCCCAAGTAGGGTGTGAATGTAGCTCAGTGTTTAACCACCAACAACATCTCTAAATATAACTAGTCTGGTATAAATTTCGTGCATAGTTGAAAAAATTCAATAGTATAATATTTTAATATTTTTAAAAAATATAAATTAAATAATAAACAGTAACTGAATCCCTAGATTCATGGTGGCACCTGAGGTTAGTCCCAACCTCGTCGATCCTTAAGTTCATGAACTCAATTGACTATACTTGATTAGGCTAGTGCAGAGGTTTCTCTAATAATTTCATGATAGTCATGAATCTATATAATATACCTGGGTATCTTTATTATACATATCAAGTAACATGGACCTCCCCTGAGGGAGTTTTCTTAGCCTAGGAAAAGCCCGTAAGTATCACAGACCTTGGGAATGCACCTAAAATCACTATCCTAGTATACCAAATCAACCACAACTCCACATCCATGAAACCCCCACTGATAGTATCACATACTTCTCCTATAAGATTTTTCTCAGCTAAGGGAATATCCCATAAGTATCACACACCTCCCTCTAAGAGAGTATTCATTAGTTATCATGGATCGCCTCATAGGGATTTTCTATCAATTTATCACAAACCTCTATATAAAGTAATACTAGTTATTATATAACAATCTAATTCATGTGTTTTATCATTAGTTCCTTAGGCAAAAAGTTATCACAAACCTTACTCCAAGGGATTATTCATTATAACATACAGAATCACCACTATGTTCATACTCATTATTATCAAAAACCACCCCTATGGGAATTTTCATATAGAAATAAGTCCATACCCCAAGGGTAGATTTCATACAACATAAACTCCACCCCTAAGGTAATCCCTTTCATATGGAAACATTTCATTAATAAATATAATCATTTTCATAACAACAATAAACAATCATTTCATTTCACAATTTTACCTTTTTCCTAAATCCATGAAAAATAAAAAATTTATTTTTCTCTAATTTTTAAGAGTTAATATAATATATTCTTCCATAAATAAATTAAAATTATAAAATAAGGAATTCCCTCATAATTACCATCCTTATCAAGAACAACACATTTAAATAGGAATATAACCAAGGTAAAATCATTTTGAAAACATTTTTAATTAAACTCAATCAATGTATAGAAAGGATAGAATGACCACAACTTGTATTACTAAAGGAAAACAAGACAATACTATGGGTAGATTTAGAAGGAACACCTACCTCATTCATGAATCCTTTCAATTTAACTTCTTATCCTAACCACCACCGTTTGATCTCATCCAAGACAAATGGCCACATTCACCACTTGTGGCCCTAACTCAAATACAAATAACTCAAACTAATTAATTATAATTAATTATAAATTCACAAAAATTATCCAAGGTAAACCACTATGGTAAAAATGTAAATTCACTCACCGGATGATCTCAATGAATTGTAACCAAGACCAATGATCCTCTATAGAGTTGTGCCACACTCCTGACACTAACTTGGGGAAAATTTCTATCACCCAGTACCAAAACCACAAGATATGATATTTAATTTAACTCAAAAACATGAAAAATTTCATAGTCACTTACCTATAATGAATTGATGGGTGAAGGAGTGTAGAAAATTTCTCAGGATTTCCTCTCACCAATCCATGCCAAATCCCCATCATCCTTAGATGATTCCACCATGATTCAGTGGAATCAGATCCAAAACCCTAAACTCATATTACCAAAATTAGAAATAACTAAGTAAAAGGATTAAGGGAAAGAGAAGGGAGAGAAAACAAACTATAAATGCAGAGGAATCTCCCCTAAAATTCCCCAAATTGAAGGGGGAATAAAGATAAATAAGGGAGGAGAACCTCCTAGTTTGTGTGTGCCTAAGAAAGGAAGAGAGGATGGGGAAACCAAATAGTCCAAGGGGGAATTTTGGTCATTTACCAGTTTTTAACCAAACCTAGAAATACATACAATTTGGCTTCACTATTTTCTAAAATATGTGCCAACCATGTGATAAACACTTCCCAAAGCGATAACACTCACACAGTTTGGCCACACTTTTAGTAACTCTACACCAATAATGAAAAATAGCATTAGACCCCTATGAAACAAGGTGCATGGTTTTTATGAAACTATGTCTAGGCCATTTTCCATATCCCATACCCCTACAACCTCATACGGTTTCACCTATGGCTTGCACACTTTACACAAAACCATTTTCTAATCATGAAACTCAAATTTTATTTTTCTCGTGAACTAGGGTGACACCTCTCATGGGTCACCCTCAAAATTCAAAAAGCATCGCCTCCCCATCTAGGAGTCATGCCAAAATAAGGTCATTGGGATCTCCCACCTAACTTATACATAGGTCACAACCCTCTATATGGAACTCAATCCATCTCAAGGTTGGAAAACACCTAAATGTAAGATACCCATTTTTTGGTCTCACATACAGGTTTCGATACAGACCCTATTTATTGTTCCTATGTCAGGAACAAACTATAAATTCACAGACTAACACATCATAGCCTCAAGGTTATAATGATAACACATAACTCAGGAAATCTCATAGCCCCAACCACCCATGAATAGGGTACACATCAGATACCAACTAGGTCCACAATTACTACCCATACACTGGGCTAAACACCAACCCCCCACTTGGTCTATATCATATATATATATATATATATATATCAGGGTTCATAACTTATACACTTTTCCATTTTTATTTAATAATAATTTTCAAAAAAAGGCTTGGTTAAATGAAATATTGAGTACAAATTATAGAGGAAAACACTTTATAAGTTGTACTTGGAATTTCATTTACATTTCACCCTTTAAAAAATAAAAAAAATATCCCATGAAATAATTTTAACCAATTTATTTAACCAAAAAAATCATAGATGAGGCTCAGTTAAATAAGATGAAAATTACAATTTCTAAAAGAAATTTATCTTTAAGTTCTAATTGGAATTTTATTTATAATATACCTTATAAAAATAAATTTAAAATAAATACGCAATGGGTATTTTAATTATTTAAGTAATTGGTTAAGTTAGATGCCACCATACACTTATATAGAAAACACCGTATAAATGGGTGTAGACACTTTAAATAACTAACTCAATTCACGGTCTAGATAAACAATCACATCCAATCACACACGTGACTCCTACATGTATGATATAATTCATGAACACACCCTCTCTTGTCGTACCAAACCAAGAGACAATATTAAAAAATTGGTAACCTAGAAATCAAGTGCATCACTCGAGGTGAAATTAGATCAAATGTAAAATGAAAAACATAAATAGCATTCCCATCTATGAAAATTGAACTTATGTCATATGTGGGGTGTCCAGTCTCAGGCACAAGTTTTATGCCACATCTCAAAACATTCCTAATCTCTAATCTATAAATACCAAATAGTGACACTAAGAAAAAAGATCTTTGATTCTAATTTATAACATCCCTTTCATGGTCCACTATGAATAGTAACTGGACCAGGTCACTACTATACCTAAGGCATGCTTCCCCATATTCCAAAGGTTCTCAATTGATAATGTGGGTTTAAGTTGGTATAGTGGGGACATTATTACCACATATCAAAGTAAGAAAATAATGGGAAAAACTAAATAGATACATCCAAATGATAAATTAGTAAAAATGGGATATATGAAAGTGACAACCATAATCCAAAATATATAAAGTTGTAACAAATAAAGTGTATAAAATGCGTCAGGAATTCATACATCAAAAATCAAGTGAAAAATGGAAGAAATACTAACCATAGTCCCAAGTCTTAGCTCGATACCAACTCTCATACTCCATCCTAGCATCCTAATAGAAATAAAGCATCGAGCTCCAACCTTAAACTTGTATCTGAAATCACATGGCATCTTCATGGGCACCAAAGTGTCATGGTGGTCTGAGAAGGGTGTGAGTAAAACTTAGTAGGCCACCACCAATGGGGACCCTAAATATTACTATTTTAAAATAGAGTACATGTAGAGGTTCTAAAATTCAATAGTATAATAGTTTAATAATTTAAAAAATGTAAATAAAAGAATAAACAATAATGGATTCCCTATATTCATGGTGACACTTGAGGTCAGTCCTAACCTCATCAATCCTTAGGCCCATGACCCCAATCAACCATACCTACTTCATCAAATTTTAAGGTTTCTTTAAGCACATCATGATGATTCTGTCTCCATATAACAGACTCATGTATCCCTGGTATCCATATCAAGTAACATAGACCTTCCTTATGGGAGTTTCTCAGCATGGTCATAGCCCATAAGTATCATAGACCTAGGTAATGATTCTAAAATCTCCATCCCATTATACCGGATCAACCTTGACTCTAAATCCATGGTCGTCCCACCAATTTTATCACATATTTCCCCTATGAGAGTTTTCTCAACCAAGGGAATAGACCAAAAGTATCACAGACCTCCCTCTGAGGGAGTATTCATTAGTTATCACAAACCACCCCATAGGGAATTTTCTTTCAAGTTATCATATAACTCTATATGGAGTATTATTAGTTATCATATAGGATCCCAATTCAAGTTTTTTCTCATCAAGGTCATAGGAAAAAGGTATTAGAAACCTCCCTCAAAGGGAATATTCATTATAATATCCAAACTTTCCATTTTTCACATTATCATTATCATCAAAACACACCGCTATGAGAATTTTCATATAGAAAAAATTCTTCCACCAAGGGAAGATTCCATACAACAATAATTACATCCCTAAGGGAATACCACTTTATATAAAAATATTTCATTCATAAATATAATCATTATATTAAAAAAATAAACTATTACTTCATTTCACAATTGTTCATTTTTTCTAAATCCATGAAAAAATAAAACTTCATTTTTTTCATTTTAAAGAGTTTGTACAAGATTTTCTTCTAAAAAAAGTTCAAATTACTAAATAGGGAATTCCCTTGGAATCACCTTCCATAACATTTAAATAGCCATCTTACCAGGGTAAAACCATTTTGAAAATTTTTTTAATTAAAATTATCCAAAGCATGGAAATTATATCATGACCACACCTTGCATAACTCAAGGAAAACAAAACAAGACTGTGGGTTAATTTAGAATGGCCACCTACCTTGTGTATGAAGCCTTTCCATTAAACTTGTTAGCCTGACCACCACTTCTTGAGCTCATCCAAGAACAACAACCACGCTCACCACTTACATCCATAAATCACATAAAAAAACTTAATCTAATTAATTATAATCAAATTATAATTAATTCTAAATTCAAAACAATTATCCAAGGTAATTCACTTAATAAAAAATGGAAATTCACTCACCAGATGCTCCCGATGCAGCAGAACCAAGAAATATTGTCCTTCAAAGGTCTAATAAAAACTCTTGTCACTAACATAGTCTAAATACCTATCAACTGAACCAAAAACATAAGAAATTATATTTAATTTAACTCAAAAACACTTGAAAACTCACTCGGATACTTACCTCAAATGAAATGATGGGTGACGGAATGTAGATGATGTCTCAGTACATCCTCTCACCAAGCCACACCAATTCTCCATCATCATTGGATGATTCAACCATGCTTCCATGGGATCAAAGTCAGAAACCTAAACTCGGACATTCAAAATTATAAATAACTAAGGAAAGGAGAAGAGGAAGGAGGAGGAAGAGAAAAATCACTTTAGACACCAAATAATGGCACCTAAAAGTCCTTAAATAAATAGGTAAAATGGGAGAAAGAGGTGAGAATACCCTCCTGGTCCACATGTGAACAAGGGAGTAAGAGAGGAATGTAAACCAAATAATCCAAGGGCATTATGGACATTTCCCAATTTTTAACCCAACTTAGAAATCTGCACGATTTGGATGTATAGTTTTCTGAATCAGGTGTCAATAGTGAGATAAGCACATCCCAAGCCAACACCACCCACAGGGTTTGGCCACATGGTTTACTAATCATACACCAACTATGAAAAATAGTAATGGGTCCCTCTAAAATAAGGTTCATATTTTTTCTACAACCATACACCATGTCCTAGAACCCTACAACCATGCATAGTTTCCCCTTTATCTCTCACAGTTTACCCCAAATCGTGTACTAACCAGGAAACTCAACCATACACTATAAAACTTGAACTAAAAATTGCCTCATGCTCAGAGTTCTTCATGGTTTCTCCTAAACTATGCACACCCAATCATGCACCTTAGACAAAAAACTCCAAAAACCTTCAAAACTCCACATGAAGATTCTAAGAATTATCAATTCACTCAATTCACCTCTTGATCCTCAATAAATATCAAAAAAATATACCTTTAAGGTTTCCCTACTCTCAAAAAATCATTCCAAATCTTGGATCAAAATTTAGTTTATCTTTCAAACTAAAAAACACAAACTCTACTATAATTTTAAACAACCATACGAATATAGGGTCTTACGTGTGAGGTTTTTAAAAAATGATTAAATAAATTTCTATCCAATCGAGTCACTCATACCATATTAAATCATCGACCAAGGTGTGTTGAATATTTCTAAAGAGAATAATTTAAGGTGGGTGAGTAAAATGAACCAATGAATGATAATGAATTTTATTTCAAGGTTTCTTTAAAGAAAAAATATCATTCGATGAAGATTCATGCTCGGATGAACAAGAACAATAGTTTCCTAAATCCATTTTCAATCTCAAAGAATCAGTTAAGACTGACCATCGAATAGATACATGATTTAGTGAATGAGATACTGACTAAAGTTATTATTTTCATTTCTTTTCCTTATATATATATGATCATTTAATATGGGAGTATGTCTAAATATAAAGTCTATATAGTGTGCCAACAATGAATATTCAATCTCTAAAAATAGGGGAGATGATGCTTGGTAGAGAGTTAGTGATGAAGAATATGTTCCCAAGCCTCACTAACACTAAAATAAATCTTTGAAAGATAAATTAGTGATCCCTTATGTTGAAGCTAGTAGTTTGACTAATGATCTAATTGAAATGGAGATTCCTCCAAGATAGATTCGAGGAATTTTTATCACATTCCCAAGTCCATTATTTGTTAAGATAATGTTTTTCATCAAGATAATAGTGAATATTTATAAATATAACCATAACTATGTCAATCACATGCTGATTAAAAATTCATGGGGTGCACTAATTCCTAAATAAAGAACTTAAAAATCAAATAAGGGGGATTTGTGCCATGAGTGGAGATGCTGGAATATTCTTATGATCACTTTAGAGTTCTAAACTAGATTCAACCTACTTTCTACCTAAGCCAAAACATGAAAGTATGTTTCATGCAGTTATAGGATAATTGCTACACTCACTAGGGGTTACCCCAAATCTGAGGAAGTTAACTAGATGAGATCAACATGGATAAAGCTACCAATCAGAATTGATTTTCTGTTATATTTTAATATTTAATTTTCAAATAATTATAGGGATTAAACTCTATATTCCCCATTCCTATTTCATGGTAACTAACTCTGATAATTACTTCTCGTTCTTCCCTAATTATCTTGCCTCATTATTTCTATTCCCAATTATAAATATAATTTTTGTGTTGTTCTTCTCCCTATGAGTGTGGTGGTCTCCAACTTTCAGTCATGGAAGGCTAATTTTTTAGACTAGTTCTAGGAAGTGAAATTCAATGTTTCCTAGTGGTCTGATCATCATGTTGATCATTTTCATTCTTCTTCACCCTTAGTAAATCATGATGGTGTTTTGGTTTATCTGATAGTGCACTCTTTAACAGGATCAGTTTGCTACTCCTCTCTTAATCCATTGATTCCACTTTATGTTTTCATTTACTAATTTAAAATATATAGAAAAATATTTATGAGAATTACTAGGATAATAAAAACTTATAACTTTATGTTGAGTGGTTTCTTTTCTTTTCCATTCTCTTCTTGGTTTTGATAATTACTTCAACCCATTTTTTTACCACTAAGTTTGTTTCAGTGATTTTTGATTTACGATGTCTATGTGTTTAATTTATATCATAAGTTGAATTGATTGAATTCTTATGAAGTTTATTTTTTTAAAATATAATAAGATTATCATAATTTTACCTATTTATGTTGAAATCTAAATCAGTTGTTTCTATGAGGTAAAACTATCCAAATCTGTTATAATTTTCAGTGACATTATAGTTATTTAGTTTAAGGTAAACTATGTATTTTGTTGATAAATAAACCTATAGTGATCTTATTTGTGTGAAACTTTTCATGCTGGATAGATAATATATTTTTAAACATTTTATTAATTTATGAGGAAGTCTAAAATGATATCCTTGGTTCTCTAAAAATTCACTGAGGTTGTTGTATCATTTCATGGATTTTTCTATCTAGAAATTTTGATACCTACTATTTTACAATGTTTACATGACATAAAAATATTTTAATCATGCACAACATGGTGTGATGGATATCAAAGAAATTTATCTTTATTATTTCAATTTACATGGAAGTTTAAAAAGGTTTTTTTGATGAATATTAAATTATTCAAAGTTCTATGACGTTTTTTTGGAATTGTAGTCTTTCAAGATTATTGTTGCTTCTATTTTTCAATAATAAAATAATTTTTAAAAGTTAGATTGAGGTACTTCATCATCCATTATAAAGGTATAAAAACTACCTAAATATAATTATTTTGAGATGAATGTTGAATCTATTGTTAAAATTCTATAAAAATCATATAATTTTATTAGGGTAAGCTGATCAAATTTTTATTAGGGTATTTAACCCTACATTATTTATCCCTATATTGAAAGAACCATAATTTTATCTTTAAAGTAAATTTCATGAACTTACTATTATAATGAAATGATCCCTATGTTTTTTTCATTGATCTCTATATTCTGTAAAAGATGAAACCTACATTTTTTGTTTCCATGGTGGAGATTAACCTATTATATAATACATGCTTTGAGTAACTCAAATAGTAGTACACCATGAATTATAGTGAATATTTGGTTTCACCTTTCTATCTCATTGATAAATTTTACGTAGGGAATGCTTTTACATGAGTTTTATGAATTTACAGAATGAAGATGGATGTATTGATTCTTTTATAGTATGCTCACTGAAATTAACTAAGAATAAAATATGGGTGTCTTTAATATATATAGGATGTCATGTATGATGAACAGAGGAGTTATTGTAATATTTTAGAGGCTCAATACATGATAACATGATGAACAGTGTGCCTCAATCCTGACTATAAAGATCACCTTTCCTCACTTTGTAGATGATTTGGAATCTTATCCTTGCCTTTCCCTCACTATTTATGTTGTCACACTGAATAGTAAACTAATTAAACTTGATATATTGATCAACTAGAACTCTAACATGGGTTATCTCATTCAAACTGGAATAATAATATCCATCATCGCATGTGAAGCATAACAAGTATCATGCTTGAAGAAGACATTGTACTATAGGTTAAGGTTCACTGACTGAAAATTACTTTTTTATTATAAAACACTTTTTAAGGGAAAAGTGAGAAACCACATACAACCAAAGAAAACTATCGGACTGCCCCATCCCAGCAAGTGTACCAACAATAAGCCTTCACCAACACAGGACCCCTCAACAAACAGTCCCATGCAGAAGCACGGGTACAGAACCGATGGCAAAGCCATACTCTCTCAAGCATCCAATTCCAAGAGACTTGCATCAATGAAGACTTAATGCTCTAATCCCCTTCTAGAGATGGTACAAGAGAATGTTGTAAACAAGCATAAACTGAACTGAAAAGGTAAGTAATATATGACTCGAAGCAACCATAGCTCACACAACCCATTCACTCACACCAGCCAACCAAAACCACCAGCTTAAACTAAGTCTCTAATAAGAAATTTAATACTAATCGAGTCTGTTTACCTAAATAGTTTCCATGTTAAGGATGATAAGTTTAAGTCTGCTTCTTCTAATATCTACTTCTCAAAAACAGACACTAGTTAATCCCAAGATTTAATGTACTCCTCAACACTGATCTTTTCATGTTTGAATCCCCCTACCAAAATTGAGTCATGTTTTTTAATACAAGAATATTTATCCTCATTAAGGTACACCTCTAGAGACCTCCCCATCATTCTAGCAGCCTTCTCCTCGGTAGCGTTGATCAATAGGACATGTTCTATCACTTCTTCTTCGGATCTTAAAAGCATAAACAAGGAGTGAAAATCATGCTCCCCTGGCCTCAAATGGCTCAAAGACTCCATAGTAGTTATCTTTTCACTCATCCTCTTTGTCGAGTGAGTATTTAGAGGAGGAGGTAGTGAAGAATATTTATTACTCCCTTTCCTCCTATTGGAGCCCCTAGTGCTCTTCGGGCTTAGAGCCTCATCAGCAGAATGCCCAAAAGCCATCACACCGACTCCATATCCCTCACCTGGAAGAGAAAAAATAGAACTCTCCTCTGAAAGTTATTCAAACTTTTTTCTCAAGGAAATTGATCTCAATCCCCATTCTTTCACACCTCTGTTTGGAACAGCCTTATCCATATCTCCCCTTTCTCATATCCACACTGCCTACCCATGTCCTCTCGACCACCGAACCAGAGATGTCCACCTTCCCTTCATCCGACGTCCAGTCCAGTATTGTTTTACCCCCCTTCCTCTGGACTTCCGCATGGATCTCCTCTAGCTAGTATTCTCTCCCTTCATCATACGCACCACGACTAGATGAACTGGTCAGATCTTCTTTCAGACTTCTAAATGCATCCTCCACCATCGGGTTAACCTGGTGTGTTGTGAAACCAGTGCCAAGGGTCTCTACACCCACTGCTATGCTACCCTCTGCCTCACTACCTATTCTCACCTCCTCCACTGGTCACAATGAATTTCCCCTAACTCTAACCTCTTCACCCACTGCATCCCGACTCAAGCTCGTTGTCTCAAAAACTAGTGGAACTTTTTCATTGCCACTGATCGTCATCTAAGTCGTGTCATACCCATCCCTAAGACAATCATTCATCACTTGAGAGCCAAATCCCCTACCCTCCAATGATGTAGGTCTCCATCGATAGAAAATAGCAGCGTTCCCCAACCGCTTACATGATAAACATAAATCCATCTAGCTTTTGTAAATTAATCTCTGCCTGCACCTATATTATTCTCCAATAGTAATCCAAACATACTCAAATGGGACCCTGGACACATCAATATCTATTCATATCCTCAGGCAAACCGGGTGATAGACTGTTGTTGTTCTTCGATCTGAACAAAGATACCTACCGAGTAGATTGCTGAGCATTCGGATAATTGAGGGGTTTTGAAATGGAAATGGAAGGTTAGGGAAACTAACCCAAATCGACGTGGACGGTGAGTCTCGATTCATATTGAAATTGAATGACCACCAGAATAAGAAAAAGTGACATCCATTGCAATGATGGGGAGCCTTTTACCAGGAATAGATGAGGTCCTCCTCTGAAGAGAACCAGATCATAATATGATGATTATCAAGCCACCCCATCTTTGCCCGCTCCTAGAGATCCCAAGTGTCGAAGACGAACCTATCAAAGGAATTGACTGATGGCCTTCAGTGTTTGAACCATGAGATCAGGGTGAACTTCAGAAGTACGGAGGCTTTAGTGAAATTCGAGGTTGAAATATGGAGATTTGGGCAACCATCGATGAGCTCCAGCACCTTCAATACTAACTCAGCTTTTAGGAATGGAAGAAGATGGTCAGGGTTTGAGAAGGGATGAAATGAGGGTGCCACATTCTTTAAGAAAATGGAAGATCCCTCCACCGTAGATGGGGGAGGAACCGGCGAGGCCACCGCCGTCGTCACCGTAGGAGACGAGTCTCACTAGGGTATGTATAGTTCTTTTAGAATAATAACTAGATTAATCCTTTTGTGTGCCATGATATTGGAATTTATGGGTGTTTTAGATTATTAGATTATTAGATAATATGATATTATTTATCTTTTTGGATATTTCTATAGCTATCTGAATTTTTGAACATCTCAAGTTATTTTAATCAATATTTTCATAATAACTAAATATTGTTTTATGAGAAATCTTGGAATAACATAATACCATCTTTATTTATATTTGGGATATTTTATAAGCAGGTTACAGTGTTCTGTTTTTGATATTTTTACAAGTTATATTTTTATATGGATTATTCTCAATAGTTTAACAGTTGGATAATCACTCATAAAATCAACCCATTATGATCGAAGTGTTTGTGAAGATTTTTGTGTAGAATTTAAATAGAAAATGTCTGGATTATTTTAACAACACTTTCCAAAGAATTCATATGACACCAGGTCATTTCAATTAAAATGTTTGAATTTTATTATAGATTTTTTTTCAAGATTTCAGAGATTATTTTATCGAATTTAAATAAATATTTGAATGGTTATTTGAAACTATTTTATAAGATCATCCAACAATGATGGTAGAATATCAAAAGAATTTAAATTCATTTGAATGAGTTTATTTTAAATATTATTTTCAAAAATAAAGAGTTCAACAATGCTAGGATATTCTCGGAGATATTTATAAAATCCATTAACTTAATTTATTATGAATATCTAAAGGATTGGTAGCAAGAACTGTTGGGATATTTTATTCTTTATATATAAATATTTCTCTGAAAGGTTAAAAAAATCATAATAAAAAATAATAAAAACTATTATGAGAATAAAGTTTTGAAAAAATCATTTTTTTATTTGATAGTTGATAAAGAGAGAAAATAATTATTTGAACCTCTTTTTTCTATCTCAGTGTAAAGAATATGAAGGCTTGCTTGACTCTATTTATTTTATTTGTTTTTGTTTAAAGAATAAGAAGAATGAACGATGTTAAATATTTTATTACTACAATTATTTTATTATATAAACATTTTTTCATTAAAGAATTTATTTTATACTATGCTTTATTGAATATCATATACATTTATCAGTTTCTATAGCAATTGTGTTCCAAATTTGTTTCAATATTCTACATATCATATGTTTCTATTGAAGTTTAGTCTACTTGTACTCAGTCATGGTAGAGTGTAAACTTCTTATACTATGAAATAACCTAAAGTTCCTGTAAATTCTTTGTTGTAAGGTGTAAACTAATTTTACGCTATTATCAAGGTCCCTGGAAAAAGGATATTCTTAATAAAAATAACTAAACTCATGGAGAGAGCATTGGTGGAGTGGATTAGGGGATTTCTATGCCCTGAACCACTATATATAATTGTGTCCAATTCTTTACATTATTTATTTCCATTGTTATACTCATATTTCAGATAGATGGATAGGATCTCTCTAATTTAAGACAGACATTTTGAATTTGTTAAGATTTATAAAGGAAACAATTCACCCTCCCCCCACCCCCTCTTGTATCTTTATCATCATCATTGTGACATAGAAATTGGTATCAATGTTTTGGATATTTTTTATATTATTAAATATTTATTTGGTATTTTACAAGTCTGGGTTAAATATCCTGATGAAGACTAATTTAAATGGTTGGTCTAAGAGAAGGTATATTAATGATCCATACATCATATTTCAATAGTGATAATTATGGGTTCTTGAAAGCTCACATGATAATATATTTAAATGATGTTAGTTTTAAATTTTATATAAAAATTGTTAAGTTGTATGAAATTCATATGTAAGATTATTAAAAATGAGATTCTACTATAGAAAGAGAATACGATCTAAATTTAAGATCTATGAATTCTATCATATGTGGACTTGGAATGGATGAGTTTAATTGTGTTTCAAAATGTGTTACTACTTATGAAATGTGGAAGACTTTTTTTCATATCAATGAATTGGTAATATTTGACAACTGAGGTACAATTCTGCTAAACTTAAATTTGATACATTCCGTATGTAGGAATATGAAAGCATTACTCAAATTAATAGAAGATTGACAGAAGTTTTCAATGATTTTGTATCCTTGGGAAATCCAAACTTGGATTCAGATCAGTCGTTAAATGTAATTAGATTTTTACCTTATAATTAGAATGTAATTTCTACTAAAATTCAATAATCCACACTAGTTAATAACTTAAAGATGAAATAATTAATTAGAACCTTGATGATTTATGAAGATGATATGAAATATGAAGCTGAAGATCATATTTCTATCAAAAAGAAAAATTCTACACTCAATTTTTCTATGGATGAATTTTCAGATTAAAATTTTAGTTATTCAGGTTTAAGTGATGAGATGTTAGATATTTCAAAAAAATCAGAAGTATATACAAAAAGAGAAAGGATAAATTAAAGAAAAATGAAGATAAAAAATTCATATGTTATGAATGCCAAAAGAAATCTCATTTGAGACCTGAATTTCCTTTTATTAAATCTCTAAGTAAAGTTGATTATAAAAGAAAAGTTAGGAAATCCACGAAGGCTGTTGTGATTGCATCTAAGGATTCAATTGTTGGATCTACTACAAACTCTGAAGATGAGCAAGAAGAAAAAGGTAAATCTATATCTTATGGCCCATGCTAATAAGGTACAATCATCTTTCTCTCAAAGTTATAATTGTAAAAAAACTAATTTTGATGAGATTAATTAATATTGTTTTTTTATTCAAAATAAATTTGAATCCTTAAAGAAATAGAATAGAATACTCAAAAAAATTTATTGAAAAAAATACTTTGACTAACCAGATTGTGGATTTAAGAGAAAATTTTTCCAAAAATTCTTATTTGTTTCATGAAAATAAAATTAATAATTTATTATATGAAGTTGATTCTTTAAAACAAGATTTTAGTATTCTTATAAAGGGTTATAATTATCTAAATAAAATTCTTAGTAATAATAAAATTAATATAGGAAATATTGGTATTTTTAGTAATAGATAAATACCTAAATTACATAGGAATTATTTTGTTCCTAGTTTTAAAAGAAAAATCAAGTCTACTGCAATATTTTTTCATTGAGGTTTTAATGTAAATTATGATAACAAATTATTTTTTATAAATCCTTAATTATTTGGTGTTAATAATGTTCATAATTCAAAATATTTATTTGAATATAAATTTTAAATTTCTACTCAAAATAAAAAATATTTGGTTACCTAATTCTTTAGTTGATAACACTGCCAGACCCAAAATCATATGGGTGCCAAAAGGATCTTGTATTTGATATTTTTTAGTTTTATTCCACTAGACTTCATTGTTATATTATTAAGTGGATAATTGAAAAATATATGGATATTTATTTTATTTTAAAATGATTTACCAAATCAAAAGTGGATTGTTATTTGAAAATAAATATCTTTAGAGCTATAACTACTAAAATCCCAAAAGTATTTCATTTCTATTTTAATTTTAAACACACTAACTATTTATATAGGGACAAAAGGGATTTTAAATGGTTTATCTTTTTTACTTTACACATGGTTATTCTTATCATTTTATTCACACTATTATTTTATGTGATGAATTAATTCCTTGAATTATTTTGTTAACTAATGACCAACATTTATGCTCTTTAAATTCTATATTAGCATTTGTTGATCAACTAAATTATTAAAATCATGTTTTTTAATGTATTACAATTTAAATTACTTTCATGTGTTTAATTAATCTATGATTTTATATGATAAATTGTTCCATTATTAATAAAAAAATTTGGTCATGAATGGAATGCACAAAAGTATTTATATTAAAAAATTGAATTTATTTAAATTCCTTGAATATTTTTAATATTTATGCTCAGACTTAGGGGGTTATTTTAGTTTTTTTTCATGTGTATAAATATTTTAGTATAGAATAAATTAATTCATATTTTTATTCTTTCAAATTATTTTTTTATTTATTGAATAATATTTTACATGTTTTTGTGGCTCCTTGAGTACATCATTTTATCCTTTTAAAGGAAACATTAATTTAAGATAAGCTTATATTGCTTCATGTTTTGAAAATATATTTTTCATGTATTTTTCATTAACTCATGTCTTTGATCCTTACAAAAGGGGGGGAGTTTGAGTTTTTTAATTATCAAAAAAGGGGAGATATTTGATTGGCTCTATGTCCTCTCCATTCTCATCCTTGATTTGATAATTACTTCAACCCATTTTATTTACTAATAAGTTTTCTTCAGTGATTTCAAATTTAATATGTATCTATGTTTAATTTATATATGAAGTTATATTGATTAGATTATTATATCATTTGTTACATTTGAAATATAATAAGATTATTTTCATTTTATTTGTTTATATAAAAAGATAAATTAGTTATTTTTATGGGTGGAAATTATCTAAAGCTATTATAAGTTTTTTAGTGACATTGTGTTTTTTCAGTTTAAGGTCACCTATGTATTTTGTTGATAACTCAAGATAGAGTGATCTGATTTGTGTGAAAAGTTTCACATTAAATATTTTAGATATTTAACTACATTTTATTCATTTACAAGGAATTTTAAAATATTCTCTTTGGTTCTCTAAAAATTTTCCAATGTTAATGCAACATTTCAGGAGTTATACAGTCTATATATTTTTATAGCTACCATTTTTCAATATTTATATGTGATAAAAATATCATAATCATGCGCAACATATTGTGATGGATATAAAATAAATTTATATTTATTTATTTAATTTACATGGAAAGATAAAAAGGTCTTTTTGATAACCAATAAATTATTCAAAGTTCTTAGATGTTTTTTCTTAGTTTTAGTTTTTCCAGATTATTTCTTCTTTTGTTTTTTTTTTTTTTTGATGATATCATGAGCTATGGAATTCAGATTGAGGTTATTCTTGATCCATTATAAAGGTATAGAAATTACATAAATATAAGTGTGCTAGGAAAAATATTGAATATATTATTAAAATCTTCTAAAAATCATATAAGTTTGATAGGGTAAGTTATTCAGTTTTTTCAGTAGGGTATTTATCCCTATGTTAGTTATCCCAACATTGAAAGAAACTAAATTTTAGATTAAAATTATGTTTTATGAATAATAAATTAGAATTAAATTATCCATACATTTCTTTAATTGATCCCTATATTATATCAATGTAAAAAAACCTATGTTACAGCTATCGTAGGAGAGACTAACCCATCATATACTGTATGTTTTGAGTAACTCAAATAGTAGTACACCATGAATTACAGTGAAGTATTAGCTATAATGTTCTCAATAATTGATACATTTAATGTAAGGAATACTTGTACATAAGTCTTATGAATTTTCATAATAGATATGTATGTCTCAATTCTTGTACAGTATGCTCACTACAACAAACTGAAAACAAAATATGGGTATCTACCATGTATTTATAATGTCCTACATGATGAACAGATGAGGTATCATGATCTGCTGGTGGCTCATGGCATGAGAACCTGATAAATATTATACCTCAAGTATAACTAGAAAGATCACCTCACCTATCTAAGTATATAATTTTGAATCAAATCCTTCCTTATCTTTCCCTCATCGCATGTGTTATCATGCAGAATAAGAAAGTCACTAAACTTGATATCTTGATCAACTAGAACTCTAAAGGGAGTCATCACTTTCGAACTAAAAGAATAATATCCAACATCATGTGTAGAGAATATTAGGTATCATGCATAAATAAGATGTTGCACCAAAGGTTAATGTTGATTCATGATATACAGTGGCTGCAACTCAAGACCAAATCATGCAGAACTCAACCTATACATATGTACTATGATTTTAGAATAATAATTGGAGGAATCCTTTAATGTGTCATGATATCATAATTTATTGGTGTTTTAGGTTATTATATTATTTTAGAATATGTAAATATCAATCTTTTGGATATTTCCACAAGTATCTGAATTTATGGACTTCTCAATTTATTTTAATCAATATTTTTAAAATAACCAAACATTGTTTTATCAAAAATCTTGGAATAGTATAGTACCAGCTTTCTTCATATATTGGATATTTCAAAAGTAGGTTATAGTTCTCTATTTTTGATATTTTTATCTACTAAATTTTTATCTATATTATACTAAGTGGTTTAACATTTGTATAATCACTCATAAAATCAAGCCATTTTGATAAAAGTGTTTGCGAATATTTTGGTTCATAATTTAAAGAGAAAAATGTTTGGATTATTTGAATCTCATTTTATAAAGAATTCATATAACACCAATTCATTTAAATTAAAATGTTATATTTTATTACTGATGTTTTTAGAATATATCATGTATTATTTATTTTAATTTAAAGGAATATTTTAATGGTTATTTGAGTATTTTTTTAGAGGATCATCAAATGAAGATTCTCTAATATCAAAATAATTTACATTTTTTTACTGAGTTTATTTGGAATATTATTTTTGTAAATAAAGAGTGAAATGGTGCTACAATATTCTTTGAGATATTTACGAAAACTCTTGGATCAATTTATTTTGAATATTTTAAGGAGGAGCTGCTGAAACTACTATTATATTTTTATTCTTTATATATAAATATTTCTCTAAAAGGTAAAAAATAAGAAGAAGAGAAAATATTAAAAACTATTACAAGAATAAAGTACTGAAACAATTTTCATTCTCTTGTTTGACAAAAGAAAACAATAGAAAATAATTCTTTGTGTATCATTTTTCTCTCTCAGTGTAAAGAAGAATAAGGAATTCTAGATTATTTATTCTATTTGTTACTATTTAAATAATTATTATCATGCATGAAATTGAAGATTTTAATTCTAATATTATTTTATTATATAATTATACGTGATATAGAAAATTTTATTCTTTATTCGCTTTATTGAAGATCATCTACAACTATAAGTTGGTGCTACAATTGTGTTCTAAAGTTGTTTCAACATTCTATATCTCATATATTTCTATTAAAATGTTAACCAATTATACTCATTCATAGTGGAGTGTCATATTCTGATACTAAGTTTTGGATATCAATGTTCCTTATAAAAGAAACTAAAGGCCATGTAAAATACTTGTTATAAGGTGTCAACTGCCTGAACTCAGTTGTTGAGTTCCCTAGTAAAAGAACTTGCTTAGTGAAAATCACCATGATTGCAGAGAGAGAATTAAAAGAGTGTAATGGTGTATTTTTGTACCTCAAACCACTATATATCATCATTTCATGTTTATTCCTTTATTTATTTTTCACTTATTTACTCATATTCAATAAAGAAGGATGGCATCACTTTAATTCAAGAGGGACATCTCATATTTGGAAATATTTTTAAAGAACACAATTCAACCCCTCCCCCCCCCCACCACCACCACCACCCCTATGTCTTCATCATCATCATCTATCCATTATTTTATATATAGGAATATTATAAATGTATCTATGACCAACCCTTATGGTGGGGGCATTAAAATCTGACGACACAAGGTCAATCTACTAGGTCATCCACACAAAAAAACATTAAATAGAATACAAGGATGATCTCCAGTAACTAAATACTGATCCCATTACTAATACCCACATACTCATTGAGCTGTTATACCATCCTGGTCCACTACTCATACCGTGATCTGACCTGAAAAGGAAAACATAAAGTCAACACATGCAGCGAGATGCATGTGCAAGGTGTGATAATAAACTCGGTAAGGTCTCACCAAGAACCCCTGATATACACATTCATATGTGTGTGTATGAATGATTAAAATAAATACATAAATAAACATGCTAAAAGATTCCTCATGTGCTAATTAGGCTATCAAGTTACGGACCCCTATCAGGTCATCGGGGGCTAACCAGCCACCCTGGCACCCAACCATACATGTTTTGGCACCATGTTGGTTATCCCATCATCAGAGTCCAAAAGTTCTAGTTTATTCCCAAATACTGAGGGTAGGGACACCAAAATTCCTACATAAGGTAGCATAGATCATAACATGGTTACACATTCAAACCATGACTCAATCATCTCACTCATGAATAATCATCATATAATCAGAACATGCATCATATTAACATCCTATGACACAAACATCTCACTAATAAATAGCCTCCATATTATCAAAAAAACTGAATATAATCATCCCATTACTAAACCATCTCATTGATGGATAACTTCCATAAATCAAAAAAAATCCACCATTTATCTTCCAACTCAACCATATAAGGATGGATAGCCACCACATAATCCAAACAATATGCATATAAACATGGTTGTATACCATCATATAGATCACCATATCAACACATATAATCATATCTCTTATCATGCATCTCATGTCACAACACACTTTATATAACCCATCAGGGCATCCACTGGGCACTCTAACCTGCATCGGTCTCTAATTATCGATAAAAACATGCATTTGTCACCCTATGGGGACACTACAACCTGAAAGATCACATCAACCCTAAACCTAATAGGAGTTGTTTGGATCCTATATAAATCTTACTAGTATCCTAATTCCAAGTTCTTAATGGATTCCCTCAATCCACACCAGGGGATTATCTCACATCTCTCCAAAGAGACCACTCAATACAAATCCACAAATATCTCATGTTGGTCTGAATAACTTTAGGAAAACACATAGTATATTATCATAACCCATATCACTTCTCAATATCTCCCCAAGGTTACTTGTTATTATATTTATAATCCTCATACCTTGGTTTTATAGTCAGCAGGTGATTTCAAACATCCTAAGTGTTTCTAAGACTTATCCCAGTTCTGGGGTTCAAAGCCACCCTCATTATCTAGCATAAAGATCTCTTGGTCCTCAACAGATCTACCCAAACTAGTGAATTATGGATTTAAACATTAAAACCCATTAATAATTATACATATCATTTTTATGATGGGTTTACCTACCATAAATGGATTTACCCTCCTCACCAGGCTTGTACATATTTTTTCCAATCTCTGTCGAACCTCATCCAAGATCTACGCATCCTAGACCAAGTCTGGCCCTACTCCTGGCACCTATATCACACCAAGAAACAAAAATAATTAATTATAAACATTTTTAATTAATTATATAATTTAAAATAATTAGTCATAATTTCCTAATTACTCTCCAGGCATAGTTGTTTTTCCAAAACCTCGACCAGTCAAACCCGAAAGGTCTATAGTGTATCCCCAACACCTTCACAAGAAAAATCCCTATTTTTCGACACTTTTCAAATTTGATAAAAATTATTAAATAATTTATGGAAATGGATTACCCCTATTGATACTATTATAGGTAGTGGGATGATATCATCTTAGTACATCCTTTATGTAATTCGGGAAAAAGACCCATCAATCTCAGTCCCTTCCACTATGCTTTGGTTGAATCAAAATTGAATACCTAAGAGAAATCATATGAAATAAGGGAGTAGAAAATGAAGATATAATAATGAAATAAAATGGAAATTATTTCCTTGAATCATCATCTCAACACGCCAAAAATAATCCCCCCTCAAAGAGGATTGAAGGGGAGACAAAGAGAGGGAGATTCATGTAAGAAATGGCCTCTCCCAACCTATTGTCCACTAAAAATACAAAGCACCCAAACTTGAAATAAATGGGAATTCCCCCACAAAAAAAACACCTAGAATAAAATTCATATTCTAGATGATGGGCCTCACCCATGATTCAGTGGCCCACCAGCTGGTCAGTGAGCCCAGAGATCTCATCAGCTCACTAGCAGCTGCTACTATTTTTCATTAACCCCAAATACCCTAGGCCTTCTTATGATTCTTCCCAAATCCCCATCCACCACCCATCCTTGAAGATCCTCAAAAAAACACCTTTTATGGATGTTAAAAATCATGGATCACCATTCTAAATCTTGGTTCTCAAAATGAACCATCCACCATACGAAAGGTTCAAATTTCCTTGGTAATTTCCAACCTGTAAAAATGAAGGTTATTATAAAATCCCCACCATAATCATAGAACCATTTCCCATAATATATATTGATCATCAAATAATCAATAACTCACCACATTCTATCCTAGAATTCCAACTGTTCTTCTATTGTGCAACTCCAAACACCAAACTCAGATTCACCGACTTTTTTCTAAAAATTATGGTCTAATCCAAGGACCACCTCAACCATATCCTGAAAGACACTCCTAATGATGTTTCAACCACCACTACATACAAACTCACAAAAAAGCACCGATTAGATCTCCTTTGGTCTAATTTTCCCAAAAACACTCTGTTTCATCTATCGACCTGCCACCCAACTACCAGATCATGATGCCCTAACACCCGGTAGCATCGTTAATTTATCCAAGCACCAACACCAAAGTCCAACCCTGACTCCTAATGTACTTTCATGATTATATTACCAACCAAAATGAAATTTAAGTATTCTCTCACCCCAAGAACCTAAGGGCCTTCAATTTAAATTATTCTTAGATTGCCTTAAACCACCCCGAGCCTAATTCCATCACACCAACTTAACCCAATTCCATGGCCATGACCCCTCCAATATGATGTTTTTTTCCCATGAATGATATGATGCTCCCCACCATAGGAGTATTATTATCATCTCTATCTGAACCAAACACCCAAGATCCATGTCCCAAGATCCATCCATTACCAAACAAAATTTTTTTTATGGCCAAACCACTCTCAAATGAGTGCTAACACCAAAACACCAATTGTCGATCATTCCCAGTTCACTAGAAATTTCATCCTCGACATCATCAAAATTCATCCAAAATGATGATCACTCCCTCAAAAAATTAAATGGTGCACTCCTTCACCATATGTATTTTCTTACTCCACTCCTTGAGCACTGATCTAAACATATCTCATCAACACATGTTTCACTCCTCCCAAGCCATGCTTGCTCATCCATGATAATGCATATCAAGGACCAAGACCCCAGATCAACCGCACAACAGTAACCCATTCCTTCATAAATGTCACATATTTTCATCGAGTGACATATTCCACCTCACAAAACTATAGTCTTTCATGACCATATTCTTCTCACTGAACACACTGGTGACCTCTCTTCGAGAGTAAACCTAAACTGAAACCATTGTAGCATCAATCGGGTTTATCCAAAACCCAAAAATTTCTCAATGGACCCTCATCGATTTTCCCCATGATCAGGCACCACACATACCCAACATGAACTTTCCCTCATACATTGATACCTTTCCCTTAAAATCCAGGACAACACCACTCTCCTCCTCAATGAAAATTTATTCACTGAGAACCACCTCATAGTTTCTTGCTCATGACCCTACTTGGTCTCACACGAACCAAATGGTTGTATGCACCTTTGAAACACAATCGTACACTTGACTCATGTTATCATGAGTCTCATCCCATCTAACCTGGGATCACGCACCTAACCCATTGACTATGATCCACATGCATTTAAGTTACTTCCAACCAAATATTCCTTCAATATCTTCTTAAAAATTGATGCATCTTACTCATGCAAAGTTTTAATACATGAATAACCACTACCTAGCATCATTACAAAACCATGAGTGTCTATAAATTATCCCACAATGCCATAAAAAGTGTGTCCTGATAACCACATGTTCAGGAACCCAACTAATCCTACCCTCTAAAACCAACCTCAATACTAAAAGCAGTTTTTTTCTCCACATCATGATCCCAAGGAATATCGCTCATGTTTTTTCTCATCCCTCTTAGGGTTTCCAAATATACAAGACAACTCATGCCCAGTATAATCACCAATCATATATTATTTTCCTCATCGATCCATAATATTAGAATCAATGCCAAAAATAACCCACTATGGGTCTCCATGTTGCAGAAATACTGAGATTCCCAGTAATATAATGTTTTTTAGATAATGGAAATAAAAAAATAACAAAAATAAGATGAAAATAGGACATGGTGATTTATTTTTTTGTGAAATGATACCTACATCACAAAGTAAGGTTGATTTTTTTGGTTTATTACTTCAGCAGATCCATGTTAGGTAGTTGAAGAGTGGATCAACCAAGATTTGGGCCTTGTTTCTGTCTGCCTCTCTTTTCCTCTTCATTTACCTGGTCGATGTTTCTATTGTTATTTGGTATGTTCTCATCTCATTCACTATCATTTTTTATTACTATCATTATCTATTTATGTTATAATTTACTACTTTAAAATATAAAAAAATACAAAAATATTTTAGGGGGATTATTAGGATAAGTGACATTTTTTCCTTGAGGTTAATATTGAGATTAGCCACTATGTTATATCTAGGGAGATTATAAATCTATCTCTAATAACCCCTTACGGTGGTATGTTATCAAAATTTGGCATCATTTTTTGGGAGGAAACACTTTTTTTAGTGATTATTTTCTTTTATTTTTCATTTATTACTCAATTAATTAATGATGGAAGCACTAATTCTTTAATTTTTTCATTTTTATAGAAATATTAGGCATGTGAACTAAATAAAGGGATGGAAGGTTTGGTAAAATTGAAATATATAAATATTATTCAATTATTTTATACAAATAACCTAGAGGATATCGAACGACTGATGTAATACCTTTGAGTTACTTACTCGGCCCAAGAGGACCATAAGAACAGATCATATCCTTGAAAAAAAATTAGAAATGGATTTAAAGATAAAGTTAAAGAAGGTATGGATCTTCACACATTTGAACATGAAGTATCCACCAATGAAAATCCAAAACTATAAAATCCAATTTTTTAGTATCATTTTAATGGCTTCCAAGAGGAGGGTCCTGATGAAATTGAACAATCTGGATATATGTTGGAAAATCAATTGATTTATACTTTTTACTGGAATGATTTTTCATGTAATGGTTTTTCTAATTATTTTTCAATTCCTAGACATATTTTACCAGCTCAAGAAACCATATCTTATCCTTTATAATAAATCAAAACTAAAGTGGTTTACTTTGAGAAGTGGTCAGAGTATGCTAACAACCTTACTCCATCACATGACATACTCTCAAGGTCTCAAATTTCACTTAAAGAACAACCTACTAAACTGATTCAGGGAGATCACTACATAATCAAAAAAATTGTATTTTTATTTAATATTGATGTTACTAAATATCATTTTCATATTTTTACTCCTTATAAAGATATTTAATAACCAGCTGAGATTTGTGCACTCCTAGAAAATCAAGAGTAATTTAAACCTACACCTAAGTTGGAACTTTTTGAAATCCCTATTTTCATTGAAATTTTAAATTTTGGAGTTTTTATTGAAGAATATGAGGTGTTGGAATTGTGCATAGGTGTCAAAGAAGATATTTATATTTTTTTGTAAAAATATAAATTAATAGTTTGTATTAATACAAAATAAAAGCTTCATATAGGAGTTGAAATCTTATAACATTTTCACACCACTCCATAAGATAAAGAATAAAATAAGTTCCCATATATTCTATTTACCTACCCACTACTCCATAAGAGCTATAATTCCATATAGGGGCTTGAAGGAAAATAAATATGGGGAACTCCATAAACTGTAAATTTTTAATAAAGTTTTTTAGAAGAGCATCTGGTAGTTCTTGAGACAAAAGCCACACCCCCTTCGTATTAAGGTTAACCCAAGGATTTTCCAACTATGTGCAGTATAAATATAGCACCACTTGGGGGGGTTTATCCCAATATTTAATTGTCTTTTAGCCTATTATTAGTACTTTAAATGTCTTGTTTTTATTCATCGTTGTTTTTTCTTTTCATGAAAATAAAGATGAAAGAGATTCCACATGGAAATATCTTAGTCTATGGCATAATTTTTTAGTTGTTTTTATGACCAATAAGAGATATAATCTTGAGTTATCTCAATAACCCCCCCCCCCCCATCTCAAAACTTATTTTCCATTTTCATTTAACTTTCCTATTGAACTCTAATGTTAATCTATTTAAATTGTTTAGGGACTTTGATTGTGCAACTTAATCACTTTCTTAATGTCAACAAGGAAGGATATCATTGGCTACATTAAAATTAAAAAAGATTCACATTTAAGGCAGTACTACTCTAATATTTTCATCTAATTATTTTTATTTCTTATTGCAGTGAATTAAGTATAGGGTTTTTTTCTATTTATGTTGAAATTAAGTGAATATGTTATTTATTTTTGGGTGTTATCTTTCTAATATCTAGGGTTTAAAAAATGGTTTGAATAAAATATAGAAAACTATCTAGCACCCTTAAAATTCCCTTGGATTAAAATGTTGATTATAGTGTACAAACTATTTATCATGCTATATTTTAAGATAAAATGTAAATTCTTAGTTATGTTTACAAGGTAAAATGAATGTGTATTTTTCAAATATGTCTTGGAAAATTATTTGTAAATATGGAAACTATGTTGTTTTGAACTTCCTCAAACCCCTTTGATATGAACTTTCACTATGGTTTTATTAAATCTATTTGAAACAAAATGTTTTTATTGTTCCTACATCTTAGTATTCAAATTTGGGATAATGTTTTTTTAAGTGTGGGGAATAGGGTTCTCAAATTGTATTAAACTATCTTAAATGTTGTAAAAATAATAAACCCTTCAATTTTTTTCAAAATTTTGGGCCCTTTTGCTTCAATTTCATTTAAATGTTATTTATCCTTGTGTGTAATTGAATACTAGTTTAAGGGATTACATTTATTTTTAAATTAATGGAATTTTATGATTTTTTAATGATATGTTTCCACTATTTTTAAGTATATTCTATTTAATAACTAGGAAATTTATTTTGATGGGATGCATATTTATATAATTGAGATTGTAACTAGAGGGAACCAGATGTTTGAACATGAAACTAATAACTTGGCCTTTGTAAAGTAGAAAAACTTAGAAAGCTAACTCAAAATATAGTCATATAAATCTATTAAAAATAGAATAAAATGAGTAATTAAAATCCCCTGGTGAATATTCGAGACATTAGGACTTGGGTATGTGTGGGAGTAAATACAATCCATTGTAAATTCACTAAATTTTTTTACAAAATACCTGGCTGGGAAAAATTCAAATATAGTGCCCAATTGTAAAAAATGAATTTATTCAGATGAGGGAAATATTGAACCCAAATGAATAAGGGTAAATTTACTTATAAGAAAATAATTTAGGTTGTATCAATGAATTACAAAATGAATATTTGGTTTGAGGAACCTAGGAGAGAGTGATTATTGAAAGTAATTCTTGTTAAAGTTTTTATTTCATTTAAATCTTATCTATCTCCACTCTCGGAATTGAAAATTAAATTTGAATTTGAATAAGGTTGTGGGTAGTTTTTACATAGGATGAATTATTTATAAGTCTTTTATTTCTCTCATTTTTGTCTATTTTTGAACCTGGTCTAGATAATGAATTTTTTTTAGAGTCTTTGTAAATAAATAAAATTTATTATACAACCTAAGAGAAAAATATCTTAAGTGTGGGATAATTTGATGTGGTATGTAATTAATTAAATTTTTTCACATCCTTTTGATGGATTAAATTATTTTTAAATTTTGAAAATTATATTTTAATGTATAATTAGTAAATAATGGTCACTTTGAAGTGAAAATTGTTACTATTTGAAAATATTGAAAAAATAGTGTTTTTGGTAGTTTAATTGTCAAATGTTATAAGATTTAATTTCTAAAATATTTTATGAACAAATTTTCTTCATTTTTTTGTGATTTTTTATTGAAAATATTTTTTTCAAGTAAATTTGATAATTTCTGATTTTTAGAAATAATTTTTTCACAATTCCATAATTTTTTTTACATTTTTTGTGAAATTATTTTCAATTAAAATTTGAGAATTTAATGGATTAATTTGGTGTTGGAAGTTTTTTATTGATGTTTGAATTGATAATTTTCACATAAAGATGAATTTTTTTATTGATGGCAGTCACATAAGGAAAATGGTTGCATGGTAGCCTGATATACCGTAAATGCTAGTCCCCAAGATGTTGTAAAAAATAACCATGCAGAATCTCAATCTACCACAAGTTCAAAATTTATGTAACCTTGTATGTAAAGTTGGAAAAGGCATGAAGTTGTTGTAAGAAGAAAATGAAGTTTTTTCATGTTAAACTTCAACCCATCGTGCATGAAAATGTGTAAAACTCATCAAACTACTATGATACAATCCAACCTATTATTCCTTTTACTACCAAGAAGTCACAAGTATAATATGAATCTATCATAAGAACCATCCAAATAACCACAAGAGAAATTTTCCAAGCTACCGTGAAGATATCTAGTCTAAGATACTATGAAACCATGGTCAATCAACCGACCATGTGTCATTTACTAACTAACCATTCCCTAATCGATTTTTAGAATAATTCCACCCCCAAGGGAATCCCTTTCATATAAAAACATTTAATTCATAAATATAATTATTTTCATAACAACAAGAAACTATCATTTCATTTTACAATTTTACATTTTTCCTAAATCTATGAAAAATACCGATTTTATTTTTTCCCAATTTTTAAGAGTTCATATAATATATTCTTCCATAAATAAGGTCAATTTATAAAACAAGGAATTCCCTCAGAATTACCATCCTTATCAAGAATAGAACATTTAAATAGGCATCTAACCTAGGTAAAATCATTTTGAAAATATTTTTAATTAAACTCAACCAATGAATAGAAAGTATGGAATGACCATAGCCTTTATTACTCAAGGAAAACAAGACAATACTATGGGTAGATTTAGAAAGACCTCCTACCTCATGCATGAATACTTTCAATCTAACTTCTTATCCTAACCACCATAGCTTGATCTCATCAAAGACAAACGTCCACACTCACCACTTGTGGCCCTAACTCACATAAAAATAACTCAAACTAATTAATTATAATAGAATTATAATTAATTATAAATTCACAACAATTATCCAAGGTATACCACTATGGTAAAAATGGAAATTCACTCACTAGATGCTCTCAATACATTCGAACCAAGACCAGTGATCCTCTAGAGGGTTGTTCCACACTACTGACACTAAATTTGGGAAAATTACTATCACCCGGTACCAAACACATAAGATATGATAATTAATTTAACTCAAAAACTTGAAAAATCACTTGGTCACTTACCTATAATGAAGTGATGGGTGAAGGAGTGTAGACAATGTCTCAGGATGTCTTATCACCAAGCCATGCCAAGGCCCCATCATCTTTGGATGATTCCACTATTCTCCGGTGGGATCAGAACCAAAACCCTAAACTCAGATTTCCAAAATTATAAATAAGGAAAAGGATCAAGGGAAAGAGGAGGGAGATAAAAAACACCATAAATTCTGAATAATCTCCCCTAAAATTCCCCAAATATAAGATGGAATAAAGATAAATAAAGGAGAAGAACCTACTAGTTTGTGTACACATAAGGGAGGAAGAGAGGAGGGGGAAACCAAATAGTCCAAGGGGTAATTTTGGTCATTTCCTGATTTTTAACCAAACCTAGAAAGACATACAATTTGGTTTCACTATTTTCCAAACTGTGTTCCAACCATATGATAGACACTTACCAAATAAATAACACTCATAGAGTTTGGCCACACTTTTAATAACACTGCACCAACCATGAAAAATAGCATTGGACCCCTATAAACCAAGGTGTATGGTTTGTCTGCAAATATGTGCAGACCATGTCCCATATCCGAAACCCCTACAACCTCATACGGTTTCTCCTTTGGCTTGAACACTTTACACAAAACCATTTTCTAATCATGAAACTCAACTGTGTGCGATAGAAATTGAATTGAAAAGTGCCCCATGCTTAGGTTGATGCATGGTTTCTCCTAAAACCATACACACCCAATTGTGTACCTTGGATAGAAAACTCAAAAACCTATAAAACTATTCTTAGAGATTCCAAGACTTATATGGGCACCCTAAACACCTCTTTTCCCTCAATCCTTATCCAAAAACATCCCTTTAAGATGTACCAACTCTTGGAAATCTATTCTGAATCCCAGTTTAAAATCTGGTTCATCTTCTCAATTAAGAAACATAAAATCCACTTAAATTTTAAACACTCATATAGAAATGGGGTCTTTTAACCTCCCCACATTATAATATCTTGTCTACAATCTTTTTCACCACTAAAACCTCTAACCCACATCGATCACCTATTCCACTCAACATCCACATTCTAACCATGGATGATCAATGCACCTGCAGAGTGAAACTTAGATACAAAGTGATTAAACTATAACATAACACAAAACAATAGCTAAAACCATTTTTGGGACACTGATACAACACTCTCCTATGCATGTCTACTTTTATACATTCATGTTTTTCCAACCTAACTAATCGCTCAGAACGTGGTGCTTCCCATCATAATACATAGCTAGAATAGGCTGATTCCAAGCCACAGAACCCACCAACAATGGAATTTCCTATCAAAACACCATCCTAGAATCTCAATGATGTAAAAACTGTGGTTCCTAAACCACTGTGTCTAATTTCCAAAAAAAATTTTCCAACACCGGTACAACTCTTCATTTCTAAATATAAACTAAAATATACGCATACTCACCATCCATTTGAGAAGTCTAGACATGATGAATTCTTTTAAAAATGACCATCCAACCCTAAAAACGTATCTGACGCATTCAAAATGATACACCCAATATAGTTTTTGATCCTCCATATTCAACTATTCAAAATAATGGTAGTCAAACCTCCTATAAACGACTTCAGCGAAATGATCAGCTTTAGCCATTGGCGCACCATTAACCCACTCGATCACAATTTTGTAAACCCCAAGAGAATTATATGATCATCCAAACACATGCATAGAATTCCATACCCTATATAAAATGAAATTCCATGGGTGGACCATCAACCATCCATTTCTACCATCACTGTACCACGAGCACCTTTACACTACTGACTCAACTCCTGATTGGATCACCCCAAACCGTCTTAAGCACAAGACTAATTCCCAAACCCCAACCAATTCCAAATCTTAATATAATCATGGAATTAATTAAATAATACATTGAATTTAAACTCATTTACCTACTGGCACTAAAACACCAAAATAGTCACCCATGGATCAATCTCAGGAACCCATGATCCTCCTCACATGAGGGTCACATTTCCAAGGCTAACACCTTGCTCCAAAATGTAGGATCATACTTTTAATTGAATCATGGAACTATTCCTTGATTTTCAATAGACCTTGATTTATCCATAAAAAAATGATGGGTTGATAGGGATTAAACTGCTCACCCCTAAGCTTCAGCACCAAAGAACCAACACCAACTACCAATCCATAGAAAAATTACCAAAGGCCTTCAATAAACAACTCACTATCAATGAGGTATGCACCTAGAATCCACATTCCACTAATCTCTCAATTAACTTAACACACCCACACCAGTCCTTTTCCCACACACATTTTTCTATTAATTTAATCCCCATAGACTTATTTACTCATACCACCCAACCATGATCCAAACGGCACGGGGAAATCCCAACGTGTGATTGCCTCCAATATTTCATCGAATCTTATTGGTTTTATGCTTGTATGAAACTTGATCATGAATACCTAACACAAAATCTAGTGATTCACATTCCTATAAAAATTGGTTCACGTGTCCAATCCATTGGACATGCCTCTTCCGCATGCTAGGCTGACTAAGTGAAGAGTAACCTCATCGCCTTTCAAATCCAGAGAATCTCAATGAGGAAAAACCATACACATGACCACTCAAAAAACAAGAATATTTATATAGTCCTATAAGGGTTCATTTATGCTCTCATAATGCTCATGAAGGTGCATCCAAAGTCGATAAGGTTAGGCGCCTAACTGGTCATACCGTCAAAACCGCATGTTCCACAAAAGAATCAACTCTGTAAGTGATTTACCTTTTAAGAACACCAAGAATTTACACATGCCTCACACCAAACCCCTCCAAAAGGGTTCCTAATCATAGGCCCCTCGTGTTTTATCCACCTCATTTCCACTGGGTCTATCCCACTAGTACTAATGTTACTTGGGTTAGGCTTCCAAATTAGCATACCCTTCACAAAGCCAACTTTAAAACTGAAAGTACAAGAACATAAGTGATTAATTACAAGATTCAGAGGCACCTATCATACCCAAAACTCATATATAGTAGCAACCCTCATACACTAATGTCATAAACATAAATATTTAATCATGCCTCAAATTCCTAGAGGCACTCATAAACTAGGGTGAAACCTCTCATGGGTCACCCTCAAAATCCAAAATGCATCAACTCCCCATCTTTTAGTCATTCCAAAATAAGGTCATTGGGCCCTCCCACCTAACTCAAACATAGGTCACAACCCTCGAGATGGAACTCAATCCATCTCAATGTTGGATAACACCTAACTGCAATATACCCACAATATGGTCTCACATACAGGTTTGGATACAGACCCTCTTTATTATTACTATGTCAGAAACAAACTACAAATTCACATACTAACACATCACATGATCAAGGTTACAAGGAAGGCATATAACTCAGGAACTCTCATAGCCCTAACCACCCATGAATAGGGTACACATCAGATACCAACTAGGTCCAAAATGACTACCTATACACTGGGCTAAACACCAACCCCACACCAGGTCTATATCATATATATATATATATATATATATATATATTGTAGGTTTCATAACTTATACACTTTTCCATTTTTATTTAATAATAATTTTAAAAAAAAATTATTGGTTAAATGAAATATCGAGTACAAGTTATAGAGCAAAACACTTTATAAGTTGTACTTTTAATTTCATTTATCTATCACCCTATAAAAACAAAAAAAAATTATCCCATGAAATAATTTTAATCATTTTATTTAACCAAAAAAATTCATAGATGAGGCTCAGTTAAATAATATGAAAATTGAAATTTATAAAGGAAATTTCTCTTTAAGTTGTAATTGGAATTTTATTTATCAGATACCTTATAATAATAAATCTAAAATAAATACACAATGGGTATTTTATCTATTTAGGTAATTGGTTAAGTAAGATTCCACCATACACTTATATAGAAAACATAATATAAATGGGTGCATACACTTTCAATAACTAACTAAAGTCACAGTCTAGATAAAAAATCACATCCAATTACACACATAACTCCTACATGTCTAATATAATGTATGAACACACCCTCTCTTGTCGTACCAAACCAAGAGACAAAATTAAAAAATTGGTAACCTCACAGTCAAGTTTATCACTCGAGGTGAAATTAGATCAACTATAAAAATGAAAAACATAAATAGAATTACCATCCCTGAAAACTGAACTTATATCATATGTGGGGTGGCCAGTCCCAAGCACAAGTTTCATTCCATATCTCAAAACATTCCTATTCTCCAATCTATCAATACCAAATAATAACACCAAGAAAAAGGATCTTTGATTCCAATTTATAACATCCCTTTAATGGTTCACTATGAACAGTAACTGGACCAGGTCACTATTGTACCTAAGGCACACTTCCCCATATGCCAAAGGAATTTAATTGATAATGTGGGTCTAACGTCGTATAGTAGAGATACTATAACCACATATCAAATTAATACAAAAATGGGGAAAACTAAATAGATATATCCATATGATAAAGTAGTAAAAATGGGATATAGGAAAGTGCCAACCATAATCCAAAATATATCATGTTGTAACGAATGAAGTGTATAAAATATGTGTCAGGAATTCATACATCAAAAACCAAGTGAAAAATGGAATAAAACTTAACCATAGTCCCAAGTCTTAGTATGATACCAACTCTCATACTCCATCCTAGTAGCCTAAAAAAATCAAGCATCGGGCTACAACCTTAAACTTGTATCTGAAATCACGTGGCATCTTCATGGGTACCAAAGTGTCATGGTGGTTTGAGAAGGGTGTGAGTACAACAAAGAAGGAAATCACCAATGGGGTCCCTAAATATTACTAGATTGAAATGGATTATATGTAGAGGTTTTAAAATTCAATATTATAATAGTTTAATAATTTATAAAAATGTAAATAAAAAAATAAACAATAATGGAATCCATGGATTCACAGAGACACCTGAGGTCAGTCTTAACCCCATCAATCCTTAGGCCCATGACCACGATCAAGAATACCTACTTCATCCAATTTTTTGGTTTCTCTAAGCACATCATGATGATTGTGTCTCCATATAATAGACTCGTGAATCACTGGTATACATATCAAGTAATATAGACCTTCCTTATGGGAGTTTCTCAGCATGGTCATAGCCCATAAGTATCATAGACCTAGGGAATGATTCTAAAATCTCCATCCCATTATACCAGATCAACCCTGACTCTAAATCCATGGTCATCCAACCAATTTTATAACATATTTCCCCAATGAGACTTTTCTCAACCAAGGGAATAGACCAAAAATATCATAGACCTCCCACTGAGGGATTATTCATTAGTTATCACAAACTGCCTCATAGGTATTTTTCTTTCAAGTTATCATAGAAGTCTATATGGAGTATTCTTAGTTATCATATATGATCCCAATTCAGGTTTTCCATCATAAAGGTCATAGGAAAAAAGGTATCACAAATCTCTCTCCAAGGAAATATTCATTATAATATCCAAACTTTCCATTTTTCACATTATCATTATCATCAAAACCCACCCCTATGGGAATTTTCATATAGAAAAAAAAATTCTCCCAACGGCAGATTCCAGACAATAATAAGTCCATCCCAAAGGGAATACCCCTTTTATATAAAAATATTTTATTCATAAATATAATCATTATATTAAAAAAAGAAACTATTATTTCATTTCCCAATTATTCCTTTTTTATAAATCTATGAAAAAATAAAACTTAATTTTTTCAATTTAAAGAGGTCGTACAAGATTTGCTTCTAAAAAAATGTCAAATTCCTACACAAGGAATTCCCTTGGAATCACCTACTATAACATTTAAATATCCATCTTACCAGGGTAAACCCATTTTTGAAAAAAAAAATTAAACTTATCCATTGCATGGAAATTCTATCATGACCACATAGTGCATCACTCAAGGAAAACAAAACAAGACTATAGGTTAATTTATAATGACCACCTACTTCATGTATAAAGGCTTTCCATTAAACTTCTTAGCCTAGTCACCACCGCTTGAGCTCATCTAAAACCAACAACCAGGCTCACCACTCACATCCCTAATTGACATCCAAAAAACTTAATATAATTAATTATAATCAAATTATAATTAATTATAAATTCAAAAAAGTTATCAAGGTAATTCACTTCATAAAAAATGGAAATTCACTCACCAAATGCTCCTGATGAAGCAGAACCAAGAAAAATTATCCTTCAAAGGTCTAATTAGCACTCTTGTCACTAACTAAGGACAAATACCTATCAACAGAACTAAAAACATAAGAAATTATATTTAATTTAACTCAAAAAACCTTGAAATCTCACTCATACATGTACCTTCAATGAAATGATGGGTGACGACATACAGATGATGTCTTAAGACATCCTCTCTCCAAGACACACCAATGCTTCATCATTATTGGCCAATTCAACCATGCTCTGGTTGGATCAAAGTAAAAAACTTAAACCTAAACATTCAAAATTATAAAGAACTAAGTAAAAGGATAAGGGGGAAGGAGTAGGAAGAGAAAATCACTTTAAACAGCAAATAATGCCACCTAAAAGTCCTAAAATAAATAGGTAAAAGGGTAGAAAGAGGGTAGCATACCCTCCTGGTCCACATGTGAATAAGGGAGGAAGAGAGGAAGGGAAACCAAATAATCCAAGGGGAATTATGGACATTTCCCAATTTTTAACCCAACCTAGAAATCCACACGATTTGGTTGTATAGTTTTCCAAATCATGTGTCAATCATGCGATGAGCACATCCCAAGCCAAAACCATGCACATGGTTTGGCCACACGGTTTACTAATCATTCACCAACCATGAAAAACAGTAATGGGCCCCTCTGAAATAACATTTATAGTTTTTCTACAACCATGCACCATGTCCTATACCCCTATAACCATGCTTGGTTTCCCCTTTAGCTCTCATAGTTTACCCCAAATCATGTACTAACCATGCAACTCAACCATATACTATAAAACTTGAACTAAAAATTTCCTCATTCTCAGGGTGTTTCGCGGTTTCTCCTAAACTATACACACCCAACCATGCACCTTGGACAAAAAACTTCAAAACCCCTTCAAAACTCCACATGAAGATTCAAATAATTATCTGGTCACTCGACGCACCTCTTGAGCCTCAATCCATATCCAAAAACATCCCTTAATGTTTTTCATACTTTCAGAAAATCATTCCAAATCTTGGATCAAAAATCGTTTTATCTTTTAAACTGAAAAACACAAACTCCTATATAGTTTTAAACAACCATGCAGATATAGGGTCTTACGTGTGAGGTTCTTAAAAAAATGATCGAATAAAGTTCTATCCAATCGAGTCACTCCTACCCTATTAAATCCTCGACCAAGGTGTGATGAAGATGTCTAAATAGAATAATTTAAGGTGGGGTGAGGAAAATGAATCAATGAATGATAATGAATTTGATTTCAAGGTTTCTTTAAAGAAAAAATATTATTCGGTGAAGATTCTTTCTTGAATGAATGGGAACAGTAGTTTCTTGAAGCCATTTTCAATCTCAAAGAATTGGTTAAGACTGACCATAGAATAGATACATGATTTAGTGGATGAGATACTAATTGAAGCTAATATTGTCATTTATTTTCTTTATATAGATCTAATCATTTAATATGGGATTATGTCTAAATTTGAAGTCTATATAGTGCACTAACAATAAATATTCAACTCTAAAAATGAGGGATATGATGCTTGGTGGAGATTTAGTGATGAATAATATGTGTCCAAGCCTCACTGATACTAAAAGAAATATTTGAAAGATAAACTAGGGATCCCTTATGTTGAAGTTAGGAGTTTGGTTGATGATCTAATCAAAATAGAGATTCATCCAAGATGGATTCGTGGAATTTTAATCACATTCCCAAGGACATTATTTATTAAGGTAATGTTATACATCAAGATAATAGTTAATCTTTATAAATATAACCTTAACTATTTCAATCACATGCTGATTAAAAATGAATGGGGTGAACTAATTCCAAAATAAAGAAATTAAAAATCAAATAAAGGGGATCTATTCCATGAGTGGAGATGCTGGAATATTCTAGAGATCACTGTAGAATGCTAAACTAGATTCAACCTACTTGATACCTAATCCAAAAGCATGAAAGTATGTTTCATGTAGTTATAAGATAATTGCTACACTCACTGGGGTTCTCCCAAATCTGAGGAAGTTAACTAGATGAGATCCACATGGATAAAGCTACCAATCATAATTGATTGTCTGTAATATTTTCTTATTTCATATTTGAATAAGTAGAGGGATTCAGCTCTATATTCCCCATTCCCAATTCATGGGAACTAATTCTGACAATTAATTACCATTATTCCCTAATTATCTTACCTCATTTTTTCTATTTCCAATTGTAAATATAAGTTTTGTGTTGTTCTTCTCCCTATGTGTGTGGTGATCTCCATATTTCATTCATGGAAGGATAATTTTTTAGACTAGTTCTAGGAAGTGGAAGTCAATGTTCCCCAGTGGTCTGATCATCATTTTGATCATCTTCATTCTTCTTCACCCTTAGTAAATCATGATGGTGTTTTGGTTTATCAAACAGTGTACTCTTTAACAGGATTGGTTCGTTACTCATCTCTTAATCCATTTTCCCTCCTTCTCTTAGTTTTCTTAATTAAGTAACTAGGTTAGGTTATGTGATTTTTGATCACATTAAGACCAATTGGTACCAAAATAAATTCTTGACTCGAGTATTTTTATTGGGTGATTCTTTCAGTCTTAGGATAACTCCCATGCACCAGAAGTAGTTCTTTTCATGTATGTTTACAATTTCTGGTGAGTGAGGTGTGTGACTCAAGAAATAAAACATGAAATAAGTGAGTTTGAGGGTTTTGGTCTATTACTTCAGTATATCCATGACAGTTTATTGAAGAGTGGATCAACCTAGATCTAGGCCTTGTTTCTGTCTGACTCTCTTTTCCTTCTCATTTCCCCAGTTGAGTTTTCTCTTTTTCATTCGTCTATTCTCATCTAATTCACTTTCATTTTTGATTACCATTGCTTCCAATCTATGTTTTCGTTTACTACTTTAAAATATATAAAAAAGATATTTATGATAATTTCTAGGATAATCAACACTTATTACTTTATGTTGAGTGGTTTCTTGTATTTTCCATTCTCATCTTGGTTTTGATAATTACTTCAACCCTTTTTTACCACTAAGTTTGTTTCAGTGATTTTAGATTTACGATGTCTATGTGCTTAATTTATATCAGAATTTTTATTGATTTGATTCTTATGAAGTTTTTTTTTAATATAATAATATTATAATAATTTTACCTATTTATGTCAAAAGCTAAATCAGTTGTTTTCATGGGTTAAAACTTTCCAAATATGTTATAATTTTCAGTGACACTGTAGTTATTTAGTTTAAGGTAGACTATCTATTTTATTGATAAATCAACATATGGTGATCTTATTTGTGTGAATTTTTTTAGGTTGGATAGATAATATATTTTTAAACATTTTATTAATTTATGAGGAAGTCTAAAATTATATCCTTGGTTCTCTAAAAATTCACTAAATTTGTTGTATCATTTCATGGATTCTACCGTCTACAAATTTTGATACCTGCTATTTTAAAATGTTTACATGACATAAAAATATTTGAATCATGCACAACATGGTGTGATGGAAATAAAATAAATTTATCTTGATTATTTAAATTTACATGGAAGTCTAAAAAGGTTTTTTTGATGAATATTAAATTATTCAAAGTTCTGTGATGTTTTTTTTTGAATTTTAGTTTTTCTAGATTATTGTTGCTTCTATTTTTCAATGATATAATAAGTTTTAAAAGTTATATTGAGGTGATTCATCATCCATTATAAAGGTATAAAAATTACCTAAATATAATTATTTTTGGATGAATGTTGAATCTATTGTTAAAATCCTATAAAAATCATATAATTTTATTAGGGTAATCTGTTAAAATTTTCATTAGGGTATTTAACCCTACATTATTTATCCCTATGTTGAAAGAACGGTAATTTTATCTTTAAAGTAAAGTTCCAAAACTTATTATTAGAATGAAATGATCCCTATGTTTTTTTCATTGATCCCTACATTCTATCAAAGATGAAACCTATGTTTTTTTCCACAATGGAGATTAACCTGTTGTATAATACATGCTTTGAGTAACTCAAATAGTAGTACACCATGAATTATAGTAAAGATTTGGTTTCACCTTTCCATCTTATTGATAAATTTCATACAGGGCATGATTGTACATGAGTTTTATGAATTTATATAATGAAGATAGATGTCTTGGTTCTTGTATAGTATGCTCACTAAAATGAACTAGGAACAAAAATAGGTGTCTTCCATGTATGCATGATGTCATTTATGATGAATAGAGGAGGTATTGTGATCTTTTGGAGGCTCACTACATGATAACATGATGAACAGTGTACCTCAATCATGACTAGAAAGATCACATTTCCTCACTGTGTAGATGATTTTGAATATTATCCTTTTCTTGCCCCCACTATATGTATTCTTACACTAAATAGGAAACTAATTAAACTCGATATCTTGATCAACTAGAACTCTAATAGGGGTCATATCTTTCAAACTAAAATAATAATATCCATCATCACATGTGGAGCATATCAAGTATCCGGCTTAAAGAAGACATCGCACTATAGGTTAAGGTTTACACATGTTGTACAGTAGCTTCAATACAAGCTCGACTCATGCCAAACTCAACTTACACATATGTATAGTGCTTTTTGAATAGTAACTAGATGAATTACTTTGTGGGACATGCTATTGGAATTTATGGGTGTTTTAGGTTATTATATTATTAGATAATATGATATTATTAATCTTTTGGATATTTCTATAGCTATCTGAATTTACAAAAATATAAAGTTATTTCAATCAATATTTTTAGAATAACTAAATATTGTTTTATGAGAAATATTGGAATAACATAATACCATCTTTATTTATATTTGGGATATTTTATAAGCAGGTTTCAGTGTTTTTTTTTAATTTTTTACATCTATATTTTTATATGGATTATTCTCGGTATTTTAACAATTGGATAATCACTCATAAAATCAATCCATTGTGATTGACATGTTTGTGAAGATTTTTGTGCAGAATTTAAATAGAAAAATGTTTGTATTATTTTAACAACATTTTCCAAATAATTCAGATGACACTGGGTCATTTAAATTAAAATGTTTGAATTTTATTATGGATGTTGTTATAAGATTTTGAAGATTATTTTATCTAATTTAAAATTTGAATGGGCATTTGAAACTATTTCATAGGGCCATCCTATGATGCTATTAGAATATCAGAAGAATTTCAATTCATTTGAATGAGTTTATTTAAAATATTATTTTCAAAAATAAAGAGTTCAACAGTGCTAGGATATTCTTAGATATATTTATAAGATCCATTAACTCAATTTATTTTGAATATCTAAAGGAGGTGCAGCTAGAACTGTTGGGATATTTTTATTCTTTATATATAAATATTTCTATGGAAGGTTAAAAAGTATAAAACAAAATATTAAAAAACTATTATGAGAATAAAGTTATGAAAAAATAATTTGGTTATTCGACAATTGAAAAAGATAGAAAATTATTATTTGAACGTCTTTTTTCTATCTAAATGTAAAGAATATAAAGGCTTTTTTTACTCCATTTATTTTATTTATTTTTGTTTAAAGAATTAGAATCATGAACAATGTTAAATATTTTATTACTACAATTATTTGATTATATAAACATTTTTACATTAAAGAATTTATTTTATACTATGCTTTATTGAATATCATATACATCTATCAGTTTCTATAGCAATTGTGTTCCAAAGTTGTTTCAATATTCTACATATCATATGTTTCTATTGAATTTTAGACTACTTGTACTCAGTCATGGTAGAGTGTCAAATTCTTATACTAATCTTTGTATATCAATTTTTCCTATGAAATAACCTAAATTACTTGTAAAATCCTTGTTGTAAGGTGTAAACTACTTTCACTCTATTGTCAAGGTCCCTGGAAAAATGATATGCTTAGTGAAAATCACTAAACTCATAGAGAGAGTGTTGGTGGAGTGGAGTAGGGGATTTCTATGCCCTGAACCACTATATATCATTGTAACATATTAATTACATTATTTTTTTCCATTTCTGTACTCATATTTAAGAGATAAGGATAGGATCTCTCTAATTCAAGACAGATGTTTTGAATTTGTTAATATTTTTAAAGGAAAAAATTCACCCTCCCCCCACCCCCTCTTGTATCTTCATCATAGTCATTTTGAAATAAAAATTGGTATCAATGTTTGGGATATTTTTTATATTATTAAATATTTATTTTGTATTTTACAAGCCTGGGTTAAATATCCTGATGAAGACTAATTTCAATGTCTGGTATAAGAGAACGTATGTTAATGATCTGTACTCTATATTTCAATAGTGATAATTATGGATTCTTGAAAGGTCACATGATAATCTATCTAAATGATATTAGTTTTAATGTTTATATAAAAAAATTTAAGTTTTATGAAATTCATATGTAATATTCATAAAAATGGGATTCTACTATAGAAAGAGAATATGATCTAAATTTAAGATCTATGAATTCTATCATATGTGGACTTGGACTAGGTGAGTTTAATTGTATTTCTAAATGTGTTAATGCCTATGAAATGTGAAAGTCAGTTGTTTTTTCATATTAATGAATTGGTAATATTTGACAACTAAGGTACAATGCTGATAAACTTAAATTTGATACATTTAGGATTCAGGAATATGAAAGAATTACTCAAATGAATAGAATATTGACAGAAGTTTTTGATGATTTTGTTTCCTTGGGAACTCCAATCCCAAAATCAAATCTGGTGTTAAATTTAATTAGATTTTTACCTTATAATTAGAATAGAATATATACTGAAATTAAATAATTCAAACTAGTTAAAGACTTAAAGATGAAAGAATTAATTATAACTTTGATGATTTATGAAGATGAGATGAAATTTGAATCTAAAGATCATATTTCTATCAAAAAAAATACTACACTCAAAGTTTCTATGGATGAATTTTCATATTCAAATTTTAGTCATTCAGGTTTAAGTGATGAGATATTAGATATTTCAAAAAAAACCAGAAGTATATACAAAAGGAGAAAGGATAAATTAAAGAAAAATGAAGAGAAGTAATTCATATGTTATGAATCCAAAAATAAATCTCATTTGAGACCTGAATTTGATTTTATTAAAGCTCTAAGGAAAGTTAATTATAAAATAAAATTCAATAAATAGATGAAGACTATTGTGATTGCATATAAAAATTCAAGTGGTGGATCTACTAAAAACTCTGAACATGAGCATGAATAAAAAGGTAAATATATATCTTATGGCACATGCTAATAAGGTACAATCATCTTTCTCTCAAAGTTATAATTATAAAAAAATTAATTTTCATGAGATTAATTAATATTGTTATTTTAGTCAAAATAAATTTGAATCCTTAAATAAATATCATAGAATACTAAAAAAATATCATGATGTTATTTCTATTAAAAAAGAGACTTTGACTAACCAGATTGTGGATTAAAGAAAAAATTCTTCCAAAAAGTCTTATGCTTTTCATGAAAATAAAATTAATAATTTATTAGATGAAGTAGATTCTTTAAAACAAGATTTTAGTATTATTATAGAGGGGTATAATCATCTAAATAAAATTCTTAGTAATAATAAAATTAATAAAGGAAATATTGGTATTTGTAATAATAGAGAAATTCCAAAATTACACAAGAATTATTTTGTTCCTAGTTTTAGAAGAAAAATCATGTCTACTGCTTAATATTTTCATTGTGGTATTAATGTAAATTATGATAACAAATTATTTTTTAGAAATCCTTGATTTTTTGGGGTTAATCATGTTCATAATTCAAAATATTTATCTGAATATAAATTTGAAATTTATACTCAAAATAAAAAATATTTGGTTACCTAAGTCTTTAGTTGATAAAACTACCAAACCCAAAATCATATGGGTGACAAAAGGAACTTTTATTTGATATTTTTTAGTTTTATGCCACTATAATTCATTGTTATATTATTAAGTAGATACTTGAAAAAATATATGGATATTTATTTCATTTTACAAATATTTACCAAATCTGAAGTCGTTTGTTATTTGAAAGGAAATAACTTTAGAGTTATAACTATTAAAATCCATAAAGTATTTCATTTCTATTTTAATTTTCAATACACTAACTATTTTCTATAGGGACAGAATGGATTTTAAATTTTTATCTTTTTTCCATTACACAAGGTTATTCTTATCATTTTATTCACATTATTATTTTATGTGACAAATTAATTCCTTGAATTATTTTTTTAAATAATGACCAACATGAATGCTCTTTAAATTCTATATTATCATGTTTTGATCTATGAAATTATTTTAAGCATGTGTTTTAATGTATTATTATTTAAATTACTTTCATGTGTTTAATTAATCTATGATTTTATATGATAAAATATTCTATTATTAATAAAAATATTTTTATCATGAATGGAATTCCCAAAAGTATTTATATTAAAAAATTGAATTTATTTAAATTCCTTGAATATTTTTAATATTTATGCTCAGCCTTAGGGGGTTATTTTAGTTTTTTTACATGTGTATAAATATTTTATTATGTTATAAGTTAATTCATATTTTTATTCCTTCCAAATCTTTTGTTATTTATTGAATAATATTTTACATGTTTTTGTGGCTCCTTGAGTACATCATTTTATTCTTTTAAATGAAACATTAATTAAAGAGAAGCTTATATTGTTGCATGCATTGAAAATATATTTTTCATGTATTTATCATTAACTCATTTTTCTGATCCTTACAAAAAGGGGGGAGTTTGAGTTTTGTAATTATCAAAAAAGGAATATTTTTTAGCGGCTCTCTATCCTTTCTATTCTCATCCTTGCTTTTATAATTACTTAAACCAATTTTATTTACTAAAAAGTTTACTTCGGTAATTTAAAATTTAATATGTCTCTACGTTTAATTTATATGTGAATTTATATTTATTATATTATTATATCATTTGTTATATTTGAAATATAATAAGATTATTTTTATTTTATCTATTTATATCAAAAGAAAAATTATTTATTTAGATGAGTGGAAATTATCTGAAATTATTATAAATTTTTTAGTGACATTTTATTTTTTTCAGTTTAAGGTCATTTGTGTATTTTGTTGAACACTCAAGCTAGAGTGTTCTAATTTGTGTGAAATTTTTCACATTGGATATTTTATATATTTAACTAAATTTTATTCATTTATAATAAAGTTTTAAATATAATATTTTTTTCTCTAAAAATTTACCAATATTAATGAAACATTTTAGGAATTCTACAGTCTATATATTTTTATAGCTACTATTTTTCAATGTTTATATGTGATAAAAATATCATAATCATGCACAACATGGTTCGATGAATATAAAATAAATTTTTATTTATTTATTTAATTTACATGGAAGTATAAAAAGTTTTTTTTTGATGACCAATAAATTATTCAAAGTTCTTAAATGTTTTTTCTTAGTTTTAGTTTTTTCAGATTATTGTTTCTTTTGTTTTTTTATGATATCGAGAGCTGTGGAATTCAGATTTAGGTTATTCTTGATCCATTATAAAGGTATAGAAATTATATAAATATAAGTATTCTAGGATAAATGATTAATATATTATGAAAATATTCTAAAAATCATAAAAGTTTGATAGGGTATGTTTTTTAGTTTTTCAATAAGGTATTTATCCATATGTAAGTTATCCCTACATTGAAATAAACTAACTTTTAGATTGAAATTAAGTTTGATGAACAAAAAAATAGAATGAAATGATCCGTACATTTCATGAATTGGTCCCTACATTCTTTCAATGTAAAAAAACTAATTTACAGATGTCACAGGGGAGATTAACCCATTGTATACGGCTTGTTTTGAGTAACCAAAGTTTTAGTACACCATGAATTATAGTGAAGTATTGCTACATTTTTTCTTATAATTGATACATTTAATGTAAGGAATACTTGTATAGGAGTCTTATGAATTTTCATAATAGATATGGATGTCTCAATTCTTGTACAATATACTCAGTACAACAAACTAGAAACAAAATATGGGTATCTACCATGTATGCACAATGTCCTACATGATTAACAAATGAGGTATCAAGATCTACTGGTGAATCACTACATGAGAACCCAGTGAATAGTATACCTCAAGAATAACTGGAAAGATCACCTCACCTATCTAAGTATATGATTTGGAATCACATCCTTCCTTGTCTTTCCTTCGCCTCATGTGTTATCATGATAAATAAGAAAGTCACTAAACTTTATATATTGATCAACTAGAACTCTAATGGGAATCATCACTTTTGAACTGAAAGAATAATATTCATCATCGTGTGTAGAGAATATTAGGCCTCATGCATGAATAATATATTGCACTGAATGTTAAGGTTGATTAATATTATACAGTGGATGCAACTCAAGATCAAATCATGCAGAACTCAACATATACATATGTGTTGTGATTTTAGAATAATAATTTATGGAATCCTTTAATGTGTCATGATATTATAATTTATTAGTGTTTTAGGTTATCATATTATTTGATAATATGTGAATATCGATCTTTTGGATATTTCCACAAGTATATGAATTTATAAAATTCTCAAGTTATTTTAATCAGTATTTTCAAAATAATTAAACATTGTTTTATCAAAAATCTTGGAATAACATTGTACCATCTTTCTTCATGTATTGGATATTTCATAAGTAGGTTATAGTGCTCTATTTTTTATATTTTTATCTATTAAATTTTTATCTAGATTATTCTAAGTGGTTTAACATTTGGATAATCCCTCATAAAATCAAACCATTATGATCTAAGTGTTTTCAAAGATTTTGGTTCATAATTTAAATAGAAAAATTCTTGGATTATTTTAATGTCATTTTCCAAATAATTCATATAATACCAATTCATTTAAATTAAAATGTTTTAATTAAAGTATGGATTTTTTTACAGTATATCAGGTATTTTTTCTTCTAATTTAAAAAAATATTTTAATGGTTATTTGAATATTTTTTAGAGGATCATCAAATGAAGATTTTATAATATCAAAAGAATTTAAATTTTTTTACTGAGTTTATTTTGAATATTATTAACATAAATAAAGAGTGAAATGGTGATGAAATATTCTTTGAGATATTTATGAAAAATCTTGGCTCAATTTATTTTGAATATTTGAAGGAGGGCCTCGTGAAACTACTATAATATTTTTATTATTTATATATAAATATTTCTCTAAAAGGATAAAAAGAATCATAAGAGAAAATATTAAAAACTATTACAAGAATAAAGTTCTGAAAAAAATTTCATTCTATTGTTTGAGAGATGAAAACAATATAAAATAATACTTTGTGTATCTTTTTTATATCTTAGAGTAAAGAAGAATAAGGAATGCAATATTATTTATTTTATTTTTTAATATTTAAATAATAATAATCATGCGTGAAATTTAAGATTTTTTTTCTAATATTATTTTATTATATAAGCCAACGTGATATATAAAATTTTATTTTTTGTTGCGCTTTATTGAAGATCATATACAACTATCAGTTGTTGCTGCAACTGTGTGCCAAAGTTGTTTCAACATTCAATATCTCATCTCTTTCTACCAAAGTGTTAACCAATTATACTCAATCATAGTGTAGTGTCATATTCTCATACTAAGTTTTGGATATCGATGTTCCCTATAAAAGAAACTAAAGGACCTATAAAATCCTTTTTATAAGGTTTCAACTGCCTGAACTCAGTTGTTGAGGTCCCTCGTAAAAGAACCTTCTTAGTGAAAATCACCATGCTTGCAAAGAGAGTGTTGGAAGATTGTAATGGTGGATTTTTGTACCCCAAACCACTATATATCATCATTTCATGTTCTTTACTTTATTTACTTTTTACTTCTTTACTCATATTTAATAAGGAAGGATGGAAACTCTTTAATTCAAGAGGGACATTTCAAATTTAGAAATATTTTTAAAGAACACAATTCAACCACCCCCCCCCCATTATGAATTCATCATCACCATCTTTCCATTATTTTATATCTAGGAATATTATAAATGTATCTATGACCACCCCTTATGGTGGGGGCATTAAAATTTGACAACACAAGTTCGATCTACTTGGTTAGCCACATAAAAACATTAAACAGGATACAATGATGATCTATAGTAACTAAATACTCATCCCAGTACCAATATCCACATACTCATTCAGCTTCTATACCATCCTGGTCCACTACTCATCCCATGATCTGACATGAAAAGGAAAACATAAGGTCTACATGTGCACTGAGATTCATGTGCAAGGTGTGATCATAAACTCAGTAAGGTCTCAACAAGAAACCCTAATATACACATTCATATGTGTGTGTGAATGAGGAAAATAAATACATAAATAAACATTCTCATAGAGTCCTCATGTGTTAATTAGGCCATCAAGTTACAGACCCCTATCAGGTCATCAGGGGCTAATCGGACACCCTGACACCCAACCATACATTCTTTCGTACCATGTTGGTTATCCCATCATCAGAGTCCATAATTTCTAGTCTATTCCCCAAGACTCAGGGTTGGTACACCACACTTCATGCATAAGTTAGCATAGATCATAACATGGTTACACAGTCATACCATGACTCAATCATCTCACTGGTGGATATCCGCCATATAATCAGAACATGCATCATATTAACATCCTATGACACAACCATCTCATCAATAAATAGCCTCTATATTATCAAAAAAAACTGAATATAATCATACCATGACTAAACCGTCTCATTGATGGATAACCTCCATAAAAAACAAATCACACAATTTATATTCAAACTCAACCATATAAGGATGGATAGCCACCACATAATCCAAAAAAGATGCATATAAACATGGTTGTATCCTATAATATAGATAACCATATCAACACATATAATCATATCTCTTAGCATGCCTCTCATGTCACAACACTCTTCATATAACCCAATAAGTCATTCACTGGGCACTCTAACCTGCCTCGGTCTCTGCTCGTCGATAAAAACCTGCATCTGTTACCCTATGGTGACACTACATCCTAAAGGATCACCTCAACACTAGACTCAAAAGGAGGGTTTTAGATTATATATATAATACCCTTGTAATTCTAATTCAATATATTCCCTCATTCTACACCAGGGGATTATCTCACATCTCTCCAAAGAGACCACTCAACACAAATCCACAAACATCTCACGCTGGTTTGAATAACTTTAGGGAAAAACATAGTCTATTATCGTAACCCATATCACTTCTCGATATATCCCCAAGGTTACTTGTTATTGTATTTAGAATTATATTCCATTAGTTTCATAGTCATCAGATGATTTCAAACATCCTAAGTGTTTCTAAGTCTTCTCCCTGTTTTGGGGCTCAAAGCTACCCTCGTCATCTAGAATAAGGATATTTTGGTCCTCAGCAGATCTACCCAAACCCATGAATTATGGATGTAAACATTCACACGCATTAATAATCATACATATCATTTTTATGATGGTTTAACCTACCATTAATGGATTTACCTTCCTCACCAGGCCTACACATATTTTTTCCAATCTCTATCGAACCTCATCCAAACTTTATGCATCCTCGACCAAGCCCGTCCATGCTCCTGGCACCTATATCACACTAAGAAACAAAAAATAATTAATTATAAACATTTTTAATTAATTATCTAATTTAAAACAATTTGTCATAATTTCCTAATTACTCTCCAGGCATCATCTTTTTGTCGAAACCTCGGCCAGTTAAACCCAGAAGGTCCATAGTGTATCCCCAACACCTTCACAAGAAAAATCCCCATTTTTCAACACTTTTATAATTTTATCAAAATTATTAAATAATTTATGGAAATTTATTACCTATATTTATATTATGATGGTCATTGGGCTGATATCATCTTGGTACATCCTCTATGTAATTCGGGAAAAAGTCCCATCAATCTCAGTCCCGTCAACTATGATTTGGTTGAATCGACACTGAATCCCTAAGAGAAATAATATGAAATAAGTGGGTAGAAAATGGATATATAATAATAGAATAAAATGGAAAATATTTCATTGAATCATCATTGCAACACCCCACAAATAATCCCCCCTTAAAGAGGATTTAAGTGGATACAAAGGGAAGAAGATTTAGGTAAGAAATGGCATCTCCCCAACCTCTTCTCCACTAAAAATACAAAGCATCCAAACTTGAAATAAATGGTAATTCCCAAACTAAAAACCACCTATCATCAACTTTATAGGCTAGATAATGGGCCTTACCCACGATTCAGTGGCCCACCAGCTGGTCGGTGAGCCCAAAAATCCCATCAGCTCGCTAGTAGCTGCTACTATTTTTCATTAACCCCAACTACCCTAGGCCTTCTTATGATTCTTCCCAAATCCCCATCCACCATCCATCCTTGAACCTCCTCCAAAAACACCTTTTATGAATGTTAAAAAACATAGATCCCCATTATAATTATTGTTTCTTAAAATTAACCATCCACCATATGAAAGTTTAAATTTTCCTTGGTAATTTCCAACCCATAAAAATGAAGTTTGTTATAAAATTCCCACCATAATCATAGAACCATGTCCCATAATATATATTTATCATAAACTAATCAAGAACTCACTGCATTCTATCCTATAATTCCAATTTTTCTTCTATTTTGCAACTCCAAACACCAAACTTAGATTCATCGTCTTTCTTCTAAAAATTATGCTTTATCTAAGGACCACCTCAAACACATATTGAAGGACACTAATAATGATGTTTCCACCCCCACTACATCCAAACTCACACAAAAGCACCAATTACACCTCCTTTGGTAAAAAATTTTCAAAAATGCTTTGTTTCATCTATCGACATGCCACCCAACTACCCAATCATGATGCCTTAACACCTAGTAGCATAGTTGATTTATCCAAGCACCAACATCAAAGTATAAACCTCACTCCAAATGTAATTTCATGATTATATTAACAAAAAAATTCAAATGTCATCATTCTCTCACCCCAAGCACCGAAGTTCCTTCAATTTAAATTATTATTAGATCACCTTAAACCACCCTGAGCTCGATGCCAATACACCAACTCAACCCAATTCCATGGCCACATCCATAACCCCTCCAATATGAAGTTTTTTCCCCATGAATGATATGATTCTCCCCAACATAGAAGTATTATTATCATCACTTGTTGAAATAAACACCCAATATCCATGGCCCAAGCTACATCCATTACCAAACACAATCATTGGTTCTGGCCAACCCACTTTCAAATGAGTGATAACACCAAAACACCAACTGTCGATCATTCCCACTTCACTAGAAATTACATCCTCGATGTCATCAAAATTCATCAAAAATAATGATCACACCCTCCAATAGTTAAATGGTTCACTCATTAACCATATATATTTTATTACTCCACTCCTTGAGAATTGATCCAAACATATCTCATCAGCACATGTTTCACTCCTCCCGAGCCATTCTTGCTCATTCATGAAAATTCCTATCAAGGACCAAGACCCCAGATCAACCGCACCACAGTAACCCAATACTTCATAAATGTCACATTTTCATTGAGTGGCATATTACACCTCACTAAACTATATTATTTCATGCCCATGTGCTTCTCACTAAACACACCAGTGACCTCACTCTGAGAGTAACCCCAAACTGAAACCATTCTAGCATCAATCAGGTTTATCCAAAAACCCAAAAAATTCCCAATGGACCCTCACTGATATGCCACATGATCAGGAACCACACATACCCAACATAAACTTTCCCTCATACACTAAGACATTTCCCTTAAAATCTATGCCAACACCACTCTACTTTTCAAAGAAAATTTATTCACTAAGAACCACCTCATAGGTTCTTGCTCATGACCCTACTTGGTCTCACATGAACCCAATGGTTATATACACCTTTGAAACCCAATTGAACACCTGACTCATGTTATCATGAATCCCATCCCATCTAACCTAGGCTCATGCACCTAACCCACTGACCATGATCCACATGCATGTAAGTTACTTTCAACCAAATATTCCTTAGATATCCTCTTAAAAATTGATGTATCTTACTCATGACAAGTTGTAATACATGACCACACACCACCTAGCATCATTAAAAAACCATGATTGTCTATTAATTCTCCCACCATGAAATACAAAGTGTGTCCTGAGAACCACGTGTTCAGGCACCCAACTAATCTTACCCTCTAAAACCAACCTCAATACTAAAATTAGTTGTGTGCTACACATCATGAGACCAAGTAATATAGCTCATTCCTTTCATCATCCCTCTTAGGGTTTCCAAATCTAAAAGACATCTCATGCCTAGTATAATCACCTATCAGACATTCTTTCCCTCATTGATCCATAATGTGAGAATCAATGCCTAAACTGACCCATTATGGGTCTCTATGTTGCATAAATACTGAGATTCGTAGTAATATAATGTTTTTTAGATAAAGGAAAGAAATAAAAAAATAACAATAATAAGATGAACATAGGACATGGTGATTTATGTTTTTTGGGAAATGATACCTATATACCTAGAGATATAAAAATTTCACTATGATTGGGAACTAGATTACAAGGATATTTCTAGAGTTTCAGAAACACACAAAAACTTTATCTCAATTGAGCTAATAAAGAAGATGATGTAATTGTGTCCCCAATCATACAATAATTCCACTGTGTTATAGTTACCAATGGTTGGAAGTTCATGGAGTTACAGTACTATTGTCTCCAAAGTTTGGGATACTACAGTAACCATGCCAAATTCTTCACTGTTATAGTTCCCTATTAGTGTCATCTAGTCAGCTCTACTACAGTATGTTGAGTAATATTGATACAGCAAAAAACCACCAACACTCGTCTCATGAGGTTGGATAAGAAAATTTCACACAATACTAATGTTTATAACACCTTTATTATGTCTTAAAAAAGTTATGATATAGAACATAAAACCCCACAAAACCCTTACATGACATTACCATTTCATGTTAAATTTTAAAATTAAAATTCCATTTATAACAACATTTTAAAAGTCTCTAACACACATTCTTAGTTCAAAATTGAACTATCTCAATTAACACTTATTACCTATTTATAAGGAAATATAATATTATTTGAATTCAGTATAACAATATTTAAACATAAAATCCCCCTCTTCAACTTTTAAATTATTTTTAATTATTCTCTATAAACTTAAATATTTATTATTGAAAATAAATAAATCTGCCTTATCTTTTTTCAATATAAAAAAATATTTTTCCATATATCCTATTATATAATTAAAGATATATGTGTGTGTGTGTGTGTGAATTTAAATAATTTATCTTTCTAAAAAGGACTTAAACCACTTTATTTATGATTTCAAAGAATGTATAATTTGTAAAATAATTTTACATATGAAGACACTCATAATGTAATATTTTACCATAAAAAATTCTAATATATATCCCATATCATTATAATAATTCGATCAATATTAAATAATTTCAAAATTTTGGACAATGACACTCAATCGAACATATTTTATAAAAAATATATGCATTTTCTCTATGGGGAATAACATAATTCATGAAACTAATTCATAATACAAATCTATCAATGATTACTCAAATTTTATTTTTCTCCCATATATGGGATATTATGACCAACATCTAACTAATGTGTAATGTGCATGCTCTTATGAGCTAGAAAAATGTGGTAACTCAAATTTCTACCATGGATATATTATAAATAATAGAGAATTTATAACATCAAATGATCTAGAAACCTATGTACATCTATAAAATATTTTTCCCTTTGATACCATTTTATAATAACCCAATATGAGTACAATTGTTTCACCCGTGAAGCCCCACTACCATGTGAGAAACATGAATAGAATCTGTTAAATGGTACAAAGATCTAATTTCTAGATGAATCTATTATTGTTCCTCATTTTCCAGGGGCTGGCGACAAACATTGTGGGTATTATAGTGATGTTCAGGAGTGGTTTTCATTTTTGGATTTGACAAAAAAGTATAAAGTAAAAAAATACTATATGAATGAAATTAATATAACACATCATATAAATACATCATATGTAAGATAAACTAAGAAAATAGTTCTCAAACACACGTGGAAAATTATTGAACATAATATCTAGTATCTAAATCCTACACCAAGTGGAACTCAATATATACTCACAATGAACATGTGTATTACTAATATAGGATAAAACTTATTTTAAGCTAGCTAAAAACACTGATAAAATACCTCTTTATTAGTTCTAAAAAACACTTATAAAATCATCCCTTTATCAACGGTTTTTTTAAGGCTAATAAAGGGAGAATTTATTAGTATTTTTTAAATAGTGATAAAGGGATACTTTATCAGTGCTTTCCTTAGTGTTGATAAAAGGTTCCCTTAAAATATATATATTACATAAAATAATATTTTAATATATAATTATATTTATTTTGATATATATAAAATATATTTTCATAAATATGATTTATAAAATAGTAAATATGTATTTATAGTTAATATATAATATATTTTGTGATAAATGGAATAAAAAATAACTAAAATGAATATTGATTAATAATTTTTTAATTAGTAATGAGTAATAGACATTTGATAATAATTTGGTGATTAGAAAATCTAAAAAATTAATTAATATGTTAAGATAAGTTGAAAACTAGACTTGATCATTAAATGAACATAATTTTTCATATGGGTGTTCATTTAGAGTCTACAAGATATTAAAATCAAATCTTTTAAAAATATATACATCATTAAATCATAAGGGATCCTTGGAACCTATTTTTTTGAGGACAAAAAAACACGAATGACCTCTAAAATTGAGTTTTTAATTGGAATACACTAATTTTTCAATATTTGATGAAATTTCTATTTCATTTAAGAGGGTATTCTTATCTTTTTTAGGTGGAGGTAGAATTTATTCTCATTTTATACTCTCATATGGAAATTATGATTTTCAAAAAAAAATCATATTGTAGTGTTACTTATAATTAAATATATATATGTATATACATATTTGTATATATATTCATATAAAAACTTAATTGTATAAATAATTATCTAAACATATATACATGTAAAATATAATTTAAAATATTTAAATCATATGTAAATAAAAAATAATTATCCATTTTAATTAAAATAAAAATGTATGAATGTGTATATACCTATACAAATGTATATATAATGTTTATATATAAATATTTGTGTGTGTGCGTTAACAAAACAATTTATATTTATGTGTATATCTAATAAATGTAAATAAATATTAATATAATATATATATACACACATATGTATAAATATTTATATACACAAATACACACAGACAAACATATTTTATAAATGTATTTAAAAATAATTATCTAAATATATATAAATATATGAATATATATATGGATAAGAAAGATGTATCTAAATGTATTTAAATAAAAAGATATTTCATAAAATATTGAATAAAATAATAGAGAGTAGTGGTAATGGAACATAGGTGTGTGGGTTGAGGTCACAAGTTCAAATCCAAGCAAGTAAGTTGCAGGGTAGGGGTGAGTGATGATAAAGGAAAGGGTGACCAGGGGGAGTGCTGATAATGGTTTGTGTAAGCACTAAAACTATCATTGATAAAGGCCCCCTTTATCATAATTTTTTTAGCACTGGTTAAGGGTGCCTTTATTAGCACTTTTTTCCAAGCGCTGAAAAAAGAAACATGCTTTTAAAGCCACTTACAACATTAGCGCTTTTTTTAAACTGATAAAAACCTTTTTTCACTATTATTGGATTAATCTATAATATTGTATCAAGAAAAAATAATCTATATAGTCCACAATTAACTTTACCTACATGCTAAAAAACAATGGATTTTCATGTCCACCAAAGTGTACCTGATGGGAATGAAAATAACATACACATTTATAAACCACCATGATTCTAAAATATATGAAATACCATTGTGTTTGTTATTTACATAGATATACATGTTTACATATGTATTTAAAAATAGTTTTTTTTATAATTAATAATTGAAGTATAATAGTAGCAGGAAAAAAAGAACATCACAAATTAGTATCAACTGTCTAAAATAACTATCATGACCTCTACTCCCCACTCCACTAGTACCCCTCCTAGGAAAATAGTGAACATAATTCATGGCCCCTGAGTCCTGCCTCTAGTAGACCCCAGGTCGACAGTTAGCACTAAGGGTGTATAATTATCGAATGGGAGGAATTTCCCTCATTATATAAAAAAGATCAAGAGAAAATATTAGAAACCACCAAATAACTCCATTGCAAAACATAAAAGAAACAAAACCACCATACATGTATATGTTAATCAATACATATAAAGTTATGAAAAATAAAACCAAAGGAAACTTACTGTATAAAATCCATAACAACTTTGACCTCTAAGCTATTAATGTCCATATCATTCCATAAAACACTCCTAAAAACCTGAAAAACAGTTTATATATACATAGGGTGAGCATAACATGTATACTCAATGGGATCATACCCAAGTTCTCCGATGAAAATGTAAAAAGTGCATACTAATGCACCAGTGAAAACACAATATAACCAAAAAGAACCCAGACAGGTTATCTATCCATTTTAACCCCATTATGGCTTGTTCACCAAATAATACAAGAGAGTGGTAAGATAATAATAAAAATAGAACATTGATAAGGGTAATTTGAATCCAATTCCCTAACTATTTTTTCATTCCTACACCCTAATATAAAACATATTGTTCTCCCATATCTTTCATGTCATCTCACCACCGCATATTCAGATGTATCTAATGTGGGTCGGGTCACAAACCTACCTACCCCAGCCTCCTGTAAGGCCCAATAACCTATGTTGGCATTGATTTCATCATGTACATCTCTCATTCAACTGTGGAATCATCACACATATATCAACAACATCACAACCAAGGAATTAGGGTATCATAAACATAAAGGAAGTCAACTTTGTTCCTTCTTCTTACCATGCATAACCCCCACTATATATCACATACACTCATCATCATACATCGCCACCGACTATTTCATCATCAATTGGTATGCTTCGCCACAATTTATAACATTTCTGATACTAATGTTAGAGGAAGTGTGGGGAATATAGGGTAATCATCCATCCATTCCTCTCCATCTAGATTCTATGGAAATCACCCCCCAAAACATCTGGGTGTCAGTATATAATACTCAATGTAGGTGGGGTGTGTATAAAAGTAACATGAAAATACAAATATATAATAATATGCACATAAATAGAACACAATTCTAGTTTAAAGGTTTCACATCAATTGGTCATTACCTCTGCCTTATCACCAACACCATACTAACATTACCACATGTTTCCACTATGAAATGCAAGTCCACCACACTAAACAACCACACAAAACCAAATTTCCTTCCTTTCAAAAAAAATAGTTTCAACCCCTTTCAAGATTATTACATTATTAACCATTGTCCATTAATTAATACATTAAACTTCATATTTGATGAAAAACCATTGTAACCAACATCCTAATTTACTTCCCATTCAATTCTAGTATGTTCCTAATTATTCAATTCATTAAAACAATTTCCACATATAAATTCTAGACCACTCTTATTAAATTCCATCCCACGCCATTACCCTTTCATCATTACCAACCTCATATTCCATCACTACTAGGATATTATAATAAGGAACCACACAGAAACCCATTATACCCCTTACTAAATATAACATCATAACCTAACCATCTCACCACATATCTACCACCACACACTTACACTACCCATAACACATCCTATATCTAAGCCAGTATATATCATCGTCATATGGACCCCACATAGTCCATGTAACCATAAGTCTAGAAACAAAGATACAAGCAGCACACAAAAACTTATTTACAATCCATGTATTTTTGTATAATTCATTTACAGGGTATTTCTTATTAAATCATCTCCTCATGCATAGGAATTTTCACATAGTTAAATATTTACATAGGTAACCAATTCTTAGAAAAATATATATTAATCTATTTATGAATTTTGTGTTTAAAAATAAATTCAATTCAAGTTTTTTCAATCCAAAACTTTTGTTTATATTTCACATTATCAACAACATGCATATCACAACAGGTTAAATGTTTCAATAGAAAATAATTGATAATAACAAAGAAATAGTTAAACACTTATGATTACACCCCTTCCCTTAAAATTTAACTTAATATAATTCATTATATTCATAAATTAATTTTATTAACCCAACCAATGTAAATCAAAACTATTCTAATTTCATAAGTTTACAAATGAAGATAGAACAAGGATCCCTTACCTGGAAAAGATGTTCCAAAACACACTGCACCAAAAATAGAGGAAAAAGAATCTAATGTCACCACCTTGATATCATGAAGTAAATGAATTGATAAATCATACAACACTTATATATAATAGAGTAATATGAAAGATAAACAAACTCCTACCATAAATATGAAACACTTATTTAGAAAACAGAAAGGGAACCAATATCTCAAACACACCTGAAATCATAAGCAGGGAGGCATTGGGCCAGAAGAAGATGACTCCAAGGATTAAGAGAATTGTTTTTTTAGGAATTAAAGGAAACAAGAAAATAATTTAATAGAGGAAATCCCATGCTTTATAATTCCAGATACTAATCTAGAAATAACACTAAAGATTAACATAGTCATTATTTATTTTTAATTTTCATTTAATTTGTTTTCATTTAAAACATTTAGAATGGAGCATTTAAAATAAAAGGTTTTAAGTATTAAAATATGATATTTAATATTATAAAAATATATTTTAAAAATATTTATTTACTCATTAAATTAAATATTTTATGTTAAAATAAATTTTCATGTCATTTTGAAAAAATATGGGTATTTTGAAAACTGGGGAATTTGGAAAACTATTGAACTAAATCTGAGAATGGATCAACCACATAGGGATAAGAAATCGATCACATGAAGGAGAAAGTGACTATAAGTTGAAACTAAAAAATCACGATGGAACCAACCAACCTTAATAATGAACCAACCGACCACACTAAGGAACAAACTGATCATAAGAAGAAACCAGCTGACCGCCTGAAGGAACCAATGGAATGCAAGAAGAAATAAACTTCATATATGAAGGAACCAATATATGGAATGAAAAAATAAATCAACCACATGATGGAACAAATATATGACCATAAGAATAAATCAACAAACCACATGAAGGAACCAACTGACCATAAGAAGAATCCAATCGACCATGTGGAATAACCAGCCGACTGTACAAAGGGACAAGCGACTGCACAGTCCATCAATTGAATCTATGATAAGACATTGAAATTTTAAAATGGTAAAATTCCATGAACTCCATATTTCCACTTAAAAACCTTAGAAAATAATAATGAAAATATTTTATGAACCTAGGACATTACATCATATACTTCTCAAACAATTCTATTCCTCGATAATCAAAACAGAACCTAGAAGAAAAGGGAAATGAGATTAGGATAATCACTCGTGAGATACCACTCAAGGATATCACTATAAAAAGAACACATCAACATATTGGATGAAAAAACACCTATCCAGGAGACATCATAAACTAAGGGATATATTTTGACTCATAAAAGCCTAAGGTTGAATGCATCATCTCAACAAAATGAAACTAGTGAGGGTAGCACCAAAAAGATCAAAAATTGATCAAATAAAGGTATTGGGAGAAAATATACAAATCCCATTCCCATTTGATATCCTCCCATCCACCATCCCTCTAAATAACACAAACCTAGTAGATAAATCTCCCAAGAATAACCATCTTATGATGATCCTATATCTCAAAAATTCTTTACACAAGCATCAAAATATCCTCAATGTCTAACACTCCCCAATCAATGATATGAGAGTTATCATGAAGATAAAAATAAATATGGTACATGTTGAATACATCGTGAAATCTATCAGGCCATGGTGGGAGTTTTAACTAATAATTCACCTCTCCAACATGCTCTATCCCCTTGAAATCCCCAACAAACATTGGAGAAATATTACTTCATCAGGTAAACCTTGGTTTCCCCTGATGAGAAGAAACCTTTAGTAAAAAATGTTCTTCAACCTCAAACACAAAGGGCCTCCACCTATAGTATTCTTAGTCCTTCTAGTGCTCTTTTTACTCCTTTATACTCCTTCAAAACACCCAAATATTATTTTTTATGCATTGAACCACATCAAGACCAAATATTTTTTACTCCCAAACCTTATTATGGAACAATGAAGAATGGAATGATTGTTTATAAAATTCATTAAATGGATCTATACCAATAGATAACTAATGGATTTTTTTCATGAAAACTCAACCAATGGTAGTTATGTCACCCATGATCTTTCAAAGTCCAAGAGGCAATCTCGCTACATATCCTCCAGCATCTAGATGGTCTTATCTATCTTCCCATCTATCTGAGGATGGAAAATAGTGATAAGGCATAATAAAAAGCCAAATTAATGCTAAAATACTCTACAGTATCAGGAGGTAAATAGATAATCTATGTTGGATACAATGGTCTTTAGTACCCCATAGAGTATCACAAACTCATTCACATAATTCCTCTATAATGAATCCATAGCACTTGACTCCCTGATCTCTATATTATGGGTCAACATCATCAGTTAATATAAGATCACCAAAAATATATCAAAACTTTCCTAGGCCTAGGGTAACCCAGTGATGAAATCCGTAGATATTTCCTCCCACTTCCACTTGAGTAAAACCAAAGACTACAACAAACCTCTAGGTATATGGTGTTGATTCTTCACCTACTAGAAAATCAAACACCTCACCATAAACTTCATCACTGACTACATCATCCCTAGCTGCCAAATCTAACTCCTCAAAATATGGTACATCTTTGATACACTTATATTCACCACTAAGGGTGGTCTATGAAAATAAAAAATAACTCCCTCATGCATAGACAATATAATAAAGTATCCCTAGAAACAACATCAAGTTTTAACCATCCTCAGACCACCCATCAAGAGCATCACTATGATTGAAATTATTTCACATTACATCTACCTCTAAAACTACTCCACATTTCTCATAAAAGATGATTTCACTTTCATTTGATATTGATAACCTCGACCACTGAATTCCATGGCATTTAGATGAATTTATCCAAGCTCTTCCATGCCTTTTCAAACATCCTTATACTCCTAAAAAATAACTCCCCATGACTTTTGGATCAAATAGTTAGTGACTGCATTCCAATTTCATAGGGTGTAGGAGATAAAAAAATTTAATCCTATAAAAACTATATCTTCCTTGACTGATGTAGGTACAAATTCCACTGAGAGGAAATAGTCCTCAGACTCTTATGGCATGTGAAGACCACAAATTTCTCACCGATGATGTAATTTCACAATAGCTTCAGGAAAAATAGTATTACTACCAACTCCAGGTTATTAGGGGAATAATTAATCTTATAAGGACACAAATTCCTAAACCCATAAGATATCATCACTCTTTAATACATCAAGATTAATCCCAAGACCATATGGGGAGCATCGCAAAAGTCCTTAAAAATCACCCCCCCCCCTCCATTAATTGAAGCACTATGGAATTGATCAACCTTTACTTTAGGTATTTCAGCCTAAAACTGATCAGTCAAGATGAAATCTCAGTCCTTCCTTGTCAAAGCTATCAATGAGGCTACAATCTGAGATAATTCACACATAAACCTCTGATAATATCACATAAAGATAAAGAGTTTATGATATCTACCGCATTCATGGGTACTTCCCAAGTAACAACTAACTCAATCTATGACAGTTCCATGGACACACCCTACTGAGATACCACATGTCCAAGGAAATTCACCTATTTTGTCCAAAACATGCACTTGGATAGTTTAACATAGATTTGATGGTGTTAAATAATTGGTAGGATAACTATGAGATTCTTTCCATTATCCTCCTAATACTTGGAGTATATAGGGATTTCTTTGATGAAAATGACTACAAACTAGTCCAAAAATTCACATAATATAGAGTTCATGAACCCCATGAACACTATTTTTGCATTCATGAAACCAAATGGAAAGACCAAAATTTTGAAGTGTCCAAATCTTCATAAAAAGTTGTATTTGGTATATCCTTCTCAGTAACCCTCATTTTGTGACATCTAGACTATATATATATCATCTAAAACCAACTAGAACCCTTTAGATAGTCAAAAATATAACCTATTCTCAGAAGGGGTAATGGTTCTTGACTGCCACCTGATTCATATTTTGGTAGTCCATACACAATCTCATATTACCATTTTTCTTCTTAGTGAAAAACACTTAAGCACCCTAAAAATGTAAAGTAGGTTGGATGAAGCCCTAATATTAAAAATCATCAATCTAGAGTCTCAACTCATATATCTTCATGGGTTTCATACAATATGAAAGCATTGAAATGAAAGAAGATTTTGACTTTAACTCTATTATAAACTTTTCTCATGTCAAGGGGGTAGTGTAAAAACCTCATTTGGGAATAAATAAATAAAATCCTCAACAAATCTATGATTCTCTATCACCAGAATCTCCACTAAAAACTCCACTAATTGTGATATAAGGTGCTCTGCGTGTTTGTCTCTTACCTGATGGATCCACTTACCAACAAACACCACTTATTGTCCCTACACATAATTAAACATGAATCTCAAATGAAATTAGTAAAAAACTATATAAAAAAGGTATAACCAATCCATACTAAGGATGATATTGTACGGATGTATCTATAATAAGAAGAAGTACCCTGCTAGTTGATGTTTCTCCATCATCAGCATACATCCTTGAAAAACACCAAACAATAAATTATAGACTCCAAGTAGCATAGATAACACTAGGAGAACTAGAATAATATCCACCTCCTATACTAATGCATGGACCATGGAGGGGGAAAAAGTATTTTGATGGTCTGGAATAAAAAAACTATAAACTAAAGTAGACAATAAACTAAATTTACCTCAAAAAACCTCTGATCTTTATAGTGCTAGAACCTCCATAGCATGAACCTACCCATTCCCAACTCCTCTACCCCACTAATAATCACCAGCACAACAACACTTCAGTATGGGTCCCTGAGGACAAGGACCATCATGGAGCTGACCTATACCATCTTTATATCCTCTTGAATACTAAAAAATTTTGGTTTCCTTTAATAATTTTATGTCTAGAGAGGGTTTTTATAGCCCAAAACAAACCAATACCTTGACTTCCTTGACATTTTTGATCCATGCCTAAATATCTACTCTTCACAAATCTCTTATAACCTTCCTATTGAGGAACCTCTCCATGTGATTGCCTCTTCTTGATCACTTTAGACTTATTTTGTACTTTTGTATATATAAGAATCATAAATCTAGTGAATAAATATTTTTTTGTTGGATGCATCACCTCCAAAATATGTCATGATCTAGACTCCTCATCTAGAAAAAAATCTGATTAAAGTTGTAGGAGTTCCTTAAACTTGATCTTGATCTATTATATGCTCAGGCTATCTGGATAAAGGGAGAGAATATCCTACCTATTTTCTACCTTAATTATCAAAGATAAGAATTAAATGTGGAACTTATTTATAAAGTTAGCCCAAGAAACATCCTCCTCCTTCCACTCTCCAAGGTACAATGTCCACCACTGACGCATCACCCCTCGCATCTGACAGAATGTCAATGGAACCCACTATTTAGAACAGGCCTAAATTAGGATAAAGTAAATATTAAACTCCTCCAACCAATGATCCAACTCTAGATTGGAGATTCACCCCCTTGTACTTTTCCAGAACTTGGAATTGGAAAGTACACAACACACTCATCAATTTCTCATCCTCCTCTATTGAATTGATCCTCTAACGATTGACTGGATCAATCTACTAAATCTCTATATCCCGAACTAAACACATAAAATATCCAGGATATATCTCTAGAAAAACACAAGTAAAGTAATACTAAGCCAAGAATCATAAAATTTATCAAGATTCATTTAATTATTTTCATTTTAATTTCTTTAAAATAGATCATTCAATCAAAAGCACAAACAACCATGATAAATGTACCTACCCTAGGTCTCTACCCCATAATTAGAATTATCTATACTAGGGTGTTCATTAAGATTAAGGAACTTATGTAATATCATAGGGGGAATAAATTCACATTTCTTTGCTTGCCTCATTTGCTACATCATATAGTAAGTCCAACTAATGAGGTTTCTCTATAATTCCCATGAAAGCCTCACAAGTGTCTAACTACAAACTAAATCATATCTCTCATAAAAAACCTTTGAAACCACTCTACCATGAACCCCCCCCCCCCATTGGTACCCCTCTTGGGATATTATTTAAGAGAAGGTATGACCCCCGCATCCCTCCACTAGTAGATCCTGGATTAGATACTAACACTAAGGGTGTAGAATACTCAAATTTGAGACATTACTCTCATTATTTAAAAAGGATTGAGATAAGAGATGAATAACCAAAAACATATATCAAACAACATAAAATAAACCAATCCATCTCATAAGTGTATGTAAATCAATAAAAATAAAATTCTCTAAAATAAAACCCAAGGAAACCTACAAGGAAACTCCACAACAACTCTGACCTCCAAGAAAGTAATGTCCATCTTGGTCCCTAAAACCCTCTTGGAAACCTAAAAAACCGTTTATATATATGAAGAGTGAGTATAACACATATACTCACTAGGATTATACCCAAGGTATCCTATGAAAATGTGAAAATATTATACTAATAAATCAGTGAACCTACAAAAGAACTAACAACACCAAGATAGTTCATCTATCTATACCAACCTCACTATGGATCACTCACCAAATAATCAAAGAAATTAGTAAGTTAGTAATAACAATAAAATATTGATAAAGCAACCCCACATACACTTACCATGTTTGGTTTCTTCTCTAACATCCCAATATCAAATGTCCTATGATCTCATTCCTTCCATGAAATCTCATCACCACATATTCATCCATCTCTGATGTTGGTTAGGTCGCAACCCTACTTACCCCAGCCTACCATATGGCCCAAAATCATGTTATAACATCTATTTAATCATTCACATATCTCATTCCACTACCAAAGCATCAAAAATACATTTTCAACATCACAACCATGGTAGTAGGGTATTATGAATGTGAAGGAAATCAACCTTGTTCCCTTCTCCTACCATGCATGAACCCCATTATATATCAATCCTCTCATCATGAGGCATTTCCAAAAATTGTATCCTCATCAAGGTCGAGGTTCTACCACTAACTATTTCATTTACCAATACTACTACTTAAGGAAGAATGGGTAAGGGGTAATCATCCATCCAATCCTTATAATCTGTATGATTGCAAAAACACCCCCAGAACATCTAGGTGTTGGTACATGGTGATCGATGTGGGTGGGGTTCATATAAATGTAACATGAAAATACAACTATATGTTTATATACATAGAAAGAATAGAAGATAATATTAAAGGTTTCACATCAATACTTCATCACCTCTTCTTTATCACCAACACTACACTAACATTACCACACACTTCCACTACTAAATTCAACTCTACCACACTAAACAACCACACACAAACCATTTTTATTCATTTCAAAAAAAAATTACCCCATTTCTATATTATTAAATTATCATTAGTTATTCATTAATTAATCCATATAACATAATATTTTATAAAAAAACATTATAACCAATATCCACATTTAATTTACACATATAAATTACAGAACAATTTTATTAAATTCTAGCCCAAATAATTTCCCTTTCATCATTATTAACATCATATTCCATACTACTAGGAAACTGAAACTAGGCACCACACAGAAACCCATCAAGTCCCCTTCCAAATTCAACATTGTAACTCAAACATCTCACCACAACAACTAAGTATCTTCCAATACTAACGTCCACCATCCACAACAAATCATACATCAAAAAGGGTCACCGTCATCATTATATGAACCCCACATATCTCACACAACCACAAGTCCAAAAAAAATACAAGAAGAACACAACAACACATTTATAAACCACATATTTTTTTCATAATTCATTTACAGGGGATTTCACATTAAATAATATCTACATGCATAGTTATTTCAACATAGTTATAGATTTATATGGTAAACCAATCCACACACAAATATATTTATTAATCTATTTTTGAATGGTGGTTTTAAACAAAAAAATGAATGAAAGGGTTATAAATACACAATAGGGGTTTATAATTCACAGTTTCCACAACATACATATTGAAATAGGATAAATAAATATAATATAAAAATCATAAAATGTTAAAATGTTATTTCTATTGAAAAAGATAGTTTGACTAACCAGGTTATGGATTTAAGATCAAATTCTTTCCTAAAAAATTTGTACTTTTCATGAAAATAAAATTAAGGAATTATGGATGAATTTTATTCTTTAAAAAAAGATTCTATTATAATAATCAAGGGGAAGAATTGTATAAACCAGATTTTTTGTAAGAATAAAATTAATAAATGAAATCTTGGTATTTGGAATAATATATAAATGCCTAAATTATATAAGAATTATTTTTTTCCTATTTATAAAAGAAAAAAACATATATATTGTTAAATTTTTTCATTTTGGTATTAAGAAACATTATTTTAATGACTTTTTTTATAAATCCTCAATTTTTTGTTGTTAATCTTATTCATTATTCCAAATATTTATCTGAATATAAATTTGAAATTCCTACTCAAAATAAATATATTTTGGTACCTAATTCTTTATTTACTAACGTTGTTAGACCCAAAATCATATGGGTACCAAAAGGAACTTGTATTTGATAGTTTTTAGGTTTATACCACTAGAATTAATTGTTATATTATTAAGTATCTAATTAAAAAATTTGTGTAGATTTATTTTATTTTACAATGATTCTCAAACTCTAAAGTAGTATGTTATTTGAAAAGAAACATCCTTATATATGGAACTATTAAAATCTAGGAAGTATTTCATTTCTATTTTAATTTTAAATACACTAATTTTTTTATATATGGAGAGAATGGATTTTAAATATTTTATCTTTTTTCCTCTACACTTGGTTATTCTTATCATTTTATTCACTGCATTATTTTATGTGATAAATTAATTCCTTAAATTATTTTATTAACTAATGAAAAACATGTATTATCTTTAAAATTATATTTGGAAAGTGAAAATATATTAAATGATTATAATCATGTGATTTAATTTATTACTTTTTAAATTACTTTCATGTGTTAAATTAATCTCTTATTGTATGTGATAAACTATTCTATTATTAGTGAAAAATGTTTTGGTCATGAATGTCATGAGAAAAAGTATTTATATTAATATTATTTAGAAATATTTTATTTAAATTCCTTGAATATTTTTAATATTTATGTTCAGTCTTATGAAGGGTTATTTTAAATTTTTCCATGTGTTTAAACATTTTTTTATGGAATTCATTAATTTATATTTTAATTCCTTGAAAAATATTTTACATGACTTTGTGGATCCTTGAGTATAACATTTTATTCTTTTAAAGGAAGCATGAATTAAAGAGAAGTTTATATTACTACATGTATTGAAAAAATATTTTTCATGTATTTCTCATTAACTCGTCTTTTAGATCCTTAAAAAAATGGGGATAAAGAGTTCGTGTTTTTTAATTATCAAAAAAATGATATTTTGTAGTGGATTATTATGATTTAAATTATTATATTGATTTTTATAATTACTTAAACTCGTTTTTTTACTCATAAGTTTGTTTCAATGATTTCATATTTACTATTTTTATATGTTTAGTTTATATCTAACATTATATTGATTATATTCTTACACCATTTATTCCTTTGGAAATATAATTATATTATCTTAATTTTATCTATTTATATAAAAAGGTAAATTAGTTTTTTTATTTGAGAAAAATTATCCAAATTTGTTATAAGTTTTTTAGTGACATTGCATTTTTCAGTTTAAGGTCACCTCTTTATTTTTATGATTAATAAAGATAAAGTGCTATAATTTGAACACAGATTATCATGTTGGATAGATAAGCGATTTATCTTTATTTTATTCTGTTACAAGGAAGTCTGAAATGATCTCCTTAGTACTCTAAAAATTCGTCGAAGTTTCTGAAGTATTTCAAGGATTCTGCAGTCCATAGATTTTGATAGCTGTTGTTCTTCAATGTTTACATGAGATAATGACCCGTAGCATGGTGGTATGGATATAAATACATTTATACTAATTTTTTAATTTATATGGAAGGATAAAACGGTTGTTTTTATGTAAATTATTCAAAGTTTTGTGATGTTTTTTCTAACTTGTAGTTTTTTTAGATTATTATTGATTCTATTTTTTGATTATATTAGGATATGTGGATGTCAGATTGAGGATATTCTTAATCCATTAGAAAGGCATCAAAATTAAAATAATATAATTCTTCTGGGACTAATGATTAATCTATTATTAAAATCCTCTAAAAATAAAAGATTATTTTAGGGTAAACTATTCAATTTTTCAGTAGGGTATTTATCCCATTGTTAGTTATCCCTTTATTGAAAGAACCCTACTTTTAGCTTGAAATTGAGGTTCATGAACCTAAATTTTGAATGAAGTGATCCTAAATTTCGTTCATTGATCCCTATGTTCCATAGAATCTGAAACCTATGTTGATATTATCGTAGTAGAGATTAACCAGTTTTATATAGAATGTTTTGAGTAGATCAAATAGTGGTATGCCATGAATTATAGTGAATCCTTAGCTACAACTTTCCCTTGAAATGATACATTTCATGAAAGGCATGGTTGTACATGAGTCTTATGAATTTCAATAATAGATATGGATGTCTTGATGCTTGTATAGTATTCTCACTATAATGAATTGGAAATAGAATATGGGTGTCTTCCATGTATGCATAATGTCTTTCATGATGAACATAGAAGGTATCATGATCTTTTGGAGGTTCTCTCAATGAGAACTTTGTGAATAGTATGCCTTGAGTATACCTATAAATCTTACTTCACCTCTCTATATATATTATTTAGAATCTCAACTTTGACTCACCCTCATAGAATGTGTTATCATATTGAATAGGAAACTCATGAAACTCAATATCTCGATAACCCCCCCCCCATCTCAAAACTTATTTTCCATTTTCATTTAACTTTCCTATTGAACTCTAATGTTAATCTATTTAAATTGTTTAGGGACTTTGATTGTGCAACTTAATCACTTTCTCAATGTCAACAAGGGAGGATATCATTGGCTACATTAAAATTAAAAAAGATTCACATTTAAGGTAGTACTACTCTAATATTTTCATATAATTATTTTTATTTCTTATTGAAGGGAATTAAGTATAGGGGTTTTTTCAATTTATGTTGAAATTAAGTGAATATGTTATTTATTTTTGGGTGTTATCTTTCTAATATCTATGGTTTAAAAAATGGTTTGAATAAAATTTTGAAAACTATCTAGCACCCTTAAAATTCCCTTGGATTCAAATGTTGATTACAGTGTACAAACTATTTATCATGCTACATTTTAAGATGAAATGTAAATTCTTAGTTATTTTTACAAGGTAAAATGAATGTGTATTTTTCAAATATGTCTTGGAAAATTCTTTGTAAATATGGAAACTATGTTGTTTTGAACTTCCTCAAACCCCTTTGATATGAACGTTCACTATGGTTTTATTAAATCTATTTGAACCAAAATGTTTTTATTGTTCCTACATCTTAGTATTCAAATTTGGGATAATTTTTTTTAAGTGTGGGGAATAGGGTGCTTAAATTGTATTAAACTATCTTAAATGTTGTAAAAATCATAAACCCTCCAATTTTTTTCAAAATTTTGGGCCCTTTTGCTTCAATTTCATTTAAATGTTATTTATCCTTGTGGGTAATTGAATACTAGTTTGAGGGATTACATTGATTTTTAAATTAATGGAATTTTATGATTTTTTAATGATACGTTTCCACTATTTTTAAGTATATTCTATTTAATAACTAGGAAATTTATTTTGATGGGATGGATATTTATATAAGTGAGATTGTAACTATAGGGAACCAGATGTTTGAACATGAAACTAATAACTTGGCCTCTGTAAAGTAGAAAAACTCAGAAATTTAACTCAAAATATAGTCATATAAATCTGTTAAAAATAGAATAAAATGAGTAATTAAAATACCCTGGTGAATATTAGAGACATTAGGACTTGGGTATGTGTGGGAGTAAAAAAAATCCATTGTAAATTCACTAAATTTTTTACATAATACCTGGCTGGGAAAAATTCAAATATAGTGCCTAATTGTAAAAAATGAATTCATTAAGGTGATGGAAATATTGAACCCAAATGAATAAGGGTAAATTTACTTATAAGAAAATAATTTAGGTTGTATCAATGAATTACAAAATGAATATTTGGTTTGAGGAACCTAGGAGAGAGTGATTATTGAAAGTAATTCTTGTTAAAGTTTTTATTTAATTTAAATCTTATCTATCTCCACTCTCGGAATTGGAAATTAAATTTGAATTTGAATAAGGTTGTGGGTAGTTTTTACATAGGATGAATGATTTATAAGTCTTTTATTTCTCTCATTTTTTGTCTATTTTTGAACCTGGTCTAGATAATGAATTTTTTTAGAGTCTTTGTAAATAAATAAAATTTATTAAACAACCTAAGAGAAAAATATCTTATGTGTGGGATAATTTGATGTGGTATGTAATTAATTACATTTTTTCACATCCTTTTGATGGATTAAATTATTTTTAAATTTTGAAAATGATATTTTAATGTATAATTAGTAAATAATGGTCACTTTGAAGTGAAAATTGTTACGATTTGAAAATATTGAAAAAATAGTGTTTTTGGTAGTTTAATTGTCAAATGTTATAAGATTTAATTTCTCAAATATTTTATGAACAAATTTTCTTTATTTTTTTGTTATTTTTTATTGAAAATATTTTTTTCAAGTAAATTTGATAATTTCTGATTTTTAGAAATAATTTTTTCACAATTCCATAATTTTTTTTACATTTTTTGTGAAATTATTTTCAATTAAAATTTGAGAATTTAATGGATTAATTTGGTGTTGGAAGTTTTTTATTGATGTTTTAATTGATAATTTTCACATGAAGATGAATTTTTTTATTGATGGCAGTCACATAAGATATGATAATTAATTTAACTCAAAAACTTGAAAAATCACTTGGTCACTTACCTCTAATGAAGTTATGGGTGAAGGAGTGTAGACAATGTCTCAGGATGACCTCTCACCAAGCCATGCCAAGCCCCATCATCCTTGGATGATTCCACTATTCTCCAGTGGGATCAGAACCAAAACCCTAAACTCAGATTTCTAAAATTAGAAATAACTAAGGAAAAGGATCAAGGGAAAGAGGAGGGAGAGAAAAAACACCATAAATTCTGAATAATATACCCTAAAATGCCCCAAATCGAAGATGGAATAAAGATAAATAAAGGAGAAGAACCTCCTAGTTTGTGTACACATAAGGGAGGAAGAGGGCAGGGGGAAACCAAATAGTCCAAGGGGTAATTTTGGTCATTTCCTGATTTTTAACCAAACCTAGAAAGACATACAATTTGGTTTCACTATTTTCCAAACTTTGTTCCAACCATATGATAGAAACTTACCAAATAAATAACACTCATAGAGTTTCGCCACACTTTTAATAACCCTGCACCAACCATGAAAAATAGAATTGGACCCCTATAAACCAAGGTGTATGGTTTGTCTGCAAATATGTGAAGACCATGACCCATATCCCAGACCCCTACAACCTCATACGGTTTCTCCTTTGGCTTGAACACTTTACACAAAACCATTTTCTAATCATGAAACTCAACTGTTTGCGATAGAAATTGAATTGAAAAGTGCCCCATGCTTAGGTTGATGCATGGTTTCTCCTAAAACCATACACACCCAATTATGTACCTTGGATAGAAAACTCAAAAACCTATAAAACTATACTTAGATATTCCAAGACTTATATGGGCACCCTAAACACCTCTTTTCCCTAAATCCTTATCCAAAAACATCCCTTTAAGATATACCAACTCTTGGAAATCTATTCTGAATCCCAGTTTAAAATCTGGTTCATCTTCTCAATTAAGAAACATAAAATCCACTTAAATTTTAAACACTCATATATAAATGGGGTCTTTTAACCTCCCCACATTATAATAGCTTGTCTACAATCTTTTTCACCACTAAAACCTCTAACCCACATCGATCACCTATTCCACTCAACATCCACATTCTAACCATGGATGATCAATGCACCTGCAGAGTGAAACTTATATACAAAGTGATTAAACTATAACATAACACAAAAAAACACCTAAACCCATTTTTGGGACACTGATACAACACTCTCCTATGCATGTCTACTTTTATACATTAATGTTTTTTCAACCTAACTAATCGCTCAGAACGTGGTGCTTCCCATCATAATACATAGCTAGAATAGGCTGATTCCAAGCCACAGAACCCTCCAACAATGGAATTTACTATCAAAACACCATCCTTGAATCTCAATGATGTACAAAATGTGGTTCCTAAACCACTTTGTATAATTTCCAAAAAAAAAATTGTCCAACATCGGTACAAATCTTCATTTCTAAATATAAACTAAAATATATGCATACTCACCATCCATTTGAGAAGTCTAGACATGATAAATTCTTTTAAAAATGAACATCTAACCCTAAAAACGTATCTGACGCATTCAAAATGATAGACCCAATATAGTTTTTGATCCTCCATATTCCACTATTCAAAATAATGGTAGTCAAACCTCCTATAAACGACTTCAGCGAAATGATTAGCTTTAGCCATTGGCGCACCATTAACCCACTCGATCACAATTTTGTAAACCCCAAGGGAATTATATGATCATCCAAACACATGCATAGAAGTCCATACCCTACATATAATGAAATTCCATGGGTGGACCATCAACCATCCATTTCTACCATCATTGTACCACGAGCACCTTTACACCACTGACTCGACTCCTGATTGGATCACCCCAAACCGTCTTAAGCACAAGACTAATGCCCGAACCCCAACCAATTCCAAATCTTAATATAATCATGGAATTCATTAAATAATACATTGAATTTAAACTCATTTACCTACTGGCACTAAAACACCAAAATAGTCACCCATGGATCGATCTCAGGAACCCATGATCCTCCTCACATGAGGGTCACATTGCCAAGGCTAAAAACTTGCTCCAAAATGTAGGATCACACTTTTAATTGAATCATGGAACTATTCCTTTATTTTCAATAGACCTTGATTTATCCATCACAAAAAATAATGGGTTGATAGGGATGAAACTGCTCACCCCTAAGCTTCAGCACCAAAGAACCAACACCAACTACCATCCCATAGAAAAATTACCAAAGGCCTTCAATAAACAACTCACTATCAATAAGGTATTAACCTATAATCCCCATTCCACTAATCTCAAAATTTACTTAACACACCCACACCAGTCCTTTTCCCACACACGTTTTTCTATTAATTTAATCCCTATAGACTTATTTACTCGCACCACCCAACCATGATCCAAACGGAACGGTGCAATCCCAACGTGTGATTGCCTCCAAGATTTCATCGAATCTTAGTGGTTTCATGCTCGTATGAAATTTGATCATGAATACCTAACACAAAATCTAGTGATTCACATTCCTATAAAAATTGGTTCATGTGTCCAATCCATTGGACATGCCTCTTCTGCATTCTAGGCTGACTAAGTGAAGAGTAACCTCATCGCCTTTCAAAACCTGAGAATCTAAATGAGGAAAAACCATACACATGACCACTCAAAAAACAAGAATCTTTATATAGTCCTATAGGGGTTCATTTATGCTCTCATAATGCTCATGAAGGTGCATCCAAAGTCGATAAGGTTAGGCGCCTAACTGGTCATACCCTCAAAACCGCATGTTCCACAAAAGAATCAACTCTGTAAGTGATTTACCTTTTAAGAACACCAAGAATTTACACATGCCTCACACAAAACCCCTCCAAGAGGGTTCCTAATCATAGGCCCCTCGTGTTTTATCCACCTCATTTCCACTGGGTCTATCCCACTAGTACTAATGTTACTTGGGTTAGGCTTCCAAACTAGCCTACCCTTCACAAATCCAACTTTAAAACTGAAAGTACAAGAACATAAGTGATTAATTACAGGATTCAGAGGCACCTATCATACCCAAAACTCATATCTAGTAGCATCCCTCATACACTAATGTCATAAACATAAATATTTAATCATGCCTCAAATGCCTAGAGGCACTCATAAACTAGGGTGAAACCTCTCATGGGTCACCCTCAAAATACAAATTGCATCAACTCCCCATCTTTTAGTCATTCCAAAATAAGGTCATTGGGCCCTCCCACCTAACTCACACATAGGTCACAACCCTCGAGATGGAACTCAATCCATCTCAATGTTGGATAACACCTAACTACAATATACCCACTATATGGTCTCACATACAGGTTTGGATACATACCCTCTTTATTATTAATATGTCAGAAACAAACTACAAATTCACATACTAACACATCACAGCATCAAGGTTACAAGGAAGGCACATAAATAAAGAACTCTCATAGCCCTAACCATCCATGAATAGGGTACACATCAGATACCAACTAGGTCCAAAATGACTACCCATACACTAGGCTAAACACCAACCCCACACCAGGTCTATATCATATATATATATATATATATTGTAGGTTTCATAACTTATACACTTTTCCATTTTTATTTAATAATAATTTTAAAAAAAATTATTGGTTAAATGAAATATCGAGTACAAGTTATAGAGAAAAACAATTTATAAGTTGTACTTGGAATTTCATTTATCTATCACCCTACAAAAAAAAATTATCCCATGAAATAATTTTAATCATTTTATTTAACCAAAAAAATTCGTAGATGAGGCTCAGTTAAATAAGATGAAAATTAAAATTTATAAAGGAAATTTCTCTTTAAGTTGTAATTGGAATTTTATTTATCAGAGACCTTATAATAATAAATCTAAAATAAATACACAATGGGTATTTTATCTATTTAGGTAATTGGTTAAGTAAGATGCCACCATACACTTATATAGAAAACATCATATAAATGGGTGCATACACTTTCAATAACTAACTCAAGTCACAGTCTAGATAAACAATCACATCCAATTACACACATAACTCCTACATGTCTAGTATAATGTATTAACACACCCTATCTTGTCGTACCAAACCAAGAGACAAAATTACAAAATTGGTAACCTCACAGTCAAGTTTATCACTCGAGGTGAAATTAGATCAACTATAAAAATGAAAAACATAAATAGAATTACCATCCCTGAAAACTAAACTTATATCATATGTGGGGTGGCCAGTCCTAAGCACAAGTTTCATTCCATATCTCAAAACATTCTTATTCTCCAATCTATCAATACCAAATAATAACACCGAGAAAAAGGATCTTTGATTCCAATTTATAACATCCCTTTAATGGTTCACTATGAATAGTAACTGGACCAGGTCACTATTGTACCTAAGGCACACTTCCCCATATGCCAAAGGCTATTAATTGATAATGTGGGTCTAACATGGTATAGTAGAGATACTATAACCACATATCAAAGTAATACAAAAATTGGAAAAACTAAATAGATATATCCATATGATAAAGTAGTAAAAATGGGATATAGGAAAGTGCCAACCACAATCCAAAATATATCATGTTGTAACGAATGAAGTGTATAAAATATGTGTCAGGAATTTATACATCAAAAACCAAGTGAAAAATGGAATAAATCTTAACCATAGTCCCAAGTCTTAGCATGATACCAACTCTCATGCTCCATCCTAGTAGCATAATAAAAATCAAGCATCGGGATACAACCTTAAACTTGTATCTGAAATCATGTGGCATCTTCTTGGGTACCAAAGTGTCATGGTGGTTTGAGAAGGGTGTGAGTACAACTAAGAAGGACATCACCAATGGGGTCCCTAAATATTACTAGATTGAAATGGATTATATGTAGAGGTTTTAAAATTCAATATTATAATAGTTTAATAATTTATAAAAATGTAAATAAAAAAATAAACAATAATGGAATCCCTGGATTCACAGTGACACCTGAGGTCAGTCTTAACCCCATCAATGCTTAGGCCCATGACCATGATAAACCATACATACTTCATCCAATTTTTTGGTTTCTCTAAGCACATCATGATGATTGTGTCTCCATATAATAGACTCGTGAATCACTGGTATACATATCAAGTAACATAGACCTTCCTTATGGGAGTTTATCAGCATGGTCATAGCCCATAAGTATCATAGACCTAGGGAATGAATCTAAAATCTCCATCCCATTATACCAGATCAACCCTGACTCTAAATCCATGGTCATCCAACCAATTGTATCACATATTTCCCCAATGAGACTTTTCTCAACCAAGGGCATAGACCAAAAGTATCATAGACCTCCCACTGAGGGATTATTTATTAGCTATCACAAACTGCCTTATAGGTATTTTTCTTTCAAGTTATCATAGAAGTCTATATGGAGTATTCTTAGTTATCATATATGATCCCAATTCAGGTTTTCCATCATAAAGGTCATAGGAAAAAAGGTATCAAAAATCTCTCTCCAAGGGAATATTCATTATAATATCCAAACTTTCCAATTTTCACATTATCATTATCATCAAAACCCACCCCTATGGGAATTTTCATATAGAAAAAAAAAATTCCCCCAAGGGAAAATTCAACACAATAATAAGCCCATCCCAAAGGGAATACCCCTTTTATATAAAAATATTTTATTCATAAATATAATCATTATATTAACAAAAAGAAACTATTATTTCATTTCCCAATTATTCATTTTTTCTAAATCCATGAAAAAATAAAACTTAATTTTTTCATTTTAAAGAGGTCGTACAAGATTTGCTTCTAAAAAAATGTCAAATTCCTAAACAAGGAATTCCCTTGGAATCACCTACTATAACATTTAAATAGCCATCTTACCAGGGTAAACCCATTTTTGAAAAAAAAAATTAAACTTATCCATTGCATGGAAATTCCATCATGACCACATAGTGCATCACTCAAAGAAAACAAAACAAGACTATAGGTTAATTTATAATGACCACCTACTTCATGTATAAAGGCTTTCCATTAAACTTCTTAGCCTAGTCACCACCACTTGAGCTCATCTAAAACCAACAACCAGGCTCCCCACTCACATCCCTAATTCACATCCAAAAAACTTAATATAATTAATTATAATCAAATTATAATTAATTATAAATTCAAAACACTTATCAAGGTAATTCACTTCATAAAAAATGGAAATTCACTCACCAGATGCTCCCGATGAAGCCGAACCAAGAAAAATTATCCTTCAAAGGTCTAATAAGCACTCTTGTCACTAACCAAGGACAAATACCTATCAACAGAACCAAAAACATAAGAAATTATATTTAATTTAACTCAAAAAACCTTGAAATCTCACTCAGACACCTACCTTCAATGAAATTATGGGTGACGACATACAGATGATGTCTCAAGACATCCTCTCTCCAAGACACACCAATGCTCCATCATTGTTGCCAATTCAACCATGATCTTGTTGGATCAAAGTAAAAAACTTAAACCTAAACATTAAAAATTATAAAGAACAAAGTAAAAGGATAAGGGGAAGGAGGAGGAAGAGAAAATAACTTTAAACAACAAATAATTCCACCTAAAAGTCCTAAAATAAATAGGTAAAAGGGTAGAAAGAGGGTAGCATACCCTCCTGGTCCACATATGAATAAGGGAGGAAGAGAGGAAGGGAAACCGAATAAGCCAAGGGGAATTATGGACATTTCCCAATTTTTAACCCAACCTAGAAATCCACACGATTTGGTTGTATAGTTTTCCAAATCATGTGTCAATCGTGCGATCAGCACATCCCAAGCCAAAACCATGCACATGGTTTGGCCACACGGTTTACTAATCATTCACCAACCATGAAAAACAGTAATGGGCCCCTCTTAAATAACATTTATAGTTTTTCTACAACCATGCACCATGTCCTATACCCCTATAACCATGCTTGGTTTCCCCTTTATCTCTCATATTTTACCCCAAATCATGTACTAACCATGAAACTCAACCATATACTATAAAACTTGAACTAAAAATTTCCTCATTCTTAGGGTGTTTCGTGATTTCCCCTAAACTATACACACCCAACCATGCACCTTGGACAAAAAACTTCAAAAACCCTTCAAAACTCCACATGAAGATTATAAGAATTATCTGGTCACTTGACGCACCTCTTGAGCCTCAATCCATATCCAAAAACATCCCTTAATGTTTTTCATACTTTCAGAAAATCATTCCAAATCTTGGATCAAAATTCGTTTTATCTTTTAAACTGAAAAACACAAACTCCTCTATAGTTTTAAACAACCATGAAGATATAGGGTCTTACATGTGAGGTTCTTAAAAAATGATCGAATAAAGTTCTATCCAATCGAGTCACTCCTACCCTATTAAATCCTCGACCAAGGTGTGATGAAGATGTCTAAATAGAATAATTTAAGGTGGGGTGAGGAAAATGAATCAATGAATGATAATGAATTTGATTTCAAGGTTTCCTTGAAGAAAAAATATTATTCGGTGAAGATTCGTTCTCGAATGAATGGGAACAATATTTTCTTGAATCCATTTTCAATCTCAAAGAATTGGTTAAGACTGACCATAGAATAGATACATGATTTAGTGGATGAGATACTAATTGAAGCTACTATTTTCATTTATTTTCTTTATATAGATATAATCATTTAATATGGGATTATGTATAAATTTGAAATCTATATAGTGCACTAACAATAAAGATTCAACTCTAAAAATGAGGGATATGATGCTTGGTTGAAATTTAGTGATTAAGAATATGTGTCCGAGCCTCATTGATACTAAAATAAATATTTGAAAGATAAACTAGGGATCCCTTATGTTGAAGTTAGGAGTTTGGTTGATGATCTAATCAAAATAGAGATTCATCCAAGATGGATTCGTGGAATTTTAATCACATTCCCAAGGCCATTATTTATTAAGATAATGTTATACATCAAGATAATAGTTAATATTTATAAATATAACCTTAACTATTTCAATCACATGATGATTAAAAATGAATGGGGTGCACTAATTCCAAAATAAAGAAATTAAAAATCAAATAAAGGGGATCTATTCCATGAGTGGAGATGCTGGAATATTCTAGAGATCACTGTAGAATGCTAAACTGGATTCAACCTACTTGCTACCTAATCCAAAAGCATGAAAGTAAGTTTCATGTAGTTATAGGATAATTGATACACTCACTGGGGGTTCTCCCAAATCTGAGTAAGTTAACTAGATGAGATCCACATGGATAAAGCTACCAATCATAATTGATTGTCTGTAATATTTTCCTATTTCATATTTGAATAATTAGAGGGATTCAGCTCTATATTCCCCATTCCCAATTCATGGGAACTAATTCTGATAATTAATTACCATTCTTCCCTAATTATCTTACCTCATTTTTTCTATTTCCAATTGTAAATATAAGTTTTGTGTTGTTCTTCTCCCTATGTGTGTGGTGATCTCCATATTTCAGTCATGGAAGGATAATTTTTTAGACTAGTTCTAGGAAGTGGAAGTCAATGTTTCCCAGTGGTCTGATCATCATTTTGATCATCTTCATTCTTCTTCACCCTTAGTAAATCATGATGGTGTTTTGGTTTATCAAACAGTGTACTCTTTAACAAGATAAGTTCGTTACTCCTCTCTTAATCCATTTTCCCTCCTTCTATTAGTTTTCTTAATTAAGTAACTAGGTGAGGTTATGTGATTGTTGATCACATTAAGACCAATTGGTACCAAAATAAATTCCTGACTCAAGTATTTTTATTGGGTGATTCCTTCAGTCTTAGGATAACTCCCATGCACCAGAAGTAGTTCTTTTCATGTATGTTTACTATTTCAGGTGAGTGAGGTGTGTGACTCAAGAAATCAAACATGAAATAAGTGAGTTTGAGGGTTTTTGGTCTATTACTTCAGTATATCCATGACAGTTTATTGAAGAGTGGATCAACCTAGATCTAGTCCTTGTTTCTGTCTGACTCTATTTTCCTTCTCATTTCCCCAGTTGAGTTTTCTCTTTTTCATTCGTCTATTCTCATCTAATTCACTTTCATTTGTGATTACCATTTCTTCCAATTTATGTTTTCATTTACTAATTTAAATATATAAAAAAGATATTTATGATAATTGCTAGGATAATAAACACTTATTACTTTATGTTGAGTGGTTTCTTGTATTTTCTATTCTCATCTTGGTTTTGATAATTACATCAACCCTTTTTTTACCACTAAGTTTGTTTTAGTGATTTTATATTTACGATGTCTATGTTTTTAATTTACATCATAATTTTTATTGATTTGATTCTTATGAAGTTTATTTTTTTTATATAATAATATTATAATAATTTTACCTATTTATTTCAAAAGCTAAATCAGTTGTTTTGATGGGGTAAAACTTTCCAAAGATGTTATAATTTTCAGTGACATTGTAGTTATTTAGTTTAAGGTAGACTATCTATTTTATTGATAAATCAACATATAGTGATCTTATTTGTGTGAAATTTTTTAGGTTGGATAGATAAGATATTTTTAAACATTTTATTAATTTATGAGGAAGTCTAAAATGATATCCTTGGTTCTCTAAAAATTCACTAAATTTGTTGTATCATTTCATGGATTCTACCGTCTAAAAATTTTGATACCTGCTATTTTACAATGTTTACATGACATAAAAATATTTGAATCATGCACAACATGGTGTGATGGAAATAAAATAAATTTATCTTGATTATTTAAATTTACATGGAAGTCTAAAAAGGTTTTTTTGATGAATATTAAATTATTCAAAGTTCTGTGATGTTTTTTTTTTTTGAATTTTAGTTTTTCTAGATTATTATTGATTCTATTTTTCAATGATAGAATAAGTTTTAAAAGTCTTATTGAGGTGATTCAACATCCATTATAAAGGTATAAAAATTACCTAAATATAATTATTTTGGGATGAATGTTGAATCTATTGTTAAAATCCTATAAAAATCATATAATTTTATTAGGGTAATCTGTTAAAATTTTCATTAGGGTATTTAACCCTACATTATTTATCCATATGTTGAAAGAACGGTAATTTTATCTTTAAAGTAAAGTTCCAAAACTTATTTTTAGAATGAAATGATCCCTATGTTTTTTTCATTGATCCCTACATTCTATCAAAGATGAAACCTATGTTTTAGGGGGTTATTTTAGTTTTTTTACATGTGTATAAATATTTTATTATGTTATAAGTTAATTCATATTTTTATTCCTTCCAAATCTTTTATTCTTTATTGAATAATATTTTACATGTTTTTGTGGCTCCTTGAGTACATCATTTTATTCTTTTAAATGAAACATGAATTAAAGAGAAGCTTATATTGTTTCATCCATTGAAAATATATTTTTCATGTATTTATCATTAACTCATATTTCTAATCCTTACAAAAAGGGGGGAGTTTGAGTTTTTTAATTATCAAAAAAAGGAATATTTTTTAGCGGCTCTCTATCCATTCTATTCTCATCCTTGCTTTGATAATTACTTAAACCCATTTTATTTACTAATAAGTTTGCTTCGGTAATTTAAAATTTAATATGTCTCTATGTTTAATTTATATGTGAAGTTATATTTATTAGATTCTTATATCATTTGTTATATTTGAAATATAATAAGATTATTTTTATTTTATCTATTTATATCAAAAGAAAAATTATTTATTTAGATGAGTGGAAATTATCTAAAATTATTATAAATTTTTTAGTGACATTTTATTTTTTTCAGTTTAATGTCATTTGTGTATTGTGTTGATAACTCAAGCTAGAGTGTTCTAATTTGTGTGAAATTTTTCACATTGAATATTTTAGATATTTAACTACATTTTATTCATTTATAATAAATTTTTAAATATAATATTTTTTGCTCTAAAAATTTACCAATATTAATGCAACATTTTAGGAATTCTACTGTCTATATATTTTTATAGCTACTATTTTCAATGTTTATATGTGATAAAAATATCATAATCATGCACAACATGGTTCGATGAATATAAAATAAATTTTTATTTATTTATTTAATTTACATGGAAGTATAAAAAGTTTTTTTTTAATGACCAATAAATTATTCAAAGTTCTTAAATGTTTTTTCTTAGTTTTATTTTTTTCAAATTATTGTTTCTTTTGTTTTTTTATGATATCGAGAGCTGTGGAATTCAGATTTAGGTTATTCTTGATCCATTATAAAGGTATAGAAATTATATAAATATAAGTATTCTAGGATAAATGATTAATATATTATGAAAATATTCTAAAAATCATAAAAGTTTGATAGGGTAAGTTTTTTAGTTTTTCAATAAGGTATTTATCCATATGTAAGTTATCCCTACATTGAAATAAACTAACTTTTAGATTCAAATTAAGTTTTATGAACAAAAAAATAGAATGAAATGATCCGTACATTTCATGAATTGGTCCCTACATTCTTTCAATGTAAAAAAACTATTTTACAGATGTCACAGGGGAGATTAACCCATTGTATACGGCTTGTTTTGAGTAACCAAAGTATTAGTACACCATGAATTATAGTGAAGTCTTAGATAAATTTTTTCTTATAATTGATACATTTAATGCAAGGAATACTTGTATAGGAGTCTTATGAATTTTTATAATAGATATGGATGTCTCAATTCTTGTACAATATGCTCACTACAACAAACTAGAAACAAAATATGGGTATCTACCATGTATGCACAGTGTCCTACATGATTAAAAAATGAGGTATCATGATCTACTGGTGACTCACTACATGAGAACCCAGTGAATAGTATACCTCAAGCATAACTAGAAAGATCACCTCACCTATCTAAGTATATAATTTGGAATCACATCATTCCTTGTCTTTCCCTCACCTCATGTGTTATCATGATAAATAATAAAGTCACTAAACTTTATATATTGATCAACTAGAACTCTAATGGGAATCATCACTTTTGAACTGAAAGAATAATATTCAGCATCGTGTGTAGAGAATATTAGGCCTCATGCATGAATAATATATTGCACCGAATTTTAAGGTTGATTAATATTATATAGTGGATGCAACTCAAGATCAAATCATGCAGAACTCAACATATACATATGTGTTGTGGTTTTATAATAATAATTGGAGGAAGCCTTTAATGTTTCATGATATTAGAATTTATTGGTGTTTAAGTTTATCATATTATTGGATAATATGTGAATATCGATCTTTTGGATATTTCTACAAGTATCTGAATTTATAAACTTCTCAAGTTATTTTAATCAGTATTTTCAAAATAATTAAACATTGTTTTATCAAAAATCTTGGAATAACATTGTACCATCTTTCTTCATGTATTGGATATTTCATAAGTAGGTTATAGTGCTCTATTTTTGATATTTTTATCTATTAAATTTTTATCTAGATTATTCTAAGTGGTTTAACATTTAGATAATCCCTCATAAAATCAAACCATTATGATCTAAGTGTTTTCAAAGATTTTGGTTCATAATTTAAATAGAAAAATTCTTGGATTATTTTAATGTCATTTTCCAAATAATTCATATAATACCAATTCATTTAAATTAAAATGTTTTAATTTTATTATGGATTTTTTTAAAATATATCAGGTATTTTTTCTTCTAATTTAAAAAAATATTTTAATGGTTATTCGAATATTTTTTAAAGGATCATCAAATGAAGATTTTATAATATCAAAAGAATTTAAATTTTTTTACTGAGTTTATTTTGAATATTATTAACATAAATAAAGAGTGAAATGGTGATGAAATATTCTTTGAGATATTTATGAAAAATCTTGGCTCAATTTATTTTGAATATTTGAAGGAGGACCTGGTGAAACTACTATAATATTTTTATTATTTATATATAAATATTTCTCTAAAAGGATAAAAAGAATCATAAGAGAAAATATTAAAAACTATTACAAGAATAAAGTTCTGAAACAATTTTCATTCTATTGTTTGAGAGATGAAAACAATATAAAATAATACTTTGTGTATCTTTTTTATCTCTTAGTGTAAATAAGAATAAGGAATGCAATATTATTTATTTTATTTTTTAATATTTAAATAATAATAATCATGCCTGAAATTGAAGATTTTTTTTCTAATATTATTTTATTATATAAGCCAACGTGATATATAAAATTTTATTTTTTGTTGCGCTTTATTGAAGATCATATACAACTATCAGTTGTTGCTGCAACTGTGTGCCAAAGTTGTTTCAACATTCAATATCTCATCTCTTTCTAACAAAGTGTTAACCAATTATACTCAATCATAGTGTAGTGTCATATTCTCATACTAAGTTTTGGATATCGATGTTCCCTATAAAAGAAACTAAAGGACCTATAAAATCCTTTTTATAAGGTTTCAACTGCCTGAACTCAGTTGTTGAGGTCCCTCGTAAAAGAACCTTCTTAGTGAAAATCACCATGCTTGCAAAGAGAGTGTTGGAAGATTGTAATGGTGGATTTTTGTACCCCAAACCACTATATATCATCATTTCATTTTCTTTACTTTATTTACTTTTTACTTCTTTACTCATATTTAATAAGGAAGGATGGAAACTCTTTAATTCAAGAGGGACATTTCAAATTTAGAAATATTTTTAAAGAACACAATTCAACCACCCCCCCCCCCCATTATGAATTCATCATCTCCATCTTTCCATTATTTTATATCTAGGAATATTATAAATGTATCTATGACCACACCTTATGGTGGGGGCATTAAACTTTGACGACACAAGTTCGATATACTTGGTTAGCCATATAAAAACATTAAACAGGATACAATGATGATCTATAGTAACTAAATACTCATCCCAGTACCAATATCCACATACTCATTCAGCTTCTACACCATCCTGGTCCACTACTCATCCCATGATCTGACATGAAAAGGAAAACATAAGGTCTACATGTACACTGAGATTCATGTGCAAGGTGTGATCATAAACTCAGTGAGGTCTCACCAAGAAACCCTAATATACACATTCATATGTGTGTGTGAATGAGGAAAATAAATACATAAATAAACATTCTCATAGAGTCCTCATGTGTTAATTAGGCCATCAAGTTACAGAACCCTATCAGGTCATCAGGGGCTAATCGGACACCCTGACACCCAACCATACATTCTTTCGTACCATGTTGGTTATCCCATCATCAGAGTCCATAATTTCTAGTCTATTCCCCAAGACTCAGGGTTGGTACACCACACTTCATGCATAAGTTAGCATAGATCATAACATGGTTACACAGTCATACCATGACTCAATCATCTCACTGGTGGATATCCTCCATATAATCAGAACATGCATCATATTAACATCCTATGACACAACCATCTCATCAATAAATAGCCTCTATATTATCAAAAAAACTGAATATAATCATACCATTACTAAACCGTATCATTGATGGATAACCTCCATAAAAAAACAAATCACACAATTTATATTCAAACTCAAACATATAAGGATGGATAGCCACCACATAATCCAAAAAAGATGCATATAAACATGGTTGTATCCCATAATATAGATAACCATATCAACACATATAATCATATCTCTTAGCATGCCTCTCATGTCACAACACTCTTCATATAACCCAATAAGTCATTCACTGGGCACTCTAACCTGCCTCAGTCTCTGCTCGTCGATAAAAACCTGCATATGTTACCCTATGGTGACACTACAACCTGAAGGATCACCTCAACCCTAGACTCAAAAGGAGGGTTTTAGATTATATATATAATACCCTTGTAATTCTAATTCAAATTTCTTAATAGATTCCCTCATTCTACACCAGTGGATTATCTCACATCTCTCTAAAGAGACCACTCAACACAAATCCACAAACATCTCACGCTGGTTTGAATAACTTTAGGGAAAAACCTAGTCTATTATCGTAACCCATATCACTTCTCGATATCTCCCCAAGGTTACTTGTTATTGTATTTAGAATCCTAGTCCATTAGTTTCATAGTCATCAGATGATTTCAAACATCCTAAGTGTTTCTAAGTCTTATCCCTGTCTTGGGGCTCAAAGTCACCCTCGTCATCTAGAATAAGGATATTTTGGTCCTCAACAGATCTACCCAAACCCATGAATTATGGATGTAAACATTCACACGCATTAATAATCATACATATCATTTTTATGATGGTTTAACCTACCATTAATGGATTTACCCTCCTCACCAGGCCTACACATATTTTTTCCAATCTCTATCGAACCTCATCCAAGCTTTATGCATCCTCGACCAAGCCCGTCCATGCTCCTGGAACCTATATCACACCAAGAAACAGAAAATAATTAATTATAAAAAAATTTAATTAATTATCTAATTTAAAACAATTTTTCATAATTTCCTAATTACTCTCCAGGCATTATTGTTTTGTCGAAACCTCGACCAGTTGAACCCAGAAGGTCCATAGTGTATCCCCAACACCTTCACAAGAAAAATCCCTATTTTTCAACACTTTTATAATTTTATAAAAATTATTAAATAATTTATGGAAATTTATTACCTCTATTTATATGATGATGGTCATTGTGCTGATATCATCGTGGAACATCCTCTATGTAATTCTGGAAAAAGTCCCATCAATCTCAGTCCCTTCAACTATGCTTTGGTTGAATCGACACTGAATACCTAAGAGAAATCATATGAAATAAGTGGGTAGAAAATGGAGATATAATAATATAATAAAATGGAAAATATTTCATTGAATCATCATTGCAACACCCCACAAATAATCCCCCCTTGAGGAGGATTTAAGTGGGTACAAAGGGAAGAAGATTTAGGTAATAAATGTCCTCTCCCCAACCTCTTCTCCACTAAAAATACAAAGCATCCAAACTTGAAATAAATGGGAATTCCCCCACTAAAAACCACCTATCATCAACTTGATAGGCTAGATAATGGGCCTTACCCACAATTCAGTGGCCCACCAGCTGGTCGGTGAGCCCAAAAATCCCATCGGCTCGCTAGTAGCCGCTACTATTTTTCATTAACCCCAACTACCCTAGGCCTTCTTATGATTCTTCCCAAATCCCCATCCACCACCCATCCTTGAACCTCCTCCAAAAACACCTTTTATGAATGTTAAAAAACATAAATTCCCATTCTAATTATTGGTTCTTAAAATTAGCCATCCACCATATGAAAGTTTCAATTTTCCTTGGTAATTTCCAACCCGTAAAAATGAAGTTTGTTATAAAATTCCCACCATAATCATAGAACCATGTCCCATAATATATATTTATCATCAACTAATAAAGAACTCACTACATTATATCCTATAATTCCAATTGTTCTGCTATTTTACAACTCCAAACACCAAACTTAGATTCACCGTCTTTCTTCTAAAAATTATGCTTTATCTAAGGACCACCTCAACCACATATTGAAGGATACTCATAATGATGTTTCCACCCCCACTACATCCAAACTCACACAAAATCACCAATTACACCTCCTTTGGTCAAATTTTTTCAAAAATGATCTGTTTCATCTATCGACATGCCACCCAACTACCCAATCATGATGCCTTAACACCTAGTAGCATCGTTGATTTATCCAAGCACCAACATCAAAGTCTAAACCTCACTCTAAATGTAATTTCATGATTATATTAACAAAAAAATTCCAATGTCATCATTATCTCACCCCAATCACCGAAGGTCCTTCAATTTAAATTATTATTAGATCACCTTAAACCACTCTGAGCTCGATGCCAATACACCAACTCAACCCAATTCCATGGCCACATCCATAACCCCTCGAATATGAAGTTTTTTCCCCATTAATGATATGATGCTCCCCACCATAGAAGTATTATTATCATCACTTGTTGAACTAAACACCCAATATTCATGGCCCAAGCTCCATCCATTACCAAACACAATCATTGGTTCTCGCCAACCCACTTTCAAATGAGTGATAACACCAAAATACCAACTGTCGATCATTCCCAGTTCACTAGAAATTACATCCTCGATGTCATCAAAATTCATCAAAAATAATGATCACACCCTCCAATAGTTAAATGGTTCACTCCTTAACCATATGTATTTTATTACTCCACTCCTTGAGAATTGATCCAAACATATCTCATCAGCACTTGTTTCACTCCTCCCGATCCATTCTTGCTCATTCATGAAAATTCCTATCAAGGACCAAGACCCTAGATCAACCGCACCACAGTAACCCAATACTTCATCAATGTCACATTTTCATTGAGTGGCATATTCCACCTCACTAAACTATATTATTTCATGCCCATGTGCTTCTCACTAAACACACTAGGGACCTCACTCTGAGAGTAACCCCAAACTGAAACCATTGTAGCATCAATCAGGTTTATCCAAAAACCCAAAAAATTCCCAATGGACCCTCACTGATCTTCAACATGATCAGGAACCACACATACCCAACATAAAATTTCCCTCATACACTAAGACCTTTCCCTTAAAATCTATGCCAAAACCACTCTACTTTTTAAAGAAAATTTATTCACTAAGAACCACCTCATAGGTTCTTGCTCATGACCCTACTTGGTCTCACATGAACCCAATGGTTATATACACCTTGGAAACCCAATTGCACACCTGACTCATGTTATCATGAATCCCATCCCATCTAACCTAGGCTCATGCACCTAACCCACTGACCATGATCCACATGCATGTAAGTTACTTTCAACCAAATCTTCCTTAGTGATCCTCTTAAAAATTGATGTATCTTACTCATGAAAAGGCGTAATACATGACCACACATTACCTAGAATCATTAAAAAACCATGATTGTCTATTAATTCTCCCACCATGCAATAAAAAGTGTGTCATGAGAACCACATGTTCAGGCACCCAACTAATCTTACCCTCTAAAACCAACCTCAATACTAAAATTAGTTGTGTGCTACACATCATGAGACCAAGTAATATAGCTCATGCCTTTCATCATCCCTCTTAGGGTTTCCAAATCTAAAAGACAACTCATGCCCAGTATAATCACCTATCAGACATTATTTCCCTCATCGATCCATAATGTGAGAATCAATGCCTAAACTGACCCATTATGGGTCTCTATGTTTCATAAATACTAAGATTCGTAGTAATATAATGTTTTTTAGATAAAGGAAAGAAATAAAAAAAAGAACAATAACAAGATGAACATAGGACATGGTGATTAATGTTTTTTGGGAAATGATACCTATATCCCTAGAGATATAAAAATTTCACTATGATTGGGAACTAGATTACAAGGATATTTCTAGAGTTTCATACACACACAAAAACTCTATCTCTATTGAGCTAATAAAGAAGATGATGTAATTGTGTCCCCAATCATACAATAATTCCACTGTGTTATAGTTACTAATGGTTGGAAGTTCATGGAGTTACAATACTATTGTCTCCAAAGTTTGGGATACTACAGTAACCATTCCAAATTCTGCACTGTTATAGTTCCCTATCAGTGTCATATTGTCAACTCTACTACAGTATGTTGAGTAATATTGATACAGCATAAAACCACCAACACTCGTCTCATGAGGTTGGATAAGAAAATTTCACACAATACTAATGTTTATAACACCTTTATTATGTCTTAAAAAATTTATGATCGATATAGAACATAAAACCCCACAAAACACTTACATGACATTACCATTTCTTGTTAAATTTTAAAATTAAAATTCTATTTATAACAACATTTTAAGTCTCTAACACACATTCTTAGTTCAAAATAGAACTATCTCAATTCACTCTTATTACGTATTTATAAGGAAATATAATATTATTTGAATTCAGTATAACACTATTTAAACATAAAATCCCCCTCTTCAACTTTTAAATTATTTTTAATTATTCTCTATAAACTTAAAAATTTATTATTGAAAATAAATAAATCTTCCTTATCTTTTTTCAATATAAAACAAAACATTTTTCCATATATCCTATTATATAATTAAAGATATATATGTGTGTGTGTGTGTAAATTTAAATAATTTATCTTTCTAAAAATGACTTAAACCACTTTATTTATGATTTCAAATAATGTATAATTTGTAAAATAATTTTACATATCAAGACACTCATCATGTAATATTTTACCATAAAAAATTCTAATATATATCCCATATCATTATAATAATTTGATCAAAATTAAATAATTTCAAAATTTTGGACAATGACACTCAATCGAACATTGTTTATAAAAAATATATGCATTTTCTCTATGGGGAATAACATAATTCATGAAACTAATTCATAATACAAATCTTTCAATGATTACTCAAATTTTATTTTCCTCCCATATATGGGATATTATGACCAACATCTAACTAATGTTTAATGTGCATGATCTTATGAGCTAGAAAAATGTGTTAACTCAAATTTATACCATGGATATATTATAAATAATAGAGAATTTATAAAATCAAATGATCTAGAAACTTATGTCCATCTATAAAATATTTTGTCCTTTGATACCATTTTATAATAACCTAATATGAGTACAATTGTTTCACCTGTGAAGCACCAATACCATGTGAGAAACATGAATAGAATCAGTTAAATGGTACAAAGATCTAATTTCTAGATGAATATATAAGTGTTCCTCATTTTCTAGGGGCTGGCGACAAACATTGTGTGTATTATGGTGATGTTCAGGAGTGGTTTTCATTTTTGGATTTGAAAAAAAAATTATAAAATAAAAAAATACTATATGAATGAAATTAATGTAACACATCATAGAAATACATCATTTGTAAGATAAACTAAGAAAATAGTTCTCAAACACACATGGAAAATTTTTGAACATAATATCTAGTATCTAAATCCTACACCAAGTGGAACTCAATATGTACTCACAATGAACATGTGTATTACTAATATAGGATCACACTTATTTTGAGCTAGCTAAAAACACTGATAAAATACCTCTTTATTAGTGCTAAAAAACACTTATAAAATCATCCCTTTATCAACGGTTTTTTAAGGCTAATAAAGGGGGACTTTATTAGTATTTTTTTAACAGTGATAAAGGGATACTTTATCAGTGCTTTCTTTAGTGTTGATAAAAGGTTCCCTTAAAATATATATATTACTTAAAATAATATTTTAATATATAATTATATTTATTTTGATATATATAAAATATATTTTCATAAATATGATTTATAAAATAGTAAATATGTATTTATAGTTAATATATAATATATTTTGTGATAAATGGAATAAAAAATAACTAAAAATGAATATTAATTAATAATTTTTTAATTAGTAATGAGTAATAGACATTTGATAATAATTTGGTGATTAGAAAATCTAAAAAATTAATTAATATGTTAAGATAAGTTGAAAACTAGACTTGATCATTAAATGAACATAATTTATCATATGGGTGTTCATTTAGAGTCTACAAGATATTAAAATCAAATATTTTAAAAATATATACATCATTAAATCATAAGGGATCCTTGGAACCTATTTTTTCGAGGACAAAAAAACACGAATGACCTCTAAAATTGAGTTTTTAATTGGCATACACTAATTTTTCAACATTTGATGAAATTTCTATTTCGTTTAAGATGGTATTATTATCTTTTTTAGGTGGAGGTAGAATTTATTCTCATTTTATACTCTCATATGGAAATTATGATTTTCAAAAAAAATCATATTGTAGTGTTACTTATAATTAAATATATATATATATATATGTATATACATATTTGTATATATATTCATATAAAAAATTAATTGTATAAATAATTATCTAAACATATTTACATGTAAAATATAATTTAAAATATTTAAATCATATGTAAATAAAAAATAATTATCCATTTTAATTAAAATAAAAATGTATGAATGTGTATATACCTATACAAATGTATATATAATGTTTCGATATAAATATTTGCGTGTGTGCGTTAACAAAACAATTTATATTTATGTGTATATCTAATAAATGTAAATAAATATTAATATAATATATATATACACACATATGTATAAATATTTATATACACAAATACACACAGACAAACATATTTTATAAATGTATTTAAAAATAATTATCTAAATATATATAAATATATGAATATATATATGGATAAGAAAGATGTATCTAAATGTATTTAAATAAAAAAGATATTTCATAAAATATTGAATAAAATAATATAGAGTAGTGGTAATGGAACATAGGTGTGTAGGTTGAGGTCACAAGTTCAAATCCAAGCAAGTAAGTTGCAGGGTAGGGGTGAGTGATGATAAAGGAAAGGGTGACCAGGGGGAGTGCTGATAATGGTTTGTCTAAGCACTAAAACTAGCATTGATAAAGGTCCCCTTTATCATAATTTTTTTAGCACTGGTTAAGGGTGCCTTTATTAGCACTTTTTTCCAAGCGCTGAAAAAAGAAACATGCTTTTAAAGCCACTTACAACATTAGCGCTTTTTTTAAACTGATAAAAACCTTTTTTCACTATTAGTGGATTAATCTATAATATTGTATCAAGAAAAAATAATCTGGATAGTCCACAATTAACTTTACCTACATGCTAAAAAAACAATGGATTTTCATGTCCACCAAAGTGTACCTGATGGGAATGAAAATAACATACACATTTATAAACCACCATGATTCTAAAATATATGAAATACCATTGTGTTTGTTATTTACATAGATATACATGTTTACATATGTATTTAAAAATAGTTTTTTTTTATAATTAATAATTGAAGTATAATAGCAACAGGAAAAAAAGAACATCACAAATTAGTATCAACTGTCTAAAATAACTATCACGGCCTCTACTCCCCCCTCCACTAGTACCCCTCCTAGGACAATAGTGAACATAATTCATGGCCCCTGAGTCCTGCCTCTAGTAGACCCCAGGTCAACAGTTAGCACTAAGGGTGTATAATTATCGAATGGGAGGAATTTCCCTCATTATATAAAAAAGATCAAAAGAAAATATTAGAAACCACCAAATAACTCCATTGCACAAAATAAAAGAAACAAAACCACCATACATGTATATGTTAATCAATACATATAAAATTATGAAAAATAAAACCAAAGGAAACTTACTGCATAAAATCCACAACAACTTTGACCTCTAAGCTAGTAATGTCCATCTCATTCCATAAAACCCTCCTAAAACCCTGAAAACAGTTTATATATACATAGGGTGAGAATAACATGTATACTCAATGGGATCATACCCAAGTTCTCTGATGAAAATGTAAAAAGTTCATACTAATGCACCAGTGAAAAAACAATATAACCAAAAAGAACCCAGACAGGTTATCTATCCATTTTAACCTCATTATGGCTTGTTGACCAAATAATACAAGAGAGTGGTAAGATAATAATAAAAATAGAACATTGATAAGGGTTATTTGAATCCAATTCCCTAAATATTTTTTCATTCCTACACCCTAATATAAAACATCTTGTTCTCCCATATCTTTCATGTCATCTCACCACCGCATATTCAGATGTATCTAATGTGGGTCGGGTCACAAACCTACCTACCCCAGCCTCCTGTAAGGCCCAATAACCTATGTTGGCATTGATTTCATCATGTACATCTCTCATTCAACTGTGGAATCATCACACATCTATCAACAACATCACAACCAAGGAAGTAGGGTATCATAAACATAAAGGAAATCAACTTTGTTCCTTCTTCTTACCATGCATAACCCCCACTATATATCACATACACTCATCATCATACATTGCCACCGACTATGTCATCATCAAGTGGTATGCTTCACCACAATTTATAACATTTCTGATACTAATGTTAGAGGAAGTGTGGGGAATATAGGGTAATCATCCATCCATTCCTCTCCATCTAGATTCTATGGAAATCACCCCCAAAACATCTGAGTGTCAGTATATGATACTCAATGTAGGTGGGGTGTGTATAAAAGTAACATGAAAATACAAATATATAATAATATGCACATAAATAGAACACAATTCTAGTTTAAAGGTTTCACATCAATTATTCATTACCTATGCCTTATCACCAACACCATACTTACATTACCACATGTTTCAACTATGAAATGCACCTCCACCACACTAAACAACCACACAAAACCAACTTTCCTTCCTTTCAAAAAAAAATAGTTTCAACCCCTTTCAAGATTATTACATTATTAACCATTGTCAATTAATTAATACATTCAACTTCATATTTGATGAAAAACCATTGTAACCAACATCCTCATTTAATTCCCATTCAAGTCTAGTATGTTCCTAATTATTCAATTCATTAAAACAATTTCCACATATAAATTCTAGACCACTCTTATTAAATTCCATCCCACGCCATTACCCTTTCATCATTACCAACCTCATATTCCATCACTACTAGGATATTATAATAAGGAACCACATAGAAACCCATTATACCCCTTACTAAATATAACATCATAACCTAACCATCTCACCACCTATCTACCACCACACACTTACACTACCCATAACACATCCTATATCTAATCCAGTATATATCATCGTCATATGGACCCCACATAGTCCATGTAACCATAATTCTAGAAACAAAGATACAAGAAGCACACAAAAACTTATTTAAAAACCATGTATTTTTTTATAATTCATTTACAGGGTATTTCTTATTAAATCATCTCCTCATGCATAGGAATTTTCACATAGTTAAATATATTTACATGGGTAACCAATTATTAGAAAAATATATATTAATCTATTTATGAATTTTGGGTTTAAAAATAAATTCAATTCAAGTTTTTTCAATCCAAAACTTTTGTTTATATTTCACAGTATCCACAACATGCATATCGCAACAGGTTAAATGTTTCAATAGAAAATAATTAATAATAACAAAGAAATAGTTAAACACTTATGATTACACCACTTCCCTTAAAATTTAATTTAATATAATTCATTATATTCATAAATTAATTTTATTAACCCAACCAATGGAAATCAAAACTATTCTAATTTCATAAGTTTACAAATGAATATAGAACAAGGATCCCTTACCTGGAAAAGATGTTCCAAAACACACTGCACCAAAAATAGAGGAAAAAGAATCTAATTTCACCACCTTGATATCATGAAGTAAATGAATTGATAAATCATAAAACACTTATATATAATAGAGTAATATGAAATATAAAAAAACTCCTACCATAAATATGAAACACTTCTTTAGAAAACAGAAAGGGAACCAATATCTCAAACACACCTGAAATCATAAGCAGGGAGGCATTGGGCCAGAGGCAGATGACTCCAAGGATTAAGAGAATTGTTTTTTTAGGAATTAAAGGAAAAAAGAAAATAATTTACTAGAGGAAATCCCATGATTTATAATTCCAAATACTAATCTAGAAATAACACTAAAGATTAACAAAGTCATTATTTATTTTTAATTTTCATTTAATTTGTTTTCATTTAAAACATTTACAATGGAGCATTTAAAATAAAAGGTTTTAAGTATTAAAATAGGATATTTAATATTATAAAAATATATTTTAAAAATATTTATTTACTCATTAAATTAAATATTTTATGTTAAAATAATTTTTCATGTCATTTTGAAAAAATATGGATATTTTGAAAACTGGGGAATTTGGAAAACTATTGAACTAAATCTGAGAAGGGATCAACCACATAGGGATAAGAAACTGATCACATGAAGGAGAAGGTGACTATAAGTTGAAACTAAAAAATCATGATGGAACCAACCAACCTTAATAATGAACCAACTGACCACACGAAGGAACAAACTGATCATAAGAAGAAACCAGCTGACCGCGTGAAGGAACCAATGGAATGCAAGAAGAAATAAACTTCATATATGAAGGAACCAATAGATGGAAATAAAAAAATAAATCAACCACATGAAGGAACCAATATATGACCATAAGACCACATGAAGGAACCAACTGACCATAAGAAGAATCCAATCGACCATGCGGAATAATCATCCGACTGTACAAAGGGACAAGCGACTGCACAGTCCATCAATTGAATGTATGATAAGACATTGAAATTTTAAAATGGTAAAATTCCATGAACTCAATATTTCCACTTAAAAACCTTATAAAATAATAATGAAAATATTTTATGAACCTAGGAAATTGCATCATATACTTCTCAAACAATTCTATTCCTCGATAATCAAAACAGAACCTAGAAGAAAAGGGAAATGAGATTAGGATAATCACTCATGAGATACCACTCAAGGATATCACTATAAAAAGAACACATCAACATATTGGATGAAAAAACACCTATCCAGGAGACATCATAAACTAAGGGATATATTTTGACTCATAAAATCCTAAGGTTGAATGCATCATCTCAACAAAATGAAACTAGTGAGGGTAGCACCAAAAAGATCAAAAATTGATCAAATAAAGGTATTGGGAGAAAATATACAAATCCCATTCCCATTTGATATCCTCCCATCCACCATCCCTCTAAATAACACAAACCTAGTAGATAAATCTCCCAAAAATAACCATCTTCTGATGATCCTAGATCTCAACAATTCTTTACACAAGCATCAAAATATCCTCAATGTCTAACACTCCCCAATCAATGATATGGGAGTTATCATGAAGATAAAAATAAATATGGTACATGTTGAATACATCGTGAAATCTATCAGGCCATGATGGGAGTTCAAACTGATAATTCACCTCTCCAATATGCTCTACCCCCTTGAAATCCCCAACAAACATTGTAGAAAGATTACTTCATCAGGTAAACCTTGGTTTCCCCTGATGAGAAGAAACCTTTAGTAAAAAATGTTCTTCAACCTCAAACACAAAGGGCCTCCACCTATAGTATTCTTAGTCCTTCTAGTGCTCTTTTTACTCCTTTATACTCCCTCAAACCACCCAAATATTATTTTTTATGCATTGAACCACATCAAGACCAAAGATTTTTTACTCCCAAACCTTATTGTGGAACAATGAAGAATGGAATGATTGTCTATAAAATTCATTAAATGGAGCTATACCAATAGATAACTAATGGATTTTTTTCATGAAAACTCAACCAATGGTAGTTATGTCACCCATGATCTTTCAAAGTCCAAGAGGCAATCTCGCTACATATCCTCCAGCATCTAGATGGTCTTATCTATCTTCCCATATATCTGAGGGTGGAAAATAGTGAGAAGGCATAATACAAAGCCAAAGTAATGCTAAAATACTCTCCAGTATCAGGAGGTAAATAGATAATCTATGTTGGATACAATGGTCTTTAGTACCCCATAGAGTATCACAACCTCATTCACATACTTCCGCTATAATGAATCCATAGCACTTGACTCCCTGATCTCTATATTATAGGTCAACATCATCAGTTAATACAAGATCACCAAAAATATATCAAAACTTTCCTAGGCCTAGGGTAACCCAGTGATGAAATCCAGAGATATTTCCTCCCACTTCCACTTGAGTAAAACCAAATACTACAACAAACCTCTAGGTATATGGTGTTGATTCTTCACCTACTAGAAAATCAAACACCTCACCATAAACTTCATCACTGACTACGTCATCCCTAGCTGTCAAATCTAACTCCTCAAAATATGGTACATCTTTGATACACTTATATTCACCACTAAGGGTGGTCTATGAAAATCAAAAATAACTCCCTCATGCATAGACAATATAATAAAGTATACCTAGAAACAACATCAAGTTTTAACCATCCTCAAACCACCCCTCTAGAGCATCAATATGATTGAAATTATTTCACATTACATTTACCTCTAAAACTACTCCACATTTCTCATAAAAGATGATTTCACTTTCATTTGATATTGATAACCTTTACCACTGAATTCCACGGCATTTAGATGCATTGTTCCAAGCTCTTCCATGCCTTTTAAAACATCCTTATACTCCTAAAAAATAACCCCCCATGACTTTTGGATCAAATAGTTAGTGATTGCATTCCAATTTCATAGGGTGTAGGAGATAAAAAAAATTAATCCTATAAAAACTATATCTTCCTTGACTGATGTAGGTAAAAATTCCACTGAGAGGAAATAGTCCTCAGACTCTTATGGTATGTGAAGACCACAAAGTGCTCACCGATGATGTAATTTCACAATAGCTTCAGGAAAAACAGTATTACTACCAACTCCAGGATATTAGGGGAACAATTAATCTTATAAGGACACAAATTCCTAAACCCATAAGATATCATCACCCTCTACTACATCAAGATTAATCCCAAGACAATATTGGGAGCATCGCAAAAGTTCTTAAAAATCACCCCCCCCCCTCCATTAATTGAAGAACTAGGGAATTGATCAACCTTTACTTTAGGTATTTCAACCTAAAACTGATCAGTCAAGATGAAATCTCAGTCCTTCCTTGTCAAAGCAATCAATGAGGTTACAATCCGAGATAATTCACACATAAACCTCTGATAATATCACATAAAGATAAGGAGTTTATGATATCTACCGCATTCATGGGTACTTCCCAAGTAACAACTAACTCAATCTATGACAGTTCCATGGACACACCCTACTGAGATACCACATGTCCAAGGAAATTCACCTATTGTGTCCAAAACATTCACTTGGATAGTTTAACATAGATTTGATTGTGTTAAATAATTGGTAGGATAACTATGAGATGATTTCCATTATCCTCCTAATAATTGGAGTATATAGGGATTTCTTTGATGAAAATGACTACAAACTAGTCCAAAAATTCACATAATACAGAGTTCATGCACCCCATGAACACTATTTTTTCATTCATGAAACCGAATGGAAATACCAAAATTTTGAAGTGTCCAAATCTGCATAAAAAGTTTGTATTTGGTATATCCTTCTCAGTAACCCTCATTTTGTGACATCTAGACTATATATCTATCATCTAAAACCAACTAGAACCCTTTAGATAGTCAAAAATATAACCTATTCTCAGAAGGGGTAATGGTTCTTGACTGCCACCTGATTCATCTTCTGGTAGTCCATGCACAATCTCATATTACCATTTTTCTTCTTAGTGAAAAACACTTAATCACTCTAAAAATGTAAATTAGGTTGGATGGAGCCCTAATATTAAAAATCCTCATGTATCTTAATGGGTGTCATACAATATGAAAGCATTGAAATGAAAGAAGATTCTGACTTTAACTCTATTCTAAACTTTTTCTCATGTCAAGGGGGTAGTGTAAAAACCTCATTTGGGAATACATAAATAAAATCCTCAATAACTCTATGAGTCTCTATCACCAGAATCTCCACTAAAAACTCCACTAATTGTGATAGAAGGTGCTCTGTGTGTCTGTCTCTTACCTGATGGATCCACTTACCAACAAACACCACTCATTGTCCCTCCACATAATAAAACATGAATCTCAAATGAAATTAGTAAAAAACTATATAAAAAAGGTATAACCAATCCATACTAAGTATGATATTGTACGGATGTCTCTATAAGAAGAAGAAGTACCCAACTAGTTGATGTTTCTCCATCATCAGCATACATCCTTGAAAAACAAAAAACAATAAATTATAGACTCCAAGTAGCATAGATAACACTAGGAGAACTGGAATAATATCCACCTCCTATACTAATGCATGGACCATAGAGGGGTAAACAAAGTATTGTGATGGTATGGAATAAAAAAACTATAAACTAAAGTAGACAATAAACTAAATGTACCTCAAAAAACCTCTGATCTTTCTAGTGCTAGAACCTCCATAGAATGAACCTACCCATGCCCAACTCCTCTACCCCACTAATAATCACCAGCATAACAACACTTCAGTATGGGTCCCTGAGGACAAGGACCATCATGGAGCTGACCTATACCATCTTTGTATCCTCTTGAATACTAAAATATTTTGGTTTCCTATAATAATTTTATGTCTAGAGAGGGGTTTTATAGCCCAAAACAAACCAATACCTTGACTTCCTTGACATTTTTGATCCATGCCTAAATATTTACTCTTCACAAATCTCTTATAACCTCCCTATTGAGGAACCTCTCCATGCGATTGCCTCTTCTTGATCACTTTAGACTTATTTTGTACTTTTGTATATATAAGAAGCATAAATATAGTGAATAAATATTTGTTTGTTGGATTCATCACCTCCAAAATATGTCATGATCTAGACTCCTCATCTAGAAAAAAATCTGATTAAAATTATAGGAGTTCCTTAAACTTGATCCTGATCTATTATATGATCAGGCTCTCTGGATAAAGGGAGAGAATATCCTACCTATTTTCTACCTTAATTATCAAAGATAAGAATGAAATGTGGAACTTATTTATAAAGTTATCCCAAGAAACATCCTCCTCCTTCCACTCTCCAAGGTACAATGTCCACCACAGACGCATCACCCCTCGCATCTGACAGAATGTCAATGGAACACACTATTTAGATCAGGCCTAAATTAGGATAAAGTAAATATTAAACTCCTCCAACCAATGATCCAACTCTAGATTGGAGATTCACCCACTTGTACTTTTCCAGAACTTGGAATTGTAAAGTACACAACACACTAGTCAATGTCTCATCCTCCTCTATCGAATTGATCCTCTAACGATTGACTGGATCAATCTACTGAATCTCTATATCCAGAACTACACACATACAATATCCAGGATATATCTCTAGAAAAACACAAGTAAAGGAATACTAAGCCTAGAATCATATAATTTATCAAGATTCATTTAATTATTTTCATTTTAATTTCTTTAAAATAGATCATTCAATCAAAAGCACAAACAACCATGATGAATGTACCTACCCTAGGTCTCTACCCCATAATTAGAATTATCTATCCTAGGGTGTTCATTAATATTAAGGAACTTATGCAATATCATAGGGGGAATAAATTCACATTTCTTAGCTTGCCTCATTTGCTACATCATATAGTAAGTCCAACTAATGAGGTTTCTCTATAATTCCCATGAAAGCCTCACAAGTGTCTAACTAGAAACTAAATCATATCTCTCATAAAAAACCTTTGAAACCACTCTACCATGAACCCCCCCCCCCCCCTCCCCCCATTGGTACCCCTCTTGGGATATTATTTAAGAGAAGGTATGACCCCCGCATCCCTCCACTAGTAGATCCTGGATTAGATACCAACACTAAGGGTGTAAAATACTCAAATTTGAGACATTACTCTCATTATTTAAAAAGGATTGAGATAAGAGATGAATAACCAAAAAAAATATATCAAAAAACATAAAATAAAACAATCCATCTCATAAGTGTATGTAAATCAATAAAAATAAAATTCTCTAAAATAAAACCAAAGGAAACCTACAAGGAAACTCCACAACAACTCTGACCTCCAAGAAAGTAATGTCCATCTTGGTCCCTAAAACCCTCTTGGAAACCTAAAAAACAGTTTATATATATGGAGAGTGAGTATAACACATATACTCACTAGGATTATACCCAAGGTATCCTATGAAAATGTGAAAATATTATACTAATAAATCAGTGAACCTAAAAAAGAACTAAAAACACCAAGATAGTTCATCTATCAATACCAACCTCACTATGGATCGCTCACCAAATAATCAAAGAAATTAGTAAGTTAGTAATAACAAAAAAATATTGATAAAGCAACACCACATACACTTCCCATGTTTGGTTTCTTCTCTCACATCCCAATATCAAATGTCCTATGATCTCATTCCTTCCATGAAATCTCATCACCACATATTCATCCATCTCTGATGTGGGTTAGGTCGCAACCCTACTTACCCCAGCCTACCATATGGCCCAAAATCATGTTCTAACATCTATTTCATCATTCACATATCTCATTCCACTACCACAGCATCAAAAATACATTTTCAACATCACAACCATGGTAGTAGGGTATTATGAATGTGAAGGACATCAACCTTGTTCCCTTCTCCTACCATGCATGAACCCCATTATATATCAATCCTCTCATCATGAGGCATTTCCAAAAATTGTATCCCCATAAAGGTCGAGGTTCTACCACTAACTATTTAATTTCCCAATACTACTACTTAAGGAAGAATTAGGAAGGGGTAATCATCCATCCAATCCTTATAATCTGGATGATTGCAAAAACACCCCCAGAACTTCTAGGTGTTGGTACATGGTGATCAATGTGGGTGGGGTTCATATAAATGTAACATGAAAATACAACTATATATTTATATACATAGAAAGAATAGAAGATAATATTAAAGGTTTCACATCAATACTTCATCACCTCTTCCTTATAACCAACACTACACTAACATTACCACACACTTCCACTACTAAATTCAACTCTACCACACTAAACAACCACACACAAACCATTTTTATTCCTTTCAAAAAAAACAATTTACCCCATTTCTATATTATTAAATTATCATTAGTTATTCATTAATTAATCCATATAACATAATATTTTATAAAAAACCATTATAACCAATATCCACATTTAATTTACACATATAAATTACAGAACAATTTTATTAAATTCTAGCCCAAATAATTTACCTTTCATCATTATTAACATCATATTCTATACTACTAGGAAACTGAAACTAGGCACCACACAGAAACCCATCAAGTCCCCTTCCAAATTCAACATTGTAACTCAACCATCTCACCACAACAACTAAGTATCTTCCAATACTAACGTCCACCATCCACAACAAATCATACATCAAAACGGGTCACCATCATCATTATATGAACCCCACATATCTCACACAACCACAAGTCCAAAAAAATACAAGAAGAACACAACAACACATTTATAAACCACATATTTTTTTCATAATTCATTTACAGGGGATTCCACATTAAATAATATCTACATGCATAGTTATTTCAACATAGTTATATATTTATATGGTAAACCAATCCACACACAAATATATTTATTAATCTATTTTTGAATGGTGGTTTTAAACAAAAAAATGAATGAAAGGGTAATCAATACACAATAGGGGTTTATAATTCACAATTTCCACAACATGCATATTTCAATAGGATAAATAAATATAATATAAAACTCATAAAATATTAAAATGTTATTTCTATTGAAAAAGAGAGTTTGACTAACTAGGTTATGGATTTAAGATCAAATTCTTTCATAAAAAATTTGTACTTTTCATGAAAATAAAATTAATGAATTATTGGATGAATTTTATTCTTTAAAACAAGATTCTATTATAATAATCAAGGGGAAGAATTGTATAAACCAGCTTTTTTGTAAGAATAAAATTAATAAATGAAATCTTGGTATTTGTAATAATGGATAAATGCCTAAATTATATAAGAATTATTTTTTTCCAATTTATAAAAGAAAAAAGCATATCTATTGTTAAATGTTTTCATTGTGGTATTAAGAAACATTATTTTAATGACTTTTTTTTATAAATCCTCAATTTTCTGTTGTTAATCTTATTTATTATTCTAAATATTTATGTGAATATAAATTTGAAATTCCTACTCAAAATAAATATATTTTGGTACCTAATTCTTTATTTACTAACATTGTTGGACCCAAAATCATATTGGTACCAAAAGGAACTTGTATTCGATATTTTTTAGGTTTATACCACTAGAATTAATTGTTATATTATTAAGTATATAATTGAAAATTTTGTGTAGATTTATTTTATTTTACAATGATTCTCAAACTCTAAAGTAGTATGTTATTTGAAAAGAAACATCCTTATATATGGAACTATTAAAATCTAGGAAGTATTTTATTTCTATTTTAATTGTAAATACACTAATTGTTTTATATATAGAGAGAATGGATTTTAAATATTTTATCTTTTTTCCTCTACACTTGGTTATTCTTATCATTTTATTCACTGCATTATTTTATGTGATAAATTAATTCCTTAAATTATTTTATTAACTAATGACAAACATGTATTATCTTTAAAATTATATTTGGAAAGTGAAAATATATTAAATGATTACAATCATGTTATTTAATTTATTACTTTTTAAATTACTTTCATGTGTTAAATTAATCTCTTATTGTATGTGATAAACTATTCTATTATTAGAGAAAAATGTTTTGGTCATGAATTTCATGAGAAAAAGTATTTATATTAATATTATTTAGAAATATTTTATTTAAATTCCTTGAATATTTTTAATATTTATGTTCAGTCTTATGAAGGGTTATTTTAAATTTTTCCATGTGTTTAAACATTTTATTGTGGAATTCATTAATTTATATTTTAATTCCATGAAAAATATTTTACATGACTTTTTGGATCCTTGAGTATAACATTTTATTCTTTTAAAGGAAGCATGAATTAAAGAGAAGTTTATATTGATACATGTATTGAAAAAATATTTTTCATGTATTTCTCATTAACTCGTCTTTTAGATCCTTAAAAAATGGGGATAAAGAATTTGAGTTTTTAAATTATCAAAAAAATGATATTTTGTAGTGGATTATTATGCTTTCAATTATCATATTGATTTTTATAATTACTTAAACTCATTTTTTTACTCATAAGTTTGTTTCAATGATTTCATATTTATTATGTTTATATATTTAATTTATATCTAACGTTATATTGATTATATTCTTACACCATTTATTCCTTCGAAAATATAATAATATTATCTTCATTTTATCTATTTATGTAAAAAGGTAAATTAGTTTTTTTATGGGAGAAAAATTATCCAAAGTTGTTATAAGTTTTTTAGTGACATTGCATTTTTCAGTTTAAGGTCTCCTCTGTATTTTGATGATTAATAAAGATGAAGTGCTATAATTTGAACACATATTATCATGTTGGATAGATAAGAGATTTATCTTTATTTTATTCTGTTACAAGGAAGTCTGAAATGATCTCCTTAGTGCTCTAAAAATTCATCGAAGTTTCTGAAGCATTTCAAGGATTCTGCAGTCCACAGATTTTGATAGTTGCTGTTTTTCAATGTTTACATGAGATAATGACCCGTAGCATGGTGGTATGGATATAAAATACATTTATACTAATTTTTTAATTTATATGGAAGGCTAAAACGGTTGTTTTTATGTAAATTATTCAAAGTTTTGTGATGTTTTTTCTAACTTGTAGTTTTTTTAGATTATTATTGATTCTATTTTTTTATTTTATTAGGATATGTGGATTTCAGATTGAGGATATTATTAATCCATTAAAAAGGTATCAAAATTAAAATAATATAATTCTTCTGGGATTAATGATTAATCTATTATTAAAATCCTCTAAAAATAAAATATTGTTTTAGGGTAAACTATTCAATTTTTCAGTAGGGTATTTATCCCTACGTTAGTAATCCCTTTATTGAAAGAACCCTACTTTTAGCTTGAAATTTAGGTTCATGAACCTAAATTTTGAATGAATTGATACCTAAATTTCGTGAATTGATCCCTATGTTCCATATAATCTGAAACCTATGTTGATATTATCGTAGTAGAGATTAACCAGTTGTATACAGAATGTTTTGAGTAGCTCAAATAGTCGTATGCCATGAATTATAGTGAATCCTTAGCTACAACTTTCCCTTGAAATGATACATTTCATGAAAGGCATGGTTGTACATGAGTCTTATTAATTTCAATAATATATATGGATGTCTTGATGCTTGTATAGTATTCTCACTATAATGAATTGGAAATAGAAGATAGGTGTCTTCCATGTATGCACAATGTCTTTCATGATGAACATAGAAGGTATCATGATCTTTTGGAGGTTATCTCAATGAGAACTTGGTGAATAGTATGCCTTGAGTATACCTATAAATCTTACTTCACCTCTCTATATATATTATTTGGAATCTCAACTTTGACTCACCCTCATAGAATGTGTTATCATACTGAATAGGAAACTCATGAAACTCAATATCTGAATCAATTGGAACTTGAATAGGAGTTGTACCTTTTGAACTGAAAGAATGATATCCAGCATCACATGTAGATCATATCAATTATCACACTTGAATAAGACTTTGAACTGAAGGTTAAGGTTCACACAGGATGTGTAGTGGTCGCCGCTCCATCTTGACTCATGCAAAACTCAACATATACATATGTAATATGGTTTTAGAATAATAAATAGAGGAATAATTTTGTGTGTCATGTTATAAAAAAATTATGGTAATTTCAGGTTATCAGATTATCGTAGAATGTGAGAATATTGATCTTTTGGATGTTTCCATGGGTATTTAAATTTATAAACCTCTAAAGTCATTTTAATCAGTATTTTCAAAATAAAAAATTATTATTTTATCATAAATCTTGAAATAATATAATTCCAACCTTTTGAATTTTTAGATATTTCACAACCAGGTTATAGTGCTCTGTTTTTATTATTTTTACCTGCTTAATTTTTATTTGGATTATTCTAAGTGGTTCAATAGTTGGATAATCACTCATAAAATCAAACCATTGAGATCAAAGTGTTTTCATAGATTTTGGCATCGAATTTAAATAGAAAAATGTTTGGATTGTTTTAACATAATTTTCTAAATATGTCGGATGACACTGGTTCATTTAAATTAAAATATTTGAATTTTCTTATGGATTTGTTGCAAGATTTCAGGGATTATTTCAGCTAATTTAAATAAATATTTGAATGGGTATTTGAATTTATTTCAAAGGATCATCCAATGACGATGCTAGAATATTGAAATAATTTAAATTCATTTGACTAAGTTTATTTAAAAGATTATTTTTATAAATAAAGAGTGAAATGGTGTTGTGATATTCTTGGAGATATTTATGAAATCTCTTGACTCAATTTATTTTGAATATTCGATGAAGGAGGGCTGAAACTTTCATAATATTTTTATTATTTATATATAAATATTTCTTTGATAGTTTAAAAAGAAGTATAAGAGAACCCTGTAAAAAATATTACAATAATAATTTTCTAAAAAATCATTCAACTATTATACAGTTGAAAAAAGAGAGAAAAGAACTTTCTTGACATATTTTTTCTCTCTCATTTTAAAGAAGATGAAGGCCTTCACATCTTCTTTTATTTTATTTTTATTTTTTAAAATTAATAAGAATACTTCACAATGTTGAAGATTTTATTAATAATATTAGTTTATTATAGAAACCTATATGATATTGAAGAATTTATTTGCTACTGCACTTTATTGAATATCATCTACATCTGTCAGTTGTTGTTGCAACTGTGTGTCGAAGTTGTTTCAACATTATTAATCTCATCTCTTTCTAATGAAGTGCCAACTTCTTGTACTCATTTTTGGGGGAGTTTCATATTATCTTACTAAGTTTTGGATATCAAGTTTCCCTTTAAAATAACCTAAAGTCCCTATAAAATTTTTATTATAAGGTTTCAACTGCCTACACTCAATTTTTGAGGTCCCTGAAAAAATAACATGATTATTGAAAATCAGTAATCTCATAGAGAGAGAAATGGTGGAGTGAGATAGAGGATTTTTATGCCCCTAACCACTATACATTATCATTTCTTATTCTTTCATTTATTTATTTTCTACTTCTTTACTCATCGTTAAGAGAGAAGTACTCGATTTCTCTAATTCAAGATAGACGTTTTAGATTTGTCAAGTTTTTTAAGGACACAATCCCCCAATATTTTGTCTTCATAATCATCATTATGACACAACACTTGATATTGGACTTAATTTTATCCATTTTTCTATACCTAGGGATATTATAAATGTATCTCCAATGGCCCCTAATGAAGAGGGCGTCAAAATCTGATGACACCAACCCAATCCACTAGGTTAGAAACATATATGAAATTAATAGTAAAAAATACAAGGATTCTATCTTGTAACTTGAGTCTCATTCTATTACTAGTATCCACATACTCATAGAGCTACACAAGTTCGATCCACTATGCATCCCATGCTCTGACTTGAAAAGGAAAACATAAGTTCTGCATGTACACTAATATGTCTATGTAGGGTGTGATCATAAACTCAGTAGGGTATTACCAAGCACCCCTAATATCCACCTTCATATGTGATTGTATAAATGAGAAAAATAAATACATAAATAAACATGATCATCAATTCTTTATTTTCTAATCATGTCATCATGACACTTGATTAGTTTCACACACTTGTCGGGTTGTTGGGTGTTAACCAGGCCACCCTGACACCTAACCATACCTGCTTTGGAACCATGCCATTTATCCAATCATCTTATTCCAAAGTATTTGATATATTCTCAAATACTCAGATAAGTTCCACCACACTACTTGCATAAAGTTTCATAGATCATAACAAGGTTACACATTCATACCATGACTCAATCATCTCACTGATGAGTAACCACCCTGTAATCTGAACAAGCAACGTATTAACATCCCATGACACAACCATCTCATTAATGGATAGCCACCATATAATAAAAAAACTTTATATAATCATCCCATGACTCAACCATATCATTGATGGATAGCCACTATAAATCAAAACAAGTCACATAATTTATCCTCCAACTCAACCATATTAGGATGGATAGCCACCACGTAATCCAAACAAGATGAATATAAACATAGTTATATCTCATTATGTAGCTCACCATATCATATTATCTAATCCTATCCATCATCTCACATATCATGTTTCATCATGCCTCATTTCACCCAAAAATACATCCATTGGGAACTCTGACTGACCTCGGTCTCTGGTCGTCGATAACAACATGTATCTATCACCCTACGATGACACCATAGCCCAAAGGTTCACCTAAAACCTGGACTTAGTAGGTGGGGTTAGGATCCTATCTATAATATATTTTGAATACTAATACCAAGTCCCTAACTAATTCCTATGATCTACACCAGGGGATTATCTCACATCTCTCTAGAGAGACCACTCAACACACGGCCACAAACCAATCATGTTGGCCATGATAGCTCTAGGGAAACACCTAGGCTATTACCATAACCCAACTCACTTTATGATATCTCATCAAGGTCACTTTATATCACATCTATCACCCTAATTACTTGGTGGAATAATTTTCAGATTATTTTGAACATCCCAAGTGTTTCCAAGCACTTATCCCAGTTTTGGGCTCAAAGACACCCTCATCGTCTTGCCTAAGGATCTATTGGTCCTTAACAACTCTACCCAAACCCATGAATTATGGAAATAAACATGAATAATAGTTCATAAAAATACATATTTTTTGTATGATTGGTCCACCTACCGAAAATGGAGTTACCCTCATCACCAGGCCAACGTATGTTTCTGCCAAGCTCTATCGAACCTCGTCCAATATATGCGCATTCTCAACCAAGACTATCCACACTCCCGGAACCTATCTCAAACTATAAAACAAAAAAAATAAGTACAAAAAATTATAATTAATTATCTAATTTAACCCAATTAGTCATGATTTCATAATTACTCATCAGAAATTTTCATTTCACTGGAACCTTGATCAACAGAACCTGGAAGGTCCATAACATATCCCTATCACATTCCCAAGAAAGATCTCTATCATTCACACTTGATCATACATCAATTTTTTACAATTTTATAAAAATAATTAAATGATTTTAGTTCAATGGATTACCCCTACTGATACAATGATTGAGGGTGTGTAGATAGAATCTCAGGATGTCCTATACACAAGTTGGGAAAAATCCCCATAAATCTCGATTGATTCCACCATGCTTCGGTGGAATTAACACTGAATCTCTAAGAGAAGTCATATAAAATCATATAGAGGTTAATGGAGAGCCAATAATGGAATAAAAAGAACAATATTACCTTAAATAACCATTGCAACACACCACAAATCATCCCCCCTCAAGGAAGACCGAATGATAGGAAAAGGGAAGAAGATTCAACCAAGAAATGGACACTCCCAAACCTCTTGTGAACTTAAAACCTAAATCACCCCAACCTATAAAATATGGTAATTTACCCACTAAAAATAACTCTATTAATACAAAATTAATGAGCTTATGGGCCTCACCAATGATTCGGTGGCCCACCAGCTTGTCAGTGATCCCAGCTAGCCAGTAGCTGCTATTGTTTTTCAATATCCCTATCAACCCTAGTCCTTATTTTGTGATTCCCCCCTTCAATCACCACCCAGCCTTGAAACTCCTACAAAAACACTCTTATGTATATTTAAAATATAGGAACCCTATTCCAAGTCTTGGTTTTCAAAATAAACCCTCCACCAAATAAAAAGTTCAAATTTCCTTAGGAATTTCCAATATATAATGACACAGGTCATTACAAACTCCCCACCATAATGCTTATCATCCTCAATAGAAGTTGTGGTAATAATATAAACATTCCCCCTGACCTATATTGATTTCCAACTAAACAATAACTCATTGTGTTCCATCCCCAAATGCAAAACTCACTTCTGTTGTGAAACTCCAAGCACTAATCCCAGATTCACCAGCTTTCTTCCAAAAATTATGGTCTAATCTCCAGACCATCTCAACCACATCCCAAAGGAAACTCTTGATGAGGTTTTCACATCCACTACATCAAAAAATTCACAAAATCACTAGTCAGGCCTCCTACAGTTGACTTTTCCCAAAAACACTCAATTTCATCTATCAACATGGCACCCAACTACCTGATTACGATGCTCTAACACCATGCAGCATCATTGATTTTTCCAAGCACAAAAAATGAAATCCAAATATGACTCCTATTGTATTCCATGGTTGTATCACTAACCACATTCCCATATCTTTATGATCTCACACAAAGCATCGATGGGCCTTTGATCTGACTCATACTCAGATCGCCTCAACCCACCCAAAGACTGATGCCAACTCACCAACTCTACCCAATTTCATGGTTTCATCCAAAATCCTTCTAACATTAAGTTCTTTTACCCATGATCGATAGGATTCCACCCATTATAGAAGTATCGTTATCACCTCTCACCAAACCAAACACCTGATCTCTATATCCCACACACCATCCATTACCAAACACAGTCATTGTTTTTCTCTAACCCACTCTCACTTGAGATTTAACACCAAAACACCAACCACTAAACATTCTTGGTTCACCAGAAAATTTATCATCAACATCTTCAAAATTCATCCAAAACAAGGATCACACCCTCTAACCGGTCAATATAGTTCTCCCCACCATATGGCTTTTCTTACTCCACTCCTTGAACACCAATCCAAATGTATCTCTCCATCATGCATGTAGCTCCTCTCGATCCATGATCTCTCATCCCTGAATACAAATGTCAAGGGCCAAAACCCTAGTCTTACCATACTATGGCTCCCCAATCATTCATCGATGTCACCTCTCATCGCTGAGTGACATCTCCCACCTTATCAAACTATAGGTCATCATGCTCGCAGCTTGTCACCAAACACACTAATCACCTCACTTTGAGAGTGACCCCAAACCAAAACCACCAAAGCATCACTCATTTATATCCACAACCCAAACAATTATCAATAGACCTTCACCAATCAGACACACATATGATAACCATACATACCCAACATGCACATTCCCTCATGCACTGAGACCTTTCTGTTAAAATTCATGACCATGCTCACTCTCCTCCTAAAGGAAAATTGGTTTATTGAGAACCTTCTCATAGGTTCTTTCTCAAGACCCTACTTGGTCTCACCCAAACCCAATGGTTATATGAACTTATGAAACCAAATCACACTCTTAGATCACATTCCCATAATTTTTATCCCATATAACCAAGGATCATGTTATGAACCCACTGACCATGATCCACATACATGTCAGTCACTTACAACTAGAGCGTCCTCGGTACTCCTCTTCAAAACTAATTAATCTTACTCATGAAAAGGTGTAACACACAACCACCCACCACCTAGAATCATTCCAAAACCATAAGAATTTATCGAAACTCCCACCATGCCACTAAAATTGTGTCCTAAGAACCACATGGTTAGGTACCCAATAGATCTTTCCCTCTAAAACCAACCTCAATACCAAAAGAACTCATACTCTCCACGTCACGAACCCATGTAATATCTCTCATGAATTTACTCATCCCTCCGCAGGTTTCCATGTCCATAATACAACTCATTCCTGATCCAATCACCCCTTAAACATCCTTGCCCTCATTGATCCATCTTGAGAGAAATAATGCCCGAACCGAACCACTAGGATATTCGTGTTGCGGAAATGTTGGGAGCTGCCATGATAGAATGGTTTGAAGATGAATAAAAGAAAAAAATAATAATATAAACACAGGACATGTTGATTTACATGGTTTGTGAAATGATCCATATGCCCACGAAGAGGCAAAAATTTCAATAGATCGGGAGAAGAATTAAAATGAGATTTCTAGAGTTTTAGATAAACACTAAAATCCTAGAACAAATGAGCTAATGTAACATCCCAATATTTTATGAAATATTTTTTCAATAAATTTAATTTTTTTGATAGCTTACGTTAGACACAACACCGGGTTTTAACAAACCATGAGATATTATTAATCTTATTATTTAAAAATGATTGTTATAACCTAGCTGATAAACTTGGAGGTATGAATAGAAATCTCCACATTTTTTAAATTAAGTATAATGGTATAATATAAAGAAAATATATTGATAAAAATTACTTAATTTTTAGTAAACTCTTTATATACTTTGAAAATACATTTTTCTCAAAAAATGATTTTTATTGATTTGTGTGAAAAAATAATAAAATTAATTTTTAAAAATTTTATAAAATTTATTTGAAAATTTTAAAAAAAAATTGTAATCAAAATTTTAAAATTAACTTAGGTTAAATTTTTTTATTTTTCTAAAATGTTTAATTTTTTAAATGAATAGTAAAAAAAGATGATTTTTATTAAAATGTATTTTTGTTTAAAGCATTTAAAAGTTAAATTTTATTTTAATATGGTTTTAAAAGTAAAATTAGTTTATTTATATCATAATTAATCCAATTTAGTTAATTTTAATCAATTTCATATTGAATTTTGATATTAAAAGTTTCTATACTTATGAAAACTTTTTCTCTAGAAAATCATTTTTTCATCATGTATGGGGGTTTAAATTTAAATTAAATTTTTAAAAATGGATTTAATATTTATAATAACTATAATTAATATTATATAATAAGTTTATCTTAATTTTTTTCATAATTAATAGTAAAAACAGTAAAAAAATAATTATCGTGGTTAAGGTTAAAATAAAGTTTTACGCATTACATGCGCTTGTGTTAAATTTAATTTTACACACACATAAGATTTTAATTTGATAAATTGGATTTAATATTTATAATTATAGGTTCCAAATTATCTAATATGTATTATTTATTATTATTTTAAAATTATAAATTACCTAGGTTAATGAATAAAAAACTGGTGGTGAAAACTAAAATGGTAAATGTAAGTAAACATAGTGGTTAATGAATAAAATATTTAAAATGTGTGTATATTTTTTTGGTGGAGTTTTTAATTGACCATATATTTCTACACTCAAATATTTATTAATTTTGGAGTCACTTGGGTTGAGATTGACTTCCCATTGTTGAATATTTTTGGATATTTACAAAAATTTTGCTCCTCAATTATAAAAGGTCACTCCCACCCCTCACTTCTTCACTCACAGTAATCCATTTGGATTGATAAAACCCTAAAAAATTCCATCTAAATCATACTTATACATGTTCTACAGCTTCTTTTATTCCCAAAATACCAACCCTAGGTTCCTTAATAATAGATCCAAATGAAGTTTTTCTAAGAGAAGGTAATTGCCTTCACTAAGCTCTTTCTTTTTACTTTTTCTATTACCACCTTCATTCATGTATTAAGAATTTAAATATAATAACACCAGTATATACCATATAATGATATGTTATTATGTTGATATAATATCCTATATTCATCTCCTCTTCCACCAAATGGTAAATGAAATCGTCGATCGTGTGTACGGTGGACTACCGCATCGCGAACCGATGTAATTAATTTTCCATCACCGCTTATCATGGATTAATATAATGATGGATTAAAATTATATATATTATATTTATGAAATATTCATACTACTATAATTATAATATCACCACTTCCTTCTTACCTTTAAATCCATTGGAAAATGATAACATTTTTTGTGCATATGTGTGGACTACTACCTTCACAAAGTGAAGTGATATGTTTTTCATTTTATTTTTACATAGATGGTAATATGAATAGATTTAATGATTATATATGATATATATTATATAAAAATTATTATGAAAATATTAATTTATATTTACCTTTTTTTCATTTCATCCATCAAGAAAATCAAAACAACGTTCATGCATACGTACAACCTACCACCTCTATGAACAGCGTAATTCATTTTCCTGTTTATAACTATTATAAATGAATCTAAACATGTATATAATTGTTATATGTGATATTTTTTTTATGGTTAAAATTCTGGATATGATGGAACCATAATCAAAGTATGAGGACCAAAACTACCAAACCAAAACATACATGAAAAACAAAGCAGTTATTACCTAAAATAATGATTTAAATAAGGAAATATTAATAAACATGTAATAAAATGTCATAATTAAATCATATATAGTATTATATATATTATTATGAATATTTAATACATGTATAGTAAACCTATATTTATTATACAAGAATTTTTAACCTGTATGAAGAAATCACAGACTTGAAGTGAGGGATTTTCGTCTCACTTTTATTTTTGTGAGAAACATACCATATTCACCACTTGTTTATTTTGGGGGGTGTATATACTGACCATGAATTTTTTTTATGATTATTATCATAAAAATTATGGGATAAAAATATCCATCTAAATTTATTTATTTCATGGGTCTTATGATTTAAAATTTACTAAAGTGGTAAAAGTTTTATGATATAATATCATTATTTACTAAGATTATTTATGATTATGTTTTTGATGATGAAATTTTGTGATATAAATCTCAATAAACTCATTTATTTTATTTTCATATGGTTATTTCTTTAGAATAAATGTTTTCCTTTCATTTTCCTCTCTTAAAGCATTAAATATTCCAAAATAATGTTCTTAAGAAAAAATTGAGTTTATTTATCTCTTTAGTAAAAAAACCATTTAATTATATGTCCATGATTTCTAAAAATGTTTTAAGGAAAGTTTTAATATCCTCCAATTATTTTTTAAATACATTTTTACCCATGATTTATTTTTTTAAAAATGGTTTAAAAATAATCTTCTTGTCATTTTCTGAATGTGGTTGTTTTGAATTTTTACTAAAAATGTAAAAGGAATATTTGTTTTAATGTATATGACATGAATGAAATTTTAGATCATCATGATCACTTAATTATTTGAATATTACTTTAAAAAATAGTTTCTTTTCAAATAAATTATTTTCCTTAATATTTGGTAAATTTTTTATTTTAAAGAAATGATTTCAAAATAGAAAAAATATTTTCCTCAAGAATTTTTTAATGGTATTTTTATGGAATTTATATTCTTAAAATACAATAAACTTTAGTGTTTCTTATGTTTTACTGGGGATATGGTCCAATTTTATCATCCTTGTTCTTTCTATAAATGGTTTATGATTATGATAAAGATGTGTTTATGAAAACCCATTTTCTTTTCACAAGTTATGATATAATGAATGTTTTATGATATTGTGGCATAGAAATTTATGGATTATTTTATGTGTGGATCCTATATCTCCCTCCAATTAATTGGGTAAATATTAATATTTCATAAGATAAAAAGTATTGGAATGGGGAGTGAGCCCAGTTCAATAAGGGACTTTTCCATTATTATAGTATTAGGAGTGAACCTTGGCTACTATGATGGTTTGGGGAGTGAAACCATTATACTATGGTAGACTTGTAAATGATCCTTGAATACTAATTAAATGATTTTACATTCTTATATTTATACTACAAATCCACATATTATGCCTATATTATGCTTTCATGGCTCATGTTCTTTGATTCCTTTATGATTCGTGAATTGTGAACTGCCAAAATTTATGTCATGACTCAAGGTTATAATATTTGATATGTGGGGTATGTTTTTAAAATGATATGATCATAATATCATAACCTTATTCTCATGTTATGTTTATGTGATCATTTATATATCCCTTGTTTACCCTTATAGAGCATCAGATCTCACCCTTTCTTATGTTTCCTTTCCCTATGGTTTGAATAAAAGTTTTGTGTATAATATGACTAAAAAGGGTGGTAGTTATAAAGAACTAATTGGGAAATGATTTGGTACTATTATAAACTAGTTGTTTATGTTTCCAAGTTTCTAAAGGCACTGGACCTATAAGATTCTGGCATGGATCATTTTTATGTAATGAATATTCATCTATTAAGATTAATATCTATGTATGAGAAGTTTGGGTCTTTAAGGTTGGTATCATAGAAATTTTTAGTTAACCTTTGGAAAATAGGATGATAAAACTTTAGTGATATCCCTAGGTAAATTTCTAAGGATATTTATAATGACAAGTTTAAGGATAGGTCTAATTATAGGAAAATATCCTAGAATTTTGGTGAGGGATACCGTGAGTGGTTTCCAAGTAATTACATCCCTAGATGGACTCTATAAGTGGATGTGGATTTGGGATATTTTTACCTAGGGGTAATAACTTTGAAAATGTTTCATTAGTCTTTGACTCAATCATCACCTATTTCACAACAATGGTCCTTTCTATACACCTGGTTTGACACTTCCAGGGGATATGTTTTGGAAATTCATAAATACTTTACGAACCATCATAAAGGATTTGAATAAATTGTGACAATGAATGTCCTAGATTAAATATAAGGTATCATATATTGAAAATAATGTTTTGTGATTTAGACATATTATTAATTATTTTTCATGATTGATCATTTTTATCAAAGATTCACAATGGGCACACAAACCATTTTTGTTTTAGTATGGGATTTGAGATAAAATAATAAAGTTGAGGTGGTAAAAGGTATAATCTGATATTGAAGTGCCCAATTTAAGCTTAATTATATTAATTCATGTATATCAAGTATATTATGAAGGAATCTTAATTCATAACCTTAATGATTATATGTTGAATTATAAGTGAAAACCCTTAATGGTATGATGATTGCATCTCAAGTATATGATTCTTCTTCGGTCAAAATTTGTGGGAATATGTTTCCTACAATTATTGTTATTCTCTCTCTAGTTGAATTTGATTTTATCTTAGTCATGTATTAGATTTATATAAATAAATCCCTCGTCAATTTTCAATGAATGTAGATCCTATATGGATAGTGCAGGGACACTAATAAGGGTGAATCAGTGTACCCAAATTTTTATAGAATTTAATTTCTTTTCAATTAGCCCATCTTACTCTCAAACTTAAACCCCGATTAAGAGGAATGGATCTTTTTTACACTCTCAAAAATTATATACACATTAATTTTAGATAATAAAATAAATCACAGCAAAAAAAATATTTTTACAATGTTAGACACAAAGACCTACTTCTTTTCATGATCAACTTGTGGTTGTTTCACGGATTCTCTTATCACTATAAGTTTGAAGTGATTACAAATAGCTAGAATTGGTATAAAAATGTTCAGGTAGGAAATAATAAATCTTATTGAGTTAATGGAATTATTTATACTAGTCCACTAGTCTTTAATGGCATTAATTATATTTTCACCACCAATTCTTCAAAGATATTCAATAAACACACTGAACAATATCTCTATACTACACTAGATGGATTTGCATAAACTAGATAATATTTTTCTTCTTTTAAATGTATTTTAATGATTTTGTATCAAATATATTATGATCACATCATCCTTGTACTCTTCAATGAGTGTAATATATAACTTCCACTTCAACTCACTACTTTATCATAATGAACAATTGATGAATTTATCAAGACACTACAAGTTGACAACTTCTACGCTTAATGCTCAGGTGGATACTCCTTCAATGAAGAAGTTTTAATCCTTAATTATGTGTTCAAGTTCTTTACACACTCTTTATTAATATTCTATTCAATAACAATACTTCTACACCACAATTAACCCCTTTTGAATTAGTAAATCAAGTAAGCTTCAGGCATGGATTGCATGGAAACCAAAACCCTGGAACATTCACTTATATTATTTATAATTATTTTATGTTCTAAATTAAATAATTTGGGGCATATAAATTTAATCCTTCACATGTTCATGATCATTCATGTTTTTTTATGATCACATTCAATTCCTTTTATCTTCATGTATGCATGCATGCATGTGCATGTATATTTCATGAAAACCAAGTCTTTCCCACAACATCATGCATAAACTATCCAATTATCTTGAAATGACTCAATGAAATTGTATAAATACACTATATATAACACTTAATCCTTGTTCATGAGTCATGCAAGTACTTATTCAAGAACCTTCATGCAAACTTAAATGGGTGTTGTTTCTTTTTTCTTGCGAGCAATAGTGTATTTAATTGTTCTTCTTCTCTTTGTGAGAAAAAGTATAGGTATACACTAGTTCACGGTGTCTTAGAATTATAAACATAATCTAGGGAGACAAGTATCTCATTATACTTATATTCTTTTTAGAAACAGGTTTCTTCACAAAGCCTTCAAGTGTGTTAGACACAAGTCAAAATCCCACAGCTTACTCTTCTTATTTGTGCAAGAAGAAGTCACATAGAAACTCCTCCTAAAGAAAATGTGTTTTTTGGTGCTCTGTTTATCTAGAAATTAGAGCTTCTTAATCAGTAATCCACTAATCATGGAATGGTGGCTCTCATTTTATAGATAATTTCCATCGCCTCATCTCTATTTTTTAAGCCACATCGTAGCTGTCATCAAAGCCCGGAAATATCATCCATGTCATGGTATTTTAATATATCAAAGATTTCAATAATTGGAACACCCAGAGATTTTTAAAAGAATAAAATTACATTCTATAGTGTAAATTACATACAATACTGATTTTATATTGTGTTACACGCAACACTGTGTTCATTTTGCGTTGCACGCAACACTCAGTTTTTCTTGTGTTACATGCAACACCGGGTTTAAATGAAATGTGAAATATTATTAAAATATTATTATATAATAGTTAGAAACTAGTTGTTAAATTGTATTATATGAATATTAATAACTAAATTATGAAAAATATGGTTATCTTTTGATTAATAATAATCATTTAGAAGAAAATGAAATTTTTTTTGAAAAAATGTTAGACGGATTAGTCACGTTTTGCACACATAATTTAAAACTAATTTTTAAAAATTTTAAAAAAAATATTTGAAAAAATAAATTTATTTTTGAAATAATAATATAAAAATATACTTTGTGTGAAATTTTTGTATTTTTTGGAAAATATTGATTTTTTAGTGAATAGTGAAAATACCGATTTTTGTAAAGTGTTTTATTTTCAAAAAATTAAGTAATTTAAAAGTCCAAATATGTTTTGAATATGATTTCAAGTAACCTAAGTATTATTTAGTTATATTTAATCCATTTAATTACTTTTTAATTTAATTTATATTAGTTTTTAGTATAATTTTGTTTTTGGGTTTAAAAATGGGTTTTTCTAAAAACTGTTTTAAAATGCATAATATTTCACCATTTTAATTAATTAAAATAATACCTAATGGGGAATATTTTAAATTAAATACATATATTATATATCATTAAATATTAATTTAGTTTCATTTATTGATTATTAATATTCATAGAGTTAATAATGAATCATCTTTTGCTCAAAAAAATATTCTTCTTAAAAACTCGTTGTCTCGCCACGTCCGCATGATTAATTCTAAATTAAATTTTTCCACTTATAAAATTTGAATATGGAAAAATTGATTCAATATTTTTATTCATTATATTTTATATTATCTAATTATATTTACTTAATTTTTTACTATAATTATTAGTGAAAATAGTTAAAATTATTTACCATGATTAAGGTTAAAACATGGTTTTTCACATTACATGTGTTTGTATTAAAATTAATTTTACACACATATGGGATTTTTATTTAATAAATATTATTTTATATTTATAATAATTAGGTCTAAAATATATGATAAAACTCATTTTTATTTTATCCTTTAAGGGTAAATTACCTGGGTAAATAAAAATATACAAGTTACCGTGGTAAAAACTAAAAAGGTAAAATTTATTAAACTTAAAGAATAAGTAATAAAATGATAAAAATGTGTTTCCTTTTGTGTGGTTAATATTTTTATTGACGAAATAAATCCTTCCATAAAAATTATTAAATTTTGGAGACATTTTAGGTAAGGGATACCACTTAACAGTGAATACTTTTAGGAATTTACAAAAATGTCAATCATCCTCAACTATAAAAGGGAACACACTCCCCTCACTTATTCACACCTCTCAAGCCATTTAGATCAACCAAAACCTACCAAAATCACTTCCCAAACTCCCTATATTCATACTATAAGCCTTATTTTGGGACTAAATCCAACCTTGGAAGTATTTTGGTGCAAACCTATGGAGAATACCCGAAGAAGAGGTAATGTTCATCAATGAGCATTTTTGTTTTATTTCTTTCTCTACCCCCTTTAATTATTATTATAGCAAGATTATATAATAACATTAGTATATTACATATAAAAATATTCTTTTGTGTTAATTTAATAACCTAAATCATTTCCCTCTTCTATAAAATGGGTTGTGAAATCATCATTCGTGTGTACGGTGGACTACCACCTCACGAAACAATGTCATTTTTCCACTACCACCTCTAACGGTTGGTTATGATGATGGATATAAAGTTTTTATATGATATTTATAAAATAATTATACCTTTGGATTCATTATATCATATATACTTATATTCCAATATGTAATGGATATGATAATTTCGCTTGTGTGTACGGCAGACTACTGCCTCACGAAGTGATGTGATTCGTTTTTCACTAACGCAATACATGGAAGATAATAAGGGTAAATATAATAAATTTTTGTGATATAAATGAAATATTTATGATATTCATGAAATATTTATCATTTTTTAAATATAATATATCATTTTATTTCTTACCTTTTCACTCACTGAAAAAAGTGATAACGTCATTCGTGGACTACCGCCTTCTCGAAGCAATGTGATTCCTTTGTTTATCAGCACATCACAAGAATGATATATATATAAGTATATATAATTAAATAATATTTTATTTATGATTTTATTATCATTCTATAAATATAAATATTAATTACCTTCTTTCCATAATGATCATTGAAAAATGGAAATGTTACCCATGTGTACGTACGGCCCACTGTCTCCATGATCGTAATGTTAGTTCATTTTTTATAACCATATTTAACAATTATATTTAAAAGTATAATTTATGTATAAATATGATAATTATTTCATTATTATTATTTTTTATATGTTTAAATAATGACCTCTTTGACCATAGTCAACCTACCAAAGTCATTTTTGACACATAAGCCAAATATGATCAAAGCATCCAACTTAAACTTAATTTATTAAGTAATTATATATGACTTATTAATGAGTGAAATAAAAGTAATAATAAACTATAAAAAGGTTATAAATGAAGTAAATAATTAACATAAGTTTATTATTCAATAAGATAAATACACACGTGACAATTTGGAATCAAGGTAAGGGACTTCATCTCAATTTATTTTGTTGAGGCATATTTTGATATTATGCACCTATATTATTTTAAGAGGTGTATATATACAGACACTTTTTCATGTTATATCATGAATTTATCTTTTCTCATGTTATTTAATGTTTTGTTTAATTTTATTATTTTATGGGGCTTACGATTTAAATATTTCCAAAGTAATAAGGAACTTTTCTTCTAAATAAATCCTCTTTTAATGTTTTCCTTCAAACTCACTTTCTCTTCTATTTTCATATTTTAAAATGATTTTGGAAATGTTTTATATGGACATAAAATATTTATAAAGTTCATTTTATGTCTCTTTTACTTTATTTTAATGGTTTTCGAAATGAATCTTTTTACATGTTTTAAACAAAACATTTTGACAAATGACAAATGAAATGTTCTGTTTTTAAAGTACAAAGACAATGGCCTTTCCTATTTCCTTGAATTTTATTTGATTTCTATCTTCCTTTGAAATCTTACATGTATTCTTAAAAGAAAAACCATATTTCACTTTTTTGGGTATTTTGGTATTGAAATTTTTTTTATCAAAATAAAAGTGTATTTTGTATTGAAAATGGGATTTTGAAAAAAAAATGGTATTTTAATATCTAAAAGTGATTTTCATATGAGTTTACAAGTGTTTTTAAAATGATAAAAAAATTATCCATGTTGTGGTTCTTGGACATTATATATTATGGGTGTTCCAGATAGTGTTGGGTGATCCCATTATATCTTGAATGATGGGTGTGCCCAGATAGCACTCCAATGCACTGGGTAATGATTATGTTCTCTAGATAATTATATTGCAAGTTGGTTGTATGTTTATTCCAATCTATAAGGGTTCTGTAAATATTATATGAGATTATGTCTCAAGGTACCTATATGAATTTTCTATGCTTTCTAATGAGTTTTCATGGAAATCATTTGTTCTTTTAAGGTAATAAATTATATTTTTATAAGAATGATAATTCCCTTTATGGGTAAAATGTTATGTTTTTTTAAAGGTTTTTCATGGTTTTTTAGGTTTTTCACTAGACTAATAGTTTTCTTATCTTTTATACCTTACTGATATTTTTTGTGATCATCCCACATTTTTAAAATGTTTTTCCTATGATTTAAGGATGTATGGGGAAAAGGAAGAGGTCAAGTTGAAATTCGTTAAGATTTTTTATAAAAAGAAATCATGTTTTGTTTTAAAAGTTATATATATTGGGAAAATGAATATTGATTAGAAGTGTCCACTTTGTATTATATGGTTTTTTTATGTATGAGTTATGACCTAATTCTCTAAAACTCTAAACCTAAAAAGATCCTCAAATGTAAGAAAATTAATTCTTAACTTAAAAATCTAGATTATGTAATGTTTAAGGTCGGGTACTAATAATAATTCTCAATTATTCTTTCTTCAAATTTCATGTAATATTCAAGTTATCCCTTGAAGTGATTTCCTCACATTAATGTGATTAATACACACTCTTCATTTTTAATCTTGAACTCATACTCTAAACCAAATGGCCTTCTGCAACTAACACTTTCATTTTCCAAATACTCATTATTCAAGTTATTACATGCATGTAAAGCATAGCATGAATTCATGGTGATTTAAAGGATCATCATCTCATAATATCAATGAAAGAACACTCATGGTGAGATTGGGATTGTTCAAAGGTGGTTCGGCTAGTGTTCTGGTATACTAGAGATCCTAGAAGATTTGTAGGTATAAGACGGTCATGTGGTGGTGAACAGATGTCTTTGATCAGCTGCATCATATAGCTAGTGTTTTATCTATATCTTTTTTAAATGGATGAATAATTTCTATTGCTTCACCGTCCCACATCGGTTTCACGTCTGGTCTGGGATGAGGTATATCATCCAATCCTCACTGCTACACCATTTTTTCTAGCTACCAAGGATTAACACGAGTTACACTTTCACCACAAGACACATGAGACGTGCCTCACCTGTATAGGCCCACCAGCATCCACCGGGCCTTATACACAATCCCAAATCACCTATAGGCACATAGTTTATGGGCCTTATACATGGGACCACCTAGAGTTTATACATGGCCCTCCATGCCTCCTTTGTGTGGTCTCCTATGGTAGTCTCTCCCATAGGGGTTAACCCATTAGTCCCCCTATGTGTAGTTGAGGTATAGCCTTAGGGAATTCCCATGGGTTGGAATTATATTAATATGAGGATTACATATCTATATACTATGAAAAAATCTATGTATAAGAATGTAATTCTAAGACTTACTTAAATAATATGCCAACCCAACCACAATTCATTTTCTTTATGAAAAATTATATTTTTCATGGTCCTTGCTTATAGTAAACAATGTGCAAACTTCTTAGTACATGTATCCAATCATTGAATATCGGTTCACCAATCATCATAGTTACAAGTATAATTGTACAAGTGTAACATTAAATTTCATTATATGAATCCATAAAAATTTTCCAAGCATCATCACCAATCATAGAGAATTTTCCTACCAAATGAAAACCAATGATTCTGTAACAATTATCCAGGCATCATCACATAGGCTTCCCATGATTCTCTTTCCATGATTAATCACTAATCATAGAGGACTTCATCATACATTGACTTTTTATTCATTCATATATATTTAAAACAAATAAAACCATACTCTTAAACCATTCGCATGGGCTTTTCAATCTCCCCCTTTGGATTTTTTATCAATACCATTTCCTTAAATTCAATGTCCCTTCAGTCATAGAGAATTGTTTTACCAAATGAAAATTAATGAGTCCATAACAATTATCCAAGAATCATCACCTAGGATTATCATGATTCTCTTTCCATGATTAATCACTAATCATAGAGGTCTTCATCATACATTGACTTTTGATTCCTTCTTATATATTGAAAAAAATACAACTATACTCATCAACCATTCACATGTGATTTTCAATCTCCCCCATTGGTTTTGTTTTACAATACCATTTCCTTAAATTAAATATCCCTTCTCCCCATTATTGATAATAAATAAAAAGTATTAATGTAGGGTTTTTCTTCTTCCCTTCAACGCATTTGAAAATAATTTATCTTTTTATGAAATTAGGATGGTATCATATGGTTCACTTAGAAAATAGCCTTTAGTTGGTGAACTCTAAGTATATGTTGGAAAAGATGGTGTAGAAAATAAGATAGATACAACCAAGTTTTTCTATGTTATCAATTAACAACCATGCAAGTGATATCATTCTCAATATATATTTATTTCTCAAAGAGGGGGTTGTATAAAAAAATTTATCAAGTAATATATTCTCCTGGACACTTCAGCAACCACATCAAAAATTTCAAGTGAGATGATATTTTACTCCCCCTTTCTATGGGCATACTAATCAACCAACACTCACCCTTGATAAACATATTTGATATAATCAAGACAAGTGAAAGAAGGTTAATTGGGTTACCACTATCTTCAACTTCTATAGAGATGAAATGAATTTATAGATATTCAAGAAATAAGCCTTGATATCATCTCCTTATGTTTTCTCCCCCTCAAGGGGTGCACTCCCTTCCATTTAAACTGGTGGAAAATTTCATCAGATATTATTCAAGATGTTCAAATTGATGATCCACCATTGAGGAACAATTAATGTTTTTATTATATCTTGAATAATCATTCTAACTTGTTATCTTACACTTTGTTCATTAAATTCTCATCTTTAGAATAAACATAACCTTCAATTACCTATAATTTAATCACACAAATACAACACAATAAGTAAGGGAATAAGTTGTAACACTTATGATCTTAATAATAAGAGAAAAGGGGATGATAATTTTCTCTCAACATAGAGACTCTTTTCCTTGTATCACTGAAGTTTCTAGTACTCTTAATTATTGTTTCTTCTCTAAATTTCACATTATGATATTTCTTTTATAGTATGGACAATTTACATTCATTCACCTTCATCTTGTGTGGACTATTTATCCTCACTTCTACCAGTAGTGAAGTACCTTTCCCCGTTACTTCATTTTCTATCTTCAACATGTATAATCAATGGGATCATACCCAAGTTCTCCGATGAAAATGTAAAAAGTGCATACTTATGCACCAGTGAAAAAACAATATAACCAAAAAGAACCCAGATAGGTTATCTATCCATTTTAACCTCATTATGGCTTGTTGACCAAATAATACAAGAGAGTGGTAAGATAATAATAAAAATAGAACATTGATAAGGGTTATTTGAATCCAATTCCCTAAATATTTTTTCATTCCTACACCCTAATATAAAACATCTTGTTCTCCAATATCTTTCATTTCATCTCACCACCGCATATTCAGATGTATCTAATGTGGGTCGGGTCACAAACCTACCTACCCCAGCCTTCTGTAAGGCCCAATAACCTATGTTGGCATTGATTTCATCATGTAAATCTCTCATTCAACTGTGGAATCATCACACATCTATCAACAACATCACAACCAAGGAAGTAGGGTATCATAAACATAAAGTAAATCAACTTTGTTCCTTCTTCTTACCATGCATAACCCCCAATATATATCACATACACTCATCATCATACATCGCCACCGACTATGTCATCATCAAGTGGTATGCTTCGCCACAATTTATAACATTTATGATACTAATGTTAGAGGAAGTGTGGAGAATATAGGGTAATCATCCATCCATTCCTATCCATCTAGATTCTATGGAAATCACCCCCAAAACATCTGAGTGTCAGTATATGATACTCAATGTAGGTGGGGTGTGTATAAAAGTAACATGAAAATACAAATATATAATAATATGCACATAAATAGAACACAATTCTAGTTTAAAGGTTTCACATCAATTATTCATTACCTATGCCTTATCACCAACACCATACTTACATTACCACATGTTTCCACTATGAAATGCAACTCCACCACACTAAACAACCACACAAAACCAACTTTCCTTCCTTTCAAAAAAAATAGTTTCAACCCCTTTCAAGATTATTACATTATTAACCATTGTCCATTAATTAATACATTCAACTTCATATTTGATGAAAAACCATTGTAACCAATATCCTCATTTAATTCCCATTCAAGTCTAGTATGTTCCTAATTATTCAATTCATTAAAACAATTTCCACATATAAATTCTAGACCACTCTTATTAAATTCCATCCCACGCCATTACCCTTTCATCATTACCAACCTCATATTCCATCACTACTAGGCTATTATAATAAGGAACCACATAGAAACCCATTATACCCCTTACTAAATATAAAATCATAACCTAACCATCTCACCACCTATCTACCACCACACACTTACACTACCCATAACACATCCTATATCTAAGCCAGTATATATCATCGTCATATGGACCCCACATAGTCCATGTAACCATAAGTATAGAAACAAAGATACAAGAAGCACAAAAAAACTTATTTACAAACCATGTATTTTTTTATAATTCATTTACAGGGTATTTCTTATTAAATCATCTCCTCATGCATAGGAATTTTCACATAGTTAAATATATTTACATGGGTAACCAATTCCTAGAAAAATATATATTAATCTATTTATGAATTTTGGGTTTAAAAATAAATTCAATTCAAGTTTTTTCAATCCAAAACTTTTTTTTATATTTCACAGTATCCACAACATGCATATCGCAACAGGTTAAATGTTTCAATAGAAAATAATTAATAATAACAAAGAAATAGTTAAACACTTATGATTACACCCCTTCCCTTAAAATTTAATTTAATATAATTCATTATATTCATAAATTAATTTTATTAACCCAACCAATGGAAATCAAAACTATTCTAATTTCATAAGTTTACAAATGAATATAGAACAAGGATCCCTTACCTGGAAAAGATGTTCCAAAACACACTGCACCAAAAATAGAGGAAAAAGAATCTAATGTCACCACCTTGATATCATGAAGTAAATGAATTGATAAATCATACAACACTTATATATAATAGAGTAATATTAAATATAAACAAACTCCTACCATAAATATGAAACACTTCTTTAGAAAACAAAAAGGGAACCAATATCTCAAACACACCTGAAATCATAAGCAGGGAGTCATTGGGCCAGAGGCAGATGACTCCAAGGATTAAGAGAATTGTTTTTTTAGGAATTAAAGGAAACAAGAAAATAATTTACTAGAGGAAATCCCATGATTTATAATTCCAAATACTAATCTAGAAATAACACTAAAGATTAACATAGTCATTATTTATTTTTAATTTTCATTTAATTTGTTTTCATTTAAAACATTTAGAATGGAGAATTTAAAATAAAAGGTTTTAAGTATTAAAATATGATATTTAATATTATAAAAATATATTTTAAAAATATTTATTTACTAATTAAATTAAATATTTTATGTTAAAATAATTTTTCATGTCATTTTGAAAAAATATGGGTATTTTGAAAACTGGGGAATTTGGAAAACTATTGAACTAAATCTGAGAAGGGATCAACCACATAGGGATAAGAAACTGATCACATGAAGGACAAAGTGACTATAAGTTGAAACTAAAAAATCATGATGGAACCAACCAACCTTAATAATGAACCAACTGACCACACGAAGGAACAAACTGATCATAAGAAGAAACCAGCTGACCGCGTGAAGGAACCAATGGAATGTAAGAAGAAATAAACTTCATATATGAAGGAACCAATATATGGAAAGAAAAAAATAAATAAACCACATGATGGAACCAATATATGACCATAAGAATAAATCAACAAACCACATGAAGGAACCAACTGACCATAAGAAGAATCCAATCGACCATGCGGAATAATCAGCCGACTATACAAAGGGACAAGCGACTGCACAGTCCATCAATTGAATGTATGATAAGACATTGAAATTTTAAAATGGTAAAATTCCATGAACTCCATATTTCCACTTAAAAACCTTATAAAATAATAATGAAAATATTTTATGAACCTAGGAAATTGCATCATATACTTCTCAAACAATTCTATTCCTCGATAATCAAAACAGAACCTAGAAGAAAAGGGAAATGAGATTAGGATAATCACTCATGAGATACCACTCAAGGATATCACTATAAAAAGAACACATCAACATATTGGATGAAAAAACACCTATCCAGGAGACATCATAAAGTAAGGGATATATTTTGACTCATAAAATCCTAAGGTTGAATGCATCATCTCAACAAAATGAAACTAGTGAGGGTAGAACCAAAAAGATCAAAAATTGATCAAATAAAGGTATTGGGAGCAAATATACAAATCCTATTCCCATTTGATATCCTCCCATCCACCATCCCTCTAAATAACACAAACCTAGTAGATAAATCTCCCAAAAATAACCATCTTCTGATGATCCTAGATCTCAACAATTCTTTACACAAGCATCAAAATATCCTCAATGTCTAACACTCCCCAATCAATGATATGAGAGTTATCATGAAGATAAAAATAAATATGGTACATGTTGAATACATCGTGAAATCTATCAGGCCATGATGGGAGTTCAAACTGATAATTCACCTCTCCAACATGCTCTACCCCCTTGAAATCCCCAACAAACATTGGAGAAAGATTACTTCATCAGGTAAACCTTGGTTTCCCCTGATGAGAATAAACCTTTAGTAAAAAATGTTCTTCAACCTCAAACACAAAGGGCCTCCACCTATAGTATTCTTAGTCATTCTAGTGCTCTTTTTACTCCTTTATACTCCCTCAAACCACCCAAATATTATTTTTTATGCATTGAACCACATCAAGACCAAAGATTTTTTACTCCCAAACCTTATTATGGAACAATGAAGAATGGAATGATTGTCTATAAAATTCATTAAATGGAGATATACCAATAGATAACTAATGGATTTTTTTCATGAAAACTCAACCAATGGTAGTTATGTCACCCATGATATTTCAAAGTCCAAGAGGCAATCTCGCTACATATCCTCCAGCATCTAGATGGTCTTATCTATCTTCCCATATATCTGAGGGTGGAAAATAGTGAGAAGGCATAATATAAAGCCAAAGTAATGCTAAAATACTCTCCAGTATCAGGAGGTAAATAGATAATCTATGTTGGATACAATGGTCTTTAGTACCCCATAGAGTATCACAACCTCATTCACATACTTCCTCTATAATGAATCCATAGCACTTGACTCCCTGATCTCTATATTATGGGTCAACATCATCAGTTAATACAAGATCACCAAAAATATATCAAAACTTTCCTAGGCCTTGGGTAACCCAATGATGAAATCCAGAGATATTTCCTCCCACTTCCACTTGAGTAAAACCAAAGACTACAACAAACCTCTAGGTATATGGTGTTGATTCTTCACCTACTAGAAAATCAAACACCTCACCATAAACTTCATCACTGACTACGCCATCCCTAGCTGTCAAATCTAACTCCTCAAAATATGGTACATATTTGATACACTTATATTCACCACTAAGGGTGGTCTATGAAAATCAAAAATAACTCCCTCATGCATAGACAATATAATAAAGTATCCCTAGAAACAACATCAAGTTTTAACCATCCTCAGACCACCCCTCTAGAGAATCACTATGATTGAAATTATTTCACATTACATTTACCTCTAAAACTACTCCACATTTCTCATAAAAGATGATTTCACTTTCATTTGATATTGATAACCTCTACCACTGAATTCCACGGCATTTAGATGCATTGTTCCAAGCTCTTCCATGCCTTTTCAAACATCCTTATACTCCTAAAAAATAACTCCCCATGACTTTTGGATCAAATAGTTAGCGATTGCATTCCAATTTCATAGGGTGTAGGAGATAAAAAAAATTTAATCCTATAAAAACTATATCTTCCTTGACTGATGTAGGTACAAATTCCACTGAGAGGAAATAGTCCTCAGACTCTTATGGTATGTGAAGACCACAAAGTGCTCACCGATGATGTAATTTCACAATATCTTTAGGAAAAACAGTATTACTACCAAATCCAGGTTATTAGGGGAATAATTAATCTTATAAGGACACAAATTCCTAAACCCATAAGATATCATCACCCTTTACTGCATCAAGATTAATCCCAAGACCATATTGGGAGAATCGCAAAAGTTCTTAAAAATCACCCCCCCCCCTCCATTAATTGAAGAACTAGTGAATTGATCAACCTTTACTTTAGGTATTTAAACCTAAAACTGATCAGTCAAGATGAAATATCAGTCCTTCCTTGTCAAATCAATCAATGAGGTTACAATCTGAGATAATTCACACATAAACCTCTGATAATATCACATAAAGATAAGGAGTTTATGATATCTACCGCATTCATGGGTACTTCCCAAGTAACAACTAACTCAATCTATGACAGTTCCATGGACACACCCTACTGAGATACCACATGTCCAAGGAAATTCACCTATTGTGTCCAAAACATTCACTTGGATAGTTTAACATAGATTTGATTGTGTTAAATAATTGGTAGGATAACTATGAGATGCTTTCCATTATCCTCCTAATAATTGGAGTATATAGGGATTTCTTTGATGAAAATGACTACAAACTAGTCCAAAAATTCACATAATACAGAGTTCATGCACCCCATGAACACTATTTTTGCATTCATGAAACCGAATGGAAAGACCAAAATTTTGAAGTGTCCAAATCTGCATAAAAAGTTTGTATTTGGTATATCCTTCTCAGTAACCCTCATTTTGTGACATCTAGACTATATATCTATCATCTAAAACCAACTAGAACCCTTTAGATGGTCAAAAATATAACCTATTCTCAGAAGGGGTAATGGTTCTTGACTGCCACCTGATTCATCTTTTGGTATTCCATGCACAATCTCATATTACCATTTTTCTTCTTAGTGAAAAACACTTAAGCACCCTAAAAATGTAAAGTAGGTTGGATGAATCCCTAATATTAAAAATCATCAATCTACAGTCTCAACTCATGTATCTTCATGGGTGTCATACAATATGAAAGCATTGAAATGAAAGAAGATTCTGACTTTAACTCTATTCTAAACTTTTTCTCATGTCAAGGGGGTAGTGTAAAAACCTCATTTGGGAATACATAAATAAAATCCTCAACAACTCTATGAGTCACTATCACCAGAATATCCACTAAAAACTCCACTAATTGTGATAGAAGGTGCTCTGCGTGTCTGTCTCTTACCTGATGGATCCACTTACCAACAAACACCACTCATTGTCCCTCCACATAATAAAACATGAATCTCAAATGAAATCAGTAAAAAACTATATAAAAAAGGTATAAACAATCCATACTAAGTATGATATTATACGGATGTATCTATAATAAGAAGAAGTACCCCACTAGTTGATGTTTCTCCATCATCAGCATACATCCTTGAAAAACACCAAACAATAAATTATAGACTCCAAGTAGCATAGATAACACTAGGAGAAATGGAATAATATCCACCTCCTATACTAATGCATGGACCATGGAGGGGTAAACAAAGTATTGTGATGGTATGGAATAAAAAAACTATAAACTAAAGTACACAATAAACTAAATGTACCTCAAAAAACCTCTGATCTTTCTAGTGCTAGAACCTCCATAGAATGAACCTACCCATGCCCAACTCCTCTACCCCACTAATAATCACCAGCATAACAACACTTCAGTATGGGTCCTTGAGGACAAGGACCATCATGGAGCTGACCTATACCATATTTGTATCCTCTTTAATACTAAAATATTTTGGTTTCCTTTAATAATTTTATGTCTAGAGAGGGGTTTTATAGCCCAAAACAAACCAATACCTTGACTTCCTTGACATTTTTGATCCATGCCTAAATATTTACTCTTCACAAATCTCTTATAACCTCCCTATTGAGGAACCTCTCCATGCAATTGCCTCTTCTTGATCACTTTAGACTTATTTTGTACTTTTGTATATATAAGAAGCATAAATCTAGTGAATAAATATTTGTTTGTTGGATGCATCACCTCCAAAATATGTCATGATCTAGACTCCACATCTAGAAAAAAATCTGATTAAAATTGTAGGAGTTCCTTAAACTTCATCCTGATCTATTATATGATCAGGCTCTCTGGATAAAGGGAGAGAAAATCCTACCTATTTTCTACCTTAATTATCAAAGATAAGAATGAAATTTGGAACTTATTTATAAAGTTAGCCCAAGAAACATCCTCCTCCTTCCACTCTCCAAGGTACAATGTCCACCACTGACGCATCACCCCTCGCATCTGACAGAATGTCAATGGAACCCACTATTTAGATCAGGCCTAAATTAGGATAAAGTAAATATTAAACTCCTCCAACCAATGATCCAACTCTAGATTGGAGATTCACCCTTTTGTACTTTTCCAGAACTTGGAATTGGAAAGTACACAACACACTCGTCAATGTCTCATCCTCCTCTATCGAATTGATCCTCTAACGATTGACCGGATCAATCTACTGAATCTCTATATCCAGAACTACACACATACAATATCCAGGATATATCTCTAGAAAAACACAAGTAAAGGAATACTAATCCTAGAATCATAGAATTTATCAAGATTCATTTAATTATTTTCATTTTAATTTCTTTAAAATAGATCATTCAATCAAAAGCACAAACAACCATGATGAATGTACCTACCCTAGGTCTCTACCCCATAATTAGAATTATCTATCCTAGGGTGTTCATTAATATTAAGGAACTTATTTAATATCATAGGGGGAATAAATTCACATTTCTTATCTTTCCTCATTTGCTACATCATATAGTAAGTCCAACTAATGAGGTTTCTCTATAATTCCCATGAAAGCCTCACAAGTGTCTAACTACAAACTAAATAATATCTCTCATAAAAAACCTTTGAAACCACTCTACCATGAACCCCCCCCCCCCCCTCCCCCCATTGGTACCCCTCTTGGGCTATTATTTAAGAGAAGGTATGACCCCTGCATCCCTCCACTAGTAGATCCTGGATTAGATACTAACACTAAGGGTGTAGAATACTCAAATTTGAGACATTACTCTCATTATTTAAAAAGGATTGAGATAAGAGATGAATAACCAAAAAAAATATATCAAAAAACATAAAATAAACCAATCCATCTCATAAGTGTATGTAAATCAATAAAAATAAAATTCTCTAAAATAAAACCAAAGGAAACCTACAAGGAAACTCCACAACAACTCTGACCTCCAAGAAAGTAATGTCCATCTTGGTCCTTAAAACCCTCTTGGAAACCTAAAAACTCGTTTATATATATGGAGAGTGAGTATAACACATATACTCACTAGGATTATACCCAAGGTATCCTATGAAAATGTGAAAATATTATACTAATAAATCAGTGAACCTACAAAAGAACTAACAACACCAAGATAGTTCATCTATCAATACCAACCTCACTATGGATCACTCACCAAATAATCAAAGAAATTAGTAAGTTAGTAATAACAAAAAAATATTTATAAAGCAACCCCACATACACTTCCCATGTTTGGTTTCTTCTCTCACATCCCAATATCAAATGTCCTATGATCTCATTCCTTCCATGAAATCTCATCACCACATATTCATCCATCTCTGATGTGGGTTAGGTCGCAACCCTACTTACCCCAGCCTACCATATGGCCCAAAATCATGTTCTAACATCTATTTCATGATTCACATATCTCATTCCACTACCACAGCATCAAAAATAAATTTTCAACATCACAACCATGGTAGTAGGGTATTATGAATGTGAAGGACATCAACCTTGTTCCCTTCTCCTACCATGCATGAACCCCATTATATATCAATCCTCTCATCATGAGGAATTTCCAAAAATTGTATCCTCATCAAGGTCGAGGTTCTACCACTAACTATTTAATTTCCCAATACTACTACTTAAGGAAGAATTGGGAAGGGGTAATCATCCATCCAATCCTTATAATCTGGATGATTGCAAAAACACCCCCAGAACATCAAGGTGTTGGTACATGGTGATCAATGTGGGTGGGGTTCATATAAATGTAACATGAAAATACAACTATATATTTATATACATAGAAAGAATAGAAGATAATATTAAAGGTTTCACATCAATACTTCATCACCTCTTCCTTATCACCAACACTACACTAACATTACCACACACTTCCTCTATTAAATTCAACTCTACCACACTAAACAACCACACACAAACCATTTTTATTCCTTTCAAAAAAAAAAATTACCCCATTTCTATATTATTAATTTATCATTAGTTATTCATTAATTAATCCATATAACATAATATTTTATAAAAAACCATTATAACCAATATCCACATTTAATTTACACATATAAATTACAGAACAATTTTATTAAATTCTAGCCCAAATAATTTACCTTTCATCATTATTAACATCATATTCCATACTACTAGGAAACTGAAACTAGGCACCACACAGAAACCCATCAAGTCCCCTTCCAAATTCAACATTGTAACTCAACCATCTCACCACAACAACTAAGTATCTGCCAATACTAACGTCCACCATCCACAACAAATCATACATCAAAACGGGTCACCATCATCATTATATGAACCCCACATATCTCACACAACCACAAGTCCAAAAAAAATACAAGAAGAACACAAAAACACATTTATAAACCACATATTTTTTTCATAATTCATTTACAGGGGATTTCACATTAAATAATATCTACATGCATAGTTATTTCAACATAGTTATATATTTATATGGTAAACCAATCCACACACAAATATATTTATTAATCTATTTTTTAATGGTGGTTTTAAACAAAAAAATGAATGAAAGGGTTATCAATACACAATAGGGGTTTATAATTCCCAATTTCCACAACATGCATATTGCAATAGGATAAATAAATATAATATAAAACTCATAAAATATTAAAATGTTATTTCTATTGAAAAAGATAGTTTGACTAACCAGGTTATGGATTTAAGATCAAATTCTTTCATAAAAAATTTGTACTTTTCATGAAAATAAAATTAAGGAATTATTGGATGAATTTTATTCTTTAAAACAAGATTCTATTATAATAAAGGGGAAGAATTGTATAAACCAGATTTTTTGTAAGAATAAAATTAATAAATGAAATCCTGGTATTTTTAATAATGGATAAATGCCTAAATTATATAAGAATTATTTTTTTCCTATTTATAAAAGAAAAAAGCATATCTATTGTTAAATGTTTTCATTGTGGTATTAAGAAACATTATTTTAATGACTTTTTTTTATAAATCCTCAATTTTTTGTTGTTAATATTATTTATTATTCTAAATATTTATGTGAATTTAAATTTGAAATTCCTTCTCAAAATAAATATATTTTGGTACCTAATTCTTTATTTACTAACGTTGTTGGACCCAAAATCATATGGGTACCAAAAGGAACTTGTATTTGATATTTTTTAGGTTTATACCACTAGAATTAATTGTTATATTATTAAGTAGATAATAGAAAATTTTGTGTAGATTTATTTTATTTTACAATGATTCTCAAACTCTAAAGTAGTATGTTATTTGAAAAGAAACATCCTTATATATGGAACTATTAAAATCTAGGAAGTATTTTATTTCTATTTTAATTTTAAATACACTAATTGTTTTATATATGGAGAGAATGGATTTTAAATATTTTATCTTTTTTCCTCTACACTTGGTTATTCTTATCATTTTATTCACTTCATTATTTTATGTGATAAATTAATTACTTAAATTATTTTATTAACTAATGAAAAACATGTATTATCTTTAAAATTATATTTGGAAAGTGAAAATATATTAAATGATTACAATCATGTGATTTAATTTATTACTTTTTAAATTACTTTCATGTGTTAAATTAATCTCTTATTGTATGTGATAAACTATTCTATTATTAGAGAAAAATGTTTTGGTCATGAATTTCATGAGAAAAAGTATTTATATTAATATTATTTAGAAATATTTTATTTAAATTCCTTGAATATTTTTAATATTTATGTTCAGTCTTATGAAGGGTTATTTTAAAATTTTCCATGTGTTTAAACATTTTATTATGGAATTTATTAATTTATATTTTAATTCCTTGAAAAATATTTTACATGACTTTTTGGATCCTTGAGTATAACATTTTATTCTTTTAAAGGAAGCATGAATTGAAGAGAAGTTTATATTGCTACATGTATTAAAAAAATATTTTTCATGTATTTCTCATTAACTCGTCTTTTAGATCCTTAAAAAAATGGGGATAAAGAGTTAGAGTTTTTTAATTATCAAAAAAATGATATTTTTTAGTGGATTATTATGCTTTCAATTATCATATTGATTTTTATAATTACTTAAACTCATTTTTTTACTCATAAGTTTGTTTCAGTGATTTCATATTTATTATGTTTATATGTTTAATTTATATCTAACGTTATATTGATTATATTCTTACACCATTTATTCCTTTGGAAATATAATAATATTATCTTCATTTTATCTATTTATGTAAAAAGGTAAATTAGTTTTTTTATGGGAGAAAAATTATCCAAAGTTGTTATAAGTTTTTTAGTGACATTGCATTTTTCAGTTTAAGGTCACCTCTGTATTTTGATGATTAATAAAGATGAAGTGCTATAATTTGAACACATATTATCATGTTGGATAGATAAGAGATTTATCTTTATTTTATTTTGTTACAAGGAAGTCTGAAATGATCTCCTTAGTGCTCTAAAAATTCATCGAAGTTTCTGAAGCATTTCAAGAATTCTGCAGTCCACAGATTTTGATAGTTGCTGTTTTTCAATATTTACATGAGATAATGACCCGTAGCATGGTGGTATGGATATAAAATACGTTTATACTAATTTTTTAATTTATATGGAAGGCTAAAACGGTTGTTTTTATGTAAATTATTCAAAGTTTTGTGATGTTTTTTCTAACTTGTAGTTTTTTTAGATTATTATTGATTCTATTTTTTTATTATATTAGGATATGTGGATGTCAGATTGAGGATATTCTTAATCCATTAAAAAGGTATCAAAATTAAAATAATATAATTCTGCTGGGATTAATGATTAATCTATTATTAAAATCCTCTAAAAATAAAAGATTGTTTTATGGTAAACTATTCAATTTTTCAGTAGGGTATTTATCCCTACGTTAGTAATCCCTTTATTGAAAGAACCCTACTTTTAGCTTGAAATTTAGGTTCATGAACCTAAATTTTGAATGAATTGATACCTAAATTTCGTGAATTGATCCCTATGTTCCATATAATCTGAAACCTATGTTGATATTATCGTAGTAGAGATTAACCAGTTGTATACAGAATGTTTTGAGTAGCTCAAATAGTCGTATGCCATGAATTATAGTGAATCCTTAGCTACAAATTTCCCTTGAAATGATACATTTCATGAAAGGCATGGTTGTACATGAGTCTTATTAATTTCAATAATAGATATGGATGTCTTGATGCTTGTATAGTATTCTCACTATAATGAATTGGAAATAGAAGATGGGTGTCTTCCATGTATGCACAATGTCTTTCATGATGAACATAGAAGGTATCATGATCTTTTGGAGGTTCTCTCAAATGAGAACTTGGTGAATAGTATGCCTTGAGTATACCTATAAATCTTACTTCACCTCTCTATATATATTATTTGGAATCTCAACTTTGACTCACCCACATAGAATGTGTTATCATACTGAATAAGAAACTCATGAAACTCAATATCTGAATCAATTGGAACTCGAATAGGAGTTGTACCTTTTGAACTAAAAGAATGATATCCAGCATCACATGTAGATCATATCAATTATCACACTTGAATAAGACTTTGAACTGAAGGTTAAGGTTCGCACAGGATGTGTAGTGGTCGCCGCTCCATCTTGACTCATGCAAAACTCAACATATACATATGTAATATGGTTTTAGAATAATAAATAGAGGAATAATTTTGTGTGTCATGTTATAAAAAAATTATGGTAATTTCAGGTTATCAGATTATCGTAGAATGTGAGAATATTGATCTTTTGGATGTTTCCATGGGTATTTAAATTTATGAACCTCTAAAGTCATTTTAATCAGTATTTTCAAAATAAAAAATTATTATTATATCATAAATATTGAAATAATATAATTCCAACCTTCTGAATTTTTAGATATTTCACAACCAGGTTATAGTGCTCTATTTTTATTATTTTTACCTGCTTAATTTTTATTTGGATTATTCTAAGTGGTTCAATAGTTTGATAATCACTCATAAAATCAAACCATTGAGATCAAAGTGTTTTCATAGATTTTGGCATCTAATTTAAATAGAAAAATGTTTGGATTGTTTTAACATAATTTTCTAAATATTTCAGATGACACTGGTTCATTTAAATTAAAATATTTGAATTTTCTTATGGATTTGTTGCAAGATTTCAGGGATTATTTCAGCTAATTTAAATAAATATTTTAATGGGTATTTGAATTTATTTCAAAGGATCATCCAATGACGATGCTAGAATATTGAAATAATTTAAAGTCATTTGACTAAGTTTATTTAAAAGATTATTTTTATAAGTAAAGAGTGAAATGGTGTTGTGATATTCTTGTAGATATTTATAAAATCTCTTGACTCAATTTATTTTGAATATTCGATGAAGGAGGGATGAAACTTTCAGAATATTTTTATTATTTATATATAAATATTTCTTTGATAGGTTAAAAAGAAGTATAAGAGAAACCTGTAAAAAATATTACAATAATAATATTCTAAAAAATCATTCAACTATTAGACAGTTGAAAAAAGAGAGAAAAGAACTTTCTTGACACATTTTTTCTCTCATTTTAAAGAAGATGAAGGCCTGCACATCTTCTTTTATTTTATTTTTATTTTTTAAAATTAATAAGAATCCTTCACAATGTTGAAGATTTTATTAATAATATTAGTTTATTATAGAAACCTATATGATATTGAAGAATTTATTTGCTACTGCACTTTATTGAATATCATCTACATCTGTCAGTTGTTGTTGCAACTGTGTTTCGAAGTTGTTTCAACATTATTAATCTCATCTCTTTATAATGAAGTTCCAACTTCTTGTACTCATTTTTGGGGGAGTTTCATATTATCTTACTAAGTTTTGGATATCAAGTTTCCCTTTAAAATAACCTAAAGGCCCTATAAAATTTTTATTATAAGGTTTCAACTGCCTACACTCAATTTTTGAGGTCCCTGAAAAAATAACATGATTATTGAAAATCAATAATCTCGTAGAGAGAGAAATGGTGGAGTGAGATAGAGGATTTTTATGCCCCTAACCACTATACATTATCATTTCTTATTCTTTAATTTATTTATTTTCTACTTCTTTACTCATCGTTAAGAGAGAAGTACTCGATTTCTCTAATTCAAGATAGACGTTTTAGATTTGTCAAGTTTTGTAAGGACACAATCCCCCAATATTGTGTCTTCATAATCATCATTATGACACAAAACTTGATATTGGACTTAATTTTATCCATTTTTCTATACCTAGGGATATTATAAATGTATCTCCAACGGCCCCTAATGAAGAGGGCGTCAAAATCTGATGACACCAACCCAATCCACTAGGTTAGAAACATATATGAAATTAATAGTAAAAAATACAAGGATTATATCTTGTAACTTGAGTCTCATTCTATTACTAGTATCCACATACTCATATAGCTACACAAGTTCGATCCACTATGCATCCCATGCTCTGACTTGAAAATGAAAACATAAGTTCTGCATGTACACTAATATGTCTATGTAGGGTGTGATCATAAACTCAGTAGGGTATTACCAAGCACACCTAATATCCACCTTCATATGTGATTGTATAAATGAGAAAAATAAATACATAAATAAACATGATCATCAATTCTTTATGTGCTAATCATGTCATCATGACATTTGATTAGTTTCACACACTTGTCGGGTTGTTGGGTGTTAACCAGGCCACCCTGACACCTAACCATACCTGCTTTGGAACCATGCCATTTATCCAATCATCTTATTCCAAAGTATTTGATATATTCTCAAATACTCAGATAAGTTCCACCACACTACTTGCATAAAGTTTCATAGATCATAACAAGGTTACACATTCATACCATGACTCAATCATCTCACTGATGAGTAACCACCCTGTAATCTGAACAAGCAACATATTAACATCCCATGACACAACCATCTCATTAATGGATAGCCACCATATAATAAAAAAACTTTATATAATCATCCCATGACTCAACCATATCATTGATGGATAGCCACTATAAATCAAAACAAGTCACAGAATTTATCCTCCAACTCAACCATCTTAGGATGGATAGCCACCACGTAATCCAAACAAGATGAATATAAACATAGTTATATCTCATTATGTAGCTCACCATATCATCTTATCTAATCCTATCCATCATCTCACATATCATGTTTCATCATGCCTCATTTCACCCAAAAATACATCCATTGGGAACTCTGACTGACCTCGGTCTCTGGTCGTCGATAACAACATGTATCTATCACCCTACGATGACACCATATCCCAAAGGCTCACCTAAAACCTGGACTTAGAAGGTGGGTTTAGGATCATATCTATAATCTATTTGGAAGACTAATACCAAGTCCCTAACTAATTCCTATGATCTACACCAGGGGATTATCTCACATCTCTCTAGAGAGACCACTCAACACACGGCCACAAACCAATCATGTTGTCCATTATAGCTCTAGGGAAACACCTAGGATATTACCATAACCCAACTCACTTTATGATATCTCATCAAGGTCACTTTCTATCACATCTATCACCCTAATTACTTGGTGGCATAATTTTTAGATTATTTTGAACATCCCAAGTGTTTCCAAGCACTTATCCCAGTTTTGGGCTCAAAGACACCCTCATCGTCTTGCCTAAGGATCTCTTGGTCCTTAACAACTCTACCCAAACCCATGAATTATGGAAATAAACATGAATAATAGTTCATAAAAATACATATTTTTTGTATGATGGGTCCACCTACCTCAAATGGAGTTACCCTCATCACCAGGCCAACGTATGTTTCTGCCAAGCTTTATCGAACCTCATCCAATATATGTGCATTCTCAACCAAGACTATCCACACTCCAGGAACCTATCTCAAACTATAAAACAAAAAAAATAAGTATAAAAAATTATAATTAATTATCTAATTTAACCCAATTAGTCGTGATTTCATAATTACTCATCATAAATTGTCATTTCACTGGAACCTTGATCAATAGAACCTGGAAGGTCCATAACATATCCCTATCACATTCCCAAGAAAGATCTTTATCATTAACACTTGATCATACATCAATTTTTTACAATTTTATAAAAATAATTAAATGATTTTATTTCAATTGATTACTCCTACTGATACAATGATTGAGGGTGTGTAGATAGCATCTCAGGATGTCATATACACAAGTTGGGAAAAATCCCCATAAATCTCGATTGATTCCACCATGCTTCGGTGGAATTAACACTGAATCTATAAGAGAAGTCATATAAAATCATATAGAGGTGAAGGGAGAGCAAATAATGGAATAAAAAGAACAATATTACCTTAAATAACCATTGCAACACACCACAAATCATCCCCCCTCAAGGAAGACCGAATGATAGGAAAAGGGAAGAAGATTCAACCAAGAAATAGACACTCCCAAACCTCTTGTGAACTTAAAACCTAAATCACCCCAACCTATAAAATATGGGAATTTACCCACTAAAAATAACTCTATTAATACACAATAAATGAGCTTATGGGCCTCACCAATGATTCGGTGGCCCACCAGCTGGTCAGTGATCCCAGCTAGCCAGTAGTTTCTATTGTTTTTCAATATCCCTATCAACCCTAGTCCTTATTTTGTGATTCCACCCTTCAATCACCACCCAGCCTTGAAACTCCTCCAAAAACACTCTTATGTATATTTAAAATATAGGAAACCTATTCCAAGTCTTGGTTTTCAAAATAAACCCTCCACCAAATAAAAAGTTCAAATTTACTTAGGAATTTCCAATATATAATGACACAGGTCATTAAAAACTCCCCACCATAATGCTTATCATCCTCAATAGAAGTTGTGGTAATAATATAACCATTCCCCCTGACCTATATTGATTTCCAACTAAACAATAACTCATTGTGTTCCATCCCCAAATGCAAAACTCACTTCTGTTGTGAAACTCCAAGCACTAATCCCAGATTCACCAGCTTTCTTCCAAAAATTATGGTCTAATCCCCAGACCATCTCAACCACATCCCAAAGGAAACTCTTGATGAGGTTTTCACATCCACTACATCAAAAAATTCACAAAATCACTAGTCAGGCCTCCTACAGTTGACTTTTCCCAAAAACACTCAATTTCATCTATAAACATGGCACCCAACTACCTGATTACGATGCTCTAACACCATGAAGCATCATTGATTTGTCCAAGCAAAAAAAATGAAATCCAAATATCACTCCTATTGTATTCCATGGTTGTATCACTAACCACATTCCCATATCTTTATGATCTCACACAAAGCATCGATGGGACTTTGATCTGACTCATACTCAGATCGCCTCAACCCACCCAAAGACTGATGCCAACTCACCAACTCTACCCAATTCCATGGTTTCATCCAAAATCCTTCTAACATTAAGTTCTTTTACCCATGATCGATAGGATTCCACCCATTATAGAAGTATCATTATCACCTCTCACCAAACCAAACACCTGATCTCTACATCCCACACACCATCCATTACCAAACACAATCATTGTTTTTCTCTAACCCACTCTCACTTGAGATTTAACACCAAAACACCAACCACTAAACATTCTTGGTTCACCAGAAAATTTATCATCAACATATTCAAAATTCATCCAAAACAAGGATCACACCCTCTAACCGGTCAATATAGTGCTCCCCACCATATGGCTTTTCTTACTCCACTCCTTGAACACCAATCCAAATGTATCTCTCCATCATGCATGTAGCTCCTCTCGATCCATGATCGCTCATCCCTGAATACAAATGTCAAGGACCAAAACCCTAGTCTTACCATACTATGGCTCCCCAATCATTCATCGATGTCACCTCTCATCGCTGAGTGACATCTCCCACCTTATCAAACTATAGGTCATCATGCTCGCAGCTTGTCACCAAACACACTAATCACCTCACTTTGAGAGTGACCCCAAACCAAAACCACCAAAGCATCACTCATTTATATCCACAACCCAAACAATTATCAATAGACCTTCACCAATCAGCCACACATATGAGAACCATACATACCCAACATGCACATTCCCTCATGCACTGAGACCTTTCTGTTAAAATTCATGACCATGCTCACTCTCCTCCTAAAGGAAAATTGGTTTATTGAGAACCTTGTCATAGGTTCTTTCTCAAGACCCTACTTGGTCTCACCCAAACCCAATGGTTATATGCACTTATGAAACCAAATCACACTCTTAGCTCACATTCCCATGATTTTTATCCCATATAACCAAGGCTCATGTTCTGAACCCACTGACCATGATCCACATACATGTCAGTCACTTACAACCAGAGCGTCCTCGGTACTCCTCTTCAAAACTAAGGAATATTACTCATGAAAAGGTGTAACACACAACCACCCACCACCTAGAATCATTCCAAAACCATAAGAATTTATCGAAACTCCCACCATGCCACTAAAATTGTGTCCTAAGAACCACATGGTTAGGTACCCAATAGATCTTTCCCTCTAAAACCAACCTCAATACCAAAAGAACTCATACTCTCCACGTCACGAACCCATGTAATATCTCTCATGAATTTACTCATCCCTCCCCAGGTTTCCATGTCTATAAAACAACTCATTCCTGATCCAATCACCCCTTAAACATCCGTGCCCTCATTGATCCATCTTGAGAGAAATAATGCCCGAACCGAACCACTAGGATCTTCGTGTTAAGGAAATGTTGGGAGCTGCCATGATAGAATGGTTTGAAGATGAATAAAAGAAAAAAATAATAATATAAACACAGGACATGTTGATTTACATGGTTTGTGAAATGATCCATATGCCCACGGAGAGGCAAAAATTTCAATAGATCGGGAGAAGAATTAAAATGAGATTTCTAGAGTTTTAGATACACACTAAAATCCTAGAACAAATGAGCTAATGTAACATCCCAATATTTTATGAAATATTTTTTCAATAAATTTAATTTTTTTGATAGCTTACGTTAGACACAACACCGGGTTTTAACAAACCACGAGATATTGTTAATCTTATTATTTAAAAATGATTGTTATAACCTAGCTGATAAACTTGGAGGTATGAATAGAAATCACCACATTTTTTAAATTAAGTATAATGGTTTAATATAAAGAAAATATATTGATAAAAATTACTTAATTTTTAGTAAACTCTTTATATACTTTGAAAATACATTTTTCTCAAAAAATGATTTTTATTGATTTGTGTGAACAAATAATAAAATTAATTTTTAAAAATTTTATAAAATTTATTTGAAAATTTTAAAAAAAAAATTGTAATAAAATTTTTAAAATTAACTTAGGTTAAATTTTTGTATTTTTCTAAAATGTTTAATTTTTTAAATGAATAGTAAAAAATGATGATTTTTATTAAAATGTATTTTTGTTTAAAGCATTTAAAAGTTAAATTTTATTTTAATATGGTTTTAAAAGTAAAATTAGTTTATTTATATCATAATTAATCCAATTTTGTTCATTTTAATCAATTTCATATTGAATTTTGATATTAAAAGTTTCTATACTTATGAAAACTTTTTCTCTAGAAAATCATTTTTTCATCATGTATGGGGGTTTAAATTTAAATTAAATTTTTAAAAATGGATTTAATATTTATAATAACTATAATTAATATTATATAATAAGTTTATCTTAATTTTTTTCATAATTAATAGTAAAAACAGTAAAAAAATAATTATCGTGGTTAAGGTTAAAATAGGGTTTTACGCATTACATGCGCTTGTGTTAAATTTAATTTTACACACACATAAGATTTTAATTTGATAAATTGGATTTAATATTTATAATTATAGGTTCCAAATTATCTAATATGTATTATTTATTATTAGTTTAAAATTGTAAATTACCTAGGTTAATGAATAAAAAACTGGTGGTGAAAACTAAAATGGTAAATGTAAGTAAACATAGTGGTTAATGAATAAAATATTTAAAATGTGTGTATATTTTTTTGGTGGAGTTTTTAATTTACCATATATTTCTACACTCAAATATTTATTAATTTTGGAGTCACTTGGGTTGAGAGTGACTTCCCATTGTTGAATATTTATGGATATTTACAAAAATGTTGCTCCTCCTCAATTATAAAAGGTCACTCCCACCCCTCACTTCTTCACTCACAATAATCCATTTGGATTGATAAAAACCTAAAAAATTCCATCTAAATCATACTTATACATGTTCTACAGCTTCTTTTATTCCCAAAATACCAACCCTAGGTTCCTTAATAATAGATCCAAATGAAGTTTTTCTAAGAGAAGGTAATTGCCTTCACTAAGCTCTTTCTTTTTACTTTTTCTATTACCACCTTCATTCATGTATTAAGAATTTAAATATAATAACACCAGTATATACCATATACTGATATGTTATTATGTTGATATAATAACCTATATTCATATCCTCTTCCACCAAATGGTAAATGAAATCGTCGATCGTGTGTACGGTGGACTACCGCCTCGCGAACCGATGTAATTAATTTTCTATCACCGCTTATCATGGATTAATATAATGATTGATTAAAAGTATATATATTATATTTATGAAATATTCATACTACTATAATTATAATATCACCACTTCCTTCTTACCTTTAAATCCATTGGAAAATGATAACATTTTTTGTGCATATGTGTGGACTACTGCCATCACAAAGTGAAGTGATATGTTTTTCATTTTATTTTTACATAGATGGTAATATGAATAGATTTAATGATTATATATGATATATATTATATAAAAATTATTATGAAAATATTAATTTATATTTACCTTTTTTTCATTTCATCCATCAAGAAAATCAAAACAACGTTCATGCATACGTACAACCAACCACCTCTATGAACTGCGTAATTCATTTTCCTGTTTATAACTATTATAAATGAATCTAAACATGTATATAATTGTTATATGTGATATTTTTTTCATGTTTAAAATTCTGGATATGATGGAACCATAATCAAAGTATGAGGACCAAAACTACCAAACCAAAACATACATGAAAAACAAAGCAGTTATTACCTAAAATAATGATTTAAATAAGGAAATATTAATAAACATGTAATAAAATGTCATAATTAAATCATATATAGTATTATATATATTATTATGATTATTTAATACATGTATAGTAAACCTATATTTATTATACAAGAATTTTTAACCTGTATGAAGAAATCACAGACTTGAAGTGAGGGATTTTCGTCTCACTTTTATTTTTGTGAGACACATACCATATTCACCACTTGTTTATTTTGTGGGGTGTATATACTGACCATGAATTTTTTTTATGATTATTATCATAAAAATTATGGGATAAAAATATCCATCTAAATTTATTTATTTCATGGGTCTTATGATTTAAAATTTACTAAAGTGCTAAAAGTTTTATGATATAATCTCATTATTTACTAAGATTATTTATGATTATGTTTTTGATGATGAAATTTTGTGATATAAATCTCAATAAACTCACTTATTTTATTTTAATATGGTCATTTCTTTAGAATAAATGTTTTCCTTTCATTTTCCTCTCTTAAAGCATTAAATATTCCAAAATAATGTTCTTAAGAAAAAATTGAGTTTATTTATCTCTTCAGTAAAAAAAACCATTTACTTCTATGTCCATGATTTCTAAAAATGTTTTAAGGAAAGTTTTAATATCCTCCAATTATTTTTTAAATACATTTTTACCCGTGATTTATTTTTTAAAAAATGGTTTAAAAATAATCTTCTTGTCATTTTCTGAATGTGGTTGTTTTGAATTTTTACTAAAAATGTAAAAGGAATATTTTTTTTAATGTATATGACATGAATGAAATTTTACATCATCATGATCACTTAATTATTTGAATATTACTTTAAAAAAATATTTTCTTTTCAAATAAATTATTTTCCTTAATATTTGGTAAATTTTTTATTTTAAAGAAATGATTTCAAAATAGAAAAAATATTTTCCTCAAGAATTTTTTAATGATATTTTTATGGAATTTCTATTCTTAAAATACAATAAACTTTAGTGTTTCTTATGTTTTACTGGGGATATGGTCCAATTTTATCATCCTTGTTCTTTCTATAAATGGTTTATGATTATGATAAAGATGTGTTTATGAAAACTCATTTTCTTTTCACAAGTTATGATATAATGAATGTTTTATGATATTGTGGCATAGAAATTTATGGATTATTTTATGGGTGGATCCTATATCTCCCTCCAATTAATTGGGTAAATATTAATATTTCATAAGATAAAAAGTATTGGAATGGGGAGTGAACCCAGTTCAATAAGGGAATTTTCCATTATTATAGTATTAGGAGTGAACCTTGGCTACTATGATGGTTTGGGGAGTGAAACCATTATACTATGGTAGACTTGTAAATAATCCTTGAATACTAAGTAAATGATTTTACATTCTTATATTTATACTACAAATCCATATATTATGCCTATATTATGCTTTCATGGCTCATGTTCTTTGATTCCTTTATGATTCGTGAATTGTGAACTGTCAAAATTTATGTCATGACTCAAGGTTATAATATTTGATATGTGGGGTATGTTTTTAAAATGTTATGATCATATTATCATACCCTTATTCTCATGTTATGTTTATGTGATCATTTATATATCCCTTGTTTACCCTTATAGAGCATCAGATCTCACCCTTTCTTATGTTTCCTTTCCCCATGGTTTGAATAAAAGTTTTGTGTATAATATGACTAAAAAGGGTGGTAGTTATAAAAAACTAATTAGGAAATGATTTGGTACTATTATAAACTAGTTGTTTATGTTTCCAAGTTTCTAAAGGCACTGGACCTATAAGATTCTGGCATGGATCATTTTTATGTAATGAATATTCATCTATTAAGATTAATATCTATGTATGAGAAGTTTGGGTCTTTAAGGTTGGTATCATAGAAAGTTTTAGTTAACCTTTGGAAAATAGGATGATAAAACTTTAGTGATATACCTATGGAAATTTCTAAGTATATTTATAATGATAAGTTTAAGGATAGGTCTAATTATAGGAAAATATCCTAGAATTTTGGTGAGGGATAGCATGAGTGGTTTCCAAGTAATTAAATCCCTAGCTGGACTCTATAAGTGCATGTGGATTTGGGATATTTGTACCTAGGGGTAATAACTTTGAAAATGTTTCATTAGCCTTTGACTCAATCATCACCTATTTCACAACAATGGTCCTTTCTATACACCTGGTTTGACACTTCCAGGGGATATGTTTTGGAAATTCATAAATACTTTACGAACCATCATAAAGGATTTGAATAGATTATGACAATGAATGTCCTAGATTAAATATAAGGTATCATATATTGAAAATATTGTTTTGTTATTTATACATATTATTAATTATTTTTCATGATTGATCATTTTTATCAAAGATTCACAATGGTCACACAAACCATTTTTGTTTTAGTATGGGATTTGAGATAAAATAATAAAGTTGAGGTGGTAAAAGGTATAATCTGATATTGAAGTGCCCAATTTAAGCTTAATTATATTAATTCATGTATATCAAATATATTATGAAGGAATATTAATTCATAACCTTAATGATTATATGTTGAATTATAAGTGAAAACCCTTAATGGTATGATGATTGCATCTCAAGTATATGATTCTTCTTCGGTCAAACTTTATGGGAATATGTTTCCTACAATTATTTTTATTCTCTCTCTAGTTGAATTTGATTTTATCTTAGTCATGTATTAGATTTCTATAAATAAATCCCTCGTCAATTTTCAATGAATGTAGATCCTATATGGATCGTGCAGGGACACTAATAGGGGTGAATCAGTGTACCCAAATTTTTACTGAATTTAATTTCTTTTCAATTAGCCCCTCTTACTCTCAAACTTAAACCCCGATTAAGAGGAATGGATCTTTTTACACTCTCAAAAATTATATACACATTAATTTTAGATAATAAAATAAATCACAGCAAAAAAAATATTTTTACAATGTTCGGCACAAAGACCTACTTCCTTTCATGATCAACTTGTGGTTATTTCACGGATTCTCTTATCACTATAAGTTTGAAGTGATTACAAATGGCTAGAATTGGTATAAAAATGTTCAGGTAGGAAATAATAAATCTTATTGAGTTAATGGAATTATTTATACTATTCCACTAGTCTTTAATGGCATTAATTATATTTTCACCACCAATTCTTCAAAGATATTCAATAAAATCACTGAACAATATCTCTATACTACACTAGATGGATTTGCATAAACTAGATAATATTTTTCTTCTTTTAAAGGTATTTTAATTATTTTGTATCAAATATATTATGATCACATCATCCTTGTACTCTTCAATGAGTGTAATATATAACTTCCACTTCAACTCACTACTTTCTCATAATGAACAATTGATGAATTTATCAAGACACTGCAAGTTGACAACTTCCACGCTTAATGCTCAGGTGGATACTCCTTCAATGAAGAAGTTTTAATCCTCAATCATGTGTTAAAGTTCTGTACACACTCTTTATTAATATTCTATTCAATAACAATACTTCTACACCTCAATTAACCCCTTTTGAATTAGTAAATCAAGTAAGCTTCAGGCATGGATTGCATGGAAACCAAAACCCTGGCACATTCACTTATATTATTTATAATTATTTTATGTTCTAAATTAAATAATTTGGGGCATATAAATTTAATCCTTCACATGTTCATGATCATTCATGTTTTTTTATGATCACATTCAATTCCTTTTATCTTCATGTATGCATGCATGAATGTGCATGTATATTTCATGAAAACCAAGTCCTTCCCACAACAGCATGCATAAACTATCCAATTATCTTGAAATGACTCAATGAAATTGTATACATACACTAGATATAACACTTAATCCTTGTTCATGAGTCATGCAAGTACTTATTCAAGAACCTTCATGCAAACTTAAATGGGTGTTGTTTCTTTTGTCTTGCGAGCAATAGTGTATTTAATTGTTCTTCTTCTCTTTGTGAGACAAAGTATAGGTATACACTAGTTCACGATGTCTTAGAATTATTAACATAATCTAGGGAGACAAGTATCTCATTATACTGATATTCTTTTTAGAAACAGGTTTCTTCACAAAGCCTTCAAGTGTGTTAGACACAAGTCAAAATCCCACAGCTTACTCTTCTTCTTTGTGCAAGAAGAAGTCACATAGAAACTCCTCATAAAGAAAATGTGTTTTGTGGTGATCTGTTTATCTAGAAATTAGAGCTTATTAATCGGTAATCCACTAATCATGGAATGGTGGCTCTCATTTTATAGATAATGTCCATCGCCTCATCTCTATTTTTTAAGCCACATCGTAGCTGTCATCAAAGCCCGGAAATATCATCCATGTCATGGTATTTTAATATATCAAAGATTTCAATAATTGGAACACCCAGAGATTTTTAAAAGAATAAAATTACATTCTATAGTGTAAATTACATACAATAATTATTTTATATTGTGTTACACGCAACACTGTGTTCATTTTGCGTTGCACGCAACACTCAGTTTTGCTTGTGTTACATCCAACACCGGGTTTAAATGAAATGTGAAATATTATTAAAATATTATTATATAATAGTTATAAACTAGTTGTTAAATTGTATTATATAAATATTAATAACTAAATTATGAAAAATATGTTTATATTTTGATTAATAATAATCATTTAGAAGAAAATGAAATTTTTTTTGAAAAAATGTTAGACGGATTAGTCACGTTTTGCACACAAAATTTAAAACTAATTTTTACAAATTTTAAAAAAAATATTTGAAAAAATAAATTTATTTTTGAAATAATAATATAAAAATATACTTTGGGTGAAATTTTTGTATTTTTTGGAAAATATTGATTTTTTAGTGAATAGTGAAAATACCGATTTTTGTAAAGTGTTTTATTTTCAAAAAATTAAGTAATTTAAAAGTCCAAATATGTTTTGAATATGATTTAAAGTAACCTAAGTATTATTTAGTTATATTTAATCCATTTAATTACTTTTTAATTTAATTTATATTAGTTTTTAGTATAATTTTGTTTTTGGGTTTAAAAATGGGTTTTTCTAAAAACTGTTTTAAAATGCATAATATTTCACCATTTTAATTAATTAAAATAATACCTAATGGGGAATATTTTAAATTAAATACATATATTATATATCATTAAATATTAATTTAGTTTCATTTATTGATTATTAATATTCATGGAGTTAATAATGAATCATCTTTTTCTCAAAAAAATATTCTTCTTAAAAACTCGTTGTCTCGCCACGTCCGCATGATTAATTCTAAATTAAATTTTTCCACTTATAAAATTTAAATATGGAAAAATTGATTCAATATTTTTATTCATTATATTTTATATTATCTAATTATATTTACTTAATTTTTTACTATAATTATTTGTGAAAATAGTTAAAATTATTTACCATGATTAAGGTTAAAACATGGTTTTTCACATTACATGTGTTTGTATTAAAATTAATTTTACACACATATGGGATTTTTATTTAATAAATATTATTTTATATTTATAATAATTAGGTCTAAAATATATGATAAAACTCATTTTTATTTTATCCTTTAAGGGTAAATTACCTGGGTAAATAAAAATATACAAGTTACCGTGGTAAAAACTAAAAAGGTAAAATTTATTAAACTTAAAGAATAAGTAATAAAATGATAAAAATGTGTTTCCTTTTGTGTGGTTAATATTTTTATTGACCAAATAAATCCTTCCATACATTATTATTGAATTTTGGAGACATTTTAGGTAAGGGATACCACTTAACAGTGAATACTTTTAGGAATTTACAAAAATGTCAATCATCCTCAACTATAAAATGGCACACAGTCTCCTCACTTATTCACACCTCTCAAGCCATTTGGATCAACCAAAACCTACCAAAATCACTTCCCAAACTCCCTACATTCATCCTATAAGCCTTATTTTGGGACTAAATCCAACCTTGGAAGTATTTTGTTGCAAACCTATGGAGAATACCCGAAGAAGAGGTAATGTTCATCAATGAGCATTTTTGTTTTATTTCTTTCTCTACCCCCTTAAATTATTATTAAAGCAAGATTATATAATAAAATTAGTATATTACATATAAAAATATTCTTTTATGTTAATTTAATAACCTAAATCATTTCCCTCTTCTATAAAATGGGTTGTGAAATCATCATTCGTGTGTACGGTGGACTACCACCTCACGAAACAATGTCATTTTTCCACTACCACCTCTAACGGTTGGGTATGATGATGGATATAAAGTTTTTATATGATATTTATAAAATAATTATACCTTTGGATTCATTATATCATATATACTTATATTCCAATATGTAATGGATATGATAATTTCGCTTGTGTGTACGGTGGACTACTTCCTCACGAAGTGATGTGATTCGTTTTTCACTAACGCAATACATGGAAGATAATAAGGGTAAATATAATAAATTTTTGTGATATAAATTAAATATTTATGATATTCATGAAATATTTATCATTTTTTAAATATAATATATCATTTTATTTCTTAACTTTTCACTCACTGAAAAAGTGATAACGTCATTCGTGGACTACCGCCTCCTCAAAGCAATGTGATTCCTTTGTTTATCAGCACATCACAAGAATGATATATATATAAGTATATATAATTAAATAATATTTTATTTATGATTTTATTATCATTATATAAATAAAAATATTAATTACCCTCTTTCCATAATGATCATTGAAAAATGGAAATGTTACCCATGTGTACGTACGGCCCACCGTCTCCATGATCGTAATGTTAGTTCATTTTTTATAACCATATTTAACGATTATATTTAAAAGTATAATTTATGTATAAATATGATAATTATTTCATTATTATTATTTTTTATATGTTTAAATAATGACCTCTTTGACCATAGTCAACCTACCAAAGTCATTTTTGACACATAAGCCAAATATGATCAAAGCATCCAACTTAAACTTAATTTATTAAGTAATTATATATGACTTATTAATGAGTTAAATAAAAGTAATAATAAAATATAAAAAGGTTATAAATAAAGTAAATAATTAACATAAGTTTATTATTCAAGAAGATAAACACACACGTGACAATTTGGAATCAAGGTAAGGGACTTCATCTCAATTTATTTTTGTTGAGGCATATTTTGATGTTATGCACCTATATTATTTTAAGAGGTGTATATATAGAGACACTTTTTCATGTTATATCATGAATTTATCTTTTCTCATGTTATTTAATGTTTTTTTTAATTTTATTCTTTTATGGGGCTTATGATTTAAATATTTCCAAAGTAATAAGGAACTTTTCTTCTAAATAAATCCTCTTTTAATGTTTTCCTTCAAACTCACTTTCTCTTCTATTTTCATATTTTAAAATTATTTTTAAATTTTTTTATATGGACATAAAATATTTATAAAGTTCATTTTATGTCTCTTTTACTTTATTTTAATGGTTTTCTAAATGAATCTTTTTACATGTTTTAAAAAAAACATTTTGACAAATGACAAATGAAATGTTCTGTTTTTAAAGTACGAAGACAATGGCCTTTCCTATTTCCTTGAATTTTATTTGATTTCTATCTTCCTTTTAAATCTTACATGTATTCTTAAAAGAAAAATCATATTTCCCTTTTTTGGGTATTTTGGTATTGAAATTTTTTTTATCAAAATAAAAGTGTATTTTGTATTGAAAATGGGATTTTGAAAAAAAAATGGTATTTTAATATCTAAAAGTGATTTTCATATGAGTTTAAAAGTGTTTTTAAAATGATAAAAAAAATTATCCATGTTGTGGTTCTTGGACATTATATATGATGGGTGTTCCCAGATAGTGTTGGGTGATCCCATTATATCTTGAATGATGGGTGTGCCCAGATAGCACTCCAATGCACTGGGTAATGATTATGTTCTCTAGATAATTATATTGGAAGTTTTTTGTATGTTTATTCCAATCTGTAAGGGTTCTGTAAAGATTATATGAGATTATGTCTCAAGGTACCTATATGAATTTTCTATTCTTTCTAATGAGTTTTCATGGAAATCATTTGTTCTTTTAAGGTAATAAATTATATTTTTATAAGAATGATAATTCCCTTTATGGGTAAAATGTTATGTTTTTTTAAAGGTTTTTCATGGTTTTTTAGGTTTTTCACTAGACTAATAGTTTTCTTATCTTCTATACCTTACTGAGATTTTTTGTGATCATCCCACATTTTTAAAATGTTTTTCATATGATTTAAGGATGTATGGGGAAAAGGAAGAGGTCAAGTTGAAATTTGTTAAGATTTTTTATAAAAAGAAATCATGTTTTGTTTTAAAAGTTATATATATTGGGAAAATGAATATTGATTAGAAGTGTCCGCTTTGTATTATATGGTTTTTTTATGTATGAGTTATGACCTAATTCTCTAAAACTCTAAACCTAAAAAGATCCTCAAATTTAAGATAATTAATTCTTAACTTAAAAATCTAGATTATGTAATGTTTAAGGTCGGGTACTTATAATAATTCTCAATTATTCTTTCTTCGAATTTCATGTAATATTCAAGTTATCCCTTGAAGTGATTTCCTCACATTAATGTGATGAATACACACTCCTCATGTTTAATCTTGAACTCATACTCTAAACCAAATGGCCTTCTGCAACTAACACTTTCATTTTCCAAATACTCATTATTCAAGTTATTACATGCATGTAAAGCATAGCATAGATTCATGGTGATTTAAAGGATCATCATCTCATAATATCAATGAAAGAACACTCATGGTGAGATTGGGATTGTTCAAAGGTGGTTCGGTTAGTGTTCTGGTATACTAGAGATCCTAGAAGATTTGTAGGTATAAGATGGTCATGTGGTGGTGAACAGATGTCTTTGATCGGCTGCATCATACAGCTAGTGTTTTATCTATATCTTTTTTAAATGGATGAATAATTTCTATTGCTTCACCGTCCCACATCGGTTTCACGTCTGTTCTGGGATGAGGTATATCATCCAATCCTCACTGCTACACCATTTTTTCTAGCTACCAAGGATTAACACGAGTTACACTTGCACCACAAGCCACATGAGACGTGCCTCACCTGTATAGGCCCACCAGCATCCACCGGGCCTTATACACAATCCCAAATAACCTATAGGCACATATTTTATGGGCCTTATACATGGGACCACCTAGATTTTATACATGGCCATCCATGCCTCCTTTGTGTGGTCCCCTATGGTAGTCTCTCCCATAGGGGTTAACCCATTAGTCCCCCTATGTGTAGTTGAGGTATAGCCTTAGGATATTCCCATGGGTTGGAATTATATTAATATGAGGATTACTCATCTATATACTATGAAAAAAACTATGTATAAGAATGTAATTCTAAGACTTACTTAAATAATATGCCAACCCAACCACAATTCATTTTCTTCATGAAAAAATATATGTTTCATGGTCCTTGCTTATAGTAAACAATGTGCAAACTTCTTAGTACATGTATCCAATCATTGAATATCAGTTCACCAATCATCATAGTTACAAGTATAATTGTACAAGTGTGACATTAAATTTCATTATATGAATCCATAAAAATTTTCCAAGCATCATCACCAATCATAGAGAATTTTCCTACCAAATGAAAACCAATGATTCTGTAACAATTATCTAGGCATCATCACATAGGCTTCCCATGATTCTCTTTCCATGATTAATCACTAATCATAGAGGACTTCATCATACATTTACTTTTTATTCATTCATATATATTTAAAACAAATACAACCATACTCTTAAACCATTCGCATGGGCTTTTCAATCTCCCCCTTTGGATTTTTTATCAATACCATTTCCTTAAATTCAATGTCCCTTCAGTCATAGAGAATTGTTTTACCAAATGAAAATTAATGAGTCCATAACAATTCTCCAAGAATCATCACCTAGGATTACCATGATTCTCTTTCCATGATTAATCACTAATCATAGAGGTCTTCATCATACATTTACTTTTGATTCCTTCTTATATATTGAAAAAAATACAACTATACTCATCAACCATTCACATGTGATTTTCAATCTCCCCCATTGGTTTTGTTTTACAATACCATTTCCTTAAATTAAATATCCCTTCTCCCCATTATTGATAATAAATAAAAAGTATTAATGTAGGGTTTTTCTTCTTCCCTTCAATGCATTTGAAAATAACTTATCTTTTTATGAAATCAGGATGGTATCATATGGTTCACTTAGAAAATAGCCTTTAGTTGGTGAACTCTATGTATATGTTGGAAAAGATGGTGTAGAAAATAAGATAGATACAACCAAGTTTTTCTATGTTATCAATTAACAACCATGAAAGTGATATCATTCTAAATATATATTTATTTCTCAAAGAGGGGGTTGTATAAAAAAATTTATCAAGTAATATATTCTCCTGGACACTTCAGCAACCACATCAAAAATTTCAAGTGAGATGATATTTTACTCCCCCTTTCTATGGGCATACTAATCAACCAACACTCACCCTTGATACACATATTTGATATAATCAAGACAAGTGAAAGAAGTTTAATTGGGTTACCACTATCTTCAACTTCTATAGAGATGAAATGAATTTATAGATATTCAAGAAATAAGCCTTGATATCATCTCCTTATGTTTTCTCCCCCTCAAGGGGTTCACTCCCTTCCATTTAAACTGGTGGAAAATTTCATCAGATATTATTCAAGATGTTCAAATTGATGATCCACCATTGAGGAACAATTAATGTTTTTATTATATCTTGAATAATCATTCTAACTTGTTATCTTACACTTTGTTCATTAAATTCTCATCTTTAGAATAAACATCACCTTCAATTACCTATAATTTAATCACACAAATACAACACAATAAGTAAGGGAATAAGTTGTAACACTTATGATCTTAATAATAAGAGAAAAGGGGATGATAATTTTCTCTCAACCTAGAGACTCTTTTCCTTGTATCACTAAAGTTTCCGGTACTCTTAATTCTTGTTTCTTCTCTAAATTTCACATTATGATATTTCTTTTATATTATGGACAATTTACATTCATTAACCTTCATCTTGTGTGGACTATTTATCCTCACTTCTACCAGTAGTGAAGTACCTTTCCCCGTTACTTCATTTTCTATCTTCAACATCTCCCTTTGAGCCGATAGAACAGTTATGCAATTATTTACATTATTTCCATCCTTTTTTAACCTTCTACACAATTTTTGTGAGACACTTTATTTTTCATGTGTTAACAACCACTCATGAAATTTGAGATCTTCATGTAGAACAACCTATTTTCCTTTTTCCTTTTCTTTATCTAGTGCTTTATCTTTATCTTTCTGCATTTCTATAGAAACTTTTAATTGATCAGGAAAAATAATTAAGCATTCTTTATTAACATATTCATCTTTAGATATTCTATATGGATTCTTAAATGTTTTTTACTTATCGTTCTTGGGTAAATTATCAAAGTCTTCTTCAGTAATGTCTTAAATCAATCTTATCTTCTTGTTTCTCTCCTAGATTGATTCTCTTCTAGATTTCAGCTTGATTCCATTAATTTTTATGGCATGTTTATAGTGGTCCATGGTATGAACTATCTTTCCATAGTAGAAGCATCTTTTATTGGTTTCCATGACATTCTTGGCATCCAACTTATCATTCTTATTGGGTGTAGCTTGCTCTACTGTTTTCTTAACTACCTTCTTCTTCATATTCCCCGAGGAAGTATTTTATTCTTTTGTTATTTACTTTTTCATTTGTTTTGGTATTTTATTTTCATCAATATATGCAAAATTCCTGGTTGGTATATTCCAGTACTCGTCATAATTATGACTATTTTTGTTGCAATAATCATAGAAGTCTTCAAGATAACCAAATTTGTTCTTGATAAACAGATTCTTCTCCATCTGTGTATTATGCTTTAGTTTTTTAGGTTTCTTAATTTATTCACATATAATCACCTTGAATGTAGGAATTATATAATTCTCATATACATACACATTATGCCAAAAATCAATGTCCAGTTGCCCAAATTTCTAGTAGCACTAACAATATCCAAAAAAACTCATTCTTTTACTTGTAGTACAAATCTGAATATATTTAGTGCCTTATTATTTCTAGATTTTTATTTCCTTCTTTATATAATAATTTTGAGAGTTATTTTTCTTGATATTTATGTTATCCACCCTTAGTTTTTTTTTGATTTATCGGTAATTTTATCAACCCATATTTTCCCAGGTTTTAGTTTTGAACCTATACTAGCATATGAGACTGCATTGGTAGAAACTGAATTAATTGGGTTATGAGTTACCTTGTTACATGATCTTGTATAAGGTTGATCAAGAATTTATTTCGTTATATTTTTTCCACTAATATTAGTCTCTTTAGATACATGAGCCTCATCAATAGTTTGTATAGAAACATCCCTTTTTGAGGTTTGACTCTCATCATGTGTTTGGGTGGCATAATTATTCTTCTCAACAATTTTCGAAGTTCCAACATGTGTCTCATTCAAATTTCCCAATTCAATATCTAGTTCTATGCACTTTATGCTGAAAGAAAAATTCTCATTTTCAAATGATGTTGGACTACCTTCCCATTCACTTTCTATTATTTTAATCTTATCTCCATGTTGTCTGTTACTTTCAATCATAGAGTTGTCAAGGTCTTTGATTATTCAATATTTAACTTCAAATTGGGATTCCTAGAAACTGATAGTATCTTTATGTGATTATTCTAGAGCATGGATCTTCAAAATATACTCTTCATTCAATTTGGTTTTTCTTCCACTAGAATGACAGGCTCCTTGACCTTACATGTTTTGTCTTCAAGTTGATCATCTCTTAAATTCATAGAAAAATTGAATAATATTTCAAGTGAATTAATTACTTAACCAAAAAATGTTTACTCACAGCTCTCTCATAAGAATTTACTTGAAATTATTCATCAATTATTGAAATATTTTTATTGAAAAGAGTCAAAAATTATTTCTTTATTTCAACGAGGTCTGTGAGAACATTTCACCTTTTGAATTTCTTACCAAGTGCATCCTCCTATATCTTAATTTTTTATTTAAGATATTATCTATTATCAAAAGGCTATTTGAAAGAACAAAGTATATATGAAATCACTTTTTTATGAATATTCTTCATATACTTTTCAAATTAAGAGTATAATTATTCAATATTTTTGATAAATTTATCTTCCTCATACTCTCCACACCTTGAGCTATCAAAAGGATCATTAATAATTGATTTGATAGAATAACATTGATCCTTATCTAATTTCATTGAAATTTTTCTCAATATCTTTGCTTCCATTTTCTTTCTGTTTTTCAGATACTTGGTAGATGCCTTCATTTTTTCTTCAACATGAGTGTAGATTAAATTTTCATCCTGATGTGCTTCAAAAATAGATTCAAATCTATACTTTATATAAACCTTGTAAAAAAACTATGAAAAAAACTTTGATCCAATCGAGGTAGACCTACCCTCTGATTCCACTTATATAGACTAGATGGGTCATTCAAGGACACTAAGAGGGGGTGAATCAATGTACCCAAATTTTTACTGAATTTACTTTATTTTAAATTATACCCTATTACTCTCAAACCTATTCTCTATTTAAGAGGAATAGATCCATTGTACACTCTCAAAAATTACATACACATGAAATGATGATAATAAAAGAAACAGCAACACATGAGTATTTTTACAAGGTTCGGTAAAGAGACATGTTCCTTATCATGATCAACCTGTGTTTGTTTCCCAGATTCTCTTATCACTATAAGTTTTAATTGATTAAAAATTCCTAGAATTTTCATATTATTGTTCGGTAAGTATAATCAATCTTCCTGAGTTAGTGTCATTCTTTATACTGGTACTACCAATACTCATTGGATTTGTTTAAACTGGCACCACCAGTTATTCAAAGATATTCAATAAACACACTGAACAAGATCTCTCTACTACACTGGATGACTTTGCATCAACTGTATAATATTGTTCCTCTTATAAAGGTCTTCAACTACTACCATATCAAAAATATTATAAGAACATCAGCCATGTACTCTTTAATAAGTGAAATATGAAACTTACACTTTAACTCGCTACTTTCTCATAATGAACAACTGATGAATTTATCAAGACATTGCAAGTTGAATTCTTCCACACTATCAAATTCTCAGGTAGATACTCCTTCTTTAATGAAGTTATCAGCCTCAATTATGTGTAAAAGTGGTGCACACACTCTTCTTTAATATTATATGCAAGAACAATACTTTCACAAATAAAGTCACCTCTTTTGAATTCTAAAATCAATTAAGATTTATGCATGGATTTCATGAAATACAAAACCCTAGCACATTAACTTATATTATTTTTTGTTATTTTTTGTGATAAATTAAATAGTTTTGGGCATCTCAATTTTATCTTTCACATGTTCATTATCATGCATGTGTTTTGATGATCACAGTAAAGTCCTTTATCTTCATGCATGCATGCATGAATGTGCATGTATATTGCATGAAAAACAAAACCTTCTCACAATATCATGTATACACTATCCACTTATCTTGAAATGGATCAATGAATTTTTATATATGCATTGGTTGTAACACTTCCTTCTTGCATGTGAATCATGTGAGTACTTATGCAAGGACCTTTGTTCAAACCTGAATAGGTGTTGTTTATTTTTTCTTGCACACAATAGTGTATTTCACTATTCTTATTTTTCTTTGTGAGACATGGTGTAGGTATACACTAGTTCACAGTGTCTTGGAATTATTCAAGCAATCTAGGGAGATGTGTATTTCATTATCCTGAGATTCTTCATGAAAATAGGTTTCTTCATAAAGCCTTTGAGTGTGTTAGACACAAGTCAAAATTCCACAGCTTCCTCTTCTTCTTCACATAATAAGTGGCTATGTGGAAAATCCTCACAGGACTGTGTTTTTGGTACTCTGTTTCTCTAGATATGAGAGCTTCTCAATCGGGTAGCCACTACTCATAGCATGGTGACTCTCCTTTTATAGACAATTTCCACCACCACATTTCTATTTTTTAAGTTGTAGCGTAGATGTATTAAAAGATATGAAATATTAGTCATGTCATGGTATTTTAATATCCAATGATTTTGGTAATTCTCAGTTATTCTTTCACCTAATTTCATGGAATATTCACATTATCCCTCGTAGTGATTTCCTCGTGTGCATGTAATCAATGCATGCTCCTCATGTTTAAGCTCAAAAACATCCTCTAAAGTGAATGGCCTTCTATAACTAATGTTTGAATTCAAATGATGATAATTCTTAAAGTAATTACATGCATGCAAAGCGTATCATGCATGCATTGTTATTCGAAGGATCATCGTCTCGTAATCTCGATGACAGAACACTCATGGCGAGCTCGGACTTGTTTGAAGGTGGTTCAGCCTATGTTTCAGCATACTGTAGATCCTTAAAGATCCAAAGGTAAAATAATATCATGTGATTGTGAATGGATATATTCGATCATCTACATCATGTGAATAACATTTTAAACAGATGAATAGTGTTCATAGCTTCACCATCCCACATCAGTTTCACATCTAGCCTGGGATGTGGGTATATCATTAAATCCCTATTACTACATAGTTCAAGATGGATAATGGGGATCATCATTGGTTACACTTTCACCACATACCACATGATCCATGCCTCATCTTCATAGGCCCACCGGCACCCACTAATCCTTATACATAGACCCAACTCACCTTTGGGTGTTCACTCCATGGACCATATACACGATCCCACCTAGGGCTAATAAATGGCTCTCCATACTACCTTTTTATGGTCCCCTATGGAAGGATCTCCTGCATGGGTTGACCCATGGGTCCTCCTATGTGTGGTTGAGGGCTATCCTTGGGGGATTCCTATGGGTTGGATTTTTTAATATGAGGCCTAGTCATATATATACTTATAAATAATCTAAGTATAAGAATGTAATTCTAAGACATCCTTGCATAATATTCTAATCCAACCAAAATTCATTTTATTCATGCAAAATAATACTTTTCATAGTCTTCACTTATAGTAAAAAAATGTTCAAACTCCTTAGCATGTGTCTCCAATCATTGAAGATCAGTTCACCAATCATAAAATTTACAAGGATAATTTTCCAATCATGACATTCAATGCCATTATATGAATCCATAATAATTATTCAGGCATCATTACTAATCATCGAGAATTATCTTACCAAATGACAACTAATGAGTCCATAACAATTCTCTAAGCATCATCACCTGGGTTTACCATGATTCTCTTTCTAATATTAATCACTAATCATAGAGGATTTCATCATACATTGACTTTTGATTCCTTTTTATATATTGAAAAAAATACAACCATACTCATCAATCATTCACGTGGTATTTTCAAGGAAGGGAAGTCGCATTTGATATTCCAAACCAGCTTATGATCATCTATCAGTGCAACGATAAATATGAACTAACAATAGAGATTATATCCATTGTATGGGTATTGATTACTATTCAAAAGGGGTGTTTATATCAGATGGTTTGGGAGAAACTTGACATTAATGATATTCTTATTGTGTGGAAGTTTGTTGATGTCTTTTCGGGAGAGTTACCTAGTCTTCTGGCAAATTGTGAAGTTGAGTTCTCAATAGAACTCATACCCAGTGTTATGCCTATTTTAATGACTCTATATAGAATGGCCCTGATTGAGTTTTAATAATTAAAGAAGAAAATATAGAATAATCTTAACAATGGATTCATTCAGCCAAATGTGTCACCCTAGGGTACATCTATCCTTTTTATTAAGAAGAATGACATATTGATGTGAATCTACAATGATTATCAGGAACTAAACAAGATCACAATCAAGAATAGGTATCCTATATTCCATATTTATGACTTATTTGATCAATTGTACAAAGATCAATACTTTTCCAAGATTGACCTTATTTCTAGATAACATCAATTGAGGGTCAAGAGGGAGGATATACCCAAGATAGCATTTTTTTACAAAGTATGGATACTATGAGTACATAGTGATGCCATTTGATCTAGATAATAACCATGTTATCTTCATGTATTTAATAAATAGAGTCTTTATAGATGACCTTTATTTGTTTGTGGTGGTATTTATAGAAAATATTCTTATATATTCAAAGAGAAAGGAATATCATAAAGATCACTTGATAATTGTGTTGAAGAACCTAAGAAAGGAGAAACTATATGAAAATTTTAGAAAGTGTGAATTTTGGATACATAAGGTTTAATTTCTTGGTCATATAATCTCAATATAGGGTATATTTGTGGATCCATCAGAGATAAAATTTATTGACTATTGGCCCAGACCAACCACTATGACTATGATCCAAAGTTTTCTTAGATTGGATAGATATTATCGACAATTTGTGGATAATTTCTCATGACTATCTAATCCACTCACTAAGTTAACTTAGAAGGGAGCCAAGTTCTTTTGGACAGATTAATGTGAGGAAAATTTCAGGGAACAAAAGTGAAGTTTAGTTAGTGCATTTATACTTACATTACCCTACAGTGGAGAAGGTTTTGTAATCTATAGTGATGCATCAAAGAATGGTTTGGGATGCATCTACATGCAGTATGAAATGGTGATAGAATATGACTCATGGAAATTAAAGGTTTATGAACAAAATTACCCAACTCATGATTTAGAGTTCATTGCGATAATTTGTGCATTAAAGATATGAAGGTAGTATCTTCACGGAGAAAGGTGTGATGTATATATTGATCATAAAATTTTAAAATTATATATTCATGAAAAAGTATTTGAATATACACCAGAGAAGATGGTTATAACTAATTAAATATTATGACTACTAAATACATTACCACCCTGGGAAAGAAAACAAGGTGGTTGATGCTTTCAATCAAAAGGATCATGCTAGTTTATCCATGATGGGGATCACAAAAGATCTAATATTTCTAAATTTGAAAAGTATCATTCTAGAAATATTAAAGGGAGGGAAGAAATCATGTATTTCTCAAATAAGTGTTCAACCATCTATCTAAGTGAAGATTAAAGAGGATCGGAAGGAATACGTAGATCTGAAAAAGAAGGTCAAAAATGTTCTTGGGTTTAACCTTGATTATGGTGGAATGATAAGGTTTAGGAACCATGTATGTGTTCCATCCATACTATATTTGAAGAAATTTCTATTAGAGGAATCTCATTCTATATTCATCCTAGAAGTATAAATATGTATAGAGATTTAAAACAATATTTCTAGTGGGATGGCATGAAGAGAGATATTGAAAAGTTTGTATCTCGGTGCATGGTATATCAGTAAGTTGAGGCTAAGAGAAAAAATTATTAGGGAATGATACAACCATTACCCATACCGGAATAGAAATGGGAAAACATCACCGTGGATTTTATCATTGGACTCCCCAAAATGACTAAATGGTACAATGTTATATGGGTTGTAGTCGATTGCCTTACAAATTCAGCACACTTGATCACTATCAGAGAAGATTTATATCTAGATAATCATTACATGATATACAGTAAGGAAGTGGTAATGTTTCACATATTACCACATTTTATTGTATCTGATAAAGATCTGAGGTTTACCTTGAAGTTCTGGAGAAGCCTTCAGCAAGATCTTGGTATAGAATTGAGTTTCAACACTGCATATCATCCTCAAAAAGATGATCAATCTGAGAGAACAATTCAAAACCTCGAGGATATGTTGAGAACTTATTCCATGGATTTAAAAGGTGTTTGGGGTCAACACCATCCTCTAGTTGAGTTTTCTTACAAAAATAGATTTCACTCAAATATTAAGATGGATCCTTATGAATCCCTCTATAGAAAGAAGTGTAGAATTCCAATTTGATGGGATGAGGTTGGAGAAATAAATTTATTAGGACCAATGATGGATGAAGAAATGGTTGAGAAGGTTAGAGTCATTCGGTAACATATAAGGGCGTCACAAAGTTGATAGAAAATTTATGTTGATAATCATCAACATGATCTGAAGTTTGAAGTTTGAGAGAAGGTTTCTCTATGAATTTCACCATGGAAGAAGGTTATGAGATTTATAAAGAAGTGAAAGTCCATACCTAGGTATATTATCCCTTTCAAGATTCTTGATCGAGTAGGGATGGTTTCTTATCATCCTATGCATTCACCAAACCTCTCTCAAGTCCATGATGTGTTTCATGTATCACTCTGAAGGAAGTACATACATGATCCTTCACATGTATGGAACTCAGTGGTCATACTGATGGATCATGATCTTTCCTATGAAGAAAAACCAATGGAGATTTTGAATTATAGAGAGAAAGTTCTATGAAATAATACCACTCATATCTTCAAGGTTTATGGTGAAACTACCAACTTGAGGAAGCCATATGGGAACCTGAGGATATGATGAGGTATAAGTATCCTCGGTTTTTTGTATCAAAGTGATAGAATTTTGAGGGTGAAAGTCATTTTAAGGGGGTTAGAATGTAACTCCATGAGATTTTATGAAATGTTTTTTCTAATAAATTTAATTTCTTTGATATTTTACGTTACACGCAACACAGAGTTTTAAGGAACCGTGAGAAACTACTAATATTATTATTTAAACATGGTTGTTATAACCTCTCCATTAAACTTGGCGGTATGAATAGGATTAACCACATTTTGAAAATTAATTATAATATTTTTAGATAAATAAAATATATTGATAAAAAATTACTTAATTTTTAGTAAACTCTATATACTTCAAAAATACTTTTTTTCTCAAAAAATAATTTTTATGGCTTTTTGTAAACAAATAATAAAATTAATTTTTGAAACTGTTAGAAAATTTATTTGAAAATATGAGCATAATTTTTGGAATCAACATCTCAAAATTATCTTAGGATACATTTTTGGTATTTTTCTAAAAAGTTTAATTTTTTTAATGAATAGTGAAAAATACTGATTTTTATTAAAAAATGTCTTTTCATTTAAAGAATTTATAAGTTCAATTTTGTTTTAATATGGTTTTAAAAGTAAAATTAGTTCAATAATATCATAATTAATCCAATTTAGGTCATTAGAATTAATCTCATGGATTGATATAATGATAGATGAAAAGTATATATATAATATTTATGACATATTTATACTCCTGAAATTATAATACACTACTGGAAATAATGGCATTTGCGACGGGGCATTTGCGTCGGGATCCCGTCGCTAATAGGCTTTTGCGACGGGGGCCCGTCGCAAATAGCCCGTCGTGGAAAACGGCGTCGCAACAACAATTATTTGTGACGGGCCCATCGCTAAAGGTATTATTTGCGACGGCGATCCTTCCCGTCGCAAATATTAGTCCGTATATTTGTGAAAAAATTTTAAAATCGTATTTGCGACGGGTCCGTCGCAAATACCAATTGCGACGGGCCCGTCGCAATTAGTATTTTTTTAATGAATATAATAATAATACTATTTGCGACGGGCATAGTATCCCGTCACAAATACTATAAAAAATAAAAAAAATTATTAATAAATTATTTTAATTAATATAATAATAATCCAATTATAATTCAAAAATAAAAAAATATTAATAAATTATTTTAATTAATATAATAATATAATTATAATTCACAGATAAAAATAATAAATTATTAATAAATTATTTTAATTAATATAATAATAATAGAATTATAATTCAAAAATAAAAAATAATAAAATATTAATAAATGATTTTAATTAATATAATAATAGAATTATAATTCACAAATAAAAATAATAAATTATTAATAAATTATTTTAATTAATATAATAATAATAGAATTATAATTCAAAAATAAAAAATAATAGAATATTAATAAATGATTTTAATTAATATAATAATATTAGAATTATAATTCATAAATAAAAAAAAATATTAATAAGTTATTTTAATTAATATAAAAATAATAGAATTATTTTACATTCAAATATTAAAATAATTCTAATATTACAAAAAAATATAATTAAATTATAATATTATAAAATTTTAATATATATATATAATTTAATATTATAAAATATAAATAATATTATTATTCATATTAATATTGTTATTTCAAAATATAATATTATTAATATTTTATAATGAGACAAAAACTACGAATAGAAAAAAAATCATATTTTGATTTAACAAACTTTATAACATAAAAACAAACTCTAATCTGAAGGAGAGGGGAAGGGGGAGGGGGGGATCTGCAGATGCTGGTGGAGGAAACTCTATCCCTAAAGCATGAGTGAGTCGGCGCATGTACTTCATCTGCTCCTGATGCTGCTGCTGCCACCGACTCATCTGCTCCTCGTACAGCTGCTGCTGGCATCGACGCTCCTCCTCATGTTGCTGCTGCTGCTGACGCATCTTCTCCTGCTCCTGTCGGAGACTCTCTATCATTGCAATCTGAGATCGCAACTGATCCTCATACTGTGTAGCAGAAGAAGATGCACGAGCTCCTCTCGAGCTGGACGCCGACATCGCAGCACTGCCATAATAATCTCCGGGAGTCAGTCGAGAGCTGATACCAACTACCCAGCCCTTCTTGAATGCATACTGGGTGGCCTTCATCCATGCCGCCTCATCAAACTGACAGCCAGTGGTCTGATCTGATGACTCGGCCTGACTCTCAGGTCGGGTCTGTGACGTTATGGCCTCATATGACTCCTGTAGTTGCAATTTAAAATTAAAATTGTGAATATATTATATGCAATTAATTTTTAAACTTGAAAACAAATAATATTGACCATGATGTGATGCTGACGATCACCTCTGAGCTCCCCAGTAGCAGGATCACTATACATCCTCCGATATACGTCGTACTTCGTAATATCGGGGTTCTCGACAGCCTATAAGAATAAAAAATAAACTGTTAATATTTATAGTTATATAAAATATTTATAAATAATGTACGTACCAGATGCTGTCTATGAGTACTGAAAGTACGACTCCCAGCTCGATGAGTCACCTCCTGTCTCCCCCGATTCTGCCTCCCCACCGATGATCTCCTCTGAAAGGCATTACTCAACCAGTGCGCACATAATCCATCCCATACATGGGATGAAATGTACTCTGGTCGGTGTGCTCTACATGACTCGTCAAAAACTGACACTCCTACTTTCTTCGTGGCCGCTTTTCTTAAATTGTGCAAAAACTGACGAAAGCGATCACGCATGGCCACCTCTCATGCCTCGTGGATGGCGTCACGCATGGTATCCTTGATCGGATACCATAAACCCTACAAATAAATCAAAATATCAAGTTAGAAATGAAATAATTTTCAAAATAAAAATTATTTATTGACATACGTACTAACCAATGGCCGAACATGGCCTGCTGCACATCAATGGGAATCTTCTCCCATGTGGTCCAAGGCTGAGAGAAATAGTTGCGCAAAATAGCGCTGCCCTGTCCGACTGCTATATGCGGAAAACTGTAAAAATAATAAACATTTATTATGTGAATAGATTAATGAAATCTTAGTCAAATCCACATGTTATCACACAGGTTATTACACCTCAGTGTGCGTGCATCAAACCCAAGACGTGGACGTCGCTCGGGAATGGGGTCAGGAATCATCAATCGTGCAAGACCGCGCCCCCTCCGCGTACTCCCTGGAGCGCCTGCAGGCTAAGGGTCATCTGCCAGCAACTCATCTGCATCGAAAGGAAGGTCAGCATCCACCAACTCACGAAATGTGTCGTCGTCCATCTGAAACAGAAAATGTTAATATTGTTAGCAAATAATTGATAATTACTATTATATATACATATATATTAGTTATGATTGTATATAACTACCATGGAATTCTATCAGTGTTCATCTTCATCATCATCTTCATATATGTCAATGTCATCTTCATATTCCTTCTCAACATCATCGATATCCATTTGAGTTCCAGTTGCTTCATCTCTTACCATTTCAAATTCATATGTGACATCATTAACATCATCATCATCACCGACTCTTAAATGTGGGGTATCTTCATCGATACTCATGTCTCTTTGTAAAAAATATTGATTTTGAGTACTCTCTTGAAAAACTTCAATTCTTTGCACATCAGTGAAAGCACATTCACTTTGACTAAACTGATTGTCTCGAATTTTGATTTTTATTATATTCCACCAATCAGTCAAGTCTCTTGATGTAGCACAGTACTTTGCGTAATAAACTTGATGTGTCTGTTGAGACAATAAGAATGGTTCATTTATTGCGAGAACACTTTTACATTTAATATCGATGATTCCATGAGTCGGATGAATACGCACGCCTCTCTCTGTATCCAACCACCGACATTTGAACATGGTTATGTAATGTTGTCCAAGATAACAGAGTTCAATGATTTCATCAAGTATGCTATAAAAGTCAACTTCATTTTCTCTATGATGAGATCCTCTCAAGCTAACTCCACTTTTCATTGTTTTTTTTTGATTCCCCATATGCATGTGTGTGAAATCTAAATCTATTCACCACATATGCATTATAAGTTTTAACAAGTTTGGAAGGTGGGTTACTCAATATACACAGTCGTTTGTCAATTTTATCATCATGTCGAGACAACTGAAAATTTGTGAAATAATTATCAATATAGTAAACTATACATTGAATGAGTTGCTAAAAGATAAAGAATTTAGGTTACCAGTTTTTGAAACCACTGAGAGAAATTTTTCTGTCGGCGTTCTTCGAGAGCAGCTGCTGTAATTTGTGGAATTTGTTTCTTGATATGATTATCATACAACCTATAAAAAACAAAGTTATTTACTATAACATAAATGATAGAATAAGTGATATAAACACTTACAGTACAACTGATGTCATCTCTTCACAGTTGAGCAGAACATACGTATGATCTATGTGATGTTCATCATCTGAAAGCCAGCGTTCATAAACTCCACCAAAACCAAGCTCTGGCTGGTTGAAAACAGATAATTGATTGTCGATTTCATCAATATTCCTCTCGTTCCGTCCCATTCGGTTGTGTTTTGAAGGATACTCAGATTCAAAATAATGGGAGCAGAAAAAAGATATTTCCTCTTGCAAATAAGCTTCTGCAATAGATCATTCAACAGATGCTTTGTTACATACTTTTCTTTTCAATTTTTTCATGCATCTTTCAAATGGGTACATCCATCGAAACTGTACTGAACCTCCACATTTGGCGTCATATGGAAAATGTAACATCAAATGTTCCATTGAGTCGAAGAAAGACGGCGGAAATATTTTTTCCAGTTTACATATAATTACAACAACATCTTCTTCAAGTTTTCATAGAGCATCATAATCTGCTGCAGCCGCACAAATTTCCCAAAAAAAAATGAGACATGTCTGTTATGGAATCCCAAATCAAAGAATTCAACAGACCTCTTAATCTAATGGGTAGAAGTCTTTCCATTATAACATGACAATCGTGACTTTTTAATCCAGTAATATGACCATTCTTTACACATCTACCCAAATTGGAACCACAGCCATCTGGAAGTCTCAAATATTCAATCCACTAACAAAATAATAAACGGTTTTCTTTAGACAGTGTATAAGATGCTTTTGGTTTTAGTAACCTTTCTGTTATGACATTCTCAAACAGTTCCAGTTCTGGACGCCTGTAAATTTGGGCAAGATCTAAACGTGCATTTACATTGTCTTTGCTCTTTCCTGGCGTATCCAAAACTGTATGAAACAAATTATCAAAACAGTTCTTCTCAATATGCATGACATCCAACATGTGACGGACCAACAAATCAGACCAATATGGAAAATCCCAAAATATGCTACGTTTAATCCAATTTTGTTCTTTCCCAAAACCAGAAATTTTCTTTTGGTTTATTGTGGGACCAAAAGTGATGGGAGGTAATGAAAATACAACTGATTTTAACTCCAAACCTGATAGCATTTTTGGAGGTCCATCCCTTTCAACTGTTCCTTTTCTGAAATGATATCTGTTTCTGCGAAAAGGATGATCAGCTGGAAGAAATTTGCGATGACAGTCAAAATAACAAGGTTTCTTTCCATGAATGAGCATAAATGCTTTGTTCTCTCCCATAGAGTAAGGACATGATTTCTGACCATGTGTACTCCAGCCAGATAACATCCCATAAGCCGGGAAGTCACTAATTGTCCACATCAATGTTTCTCTCAGTATGAAATTCTGTTTCGTAGCAACATCATATGTACTGACACCAGTACTCCACAATAAACTTAATTCATCAATCAATGGTTTCAAATAAACATCAATATTCTTCTTCAGATGTCCTAGAATTAGTAAAGTAAAAAAGATATATGGCTCCTTCATCAACATCCATGGAGGTAAATTGTACGGAGTTAAAAAAACAAGCCAACATGAATATTGACTACCATAAGATCCGAATGGACAGAAACCATCAGTGGAAAGGCCCGGTCGAACATTTCTAGCTTTTAAAGCAAAGGATGGATGCACTCTATCAAAATGTTTCCATGAATCACCATCGGCTGGATGATTCAAGCTTTTATCGGTTGAAATATTCTCTTTATGCTATGACATCATTGTCACTGTATTCTTAGACATAAATAAACGTTGAAGTCTGGATGTAAGCGGAAAATATCTCAACTGTTTTACAGGAATCAAACTAGACTTCCCATGTTGCCCTTCTTTATATCTCAGTTGCCCACATGTGGGACAACTATCCAACGACTCATTTTCCCCAGAATATAAAATGCAGTCATTTGAACATGCATGAATCTTCTGACAAGTCCCAAATTTCGAACCAGCCTCTTACTCTCATAGTAATTTGCAAGAAAAACATGTCCTTCAGGTAACAGTGTTTTAATCAAAGAAAATATCTGCTCAAAACAGGTTTTTGACATTCCGTTATCTGATTTGATAGCCATAAATTTTGCAACTGCTTCTAATTTGCTCATCTTGCAGCCAGGATATAATGCATCCTCAGCAGACCTCAACAACTCATAAAATTCAGACGGTGTCAACTCAGGATTTGAAGCTATATCAGCCGGAGTTTCTGTATGTTGAACAGATGAACCTGCAACATCATGTACTAAATCTTGAAACCGGGATGGATCCGGAATCAAGTTGGTATCACCTTCTCTGGAACTGCATTCACCGTGTTGATACCAAAAAACATAATCTGGTTAAAAACCAAAACGCAAGAGATGTTCCCCCACTTTGTCAAATGTGTCAAACGTTCTCAATGCACATTTTCTACAAGGGCATTTTATTTTTCCTTCTGAAACAAATTCTGGATTTGATGCCACAAATGATAAAAAAGTCTCCACACCCTCTACATATACTGGATTTAAACCAGAACCGTTTGGATTTCTATGTTGATTTATCCATATGCGGTCATCTAATAATGATTGTTGACGACCTCGTTGTTCCATATTTTTCTATAAAATATAAAAGCATTACTGGTTTTGAATAATTTGTTAGAAAAAACACTCAATTAAGGATAATTATAGAGTTTACATCATACACGACTGACGCAAACTTTTTATTGAGATAGACCTAAAAATTGACCCTTTAAGAATTGAATATGTTGAGAATAAAGCAAAACCTGTTACAAATATTGATAATTTTAATATTATATAAATTTTTTATTGTTTTAATAATACTAATATTATTTTTTCATAAATATTAATTATATAATAATAACATTATTACATTATTAGTATATTTTATTATTAATATTAAAATAATATAATTTTTTATATTATATACAATTCTCCTTTCATCTGTGTGTTTAACATTCTATCTCCACATGTAAAATTTGCATTCACTTTCACCTCTTCATTGGTGAGTAGGTTGATAATTTTGAAAAAGAATGCAAATATTACATGTGGAGACAGAAAACACACAGATGAAAGGAGAATTGTATATAATATAGAAAATTATATTATTTTAATATTTATAATAAAATATACTAATAATGTAATAATGTTATTATTCCTAATTATTGGTAATTATTCCTAATTATTGGTAATTATTCCTAATTATTGGTAATTATTCCTAATTATTGGTAATTATTCCTAATTATTGGTAATTATTCCTAATTATTGGTAATTATTGGTAATTATTCCTAATTATTGGTAATTATTCATATAATTACCAATAATTAGGAATAATAACATTATTACATTATTAGTATATTTTATTATTAATATTAAAATAATATAATTTTCTATATTATATACAATTCTCCTTTCATCTGTGTGTTTTCTGTCTCCACATGCAAATATTACATGTGGAGACAGAAAACACACAGATGAAAGGAGAATTGTATATAATATAGAAAATTATATTATTTTAATATTAATAATAAAATATATTAATAATGTAATAATGTTATTATTCCTAATTATTGGTAATTATTCCTAATTATTGGTAATTATTCCTAATTATTGGTAATTATTGGTAATTATTCCTAATTATTGGTAATTATTCCTAATTATTGGTAATTATTCCGAATTATTGGTAATTATTGGTAATTATTACTAATTATTGGTAATTATTGGTAATTATTAGTAATTATTGGTAATTATTACTAATTATTGGTAATTATTGGTAATTATTACTAGTTATTGGTAATTATTACTAGTTATTGGTAATTATTACTAGTTATTACTAATTATTACTAATTATTAATACTTATTGGTAATTATTGGTAGTTATTGGTAATTATTGGTACTTATTACTAGTTATTGGTAATTATTACTAGTTATTGGTAATTATTACTAGTTATTCCTAATTATTACTAATTATTACTAATTATTACTAATTATTACTAATTCTTACTAATTATTACTAATTATTACTAATTATTACTAATTATTACTTATTTTTACTAATTTTTACTAATTATTAGTAATTATTGGTAATTATTGGTAATTATTACTAATTATTGGTAATTATTACTAATTATGACGAATTATTACTAATTGTTACTAATTATTAATAATTATTAGTAATTACTGGTAATTATTGGTAATTATTGGTAATTATTAGTAATTATTACTAATTACTGGTAATTATTGGTAATTATTGGTAATTATTACCAATTATTATTAATTATTAGTAATTATTTCTAATTAATGGTAATTATTGGTAATTATTTCTAATTATTACTAATTATTGGTAATTATTACTAATTATTGGTAATTATTACTAATTATTGGTAATTATTTGTAATTATTGGTAATTATTGGTAATTATTGGTAATTATTGGTAATTATTACTAATTATTGGTAATTATTGGTAATTATTGGTAATTATTGGTAATTATTGGTAATTATTGGGAATTATTACTAATTATTGGTAATTATTACTAATTATTGGTAATTATTACTAATTATTGGTAATTATTACTAATTATTGGTAATTATTACTAATTATTGGTAATTATTACTAATTATTGGTAATTATTTCTAATTATTACTAATTATTTCTAATTATTACTAATTATTGGTAATTATTACTAATTATTACTAATTATTGGTAATTATTGGTAATTATTGGTAATTATTACTAATTATTGGTAATTATTGGTAATTATTACTAATTATAACTAATTATTGTTAATTATTACTAATTATAACTAATTATTGGTAATTATTACTAATTATTGGTAATTATTACTAATTATTGATAATTATTACTAATTATTGATAATTATTACTAATTATTACTAATTATTGGTAATTATTGGTAATTATTGGTAATTATTACTAATTATTACGAATTATTTGTAATTATTACTAGTTATTACTAATTATTGGTAATTATTACTAATTATTACTAATTATTGGTAATTATTGGTAATTATTTCTAATTATTAATAATTATTGGTAATTATTACGAATTATTGGTAATTAGTGATAATTATTACCAATTATTACTAATTATTACTAATTATTCCTAATTATTGGTAATTATTCCTAATTATTACTATTTATTACTAATTATTGGAAATTATTACTAATTATTACTAATTATTGGAAATTATTACTAATTATTGATAATTATTAGTAATTATTGGTAATTATTACTAATTAATGGTAATTATTGGTAATTATTCCTAATTATTGATAATCATTACGAATCATTACTAATTATTGGTAGTTATTACTAATTATTGGTAATTATTCCTAATTATTGGTAATTATTCCTAATTATTGGTAATTATTCCTAATTATTGGTAATTATTCCTAATTATTGGTAATTATTCCTAATTATTGATAATTATTCCTAATTAGTGGTAATTATTCCTAATTAGTGGTAATTATTCCTAATTATTGGTAAATATTGACAATTATTTGCAATTATTGGTAAATATTGATAATTATTGGAAAAAATATTGACAAATATTAGCAATTATTGAATATTGGGAATTATTATTAATTATTACTAATTATTAGTAATTATTACTAATTATTGGTAATTATTATAAATTATTACTAATTAATGTTAATTATTTCTAATAATTATTAATTAATTCAAATTAATTTTAATTTTTCATAATTACTGCTAATTAATTGTAATTACAGCTAACTATTTTAAATTTATTAGTGTTTAATTGTCTCTAATTACTATTAATTATTAATACTTATTCATAATTATTTCTAATTAGAAATCAAAAAAAAATTCTAAAAATTTAAACTAAATAAATACAATAAATAAAATAAATATTAAATTAAAATTCAGATAAAAACCTTAAACTTGATGTCAATGTCGAGCCGTTGTAATTGTAGAACACCACCAACTGAATCCTCGAAGTCGGGAAAAAAAATTTACAACTGAAAGTCGTAAAAAATTCAGAGTGAAAAAATGGGAACAATTGAGAGTTGAGAGTGAAGTGAGGAAATTGTAATGGTTGGCAGTATTTATAGGTTGGAGTAATTGCGACGGGCTTGTTTGCGACGGGTTTTCCGTCGCAAATAACGCTTTTTGCGACGGGCCTCGTCGCAAATAACCCTGACCGCATTTAATTGTTGGTGGCATTAAAACTGTTATTTGCGACGGGGCCCGTCGCAAATATCCCCTGCCGCCGGGGTATTTGCGACGGGTCTGCAGGCCCGTCGCAAATAGTCTTTAACCGTCGTCGGTTAGTTGCGACGGGTATAGAACCTCGTCGCAAATAACCCTGACCGCATTTAATTATGGGCGGCATTAAAACGGTTATTTGCGACGGGACCCGTCGCAAATAATTCCTACCGTCGTGGTATTGGCGACGGGACTGCAGTCCCGTCGGCAATAGTCTTTAACCGCCGCCGGTTATTTGCGACGGGGTTCTATCCCCGTCGCAAATAAACTTCGCACGATTTGGCGCGCATTTCGCGGCAAACTATTTGCGACGGGTTTTTTTACCCGTCGCAAATAACATATTATTTGCGACGGGAATAGTTACCTGTCGCAAATACTCATTTGCGAAAGGTATTTGCGACGGGAATTATTCCCGTCGCAAATATCTCATCGCTACTAACCATTTTTTCCGTAGTGATATTACATCTACCTTCTTACCTTCCAATCTGTTGGAAAACAATAACATCGCTCGTGTGTACGTGTGGACTACCGCCACCACAAAGCAATGTGATATGTTTTTCATTTTTTTGACCTGGATTTTAATAAGGATAGATTTAATGAGCATATATGATATATATGATATAAAAATTATTCTGAAAAGGTATCCACCTTTCTTTCGTTTCATCCATTGAGAAAATGGGAATAGCTTTCATATGTGCGTACAGCCTACCATCTTCATGAACGGTGTAATTTATTTTCCTATCTCTAACTTTTATAGAAGACTCTAAACATGTATATAATGAGTATATATGATATTTATATCATGATTAAAATTTTAGACATGATGGAAAAATAATCACAGAACAAGTACCAAAACTACCGAACAAAAACATACATGAAAAACAAAGTAGTTATTACCCGAAACAGTGATTTTAACAAGGAATTGTTAATAAATATGTAATAAAAGGTCATAAGTAAATCATATATGGTATTATATATATGATTATGGTTTTATAATACATGTATAATAAACCTATAATTATTATACATGAATTTTGAACGTGTATGAAGAAATTCAAGACTTGAAGTAATGGATTTTCATCTCACATTTATTTTCGTGGGACACATGGCATATTCACCACTTGTTTTTTTTTGTGGTATATATACTGCCCATGAATATCTTTTATAATTCTTATCATGAAAATTATGGGATAAACATATTCATATAAGGTTATTTCTTTCATGGGACTTGTGATTCAAAAGTTACCAAAGCGGTAAAAGTTTTATTTTACAATCTCATTGTTTATCGGGATTGTTTATGATTAAGTTTCCGATGATGAAATCTTATTATCTACCTCTCAAGAAACTCATGTATTTTCTTATCCTTTGTTTACTTCTTTAGAATACATGTTTTCCTTTCATTTTCCTCTCTTAAATGATTAAAGAGACCAAAATAATGTTTTTAAGAAAAATCGACTTTATTTCTCTATTTGGTCAAAAATCCTTTTTCTTCCATGTACATGTTTTCTAAAAATATTTTAAAGAAAGTTTTACTATTATCCAATGATGTTAAAAGACATTTTTACCCATTTTTTTTATAAAATGGTTTAAAAAGAATCTCCTTGTTGTTTTTCGAACGAGGTAATTTTGAATTTTTACCGAAAATGTGAAAAGAATCTTTTTTAACGTGTACAGCATGAATGAAATTTTCCATCATCGTGAACACTCAATTATTTCAACCTTTTATATTGCTTATGTTTTGTTGGGGATGTGATTCAATGGTATCATCCTTATTTTTTTCTAGATGGTTTATGATTATGATGAAGAGATGTGTATGAAATATATTTCATTTTCACAGGTTATGATATAATGAATGTTTTATGATCTTGTGGTAGACAAATATACGAATTATGTGATGGACGGGAGCTATATCTCCCTCCAATTAATTGGGTAAAGATTGATATCTCATGAGATAAACAAGATTGAAATGGGGAGTGAACTCGGTTTAGTAAGGGACTTTATCCACTATGATATTCTTGGGAGTAAATTTTGACTACTATGATGGTTTGGGGAGTGATCTCATTCGACTATGATGGTCTTGGAAATTAGCATTGAGTACTAATGAAATGATTTTCTATGTTTATGCATATTCCACAAATCCATACCTTATGTCTATGTTATTCTCTCATAGCTCATATTCTTTAATTCATTTATGATTCATGTTTTCTGAACTGTTAAGCTTTATGCCATGACTCAAGGTTATGATCTTTGATATGCAAGGTATGGTTTTTATATGTTATTCTCATGTTCGCATACCCTTATTCACATGTTATGTTTATATGATCACTGATATCTCCCTTGTTTACTCTTGTTGAGCATCACAACACATCATTTCTTATGTTTCCTTTCCCCAGGGTTCGAAGAAAAGTTTTATGTATGATATTTCTAAGAAGAGTGTTAGTTATAAAGAACTAAGTGGGAGACGATGTAGTACTCTTATGAACCAATTGTTTATGTTTCCAAGTTCCCAAAGGCACTAGACCTATACGATTCTGTTGTGGATCGTTTTGTTATGTAATGAATACTCGTCTATTAAGATGTGGTATCTATGTATGAAAAGTTTGGTTCTTTACAGCCAATAAAGAAGATGATATAATTGAGTCACCAATCGCACAGTTGGTCCATTGTGCTACAGTGATCGGTGGTTGGAAGTTCGCAGAGCTACAATACATTTGTCTCCAAAGTCTGAGATGTTACAGTAACCATGTAAAAGTCTGCACTACTACAATGTCTTGTTGGTGTTGTTTGGTTAGCTCTGCTACAGTCTAATGAGTAATACTAATATAACATAAAACCACCAACATTCATCTCATGAGGTTGGATAAGAACATTTCACACAGTTCCATTTTCCAAATGATTGAGTTCTACATAAACAATAACACAAAAAATCATTATAAAATATTGACAAGAACATCATAATAAGATTCGACAAACAAAAATTAAAACTGAAATGTTGTTAAGAATTAAAATTTAAAAAAAATTACTAACATTGATAAATGAGAGTGGTCGAAGGTTGGAATAAGTGTGGTCAATAGTAGAGAAAGAGGCTCTAAATAGTTGGGACGTATATGTCAGTGGGGAAGTTGAGGCAGCGTCAATGATAAAAGAATCACAATCGATCGGAGGTCGATCGGTTTTCGATATGGGAAAGCATGAAGGAGTTCAACAAAGGGGGAAAGGTCGATGAGCGGGAAGGGGCAGCGATGGGGGAAAGGTCGGTGGACGATAGAGAAGTTGGCGACGAGGGGCAAGGTGTGTCGAAGGTTAACCAGTTTCCCCACAAGGGATTGGGTACCATAAACTAATCGGTTCATTTATACTAAACTCTGATTCTATTTATTTTTTAAAATTTAATATTTTAATCCTCCCCTATTATATTTTTTAACTGCACATTTAAATACTCTTGAACTCTTTTAATTGTCCGGTTAGAAATTCAAATGTTTAAATTTTATTTATAAATTTATAATAAACATATCAAAAATTTGAGTAAATATATTTTATAATTGTACTTTAGTTGATAACATAGTCAACAAATTCAAATTTAAAATTTACTTATAAATCTAATATGAACTGAATTCAAATAAATAAATATTTTTTATGATCGCAATGTCATTTGAAAATTTATCATTGATTAATAATTAGTAATTAGTAATTAGTATAAATAAATATTTTTTATGATCGCAATGTCATTTGAAAATATACCATTGATTAATAATTAATAATTAGTATAATCAGGTTCGGATTTATAGTACCCTAAAAGTACTACCCTAACACTACCCGTTTATTAATTGGGTTTTCAATTTTCTACCATAACTCTATAAATATCCATTTAACCACTACCTTAACCCTATTTGATCGGATCGGGTAGTGTCAGGTACCCGATTAACAGGTGCCCATTGTCATCCTTAGAATAGATTCCTTTGTTTTTTAGAAAATATATATGATTAATTTTCAAAAACATGTCATGTGTGTGTGGGGGGGCTTGTTAGAAGATCCCCCAACAATGCCAATGGACACGCGTGGGATGTGGTAAATGTTGACTGTTTAACTTGACAAAAACAAATAAGATTGGATGCAAACAATCAAATGCATTAGAAGACCCCCAACAATGCCACCCAAGATGTAGTCGTATACAATCTCAAAGTGGATGGAAGTCTATAGACTCAATTAAACATGTGTGTCAGTATTTATACTTTAAAGTCAATCAAGTGTGGGAGTGGTGACATTTTGCATCATGTAATGTATATTAATGAAAATACAGTCATTTATGTTTATTGTGTGGAACATGTGAGATGATATGTGAGATGATATGACGGACCTATCCACAACACTAAACAAAAGAACAAGACTATCAAAAAACAACAAAAACGACATATTTAGAACATGATTGTACAAATTGTGCAAAGCTTGCGAAGCTAGGAGTGTTTAACGAGGCTCGGGCCTACAAACTAGGCCCACCAACCTGCATTTATGGAATGGGATGTACAGAAAAAATATTACCCAACAAAGAAAACGAACAAATATGTACCATCCACGGGAGATATCATCTCTGTTCATGGAGCGCCTGCAGGCTGAGGGTCATCTTCCAGCAACTCATCCGCATCGAAAGGCAGGTCAGCATCCTCCAACTCACGAAATGTGTCGTCGTCCATCTGAAACAGAAAATGTTGATATTGTTAGCAAATAATTGATAATTACTATTATATATACATATATATTAGTTATGATTGTATATAACTACCATGGAATTTTATCAGTGTTCATCTTCATCATCATCTTCATATATGTCAATGTCATCTTCATATTCCTCCTCAACATCATCGATATCCATTTGAGTTCCAGTTGCTTCATCTCTTACCATTTCAAATTCATATGTGACATCATTATCATCATCGTCATCACCGACTCTTAAATGTGGGGTATCGTCATCGATACTCATGTCTCTTTGTAAAAAAGATTGATTTTGAGTACTCTCTTGAAAAACTTCAATTCTTTGCACATCAGTGAAAGCACATTCACTTTGACTAAACTGATTGTCTCAAATTTTGATTTTTATTATACTCCACCAATCAGTCAAGTCTCTTGATGTAGCACAGTACTTTGCGTAATAAAATTGATGTGCCTGTTGAGCCAATAAGAATGGTTCATTTACTGCGAGAACACTTTTACATTTAATATCGATGATTCCATGAGTCGGATGAACACGCACGCCTCTCTCTATATCCAACCACCGACATTTGAACATGGTTATGTAATGTTGTCCAAGATAACAGAGTTCAATGATTTCATCAAGTATTCCATAAAAGTCAACTTCATTTTCTCTATGATGAGATCCTCTCAAGCTAACTACATTGTTCATTGTTTTTTTTTTGATTCCCCATATGCATGTGTGTGAAATCTAAATCTATTCACCACATATGCATTATAAGTTTTAACAAGTTTAGAAGGTGGGTTACTCAATATACACAGCCGTTTGTCAATTTTATCAGCATGTCGAGACACCTGAAAATTTGTGAAATGATTATCAATATAGTAAACTATACATTTAATGAGTTACTAAAAGATAAAGAATTTATGTTACCAGTTTTTGAAACCACTGAGAGAAATTTTTCTGTCGGCGTTCTTCGAGAGCAGCTGCTGTAATTTGTGGAATTTGTTTCTTGATATGATTATCATACAACCTATAGAAAACAAATTTATTTACTGTAACATAAATGATAGAATAAGTGATATAAACACTTACAGTACAACCGATGTCATCTCTTCACAGTTGAGCAGAACATACGTATGAGCTCTGTGATGTTCATCATCCGAAAGTCAACGTTCATAAACTCCACCAAAACCAAGCTCTGGCTGGTTGAAAACAGATAATTGATTGTCGATTTCATCAATATTCCTCCCGTTCCATCCCATTCGGTTGTGTTTTGAAGGATACTCAGATTCAAAATAATGGGAGCAGAAAAAAGATATTTCCTATTGCAAATAAGCTTATGCAATAGATCCTTCAACAGATGCTTTATTACATACTTTTCTTTTCAATTTTTGCATGCATCTTTCAAATGGGTACATCCATCGAAACTGTACTGGACCTCCACATTTGGCTTCATATGGCAAATGTAACATCAAATGTTCCATTGAGTCGAAGAAAGACGGCAGAAATATTTTTTCCAGTTTACATATAATTACAACAACATCTTCTTCAAGTTTGCATAGAGCATCATAATCTTCTGTAGCCGCACAAATTTTCCAAAAAAAATGAGACATGTATGTTATGGAATCCCAAATCACAGAATTCAACAGACCTCTTAATCCAATGGGTAGAAGTCTTTCCATTATAACATGACAATCATGACTTTTTAATCCAGTAATATGACCATTCTTTACACATCTACCCAAATTGGAAGCACAGCCATCTGGAAGTCTTAAATCTGTAATCCACTAACAAAATAATAAACGGTTTTCTTTAGACAGTGTATAAGATGCTTTTGGTTTTAGTAACCTTTCTGTTCTGACATTCTCAAACAGTTCCAGTTCTGGACGCCTGCAAATTTGGGCAAGATCTAAATGTGCATTTACATTGTCTTTTCTCTTTCCTGGCGTATCCAAAACTGTATGAAACAAGTTATCAAAACAGTTCTTCTCAATATGCATGACATCCAACATGTGACGGACCAACAAATTAGACCAATATGGCAAATCCCAAAATATGCTACATTTAATCCAATTGTGTTCTTTCCCAAAACCAGAAATTTTCTGTTGGTTTATTGTGGGACCAAAAGTGATGGGAGGTAATGAAAATACAACCGATTTTAACTCCGAACCTGATAGCATTTTTGGAGGTCCATCCCTTTCAACTGTTCCTTTTCTGAAATGATATCTGTTTCTGCGAAAAGGATGATCAACTGGAAGAAATTTGCGATGACAGTCAAAATAACAAGGTTTCTTTCCATGAATGAGCATAAATGCTTTGTTCTCTCCCATACAGTAAGTACATGATTTCTGACCATGTGTACTCCAGCCAGATAACATCCCATAAGCCGAGAAGTCACTAATTGTCCACATCAATGCTGCTCTCAGTATGAAATTATGTTTCGTAGCAACATCATATGTACTGACACCAGTACTCCACAATAAACTTAATTCATCAATCAATGGTTTCAAATAAACATCAATATTCTTCTTCGGATGTCCTGGAATTAGTAAATTCAAAAAGATATATGGCTCCTTCATCAACATCCATGGAGGTAAATTATACGGAGTTAAAAAAACAGGCCAACATGAATATTGACTACCATAAGATCCGAATGGACAGAAACCATCAGTGGAAAGGCCCAGTCGAACATTTCTAGCTTCTAAAGCAAAGGATGGATGCACTCTATCAAAATGTTTCCATGAATCACCATCGGCTGGATGATTCAAGCTTTTATCGTTTGAAATATTCGCTTTATGCCATGACATCATTGTCACTGTATTCTTAGACATGAATAAACACTGAAGTCTGGATGTAAGCGGAAAATATCTCAACTGTTTTACAGGAATCAAACTAGACTTCCCATGTTGCCCTTCTTTATATCTCAGTTGCCCACATGTGGGACAACTATCCAACGACTCATTTTCCCCAGAATATAAAATGCAGTCATTTGAAAATGCATGAATCTTCTGACAAGTAAGTCCCAAATTTCAAACCAGCCTCTTACTCTCATAGTAATTTGCAGGAAAAACATGTCCTTCGGGTAACAGTGTTTTAAGAAAAGAAAATATCTGGTCAAAACAGGTGTTTGACATTCCGTTATCTGATTTGATATCCATAAATTTTGCAACTGCTTCTAATTTTCTCATCTTGTAGCCAGGATATAATGCATCCTCAGCAGACCTCAACAACTCATAAAATTCAGACTGTGTCAACTCAGGATTTGAAGCTATATCAGTCGGAGTTTCTGTATGTTGAACAGATGAACCTGCAACATCATGTACTAAATCTTGAAATCGGGATGGATCCGGAATCAAGTTGGTATCACCTGCTCTGGAACTGCATTCACCGTGTTTATACCAAAAAACATAATCTGGTTGAAAACCAAAACGCAAGAGATGTCCCCCCACTTTGTCAAATGTGTCAAACGTTCTCAATTCACATTTTCTACAAGGGCATTTTATTTTGCCTTCTGAAACAAATTCTGGATTTGATGCCGCAAATGATAAAAAAGTCTCCACACCCACTACATATACTGGATTTAAACCAGAACCGTTTGGATTTCTACGTTGATTTATCCATATGCGGTCATCTAATAATGATTTTTGACGACCTCGTTGTTCCATATTTTTCTATAAGATATAAAAGCATTATTGGTTTTGAATAATTTGTTAGAAAAAACACTCAAGTAAGGATAATTATAGAGTTTACATCATACACGACTGACGTAAACTTTTTATTGAGATAGACCTAAAAATTGACCCTTTAAGAATTGAATATGTTGAAAATAAAGCAAAACCTGTTACAAATATTGATAATTTTAATATTATATAAATTTTTTATTATTTTAATAATAATATTATTATTTTTCATAAATATTAATTATATAATAATAACATTATTACATTATTAGTATATTTTATTATTAATATTAAAATAATATAATTTTTTATATTATATACAATTCTCCTTTCATCTGTGTGTTTAACATTCTATCTCCACATGTAATATTTGCATTCACTTTCACCTCTTCATTGGTGAGTAGGTTGATAATTTTGAAAAAGAATGCAAATATTACATGTGGAGACAGAAAACACACAGATGAAAGGAGAATTGTATATAATATAGAAAATTATATTATTTTAATATTTATAATAAAATATACTAATAATGTAATAATGTTATTATTACTAATTATTGGTAATTATTCCTAATTATTGGTAATTATTCCTAATTATTGGTAATTATTCCTAATTATTGATAATTATTCCTAATTATTGGTAATTATTCCTAATTATTGGTAATTATTGGTAATTATTCCTAATTATTGGTAATTATTCATATAATTACCAATAATTAGGAATAATTACCAATAATTAGGAATAATAACATTATTACATTATTAGTATATTTTATTATTAATATTAAAATAATATAATTTTCTATATTATATACAATTCTCCTTTCATCTGTGTGTTTTCTGTCTCCACATGCAAATATTCCATGTGGAGATAGAAAACACACAGATGAAAGGAGAAATTGTATATAATATAGAAAATTATATTATTTTAATATTAATAATAAAATATATTAATAATGTAATAATGTTATTATTCCTAATTATTGGTAATTATTGGTAATTATTCCTAATTATTGGTAATTATTCCTAATTATTGGTAATTATTCCTAATTATTGGTAATTATTCCTAATTATTGGTAATTATTCCTAATTATTGGTAATTATTGGTAATTATTCCTAATTATTGGTAATTATTCCTAATTATTGGTAATTATTCCTAATTATTGGTAATTATTCCTAATTATTGGTAATTATTGTTAATTATTACTAATTATTGGTAATTATTGGTAATTATTAGTAATTATTGGTAATTATTACTAATTATTGGTAATTATTGGTAATTATTACTAGTTATTGGTAATTATTACTAGTTATTGGTAATTATTACTAATTATTACTAATTATTACTAATTATTAATACTTATTGGTAATTATTGGTAGTTATTGGTAATTATTGGTACTTATTACTAGTTATTGGTAATTATTACTAGTTATTGGTAATTATTACTAGTTATTCCTAATTATTACTAATTATTACTAATTATTACTAATTATTACTAATTATTACTAATTATTACTTATTTTTACTAATTTTTACTAATTATTAGTAATTATTTGTAATTATTGGTAATTATTACTAATTATTGGTAATTATTACTAATTATGAAGAATTATTACTAATTATTACTAATTATTAATAATTATTGGTAATTACTGGTAATTATTGGTAATTATTGGTAATTATTAGTAATTATTACTAATTACTGGTAATTATTGGTAATTATTGGTAATTATTACCAATTATTATTAATTATTAGTAATTATTTCTAATTAATGGTAATTATTGGTAATTATTTCTAATTATTACTAATTATTGGTAATTATTACTAATTATTGGTAATTATTACTAATTATTGGTAATTATTTGTAATTATTGGTAATTATTGGTAATTATTGGTAATTATTGGTAATTATTACTAATTATTGGTAATTATTGGTAATTATTGGTAATTATTGGTAATTATTGGTAATTATTGGTAATTATTGGTAATTATTGGTAATTATTACTAATTATTGGTAATTATTACTAATTATTGGTAATTATTACTAATTATTGGTAATTATTACTAATTATTGGTAATTATTACTAATTATTGGTAATTATTTCTAATTATTACTAATTATTTCTAACTATTACTAATTATTGGTAATTATTACTAATTATTACTAATTATTGGTAATTATTGGTAATTATTGGCAATTATTACTAATTATTGGTAATTATTAGTAATTATTACTAATTATTACTAATTATTGGTAATTATTACTAATTATTGGTAATTATTACTAATTATTGATAATTATTACTAATTATTGATAATTATTACTAATTATTACTAATTATTGGTAATTATTGGTAATTATTGGTAATTATTACTAATTATTACGAATTATTGGTAATTATAACTAATTATTACTAATTATTGGTAATTATTACTAATTATTACTAATTATTGGTAATTATTGGTAATTATTTCTAATTATTAATAATTATTGGTAATTATTACGAATTATTGGTAATTAGTGATAATTATTACCAATTATTACTAATTATTACTAATTATTCCTAATTATTGGTAATTATTCCTAATTATTACTATTTATTACTAATTATTGGAAATTATTACTAATTATTACTAATTATTACTAATTATTGGAAATTATTACTAATTATTGATAATTATTAGTAATTATTGGTAATTATTACTAATTATTGGTAATTATTGGTAATTATTCCTAATTATTGATAATCATTATGAATCATTACTAATTATTGGTAGTTATTGCTAATTATTGGTATTTATTCCTAATTATTGGTAATTATTCCTAATTATTGGTAATTATTCCTAATTATTGGTAATTATTCCTAATTATTGGTAATTATTCCTAATTAGTGGTAATTATTCCTAATTAGTGGTAATTATTCCTAATTATTGGTAAATATTGACAATTATTTGCAATTATTGGTAAATATTGATAATTATTGGAAAAAATATTGACAAATATTAGCAATTATTGAATATTGGGAATTATTGTTAATTATTACTAATTATTAGTAATTATTACTAATTATTGGTAATTATTATAAATTATTACTATTTAATGTTAATTATTTCTAATAATTATTAATTAATTCAAATTAATTTTAATTTTTCATAATTACTGCTAATTAATTGTAATTACAGCTAACTATTTTAAATTAATTAGTGTTTAATTGTCTCTAATTACTATTAATTATTAATACTTATTCATAATTATTTCTAATTAGAAATCAAAAAAAAATCTAAAAATTTAAACTAAATAAATACAATAAATAAAATAAATATTAAATTAAAATTCAGATAAAAACCTTAAACTTGATGTCAATGTCGAGCCGTTGTAATTGTAGAACACCACCAACTGAATCCTCGAAGTCGGGAAAAAAAATTTACAATTGAAAGTCGTAAAAATTTCAGAGTTAAAAAATGGGAACAATTGAGAGTTGAGAGTGAAGTGAGGAAATTTTAATGGTTGACAGTATTTATAGGTTGGAGTAATTGCGACGGGCTTGTTTGCGACGGGTTTTCCGTCGCAAATAACGCTTTTTGCGACGGGCCTCGTCGCAAATAACCCTGACCGCATTTAATTATTGGTGGCATTAAAACTGTTATTTGCGACGGGGCCCGTCGCAAATATCCCCTGCCGCCGGGGTATTTGCGACGGGTCTGCAGGCCCGTCGCAAATAGTCTTTAACCGTCGTCGGTTAGTTGCGACGGGTATAGAACCTCGTCGCAAATAACCCTGACCGCATTTAATTATGGGCGGCATTAAAACGGTTATTTGCGACGGGACCCGTCGCAAATAATTCCTGCCGCCGGGGTATTGGCGACGGGACTGCAGTCCCGTCGGCAATAGTCTTTAACCGCTGCCGGTTATTTGCGACGGGGTTCTATCCCCGTCGCAAATAAACTTCGCACGGTTTGGCGCGCATTTCACGCCAAACTATTTGCGACGGGAATAGTTACCCGTCGCAAATACTCATTTGCGAAAGGTATTTGCGACGGGAATTATTCCTGTCGCAAATATCCCGTCGCTACTAACCATTTTTCCCTTAGTGATATTACATCTACCTTCTTACCTTCCAATCTGTTGGAAAACAATAACATCGCTCGTGTGTACGTGTGGACTACCGCCACCACAAAGCAATGTGATATGTTTTTCATTTTTTTGACATGGATTTTAATAAGGATAGATTTAATGAGCATATATGATATATATGATATAAAAATTATTCTGAAAAGGTATCCACCTTTCTTTCGTTTCATCCATTGAGAAAATGGAAATAGCTTTCATACGTGCGTACAGCCTACCATCTTCATGAACGGTGTAATTTATTTTCCTATCTCTAACTTTTATAGAAGACTCTAAACATGTATATAATGAGTATATATGATATTTATATCATGATTAAAATTTTAGATATGATGGAAAAATAATCACAGAACAAGTACCAAAACTACCGAACAAAAACATACATGAAAAACAAAGTAGTTATTACCCGAAACAGTGATTTTAACAAGGAATTGTTAATAAATATGTAATAAAAGGTCATAAGTAAATCATATATGGTATTATATATATGATTATGGTTTTATAATACATGTATAATAAACCTATAATTATTATACATGAATTTTGAACGTGTATGAAGAAATTCAAGACTTGGAGTAATGGATTTTCGTCTCACATTTATTTTCGTGGGACACATGGCATATTCACCACTTGTTTTTTTTTTGTGGTATATATACTGCCCATGAATATCTTTTATAATTCTTATCATGAAAATTATGGGATAAACATATTCATATAAGGTTATTTCTTTCATGGGACTTGTGATTCAAAAGTTACCAAAGCGGTAAAAGTTTTATTTTACAATCTCATTGTTTATCGGGATTGTTTATGATTAAGTTTCCGATGATGAAATCTTATTATCTACCTCTCAAGAAACTCATGTATTTTCTTATCCTTTGTTTACTTCTTTAGAATACATGTTTTCCTTTCATTTTCCTCTCTTGAATGATTAAAGAGACCAAAATAATGTTTTTAAGAAAAATCGACTTTATTTCTCTATTTGGTCGAAAATCCTTTTTCTTCCATGTACATGTTTTCTAAAAATATTTTAAAGAAAGTTTTACTATTATCCAATGATGTTAAAAGACATTTTTACCCATGTTTTTTTTATAAAATGGTTTAAAAAGAATCTCCTTGTTGTTTTTCGAACGAGGTAATTTTGAATTTTTACCGAAAATGTGAAAAGAATCTTTTTTAACGTGTACAACATGAATGAAATTTTCCATCATCGTGAACACTCAATTATTTCAACCTTTTATATTGCTTATGTTTTGTTGGGGATGTGATTCAATGGTATCATCCTTATTTTTTTCTAGATGGTTTATGATTATGATGAAGAGATGTGTATGAAATATATTTCATTTTTACAGGTTATGATATAATGAATGTTTTATGATCTTGTGGTAGACAAATATACGAATTATGTGATGGGCGGGAGCTATATCTCCCTCCAATTAATTGGGTAAAGATTGATATCTCATGAGATAAACAAGATTGAAATGGGGAGTGAACTCGGTTTAGTAAGGGACTTTATCCACTATGATATTCTTGGGAGTAAATTTTGACTACTATGATGGTTTGGGGAGTGAGCTCATTCGACTATGATGGTCTTGGAAATTAGCATTGAGTACTAATGAAATGATTTTCTATGTTTATGCATATGCCACAAATCCATACCTTATGTCTATGTTATGCTCTCATAGCTCATATTCTTTAATTCATTTATGATTCATGTTTTCTGAACTGTTAAGCTTTATGTCATGACTCAAGGTTATGATCTTTGATATGCAAGGTATGGTTTTTATATGTTATGCTCATGTTCGCATACCCTTATTCACATGTTATGTTTATATGATCACTGATATCTCCCTTGTTTACTCTTGTTGAGCATCACAACACATCATTTCTTATGTTTCCTTTCCCCAGGGTTCGAAGAAAAGTTTTATGTATGATATTTCTAAGAAGAGTGTTAGTTATAAAGAACTAAGTGGGAGACGATGTAGTACTCTTATGAACCAATTGTTTATGTTTCCAAGTTCCCAAAGGCACTAGACCTATACGATTCTGTTGTGGATCGTTTTGTTATGTAATGAATACTCGTCTATTAAGATGTGGTATCTATGTATGAAAAGTTTGGTTCTTTACAGGTAATAAAGAAGATGATATAATTGAGTCACCAACCACACAGTAGGTCCATTGTGCTACAGTGATCGGTGGTTGGAAGTTCGCAGAGCTACAATACCTTTGTCTCCAAAGTCTGAAATGTTACAGTAACCATGTAAAAGTCTGCACTACTGCAATGTCTTGTTGGTGTTGTTTGGTTAGCTCTGATATAGTCTAATGAGTAATACTAATATAACATAAAACCACCAACATTCATCTCATGAGGTTGGATAAGAACATTTCACACAATACCATTTTCCAAATGATTGAGTTCTACATAAACAATAACACAAAAAAATCATTATAAAATATTGACAAGAACATCATAATAAGATTCGACAAACAAAAATTAAAACTGAAATGTTGTTAAGAATTAAAATTAAAAAAAAAGTACTAACATTGATAAATGAGAGTGGTCGAAGGTTGGAATAAGTGTGGTCAATAGTAGAGAAAGAGGCTCTAAATAGTTGGGACGTATACGACAGTGGGGAAGTTGAGGCAGCGTCAATGATAAAAGAATCACAATCGATCGGAGGTCGATCGGTTTTCGATATGGGAAAGCATGAAGTAGTTCAACAAAGGGGGAAAGGTCGATGAGCGGGAAGGGGCAGCGATGGGGGAAAGGTCGGTGGACGATAGAGAAGTTGGCGACGAGGGGCAAGGTGTGTCGAAGGTTAACCAGTTTCCCCACAAGGGATTGGGTACCATAAACTAATCGGTTCATTTATACAAAACTCTGATTCTATTTATTTTTTAAAATTTAATATCTTAATCCTCCCCTATTATATTTTTTAACTGCACATTTAAATACTCTTGAACTCTTTTAATTATCCGGTTAGAAATTCAAATGTTTAAATTTTATTTATAAATTTAGAATAAACATATCAAAAATTTGAGTAAATATATTTTATAATTGTACTTTAGTTGATAACATAGTCAACAAATTCAAATTTAAAATTTACTTATAAATCTAATATGAACTGAATTCAAATAAATAAATATTTTTTATGATCGCAATGTCATTTGAAAATTTATCATTGATTAATAATTAGTAATTAGTAATTAGTATAAATAAATATTTTTTATGATCGCAATGTCATTTGAAAATATACCATTGATTAATAATTAATAATTAGTATAATCAGGTTCAGATTTATAGTACCCTAAAAGTACTACCCTAACACTACCCGTTTATTAATTGGGTTTTCAATTTGCTACCATAACTCTATAAATATCCATTTAACAACTACCTTAACCCTATTTGATCGGATCGAGTAGTGTCAGGTACCCGATTAACAGGTGCCCATTGTCATCCTTAGAATAGATTCCTTTGTTTTTTAGAAAATATATATGATCAATTTTCAAAAACATGTCGTGTGTGTGAGGGGCTTGTTAGAAGACCCCCCAACAATGCCAATGGACACGCGTGGGATGTGGTAAATGTTGACTGTTTAACTTGACAAAAACAAATAAGATTGGATGCAAACAATCAAATGCATTAGAAGACCCCCAACAATGCCACCCAAGATGTAGTCGTATACAATCTCAAAGTGGATGGAAGTCTACAGACTCAATTAAACATGTGTGTCAGTATTTATACTTTAAAGTCAATCAAGTGTGGGTGTGGTGACATTTTGCATCATGTAATGTATATTAATGAAAATACAGTCATTTATGTTTATTGTGTGGAACATGTGAGATGATATGTGAGATGATATGACGGACCTATCCACAACACTAAACAAAAGAACAAGACTATCAAAAAACAACAAAAACGACATATTTAGAACATGATTGTACAAATTGTGCAAAGCTTGCGAAGCTAGGAGTGTTTAACGAGGCTCGGGCCTACAGACTAGGCCCACCAACCCGCATTTATGGAATGGGATGTACAGAAAAAATATTACCCAACAAAGAAAACGAACAAATATGTACCATCCACGGGAGATATCATCTCTGTTCATGGAGCTGCCCCTGTCCCAGATCTTCAATTTGTGCTTTCAACAGTGACTGCTCGCGTCGCATCCTCTCAAACCACACCTCCGCCATTGCCATCTCGTTGTTAAGGTGACGGATCCTCTGTTGCAGCCAGGCCACCGCATCAGGGCTTCTGTCCACCAACACACTACCACTCAAGCCCACATGGACTGCTGGTGGTGGCCTCATCAGTAGCGCCACTATACTCACCTTAGAAAACAACACCCCAACACACAAATAACAACATGTTGGTCAGCAGATCAAACATCTTTTCACCGTCACTCAACAACGAACGGCGTCATCGATGGAGGAGGTACCAAGGAAAAAAGAAAAACTAACAGCAAGGGCGCAAAAAGATAGTGACAAGTATAAGAAGGAAACATGCACAAGAGCCCCTAACCTCCTTTGATAATTTAAACTACCAATTGAATCTGAATTCATGCAAAACGGCGATAGGAACCATTTAATTCAACGGTAAACTTGACAGAAAAGGAAATGCAGGGAATGCACAGTGAGTGTATATAAGTTGGTCCATTTTCAACAGCAGTATTGTAAAAATAAGAACCATGGGAGGGAAAGGTCGCACCTGCATGAGAAAGATCACAGCAAAGATGACCACCAAGAAGAGAGCTACTTTGTTTCTTTTCAAAAATAAATTGAATTTCACCGCCAATTCTTTGAGCAATGGATTAGAGGAAGCAGCATCAATTGGACTTCCCCATACTGAATCGTCGATTCCTTGATTAACATATTGGGAATCAGATACTGTTTGAGGATGCCTTGTCTGATCAGCTGCCTGATGTGTGCCCTCTGAAGGTGCCCCAGGTATGCTTTGCATTTCAACAGGTTTATTGTGCATTTCAGCTTCGTCATGACCACTCAGAATCCTGATAGCTTTAGAGCTGCCTTCTAAACACAGTTGTGAAGGGAAAGTTGAAATTAAATATATATATATTAGTATGGAAAAATCATGTGCTTCACCTTCTAAAGCATCAAGAAATTAAGAATTGGAACAACTCATTGCATGCAATTGCAAACCTCCTTGTTTTTGAAGACTTCTTTGCTTCAACAATTCATGCGCCTGAAAAAAAAATAGCAGAAAACTTCTCTCAGACTGTCAAACATCAAAGGCGTGTAAAACGCTAAAAAAAGAAAAGTTAAGAGAATTTATATATTACAGAAGGAAGACGCTGCTTTAAAAAGTTCAGACAATTTGTATTTTTTGATATTCAATCATTTAGGTAAGGCCGTTCACAATCTGCAACCGTCATTAAAATAGCATAACACGTTTTATTTTACTTATCCGCTCTTTTCTTTATGATTTCTACTATGCAAACTGGTAGTAAGCTGCATCAGCAACTGAGTAAAGCAAGAAAAAAAGAAATTACAATGTTTATCCAAGTAGCAAATGTTTCTCGACATTCTTCTGCAGTAGCCTGCTCTATCTTCCCTGTAAATGCCCAATCAAACCACAATGTTTAGTTCAAAAGCAGTGGTCCATAAAATTCCAGGAGGCCAAGAAACTTCAGCAAGTCTGAATGCCAAACCAACAATTGAAAAAAGCAGGATTTAAAAAGACCAAGTCAAAAAAAATTCTAGTTGGCAATGAAAATCCCTCCAATATAGTCATGATTTTCAAGATTAAACTTTAAAAGGACATGGTTCTCAAGTCATAGCTAAGGGTGTCGTGAGATAAGAGTAATGGGTTAAAAAGTGAAAATATATGGTAATCGTTGCACAATCAAGTGTTTGAGCCCTTACAGTACTATTCACTGGCCTCTGGCCTATTGAAGGCATACTTAAGGTGCCACACCCACGTCATGCATTTGAGCAGCCTCTTACCCCAGCAACACCACCATTTCATTTTTTATTTTGTAATATAATAGTAAATAAATATGCACGTGCCTTATTAAAATATATTTTTTATAAATAATAATAATAGAATATAATCAATAAATATATGATGATGATGATAATGATTACAGAAAATTACCAATAAATCTATTTTTTAAACTTATTTACAAGTAGGTCCAAAAGTTGAATTCTTTGGAACTGTCAATTGGACCTCGTGGTAAATAAGTCTAGAAAATAGATTTATCGATAAATATCCTTTATTATTATTATTATTTTATTATTTATAAAAAAGCATTTTAAAAAAGCATGTACCTAATTATTTTGCTATTTTATTACAAAACAAAAAAAAAATGATTGTGGGGCCAGGCAAGGGGGTGCAAGCAGGTGAAAATAGCTTACTGCAGCGACTTTTAATATGGCGCCCCTAGGCAATAAAGTTGTTTGAGAACATGATTCAAAATAGCGGCTCGTCATGAAACTCTTGCAAGAAAACTTCATTTAAAATGGCACCCTCATCCACTATGTTGACAACACCATTTTGGTGAATAGTTTTCAACCTGCATTATATAGGTAAAGATTTTATTTTATTTTAAATCCATAACTTCCATTGACATTCAACTCATTTATTTGGCAATGGTGATAAACACTATTCTAATTGATGGTAGAAAAACTAAGTAAAAGGCTACCATGGGACCTTATTAGAACAAGTTAGGGTTTTTTAAAGGAGCCAAATTGATCTTAGGTGGATGAGCGGTTTTATTGCTGTATGTCGGCAACCCCAAGAGAGTCTCAAATGCCACACACTTTAACTGAAATAGAGTAAGGGCCACACAGCACACAGCCCCCCCCCCCACACACACACAGTTCGATTCTTCCCATTTTCCATCCGTTGCTTCCTAACATTATTTCACTTTCTATCAAAAAAGAAAAATATTTAGCTGGGAGTACGTTAAGCTGCGGCTACATTGTGAATGAGTTTCAGTGTTTAGATGTGTTTATTTGGCTTGACTGGTGTTTCAATTTGTTGGAGTCTTCATCCCACATCGGACTTGAGGTCCGGTGTGGTCTTTATTATTTATTATAAATACACCCCAAGGGCTCCTTAGGAGAGACACCTTGGGGGTTCGGGTCTCTCTCTCTTTTATCCCTCTACATGGTATCAGAGGAGGTTTTTTGAACCCCCAATCCCTCCCTCCCTATTTTTTTTTTCTCCTCCTTTTGCTTTAGGGTTTCCCGTCCGGGGCGGCGGCTCCAATCCACATAGCCGCCGCCCCCCTCCCCTCCGGGCTCGTTTTCTCCGGCGCCTCTCCCTGGTTCTCCAGCCGCCGGCGCCTCCTCCTGCGGAGCTCTCCCTCCCCGCGGCTCTCCCATCCTGCGCGCTCATCCCGTCGCCGCGGCTCCCAGGCGGCCCTCCGCCTCGTGTCCCTCTGCTCCCGCGGCTCCCGGCTCCCGGCGGCTTCTCCCGGCTCCCCGGCTCCCGGCTCGCCCCACCGTCCCGGCGGCTTCTCGCGGCTCTTCTCCCGGCAACGATTCTCCCCGCGCGTCGGCCTCGCGCCGGCTCCTCGCCCCGCCGCCTCGTCCCGGCGCAGCCCGCCCTCGGCGCCTCGCCCTAGCCCCGGCGCCCTCGACCTCGCCCCGGCGTCCTGCGGACTTCCTCCCCGACGCCGCTCCATCCCCGCGGCTCCCGACGGTCTCCCTCTGCTCCCGCGGCCTCACGCTTCTCCCGGCTCCTCGGCTCCCGGCGGCATCTCCCTCTCCGGCGACCCCTCTCCGGCGACCCCTCTCCGGCCGGCGACCCCTCTCCGGCAGCCCGATCCGGCCAGTTCCGGCTACTCCCGCCAGATCCGGTGATTTCCGGCCAGATCCAGGCTACTCCGGCCGGCTCCGGCCTGATCCAGAGGGCTCCGGCCAGATCCGGCGATTTTCGGCCTGATCCGGCCAGATCCGGCGAGATCCGGTCTGTTCCGGGCAGTTCCGGGCCGTTCCGGGCAGATCCGGACTGTTCCGGGCAGATCCGGGCAGATCCGGACTGTTCCGGGCAGATCCGAACTGTTCCGGCCTCCACCCGTGCCGGCCGCTCCACGCAGGGGGCCTCCTCGGGTTTCCAGCGCTGTCTCCCGGCCTCCTGCACCCTCGCCGGCCTCCTCCTGCGGATCCCCGCCTCGCCGGCATCTCCCGGCAGCCGCATCTTTCTCCGCCGGCACGTCCATTCGCTGACGCAGTCGCTCGACATCCTCGGATTTGGGCCCGTTGGCGCCGCCAGTCCCGCAACAATTCTGCGGAATCCCCGCCTCCCGTCGCCGGCCCCGCAAGTGCGGTTTTCCCGGTGCTAGTTTGGATTTCCCGGCGTTTCATCGACCGGCCCCACTAGTGCGGCATTCCTGGCGTTCCGTCAACTGGCCGGTCTGCGTGGTCATCTGCTGCGCCCGCAACATCCATCCATCATCCTGCGGGGAGGCTTCGATCATGAGGGGGAGCAGCAACTTTTGCAGTTTTCTTTTTATTTCGTCATGTTTTGTCATCAAGCTGGGTAGTCCAGCTTGAGGGGGAGTGTTAGCGTCTGTTTTTTATTGTTTTCTTTTCATTATGTGTCCAAGCTAGGTTCACCTAGCTTGAGGGGGAGTGTTGGAGTCTTCATCCCACATCGGACTTGAGGTCCGGTGTGGTCTTTATTATTTATTATAAATACACCCCAAGGGCTCCTTAGGAGAGACACCTTGGGGGTTCGGGTCTCTCTCTCTTTTATCCCTCTACACAATTCATTCGGATACCTGATGGTTCAAAAATAAAAATACAATTGCAGAATTTTTTTAGTAAGTTTAGCTTCATTAATATTTTTTTTGTTGTGGAGCTAGACGAGTTCAAATGCATGGTCTTTGTAAAATGATAGAGAGGTGAAACCCAATACCCAAAATGCCTCGCTAAGGGAGGCTTTGAGATAATTTTATAATGAATAATAAAGACCACATAAGACCACAAGTCCGATGTGGGATGCAGACTCCAACACTACCCCTCAAACAAAATATTTCTAGCTTGAACACATAATTAAAGAAACCAAAGCAAAACAAAGAAAAGACACTTCAGCACTCCCCCTTAAGCTGGACATACCCAACTTGATGACAAAACAAGACAAAACAAAAGATATCATTCGTGATCACAGCTCCCCCTTGAGATGAAAAATGAGGGAAGATGTGCCGGATTACATCGGTTGCGCGGCAAGTTGTCGAGGCATAGCAAAAGAACCACGCAGGCGAGGCCGGTCGATGAGGCGCCGGGAAAGCCGCACTGGCGGGGCCGGTCATCGGGAGGCGGGGATTCCGCAGGAGGCGATGGCGACAGGAGGAGGGCGCCGCTAGGGGCGGTGGCTGCTCATGAGGGGCACTGTGAGAGATAGCAGGGGGCGGAGAGCCGTCGGGCGTCGCACACATGGAGGTGGAGGGTGAGGATCGTCGGGCGCAGGGTCGTAGAGGGGAGGATTCGCTGGAGGGAGGCGTTGAGGCGCTGGCGCACGAGGAGAAAAGTAAGCAGGAAAGGGGGCCTCTACTGATGGAAGATTGAGGGAGGGGGTTGGGTCTGCAGCACCGACGGGAAGGAGGGGGGGCGGGCGCACCTGCGGAGGAAGGCCATCAGCGATTCCGGTGAGGGCGTTGTGCAGTAGCACAAGGCAGAAGAGATCGGGATCCCGGTCGATCGTGCGGTGGTGCGCGGATCTGGCTGGAACAGGAAAGGGGGCGTCGGGAGGACGCGATTGGGAGGGGCCGTCGAACATTGGAGGTCGTCGGTCGTCGCAGAGGGAGGCGGCGCGCTGAAGAAGCCCGCGCACGAGAGCGATGACGGGAGGGGAAGCCGTCGCGGGAGGGACTCGTTCTGCAAGGAGGGGTTGCTCGCAAAGACGGAGGGGGCATCCGCAGGAGGCACTGGAGGGGTGACGAGAGGGGAAGCCGTCGCGGGAGAGACTCGTTCAGCAAGGAGGGGTTGCGCGCAAAGAGGGAGGGGGCATCCGCAAGAGGCGCCGGCGACGGGACACATCAGAGGAGACCGAGGGGCGGCAACTAATTTAGGGCTCGGTGGCCATGGGGCCGCCGCCCCCCCGTTGGGGGAAATATGCAGGTGTCGGCCGAGAAAAAAAAGAACGGGAGGGAGGGGTAAGGGTTAGAGAACCCCCATACCATGTAAAATGATAGAGAGGTGAAACCCAATACCTAAGATGCCTCTCTAAGAGAGGCCTTGAGATTATTTTATAATGAATAATAAGACCACTAGTCCGATGTGAGATGCAGACTCCAATAGTCTTCATAATTCTATTTTTTTGGCCAATGGGAGTGCAACTTTCTTCCCTATCCACTTTCTTTCCCATGCTTGTCATTCGCAACTACTACCCATATGTTCCTCTTTTAAAGAATATTGGCATTACCCAACAATAATGCATCAAAACACAAAGTAAAAAAAAACAAGTGGAGAATAAAAGCATTGGTGATGTTAATGCATACATATTAACAATAAAAGCAATTTTTAATTAAGGAGAACGGGAAACCAAATTTCAAAGACTCACATTTCATGATGGTATTCTTGTGAAATTCCACAGTAGAATAAACTCTCACAATGCAGGACTCTCCAGTTTCATCACAATCACTCGCTACGTCCCAAAGGCCCTACATCAAAAGAAACGAAAAAAATGAGCTAATATGCTGTAGATCCAAACTGGACAAAAAAGAATTAGAGAAGCTGGAATCCTGTAACAAGCCAAAGTTTAACATCAAGAAAATGTTTTTACAGGACACACTGGCAAAATGGTATGTTCCGTGATACATCATTACTGGACATATTAATATTCAATTAGTTTTTAAGCTAATCCATTTCATCTTTTATTTTTCCTACGTAAAAATAACTGGACAATAAAACTTTGACCTTTTGCAGAACAAGATTGGAAATTATTCAAGACTCCGCCCTAATCAGAAAAATCTAGCATCTCTTTTCCAGGTACGAGAATGAACCTCTAATCTCCTAAGCAATGGGGTTCCATGTGTTCCAAATGACTATTAGGCACTCTAGAATCACATAAACGCGCACAAAACTTCAAGCAACTCTTTATTAAACCCCGTTGAGAAAAATCACAGCAAAATTCAAGAACAAGCTATTAGTCAACCATCCATATGTGTAGAAAGTATAGAACTCGAGAATCAATCAGCTTGAGATAGCTTTTGTGCTTTTAAAAGCAGAATACTTGAAGTCACGGATATCAAAGAACGGAACAAGCACGGTTCCTAAAGGTGGAAGTCCAGTAGGATGATGTTTCAGAGGATATGTGGTTTCAGCATATGTGGTTTCAGCAAGGGTGGTTCCGACAAGCACGGCTCCTATAGGTGTGGGGGGGGGGGGGGTCCATGTGTTCCAAATGTCTATTAGGCACTCTAGAATCACATAAACGTGAACAAAACTTCAAGCAACTCTTTATTAAACCCCGTTGAGAAAAATCACAGCAAAATTCAAGAACAAGCTATTAGTCAACCATCCATATGTGTAGAAAGTATAGAACTCAGAGAATCAATCAGCTTGAGATAGCTTTTGTGCTTTTAAAAGCGGAATACTTGAAGTCACGGATATCAAAGAACGGAACAAGCACGGTTCCTAAAGGTGGAAGTCCAATAGGATGATGTTTCAGAGGATATGTGGTTTCAGCAATCCGACAAGCACGGCTCCTATAGGTGTGTGGGTGTGGGTTCCATGTGTTCCAAATGTCTATTAGGCACTCTAGAATCACATAAACGTGAACAATACTTCAAGCAACTCTTTATTAAACCCCGTTGAGGAAAATCGCAGAAAAATTCAAGAACAAGCTATTAGTCAACCATCCATATGTGTAGTTCCTAAAGGTGGAAGTTCAGTAGGATGATGTTTCAAAGGATATGTGGTTTCAGCATATGTGGTTTCAGCAATCCGACAAGCACGGCTCCTATAGGTGTGTGGGTGTGTTCAGATTGCTGAAACCACATATGCTGAAACCACATATCCTCTGAAACATCATCCTACTGGACTTCCACCTTTAGGAAAACCACATATCCTCTGAAACATCATCCATCCATCCATCCATCCATCCATCCATCCATCCATCCATCCATCCAATACATGCATACATCCATACATTCAATACATGCATCCATCCATGCATCTGTCCGTCCGTATCTTGTGATTTTGGGAAGCGAGCTCTAGTGAACATTGAACTTACTCTGGGACGGGCAGGATTTTCTTGTTTAGCTTCTCCGCTCACAATTTCAATAGCATGCTCTAGTCACTTTGACATTGTTGGGGTTCCGAGGAGGAACCCACCAAAGTATTTTTTACACTAACTCCTATTTAAATCATTGCAGGTTTACAAGATCCAATTAGTGGTCGAGCAGCGCTAGTGAACATTGAAAGGTTGATCTACATATACCACGACTTGAGGCATACTTGAGTATTATTTTGTATTTTTTTATTTGAGGGGTTTACAGCTTTTTATGTCGCTGGCAGATTATCACTGCACATTGTTGTGTTACATAAATGCATGTTTTACAAATTATAATTATTATTGAACAAGAATGTTTTCGTATTCATGTTGTGGGTTTGCATACCATTCGATAACAGATGATTTTAAGGGTAATGTTGTGCGATTATACTCTCAATGCTAATCACTAGCCCCTGCCTTATTGGAGATGGATCTGCGGTGTCACCTTCGATCTTGTCGACGGCCCGGAGTGGGGTCTTATAGGTAACCAGAGGACCGACTCCTTTGTATATAGAGAAATGTGAGGAGATGGGTGAAATACAGAGGAAGGGGAAACAAGTCCTTTCCTCACCCCCCTTGCTTCATATTTACAATGAATTCCCCCCCATATGGTCCCGGCATCTCCTAACAATATTCCCTCCCCTCTAACAATATCCTCCATGTAAAGACACACACACCCCTAGGTCCTATCGTCTCGAAAAACCACATTGTCCTCAAAGTGATGGATCTCACAGGCATGTCAAGCGATCTCTCATACCATCCTTGATCCATGGAACTAAGGACAGTGATAATGTGCACTGGCTAAACAGTCATGCCAAGCAATCTTCCATATGTTCCTCCCAGCTTGCTTGTCGTCCATTGTTGTCAGGTCATCTTCGTGCTGCACCTTAGTTTCCGGATGGAGCACTCCCCTACTTAACAATTTATAGGACGCCGCTTATTTGTGCATCTTTGTACTTCACGATTCCACTATATGCATCTTAAATGTACTTGTTTGACGTTCCACTCAAAAATCGGGTCAGGATTCGCCAGTTATGAATGGTCGCCACGGTGGAAGGCCAAAACTCTCCCAGAGCCAGCCTCATGGAGCATGATCATCGGAAAACTCAATCACCGCAGGTGTGACCTGTGTAGCTGGTGGTAACGCATCAAGAGCCCATGTTTGTGTCAACTCATTCTGTTGAGTCTCTTGTTCCAGCATTTACGAACATGAAAGTTTCATGCTCCTCCTGGACCACTATCAGTTGAACATCACTCGTGTTCCCTCCCGACGATGTTGAGTGCGCCTTAGGGCTCCACATCTCCTGGTGTGAAGGTCGTGATTTTCGGACACCCCTATAACGACCCATACTTTTCATGCAAAGATATTGCATCCTATTATATGAATATTCATTACATAACATAACGATCCACGCCAAAATCGTACAGGTCTAGTACCTTTGGAAACTTGAATGCATAAACAACTTATTCATAAGAGATCTACATCATCTCTCACTAAGTTCTTCATAACTAGCACACTTCTTAAACATATCATACTTCAAACTTTTCTTCATAATCTGGAAAAAGAAAACATAAGAAAGAGTGAGTTTAGATACTCAGTAAAGGTAAACAATAGAGATATCAATGATCATACAAACATAACATGAGCTAAGGATAGAGATGGAAAAATGAATTACACCGTTCATGAAGACAGTAGGTCGTACATACACACGAACGTTGTTATCATTTTTTGACGGATAGAACGAAAGAAAGGTAAATAATAATTCACCTTTTCAGAATCATTATTATATCATATATATTCGTTCAATCTATCTTTATTACCATCCATGTAAAGCGGAAACGAAAAACGAATCGCATCGCTTCATGGAGATGGTAGTTCAAACGTGCGCACGAGCGACATCATCGTTTTTCAATGGATTGAAATGTAAAAATGTAGATATGATATTAAAATTCCAAACGCATACTTATGTAACAAATACGTAAACATTAAAACCACCATAATAATCATTAATGAAAGATAATGATGGAAAATGAATTGTACCGCTACGTGGTGGCGGTAGTCTACACATACGCACGAACGATACTCTCACTTCCCATTTGATGGAATAGAGGTAGATATAGGTGGTTCCATAATCATAACATTTCAGTATATTGAGAAAACTGAATTAATTATTTTATGATGAATACCACTGTAATGGCCCGGACCCTCCTGGTCCATTACTTTGCCAAATCCTGATGTTCGAGGCGCCTTGGGGACCATCGGTGACTCATTGAGGAGTTTGTCAATTTCAGGTTGAACAAACGGTGGCACCGATGGGCAACGGTGCCAAGGTATCGATGACTCACCCATCGGTGAGTCATTTCCATCTTCTCCCGAACTTTTCTGTTTCGCTCCAATAACGCCTCTTTTGACGTAAAAAGTGTTTTAATACCCCTTTCAAGGTGATTTAAGGCCCGTAAAAGATGTTTAAAATCCCCCAAGAGTCAAGCGACCCTTGAATTACCAAAACATGTGGCATCTTCGTCGGTGTCACACCCTTTGCCGTGTTTCCAGTTTCGCCCATGTTACGTATTTTTTTCTCCGTTTAAAGAAAATCTATCAACTCACAGTCGTCTGCTGGTCTATCTCCACCATCTTCGAGGAGAATTATTAAATCTCAATTAATCCCAACATGTGAAACCGCCGAGCCGCGTGGTCAAGCCACGATCCGACTTTTAAGTACTTCGAAATCATCTCCCTGATTTTAGGATCTGGCCTCTTCTTAAATCGAAACCCCCTCTTCTTCCTTCTTTCTTTTGTTTCTGTAAGTGCGCCTCGAGACTTCCTCCCAAGACGAACCGTGCGCCCGTGTTGGAGTCCTTCCCGCTCAGCCTTGGAGTTCTTCCTGCAAGTCGCACATCTCCAGTTCTTGGCGCAAGGAGAAAACTTCGATCCTCGATCATCCAAGTAGGGGGGTTTTCCTTCATCTCTCTTTACTGTGCATCATGCGGGGTGCGTATGACGATATTCCCTCAAGACATAGATAAAACCAACTTTAACAAAGATAATAAACGGACTTTTAAAGAATGAAGGGATGGGAAAGTTTATGATGTTGCTCTATTATACCTTTGTTTTTATGTTGTGAATTGTATGGGCTCATGTCCAATGAAAATCGTGGTCGTTGGTGGTCCTTTCCTGCGCACTAATGAAGCTCTGTTTTTCTAGATAATCTTGTGATTGAATGACTGTAACATGAAAACTGATTAATCACGTAAACTTGGTTGATTAAATGGATGCCCGATGAATAAGAACCCATGTGTGATCACTCCGGTTAACCAAACGGAAAGAAGGAACTTAATGAATGGTGTTGGCTAAATCTGAAAACCCCCTTGCTCTGTTCTGGTGATATGCATGGTTGTTATGTTTAATGGTTGTGGGGTGACATGCAAGGGGGATGAAATCTCTAGTTGAGAGGTTGTTGGTTTGTGAATCTGAGGTCATGTGGAGTCGGTGGTAAATGTTCTGGACCCTATAAGTTGGGGCTTGGTTTGGTTTCAGTACTTCGAGGGATCTCGAGGGATCTCACGGATCCCTTTTGATGTTGTTACTTACAAGCGAACCGGGAATGAATGCTTAAAAGTCTGCTTGGCTGTTTTCCTTCAGTTGTTGTTTTGGCTTGTGGTCATGCCTGTTAGTTGCCCGGTAATGAAGGAATGTTTACACGGAATCACTTGAACTTGATAACGAGAACGGGTACAATGGGGAATTGTTTTCTAGAAATGGATTGTGCTCTGGTTGTGGTTGTGGTGTACTTGTGCATGTAGGGATAGCAGCAAGAGTGGTTGTGTACGAGCTGGTTGTCTGTTTCAGGACCCTTAGGTTGGGATGAGTGCTTGTTTACCTATATGTATAAAATTTAGTTATTGTGTTTCTTATACACACCCCACCCATATTGAGCACTTCGTGCCGAACACCCACATTTCATGGGGGAGGATGTTTTTCCCAACACTCCTATGAGTGGCTGGTTCTTCACTCCTTTCTGCTCCCTCTCCCAGGTAGCCCAAGACTCTTCGGGCAGGCTGTGACGGCCTAAGGTTCATGATGGTCCAAGACTCTTCGAGCAGGGTGTGTTGTGGTGGTTGGCCCAGGTGTGTGCGGGTAGGTTTGTTTCCCAAGTGTCTTCGGAATGAGGCCCAGGTGTCTTCGGCCGTGGCGGTGGTTGTTGTTGCCCAGATGTCTGCGGGCGTGGACGTTTGGTTGTGGTGACCCATGGGGTTGTATCTGTTCGATTGTCCATCTCTCTAGCCGCTCATCATCATTGACCACTTCATCAACTTGATGTCAAGAATGTCTTTCTCCTAGGCTTTCTTGAAGAAGAGGTGTATCTGCAGCTGCCTCCAGGATTTCGTGCCTCCGAAACCGACTCTCATATCTGTCAAACTTCGTCGCTCTCTACATGGCCTCAAGCAGTCTCATCAAGCTTGGTTTTGTCGATTCAGCACCGCCGTCACTTCATTCGGGCTCTCTCGGAGTATGAAGGACCACACCGTCTTCTACCATACGACATCCTCCGGCTCAACTGGAATCGCCCAACTAAAGGGGCATCTTCACCACCACTTTCCCACCAAAGATCTCGGTCCACTAACATACTTTCTTGACATTAAGGTCTTCCGTTCTGCAGACACCAACTTTCTTTACCAGAGAAAATATGTTTTGGATATCTTGCAGGATGCTGGATTGACTCAAGCCACTCCCATTGACACTCCTCTTGAGCTTGGGGAACGGTCTCTTTATGACAACACGGAACTCTTTTCTCACTCAGAGAGCTATCGTCGTATTGTGAGAAAACTCAATTCTCTCACCATGACGCGTCCGGACATTGTCTGCATTGTTGGCAAAAATAGTCAATTCATGGAGCTTCCGACCAAATCCGGATGTTGTGCTCCGCATTGCGAAATACATCAAAAAAGACTATGCTCGTGGTCTCTGGTACTCACATCACGATCATCTGAATGTTGAGACCTTCTGTGATATTGACTATGCTGATTGTCATGCTACCGAAAAGTCTACTTCTGGATTTGTAGTTTTCTTGGCAGGTAACCTAATCTCCTAGCACAGCAAGAAACGGACTATCGTCTCTAGATCTAGTGCGGAGTCTGAATATCATGCAATGGTCACGATCACTACTGAGATCATTTGGCTTCGACATCTTCTCCATAAGCTTGGCTTCCTGCCACAGACGTCTGCTCATATCTGGTGTGATAATCAGGCTGCTACAAAGATTGCTTTCAATCCCGTCTTCCATAAACACACGAAACATATCGAGGTAGACTTTCACTTTCTTCACCATCACCTCGGGCAACATCATGTCAGTTTCGGTCACATACCGACGGTCGAACAGCTTGTCGACATCTTCACCAAAAGCCTCCCGGGAGCTCGTCTGGACTCTCTTAGTACAAAGCTGGATATCCACAGCATCACCGACCCAGCTTGAGGGGAAGTGTGTATGGTCTTGTTTGATGTCGTCTTTCTTTTTAGTGGGACTCTTGAACCCTTATTATTAAAGAGGGTATTTCCGAGTCCCACATTGAAATACTCCACCGTGTAATCTATTTTACCTATCTATAAAAGAATGTCTCCGTCTCACCTTGAGGTAAAAAGAATTCACCAACAACAATATGTATGATGTCTTTCATATTTTTTATGTCTTACATCTTTAATTAGCACCAACACCATATCACTGATTGCACAAACAACATAGAAAAATATGTGTAAGCATATAAAATTTGTACAATACCCTAAACAACTAATTTATATGTAGCTTAATATTAAGAAACTAATTTAGTTGGGTTTCACAATTTCCTCTAGGTTATTCAATTTAAAATCATTGGGCTGATTTTTTTTTTCCCCTATTGTTCTGTGTCTAGAACCAATTTAAACTGGGAACCCAGAGGTACCTGCCCTGACTGCAAAAAAGTGTCAAAGGTGCTAAAAGGCAAGTGCCTCGCTATGAGAGGCGTTGAGTTGAGCTGCAATGACGCTTCACCTCATTGCCTTAGGTGTTGAGGCAAATAATATGCCTCAAATTCTTACTCTTTCGGTATCAGTTGTTGGCTCAAGATGTTTAACATGAACTCACGGAATTACACCTCTAGAGTTGGGTGTGACCTTAAATACCAAAAACCTTAGTCATGTCTAAAATACGTAATAGGGTGCATTCTCAATTTACATAAAACTAAACTTCCTTAAATGAAAATAAATTGCATTTTATTTTTTCTTGATTGTGACCTACTACCAATTAAAAGCCCATAGGCATCTTTCAATTGCCAAAACACTAGAAGAACTCAAACAGGGTTCATTTTTCCACCCCATCCATTCTTCAGGAAAATTTGACGTTAAAAATATTATATTTATAGTCACGAACACTGTAGGTAAATGAGGCGAGCACCTTAACACAGAAATAGCTGCCATAAGGAGCATCATTGATTTCTTGCGAAGTTGTAATGATCAAATGGCTGGAAAAAGGAGAAGTTAGTCACAAAAAATGACAAGCAGTTGTGCACTGCAAATAACACAATGCAGATAAACAATTACAATTCCTTTCTGGCTAATAAAAAGGAGAAAATGGAAGGTAACGACCAATGGGAAGAATTTGGTACATAGAACCAGATTCATTCAACGTAAACACAAATTCCCATGGGCAAAAAACTAGGATGTTGCTGGTATCACAAACAAACAATGCTGCAATAAAATAGTAATATTGCCAACCTGTTTCGGTAAATTCTAAATGTCTGAGCCTCTTGGCAGCTGCCAAATCTTGCACCTAGATGTGACACAGGATTGTTAACGATTAAGACACACAGAAACTGTTAATATTTGTAACAAGCTGAAAGGTTTCAAAATATGCGACATTAACAAAAATGTACAGGCATACCATAAAATGCTTTAATGGGGTGTCGAAATGACACATCACGGACATACCCAAATTCGTCATGAGGCTTCCACAAAGTGCACCTCGCATCTGAAAGCAAATCAATGCACACAAACACACTGAACAAAATTGATGGGGCAAGAAAAATCCTCAACAAAAAAGGAAATATAATAAATAAAGAAATAGCCCCATCATAAAAAATAACTGCCAATACACTACCTTTATCACCACATCTTCCATGAAATGATTCGAAAAAATCTAAAGCACCATCTGAAAAGAAAAGTAAAAAAAATTCCTCTGCCTTCATCTGCAATTCATGAAACATGAATAAATGCAATTTTCAGATTTTCACAGTAGTCATGACAGCAGCGTGTACATGTATGCATGATAAAGAATTGAGTGGTACCTTGAACTTGGACTCAGCAACATTGGAGTAATGATCAGGTACTGCAAATCAGAAACCATAAATTCATCGTGAAGGGAAATCTCAAAATAAAATGGCACACATACAAAACAGAACATGGTCATGTCATGTGGAAAATATGGATCATTTTATCGCCAAAAGACGTTTCAGCATAGGCTTAATCGTAAATTAAAATTACAATGGCGACCATGGCATTTATGCATACACAACACCTGTAAAGCAGACAGTTCAGCAGAACAACAAATTTACAAGAGAGGGAGATCCAAAAGTACAGAAGAACCAGCAGCTTGAAACAGGGTGAAATACAAAGTAGAAATGAATGTGCAATCATTTAAGGACGATATTTAAACCATTGTTCCGATATGCACATACAACAGTAGAAAATTCAAGAATGCAAGTATAAACTAACTCTTGGGTGCATCTAAATCCTCCTCCATCCAAATTTCTTTTTTGGAAGATGAAGATGGAACCACGGATTTGGAAACAACTTCAGCAAGCCCTTTTGCATTGTCTCGGCCCTCTGAGGGTGTTTTTGAAACAGTGGCACCTTCATCTTCACCACTAGGCGGAAGCCTAAGATCTTCTTGAACTGTTCCTCTCTCCTGATACATGCAATGCTTAAATGGCTTAGAAATCATCAAATAGGTGGAAGCCTAAGGTCTTCATGAACTGCTGACTCCTCTCTCCTGTTACATGCAAGGCTTAAATGACTTGGAAATCATCAAAACTAAGAGCATGGTCGGTGAGTTGTAGGCTCATCTTGCCAAGATTTTGCTTACACATATTGACTTGTCCGGGTAAAGAAGCAACGATGAAGAATAAAACTAAAATACTAATATATGATTACCTCAAAGTACCTTGAATTGAGCTCATCAATTGAGTGTTTTGAATTGCCCATTCTTTCAATCTCAATAACACCACTGCCTTCACCAACAAATCTCAATTCCTAACAAAAAATCCACACAAAACGCATTTAAACCCGTGAATTGCCTTCAATATCCAAAATGATTAAAATGCAATTTGATATTATTAAATAGAGAGCAAATAGATTGATGGTGTGCCTTCTAATTTTTTTTAATTTGCTTCACTTATCAGAATTTTAGCATGTTATAATGGAGAAGAGTGGCCTAATACCCAAGATACCTCCTAAGAGAGGACTTTGTGTTTATTTATAGTAAACACTCCCCCCTCAAGCTAGGTGCACCTAGCTTGGATACATGAAAAAACAAAAAGAAATATCCCCAAACAGCCCCTCAAGCTGGATGTGTCCAACTTGCAATATAAATTCAAAAAACTAAAAACAGAAAAAAAGAAAAAACAGAAGCAAAGAAGCTTGACGGTGGTCCAGGCAGTGGCCAAAAGGCCCAAAGGAGATCTGGGCCAGGCAGTGAGGAAGAAGCCCGACGGTGATCCGGACAACTCAACAATGATCCGAGCAATGATGAAGAAATCCAAAGGTGATCCGAGCAATGATGAAGAAGTCTGGTGGTAATCCGAGCAGCCTGACAAAGATCCAAGCGGTGGTGGAAGAGCCCGATGAAGATCCGGGCACAAGGCAGCAAGGGCCGCGGGGACGAAAGATGGGTGTGCACCTGTTGGAGCAGCGCGGCTGGAAGGGAGGTCGAACAATCGAAGGTCGCGCCTGGGGAGGGGGGCTCACGCCTGATGCTGCAACTGGGAGAAGCAGAGGAGGCGCTCGAGAGAACGCGTAGCAAGCCGATGGTGTGCATCGGATGGTTGAAGACGCTGAAGGGGGTGCAACACGAAAAGAGGGGGCGATGTGGTAGGGCGGTGCGACTGGGGTTGCATGAGGGAGAAACAGGAATGGAGGGGTTGTCGCGACTGCAGGGAGACGAAGGGAGGGAGGTCGTCGGATCTGGATGAGGGGCGGCGGGAAGTAACGGGGCCAACTGGCCATGGGGGTCGCCGCCCCCAGGGGGAATACTCAGGTCAAACCTGAGGAGAGAAGAGAGGGAAGGGAATAATTAGAGTTTGGGATCCTTTGATACCATATTAGAATGGAGGAGAGTGACCCAATACCCAAGACACCTCCTAAGAGAGGTCTTGGTGTTTATTTATAGTGAATAATAAAGATGACAGGATACATAAAGTATGATGTGAGACTCGACTCAACTTACTATCTAACATAGCTGTTAGAGAAATCTATAAAATTTGAGTGCTTGAAACAAACAGATACATAAAGAATGGATAGCAAAACAAAGAGAGTGGAAATTTCAAGTGCAAACAAATGACCACTAAAATTCAATTGATTCAATTGAAAAGTTGTTGATTTTACAAGAAACAAAAATAAGGCAATAATATATGTATGTAATAATTAGATAGTTTGAAATAAATAAAGATATAAAGCACCTGCTGATCTATCCTTGCTTCAACAAAAGAACGATGCTCCAACAATCCATCATTTATAAGCTTAAAAGCTTCATCACGGGATAGAAATGATGCAAAAAAGTACTGCCAAAAAATTAATTAAAGTAAGACAACACAACCAATGTCTTACAATAAATAAAAGAAGCTTCAAAAGGCAGTAAAATAATAAAGAAATGTATAATCTCATGTCACCACCTTCCTTTCATCAGCCAAAATTTCTATGGCATTAGGGAAGATCCCTGCCGTCTTTGATTTCCGCACGCAAGAGACTTCATTGAATGGAATAATTTTCTGTAAAAAATTTGGGAAGAATATGAGAATCAAAATCAAGAACAAATAAAGAATAATAGGTGTCTAACCACATCCAACACCATAATTTTGATATGTAAATATATTACAAGTTCAATTTCAAATTAACAAAAAAAAAATCTGGAATATAAAGGATGAATATGCATTTCTTTTGTAGAGGTTCTTCTCTTTCAATCAAAGGTAGGAAAAAAATAAAAAAACAAGGAATAAAACTGTCATGAATGTTGCACATTTGTGACCTATTGGTCTGGTAAAACTATCTTTAGTGGGGGTTTCTAGTAATAATTTTCCTCTATTCTGCGTTTTTTTTTCAATTCAACATCAACAAAACCCCATATCTTCTCCTTGTACACTTGGATTTTCAATGTGTTTCTTTACCCAAATGATTAGTTTGGTAGCATGGAATTGGGTCTGTGAACAAGAGTCAAGGGATTCCTCTTATGGGTATGCATCAAACAGTCTTCCTTCAAAAGTTAAATTGCAACATTTTGATGGAAGGACTGTTCTGAACGAGTGGAGTCCATTTGGATTTTCAATGCGTTTCTTTACCTTAATGGTCTGACAGATAGCATGGAATTGGGTATGTGAAATTGAGGGATCACTACTGGAAATCTGATCTATAACAACGGATTTGGAAAACCGTTAGTATAGGTACCCAATAGGAACCTATATGAACGGTTTTCAAAAACCGTTGGCATGGGTTCCAATAATCTTTGGGACCTATACCAACGGGCAAGACCATTTTTTTGTATATTTATATATAATAAAATTAAATTCTTCAAAATTAATAATTATATATATCTATATATATCTAATTATATACACAAAAGTGGTCATAGGATAGTGGTTAAGTCGTTTGGTTGAAAGAGATGGGTTCCAATAATCTTTGGGACCTATACCAACAGGCAAGACCATTTTTTTGTATATTTATATATAATAAAATTAAATTCTTCAAAATTAATAATTATATATATATATATATCTAATTATATACACAAAAGTGGTCATAGGATAGTGGTTAAGTCGTTTCGTTGAAAGAGATAGGTCCGGGGTTCAATACTCACCACCATTTATTTTTGCAGAGAACCTATACCAAAGATTCGTCCAAATCGTTAGTATAGATCTATCCCAACAAAAAATCACCCAACGGTCCATCAAACCATTGGTATAGGCTATACCAACAGCGGTTTGGGGCCCTATACCAACGGTTCCAAACTGTTGGTATAGCTTTTTTTCCGGTAGTGGATACCTCTGAGGAATGTGCATCAATCAATCTTCCTTAAAAGCTAAATTACATCATTTTGATGGAAGGAGCGTTCTGTAAGGGGGCACTCCATTCTTAAGAATGAATATTTTGTAGCCATTATACCTTTTAGAAAAACATAATATCAATTTCACCAAATTATCACCCCTCCCCAATGATGACTCCCTTTTAATCAAAGGTAGAAATAACTTTATAGTACAAAAACAACAAATATGAACTTTCATAAGAGTTTCATATATGTGTCCTATTGGTGTGGTGCACCTATCATTTGTGGTGGTTTCTATCAATAATTCTCCACTATTCTGCATTTTTTTCCAAAATTTAACATTCACAAAATCCCCTTCATACACATGGATTTTCAATGTGTCTCTTTACGCTATTGGTCCGTTAAGTAGCATGGAATAGGGTCTGTAAAATTTAAAAGCGATCAAGAGTCAAGGGATTCCTCTTATGGGTATACATCAAACAAACATCCTTCAAAAGCTAAATTAAAACATTTTGATGGAAGAATGTGTACTCTCGTAGTTGTTTTAATGATCACAAACACTAATATTTTTCTAAACTTTTTTGCTTAAGTGAAAAGATGAAAGAATGTTAGGGTTCGAAGGGGTTCTGGTTTTTACTTCCAGTCTAGAATAAGACCACAGCACAGCAATCTGCTCCACACCGCAAAAAGCCCTGAAACAAGAATTACGGCGCAGTGAGAAGAACCACACCACTTCACAGCTCAGTCCAACTTCTTCTTCGAAAATCACGGCGAAAATCCTCGAATTCACACCGTAGTCAAACTTCAGATCCTACAAACTTGGGTAAGGCCACAACGCGAGGTGAATGACTACACCACAGCACTTTTGTGCCATAGTCATCCACGACACACCTACCTCGAAATCAAGAGAACCTCCAAAAGATCCTGTCAAACTCCACACTGTAGCTCAAAGCCCTACACTGCAAAGACCACTTCCATGGCGCATCAAACCTTCCAAGCCGCAAGGGACTTTGATTCAGAACTTTCAAAGAGCATTTAAGGCTTGGTCTAAAAGAATTATTTCCTTGGCTCAACCCAAGGCTCCTCCGGCTCCTATAAAGGCTATAAATAGACATCAAGGGAGGCTTGGATCTTAACAACGGACATCTACAATGACTAGTTGTTTCCGATTCAATCTACAACACGCACCAAGCTTCTTCCAATTCTCAAAAGGCAAATCGGGCTTCAACGACTTCAATCCAATTACTATTTGCCTCTTTCTCTTTGAGTCAATTGCTCCCTTGTTGTAATTTCTCAAAGGCTCTTCCTCTTCTAATTCTCTCTCTCTCTCTCTCATACATGTTTTAAATTTTCTGGAGAGAGAATTGAGTGCTTTGTAAAGGGTTTGTAAATACAAACATCTATCATCTCCTTCTTTAGGTGCTCACCGCCGATAAAAGTGAGGAATCCTGGTTCTTGGTTTTCGTTAAAACCAAGGGATTCTTTCTTCTTCTTTGGTCTGTGGTATTTCGTTAAAACCAATGGAGCAATATAACCCTCTCAAGCCTTCTCGAGGGGAGGAGACGTAGGGGATCATTCTTGAGTTATTGTCAAACTCCGTTCTCAAAGTTTGCCTTTAAAATTCAGCAATTTATTTTCTGGTACACTCGCTTTTACTTTTGATTCTTTTATTTTCAAATCAAATGCTCGCTTGTTAAACACTTTAATTTTATAGCATCCTTTTTAAATTGTTTTTAAAAGCAACCCCCCCCCTCTTGTCATTCTATCTCCTACCTACAGAAGGGTTATCCACTTGGATTTTCAATGTGCTTCTTTACCTTAAGGAGTGTTATCCCTCCGGCACCAGCCCGACCCACGACCCGTGGCGCAATCCGCAGGCAAAAGGAGCCCCTTTGGCAGCGATTGACGTTGCAACACACCTCTTATTGCATGTGATTAGTCACTGGATGTTCAGATTGGGCAATTCCAGCACATATTTTCTGTCATTTGTGCATTTTCAGCACATCATGTCACGACTCGCCTTCTTCAAGATGAGGGAAGAGATGACAAAGTGTCACACCCTTCCTTCTTCAAGATGGAGAGATAATGACCTCCGAGTCCCGCCTTCAATAAGCCCCGGAGTGGCAACTAGCACCAAGGATATAGAATCTCACCCAAGATGGAAGGCATTACCCTTTTTTACTGAAAACAAGATCGAAAGATAAGACAGTAAAAATCCCAAACAACACCAAACATTTATATAAAGGAAACCAGAATCCAACCCATGCATGATTTAAACATAAACTGTGTAAGAACCCGGGTTTTTGGAACAGGTCAAAATCCCGACCCTGTTTGAATTTTGACTCGCTTCTGAGAAAACTAGATAAATTGGACAATTCTGGGTTAAACTTTTGAAGTTGGGGAGGTCGTGCAGGTGCGCACGGTTGGCGCACGGTCTAAACAAACCGTGCGGACAAACCGTGCGAAGTCTCTGGGTGAGACAGTGGGCTCCGCACAGGCGGCGCACGTTTTGCCAAACCGTGCGAGTTGGCCGTGCGAGTTGGCCGTGCGAAGTTCCTGGGTGAGGCAGTGGCAACCGCACGGTTGGCTAAACCGTGCGGGTTAACCGTGCGGCCACTTAAAATTAGGGTTTTTAAGTTCCGGGCCACCCGAGAATTCTCATTCTCCTCTTTTTCTTCCTTCCACTCGGGGGTTACGCGGGAAGAGCCGGTCGGACCTTCAAATCCCTCCCGGATCTTCATCTGAACTCCGTTTCGAGCACCGTTTGATGCGTTGGAACTCCCTCGGTAAGGCCTTGATTCCCCGCCGTTTTTCCTAATTTCTTCCCTAGATAGAGTTATTGGGGTTTGAGCGGTTTTGATTCTTTTGTAGATCTACCGTGTTTTAGACCTAATTGGAGGTTGTTATCGGAGGAGTAACATCGTACTATTACGAGGTAGGTGGTGCATACCTTCTTTCGTGTTTTCGTGGACTTTTGGGTGGCGCAACCTATGGCGCGTTTCGGGTATTTTTTAGAGAGACCCTAGTTTATCTCCTATTGCATATTAAGTTACTTATTAGACCTATGGGATACCTTGGGTATGCCCTTCGTCCTGTTTTGATTGAGTAGGGTCGGGCGAGAGGTCATTGCTCATATGGGGCATTTTGGCCGGGGTGCCAAAATGGCTTTAATTGAACTGTCTTTTTCAAACTGTTGAGTTCAGTTGATTAAACCTTGAGATGAATTGATAGAGGCTTTAGAGACCTCGGTGTTGGTATGGGACAACACATAGTTAGGGCATTCAACTGTTTAGTTGTTTGCTTATTATAAGTATTTTTCCTTTAATGATATATGTGATGTATGTAATTGTTGAATTGCATCTGCTGGAACCATTTGGTTGTGTTGGGCATGGCCCAAGTATTGTTGGGTGGTTTTGACCACGGGATTAGGCGTCATAGGCGTCGGCTTGATGCAGTACGACTGTCAGGTTGTGCATGGTCGGGTTACTCTTGAGCGACATGGTCGCAGGGACACAAGGTGTCAGATGTGTGGTGGCTTAGGTACTATTTTGGTGATTACCGCTCACCCGGAACTTTGAGTAGTGTGCACACATAGATACTCCGTGATGAGGTGGTTTTGACCACTCGTGTGGGTAGAGGCCCCCGTAGATGCGGTTTAGGTATTTTGGTTGGGGGTGTTTGCCGTAGAAAGTCACGTGGAAGGTGAAGAGCCTTCAGGGGATAGCATTGAGGCTATCAGGTTGGGGGCTGAGGCTCGCCATGATTTGAGGGCAGACATCGTTGTCCCTTCGGTTATTTATTTGAGGGCAGATATCGTTGTCCCTCCGGATTCTTATTTGAGGACAGGTATCACTGTTCCTCCGGGTTACTTCTTGGGCGTGCCTTCGGGACGTCGGTACTTGAGACACGAGGTGTCAGGAGGCACATGGTGCCGGGTTACTATTCTTGGGCATGCCTTCGGGACGTCGGTACTTGAGACACGAGGTGTCAGGAGGCACATGGTATCGGGTTACCTGACAGAGATTTCGGCGTTGGCCGAAGCAGGTGACACTCCATGGTGGCTGTTGAGCACCAATGGAGTTTGTGTTTATTGGCGCATCGTATTGTTTAATGTTTTCCTTATAAATGCATGTCTGCTTAAACACTTATATTAGGTACGCACCATTGGGTGGTATCCTACTGAGATTCGTCTCACACCGTGCACGGGCCCTTCGGGACGCGTGCAGACTTTATGGATTTACATGCAGGAAAGGGGCCAGCTTCAGGAGCTGGGCTGCGTTAGTTGTTGCATGGAGATGGTATGGACTTTGAGGTCTTGCCTAGCTGGAGTTTACTTTGTTTTGTTTTCTTTCCTGTATCAGCATGCTTGCTTGATTGTAGCTACAGGTGGTTAGCCAATGGTGCCCTTTTGTACATTGACTCGCTATGGATGCTTTGTTGTTTGTTTAGTAGATACGAGTGGTTTTCAGCATGCTGTTGTGTTTACTTTCCGCTGTTGTTGTTTATATTTATTGCTTCCACTGTTTATTGATATTGAATGTGCTTCCGCTCTGTGGGTCTGGTTTGAGTCTGCTGAGTCGTTCTTTCTGCTGCATCTTTATTATTATTCTCGGACCAGTACCCATATTATGTGTCAGGAGGCACATGGTGTCGGGTTACCTGACAGAGATTTCGGCGTTGGCCGAAGCAGGTGACACTCCATGGTGGCTGTTGAGCACCAGTCGAGTTTGTGTTTATTGGCGCATCGTATTGTTTAATGTTTTCCTTATAAATGCATGTCTGCTTAAACACTTATATTAGGTACGCACCATTGGGTGGTATCCTACTGAGATTCGTCTCACACCGTGCACGGGCCCTTCGGGACGCGTGCAGACTTTATGGATTTACATGCAGGAAAGGGGTCAGCTTCAGGAGCTGGGCTGCGTTAGTTGTTGCATGGAGATGGTATGGACTTTGAGGTCTTGCCTAGCTGGAGTTTACTTTGTTTTGTTTTCTTTCCTGTATCAGCATGCTTGCTTGATTGTAGCTACAGGTGGTTAGCCAATGGTGCCCTTTTGTACATTGACTCGCTATGGATGCTTTGTTGTTTGTTTAGTAGATACGAGTGGTTTTCAGCATGCTGTTGTGTTTACTTTCCGCTGTTGTTTATATTTATTGCTTCCGCTGTTTATTGATATTGAATGTGCTTCCGCTCTGTGGGTCTGGTTTGAGTCTGCTGAGTCGTTCTTTCTGCTGCATCTTTATTATTATTCTCGGACCAGTACCCATATTATGATTCTCTGAGAGGGTATAACCTCCCCACTATACCTAATAGACCCTCGCTGCTAGTCGGCAGCCTTTGGCGTTCGGGAGGTGCGCCTAAGGTAGTAACATCTGACCCGTTTGGCACTGTTCGGGTGGTTGTTCGGGTCCGGGTCGTTACAAAGTGGTATCAGAGGAGTTCTTGACAGGGATTTAGTAGCAGTGCCTTGCTGACTACTAGGAGTTGAGACTTCTCTTTTTATTTATGCTGGTTTTACTATTTGGGTTATGGTAGATTGGAGACAGGTTGTTACTGGAACTGGGTTTCTAGCTTGTGCTTGGGTGCCTACAGCCTCAGGTACGAGGGATGGACCAAGTTGTCATGGGTGGGAATTGTTGTTTGCTTTTGCTCAGATCACAGTTTATATGATTTCCACCCCGGTGGCTCACTTGGTGTGTGATGTTATTGATTGTGATATTTGACCCTTGACCCAGTGTGGTAAGGGAGAATCGGACCTTAGCCCAGTATGGCAAGGCTTGTTGGTTTGGCTTTTGATAGGCACATTTTAGGGTATTTCAATTTCATAATTGCACGTATGCTCTGTGAAGTGATAATACCATGTGAATAAAAATCAATTGTCATACTTGTATGGTCTGAAATATGAATTGGTGAAATTCCTAATAGAATTGATTGTTTTGCAATGTGTATGTCATGCTTTAGATATTTGTAGAATTGCATGCGACAGGGTATTTGGGTCTGGCTCTTGTACGAGCAGGCAGGTACTTTAATTGAGGTGATTTTTATCACCAAGATTGGGCGACTAGGTCGTCGGATGAGGCAACGTTAGTTGTCAGGACGGGCATGGCCCGAGGTACTTTTGATACTAGTCTCTGATGGGGGCGGGTAAGGAGGCCGTGAGGCCGTGATGCCATGGGGCATGGTTGCAGTGGGGGAGAGTAAGGGTGGTAGTTGTTTGCTGCCTTTTACTGCTTTCTTATCTGCGTTGAATATATATTGTTATATATATATGGGTTGTCTAACCATTTATGGTATTCAGCGGGTTCCTTTTTGGGCGACTCAGATGGAGCGTCAGACGGGAGATGGTACAGTGTCGCAGGTGCAGGATCAGGTTCAGGATCTGGTGCAGGCAGAGCAAGAGCCGCAGGTACAGGCTCAGGTACAGACTCAGGGACAGGATCAGGTCCAGGATTCAGTGCAGGCAGGGCAGCAGCCGGGTTTGACAGCGTTCGGGCCGTGGCTCAACGAGCAGCTCCGAGCTAGCCTGGTGCGGGTCTTGCAGGGGATCGACGGAGGTGCGCAGGGTACAGAGCCATCTATGGCATACCTTACGCAGGAGTTCCAGTCGCAACACCCGCCACTTTTTCAGGGTGAAAGTGGTCCGCAGGCGACTGAGAACTGCATAGAGAGCATGCAGATGATCTTCGAGCAGCTCGAGACACCTCCAGGGCGGGGGGTCAAGTTGGCGACATACATGCTGAGAGGACCGGCAAAACGCTGGTGGGATGTGCAGGTTCAGGCTCGCAGGCACGAGGGGTTGGCATGGAAGGACTTTGAGGACAGAATCTTTGAGCACTTTTACCCGGAGACACTGAGGGCAGAGAGAGCTCGGAAGTTCTTGAGCCTTCAGCAGGGAGACATGTCCGTCATGGACTACGCAGCTACTTTACTGAGCTATCTCGCTTTGCACCTGGTATGGTAAGCGATGACGCGGCTAGGGTGAGGCGCTTCGAGGATGGCTTACGACACGTCATTCAGGTCCAGGTGAATATCTTCCGGCTAGGTTCCTTCTCAGAGGCAGTGAATCAGGCGCTCATAGCGGAGGCCAACCAGAGGGATAGGCCCCAGGTTGGCTGGGCGACCGCTTCAAGTGACGGTTCGGACAGCAGGAAGCAAGGACGGGATGAGTCCCAGTAGGGCGGTCAGGCCAAGGACTCAGCTAGACCACCTCGTGGTAGTTCTTCAGTGATTTGCTTTCAGTGCGGACAGTCGGGACATGTCCGGACTCAGTGCGATAGGCTTCCTAAGGAGTGTCAGGCATGTGGACAGGTCGGGCATCTGGAGAGGTTTTGTGGACAACCTTCTCAGACAGCCAGCAGGCAGGGACCAGGACAGACTGTAGCATCTGGAGTTGGTTCAGGTTTGGTACCAGGAGAGGGTAGCCGAGGTCCAGCTGCACGCGGAGGACGTGACAGAGACAGCGGAACCCAGTTGAGGGGTCAGTGGCCGGTGACTGGAGCAGTACCGCAGGGAGGTCAGGCGTCAGGCAGCCGTACTTCAGGCCAGGTGCACGCTGTGGAGCTGCCAGAGGCTGAGCAAGCTAGTGAGCCGACGACGGTTGGGGGTACACCTAGGGTGTGGCCGTGATTTCCATGTTTTCTTTTTGGCATGACCTGTAGAGGCATGTCCGTTTTGAGTGCACGTGATGCACAGGATCTATGTGGGCACAGGATCTATGTGGACTGACTAGATGCTAGTCAGTGGGATTGACATCATATCGGGTGTGTGATATATTTATATATATGTATGAGGTGCCATGGGCATCGGGGCATCGAGGATGCGGGTTACTAGAGGTGCCATGGACATCGGAGCATTGAGGATGCGGGTTACTTGAGGTGCTAGGCACCAGGTTCGTTTTGAGCATCCCCGGGATGCGGGACCTCGTGGAGGCGGACACCGATGCGGTGCAGGATGCGTTTGGGTGTCGGGAATGACACGGGGGTGCCAATGAGGCGCATGGGTGACGATGCGTCACGAGAGGACTGTGAGTCCAGAAACAGGTTAGTAAACCTTTAATCGTTCTGAGTTTTGTCGGGTTGAGACCGAGTTAGGCGATTCCTAAGGTGGGGAGCCCCTTGAGGAATTTAGCCAGAACCATGTGACCGGGGAAGTTTGGGTTGCTTTGATCGGGGTGGTACGTTCGGTGCCATCTCTGGGTTTCGTTTGATAGCTCGGGGACGAGCTATGTTAAGGTGGAGAGATTGTAAGAACCCAGGTTTTTAGAACGGGTCAAAATCACGACCCTGTTTGAATTTTGACTCGCTTCTGAGAAAACTAGAGAAATTGGACAATTCTGGGTTAAACTTTTGAAGTTGAGGAGGTCGTGCAGGTGCGCACGGTTGGCGCACGGTCCCCGCCGTTTTTCCTGATTTCTTCCCTATATAGAGTTATTGGGGTTTGAGCGGTTTTGATTCTTTTGTAGATCTACCGCGTTTTAGGCCTAATTGGAGGTTGCTATCGGAGGAGTAACATCGTACTAGTACAAGGTAGGTGGTGCATACCTTCTTTCGTGTTTTCGTGGACTTTTGGGTGGCGCGACCTATGGCGCGTTTCGGGCATTTTTGAGAGAGACCCTAGTTTATCTCCTATTGCATATTAAGTTACTTATTAGACCTATGGGATACCTTGGGTATGCCCTTCGTCCTGTTTTGATTGAATAGGGTCAGGCAAGAGGTCGTTGCTCATATGGGGCATTTTGGCCGGGGTGCCAAAATGGTTTTAATTGAACTGTCTTTTTCAAACTGTTGAGTTTAGTTGATTAAACCTTGAGATGAATTGATAAAGGCTTTAGAGACCTCGGTGTTGGTATGGGACAACACGTAGTTAGGGCATTCAACTGTTTAGTTGTTTGCTAATTTTAAGTATTTTTCCTTTGATGATATATGTGATGTATGTAATTGTTGAATTGCATCTGCTGGAACCATTTGGTTGTGTTGGGCATGGCCCAGGTATTGTTGGGTGGTTTTGACCACGAGATTGGGCGTCGTGGACGTCGGCTTGAGGCAGTACGACTGTCAGGTTGTGCATGGCCGGGTTACTCTTGAGCGACATGGTCGCAGGGACACGAGGTGTCAGATGTGTGGTGGCTTAGGTACTATTTTGGTGATTACCGCTCACCCAGAACTTTGAGTAGTGTGCATACATAGATACTCCGTGATGAGGTGATTTTGACCACTCATGTGGGTAGAGGCCCCCGTAGATGTGGTTTAGGTATTTTGGTTGGGGGTGTTTGTCGTAGAAAGCCACGTGAAAGGTGAGGAGCCTTCAGGGGATAGCATTGAGGCTATCGGGTTGGGGGCTGAGGCTCACCGTGATTTGAGCGCAGACATCGTTGTCCCTCCGGTTACTTATTTGAGGGCAGATATCTTTGTCCCTCCGAATTCTTATTTGAGGACAGGTATCGCTGTTCCTCCGGGTTACTTCTTGGGCGTGCCTTCGGGACGTCGGTACTTGAGACACGAGGTGTCAGGAGACACATGGTGCCGGGTTACTATTCTTGGGCGTGCATTCGGGACGTCGGTACTTGAGACACGAGGTGTCAGGAGGCACATGGTGTCGGGTTACCTGACAGAGATTCCGACGTTGATCGAAGCAGGTGACACTTCATGGTGGCTGTTGAGCACCAGTGGAGTTTGTGTTTATTGGTGCATCGTACTGTTTAATATTTTCCTTATAAATGCATGTCTGCTTAAACACTTATATTAGGTACGCACCATTGGGTGGTATCCTACTGAGATTCGTCTCACACCCTGCACGGGCCCTTCGGGACGCGTGCAGATTTTATGGATTTACGTGCAGGAAAGGGGTCCGCTTCAGGAGCTGGGCTGCGTTAGTTGTTGCATGGAGATGGTATGGACCTTGAGGTCTTGCCTAGCTGAAGTTTACTTTGTTTTGTTTTCTTTCCTGTATCAGCATGCTTGCTTGATTGTAGCTACAGTTGGTTAGCCAATGGCACTCTTTTGTACATTGACTCGCTATGGATGCTTCGTTGTTTGTTTAGTAGATACGAGTGGTTTTCAGCATGTTGTTGTGTTTACTTTCCGCTGTTATTGTTTATATTTATTGCTTCCGCTGTTTATTGATATTGAATATGCTTCTGCTCTGCAGATCTGGTTTGAGTCTGCTGAGTCATTCTTTCCGCTGAATCTTTATTATTATTCTCGGACCAGTACCCATATTATGATCCTCCGAGAAGGTATAGCCTCCCCACTATACCTAATAGACCCTCGCTGCTAGTCGGCAGCCTTTGGCGTTCGGGAGGTGAGCCTAAGGTAGTAACACCTGACCCGTTTGGCACTGTTCGGGTGGCTGTTCGGGTCCGGGTCGTTACAAACCGCGACAAAAGTACAACCAAAGCACCTCAGCAAGTACCAAAAGAAAGAGACTAAGCAATATCACAGCAACTATCCCAACGCCCGAACTAGTAAAATCCAGCACGGTTCTCAAAGTCCTTCTGAAAACCTGAAAATAGTTTTACAAACATAGGGTGAGTATACAAGTATACCCGGTAGAAAAACTAAAGTCACTCGTGCACAAGTCGGGGGAACATGCTAATGCCCCTGTGAGGGAACAGTGGAACCTCAAAGCACCTACCAAGGAGTACTAACCAGCCCAGCCTCACCAAGACACACTCACCAAATAACGCAAGTCAAGTAAAGTAGTATTATAAGCACATCGACATTTGGGTACCCCACACCACTTTCTGATAGATTTCAATTTGATGTTCTGAGAATTTAGAGAATCTAAGAGAATAGTATGCAAAAGAATCAAAAAGATCTAACCAGTTTCCTTCAAGAAAATTCGGTACAAGCTTCCAGAATCTCTCTTGTCCGTCTCTCTTGGAGCAGGCCAAGACCACAGCCACACTAACTTCCCAACCGACCCCGTTCCCCCCTCTAGCATCGCCCCTCCCTCCTATTTATAATCCTCTAGACACCTATTTACAAATATACCCTCCACTTAAAAGAAACAGAAACAGTTATAACAAAACAATTATAACAAACAAAACAAACCCAACAGAAACAGTTCTAACAGACTCAACCACTAAACTACCTCTCTCCCCCTCCTACGATATACATGCAACAGAGGAGGATGAGGATGAACAGCAACAGCGGATTCATCTCTATTAATACCCTCCCCTCGTTTTACCACATTGTCCTCAAGGTGGGCAGAAGGAAATTGATCTCGAATAACCTGTGCATCTTCCCAGGTTGCTTCTTCAGCTGAACGGTCTTGCCACTTAATAAGCTACTGGTAATTAGTGCCCTGATATCGTTCTGCCAGGATTATTTTCAAAAACTCCCCTTGACCAATAAATTCCTTAGGTAATGTCACTCCTGCCCGTTCAGAACTCATGGTTGCTCGCAGTTGGGAAACATGAAAGACCGGGTGGACTTTACTGTTTTCAGGTAGGTTGAGCTTATAGGCAACAACCCCTATCCGCTCTGCGATTTGAAAAGGCCCATAATACCTGGCAGCCAGCTTCCTATTAATCTGTGTTACCACCCCTGGACAGTTTGGACGCAATTTCACCCAAACAAAGTCCCTTGGTTTGAAGATAACCTCTCATCGATGTTTGTTTGCTAACTTTGTCATAATCTGTTATGCCCGATGTAAGTTCTCCCGAAGCTGTTTTAATGCTTCATCTCAATCCGTCAATGCTGTAGCCACAGCTTCCACCACTGCTTCACCCTTCACATACTGAATAAGTTGTGGAGGCTTCCGAACATACACTATTTCAAAAGGAGTTTTTCCAGTTTAAGTATGATAAGAAGTATTGTAGCTGTAGCCCGCCCAAGGTAACCAAGTCACCCACTGTTTAGGCTGATCAGCAGAAAAACAGCGCAAGTAAGCCTCCAAACACCGATTTACGACCTCAGTTTGGCCGTCAATCTGGGGATGGTATGAGGAACTCATCTTTAACGTTGTGCCATGCAGCTTAAAAAGCTCCTGCCAAAACAGACTAGTAAATAAGGGATCCCAGTTGCTAACAATTGTTTTGGGAATGCCATGCAGTTTGACAACTTCTTTCAAGAAAACTCCTGCCACAATTCTTGCAGTATATGGATGTTTGAGGGGAATAAAATGGGCCTACTTGTTTAGCCTATCAACCACAACTAATACCACATCATACCCTTGAGACTTCGGGAACCCGGATACAAAGTCTATTGAAACTTCCATACCAAAACTGGAATTGGTAACGGCTGAAGTAATCCGGCTGGACTAAGTGTCTCGTATTTACTTTTCTGACATGTTGCACATTCTCGCACATACTTCATCACACTTCGTGACATTCCCTTCCAAATCACCCCATTAGCCAAGCGCTTATAAGTCTTCAAATATCCCAAATGTCCACCCGTGGGTGATGAATGGCAGTAATGTAGCATCTTCGGAATCAAAGTCAATTGCTTGCTTAACACCAATTTATTCTTATAATACAGCAACCGGTCATCTTGTTGTACTTCTCTTCGCACTTCCTGAAACTCCTCCCAAGTTGGCGGAGAAACGGCCATAATCTGACAGTGCCCTTCCTCTGCCGTACGGGATAATGCATCTGCAGCCTTGTTTAGCTTTCCCGGTTTATATACTACTTCAAAATCATACCCCATTAACTTTGCATGCCTGCACTGTTGATCCATAGAGACTACCCGCTGACTAAGCATGTGTTTCAAACTATGATGATCCATAAATACCACAAACCGTCATCCTAAAAGATACTGTTTCCAATGTTGAATAGACAACACAAGTGTCATTAATTCCTTCTCATAAACTAACTTTCCTAACGTAGTCTCGGACAGCGCTTTACTGAGATATGCTAGTGGTCTGCCCTCTTCCTGCAAAACTGGCCCAATTCCATACCCGGATGCATCGCATTCTATTGCAAACAGTTTTGTAAAATCGGGCATTGCCAATATTGGAGTTGTTGTCATGCATTCCTTAAGCTTTTCAAAGGCTTCTTGAGCTTCCTTTGTCCACCTGTATTCTCCTTTTTTAGTCAAAGCAGTGAGTGGTCAGGCTATTTTTCCATAATTTCGAACAAATTTTCGATAGTATTCGGTTAACCCAAGAAATCCTCTTCTTTTACGTTTCTAGGCTCCCTCCACAGCTTTACAGCCAAGAGTTTCCTTGGATCCATCGAAACTCCTTTAGATATTACATGGCCTAAATATTCAACTGTCTTTCTTCCAAATGAACATTTCTTTTCATTTGCATATAGGACATTTTGAACCATAATTTGTAACACCAGCTGCAGCCGTTCCAGGTGTTCCAACCAGCCTCTGCTATATATCAAAATGTCATCAAAAAACACCAGCACTCTCTTTCTTAACATTGCTCTAAAAATTGAATTCATAGTTACCTGGAAGGTTGCTGGAGCATTCATCAACCTGAATGGCATAACTCTATATTCATAATGTCCCTCATGGGTTCTAAAAGCTGTTTTTTCCACATCCTTCTTCATTCGGACTTGATGGAACCCGGATCTCAAATCCATCTTAGTGAAGTATGAACCCCCATTTAATTCATCCATAAGCTCGTCTATAACTGGTATAGGAAACCAATCTGAAACCGTTCTTTTATTCAAGGCCCGGTAATCTACACACATCCTCCATCCTCCGTCTTTCTTTTTAACCATGATAATAGGACTTGAATATGGACTATGACTGTGTTTTATATACCCTTGTGCCAGAAGTTCCTGTATCTATTTTACCACCTCGTTTTTCATATGATATGTCGACTTAGATGGTCGTATATTAACTGGATCTAATCCTTTAGCTTAATCGCATGATCTGTTTCCCTTAATGGAGGTAGTTCCTTTGGCACCTCAAAAATCCGATTATACTGTTGTATCAAATTGCTTAACTGCTCTCTCTGCCTCTTAGCTAATTCTTCCCCCTCTTCCCTGTTGTCTTCAATTTTTGCCCACTGTATTCCCTGTATAAGTACACTTCCCCTACTCAAATAGCTCTGTAAAGCTCCTGACAACCCTTGTTGTACATCAATTCCCTGAACCATCACTGTCCTCCCTTTCCAATTGAACTCCATTGTCATCCGTTTCCAATGTGTAGTCACATATCCCAGAGTTTCTAGCCATGAAATTCCCAGTACTAAATCTGGTCCTGTGGTGTCAAATATATAAGCATCTATGTCAAATTCTTCTGCTGCTAAATTCAGCTTCATAGCCTTACACATCCCTCTGGACTCTACCCGATGTCCATCTCCCATGCGAATATAGAAGGGTGGTGTTTCTTTAATCTGTACCGTAAGCGACTTAAGCAACTGCTTTGAAATAAAATTGTGGCTCGCCCCACTGTCAACTAAAACAACTACCGGCACCTCATATATTTCTCCTTCCAACAGCATCATCTGGTTCCGCTTTATTGACAGTTGTCCTGGTGATCCAACAGTGGTTCCCAACATCTCTAACTCCTTATATTCTCCAGTAATTTCTTCCTTTTCTTCATTGTTTTCACCATCTTCCTCTTGTGGTTCAATGCACTCCCATATCATAAGCTTGTAACCCTTGTCTGCACACCTATGTCCAGGTGCAAACTTTTGTCCACAAGTATAACACAGTTCTTTAGACCTTTCTTCATATTCTTCTCGTGATAAATTTCGTACTCCTTTCCAACGAGGTGCGGGGCCGTTTTTCCGCTCCTTTTCTTTCCCCTCACCAAGAGGTACGGTTCGAACAATGTTCGTATTCCATGGCCGCCCTACTCCTACTGAAACAGATCAAGTTCATGGCGGTGGCTGTTTGAGAATTCCTTTTACTATAAGCTCTCTTTCCACGCGTCGCGCCAATGTTAGCAATCTAGCTTTATTCGGTGGTTCGCGTGTCATTACGGTACTTCCAATTTCTGCCTTAATCCTCCAATAAACATGCTCATGTACCATTTTTCAGTAAGTTCAGGTATCCGCATAGCTGCTTTTTCAAACTCATCAATATATGTGTCCACAGTTTCTGTCTGCTGCAACTCGTTAAGGTAAATCAACAGATCTTCCTCTGCCACATTTCCAAATCGGCCAAGGACTTCCTCCTTCAACTGACTCCACGTTAATTCTAGTCGTACCGATCTCAACGATATCATCCAATATTGAGCTAATCCCTCCATACAGATTTGTGTCGTCGATACCTTCAAATTTTCCCACGTCTGATGTAAAGAAAAATATACTTCAACTCGTGATATCCAGGATATTGGATCTTCTCCAGAAAATATTGGCATCTCGACCTGTTTTGTATATGTGTTCAGCTCTCCATAATCATTCCCCTTTGGTAATTCACCTTCAACCTTTGATTTATTCGGTGTCTCAACATCTTTCATACTTCCTTCTCCTTCTACAGCAGACTTTTCTTTCTCCTGTTCTCGATCAGTACTTCCAATTGTATTTCGAACCAACTTACTCAGTTGTCCAATCGAGAACGTAAGTTCCTGCATCTGGCATTGGAATTCTGTCTTCATTTCCAAAACCGTTACCTCAAGATTTGTCTGTCGCTGAGCTCCAGATTTCATCTCAGAAACAGCCATCTCCAACGCCGTTAATCTTCTCTCCATTCGTGTGTTCGTAGAAATTTCCAACTGCTGGAAAAATTTCTCTCTCTTCTAGTTTCTCTTTCTAAAACTCTCCACAAAATGCTCGCAATGAAAGCACCAAATTGATAGATTTCAATTTGGTGTTCTGAGAATTTAGAGAATCTGAGAGAATAGTATGCAAAAGAATAAAAAAGATCTAACCAGTTTCCTTCAAGAAAATTCAGTACAAGCTTCCAGAATCTCTCATGTCCGTCTCTCTTGGAGCAGGCTGAGACCACAGCCAGACTAACTTCCCAACCGACCACGTTCCCCCCTCTAGCATCGCCCCTCCCTCCTATTTATAATCCTCTGGACACCTATTTACAAATACACCCTCCACTTAAAAGAAACAGAAACAGTTATAACAGAACAGTTATAACAAACAAAACAAACCCAACAGAAACAGTTGTAACAGACTCAACCACTTAACAACCTCTCTCCCCCTCCTACGATATACATGCAGCAAAGGAAGATGAGGCTGAACAGCAACAACGGATTCATCTCTATCACTTTCCCACTGGTTCATTCCTAACGGCTAACGTCTGGACGCTACCACTCTTTCAAAATGCAGTCTCACTGCCACAACCTGCTCGCACACACCTGGGCCTCAAACCACACACAAATCTCGCCCACAGACACCTGAGCCACAACCAAACCACACATCCCTAAACATGAAGTCATGACACAACCCAGTCCTGCAGCCCAGCTGCACAACCACTACCTAGAAGCAGTCCCACTGCACAACAAGTCCATCCATACCACAATCAAGCAAACCCTTTACCTGAGTTTCAGGTCATGCCTCCTATATCACCCCAAACACAAAAACACAACGAGCACCACTAAAACAGCAACCCGGCTGCACAAGCACATCACGCCCCTAACACTGGACCATCCCCTCTGTCCACCCCTGCACCCATAACCATGCTACCAACGATTGCACCACACAGCCCGCACAAAGCACAAAACTCCAACAGAACACAGCACACAGCCACACCATCAAGCCAAGGATATTCAGAAGGCCTTACAGCCCATACAATTCAAAACAAGGTTCACAGGTAACAATTAAAACAGTTTCCCCCTCATTTATTACTCGTTTAAGAAAAAAAAAGGATTCAGTTGTTCTTCACGAAGAAACATTACTACACCCACCCTGCATGATACACAAATAAAGAGAGGTAGAAGAATCCCTACTTGAAACAATAGGTGACCAAAACTCCTCTTTGCGCCAAAACAGAGGGTCGCGCGAGCAGCAAGAAAACTCCAAGGAAAAACTCTAAGAAAAGCTTGATCGATGGCTACGGCACAACACGCGACTCCACGGGAAGGGAAGGGAAGGCTCTAGGCGTACCAAGAGGGAACGGAAACACGCTGGGAAGGGAACATCTCGACTTTGAAGAGTCAGATCCTATATTAAAGGAAGAACGGTTTCAAAAGTCATTAACATGGAATCGTGGTCAAGATCACGTGGTTTGAATATCTCAAAGTCCCCGGAGCGTTAGGATGTTAAAGATATACTTAATATCCTTTGAAACGCCCTTAAAAACGCTAAAACAAGGCTTTAAACTTGGTTTACATCAAATAAAACGCAAGGGGCGAAACTGGAAAAACTGGGGAAAACTAAAAAATTGGCAAAGGGTGAGTCATCGTTCGGTGTGCCACAGTTACGGTGCCACCATCACAGTGACACCGTTTTGGTGAAACGGTTTGGTGAAACTGAATTTTTGGCAAACTCCCGAAACAAACCATTGTGACCCCCAAGAACACCACAAGCACTGGATTTTCACAAAGGAATGGCCCGGGGAAATCCTGGTCATTACACATCATCGCAGAGTAGTGTGCATTTTCACAATCTAGTTGCTCTACCTACAATGATTTTTTTTTTTGTGATTTATCGGTCTTCATTCCAACCATGGCCACATCATCGACATGCATAATACTATAATAACATCCACGCGCCTCGTGGATGAACGTCTCAATTCATCGAACTTTATAATGTGGAAGAAGACTGTTACTGCCGCATTGAAAGGCATGGGCTATAATTCTCATCTTGTTAGTCCACCACTGACTCCACGGATGCTAAATTTGTAGTTTGGGCGCGGTAGGACGACAAAATTTTTTCCATGCTGTTAAATTTCAAGGATCATTTAGTCAAACACGGCAAAAAATGTCAACCGCAAAGACGTATAAAACTCTATTATTGATGCTTGTTTAGACTAATAATTTGTTTTGTGTTTCTAATTTATTTCAGCAGCTATTTGGTATTCAGTAAGGCTCCAGGATGATTCCACACGCTTGTTGATGAAATCAATGACTTACCCTTCCCAAAATCTAAAGGAGGCTCAAATCCAGGATGATTCCACACGCTTGTTGATGAAATCAATGACTTACCCATCCCAAAATCTAGAGGAGGCTCGAATCCAATCAGTTGTTTCTATTCTCAATGTTGCAAAAGCTAAAGGTTTAATAGTGAACTTTCTACCACAGTACCAAGTTGTTGTTGCGGAATCGTCGGGAGACACAACGACAGAAACGAGGAAAAACGAAAGAAAGTAAAGGACACAACGATTTACGTGGTTCGGGAAAAATCCCTACGTCCACGGGAGAGGCAGAATTTCACTATGAGTCGGAAGCACAAAATTATAGAGGATTTTCAGTATGTTGGAAGCAAAGGCAGTCTTTATTCCTCTGGCGAGCCACTTCAAACTATCAAAGGAGCAATCACCGAAGACGGCAGAAGAGGTGGAGTACATGGCAAAAGTTTCATACGCATCAGCTGTTGGAAGCCTGATGTATGTCATGGTCTGTACTCGACCTGACATTGCTCATGCAGTGGGAGTTGTGAGCAGGTATATGGAGAACCCTGGAAAGCAACATTGGGAAGCTGTGAAGTGGTATCAGAGGGAATGTGCCTCGTGGTGTTGCGGAATGCTGCCGGACGGACCTTGGTGGTGGGAGCGGTGTCCCGGGGTGTCATGCAGAGGTGACACGACACAGAAGGTCGCGCTTGCGAGATGTCCGAGGCAGAGACGCCACTATGAAGGGTGGGTCTCGTGGAGGTGGTTTTCGACCCTGAGAGAGAGGGTGGACCACAGTGGTTTGCGACCCAGAGAGTGGGTGGGCCATTGATGCCAACGACAAGGAAGAAGCGGTCCCCTGAGGCCATGCTTGGTAACCGGTTAGTTGGAAGCAGTCGCGTACACACAGAAGGCCACGATCCTGCATGCACGAGGGCGTGCATGGAATGGTGGTGGGAGAATGTCACGACCCAATCATGGGGGTCCTGTCCCACACCAGCAAGAACATCAAAGTTGCGGTTCATCTGGTTAGTCCCTATCGAAGAGATGGGAGTCGCCCCGACAAAGAGGATGATGGTGCGTGTCAACCTTGACACCACTGGTTGGGAGTTGGGGCCACTCTCCTGATGAGTCCATGGCAGGACGAAACCAGTGAACCTCACATATGAAGAGCTGGACGGCTGAACCCCGCCCGCCTTGAAGGGGGCTGGGGTGCCGCACGGGCGAACCGCTGTGCTGAGACGCTCAGCCCGTGACAAGTGGTATCAGAGGGAAGTTCGGAATTCTCCAACGATGGCTCTGGATGAAGGCAAAGTGAAGATCGATCGCTTCAATGGAACTGATTTCAGTTTCTGGAGGATGCAGATCAAGGATTATCTTTATCAGAAAAAGATGCACTTGCCGCTTCTGGGTGTGAAGTCAGCGGACATGGAGAAGTCGGAGTGGGAGCTACTGGATCGACAGGTTCTGGGTGTTGTGCGCTTGACGTTGGCCAAAAACGTGGCGTTCAACATCAGAGAAGAGAAGACAACATCAGAGAAGAGAAGATGACGGTGGACCTGATGAAAGCCCTCACAAATATGTACGAGAAGCCTTCTGCGGCAAATAAGGTGCATTTGATACGACGATTGTTCAACCTGAAAATGGTTGAAGGGAGACCTGTTGCAGATCATATCAACGAGTTCAATACCATCATAAGTCAGTTGTCATCGGTGGACATTGATCTTGGTGATGAGGTATGTGTTCTGGTTTTATTATCTTCATTACCTAAAAGTTGGGAAGCAACTGTAACAGCTGTGAGCAGCACTTCGAGGAATACGAAGATGGCTCTGAAAGATATAAGGGACCTAATCCTTAGTGAGGATGTTCGAAGAAGAGAATCAGGCAGATTCTCTGGTTCTGCTTTGAACGTTGAAGGAAGAGGAAGGTACCCACAACGGGACAATCGCAGAGGACGATCGAAGTCAAGAGGAAAGAGCAGAGACAAGGCAAAGGGGCCTGGTCCTACCTGCTGGACATGCGGGAAGAAAGGACATGTCAAGAAGGAGTGCAGAGATAACCGGAAGGGACCTGAAACCAGTGGAGCAAACGCGGTAGCTGAAGGAACCGATGACGTGCTACTGCTCAGCGTGGACAGCCCGATGGAGTCTTGGATTTTAGACTCTGGGGCGTCTTTCCATTCTACATCGGAGAAGGGTTTCCTGAACAATTTTGTTTCTGGAAATTTTGGCAAGGTGCATCTTGCTGATGACGAGCCCTTGCAGATTGTGGGGAAAGAAGATGCACGGATCAAAACCAACAGTGGGAGCTTGCTGGTTCTGGAAAACGTGAGGTATATCCCTGGCTTGAGAAGAAACCTTATTTCTGTTGGACAACTTGACGATGCAGGGTTGAGTACCACATTCACTGGTGGTGCATGGAAGATCACCCGAGGAGCTATGGTCATAGCTCGGGGAGCAAAGAATGGCACCCTGTACAACATGACAGAAACTTGCATGGACATGGCTGCATCACTCGAAGCTGTCGGAGGTTCTCAACTGTGGCACTACAGACTCGGCCACATGAGTGAAAAGGGGATGAAGGTGTTGGCAACAAAAGGGTTGCTACCAGAGCTGAAGTTGGTGGAAGTAGGCTTTTGTGAAGATTGCATCTTTGAAAAGCAGAAAAAGGTGTCCTTTGCAAAAGGAGGCAGAACACCGAAGGCTGGACCTGGTGCATACAAATGTTTGGGGGCCTGCACCAGTACCATCCCTCGGAGGGTCACAATATTATGTGACATTCATCGATGACTCAACGAGGAAGGTATGGGTTTACTTTCTGAAGAACAAATCTGATGTATTTAAGATATTTCAGAAGTGGAAAGTCATAGTGGAGAACGAGTCAGGAGAAAAGCTGAAATGTTTGAGGACTGACAACGGTGGAGAGTATGGTAGTCAGGAGTTCAGAGAATTTTGTTCTGAAAATGGAATTCGGTGGGAGAAGACAATCCCAGGAACACCACAACAGAACGGTGTGGCAAAGAGGATGAATAAGACACTGAATGAACTTGTCAGGAGCATGAGGCTTCATTCGGGGTTACCCAAGACCTTTTGGGCTGATGCAGTGAATATGGCAGCATATCTCATAAACAGGAGTCCCTTTGTGCCAATGGAGGAATGTCTATCCGAGGAACTCTGGTCTGGTAAGGTGGTAAGACTCTCACATTTACGAGTCTTTGGCAGTTTAGCATATGTTCATGTTGATGCTAATGCAAGGAACAAGCTTGATGCCAAGTCCAAAAAATGTTTCTTTATTGGCTATGGTGGTGAGGAGTTTGGGTATCGCTTTTGGGATGATCTCAACAGGATGGTCATCAAGAGCCAAAACGTGGTATTCAATGAAGGTGTCATGTACAAAGATCGCCATGCAGTTGAAGATGAAAATGGGAACATTGAATCAGAATGCAAAAAGCAAGTGGAGCTTGAAGGTGTGTCTGAGCTTGAGAGATCCGAACCGGTGGAACCTACTACTCCAGTGGAGTTGAGGAGATCATCAAGGGTGAGAAGGCCCATGCAGAGGTATTCACCATCATTGCATTATCTGTTATTGACTGACGGTGGAGAACCAGAATGCTTTGAAGAAGCAATGCAACTTAAGGAGTCGAGCAAGTGGGATGGCTATGAAGGAGGAGATTTCCTCATTGCATAAGAACAACACTTGGGAGCTGACACCTTTGCCAAGAGGAAAGAAAGTATTGCATAATAAGTGGGTCTACCGGGTCAAGGAATAACATGATGGCAAGAGGAGGTTCAAGGCAAGGCTGGTGGTGAAAGGCTTTCAACAGAAGGAGAGAGTAGATTTCACTGAAATCTTCTCACCTGTAGTGAAACTTACCACCATCCGGGTGGTTCTCAGCATTGTGGCGTCAGAAGACTTGCATCTTGAGCAGCTTGATGTCAAGACTGCTTTCCTTCATGGAGATCTGGAGGAGGACATCTACATGCAGCAGCCAGAGGGATATGTAATGTCTGGAAAGGAAGACCTGGTGTGCAAACTCCAGAAGGGCTTATATGGATTGAAGCAGGCACCCAGGCAGTGGAACAAGAAGTTTGATTCATTTATGTCTAAAAATGAATACAAACGATGTGGCATGGATCAATGTTGCTACATCAAGTTTTTCGGTGATGAATACATTATATTGCTTTTGTATGTGGATGACATGCTCATTGCAGGATCATGTATGCAGAGGATTAATGAGCTGAAAGGGCAGTTGGCTGAGGAGTTTGAAAGGAAGGATCTTGGAGAAGCTGGCAAGATTCTGGGAATGAAGATCAAGAGAGACCGCACAGCTGGAACATTAATGTTGTCACAGGGTGATTACATTGGGAAGGTTCTGAAGAGATTCAGCATGTTGGAAGCAAAGGCAATCTTTATTCCCCTGGCGAGCCACTTCAAACTATCAAAGGAGCAATCACCAAAGACGGCAGAAGAGGTGGAGTACATGGCAAAAGTTCCATGCGCATCAGCTGTTGGAAGCCTGATGTATGTCATGGTCTGTACTCAACCTGACATTGCTCATGCAGTGGGAGTTGTGAGCAGGTATATGGCGAACCCTGGAAAGCAACATTGGGAAGCTGTGAAGTGGTATCAGAGGGAATGTGCCTCGTGGTGTTGCGGAATGCTGCCGGACGGACCTTGGTGGTGGGAGCGGAGTCCCGAGGTGTCATGCGGAGGTGACACGACACAGAAGGTCGCGCTTGTGAGATGTCCGAGGCAGAGACGCCACTATGAAGGGTGGGTCTCGTGGAGGTGGTTTTCGACCCTGAGAGAGAGGGTGGACCACGGTGGTTTGCGACCCAGAGAGTAGGTGGGCCATTGATGTCAACGACAAGGAAGAAGCGTCCCCTGAGGCCATGCTTGGTAACCGGTTAGTTGGAAGCAGTCGCGGACACACAGAAGGCCACGATCCTGAATGCACGAGGGCGTGCATGGAATGGTGGTGGGAGAATGTCATGACCCAATCATGGGGGTCATGTCCCACACCAGCAAGAACATCAAAGTTGAGGTTCATCTGGTTAGTCCCTATCGAAGAGATGGGAGTCGCCCCGACAAAGAGGATAATGGTGCGTGTCAACCTTGACACCACTGGTTGGGAGTTGGGGTCACTCTCCTGATGAGTCCATGGCAGGACGAAACCAGTGAACCTCACATATGAAGAGTTGGACGGCTGAACCCCGCCCGCCTTGGAGGGGGCTGGGGTGCCGCACGGGCGAACCGCTGTGCTGAGACGCTCAACCCGTGACAGTTGTTGGCTATCTTGACAACCTTACATCCAACAACAGTCTATAATCAACTTAATCGAGCAAGTCGTCATTCACCAGCAGTTGCCACATATTTATCTGACAGAAGTGTAACACCCCAAGATGTTAAAAGAACACTATATGTTCAATACCGTATACGACACGCAACACCGAGCTTAAACGAAGCACGAAATAATATTATTTTAAATATGACCGTTATAGTGTAACCATTTAATTGAAAGATGTGAATAGAAGTAACTGAATTATAAAATATATATAAAATAGTCCTACTCAATACAAATTTATTGATTAATGCTTAGGAAATAAACACTCAATTTTTAGTAAAGTCATTTTATCCTTCAAAAATACTTTTTCTTCAAAATGATTTTTATTGTTTTTGTGAGTGAATATTATAATTAATTTATGCCACTATTAAAAAATTTATTTGATAAAAATGACATCATTTTTTAAATCATCATATCAAAATTAGTATAGGGTGAATTTTTTAGATTTTTTTTAAAAGATTAATTTTTCAGTGAATAATGAAAAATACCAATTTTTATAAAACTATCATTTATATTCAATGAAAAGTCTCCTTGAATTTCATCTTACGGTAACATAAAAATTCTTTAATTAGATATAATCTAATTATTTACATAGAAATCAGCACTATGCTTGATTTTGGTATGAGTTAATTTTTTATCTTAAAAACGTATTTTTCTAAAACGCCTAACGTGAAATTAATTGACTAAGTAATTAATTATGACATTGAGGTAAGTAATAAAATGAATAATAAACTTGAAAAAAGTTATTAATCAAGTAAATAATTAACAGAAGTTTATTATTCAGGAAGATAAAAAACGTGCGTATCAACTTTGGACGCGAGGTAAGGAGTTTCTTAACATAATTTATTTTCATTGAATTGCATCGTTTCTTCATTGATTATATTATGTCAAGATTATGTGTGAAATGACCTTTGATTTGTGTTGTATTTTCACTTGTTTTGTATGGATTTACATTTGTTACACATAATCGCTCCATTGATTAATTCTCAATGATATGATATGATCTTTGTAATGGTTATTCGTCTCAAATTTTCCCTCTTTGGGACATATGTTTATGTTATGCACGTATCTTCTTTTCCGAGGTGTATATACTGCCTCATGACATGTTATATCATGGATCTCCTTATATTCATGGTATTTAAAGTTTCATTGGCATAAGATTCAAAAGTTATCAAAAAGGTAAGAATTTTTATGATACAATCTCATCTTATGTTGAGATATATTGTAATGATATCGTCCTTATTCTTTCTCTGGATGAATTATGATTGTTTCAAAAAGATTGTCATGGAACTCGTTTCTTTTCCACAGGTAGATCAAGCTATAAATGAACAATGGTCGTTGTTATGTTGAAAAGTGCAAGCTTCTAATTGTTTTGCTCATTCTATGGTACTTGGACATATGTATGGATGATTGATGACTGGATCCGTTATAAACCAAAGATGGGTGGTTACGTTATAAACCAAGGACGGACGGATCCGTTATAACCCTTCAATGCATTGGGTAAGTAGACGAAGTTGACCGGCTATAGGTTTCTTCTAAGATATTATTGGAATTTACTAGGTAGGTTATTTCGTTTGTAAGAGTGATATGATAATGAAATTCCAAGATACTGACATGTTTTCTCTATGCATCCTATGAGTTTTTAATGGATCCTTTGTTCAAGGTTGTTTTCACATGGCTCGTGATTGTTGATTTATATGACTCTTATCTTATCCTTAAGCTTTAATGTCATATTTCATGTTTTATGATCTATGTTTTGATGGGTATGAATTCTCTTATGTCGTGCTCATGCACTTTGATTATGTCATCATACCCTTATAAATCATCTTATGTTCACTAATGACATTCAATTGTTAATGCTTATTGTTAGAGAATAAAAGAGAGAGTTCTGAACCCCCAAGGTGTACTCTATAAAGGAGCCCTTGGGGTGCTTTTATAACAAATAGTAAAGACCACACCGGACCTCAAGTCCGATGTGGGATGCAGACTCCAACACTCCCCACCTCAAGCTAGGTGAACCTAGCGTGGACACATAAAGAAAAGACAAGCAAAACAAATGAAGACAAAGCAATCAACAGACTGCAAACACTCCCCCTCAAGCTGGACATACCCAGCTTGATGACAAAACAAGACGAAATAAAATATAAAGCTGCTGCTGCTCCCCCGCAGGATGATGGATGGATGATGTCGCGGACGCAGCAGATGAACCACTCAGACCGGGCCGATGGACGGAGCGCCAGGAATGCAGCACTAGTGGGGTCGGTCGATGAAACGTCGGGAAATCCAAACTAGCACCGGGAAAACCGCACTTGCGGGGCCGGCAACGGGAGGTGGGGATCCGCAGAAGTGTTGTGGGATCTGGCGGCGCCAACGGGCCCAAATCCTAGGTGGTCGAGCTGCTGCGCCAGCGCAGGGGCATGCCGGCGGACAGAGATGCGGGTGCCGAAAAGATGCCGGGAGATGCCGGCGAGGCGGGGATTCCGCAGGAGGTGCCGAAAGGGAGCGGATGAATCCGGTCGGAGGGAGGGCTGCCTTGCAGGAGGAGGTCGACAAGGAGGGAGAGCAGCGGACGGGGAACCTGGTCCGTCGGAAGCCTCACACAGGAGGAGCAGCAGTCCGGTACGGGAGGTCGGCAGGGCTGGAGGCCGGCTGCTGGAGGAGTCAGCAGGAATGGAGGCCGGCTGTCACGCAGAGAGGGGCCGGCGAGGCTTGAGGCCGGCTGCTGGTGGAGGAGCCGGCAGGAATGGAGGCCGGCTGTCGGAGGCACCGAAAGGGGGGGAGGCCGGCAGAATAGGGAGGCGGGGCTGGATGTCCGCACAGGAGGCGGCACGCAGGAAGGACGCGGCGCCGGGAAGGAAGTTGCGGCAGGGATGGAGCGCGCAGGGAAGGACGCCGGGAGGGTCGCGCTCGGGAGGAGCCACGCCGGGAGGGAAGGCGCGCCACAGGAGGACCATCGCACGGGAGGGGCGAGGGTTTCCATCGCCGGGATTCCGCGCTGGATCGCGAGCGGGAGACGGGGATCAGCCGTTTTGCACGCCGGGAGTTGCGGAAGTGGGTGTCGGCAGGTACGGGGATCCGGAAAGAGCGTCGGCAGGTGCAGTGCAGGAGGGCCGCGCGCATGAGCAGTGCAGTGAATCCGCCGGAGATGCGTTTGGCCGAGCGGCGCTTGGGAGGGAGGGGAGGGGCGACGGGATCCCGTCGGGAACTGGAGGCACGACGGGATCGGGAGCCGGGAGTTGCGTAGGCCGACCGGGAAGAGAAAGAGCCGCGTAGGTCGGCCGGGAAGGAGCCTCGGGTCGTCAGCCGTCGAGCGCACCAGGGAGCCGCTGGAGGGACGGGAGCCACGGGACGGAGCGAAGCCGACGGGGAGGCGAGCGCAGGAAGCAGCGCGAAGAGGCGGGCCGCGGGCCGATCGCGCATGGACAAGGGCGCCGGGAAATCGCAGGAAGGAGCCGCCGGAGGTGGAGCCTTCACGAGCAGGTCAGCCCGGGTAGGGTGTGCGCCGCGGGAGAGGTCCTGCTGCGGGCGGAGGATTCCGCCGGGAGCGGACAACGGGAGAGATCCGCCGGACAGGGGGTCGGCTGCTCGGGAGGGATAGCCGGCAGGGGGCGGTGGAGAAAACCTATGGCTCGCTGGCCATGGAGGCCACCGCCCCCCAACCGGGAGAAATTATCCGGAATTCTAAACGGGATTTAAAAAATATATATATGGGAGAGAGGGTTCGGGATTATATTCCCTCTGATACCATGTTAGAGAATAAAAGAGAGAGTTCTGAACCCCCAAGGTATACTCTCTAAAGGAGCCATTGGGGTGCTTTTATAACAAATAGCAAAGACCACACCGGACCTCAAGTCCGATGTGGGATGCAGACTCCAACACTTATGTTTACTGTTACTAAGCATTTGAGCACACTCTTCTTGTGTTTTCTTTTCCCCGGGTAATGAAAAAAGATGTTAAATGATTTGTGTCTAGAAGGTTTCATGTGTGAAGGATTTTATAGGAGATGTTGAAGACTTACCGTAAAATAAGGAAAAACTGATAGTAAGAAAAATGATCGCTTGAAGACATGGGTATTGTCGTGTAAGAGTTTGTCCTAAAACTCTAAATCTAAAAGGTCATTGGGAATGTGAGTGATCTAATATTTTTCAATCATGCTCTACGTTTTGGATGACTAAAATTGGGTCATGTTTTTTAGGTATCAAAATCCAAAATGTAAAGATTGTGTTTTTAGCACTGGATCTAGGAGTGCGGGTTCGGGGTCGTCACAAGGAGCGTCATGGTTTATCATGGTAATAATCGTAAATGTGGACGTTGGAGTGGTTGTGGTCATTCTACGGTGAAGAAACGTTGCATGCATTGTGGCAAAGATTATCATACTATTGACATCTATTGGCTTATCCATTGACGTCTGGATCACAAGACCACTCATGGCCGCAATCGATCTACTCAAGCTGCTCTAGCCAACTCTGGACCGCCTCCAAACACTCGTCATAATGTTGATCTTTTTTATGTTGAGTTTCAACTCTTACGGTCCCACCGCGACTCATCCAATGCCACCGTTGCCCACTTTAATAACCCCATTGTTTGTCACTCGCAAAGGTCCACTGCTGTAGTTTTTGCCTTGTAAGACTTTGAAATATTTCTACATTTTTAAAGTCAGACGCTAAAAACGGCGTGCGATTCCGAGACCTCGTGTGTCTAGAATTAATTTTATAAAAATATTAAATATATTTTATATTACGCGCGCACAGTTGCTTAAAGAAAATGGGATAACTCTTAAACGGAATCTTAGATCAGAAATCTGATACCGAGGTTGAGTCTGGAACACGATGTTTACCCTAGGCGCGACCTAAAACAAGGAGGCGCGGGGCGTTCCGATATTTCGACAGTTGGCGGATGCATTTTAAGTTGAATTAATTAATTAATTTAATTGTTTAATTTAAGATGACCAAAGCCGATTTTCTATAAATTCTCCGTAATTGCGATTTGCCCAGGGTTAGCCTCAGAACCCTTGAATCGCCAAGCGACTTTCTTCCTCTCCTTCTGTTGGAGAATCGACATCCGACGATGACGGATCTTTGGATCGGGGCAGATCGGGTCGCAACGAACGCAGCGACATCCTTCATTCGTTGGCGACCGCATTCTTCAACAACGAACGATCCAATCTCCAAGGTAGGACTCGTCGAACCGTAGATTACGCCCTTTTGATTAAATTGATTGGGCATCATCATCCCTTTTATGATATGCGCCAATTGTAGGACTCTGCATGCGCTTATGGATTGTGGGTTATATAAGATCGTTTTGACGATCGGATTTCAAATCATCATCAACGGAAGAAACCGGGGCGTCCGGTGCGTACGGCGAAACCCCACAGGTCAACGAGTACCATTTTCCGACCACCGAATGGCTAGAAAAGACGAACGGCCAGGCCAGATCCATCATTTTCAAGAGGAGACAAAGCTGGAATCAAAGGCAGAAAGATCGAATCTGGACGCCCGAGCACATAGCTAAAATTCTTGAAAAAATCTCGACTACACGCTATGTAGTTCGATGAAAACATGTCATGTAGCCCCTATGCTGCGGTGGCTAGGGTTTTGGAGATTTATAAGGATGGCACGACGTGAGGCCCTCTTACACGTCGTGTACCCCTTTCCCGGGTGGTCAAGACGTGCGACGGAGCACACGAGCAGGACCCGTGTGGAAAGACACGACCAAGCACGTGGTCGTGTACCGAAGTAAACGGACACAACCACGGTGCACGGGCACGGGCAGAGACACGGGCAACACCCTGTGTGAAGCAACATGTCGTGTACCAAAGTACACGAACACGGGACGGATACACGAACACGGCCAAGCACATGTGTGGGACCCAAAGTAGCATGGGCACACCGTGTATATTCCCTACACGCCGTGTATAACCACACGGTTCGCGAACCGTGTATCCCCAGGGACACGGCCAGGTGAAGGAGCGGGACCACACGTCATGTGGGTCCCCTCACACGACGTGTACACCTTGGTTCTTTTTTAGGAAACTTCAATCTCTCGTATCTCATTCGTTTGAACTCGGATTTTGGCTCACGAATAACTTATCGTGAGTGTTTTTCCGTGTAGAATGCGATGGTGCCCTCTTTTGAGGCTTTTGAGATACTGTGTGAGATATTATGGGCTTGCCACTTATTTAGGCGGCGCCCGACAACGGCAGTGAACACGCGAGATCACCAAAGGCATCCCGAGTGGAACCCTCGGGCTGAGTTGGGCATGGGTCCTAGATGAATATTAGAGTAGAACCCTCCAGCTGGGCTGGGCATAGGACATCTACAAACTTTTAGAGTGGAACCCCCAGCGGGGCTGGGGATGGGTCATCTACAGACTTTTAGAGTGGAACCCTCCAGCTAAGTAAGGGCATGGGTCCTCTGGCATCAGAGAGTGGAACACTCCTACAGAGTCAGAGCATGGGTCCTCTAGTATCAAAGAGTGGAACACTCCAATTGGGTTGGGCAAAGGTCCTCTACTGACTTTTAAAGTGGAACCCTCCAGCTGGGCTGAGCATGGGTCATCTACAGACTCCTAAAAGTGGAACCCTCATGTGGAGTAAGGGCATGGGTCCTTTAGCATCAAAAAGTGGAACCCTCATGCGGAGTCAGGGCATGGGTGCTCTAGTATCAGAGTGGAACCCTCCTACTCAGTAGGGCATGGGTCCTCTATCGACTGTAAGAGAGTAGAACCCTCATGCTGGGAATAGCATGGGTCCTCTATCGACTTTTAGAGTGGAACCCCCAATTGGAATGGGGTATGGGTCATCTATCTATCCACTGAGTGGAACCTTCTTGTTGTACCAAGGCATGGGTCCTCTGCCTAGAGATTGTTGCCCCTCAATTGTGTGACGCGATGACAAGGCGTGGCTGTACTTGAATGTTTTCTGCTGGGTAGACGCGCGAGATGTCGGGCATCGTTGTTGGATTTTCGGAACTGTTGGCGACTCTTTTCTAGGGCTAAGTTGTGAGATAGAGATCCCCTTTCATTTTAGCTTCTTTTTACTGAGCATATAAATACATACATTTGTATCCATGTTGTTGGATTCGGTTACTCTCCTGCCATGCGTTGCAAAGACGCGCGGGGTATGCTACGTGCTTTTCGTGTTTAGCTTCTCGTGTTGGGATGAGGTTACTCTCCTGCTATGGGTGGCAAAGACTCGACGTGTAGTCTATCTACACACCGTGCTGAGCCCCTTGTGTTTGGACGAGGTTACTTTTTCTCTTGTTTTGGGTTGAGCTGAATCTTGTTTACTATCTACTTCCTTTTTATTCCTATTGTATCTCTTACTGCTCCCCCTTTAGCTTTTGGGGCGTCATACTGGGTATGTATATGTTCACCCCTGCATAGGCTTCGCCCGCACGTGTCATGTCTTTTGCAGACGACGGACAGGTCGGCGGTGACTACAGAGGAGCTTAGGGATACCTAGTACTTTGAACCATGATCTCTCAACATTTTAGTTTCCAGTTTTGTCAGGTTGGGACATCTTTCTGGTTGGGCGTGTATTTTGCCCCTTTACTTTTCAATTTGCACTGTCATACTCTTTTGCATCGAGATGGTTGTGTATGTGCGTACAGGTACTTAGGCAAAGGTCACCTCATGTTAGTTATGCCTTCGACGCTGGTCGCTAGCCCCTGGCCTATGGAGGCGGGCTTGGGGTAGTTGCGGCTCAAGCCCCGGTTAGGGTCGGCTCGTGACAAATTGGTATCAAAGGTGGTTCGATCCTTAAGACGGTGTTTGGTGTAGTCTCCTTACGATGATTTGGTTGGGATTTAGGGCAATAGTGTCAAAGTGTCTCGAGTTAGGCTCTCGGGCCAAGGAACCCAGTGTTGGTACGGGCGGTCGACGTATCCATTCACATACTTTAACAGTCTGTTTTCAACTCGGTCACATACTCTGACCGTGGGTCTTGATTAAATTTCAGGATGTTTGTACGACAACAGTCAGCCAGGATACCAGTTCCGGATCGTGACGACGATCTGGTGAGCGATGAGGCCTCGGTTCAGGGTACATCCCGCGAGATTCTTCCTCGGGGTGGGCGGGTAGCATCACTACCACCTGTCAAGCAGGAGATCATCCCAATAGAGCAGGCTGAGGATGCGCGCAGGCTTAGCGTACTCCGCGAGTTCCAGCGCCAGAGGCCGCTGAGGTTTCGTGGCGAGTCAGATCCTCAGGCAGCAGAGGATTGAGTAGAGTTGGTGATCCGTGTTTTCGGGCTCATTCGAACACCAACAGATCACGTGGTTGCACTGACATCTAGACTTTTCCATAGTGCAGTTTGGCGCTGGTGGAGTCTTATTACCCAGATGCACGATGACAGAGAGTTTCCAGCCAAAGGGACCTAACGTGGAGCGGGCACTAGTGACACGGAGTTTCCTGTTAGAGGGGGCACTAGTGACATAGAGTTTCCTGTTAGAGGGACGCCAGGTAGCTGGAGCTAGCAGTGGGCATCACAGAGCTGATTCGTCAGCATCAACTAGCAGGCGCCAGTTGGTAGGATCTCAGTGCAGGAGATTCTATCGTGATCAGACTCAGACGAGTGGTCATGTGGTACAGAGACGGCGCAGAAGACCAGGGCAGCCCGGAGAAGAGTGGTGTTATGCTTGTGACGGGCGAGGTCACATAGCGCGTGACTGTCTGACCAAACGTGTTGAGGAGCGCAGGCATAGCTGACGAATCGCCAAAACAGAGACAGCGATGTGATCAAGGATTCCTCAGGTGAGTGGAGGATGGTCCCAGGAAGGTGGAGCTGGTAGAGGAGCAAGAGGAGTTGTGGGTGGTGGACGATGCTATGAGATCATTCCACCACCACCACCATGCGGCCCACGTCAGGCTCAGGGAGTTGGCGGTGGGGGTCGCGAACAGCTGCAGGCTTTAAAAGCTTACGACCCAGCGGCACACGAGATGATTAGAGGTACGATCTGTATATTTTCTACTCTTGCTTCGGTATTAGTAGACAATGGTGTCGGTCATTCTTTCAACTTTATACTCTTGGTGCGAGAGTTGGAGCTCCCAGTAAAGCCTTTAACCAAGTAGTTTCGTCTTGAGGTTTCTACAGGGAACGTTTCTTCTGTATCTTTTATCTGCCGACAATGCGAACTATCGATTGATGGAGAGAGGTTCGTGTGGGGCCTTTTGGTCATCACGATGGAACCCTATGAAGTCATCTTGGGTATGGATTGTTTGTTCGTAGTCTGAGCCCAGATTGACTGTCACCGCAAACGAGTTAGATGCCTACGCACTGATGGGACGAGATACTCCTTTGTGGGCGAGAGAGATCTCATGGCAGGGCGAACGGGTTGTGCGAGCAAGAGGCTGCAACCCATCACCCATCAGTTGGCGAGTGTGGCCCTTGGTGCAGCAGACTCTTCAGGCATCTAGATTCCTTCAGTCGTGGAGGATTTCATGGACGTCTTCCCCGAGAATGTTCTGGAACTACCACCGACGCGGAAGATGGAGTTTTGTATTGACTTGCATCTCGGGACCGCTCTGATATCTTCTACAACATATCGAATGGCCCCTACCGAGCTCCGGAAGCGAAGGTTGCAGTTGGAGGACCTTCGAGAGAAGGGTTTCATCGAGCTCAGTGTGTCACCCAAGGCAGCTCCAGTGTTGTTCGTGAAAAAGGCGAATGGGAGCTTGCGGCTTTGTGTTGATTATCGTCGCCTGAACCAGGCCACGATAAAGAACAAGTACCTCTTGCCGATGACTGACGACCTCTTTGACCAGTTGTGAGGTGTGAGATGGTTCTCGAAGATCGATCACAGATCCGACTACCACCAGTTGAGGGTTCTTGGGGCAAATATTTCGAAGCAGACATTTCGATGTTGCTACGGACAGAGTTCCTGGTGATGCTTTTTGGTGTGACGAATGACTCAAATGTATTTATGGCTTTGAACCGGGTTTTCCAGTCGTACTTGGACCAATTTGTAGTTATTTTCATACTCATCTACTCTGCATCAGAGGAGGAGCATGCAAAGCACTTGAGGTTGGTTTTGGATTTGTTTCGACGGCATTAGATTTATGGGAAGCTCTCAAAGTGTCAGTTCTGGATTCACGAAATTCACTTTCTGGGGCATGTCATTTCTAAGCATGGTTTAGTCGTGGACCCAGCAAAGATCGATGCAGTGCTTGCTTGGGAGTCACACAAGAGCATGTTAGAGGTGCGAAGTTTTCTTAACTTGGAAAGGAGGTTTGTGGCAGACTTTTCCAGGATTACAACCCCTTTGACCGTCCTGACATGGAAAGGGCAGTCTTTTACCTGGACAGAGCGGTGTCACAGAGGGCCTTCAAGGAGTTGAGGTTGAGGCTGACGAGTGCTCCGAAGGAGGGCGTGGAGTACGTAGTGTATTGCAATGTCACGGGAGTTGGGCTCGGCTGCGTGTTGATGCAGCGGCAGGCAATTATTGCATAGACCCCACGAGCAGAACTACGCAACTCACGACCTAGAGCTAGCAGCGGTAGTCTTCACCCTGAGGATGTGGAGACACTATCTTCTGGGAGAGCACTTTGTGCATTACTCGGACAATCAGAGTCTCAGGTACATCTTCACATAAAGAGACTTAAACCTAAGATAACGGCAATGGTTGGAGTTCCTGCAGGAATATGACTTCAAGATAGTCTATACTTCGGAGAAAGGCAATGTAGTAGCAGATGTCCTTAGCAGGAAGTCTCAGGCTCGCTTGGTGTAGGAGGCTTCAGAGCAGTTGGTTTCCTTGCAACTGAGCCTGGTGGAGCAAGAGAGGGCAGCTTTTCTTCAGTCGATGGTGTTGACTCCTCCATTTAGCGATCATGTGAGAGAGTCTCAGTTGAGAGACATCGACTGCGGGGTCTTGCGTGACCAGATATCCACAGGAGATTCACCAAATGGATATTCTGAAAGAGAGAATCACGTCATCCTTTTCCAGGAATGGACGATGGTCCCAGTCACGATGCGAGAGGAGGTGATGCAAGAGTTGCACGCATCTTCTTTGGTTGTACATCCCGGTGTAAAGAAGATGTACAGAGGCCTTCAACGGCAGTTTTGGTAGTCCCGCATGCGACGGAGTGCGGCTGAGTTCGTCCCGCGATGTCTCATTTGTTGGCAGGTGAAGGCTAAGCACCAGGTTCCCGCAGGTTTGTTGCAGCCCCTTGAGATCCCGGAATAGAAGTGAGATGACATATCCATGGACTTTTGAAAAGGCTTCTGCGGACAGCGAAAGGCCATGACGCCATCTGGGTGATAGTTGACCGACTCACGAAGTCGGCACACTTCCTTGCTATCAGGAAACAAAGTTCGGCGGAAAGTTTGGGGAAGTTGTACGTACGGGAGATCGTTCGCTTTCTCAGGGTGCCCTCGACGATTGGCTCCAATCGCGACGCGCAGTTTACACCACGATTGTGGAGAGGCCTGCAGGAGGCATTCAAGACCCAAATGAGGACGAGTACAGTCTTTCACCCCCAGACGGATGGGCAGACCGAGCGCACCATCTAGGTGTTAGAAGACGTGCTAAGCGTTTGTGCGTTAGACTTCGGCCGGAGCTGGGAGTATCACTTGCCTTTGGTAGAGTTTGCGTACAATAACAGTTGTCACTCTAATTTCGGCATGGCACCCTTTAAGGCTCTGTACGGGAGACCCTACAGGTCACCCTTATGTTGAACAGTGATTGGCTAGACATTTATTGTGGGTCCAAAGTTGGTGCAGGCAACGACGAATAAGGTCCAGGTCATCCGTGAGTGGATAAGGACGGCTTAGAGCAGATATAAATCCTACGCAGATCGTCGTCGTAAGCCCTTGGAGTTCGAGCAGGGAGACCACGTTTTCCTGAGTCTCCCCACGACGATGATTGCGAAGGTTCATTGTAACGTCTCGGCCCAACTGACCAGTAGCCAGACCGATCGCCACATGACCTCAAGCGCATCTCCCCGAACGCCAGAGGCTGCCGACTAGCAGCGAGGGCCTAGGGTGCGTCCGTGGGGAGACTATGCCCTCATAGATCAGAGTATGCACAACGATAAAATCGGTGTAAATCAGTACGCAATAGCAGAAATATAGGTAATAAATGACAAAAGTAGGAATAAAAGTGAGCAGCAACGAAAGAAAAAATGTAAATGAATAAAAGTGGTCAACGTCGATTTCATATAATTATGCATGTAATGTCAGGTGTTACTACAAGGTATAGGCGGTACAATATAACAAAAGAAAAGAAAAAACCAATGGTCAACTACTCAAGCATCCTGAGCACGTGCTCAGTCATGTACTCCCTAGCTCCCCTGTACACAGCACAGCACAAGCAATGAATCCAAAGACCTGTGAGCGAGAAAATCTACTCGGGTACCAAACAGCATCCGAAGGGGGTGTGAGATAAAAATCTAAATAGGCCGACACCCACGGTATCAAGCCCAATCCATCTCGTGCAATAAAATTTATGAGGTGTGCCATAAATAATAAAAGCGAAGCAAACAACGAATTAAATGACAACACCTTGGTTCGGGTTCCTAAACGGATACTCATCCCATATCACCTGCTTCGGCCTGTGTCAGAAGTCTGAATAGGGTACCTGTGCAAGGCATAATATGTGACAAGGGCCAAAGTAAACCAGGCAACCAAGAAGGCATATCCCCAAACTTGTGCTTCGGCTTGGGGTCTAATTCACATGTCGTCATACAACTATACAAGTAAAACATGGGAGAAACATCACAAGTACATGCTCTAATATAAAAGAGAAGCAACAAGTATGGCACAAGCAATTAAGCAAAGCATTCAATCAATGCAATACAAACAATCCGTCAAATCCGGTAGTGGAATCTCGTGCCCGTCCAAGGCGATCTAAAAAGAATCTCAAGTATCGCAATGGGAACATCCGATAATCCGACCCCATTGAGTCTGTCCAAGGTGACCCGTTCGGCATCCAAAGTATCGTTGCGAGGCATGGTAACTTTGAGCTCGTCTCGGGTATCTCACGTAGGGGACCGAGTATCACCCAAGGCATGGCGTAGCCATATTGCCAATGGGTCCGTCCACGGTTGCTCCCTTAGGGAACCGGTATCACTCGGGAGTATAATAAACCGCCCGGGAAGCCCTCGCCTGGCAAGCCAAAGCATCGCTCCCGGCACGTCGGGTCGTAACCCATCAAGCACGTGAGTCCGTCCATGAGTCCTTAATACGGAACTCATGTCCTCTCTAGGCCCGTGTCGAATGAACCATATCAACAAGGCATATCACAAGGCAAGACATATATAAAATTAATCATAAGCCTTCAAATAAACATTTCAATGCACAAGCTAAACAAGCAATCCATCAAATCCATTGGTGGAGTCTCGTGTCCAACCAAGGCGACCTACAAACGATCCCAAGTATCGCAACGGAAACATCCGATAATCCAATACCACTGAGCTCGTCCAAGGTGACCCTTTCAGCGTCCCAAGTATCGTTGCGAGGCATAGTAACTCTGAGCTCATCCCAGGTATCTCACGTAGGGGACCGCATATCACCCAAGGCATGGCGTAGCCAATTGTCAATGGGTCCGTCCACGGTTGCTCCCCTAGGGAACTGGTATCACTCAGGATTATAATAAACCGCCTGGGAAGCCCTCGCCTGGCAAGCCAAAGCATCGCCCCAGCGCGTCTGGTCGTAACCCATCAAGCTCGTGAGTCCGTCCATGAGTCCTTAATACGAAACCCATGTTCTCTCTCGACCCGTATCAAGTGAGCCATTTCATTTAAAACATTTCATACAAGGCAAAGCAATTCATTAAGAACAAAACATTTAATCAAGACATGCCATTAAATTCAACTACGCATGGCAATTCATTTATTATAACACGGTCATCTCAATTTAAACATTTAAGGAAATGTTTTTCATCATGACAAGTCATTCCATCCAAAACATGTCATTTACTTTATCAAAACAAGGCAATTGGATTTAAAGTGGCAAGAAGGCATGGCAATTAAAGTTATAAAACTCATGAAGGCACTTAAGGAGTGCCGACATGGATGGGCAATTACCTACAAGGCCAATTCCCTTTATAAAGGGAGCAACAAGCATAAGTTATTCCATGTAAATAAACAATTTGATTCATTATGACAAGGCAACCCAATCATGCATTAGCCATTCCATTAGTTCAACCCAATTGATTTATAGTGACATGGCAATTCCATTTCAGGCCAAAGTCCTAAACATGTCATTTAACTAACCAAGGCGAAAGCATAAAGAACTACTAAGCAATATGGATAACCAAGCTAGAAGTCACAAATCATCACTGAGTTTTCAAAGATAGCACACCTCCGTTGGAGAGGTTTTATTATAAAACCATAACTTTGTCAAACAAATCATTTATCAGAACTAAGCATTTCATTCATGAATCACAATTTAATTTATCAAAGAAGCATTAAGCAGACAACTAATGCATTTTAAATAAAAAAGGCAAGGAAAGAGATCCTACCTCAACTAATGCATTTTAAACAAATCATTTGAAAAAGATCGCTCCACACTTGTACGCACATACATTCCTATATATATCTCTTAATCCAATGCATGTATTCCCCTCGTCATGAGGGAATATGTACAAAGAAAACCCCAACACAACCAAGGGAAAATACCAGAACCCAAGAACGGACCAACGCACCCAAGGAAAAAACACCGCGGCAAGGACCAACGCACCCAAGGAAAAATACCAGCACCTCAAAAATTACGAAAACCCCAATTATAAATTGTGCGACAATGAATGACGAAGGAAAACTTTACCCCAAATCAATGGCGGCAAACGCGAACGCGAATGCGAATGCGAATGGGAACGCGAACCACAACGAGAACAACAACGACAACGACAATGACAACACGAATGACAACTCGAACAACAACGTGAACGACAACGCGAACGAGAACTTCTATAGAACGACGTCTTCCACGTGTGGCAGCTGAAGAGATACGTGCATGAACCCACGCACATTATCAACTGGGGCAAGCAGAACATCGAGGATGGAGCCACTTTCGCGAAGCACCCGGCGGCGATTGAGGATCGACAGAAGAAGACTCTACGTTGGTTCGCATGTTGTGGCAGCACAAGAAAATGCAGGAGAGCTCCTGAAAGCGGGAGAGTCAGATGTGGGCTCAGTATCCCGAGTTGTTTGTTTAGTCTTGATTTTCAAGGACAAAACTTGAAGAAGAGAATGATATAGAAACTCGATTTTTGGCTTGTACGACTTTTGAAATATTTCTGCATATATTTTCAGAGCCAAGCACTGAGACGTCGTGTGATTTCGAGGCCCCTTGTGCCCGAAAAATGAGATAACTCTTAAACAGAAGCTCGGATCAGAAATTCAAAACCATGGTTGAGTCCGGAACGCAATGTTTACCCTAGGCGCAACATAAAATAGATCGGCGCGAGGTGTTTGGGTATTTCGACCGTTGGAGGGTGCATTTTAAGTTAAATTAATTCATTAATTTAATTATTTAATTTAAGATGACCTAAGCAGATTTTATATAAATTCCTCGTTATGGCAATTTGCCCAGTGTCTCAATATGATGAAATATTGACACCAAGGACTATTCAATACACAGCAATGTGAGGCCCTCCATCCCGCAAGAAGGTTGGTGGATTCTACTATTGGAACTCCTGGGTCTGCTCTCCATAAGGTCGAGGATTTCCTTGAACTAATTGCATGAAGGGAATAAATTGCCCGGGTTAACCTCATAACCTTGGAATCGCCAAGCGACGTTCTTCATCCCCTTCCATTGGCGAATCGACATCCGACAACGACGGGTCTCAGGATCGGGGCTGATCAGGAAGCAACGAATGCAAAGACTTCATTCGTTGGCGAGCGCGTTCTTTGACGACGAATGATCCAATCTCCAAGTAGGACTCATCAAACTGTGGATTACGCGCTTTTTGATTAAATTGATTGCGCAGGATCATCCCTTTCATAATCTGCGCCAATTGTTGGACCCTGCAAGCACCAATGGACCGGTTTATTTGGTTATTCTTGTTTTCTAACCCGGATGTCCCCGTTCTTGATCGTTGGCCAAGAACATTAGGCCAGTGATGGTTAAACATCTGTTTGTGTGTCTTCCTCCCACAATTTCTTCACATCTATTCACTGATTGGACCCCGCTGTCTCGGTTCGACATTGTCGGGCGGTACCGAGCCCGATTGGACCCCCGGAATCGCGACAAATCCGCGTGTGAGGGACGGATCGACAAACTAGGGATGTTTTCGGATGGATTGCAGGTTGTGGAAGATCGTTTTGACAATCAGCTATCAAATCATCATCGATGGAAGAAACCGGGGTGTGCGGTGCATACGGAGAAACCCCACGGGCCGACGGGTACCATTTTCCGACCACCGGATGTCCAGAAACGACGAACAACAGCCAAATCCACCATTTTCAGAAGGAGACGAGGCCGGAATGAAAGGCGAAAAGATCGGATCTGAACGCCCAAGCGCAGATCTGAAATTCTAGAAAAAATCTCGACTATACGTTGTGTAGTACGATGAACACACGGCGTGTAGCCCTTATGTTGTGGCGGCTAGGGTTTTGGAGATTTATAAGGATGGCATGACGTGTAGCCCTCCTACACGTCGTGTATCCCTTTCCCGGGTGGTTGAGTCGTGTGGCGGAGCACATGAGCACGACCTTGTATGGAGAGACACACCCAGGCACACGGCCACAGTGGCCAGAGACACGAGTGGCACTCCGTGTGAAGCACCACATCGTGTACCAAAGTACACGGACACAGGATGGATACACGAGCACGACCAAGCACACGGGCGGGACCCCGAGTAAAATGGGCATGTCGTGTATATTCCCAACACGTCGTGTAAACCTACACGGTTGGTGAGTCGTGTACTCCCAGGGACACAGCCAGGTGAAGGAGCGGGACCACACACCATGTGGGTCCTCTCACATGCCGTGTACACCTTAGTTCCTTTTGAGGAAACTTCAATCTCGTTTGAACCCAGATTTTGGTCCGCGAGTAGTCTATCCTGTGTGTTTTTCCGCATAGAACGCGATAGTGCACTCTATTGTTGCTTTTGAGATACGATGTAAGATGTTCCGAGCTTTGCACTTATTTAGGTGATGCTCAATGACGACAATGATCACGCAGGATCATCAGAGGCATCTCGAGCGGAACCCTTCAGTTGGGCTGGGCATTGGTCCTCGATAACTATTAGAGTGGAACCCTCCAGCTGGGCTGGGCATGGGCCCTCTACAGTCTTTTAGAGTGGAACCCTCCAGCTGGACTGGGCATGGGTCCTCTACAGACATTTATAGTGGAACCCCCCAGTTGGGCTGGGCATGGGTCCCCTACAGACTCCTAAGAGTGGAATCCTCCAGCGGAGTAAGGGCATGGGTCCTCTAGCAACAGAGTGGAACCGTCATGTGGAGTCAGGGCATGAGTAAGGGCATCAGAGAGTTGAACCCTCCTGCGGAGTCAGGGAATGGGTCCTCTAGTATCAGAGAGTGGAACCCTCTTACTGGGCAAGGCATAGGTCCTCTATCGACTATCAAGAGAATGAACCCCTCCTGCTAGACAGGGCATGGGTCCTCTATCGACTAAAGAGTGGAACCCCCCTATTGGAACAGGGTACGGGTCCTCTATCTATCCACTGAGTGGAACCCTCCTGTTATACCATGGCATGGGTCCTCTACCTAGAGATTGTTCTTACTTACTTTGAGGCACGGTGACGAGGCGTGACTGGACTTCGATGTTTTCTATTGGGCAGACGCGCGAGATGTTGGGCATCATTGTTGGACTTTTGGAACTGTAAGCGACTTTTTTCCAAGGCTAAGTTGTGAGATGGAGATCATCTTACTCTCTTGTTTGGGCTTCCTTTTGTTGAGCATATAAATACATACATCTGTATCCATGTTGTTAGATTCAATTACTCTCTTGCCATTGGTTACGAAGACGCGCGGGGTATCTCACGTGTTTTTCGTGTTTAGTTGGATGGGGTTACTTTCCTGCTATGGGCGGCAAAGACTCAATGTGCAGTTCATCTACACACCGCGTTGAGCCCCTTGTGTTTGGACGAGATTACTCTTTCTCTTGCTTTTGGTTGAGCTGCATCTTGTTAACTATCTACTGTCTTTCTATTCCTATTGTATCTCTTACTGCTCCCCCTTCAGCTTTTGGGACGTCCTACTGGGTATTATTATACTCACCCCTGCATGGGTTTTGCCCACACGTGTCATGCTTTATGAAGACGATGGGCAGGTCAGCAATGACTCCAGAGGAGGTTAGGGATACCTGGTACTTTGGACCGCGTACGGTGGTTACACCCTAGAGGTTTTGCATACTTGGTTTACTTTCTAGCTATTGCATCTTTTTATTCTTATTTTTCTGCACTTCTACGCTATGGGTGTCTTATGGTTTCATCACCTAATGACATCCATTATTTTTATTGCAGTTACAAAGGGGTCTTATGTTCAAATTTTGGGTTATGGGACATGCTTTGTAACTCCATCTCTCACATCTCTCACACTATCATCGATGGCCCTTATTCCCAACGGCCTCTTTAATTTAATATCCATTAACAAGCTTACCACTTAACTTATATCGCACAACAATTTTCTCACCAGTTGATGTTGTATTTCAAAGGTTTTCAATGAAACAAGTGCTTGGTACAAACAAATTTGGTGTATACTTCTTAGGCTCCAATCATTCGCTTGCTTCGTCGTCCCAGCACAAGTCACAGAGCTTCATTATCAGCATGGTAATCCACCAGCATCCATTCTTCACCAATTTCGTCCTCAGTTTCATCATTTTTCCTTCACTTGATTGTGAATCTTGTCACTACACCAAGCATCACTGGGTTACTAATCCCCCCTAGGCAATCTCACATATTGCTTCTCCTTTTGATTTAATTCATTCTAATAAATGGGGGGTCTCATTACCAATAAAACTAGTATTCCTAATATTGTCACATTCAATGATGGTTTATTTCGCACGTCATGGGTTTACTTGTCAAAGAACCGCTCTAATCTTCTCTCTATGTTTTGCTCCTTTTTCAACGAAATCAAAACCAGATTTTCTATCACATTAAAATGCTTAGGATCCAATAAAAGTCGAGAATATTCTTCTACCACGTTTCAGTCATTCATAGGCAAGCACGGAATTCTACAAACTTCTTGCCCAGACACACCCCAATAAAAGGATGTTGTTCGCGCAAGAACCATCATCTGCTAGACGAGGCTCGTGCTCTCCTTTTCCACATGAAAATCCTGACATGATTTTGGAGCAATATGATTCTATTTTATAAATCGTCTCCCCCAATCAATACTTCAAGGAGAGATGCTTTTTCATCTTCTTTTCCCCTAGTTATCGCCACATTCATTTCCACTACGCATCATTGGTTTTGTTTGCTATGTCTATGATACTCGATCATCCTTGACTAAGTAAGATATGTGCACTTAAGTGCATCTTTCTTGGTTGCTCTCGGACACAACATGGTTATCACGTGGGTGGATATATGGTATATGTGGGTGTCTCCCATGTCAAGTCATCATTTTTTGCTCAGCCCTCTTACCGTCACCCACTTCATTACCTAATCTTGAAATCACGCTTCCTTACTGGCTCAGCCCTCCAACATCTTTTAATACCAGTGATTCCCACTTTGGACATGTTTATCCTCATTGACCTCCTGACAGCCCCATTACAAAGCATGGCATCACCGTCATACTTAACTGCTCCAACAACTACATTAGTTGACTTGTCAATTACACTGAAAAGGTGCACTTGTCAGCAGGGCCTTTTAGTTGTCACTACTTGTTTTATTAGCACTTTCGCGGACATCTACGTACCAAAAACTGTTGCAAAAGCAAAATCGCATCCCAGATGGAGCAATGCATGATGAGTTACAGGCACTTAAGATCAATCATATGTGGGACCTTGTCGATGGCTAAAATGGTTTCTAACAAGTTTTTCATATCACCTGCAGCAACTTATCACTGGCCTCTTCATTAAATCGATGTCAAGAATATTTTTCTCAGCGGCTTTCTCGGTCAAGAGGTCTACATGGAGCAACCGCCTGGCTTTGTTGCTCAAGGGAGTCCTCGAACGTTTGTCATCTTCGTTGATCGTTATATGGGCCCAAACAACCTCCTAGGACGCGGTTTGGTTGTTTCTACAACATAGTAACTAGCTTTGGAATGTCCCAAAGCATAAAGAATCCCTTCGGCCATGTTTGAACTGCGGACCAAATTGGTGACAGTCTCACAAAGGGGATTCCTAGGCCCCGAATACAACTCTTATGTAACAAGTTGGGCATAATCGATATATATGTCCCTCTTTGAGAGGATTGCTAGAGAAGAGTTCATTATATTGTTAGTGGGCTAGACCCATATTAGCATTATTATTGTTTGAGTCCCACATCAGGAGATTCTCCTTTTGTACTCATTTATTCATTTATAAATAAAGGGCCCAACCTCTCTACGAGGTACAGGATTTTACTTAACAGGCCTAACACATCTTTGATGAAGAAAGGTGCCATGCTCATTCAGGCACGGGTCTTTGGTGTCTTTTGTGCTTTTTTGGCAGTCAAAGTGGTGCCTTTGGGTGCCTGGTTGAAGCTGATTCTAAACATAAAAAATAAAAAATCCAACCCAAGTAATTAAAAGCTAATGGCTTCTTTTAATTTAGAAAATCATAGAACTTTGTCCAATCAGTTAAAAATATAATATCATCTTTTAGTTTAGGAAAATTATAAAGAACATAGTATTAGGTTATAAGTATAAAAGATGGATTAGTTTATAATTTTTTCAAACAAATGAGAAGAATCATATGTTGAGTAATATGTCAAAGAAAATCTTGTATTTGATAATGAAAGTGGAGCAAACGAGCAGACTAAAATCCAAACAAAAAAGGTCAACCTCTTCAAAATCAGGCGCTAAGGCGACAAAGGGAAAGAACACAGCATTACTTTATATGAAGGATGTAAGGGCTAATTCGAATGAGACAAAAGATGTTGAAGGATATGAATATAATAAAGGAACAATGGACGTGATGATAATTATAAATTTGAATTTGATAGTTCAGAATCAGATCACTAAAATGATAGGTTTTAGGGGGTTATTTTGTGAGCTTTAGGAACATGAGTATCCATCTTCTTTTGAGATTTTGTCCGTGAGTTAAATCATGGTTGAACTTTATTATAATACATGCTTCTTTCTTTTAACTTGAATTTTTATAAATCAAATTATACACAATTTATATGCTTGCATATATTTTACCCTGTTGTGGTGATTTACTTCTCTTAGACATGCGCCTTAGTAGCGCTGCCTCTCACTTGAGAAATTTTAGGGGCTTGGCGCCTTCACTATTAACCTCTAACAGGCCCTAAAGACCCTACAATGGTGCACATGGATCAAAACTACACCCCAACGTGGTCTCCAGGGAAAGAAGGTTCACCTGGTGCCTACCCTAAAAAAGGATGGCTAGAATCCCCCCAAGCTGCATCACATATTATAATAGAGAAAAATGAGAAAGTGCACAACACAAAGATATGCATAGATTAATCCATTTAAGCCATAAAAAAGTTGCAATAGACGTTTAGAACTCAATGAACGATAAAATTCCAAAGTTTAAACTGATGAAAACCAAGGATTGGTTGGCCATCATACCTTAGTCTCAAACCCAAATATGTTGGAATAGAAGCAAACATAATGGACAAACATATACAAATGGCCCTGCAAATTAGATATCAAAAATATGGTTGTTAATAAATCAATATAACTAAGATTTATCATTTTGAAAGTACCATGTAATTCAAGATTTTTCAGATTATACAATCCACGATAGACAGGCAATTTCAAATGCACGATTCCCAGCAGTATACAGTTATACCTGAAGAAGAATATTCTCCTGTAATGCACAGTTGAAATCTTGGATAAGCACCTGTAAAGTGAAATAGAGAGAGAGATGCATCAATTGGCTACCTTCATTTTTTATCGGTTTTTGGGACTATGTGTGCATTAGGGGGCGCGGGGAGAGATCAAACAAAAAATATATGTACAACCATGCACGAACATTGCACTACATGGTTGATGGAGAGGACATGAGTGCAGTTCAAAAAATATAAGAATGGTATCTCACAGTTTTGTGAAAATCATCTTTGGTGCCCTATGATGTAAGATTGGAAACAACCATCCCACTTGTGTCTCTATGTGACATATAAGTGAAGTAAGACATGTACCCCAATTGGATTGATTAAAAGTTTTTTAAGCCATGACTGCCAAAAAGGCATGGTGGTGGATTTCATTGTCGTCATTAGAAGTGTCATTTTCTCCTAGCTATAGTCACATCCAACAAGCGCACTTTTCATCGTTAATCCCATTGAATTCTTCATCAATGTTAAAAAGGTTAGAATGATTGCTCCAATAAAACATCAATCAAGGAGTAATATCTTGAGGGGAGGTGATTGATGTATAAAAGCCCGTGGTCTAGGCCCCAATTTGAGATTAAGTAACAAATAATATAAAATTATATATCATTAGATTTTACAAAGGTATGAAGATACCAAGGAGATCAACAGATATTGGAGGACATTTCCTTTCCATATCCTATAGGACTTTCCATATTCTAATCATAAACCTGTAGCTAACATAAGACCCTAGCGGTTAATATTTCACCTCTCAATTAGGTCCTCAGAACACTAAAGATGTGCAGTTGCTTTGTCCTGGATTTTCATAATCAGCATCCATACTGATAAATAGTTATTCCAACTGCATTACAAAGTTCCTAAATTTTGAATTGTGTGAGAGAAAAATAAAATAAAATCATAAAAAATAGCAAAAAATAGTTGAGACAATCTTACAAAAAAATGTTTCAGGGAATAACTGTAGATCAGTAACAAAACCAGCTCCAACAAATGTTACCATAAGCTATGTAAACCATCCATATATCAAGATGCATCCATAAGAACAACGTGAAAAGGTAAAACTTTATGGGACCATGTATTTAAGGGACGTTAAAACAGTTAAAATGAAGGAAATGGGAGGGAGGGAACGACGGAGGGAAAGTTGGCACGCTACACTTTTTCCACTGAAAGTTATCAGTTCTTGTTGTTCAGCACTCATAAACACTGAACATGAGGTCAGCTGCCCGACCCATGAGTTCTCCTATGTAGAACGGCCCTTAATCAGTGTTTGTATGTCGACATCAAAGGTTAGTTAAACAAAAAAAGTAAAAAATGGACGCGCTAGCAAGATGAACATGCAAAATCTACCAACATCCATCCCAATGAAGTACAACCATCCATTTCACCCACCTCATCAACAGGAAGTCTAAACAACTGTCGATATTCCTCACTCCTCAAGCTCGGGGCCGAGGATTTCTGCAAGAAAAAGCCACAAAAATGTCACAGGAAACACAAGAGATTTATTCAAAAACGCTGTCACCAATAAAACTCGGAAAAGTTAACACAAGAATTGAAAATCACCAGACGTAAACTCAAAGATTGGAGTTGAAGTTCAGATGGAACCTGCGGATCGACGAGTCCGACGGGGCTAGGAGTGGAACTGAAAGGATCATTCCTATCCGTGGTCTCGGTTGCCTGCGGAGGCTCCGATGTTTGGGAAGGGTCGATGGTATCGGCGCTAGGGGAGACCGCCGCCATTGCTAGAGAGAGAAGGAGAGAGGGGGGACAGGGGAGAGAATTTCTCCGCGTTTGTCGTGGCTGTGTTCCAAACGTGAAAGGAGATCGGAAAGTGGTTGAGCATTGCGGTTTTAAGTCCGGGAGACGCGCGGCGCGGGTTTACGCATCGTTCTTACAGAGCTGGCCCGCACCCCGTCTTGTGGATGGTGCCACCGCATGCGGAACAAAATGGTCGACGTTCGCTGTCAACTCGTACCACCGCCCGGGCATTAGTCACTGATTTTTTAATAAAACAATTATTTATAAATAATTATGTTGTAAAATGTTATAAACCGCACGGGACTATTCAAATTCCCATTAAATCATATGGTTCAATATTATTCAAAAAAAAATCATATTGTCAATTAACTTGATATAATGTTTATAATAAAATGATGATAATAACAATACGAATACAATATGTAATTAATAGAGAAAGAACCGTTAAAAACATGCAAAATGAAATTGAAATAAATAGAATGTTGAAATGAAAATAAATGAATAAGAATGTTGAAATTACAACTTCGGTCATAGGTTTGAAATAATAGAAAGTAACAGTAAACAGTGAGATGCAAAATGATTTTTTCAGTGGTACATAATATAGAATCTGATGTCAGTTCAGAAACAGAACTAACAGTTGGTTTAAGTATAAACTTCCAGGATGAAAACAGTAGCAGTAACCATGGTTTTCAACACCTACAAGTGTGTCCTTCAAAGTCCACATGTCATCAGCAATATGTCCAACTCCTCATGTATCCCCCTCGTATCATGTGTGGTTCATGAACATTATACAGGATCCAACCACTGTACAAGGAGCAGAAAACAGAACCACTGTAATCAGTACTGGAGAAAACATAAACCGAGATGAATGCAGAAGTCCAATGTAATTTTTGCAGAAAATTATTGTAGATATTGTATTGCAGTTAACAAAAATAGTCATAAACAGATGTTGTTACATTATGTAGAAAAACATGGAAAAGGAAATTTGTCAACAACAAATTCTTTAAGGATAGTCCAATACCTTCCAATTAAAGCAATGATTGTCAGTCAATTTTCTCAGTCTTTTTGGTGAAGTTATCCTTGAAACAGGGATGCAACTCAATGCCATAGCTCGGTGATGCTGCAGGCTCTGGGGACATTGCAACCTTTTGTTGCACCGCATCATCGGCATCAAAATCTATCAACCGATTTTTCTACATGAAAAAATGATTTTAATTAATAAGTTACAAATTAAAGTGACAACTGTGTATGACTGATCTCAAGAACCTGTGACCATTCTTAGATGTAGGTCACATTCTCATGACCATCATGTCATTCTCATGTTATGATAAGCATTAACATTGCACTGCTGAAAAAAATCTCGATCATTGCAACCCACAATCAGTAGCTTAACCAAACCAGCTCATTCCTAATCATAAATGGTAACGTGACTTATCTCATGTTTCTAACCCATTAAATTAAAATCCATGAAATTCATTAAATTTCATATCATAATGATCTTAACACCCTCAATTTGTTCCTTATATGGTTATATCATTAATCATATACAGTTGTTCATGAGAAATGTTCAACATAATCTAGGAAAAACTTTTCCTTGTTCAAACCCAAAAACCACTTTCCCTACTAATTCATATCAATGACCACCCTTGGGTCGACCATACCAGGTCACCTGATCCAAAATTTCAAACGAGAAGCAGAAATGCAGGCAGTTTTAATGTAACAGACAATGTATATAGAACTGCATCCATTCGAGTATTATATACTCCAATAGTGTAACGACTATAATAGTTAATGAAGGAAAAAAAGATGTACCTGAGTAGATGATGTAGTTGTAGATGTAAGAACTGATGTGGCATCATTGCATAGGACAACTCATGTTTCTAAAGCACAAGTATGAAACAAAGATGACAATACTATGGGATAAGTTGTATAATTAAATGTAATAAAGAAAGGATAAATAAGTACTATCTGGTTTTGGTCAATGGTCATCTGTACATGTGAAGAACGAAAGCTTTGATGATCCTATATAATACCGTTAAGAAGAATTCCTGTTATGGAAAATTAATCTGGTTATTCATGCAAGGTATAAGTTTGGAATTTGTAGTTACCTGACAGTCTTGAAAGGTTTCATGAAAATTGGTGATATAATTTGCATTATTTGTGATAAAGAGAACTTTGTGCGTGTTCTGGTCTAAAGAACGGTGTCGATTTAGAACACTGTAAGTGGTGACATCTACTGACAAAAGAACTTTTTTTTATTTGAATATTTGTAGCTCTGATGGAAAACCAAAGTCATCATAATCCTAATTTGTAAATGAACAGGAGGGTCAGTTTACATAAAGTACAGGTCTGTGATTATTGAAAAATGGTTTTTTGATACCTTGCAAATGGGAAACTTAATGTCAGTAAATTTTGTCGGTCTTCTTGTTTATATTTTCCTGTAATTGGGAATGAAGTTCATTGGCATGGCTTGTTGATGCTGCATCGTCTCGAGACATTGTAACTATTCGTTGGACCACATCATCAACATCAAACTCGTCAACATATTTTTCTACATAAATAAATAACTTCAATCAAAATGTTGCCATAAATTTTGAAGAATGTAATAATTGGAGCAGAATTAATGATGTTTAAGAAATGCCAGTTGAGAAGAACATATTGCACTGTGTTTTAATCACAACGTAAATGGAACTGGAAAAAATAATTATTGTTTACTCCAATGATGTACTTAAAATAAGACAATGAAGGAAGAAAACATGTACCTGAGTAGATGATATATTTGTATTTGTTGTAGAAAATCCACTATCACTGCTGCAGCTGACTCCTAAAAATCCTACACTATGAAAATAACAGAATCAATGAGGGTTTAAAATTACCTTTCTATTGCATCACAAAATTGTAATCATTGTTTTCATTCTTTTAGTTTATGTTTTCCTTCATACGAGGATGCAGTTCATTGGCATGGATCTTTTTTCCTCAAAATCTTGTGACATTGTAACATTAAGTTGCACCACATCATCAACATCAAACTAACTGAACAGATTTTCCTACATAAATAAATGACTTTAATGAATAAGTAGAAAATAATAATTACAATTGAAATCATTGAGGCATAAATCTGATGGTTACCGGTTAAAAATTGAGAACAAATAAACTGTATGTTATAATCATTGAGAAAATGAAAATGACATGAAGAAATGCAGTATTGTTAGTTCAAATGATGTCACAAAAATATCCATCAATGAATATAAGAAACATATACGTGAGTAGATGAAATATTTCTAGACATTGTAACAAACCCATTGTCAGTGTTGAAACTAACTCCTAAAGATCCAGCGCTTTGACGGTGCAAGGATAAAATAAATTAGTTATTTGTTATGCAAATAAAGCATATGCATAATATAACTATTTGAATGTCTTCTTGGTGGAATCATGAATTGTGATCCAATGATTAACCCTGACCCGATAAGTATAGAATATGAAGCATTATAAATAACAGTTTATGGAGAATTCATCAATGATATGGGTATTTTGAAACATTAAAACTGCACATGTGAAATCAGGGAACATGATACATATTTTTGAAGCTTTCCACTATAAGAAAATAAAGAAAAAATGTAGCTAATTTTAATATACCAGAAGTGAAGTATGAAGACATGATTGCTAACCTCTCATCCCCTAAAACAATTACAATCTTTTCGGTGGTAGTCCCCATAAATAGTATTGGATTTGAGTGATGTAGATCTCCAATAATTTTTGTAACATATAAGAATAATTTTAAAAACACTGGAAAATCCTAAGAACTTTATGAAAGACAGTATCAATTGTAATAGTGTAATGTATGTGATGGAGAATGAGAAAACCTAATAGTATGTCATGGGAGATGTATTTGTGTAGAATGTATTTTTTAAAAAGATGCATTAAAGATTAGTTGAGTAATAATATAATGTCAGAAATTATATCGGTAAAGAAATGTACCTATTAAATATTTTCCTAGAACCCGTTTTTGAATAATGTATTCCTCTATGCATGTTGCCAATTGTTGGTAGTATTTCAATTATAGGAGTAGAAGACAACTCAGTATCAATATATGTAATAGAATAAATTCCAAAAGATGAATATATAATTGCGGTACTAATGTAGTCATATGTAGTGAAAGAATGATAAACAACAGTACAATTTAAAGTAAAGATAATACATAACTGACAATTTAGAAATTGAATATACAGTTCAAAATATGAAGATCAACATGAATATTTTTAAAATGGATATGTTTTAATATACTAGATTCAATATAGAAATTTTGAAAAATAAGTTTTTTTACATGTAATATGCAGCTCAATTAACTCATTGAATCATTCCATGTATATATAGTTCAGAATATACTATTATCAGTGAAAAAAATAAGGGATTTTTCTTTGCTAAAATCAAAAAAGCATTGTGACAAGAGGGGGAAGTTAGAGAAAGGGTTTTGATCAGGGGATTAAACCATTTGTTTTTCCGCTCCAAATGTTTTCAAGACAGACATAAACTAAAAAAAGAAAAAATAGTTGAACAGAGTAAATTTATACAAAATATGAAAAATATAATTCGTCTCTCTACCCATATTCATCATCAGGTTTAACATATGTCACGTTCTTCAGAAAAATACAATATAACACATGTTCCGGTTCATCAAAGGTGTAAAAATTATTCCCTATACTTACCATGGGAGATTCAAAAAGGAGAAAACCGTTTAAGCAATGTTCTCAAAATAAGGAACCATGCCCTAAACACTACTATATGATGGCAACTCTCATAGACCTACATCTTAAATCTGCACAAGAATTCCAATTATAAAAATATCACACCAAACTAAGCATGGAAAAGTGTTCTTGATGCAACCTCAAATTAAAAAGTGTTCTTGATGCAACCTCAAGAGTAGAAAATACACATCAAGTGTGTTCTAGTTGTTGGGTGACTATTGGAGTAGAGCAGGGAAAACCCTAGGGTTTCAAAAAACCATCTAAGCAGGTATGTTGAAAATTCATTGATAAACTAATAAAAATCCAAGAATGTTCGTTAAATGACCAACATAGATCAATATTCACAAATATTACAAAATTGTGAAAAAAATATAGCACAAAGAAAACAAATTATAGAATAAGTTTCTCAATGGACCATTATATGTTGCGAAACTAACCTTGAAAGGACCATTATCGGCTCTAAAACTGATTATAGAACATATTTCAGCCAAACAGGGAAACCCCTGTACTTTGTAATGAAATAAAAAGCAATCAATGTTTTTGGATTCAAACTCATTAATATATTTTACATACTAAAAACTATCGAAATTACCCAAAATGTCGTTGGGAACAAACATAAGGCTCGATTCTGAGATGAATGTCTAGACTTGATTGCTTCTTCAGCTTGACGAATCTGACCAAATAATATCTCCCTTCTAAATAGTATTGCATGCAAATAAAATAGACAACAATTGAAATAAATATACATATCAAAAGGTACATGAAACACTAATTTCCCGGGAGATGCATAATAATGTATCAAACAAATATTGATGTCAAATAACAAAACCATAAATGAAACATTATGCAAATGGAAATAGAAATAATAGTTAGATTCAATTATCTTGAATCTTTGATACCATTACATTGTAAAGAAGGATATGGTTTAACATGTAATTCGATCCAAACTTAAATGGTCCAATATGAAAACAATATAAACAGAAGATGCACCGAAGGGATTGGTATTTAAGGATAGTTGGACAACATACCTGTTGCGGAAGGGATTGTGGGAGCTGAGCCAAGGAGAACCCGAGTGATATACAAAAGTAAAGTGATATACAAATGTAAAAATCACAAGAATCAACTCATTATTACTGATATATTATAATAGAAAGTGTATCAATTCAATGTACATGTCATAGAGAAAAATAAATCTTGAAACACCTGAGATGAAAACACATCATGTCTAATTATAAATTAGTTTATAAGAAATGAAGAAAAAACGAAGGAAAATGGTTAGTTTTCAGTAGATAATATCAATTGCAGATGAATTGATCGGTTACCAGAGGGAAAATGAAGGATCGTGGTTGTAGATTGCATCGACAGACTGAGGTATATCGCCAATAAAGCTGCCGCACATAGATCTGGGAACAAAATAGAGTGGAAGGGTGAAAATTTCAACGGAATTAGGAGAACATACCTGTTGCATTGTTTTAGTTCGGTAGGATTTCTAAATATGTTGTTGGTGATGGTAAAGGGGTTTGCCAAGAGGTTGTCGGGGGTCATCATTGGTGGTTGAAAGTGTAGCAGATTTTGTAATGGAGTAGGTTTTTAGAGGTAAATCGAAGGTGATGGTAGACGGAGGAGGTGAAGGTGAATGTATACAAGGAGACGAGGTGATGTGAAGTAGTTCCGGAGTCAAGGTGATGGTTTTCTGTGAACGGAGATGGAGACGAAGAGACGACAAGTGTAATTTTGACCTAAGCATCAGATGAAACTACTATAGAATGAGATTAATGTGGGAGGAAGACGATGGAGAAGTGTCAGATGAAATGGCTATAGATTCAGATTGTTGCGGGAAGGAGACATTGTAGGTTAATGGATAATCGTTGGAGGAAGATGCCAGAAGACGGATACCGTAAGTGGGAAGACAGGTTATAGTTCGGTGTAGATCATAGTCGACGTTTGGGAGGAAGATGCTGAATGACGGAAACCCTAGGCGGGAAGATGGGTCGCGATAAGGAGGAGCTCGTAGTCGACTTGTGATGGGTATAATGGGTGTATGATTAGAAGCTGGGGGGTTAATTGGTAATTGGTTACAGGTAGCTAGTGATGTGGTTTAATGTGGAGGCGACACATCAGTAGGGGAACACCCAGGTTTAGTAGATATAGTAGATTATCATTTATTGTTTGGATGTCATAAAATCATATTCAACGAGGTATGTTCATTACCCAACAAAACCCATCATGTGGCAAAAATCATTTATATTACCACCATTGTATCTGATTCGTAGTAATTAATTTTGACCGTTGGATCAAGTCATTTGTACTTTATAAATATGGTGACGTGTTAATGGAGTTTGGGTTGGATTCTGACTAGTTGTATATTTGTGTTCTTTTTCTTTTCTTCTGTTATGTTGTGATTGAGATGTTTTACTTTGTTATCGTCATTTTGAACATTTGACGTCGTTGTATGTTCGATTTTGCTTCGTCTTCAATTAACCAGTTTCACAACACATTATCACCACGATTGTTCTTCCAAGTAAAAAAGGTTAGTCAAACTAGTGAGATAAATCTTTCATGACGGATATTATGAAGCATGGATTTATCCCTCTTGACATTTATGAGAAGAATTATCTGTCACGAACTCTAAATGCGGAAATGCACCTTGATGCAAATGGCTTCAGCGAAGAAATTAAAGTCAGAAATCACGGTTCTACTCAAGACTGTGTCTGAGCCCTAATATTCTTCTGCCATCACCTCCATAAGGATTTGAAGTATGCGTACCTCATGGTGAAGGATCATTTGGTGTTTTGACAGAATATCAAGGATCAATATGATCACCTTCAACTTGTAATGCTACCAAGAATAAGGTTTGAGTGAACTCGTTTGCGATTCCCATACTATAAATCGGTAAGTGAATACAACTCCGCTATGATTAAAATAACATCGTAGCTAAAATTAAGTGGAAACATTATCACTAACATCAATATGTTGAAAAAAAACATATTCTAATTTTCATGCCTCGATTGTCATTCTGAAACAACAATATCGTGATAGAGGTTTTACAAAATACATTGAATTACTTTCTTGATTTCTTACTGCTGAACAAAATAATGAACTTCTGATGATGAATCACGAATCTCGACCTACTTGTGCGGCTCCATTCTCTGAAGCGAATGTGACTGCTTTTAATCAAAGTCATGGGAAGAATTGACACAATCGAGGCCGAGGAAAGTTATTTGTTCGAGGTGGTCATACACCAAATGAGAAGAGAAAATGGCACAACCATAAGTGGTCCAATAATAAACAACCACAACTGAATAAAACAAAGAACGATGAAAGTAATTGTTTTCGATGTGGCCCGAATGGGCATTGGTCGCATACATGTCATGCGTCAAACATTTTTTTGATCTTTATCAATAATCTATCAAAGGAAAGAAAATGAATGTTGAGTTGAATTTTGCTGACCAGACTTTGAAATATGATAACGATATTACGAATGTTGATATTTCCGATTATTTTGTACACCCTAAAGGTACTGAGCATACAGATCAAGCATGAATGCTTGTGATAGAAATGAACTTTGTTTTTTGTTTTTGTGTATGCTAGTGGTGGAAATGAACTTTGGTTTTTGGTTTTTGTGATGTTTTTAAATATCACATGTTTCATTTTATTTCTTTTATTTATTCCCTATATGTATGTTTTATTTTATTTACTAGAAATTGATGATATAAATCGACATGTTGGAAATAATTCCCACAATGAGGATATTTGTATTGTCGACAGCGCCACGACGCACACAATTCTTAAATATGAGAAATATTTTATCACCCTTAAAATAGGGAGTGCTCATGTATGTACGTTAACCAGTAGTGCACAATTAAATTGAAGGCTCTAGAGGAGTAAAAATATGCCAACCCGGTGGTACACAAATTATGATAAATAATGTTTTTTTTTCTCCCAAGTCTCAACACAATTTACTATGTTTTAAAGATATTTGTGATAATGGATATCATATCGAGACTATGGATGTAGGAGGTGTTGAATACCTCTATATACCAAGCATTAATAATGAGCACAAATTGATTAAAGAGAAGCTTTCAAGACTTCCATTTGGATTGTACTTCGTTAATATTTGTACAAACGAATCAAACATGGTAAACCAGAATTTTACCAACTATGATATATTTATTGTGTGGCTTGACCGTTTGGGTCATCCTGGATCAACAATGATGGGGAAAATAATTAAATGTACACATGTTCATCTATTGGTTGATAAAAGGGTTCTTACACCCCATAATTTCTCATGTGTTACTTGTTCTCAAGGAAAATTAATCATAAGACCATCACCATCAAGGATCGATACTGAACCCCCGATGTTCCTAGATCAAATTCATGGTGATATATGTGGACCAATTCATCCACCATGTGAACTATTCAGATATTTTATGATCGTGATTGATGTGTCAAATAGATGGTCTCATGTGTGTATATTGTCCACTCACAACCAGGCGTTTGCGAAATTATGTGACCAAATAATAAGGTTAAGGGCGCGATTAACAAACTATTCAATCAAGCATATTAGGGTTGATAATGTCAGTGAATTCCCATCACATGCTTTTAATAGTTATTGCATGTCATTGAGAATTAGTGTTAAACATCATGTAGCTCATGTCCATACCCAAAATGTGTTGTAATAGTGGGTGCCCTAGACCCAACTAAACAATACTTTTGGATTACCATTTCATGTATACAGTTAGATATACATGATGTTTACTTACCATTTTAGTGTAGACATTTTTGCGTCCATTATTAAATGGTAATGTCCATAAATTAATTGTCATATCAAAAGATTATAACATATCTTAGACTGTAATGAAAACCTTAAGATACTATGACATTAATATTAAATAAATGTCATATAGTCTAGATACATCATACTGATTGGATATAGTTGATATATGACTATCAGGTGTTAGGGGCTCATAAGCATTGACTTATTCTCATTAAGTTTGCACTTGGTGATCTATGGAAGGTGAGATCATGAGGACAGACCCATTAATAGGAACATCACATGTTTCAAGTGTCATTGGTTGTTCCTATCTATGGATATGTGTATTCATCTCCTGAATTGAGATCATTACCAATGTATGTCATTTGATCGTGTACTTTGATGCAAGGAAAAAACCATGATGATAAAATCGTGATGAGGTAGCTTTTGTTGGGTACTCATTGGTGGCATGACATTGGTTGAATGATCAAGATATGAGTCGTTGCTTATAAGTTAAGAAAGTAATATATACTGGGATCATTTGATCAAAATGGTAGTATTTTCATAAGTCATTGGCCAAGGCAGTCAAGGGTAAATCTGTCTAGTTAGATCAACAAACAATAAATCAAGAAAGGACGGTGACACAAGTGTACGTCCAACATTATGAGGTATCTAAAGATAAAAAGATTATATTACATAGTACATGTTCGTAGGTTGGTTGTCATTGTTATGACTATTCCTTATCTTTTTAGGGGGCGTAATGAGTTATCAGACTCTGCTCTTGGTCTGTGAATATTATTCATTGCTATCAAGATAAGGGTCTAGAAGGTCACACACAACAACGTCTTTAAGAATTTTTCCTATTATGGTGAATAAGAATATTGGACATTATGGGCCACACCACGAGGCTCGAGAGCTGTCTAAGTTATTGATTACCAATAAATAAATAAATTCATTATTATTCAATTAAAGAATAATTGAGTTGAATTTATCTATTAAAAGTACTCACAAGGTATTCAGTGAATACAAGAAAAATATTATCTGAACGAATATTATTTTAATATTCCAGGTTCATTTAATATTAACAGGAATTACGAGTCGAGTTAAATGACTCAGTTTTATCATGTAATATATTTAATATATATTACAGGTATGTGATAAAATATAAATAATATTCATGACACATTTTAGTTCATCATAATTATTTATTTATTTTTCATATAGTGGGAGTTAAATATACGGGGGTCGGGGAACCCAATCTGGCTATTTAAGCATCCACTATAAATAGGAGGAGAGAGACTTTTGCACAATGAGTATTCAATGTGAATTCGTCAGAGACTCTCTCTTCTCCTATTTTCTAGAGAGAGATGTTCTCGATCCAAGTGATCAAATTGAGCTGATATCCATGAATCTAAGGAACGTCGATGCAGTGATTGTCAGGATGCCAGAGGTATCGTCGGATCACCGTGCTAGCACCCGAAATTCAATTATCGATGCTCCAGCAGATTTTTGAATCACGTGTGGACGATCTAGAAGGATTCTACTTTGGATATTTCAAGCAGTGATTGCCAATGACAACCAGATGTCGAGTGTGGCTTCCGATTCGAAATGAGGTACACATTTCAATTTATTTTCGTACTTTGTTTAATTCACGCGAGATCCTTGGGACCATAGTGGGGATCAGATCACTAGAGGTAGCATGTTTCACCATCCCGATGATGAAAAATTTTAAATCCCCGACCCACCGGCTTTCACGGTGCACCTTGATACCTTCAATTGGTATCAGAAGGATCGCAAAAATTTTCAAAGTCAAGAACAAATTAATTTGATTTAAATTAAGTAGAGGGCATTAATTTCAATCCCAACAGCACAGATCGCATGTTGATCTGACTTCAGACGACCAACTTATGGTTGTCCGAAATTTTTAATACAGATTGTGTTTGCGACTATGAGTATTAAAATTCATAGAATAAGTCCGATCATCCCAGAAAAATCTGGCCAAGATTCGGCCGGTGTCCGGTGATCGGTAATAATACCGGCCAACAGGTGTAAATTCCATCAATTTTGTGGATTTTTAATAATAATAATAATAATCATTATTATTATTTTAGTATTTTATTATAATATTACTTTTATAATTATAATTAAAAGGATATTAGAATAGCCTTGAAAAAAATTGTTCTGGGGTGGATAAGTCCACAATACAAACAAATTGTTTTTTTAGTCCGCATAACACCAAAGAGGGGTGGCAGAGTTGCATAATGCAAATGTCAAAAATCGATCATTTGTTTTTCCACACAAAGAAAGAAAAAAAACAAAGGCACTTTGTTTTGTTTTGGGGTGGTTGTGGAAGAATTCAAAAGAAACAAATTAATAAAAAAAGGGAAAATGGAGGTGGAAATGTTGAGATATTCTTTTCCACCAAGCGGGTCCCCTTCTCCCTCGAGAATTAAAGGTCCTTGTCACGGGTGTCTCCCTCAGGGCAGCTCCTACCGGTCCGCCGGTGCACCGCCATGGTCGGACACCGCCCTCCTCCATGAGCTACAGTCGTCGGTAGCCTCTGTCGTTTGGGAGCAAGCCGCACCCCGCTCCACCCAATGACCGTGTTCGACATTGTCGACTAGATCCAGGCGTCCAGATCCGCCGTCGTGGCTAGGATGGACCCCAAGTGGGGTCCCCTCCTCCTCCATGGGGGTGCGCCGCCCATGCCTGGTGAGGAAGTCAGACCATCGCTCAGTCGGCTACCCCAGGAAGCGGTCATCGTCGCCATCTCGTCGCACTGCGCCCCCAACCAGATCCGACCGACCACTACTGGTACGACCCCCGTCACACTAGCATCCGCAGTCGCCACCTCCACTACCGGGTAAGCCGAACCCACTGGCTCCTTTGCACCGTAGCGCCCCTGTCGGGACTCCTTTCAGCGACCCACATGTAACTCTACCTTGATCAGCCAATCAATAAGTTTCATGTGTCCAATTTGTCCCTACCTACCCCGCAATAGGCCCGGGTAGGTCCGCCTGACTCGAAATGGGTCCATGCAGACTTGCCTTGCCCAAAATGGTCCTACATAGGCTTTACACGACCCGAAATGGGTTTGCATAGTATCGCCCCGACCCGCACAGGCTTGCGTGGGGGTTTGAGGGTCCGTGTTAATCAAAATTAATTAATTTAATTAATTTAATTTTAAAATTAAATTAAATTAATTAAAATATTAATTTTTGGTTTAAAAATAATCATTTTAATATTCAAAATTAATTAATTTGATTTTGGTATTAAATTAAATTAATCAATTAGTTTAAATTTTTGGAATTAAAATTAAATTAATTACGGACCGAATAGAATTAAATTATTTGAATTTAATTAATTAATTTAATTTAATTAAATATCCTCATACTTTAATTTATTGCAATTTAATTTTTATCGCGCTTTTATTTTACCCGCTTACTGGTCTCAAATAATTGACCGAATTGTGTGTGTTTGGATGTTTTATTTAATTATTTATAATTGTGTGCGATGATTGTAAATAATTAAGATGGTATGCACATCGTCATTTTTTCGTTCAATATGTATCATGGTTTGCATGTATATCATTATTTGTATGTACATTGTGCTCCTGAGTTCCCCTCGTCTTCGTGCGAGTACACTTGTACTTTCGATGGGGAAAATTTACGATGTGGACCCCGCCAAGACAAGGAAAAATCCAGAAGAGCAGTGAACATACTGGATGGGGACGAGCTGCATCGTGAGTCAAGTACGACCCAAGTAAGTTACCCCTAGGTCGTGGTTTCTCTATTGAATTTAAATGGATCAACCAATATTAGATGCTCAAGACTAGTCAAGTAGTTTCTTTCCTTCATCGCTAGTAAAATCATGACCTTTAGCGGCCGCCAAAATCAGTCGCTAAAGGTCTATAGCGGCCGCCTAGTGTCCGCCAAACAGTGGCCGCTTTTGGCCCGTTGTTGTTGCTATCAGTGACCGCCATTTGGCGGACGCTGAAGGCAAGCTGGTATGGGCTATTGTGGCCGCCCTATGGTGGCTGCTTTAGCCTAGAGCTGCAGCGGCCGCCAAACGGCGGCCGCTGTAGGTGGCGTTGGAATCACCTACAACGGCCGCCAAATGGCGACCCCCAAATGGCGGTCGCTATAGGTTTTTAATTTTTTTTAAAAAAAATATCAATAATACAATAAAATATACCCACATAAATCTCATCAGTCATCTTCCAAGATCCACATCCATCATCAAATATAACTACATAACAAAATTTAATAACAAAATTAATACCGAATAAAACCTATAAACAAATAATTGAAACAAATTAACATATTTTAATTCAAACTTACTGTAATAGATCGAAAGTATTTGATTTTAAAAATATATTCATAATTTCGATTACCGTTTTAAAATTTTAAAATCTTTAATCCTATGGTTCTAGTTATATTGTTGCCCGGTGATTTCAGGTCAATCCGATGTCGTTCGCTATGCATTTGGCCATTTATGACACCAGAAGTGATTTCTCAGTCACTACGGGCACACGACACCTCTGATTGACGTGATGTCTGCCTGAACACTTCACAATTTACTCAAACGTTGTTGTCGTCTGATTTCAGGTCAATCCGACGTCGTTCGGCAGGTTTGGACCACCCCACACGCGTTTCTGAAGCGCACCCAACACTTAAAAAACGCATATTGAGCCATACCGCACAAACCGCTCGTTTGATTGACATGTCATCTCCTTGTACACGTTATGAATAATAATTATATTGTTTCCCTGTTATTTCAAGTCAATACGATGTCGTTCGCTATGAATTTTACCGTTAAACGCCCGTTTTGGCCGTTTATGACACCAGAAGTGCGTTTTCGGTCACCGCGGGAACATGACACCTTCGATTGATGTTACGTCTGCCCAACCACTTCAAAATTTACTCACCCATTGTTCTCGTCTGATTTCAGGCCATTCCGACGTCGTTCGTCCGGTTTGGACCACCCCACGTGCGTTTCTGAAGCTCGTCTAACACTTAAAAACTGCATATTGAGCCGTACCGTGCAAATCGTATGTTTTATTGACATTAAGTATCCACATACACATCAAGAATAATAATTATACTATTTCACTGTGATTTCAGGTCAATCCGATGTCATCCGCTGTGCATTTGATCGTTAAACGCCCGTTTTGACCGTTTATGACACCAGAAGTGCGTTCTCGGTCATCGCGGGCACACGACACCTCTGATTGACGTGATATCTTCCTGAACACTTTACAATTCATCCAATCGTTGTTTTCGTCTGATTTCAGGCCATTCCGATGTCGTTCGGCCGATTTGGACCACCCACACACGTTTGTGAAGCGCGCCCAACACTTAAAAAACGTACATTGAGTCGTATCGCGCAAACTGTATGTCTGATTGACATTCTGTCTCCTCATACACGTCATGAATAACAATTAGATTGTTTTCCTGTGATTTCAGGTCAATTCGATATCGTTCACTATGAATTTGACCGTTAAACGTCTGTTTTGGCCGTTTATGACACCAAAAGTGCGTTTTCAGTCACCACGAGCACACGACACCTCCGATTGACGTACCATCTGCCTGATTACTTCACAATTCACTCAACCGTTTTTGTTGTCTGATTTCAGGTCACTACGACGTCGTTCGACTGGTTTGGACCGCCCCACACACGTTTCTGAAGCGTGCCCAACACTTAAAAAATGCATATTGAGTCGTACCGCGCAAACCGCACGTCCGATTGACATGTCATCTCCTCGTACATGTCACAAATAATAATTATATTGTTTCCCTATGATTTCAGATCAATTCAATGTATTCCTCTACGAATTTGACCGTTAAACGCACGTTTTGGCCATTTATGACACTAGAAGTGCGTTCTCGGTCACCGCGGGCACACGACACCTCCGATTGAAGTGTCGTCTGCACGAACAATTAAAAATTTACTCATACGTTTTTTTCATCTTATTTCAGACCATTCCAACATCGTTCGGTTTGTTTGGACCGCCCCACACCCATTTTTGAAGAGCGCTCAACACTTAAAAAACTCATATTGAGCCGTACCGTGCAAACCGCACGTCCGATTGATATATCGTCTCCTCATACACGTTAAGAATAATAATTAGATTGTTTTTCTGTGATTTCAGGTTAATCTGATGTCGTCCTCTATGAATTTGACCGTTAAACGCCCGTTTTGGCCATTTATGACACCAGAAGTGCGTTCGCGGTCACCGCGGGCACACAACACCTCCGATTGACGTGTCGTCTGACCGAACACTTCAAAATTCACTCACCCATTGTTGTCGTCTGATTTCAGGTCATTTTGACGTCGTTCGGCCGGTTTGGACCGCCCCACGCGCATTTCTGAAGTGCGCTCAACACTTAAAAAACGCATATTGAGCTGTACCGCGCAAACCGCACATCCGATTGACGTGAAGTCTCCTCATACACGTCACAAATAATATTTATATTGTTTCCCTATTATTTCATGTCAATTCGACGTCGTCTGCTCTGCATTTGACCGCTAAACGCCCGTTTTGGCCGTTTATGACACCAGAAGTGCGTTCTCGGTCACCGCGGGCACATAGAACCTTCGATTGACATTTTGTCTGCCCAAACACTTCAAAATTCACTCACCCGTTGTTGTCTTCTAATTTCAGGACATTACGACGTCGTTTGGCCGGCTTGGACCACCCCGCGTGCGTTTCTGAAGCGCGCTAAACACTTAAAAAATGCATATTGAGTTGTACCGTGCAAACCGCATGTCCAATTGACGTTCTGTATCCTCGTATATGTCACTAATTATAATTAGATTGTTAACCTATTATTTCAGGTCAATCTTATGTTGTGCGCTATGAATTTGATGGTTAAATGCTTGTTTTGGCCGTTTATGACACCAGAAGTGCGTTCTCGGTCAACACGGGCACACGGCACCTCCGATTGATGTTTCGTCTGCCCCAACAATTCAAAATTCACTCACCCATTTTTTGTGTCTAATTTCAGGTTAATCCGACATCGTTCGGCCAGTTTGGACCGCCCCACACACGTTTTTGAATCGCGTCTAATACTTAAGAAACGCATATTGAGTCATACCGCGCAAACCGCATGTATGATTGATGTTTCATCTCCTCGTACACATCATGAATAATAATTATATTGTTTCCCTGTAATTTCAGGTCAATCCGATGTCGTCCGCTATGCATTTTACCGTTAAACGCTCGTTTTGCCCGTTTTTGACACCAGAAGTGCGTTCTCGGTCACCGCAGGCACACGACACCTCCGATTGACGTTCCTTCTATCTGAACACTTCAAAATTCACTCAACTATTTTTTTTCGTCGGATTTCAATCCATTTCGACGTCATTCGGCCAGTTTGGACCACCCCACACACGTTTCTGAAGCGCGCTCAACACTTAAAAAACACATATTGAGTCATACCGTGAAAAATTCACGTCCAATTGATGTGTCGTATCCTCGTACATGCCATGAATAATAATTAGATTGTTTCTCTGCGATTTCAGGTCAATCCGATGTCGTTCGCTATGAATTTGACTGTTAAACGCCAGTTTTGGCCATTTCTGACACCTAAAGTGCATTTTCGGTCACTGCGGGCACACGACACCTCCAATTGATGTGCCTTCTGCCCGACCACTTAAAAATTCACTCACTTGTTGTTGTCGTCTGATTTCAGGACATTCCGACATCGTTCGTCCGATTTGGACCACCCCACGCGCGATTCTGAAGCGCGTCTAACACTTAAAAAATGCATATTGAGCCGTACTGCACAAACCGCATGTCCGATTGATGTGTCATCTCTTTGTAAACATCATGAATAATAATTAGATTATTTTCCTGTGATTTCAGGTCAATCTGATGTCATTCGCTATGAATTTGACCGTTAAACACCCGTTTTGGCCATTTATGACACCAGAAGTGCGTTTTCGGTCACCGCGGGCACACAACACCTCCGATTGACGTGTCATCTGCCCGACTACTTTAAAATTAACTCAACCACTATTTTATTTTGATTTTAGGTCATTCTGACGTCATTCATTCGGTTTGAACCACCTCACGCGCGTTTCTGAAGCGCGCTCAACACTTAAAAAACGCATATTGAGTCGTACCGCGCAAACCGCACATCCGATTGACGTGCCGTATTCTCGTACACGTTACGAATAATAAATAAATTTTTTCTCTGTGATTTCAGGTCAATCCGATGTTTTTCACTATGAATTTGACCGTTAAACGCCCGTTTTGGCCGTTTATGACACCAGAAGTGCGTTCTCGGTCACCGCGGGCACACGACACCTTCGATTGATGTGTTGTCTAATAAAACACTTCAAAATTTACTCACTCGTTGTTATCATCTGATTTCAGGCCATTCCGACGTCGTTCGTCCGGTTTGGACCACCCCACACGCGTTTCTGAAGCGCACTCAACACTTAAAAAATGCATATTGAGCCGTACCGTGCAAACAACACGTTCGATTTATGTTCTGTCTCCTCATACACGTCACGAATAATAATTATATTGTTTCCCTGTGATTTCAGATCAATCTGATGTCGTGCGCTATAAATTTGACCGTTAAACGCCCGTTTTGGCCGTTTATGACACCAGCAGTACGTTCTCGGTCACCGCGAGCACACGACACCTCCGATTGATGTGTAGTCTGACCGAGCACTTCAAAATTCACTCACCCGTTGTTTTCGTCTGATTTTTGATCAATCTGACATCGTTCAGATGGTTTGGACCGCCCCACGCCCGTTTTTGAGGAGCGTCCAACACTTAAAAAACGCATATTGAGCCGTATCATGCAAACCACACGTCTGATTGATGTTCCATCTCCTCGTACACGTCACGAATAATAATTAGATTGTTTTTATGTGATTTTAGGTCAATCTGATGTCGTCCGCTATACATTTGACTGTTAAACATCCGTTTTGGCCGTTTATGACACCAGAAGTGCGTTCTCGGTCACCGCGGACACACGAAACCTCCGATTGACGTTTCATCTGCCCAAACACTTCACAATTCATTCAACCGTTGTTTTTGTCTGATTTCAGGCCATTCCGACGTCGTTCGGCCGGTTTGTACCGCCCCACGCGCGTTTCTGAAGCGCGCTCAACACTTAAAAAACGCATATTGAGCTATACTGCGCAAACCGCACATCCGATTGATGTGAAGTTTCTTCTTACACATAAAGAATAATAGTTATATTGTTTCCCTGTGATTTCAGGTCAATCCGATGTCGTCCGCTATGCATTTGACCGATAAACGCCCGTTTTGGCCGTTTATGACACCAGAAGTGCGTTCTCGGTCACCGCGGGCACAAGACACCTCCGATTGACATGTCGTCTGCCCGACCACTTCACAATTTACTCACATGTTATTTTCCTCTGATTTCAGGCCATTCCAACGTCATTTGGATGGTTTGGACCACCCCACATGCGTTTCTGAAGCATGCCCAACACTTAAAAAACACATATTGAGCCGTACCACAAAAACTACACGTCTGATTGACGTTTCGTCTCCTCATACACATCACGAATAATAATTATATTGTTTCCTTGTGATTTCAGGTCAATCTGATGTCGTTCGCTATGAATTTGACCGTTAAATGCCCGTTTTGGTCGTTTATGACACCAGAAGTGCGTTTTCGGTCACCGCGGGAACACGACACCTACGATTAACGTTCCGTCTCTCCGAACACTTCACAATTCACTCAACCATTGTTGTCGTCTGATTTCAGGCCATTCTGATGTCGTTCGGCCAGTTTGGACCACCCCATGTGCGTTTATGAAGCGCGTCCAACACTTAAAAAACGCATATTGAGCCGTACCGCGCAAACCGCACGTCCGATTGACGTTCTGTCTTCTCATACACATCACGAATAATAATTAGATAGTATCCTAATAACCCCAGAAAGCTACAAATATCAAAAAAGTTCTTGGGATTCTCCCAAGAAACAACTGCCTGAACTTTCTCTTCATCCACTAACACACCTTCCTCTGAGATTATTTGACCCAATAACTATACCTAATCAATACAAAAGTGACATATATATAGCTTGGCGTATAGTTGATGCTCTATAAGTGTAATCTGGATGATATCAAGATATTGAGTATGATCATCATCAGTCTTGGAGTGCACAAATATGTCATCCACAAATACTAAAACAAACTAATCTAGGTAAAAATGGAAGATTTTATTCATCAACACAAATGAAATTACCTCATGCATGGGTTTCATCCTCATCCGGATCACCAATATCACTACGATATCCACCAGCTATATTTGGAGCCTACAATATATATCAATATTATGTATCTTAAACATATCAATAAAAGTCAATCTGGGTATGGTTTGTTTTATTGTTTACCTGTGGCGCCACTTGTTGCATCGTCATTTCATCGATACGTGATGACATTTGGGACAACCTCTCATATACTCTACACGTAACTGTTGAAACTGCGCATCCATATTGCGTTACATATCCTGCATGGCAGCATCTATCTAAGTCTGTGTGCGCATCCCTGAATCTCTGCATGCACCCATCGCATCTGCTCTAACAAATGCACATCGTGGCACACCACCTCTATAAGTGTAATCTGGATGATATCAAGATATTGAGTATGATCATCATCAGTCTTGGAGTGCACAAATATGTCATCCACAAATACTAAAACAAACTAATCTAGGTAAAAATGGAAGATTCTATTCATCAACACAAATGAAATTACCTCATGCATGGGTTTCATCCTCATCTGGATCACCAATATCACTGCGATATCCACCAGCTATATTTGGAGCCTACAATATATATCAATATTATGTATCTTAAACATATCAATAAAAGTCAATCTGGGTATGGTTTGTTTTATTGTTTACCTGTGGCGCCACTTGTTGCATCGTCATTTCATCGATACGTGATGACATTTGGGACAACCTCTCATATACTCTGTACGTAACTGCTGAAACTGCGCATCCATATTGCGTTACATATCCTGCATGGAAGCATCTATCTAATTCTGTGTGCGCATCCCTGAATCTCTGCATGCACCCATCGCATCTGCTCTAACAAATGCACATCGTGGCACACCACCGCCATAAGTTAAAGAATAACCATGACCATCACACCCTACGACACGGTGAAATATTTCATCTCTACGCACAGTACTACGACATTGCTCCTCTGGAAACTCAGCTAACTGAGTGTCAAACTAAGCCTGTAGCATATAATGAATCAATGAACAAATATGAATAATTTATATAAAATAAAAATACATTTATTGGTAAATAATTTGCTTACAATAACACCGGTAACATCGGGATCACCCGCCCTACGAGTCCTCACCCATATGGACATCCGATCGATCGGCTCTCCGCGTTGGTGTAACTATAATAAAGGGGTTCACCATGTTATAATACAATATTTTTAAAATATGAATGAATAGTGAATTATAAACTTACATCATGTCTGACCTGTGACACATGTCGAGTGCCAAGTCTGGAAGGAGTGCCCTACGTCGCCTGATTATGTGAATGATGAGAAGAATCAGTCTACATTCAACATATTTACTTAATAGACATTTGAAAAAATACTCATTTATAGATTAAAAGTAATAAATCTTACCATCGCTGCCTCACTCGACCAAAACGCAACCAAATCCTACCACTGCGCAGGAAGAATGCCTGGAGGGACTTGCTGTAAAATGTATGGCACACCCGCAAATGGTGTTCAGTGATCTCTCTTCACCCTTGACTTGTAATCATTCCATAATTTTCAGCATTTGGACATACATACAACCTGAAACTCATCTGGACAGGATGCCAAATTATCCTATTAAAAAAATTGTCAGTAGATAGGACAATAATAATAACAATATCATGAAAAATTAAACATTGAATTTACCTAAACCTCCCTCCATAATTTGTCCATCGTATCCTGGGGGAAAGAACTCCATTCACGAGTTGTCAGAGGGAATCTGTGTGAGTCTCGTATCATATGCTCAAACTGACGACTCAATACAGTAGCACCTTCTCCGACTGGATGAAATGTGTCATCAAATAACACATCCAATCGGGCTCCAGAGTTCCAGGATCGAACCCCTCTACCAGGACCCCTGTGTCTGCTGGAAGATGCACTAGATCCTGATAAACATAAATTCATAATTCAATTACAATATAAATTAATGATTAGAAATAGTTAGGGAAATATACATAGAAAATTATAATAAATTAATTTAAAAAAATAAAAACATACATACCGACAACATCAGGTGAACCACTGTGACCACCCTGTGACATACCTACATTAAAAGAAATTATAGTTAAATCAAGCAATTTTTATACATATATAACCCATAAATATTTTTACAAATAATAACTGGGGATATAATTACAATTTTCACTAATCATGCAAGTCTATCACATCTCCTTTAACTGTCTCTCTGACCCATTGTATATCTTCATCTCGTACAACTATAGTTGTTTGGTCAAGTGTTTGATCAGGAAATGCGACAACGTCAGGTTCCTCTTGGTCAATCATAAAAACCCCTCTTCTAGACATTTTCACCACAACTTTCCTATTAGAATCAATGCCGACAAAGTAAACTTGTTTTGCCTGTGATGTAAGTATGAAAGGATCATTGCTTACTCAATCATCTTTATATAGCATATTGTTAAAGTTTACTAATGTAAATTGAAAGTTATCAACTTTCGTTCCACGAACCGGATCGACCCAATCACACCTTAACAATATGTGTTTTAAGCCACGACTATAAATAACCTCAATAATATCTCTCAGCAATCCATAATAATAACCTGCACCAAAAAAATAACAACCAACACCACTATTTTGTGTGGCTCGGTTCATGACAACATCGCTAATACGAAATCATAATTCATTAGCATCCAAAGACTTGTAGTGACAAGATGTAATAAATGGACCATTAGCTAGTTGGTTGAGTTCTTCACTCACATGATGGGTTAAATCACGTAACTTTTGAATATGCAAATTTCACATATATAGTTTAATGGATAAATGATTGTGAAAATACAATTAAGTTGCACTATAAAAATATTAAATCAATTATACGTACACGAGTCTTGAACCACTCATGAAATGTGTTGAAATGATGTTTTTGGATTTGATAGTCAGTTGCACGGGACCTTTCACGTTTCAACTCAGCGATATGCATCCTAAATCACAACACAATATAAGGTAAGCAATAAAATAAATATAGAAAAAAATACACATCAACTATGAAACTTACTGTATCAATGAAATAACTATTGGAGTGTTGAAAAACACATATTGATGAGCTTGAACCCACTCATCGTTCGGCATATCAAACGTTATTCCTTCTCTAATTGGACCCTCGTCATTCTGGGAGGGTTTATTTATCTTTGTTTCAACACTACCAGAAATAGTATATTTCCCAACGGTTCAGAACTGTTGGGATAGGTTGCAGAACTGTTGGTATATCTTATACCAACAGTTCTGCCAACCGTAGGGAAGTAAGCCGTTGGGAAAAAGTTTTCCCAATGGTTTATGTAAAACCGTTGGGATAGGTTAGTTACGATAACCTATACCAACGGTTTAGTTGAACCGTTGGTATAAGTTTTGCCAACGGTTCACCAAACCGTTGGTAAAACCTCTTCTAGGAACCTTTTCCAAAGGTTTACAAACCGTTGGGAAAGGGTTTTTACCAACGGTTCTCATAGAACCATTGGAAAAAACATCCTACAAAATTTATGCCAACGGTTTGAAACTGTTGGCATAGGCTTTGCTGTGCAAATTGCACAGCAGCCTGCAATTTGCACAGCAGGGTCTGCAATCCCATTCCTGCATGCTGTAATTCTGTCCATTGTGCTGTAATTCTCCATTCCCTCTCCTTTCCAATTATTTAACATATAATGCATAGACATTTAACATTGCACCCTAGAACTATACACATCCAGAATTAAATCATAATTCATAACGTAATTATAAACATACATAATTGATTTAGAATTCAATTTAAAACTTAGATGACAATTATATATCGAATCCGGAATTCAATTAATAATTGAATACATACATAATTTAATTATCAATTATCAATAAAAAACATAAAAAACTGAATAAGTAATTATATTTGTTATACACAATTAAGAATACATACAAGTGGTTTTTTCTAAAAATGATGTCCATTTTAAACATTATACATACACTTGGAGTGATACCGGCCACAATGTGTCTCAGATTGAGGTGGGGTTGACTCGTACACGTCACATATGACCCATGGATTGTTTTCCTAAAGTATCAACATATTCCGAAAGCATTTGGTCGGTCACAAAAGAGAGACACTTTGAGTGGTGTCGGTCACACCACACCTCGTATTTAGGTGGGGTTGACTCGTACATGTCACACATGACCCATGGATCATTGTCCTAAAGTTTCAATAGAATCTGAATGCGTTTGGTTAGTTTTCCATATGCCAGCTGTACTTTTCAATTAAAATGTTGTCCATTTCAAATAAAACTGAGACCCATCGAGTTGTGTCAGCCACACCGCGCCTCAGATATAGTAGGGGTTTACTCGTACACGTCACATATGACTTGTGGATCGTTGTACTAAAGTTTCAACAGAATCCGAATGCGTTTTGTCGGTTTTTCGTATGTCAGTTGTTGGTTTCACTTAATATGATGTCCATTTTAAACAAAAGAGATACACTTTGAGTGGTGTTAGTAACACCGCCCCTTTCATTGAGGCAGAGTTGACTCTAACATGTCACAAATGATCCATGGATCGTTTTCCTAAAGTTTCAATAGAATCTGAATGTGTTTGGTCAGTTTTTTGTATGTTAGTTGTTGTTTTCACTTAAAATGATGTCCATTTTAAACCAAAGAGACACTTTGAGTGGTGTCAGCCACACCGTACCTCAGATTGAGGCGGGGTTGACTCGTACACGTCACATATGACCCATGGATCATTTTCCTAAAGTTTCAATGGAAATCCGAATGTGTTTGGTCGGTTTTCCGTATGTCAGCTGTTGTTTTCACTTAAAATGATGTCCTTTTGAAACAAAAGAGAGACACTTTGAGTGGTGTCGGCCACACCGGGCCTTGAATTGACACGGAGTTGAATCGTACACATCAAATATGATCCATGGATCATTTTACTAGAGTATCAACACATTCCGAATGCGTTTGGTCGGTTTTTTGTATGTCAGTTGTTCTTTTCACTTAAAATTCCATCCATTTTAAACAAAAGAGACACAGTTAGGGTGATACCAGCCACACCGTTCCTCGGATTGATGCGGAATTAAATCGTACACATCAAAAATGTCCCATATATCGTTGAACTAAAGTTTCAACAGAATCCGGATGCGTTTGGTCGGTTTTCCGTATGTCAGTTGTTGTTTTCACTTAAAATGATGTCATTTTGAAACAAAAGAGAGACACTTTGAGTGGTGTCGGCCACACCAGGCCTCGTATTGAGGCTGGGTTGACTCGTACACATCACATATGACCCATGGATCGTTTTACTACAGCATCAACACATTCTGAATGTGTTTGGTTGGTTTTCCGTATGTCAATTGTTCTTTTTACTTAAAATCCCGTCTATTTTAAACAAAAGAGACACAGTTAGGGTGATACCGGCCACACCATGCCTTGGATTTATGCGGGGTTTACTTGTACACATAAAAAATGTCTCATGGATCGTTGTCCTAAAGTTTCAATAGAAATAGAATACGTTTGTTCAGTTTTTTGTATACCAGTTGTTTTTACTAAAAATGATGTTCATTTTAAACAAAATACATACACTTGGAGTGATACTGGCCACACTATGCCTCTAATTGTGGCGGGTTTGAATCGTACACATTACATATGAACCATGGATCGTTTTCCTAAAGTATCAACATATTCTGAAAGCGTTTGGTCGGTTTTCCGTATGCCAGTTATTGTTTTCACTTAAAATGTTGTTCATTTCAAAAAAAAATGAGACACTTTGAGTGGTGCCGGCCACACCATGCCTCGGATTCAGGTGGGGTTAACTCTTACACGTCACATATGACTCATTGATCATTTTTCTAAAGTTTAAACAAATTCAGAATGCGTTTGGTCAGTTTTCCGTATGCCAGTAGTTGTTTTCAATTAAAATGTTGTCCATTTCAAATAAACATGAGACGCTTTGAGTGGTTCCGACCACAACGGGGCCTCGTATTGAGGCGGGGTTGACTCTTACACGTCACATATGACTCATGGATCATTTTCCTAAAGTTTCAATGAAATCTGAATGTGTTTCGTCAGTTTTCCGTATGTCAGTTGTTGTTTTCACTTAAAACGATGACATTTTGAAACAAAAGAGAGACACTTTGAGTGGTTCCGGCCACACCGCGCCTCAAATTGAGACAATATTGACTCGTACACATCACATATAACCCATGAATCATTTTCCTAAAGTTTAAATAGAATAAGAATGCGTTTGGTCAGTTTTCCGTATGCCAGTTGTACTTTTCACTTAAAATGTTGTCCATTTCAAATAAAACTGAGACACTTCAAGTTGTGATGGCCACACTACGCCTCAGATTTAGGCGAGGTTGACTCATAAACATCACATATGACCCATGGATCGTTGTCCTAAAGTTTAAATGGAATCCTAATGTGTTTGGTCGATTTTCCGTATATCAGTTGTTGTTTTCACTCAAAATGATGTCCATTTTAAACAAAAGAGAGATACTTTGAGTGGTGTCGGCCACACCGCACCTTAGATTGTGTTGGGGTTGAATTTTACACATCACATATGACCCATGTATCATTTTACTAAAGCATAAACACATTCAGAATGTGTTTGGTCGGTTTTCCGTATGTCAGTTGTTGTTTTCACTTAAAATGTTGTTCATTTCAAAAAAAAATGAGACACTTTGAGTGGTTCTGGTCACACCATGCCTCGGATTAAGGCAGGACTGACTCGTACATGTCACATATGACTCATTGATCATTTTTCTAAAGTTTCAAAAAATTCAGAATGCTTTTGGTCAGTTTTCCGTATGCCAGTTATTCTTTTCACTTATAATCTTGTCCATTTTAAACAAAAGAGGCACAATTAGAGTGGTACCGGCCACACCGCACCTTAGATTTAGATTAGGTTGACTCGTAAACGTCTCAAATGACCCATGGATCATTTTTCTAAAGTATCAACACAATCCGAATGCGTTTGGTCAGTTTTTCGTATGCCAGTTGATGTTTTCACTTAAAATGATGTCCTTTTGAAACAAAAGAGAGACACTTTGAGTGGTGCCGGCCACACTGAGCCTCAGATTGAAATGGAGTTGATTCGTACATGTCACATATGACCCATGGATTGTTGTGCTAAAGTATCAACACAATCAGAATTCGTTTGGTCAGTTTTCTGTATGTACTTAAAATGTTATCCATTTTAAACAAAAGAGAGACACTATGAGTGATCCCGGACACACTGTGACTTGGATTGAGGCGGGGTTGACTCGTACACGTCACATATGACCCATGGATCGATTTCCTAAAGCATCAACACATTTCGAATGCGTTTGGTCAGTTTTTCGTATGTCAGTTGTTGTTTTCACTTAAAATGATGTTCATTTTAAACAAAAGAGAGACACTATGAATGGTTTCGGCCACACCACGCCTCTTTTGGAAGTGGGATTGACTAGTACATGCCACATATGACCCATGGATCATTGTGATAAAGTATCAACACAATCAGAATCCGTTTGGTCAGTTTTCCGTATGCTAGTTGTTGTTTTCACTTAAAATGAAGTCCATTTTAAACAAAAGAGACACTTTGAGTGGTGTCGGCCACACTGCGCCTCAGATTGAGGCAAGGTTGACTCGTACACGTCACATATGACCCATGGATCATTCTTCTAAAGTTTCAATGGAAACCGAATGCGTTTGGTCGGTTTTCCGTATGTACTTAAAATGTTGTCCATTTTAAACAAAAGAGAGACACTTATAATGATCCCGGCCACACCGCAACTCGGATTGAGCCTGAGTTGGCTCGTACACGTCACATATGACCCATGGATCATTGTAATAAATTATCAACAGATTCCGAATGCGTTTGGTCGGTTTTCGGTATGCCAGTTGTTCTTTTCACTTATAATCTTGTCCATTTTAAACAAAAGAGACACAGTTAGAGTGGTACCAGCCACACCACGCCTCAGATTTAGAGGGGTTTGACTTGTACATGTCTCAAATGACCAATGTATCATTTTACTAAAGTATTAACACAATCCGAATGCGTTTGGTTGGTTTTCCGTATGCCAGTTGATATTTTCACTTAAAATGATGTCCTTTTGAAACAAAAGAGAGACACTTTGAGTGGTGTCGGCCACACCGCACCTCATATTGAGGCGGTGTTGATTCTTACACGTCACATATGACCCATGGATCATTTTTCTAAAGTATAAACACAATCATAATCCGTTTGGTCAATTTTCCGTATGTACTTAAAATATTGTCCATTTTAAACAAAAGAGAGACACTAAGAGTGATCCCAGCCACACCATGCCTCGTATTGAGGCAGAGTTGACTCTTACACGTCACATATGACCCATGGATCGATTTACTAAAGCATAAACACATTTAGAATGTGTTTGGTTAGTTTTTCATATGTCAGTTGTTGTTTTCACTTAAAATGGTGTCCATTTTAAACAAAGGAGAGACACTATGAATGGTGTCGGCCACACCGCGTCTCGGATTGAGGTGGGATTGATTCGTACATGTCAAATATAACTCATGAATCGTTTTAATAAAGTATCAACACAATCAGAATCCATTTGGTCGGTTTTCCGTATGCTAGTTGTTGTTTTCACTTAAAATGACATCCATTTTAAACAAAAGAGAGACACTTTGAGTGGCGTCGGCCGCACCGCGCCTCAAATTGAGGCGAGGTTTATTCTTACATGTCACATACGACCCATGGATAATTCTCCTAAAATTTCAATGGAAACTAAATGTGTTTGGTTGGTTTTCCGTATGTACTTAAAATGTTGTCCATTTTAAACAAAAGAGAGACACTTAGAGTGATCTCGGCCACACTGCAACTCGTATTGAGCCTGGATTGGCTCGTACACGTCACATATGAGCCATGGATGGTTTTGATAAATTATCAACAGATTCTGAATGCGTTTGGTCGGTTTTCCGTATGTCAGTTGTTCTTTTCACTTATAATCCTGTCCATTTTAAACAAAAGCGACACAATTAGAGTGGTACCGGCCACACCGCACCTCGGATTTAGACTGGGTTGAATCATACACATCTCAAATGAACCATAGATCATTTTCCTAAAGTATCAACACAATACGAATGCGTTTGGTCGGTTTTCCGTATGCCAGTTGATATTTTCACTTAAAATGATGTCCTTTTGAAACAAAAGAGAGACACTTAGAGTGGTGCCGGAAACACCACGCCTCGTATTGAGGAGGGGTTGACTCGTACACATCACATATGACCCATGGATAGTTTTCCTAAATCATCAACACATTTCGAATGCGTTTGGTCATTTTTTCGTATGTCAGTTGTTGTTTTCACTTAAAATGATGTCCATTTTAAACAAAAGAGAGACAATATGAATGGTTTCGGCCACACCGCGCCTCATATTGAGGTAAGGTTGACTCTTAAACGTCACATATGACTCATGGATTGTTTCCCTAAAGTTTCAACAGAATCCGAATGCGTTTGGTTGGTTTTTCGTATGTTAGTTGTTGTTTTTACTTAAAATGATGTCCTTTTGAAACAAAAGAAACACTTTTAGTGGTGCCGGATACACCGGGTCTCAGATTGAGGTGGGTTTGACTCGTATACATCACATATTACCCATGGATCAATGTACTAAATCATCAACATATTTCGAATTCATTTGGTCAGTTTTTCGTATGTCAGTTGTTGTTTTCACTTAAAATGTTGTCCATTTTAAATAAAAGAGAGACACTATGAATGGTATCGGCCACACCACACCTCATATTGAGGAGGGATTGACTAGTACACATCACATATGACCCATGGATCATTGTTCTAAAGTATCAACACAATCAGAATCCGTTTGGTCAGTTTTCCGTATGCTAGTTGTTGTTTTCACTTAAAATGAAGTCCATTTTAAACAAAAGAGAGACACTTTGAGTGGTTTCGGCCACACAACGCCTCAGATTGAGACGAGGTTGACTCGTACACGTCACATATGACCCATGGATCATTCTCCTAAAGTTTTAATGAAAACCGAATGCGTTTGGTCGGTTTTCCGTATGTACTTAAAATGTTGTCCATTTTAAACAAAAGAGAGACACTTAGAGTGATCCCGGCCACACCGCAACTTGGATTGAGTCCAGGTTGACTCGTACACTTCACATATGACCCATGGATCGTTTTTATAAATTATCAATAGATTCAGAATGCGTTTGGTTGGTTTTCCGTATGTGAGTTGTTCTTTTCACTTATAATCTTTTCCATTTTAAACAAAAGTGACACAGTTAGAGTGGTACCGGCCACACCGCGCCTCAGATTTAGATGGGGTTGACTCATACACGTTTCAAATGACCCATGGATCATTTTCCTAAAGTATCAACACAATACGAATGCATTTGGTTGGTTTTTCATATGCCAGTTGATGTTTTCACTTAAAATGATGTCATTTTGAAACAAAAGAGAGACACTTAGAGTGGTGTCGGCCACACCGCGCCTTGGATTGAGGCGGGGTTGACTCATAAACGTCACATATGACCCATGTATCGTTTCCCTAAAGCATAAACACATTTCAAAGGTGTTTGGTCAGTTTTTCGTATGTCAGTTGTTGTTTTCACTTAAAATGATGTCCATTTTAAACAAAATAGAGAAACTATGAATGGTGCCGGCCACACCGCACCTCGGATTGATGTGGGGTTCATTCGTACACGTCACATATGACTCATGGATCGTTTACCTAAAGTTTCAATGGAATCCGAATGTGTTTGGTTGGTTTTCCGCATGTCAGTTGTTGTTTTCACTTAAAATGATGTCCTTTTGAAACAAAAGAGACACTTTTAGTGGTGCCGGCCACACCGAGTCTCGGATTGAGGCGGGGTTGACTCGTATACGTCATATATGACTCATGGATCATTTTCCTAAAGAAACAACACATTACGAATGCGTTTTTTCGGTTTTCCGTATGTGAGTTGTTGTTTTCACTTAAAATTAAGTCCATTTTAAACAAAAGAGAGACACTTTGAGTGGTGTCGGCCACACCGCGCCTCGGATTGAGGCAGGGTTGACTCATACATGTCACAAATGATTAATAGAAACCATACTAGTAGTCCTCACCTAGAAACCAAAGCATACATCCTGGAATTTCATGTCTAAATTCCCTGAGCATGGCGAGTCCGTCCATGAGTCCTTAACATGTAACTCATGTCTTATCCTAACAATTGACAAGTAAACCAAATCAAACAAGGCATAATTCACATAACACAAAGAATGTACAACAAGACTTTGTATTCAAATTAAAGTATATCATCACATGCATTTGATGAGCATGATCTAATAAACTTACCAAGACATTCATATAATTCAAGACATACAAAAATAACATTCCAGGAGGGGGGGGTGCTGTCTGGAGGTCCAGGGAGGAGGGTGGGGGGGCTGTCTGGGGTCCAGGGAGGAGGGTGGGGGGGCTGTCTGGGGGGCTGTCCGGGGGGCTATCCGGGGACCAAAGAGGAGGGTGGGGGGGGGGGGGTTGTGCGGGGGGCTGTCCGGGGGGCTGTCCGGGGGCTGTCCGGGAGGTGTCCGGGGGACTGTCCGGGGACCAAGGAGGATGGTGGGGGGGTTGTCCAGGGGGCTGTCTGGGGGGCTGTCCGGGGTCCAAGGAGGATGGTGGGGGATTGTCCAGGGTCCAGGAAGGAGGGTGGCTGTTCAGGGAGTTCCCAAACATACAAAACTCTATAAACATGGTCAAGATACACCGCAACCACTAAAAGACAACAACATCCATGAAAACATACAATTTATAAAAATAACTCAACTCCAATACTATACTATGAGTCTAGATAAAACCAACAACTAGAATAGATTAAATATCAAATCTCAGTAATATTAGTCAAAAATGTATTAATTTTTCCCACATCACCATCACCATCATCACCATCATCATCACCCTCGTCCTCATCCCCATCATCGTCCTTAACCTCCTCAGCGCCCTCCTCCTCTCCCTAGCCCTCCTCCTCGCCCTCGCCATCCGCCTCGCCCTTCTCCTCTCCCTCCTCTTCTGCATCAGACTCCTCACCATCATCACCGTCAGGCTGGACATCATCTTGACCACCACTAGAACTGACACCTGGTGCACCATATATAGAACGTATCGACGATATATATTCATCAAAAGTTGGGTTGGCCTCTGGTGGAAGTGTTGGATGTAGAACTTCAATAAATTTCATAAATGCACTGTTTTCCCTAGCAGACTGTTCTGCCGTCTCTATGGACCTTTTCTCAGCCTGTTTTGCCTGTGCCCTAACTTGCTTCATCTCGGTGGCACTACAACTCGTACCTAAGGAGGGCCAATACCTCGTCAGGGCTATCCTAGGTCGGCAGCGTACTCTGCCAGGATGCTCCTCTCCCAACACCTGATGTAAGTGATCATTTGGCCCAAAATTGTCTGGTTCTTGGGCATCGAGGGCCTCTAAAGCAGCCTATTACAAATATAAATATATTATTAAGTTACAAAATAGATATTAAAATATAAAATCAACAGATTAAAACTTACAATCTGCTGCTGAGTCGCTTTGTTAATGGCACTTCCATCCTTTTACCGTCTACTCGAGCAAAACAGTTTTGCTCGAGGCACACATCCTTCAACATTCTGTATTTGCCTCTATAATGACATTGAAAACTAAAGTTATATGAAAACTTTAGCAAACGATTAAATAATTGAGGAAACAAAAGAAAGTGTAAGTCATAAAGAAAACTTATAAACAATTGTCATACCTGCTTCCTCTCATGATCTGGCATTGTAGTACGTCCTAGTGTGTGGAGGTATTTTTTTTGCATCAATGTTTTTTCGGGAAAGCATGAATTTTTTTTCTTGAAAATCCAAGTTCCTCAACTAACTTCCATGCCATATAGTGGTTTGAGGGAATATCTGCATCATCTTGAAGTAAATCCTTCAAGAGGGTAAGAATGTAATTGATTGCTGTATTAGAAATCTCATACATAGTTTTCCCATGAAACAATCGGATTAAAAATTCCAGCCTTTTCATTTTATCGCATTGTCGATATACTAGAGTCGTGACAACATCATTCAATTTTTTCACCCTATCAATATCATCACGTTCACTAGATGCATCAGCTGTCCTCATATCGAAGTTTTCTTGAGTCAAAATCCTTTCTTTTTCACGATGACGAATAAATGGAAACCGATCATCTAAAAAATTCTTCATTCCAGTCCTTTCATTTTGATCATCATCAATTTGAGATTTCATTTTCTCCCCATTGTGATACCACAAAAAGTAGTTTGCTTGAAAAAAAAATTTGGTTATGTGGTAGCTGACTTCTTCATGGATCAACCAAGGTCTACCAACACAATTGGAACATGGGCAGTGTATGCGACCACTATAATGTAAAGAACAAGTACTCATAAATTAAATTAAAATTTATTTATATTCATTTTCATTAGGTCTATAAGAGGCACATGCATCAGGTCCCATTATGTGTTATAGGCATCCCAAATCATTCACTCATGTTCAATAACTCATTATTGGCACCTCTATGACCATACCTTTCATTACCCAATTACTTCCCCAAGTCAAGCGCACCCCATGGGTGAATAAATTTTAGGCTTCTACACTAATAGGTTGTTCATGTCTTGTAAAAAGATTTAATTTCATTAAGTATAGACAAAAACATTTATTTTTAAATTTGAGATTAATAATAAAGTATGTCAATGATAACAACATTACCGAATTAAACTTGTGACTTATCTAACATTTTTATGGATGTCTACACATGCCATCATGCCTAGTGAAAAGCACCCCACCTCATAAAAGTGAGTATTGGGCCAATAAGGACACATAATATACAACGTACAATGAAAACCATATTAATTGACCCTAAAGTTATATTAGTACAGTCATCTTGGAGGAAATGGAATATATGATCCTGGTAAACTGATGAATTCAAAAGCTCGTATTCCATATGTTGGACACTATCTAAGGTAAGACATCATGTGAGGATGGATTTACATCATTCAATTTCTTACATTCTAGTGAGAATGAAGGCTTGAATTAATGACTTGAGTTCACTGATTAAATGAGGGTAGAGGTTGCACTAAGCTGTGTAAACAGAATGATTAAATAAGGGTAGAGGTTGCATACACTGTGCATGGTGGGGAGAGTCTCAGCCGATTTAGGAAACTAAAATAAATTCCCATCATAGGTATCAATAAAAAACATCAGCATCAAAAGAAACTCCAAATAAAAAAAGGACTAAAAACATCAAACACTTTTTATGTTATCCCACCAAAAAATGATCACAAATGTCCCTATACATTTTCATACTTCCAGAATTTTATAGAGAGTTTATAGTGATGAGCTTCATCCATCTTCACACCCTCCCCAACCCACTTGGATAGCCCCCCCACCCACTTGGACAACCCACCCCCCCCCCCCCACTTGGACAACCCTACCCCCACCCCACTTGGAAAAACCAGCCCCCCACCCCCACCTGGACACACCCTACCCCCCACACCCCACTTGGAAAACCCAACCCCCCCCCCACCCCACCTGGACAGCCCTACCCCCCCACACCCCACTTGGAAAACCCACCCCCACCCACCTGGACAGCCCTACCGTCACCCCACTTAGACATTATGTCAACTGTTATACACACCATGTGAACCCTTATACACACCATGTGAACCCTTATACCATATCTCTCATTATTACAACCATTAATAACAACTTATTAAACAAACATCACTTGTCAAAGATAATCAAATTGAACATAAATCAATAATAATATTGGATATATCAAGTAAAATGAAGTCATACTGTCTTACATCCTAAATGACCACCCACAACCCATGATTAATGACCACAAAGCTCCCCTTTTAGCCAAATAAAAAGTGAAAACAAAAACACATAGTTGCAGAAAACAACTTCATTTGTGTGAAGAATAATAATCCCATGGTCCTCACGATATCTGAACAACGCAATCATGATTTTCTAGATGAACTTGTATCCATGAAACATATGAGAAACATGATTCAATACATGTGTTTTTCTGATTTTCCCAAGCATTTTGAGGAACTCCAAATTAGTGAAATGGTCATTGTGTTTTAAAAAGGTGATTGAATAACTCGTGTATGATGTTGAAGGCAGAATGATTAATGGTTATATTAGGAAAACTAATATTCAATAAATATTACGAATTTGAAATTCTGTGAATTAGTTTCATGAAGAAGAAAGAAGTACTAATTAGAGACCACATACTATTTTTCAAAGTTCAAGAAGATACTCCATATGTTCTATTGTGAAAAGGATAAGTGAACAGTGTGTCATTATATATATATATATATATATTTTGATAGAAACATGATACATACTTGTTATGTAATACACATAGTGTACAAAATTAAGATGAACAAGATCTTCATGTTTGACATGCTCTTAATAAAAGGAGTGATTTTCATGAAATACTATGAATAAACATTACAAACAATTTCTTATGAGTTCATATACATGAAGCTGTAATATTTGAAGCATTGAGATTAAAAAAAACTATGAATCTTTAAAATTAGAACACAATAAAGAGACACCATGCCCTTATAAATGTATATGTGTAATGAAAAAATTAATTGGACAATGTGTACACCGATGTAGTGATTTGAGTACACAATTTGTGGAGTACATAAAATTTTACAAAAACCTTAAAAATTGGGGAATAACGATATCCTTGAGAAGAGGTGGAAGGATATCCTTGAGAAAAGGTGAAAGGAGTCTAACCTGGCAGCTGATCCGATGGAAGAGGTTGCACCTACTGGGGCTTCTCAAGGGCTTCTGCGAGTCGGAATCGCTTATGGGAGAGTCGTGCAATGCTTCTGAAATCGTGGGGAGGGGGCTGCCTGACTTAGGCGAATTTGGGGAATCTTTTTCCCAACGGTTATTAAAAACCGCAGGGAAAATTCCATCTTTCCCAATGGTTTCATGAAACCATTGGGAAACCCCATTTTTTCCATCTTTCCCAACGGTTTCATCAAACCGTTGGGAAAAGTCATTTTTTACCCATCTTTCCCAACGGTTTCATCAAACCGTTGGGGAAACTCAATTTTTACAGATCTTCACCAACGATTTATGCAAACCGTTGGTAAATATCACCTATACCAACGGTTCAAGAGAATCGTTGGTATACAAGTGTTGGGGAAAAGTATGATTTCCAATAGTGCCAACCTCATCAATATATGAAACACAAAAATTAGTACACTCATCCATTAAATATCCCTTGGAAATTGAGGCTTCTAGATGAGCTTTATTGCGTACATACCGTTTCAATGTATTTAAGTATCTCTCTATTGGATACATCCACCTGAATTGCACGAGACTGCCAGCAATGACTTTACCGGTTAAATACACGATCAAGTGAACCATGACATCAAAAAAAGATGACGAAAATAGTTTTTCTAGGTGACATGGTGCAAGTACACTCTTATCCTATAGCTTTTTCAAATCACTCATGCGATGATTCCCAAAACAGAGCTGTCTGAAAAAATTAGAAACTCCAATCAACGGCTCAACAACCTGGTCAGGTAAGCAATCACGAATTGTTATAGGAATTAATTGTTGAAGAAAAATATGATTATCGCGACTTTTCAACCCCTGTAATTTCATGCTCGTCATATTCACACGCTTGGAAATATTAGAGCAATAACCATCTGGCACCTTAACGGTCTTCAAAATTGATAGAAATGTTTATTTATCTTTTTTACTCATTGTGTACTGTGCAGCAGGCATGTATACCTAATTACCTTCACCCAGTTGTAAATGTAAAGGTTTTCTCAATCCTATTTCTTGAAAATCACGTCGAGCATTAGCACTGTCCTTTGATTTCCCCTTGACGCCTAAAATGGTGCATAATATATTAACACATACATTTTTTTCAATGTTCATCACATCCAAATTATGTCTTAAAATATTATATTTCCAATAAGGCAATTCAAAAAAAATACTCCATTTCTTCTAATTATGACTGCGTTGTCTATTTACAGCAGGAATAGAAGGCAATGCAGGAACCAATAAATCTTGAAAATCATACATTGTACGGATGTTTTCTTGATCAAGTTGTGCACAAATTTGAACCCCATACAGTATTTGTGGTGATGGGTCATACTCTATATTCCCATCAAACGATACACGGTCTTTTCTGAACCTGTGCAATAGAGGAAGAAAACGTCTGTGACTAAGATATGCCCACTTTCTACAGTGCTTAAGCCATATAGATTTCTTACTCTTATTACAAAGAGGGCAAGAAAATTATCCTTTTGTACTCCAACCTGATAAGTTAGCATACGTTGGGAAATCATTAATTATCCATAACAAAGCGGCCCGAAGTCTAAACATTTCATTAGCTGCCGAGTCAAAAGTCATTACACCATCGGCCCAAAATTCTTGCAGCTCATCAATCAAAGGTTGCATATAAACATCGATTTTATCGTTAGGCCCTCTCGGTCCATCAATTATAATTGACAGTAACAAAAAAGGTTGTTTCATACATACCCATGGGGGAATGTTGTATGGAACCAACACCACTGTCCACGTACTATGTGTTGCACCAACCATGAACCTAAATGGGTTAAAACCATCTACTGCCAAACCCAGTCGAATATTATGATCATCTCAAGAAAAGTTTGGGTGACTTTGATCAAACTCTTTCCATGCCAAAGAATCCGTCGGGTGAGTTAATTTATCAACCTCTTTCTTTCTATCTTAATGTCAAGTCATCAATTTAGAAATTTTATTTGACAAGAAGAATCTCTTCAGTCTCGGTTTTAGTGGGAAATAATGCATCTATTTAGCGACAACTTGTTTCCCTTGATTCAAGACTCTCCCAGGAAGAATCTGACTACCTTGATTAATCTCATTGGTCTTCCACCTAGATGTATAGCAAACAATACAAATATTTAATTGCGCATTCTCTTTTCTAAACAACATAAAATTATTGCGATACACATCAATTGTATCATATGTAAAACCAAGATCATCGGTCAACTTGCGATCTTGATAGAATGACTCCGGAATCTTCGCTCCAGTAGGGAGTACCTTCTTCAACAATACCAACAACATGTCTAATGAGATGTCTGACCAATGGTTCAAGGCCTTCAGGTGTAAAAATTCAAAGATGAATGACAATTTACTAAATTTAGTGCATCCAGGATATAATTCAGTACGCGCATCATCAAGAATTTCAAAGAATTTCAATGCTTCTCCATCTATAGAAGAACAAGGATTACTCGATCCAACATCGTCATTTAAGACATTACTGTCTTCAGGTTGAAACTGACGCATCATATCATTGAGCATTATGTTCATCGGATCAACTGTTCTCGAATCAACATTCATATGAATACTTTCTGAGTGATGACATGAAACAGAATCTTCTCCATGACATGTTCATGTCTTATAGTTTTTCAAAAACCCATTCAAAAACAAATGTTCTCTAACACTATCTCATTTGAAGAGATATATATTTCACATTTTCTACATGGACAACTAATCATATCGCTTGGAAATCTATTGGTGAAATCCATAAATCGCTTAATCCCTTCATAATATTCAGCCGAAAACCTATCTTGCATATCAATCCAGCTCTTATCAATATCTGTATTTAATAGAAATCAAAAGTGAAATATCTTATTTAAATTCTAAAAAAACACATATCATTAAAATTTAAAAACCAATGACTTCAAAGCTAATTTGAAGGATAAAAAACATTACCTGCAGAGGACTCGACCGCGGGTAACAGGGCGTGACTCGATTGCGGATCCATGATGGCACAACAACTTGACAACAGGGATTCGACGAACGGACTCGAAAGGGGCAGAATCGTTGGACAAAGCGTGGGGGGGTTCTACATGGTGGGGCACGACGAACCGGGAGGGTCCAACGGAGGCAGGACGTGAGGACTTGCCGGAGGGATGCAGTGGGGCCGAGAGGGGACGATGGCGGCGGGACTATTCGAAGGTGCAACACGGAGGCAGAGGGTGGGGGTTGTCGGGTCGCAGGGGTGTTGGGGTCGCGGGAGGCGCAGTGTGGAGGCAAGGCAGTGGGGGTTGTCGGGGTTGCGAGTGGCGCAACACGGAGGCAAGGTGGTGGGGGTCGCCGGGGTTGCAGGTGGCGCAACATGGAGGCAAGGGGGTGGGGGTCGCCGGGGGTCGGGGTCTCCGGGGGTTGGGATCGCCGGGGATCATCGGGGGTTGGGGTCTCCGGGGGTCGGGGTCATCGGGGTTCGGGGTTGCGGGGTTGGGGAGGGGTGGGTCATGGGGTCGGGGAGGGAAAATTTAGGGTGCGGGGGTCGGGAGGAAAAAATTAGGATGCAGGGTGTAGAAAATTGCAGTGACCACCATTTTGCGGCCGCTGTTGATAGTATTAGCGACTTTCAAATGGCGGCCACTATAAGTCCACCACCTTGAAATCTAAAAATTCTAGTAGTGTATGCATTTGTTTATTATCTTATGCATTTGTATGACAACGAAAAATACATAAAATAATAAATATTAAAATGTATAAAGATGTGATGATTTTTTTCTATTAATGTTCAGTTGTGAGTACGACAATATAGTATAAACACGATTAATATAAATAGATTATACTCATCGAGAAAATATAAAAACCCTCAAAAAAATATTAAGTTGAAAACGCCTCTCGTTATTTGAATTTGAACATAACTAGGTGTTCGGGGTGCTCGGTCAGCTATAGTTGAGGGTGTCTCCTACTACTGGGGAGTTATTATGGGAACGATGGGTTGAATTATAGGCATTGCTAACTTGTTATCACTTTAGATGCAAAACATTGAGTAAATCTGGATTATGATTTTAGAAGATGTGACTTCACTCAACATATCAAAGAGTCACAAGTTAATACGATTGGTTAGTCAAACACCAGCCTTGAACTCTTTGAGTAGTGGTGTAGTTAAAGCTTGTAGACTATGAGAGGAGGTTCAAGGATCATTGCCACTAGAATACTCAAGCGATAGAGTATTCCGATTCTAGTATATAGGGTTCCTAGAATTCGATAAAATAGTGAGATACATTTAATGATTTAATTGATTAATCAATAATGTTTAAAATGGTAATCAAGATAAAAGTACAATCTGTTAGGTTTTTATGTTTATAGAAAAACGACAAGTAATACCACAAATACACTGTGATAAATATTAGAAAATTATATGTCCAAACTAGCAAAAATTTCCAAGAGTAGTACAGGTGCTTATGCACACCATTACGATATTAGAAATTCAAGGTGCTAGAGCCCCCAATACCTGTTAACCCACCTCAGGAAGCGAGGCTGTAAAAATGCTTATAGGAGACTCATGTATGAAGCATGTGATGGTTAAGTCATAATGTTGTCATCAACGTCTAATGTGAGTTGTGGCTACTACATCGGGATGATTTTACATGTTGTCTCATCTCCAAGAATCTTGCGAGGAGAAAGTGAAGCGAGATATGAATGAATGATATTACACTGGTTGTGTGTAAATATAAAAGGTGTGCCATAATCTTTAAAGACATACCATTCTTACATATTTTTCACCCAATTTCTTTAGTTTTTTTTAAGATTACAAAATGAACATTAAGGATTAAACGCTTCATTACCTTTTTAGTAAGGTTTGCCAAGTAAATAAGAATTTAAAGAAAATGTAATCTTTAATTCTTACAGCGAACAAGTTGAAAGACAAGGCAAAAAGACCAATGGAAAGAGTGACCCCAAATACACTTTCACAACATCCTTTAAAGAAAAAATGTTGGTTATTAAACATGAGGTTATTTTCTTCGCATATCATGAAATAAATCTATGGAAGGTTTAAATGCAATGAACTGAGTTAAAGAAGCAATTAGTCGCTTCTTATTTAGGAGTATTCATCAATATAAATGGTAATGTTTCAATAATATTTCTTGGGTATTGAATACAATACACCTATAATATATGTATTTGAATATAGTAACCAAGTAAATATAGAAACATTACTGGAAGTAAGGTGTGTTCTCCAAGTGTCTGAAAAAAGGTGGTGCCTAAGTCAGCGGTGAGAAGTACCTGACTTATAATTTTCAAGTTTAATGACTCTAGTAAAACTTTTATTGAGTATTACCAAAAAAAATATCTCATGTGTCCTTTGGACACAAGGATACATTATTAATATTTAAGGAATGAATGTTTTTTGTGGTGTATCTTACTCAATAAATAGTTCAGTGGTACATGAATCGTAGGTAGTACTTGATGAATATAAAATGTAAGACTTATATACCTATTTGTGGTAAGATAATACTTTGTCAAGAAAAACTACATGAATGTAAAGAATATACCCAGTAAGGTATTTATACTCTTTTGAGTTAAAGACCTTAGGTATAATATACATATGTAGTTTTGGACAAAGAAAATTTTAGAAATAAAGGTGTGCCATAATGCATTCAAAATTAGTTTAGCTAGAGAGCGTGAACTATTACAAGAGTAAGCTAGTGGTAAATATACTTCATTAAATTCCTTTAAGAGTTTATTAAGGAACGTGAAAGTGAATTATGATATATTCATGGTCAGAAGATATGATTTGCTTCGGGATGGTCTGCCGAAGAATATATTGACCAAGCATTCATCGATCAATACAATGCAGCGTGGAGTAATTCCTAAACGCACATTACCTTATCTACATCAGGGCTATGATGTTAATAACGACGATCGATGATGAGTCTTACATGTTAACATTGATCAATAAAATGTAGCGTGTAGCAATTTATAAATGCACATTTCCTTATACACATCAGTGTTATGATGTTAGTTAAAGGAGTATCAATGTTGCAACTTATATCCATTGTTGAAACTTACATTATTTCAAGACATGTTTTGTAAATAATAGTGAAATCTCATAACCATATACCACCTATCATGACAATTGGATATCATATAAGTCATAATATGATGGAAACACATAATTTCATAAGATCATGTGTTTAGATGCAATGATTTTTTTAGGATGTAAACAAACTTGCATCAAGTAAAACACAAAGTGCATCTATAGTAATTATCCTAAAGTTTATAAGGATATTACAGGAAACCCTAATATAGAAAAGATATAGTCAATATATAGACTATATTTTTATAAAAGGGTGCACATATCTATTTGTGATAGTGGGAATAAGATTGACTTGGCTTTAGTCAATGCCAAAGATACACAAATAGTTGGCATAGGAACAAGTTCCACAAGAGGTGTGGAAGAGGAATGTTCTAGAGACACATACTGTATAGGAAGGATAAAACCATGTGATGGTTTTATATTTACAGCGGACAGTGATACATTAATCACTGAGAATAATAATTTCTACAAGTAAGCAGTATATGACAATTAGCTAAAATTAACAAGACCAATTAAAATTCAATAATGGATTCCAGGTATCAAAGTACATGGGGCTTATCATTTTGAATACTATGATGGGTATTCAAATGAGACTATATATGGATGATACAAGTGTGGTACCAATAAGGCTTGTTTGGTAAAACCAACTAGTTTTTCCTAAATCTATTAGAATGTTACTTGTCATAGCTAATTTCTATGATCGTTTTATTAAGAATTAGATATAAAGACCACTGATCATGGTATGTGTATATACGACACAACTAGAAGGTATGGTGACATCATAGAATTCCAATAGGGGTGAAAGTTACAAAATCTAGTTCAGGATTAATGTAAGAAACAAAATAATAGAATATTAATTTAGAATTAGTTTTTTCTATGTGTCTATAAGAGGTTAGTGGGAGCGCTATAGTTTTCCACGTAAAATATGTTTGGTAACATACGGAAAACAACCACTGGTCTTACATTTAGTTAAGACTAGTATGAAAGTAACTCTCCAAAGATTGGCTTAAAGTAGAAACCTAAGTTATAGGAAACATGATCTATTGAGGTAGATCTAATGGTTTCTTAGACCTAGTCAATCGTACATATACTAACATGGTATTTAAAAATAAAAGTTGGAACAATTAAAGAAATAATTTTTACCATTGTCACGTGGAATATATCTATCCAAGTAGACATGTCCAGAACATAGGAAGAGATTAATGTGGTGAGTTGAATTCCATACACTTCTGCATTTGATCAATCATGCATGCCATGATATGTAAAAGATCTGATATTTCCAGGATATACTTTATAATAGGAAAATATCATTTATATCTAGGAGAAATGCAAGGGAAGTATTTAGAACTATTCAATTGTACTTGATAAGTATAAAGGATATGTACCTGGTAAGTGGAGAGGAAATGATACTAGTTTTCAGGGGGGGAAATTAGTCTTCATAGGACCAATTTGATATAATATTGCGGTCAATCTAATTTGGTGATTATTAATTTTTGGTCATACGTCCTGATTGATCATAACATAGTAAGAGACTTTGTATCAATTTCCATTTCATTGAGTCTTACTTTGTATTGTGCACCTAATCTTTCTTATGTGGTGTATCCACTACCCATTTGAGATCATTTTTCATTTGAAATTATAATTATTGTAAATATCCATCTTCTTGTATCATGGATATGATTATTTCATTAAGTTGTATACCATTTAACATACGATGTTTATTTTGAATGATATTTTAAATGGGGAAATATTGACGAATCTGTATCCTCTATTCAATATGGACATCGAAAAGGCATATTGTTCTTATATTAAATCTATATATAAAGAATGGTTTGGACTATTAGTGATGGGTGGGCCCCGCTATATCCCTTCGATGCATTGATAGGTCTTGTGAGAGAAATCAGTTGACGATAGACCCTTCGAGGTTATTTCAAAAAATCAGACGGGTTTCTACCCAGAGACTTAAATCGTCTCGATGGTATAATGGTTCATGTTCCAGATACATAACATACAAATAATAAAAATTCTCTTTATTCATTATTTATTTATTACTATCCATGAGGTTATCACTGTGACAAAATCTATGTATGCATTTTTATTCTCAGCTTATTGATGACAAGTGTTTTCATTTATTCATCATGCCATATTAGTCATGTCTAATTGATTATGATTCAAATATTATTGATTCATGATTCCACTATTGTAACCCTTATTGATAATTTTTTCTCACACTTATTATGTTTTATTTCCCCAGGTTATGAAGAAGAGAACCTTGAATAAGCTTTCAAGGAGGTAGTTTATTTCAGTTTTTTATGTATCACATTTTATTTTTTATCTTTCCAAATGTAATTTGGGTATCATGTATGTAATCCGGTCTTCCAAAACTGCTAAACTAATTGGTCCTTTAGAATTTATTTCTTATAATCATGCCAATATAATGAAATAATGCACCAGCTCTGGGCTTCGGGGTTCAGGGCATCACAGTTGGTATCAGAGGAAGTTTAACAACAACTTAGAAACTAGATTTAGGAAACATAGTGTAACACCCCAGGTAAATAAAGAATATGACATTTTCACATTTATCCATATTTGTGAATAAAATATTAATATTACTTTAAAGGGTACGCTATGCTCGATGGCGTACCCAATACGCAACAACAAGTTTCTTGGGAATCTTACGTTGTACTCTAATAATAAAATAATATTATTTTAAATGGTAGTTAACGCCTAGCCATTGTAATGGCGGGAATGAACATAACTAACAACAAAAATGATTATATATGTTTGTCAAATATTTTTACTTTTTACAATAAATGTTAGAGTATTAAAAATGCGAATGAATCCAATTTTAAGCATAAATATTCTAATATTCTTTAAAAGGTCGATTAACCGCCTTTTGATGGCGAACCTCTTTTAAATCCACTTTTTGACAATTTTATGTGTTATATTTGACAAAATAAAATTCTTCTTTAGAATCGGGACATCAAAATTTACTTTGTGTAAATTTTTGGTATTTTTTCCAATAAAGTTCATTTTTTTAATGAATAGTGAAAAATGTTGTATTTTAATTCAAAACCTCTTTTTAATCTAATTTATTTATATGATTAGATTATCTTTTGAATTGTTTTTAAAGTAAAATTAGAATATATTTTTACCATTTAATCCAATAGTGGTCATTGGAATTAATTTCACTTTGAAATTGGACTTAAACTAGTGTCAATCTTTTAATAGATATTGTTTCTTAAAAACACGCTATTTGTTTTGACAGCGGGAATTAATTATTAAATTAATTAATGAAAATTATATGTTTTGAATTTTGTAAAATAGACATAATTTTTTAATTTGGAATATCAAATATATCTTAGGGTTAATTTTTGGTATTTTTCTGAAAAACTTCAATTTTTGATGAATAGTGAAACCACTAAGTCGTAGTTAAAGAAACTGATTTTTCGTTTAAATGAAACTTTGCCACTTCTGTGATTTGATTTTCAAAAATCCGACATAAATGGTTGTTATTAAGAGGTAAAATGTGATTCAATGAGATCAAAACAATTTTTGGTGAATAGTAACTTTTAAGTTTTATTAATCGCGATTAAAGGTAATTAGTGTAATTTAAGGTAAAAATAATGTTTTAATAATATGAAATGACCTATACACATGTCCTAACCTCATTTTATGTGTCATGACCGACCAAGAAAATCCATGGGTCAACTTGGGGACCCCATGGAGCCACTTTGGTAGGAAAATGACATAAATAACTTTTTATTTAAAGTTAAAATAAAAATGTCACAAACATGAGTTGTTTTACTAAAATAATTTTTAAATGGGGTTATACAAGTCATATTTTTTACTATAAATATTCATTAGAAATATAAAAAGATTTCCTACATCATGATATTTTTTTTATAATTTTTATACATTAAATAAATTAAATTATTTATGACACCATGATGATGTAGCGATTACCTCATTATTTAACAATTTAAATAAAATGAAAATATAATGTAAAATATAAGACCTACACATGTCAAAAATCTATTGGATGGGTTTATTTCGAACTCTTATCACCTTATCCTCGAAATATATAATTTTGGGACCTTTAAAATCCGAAAATCATTTTATAATAAAGTAATATTTTATAACTTTCCAAGAGTGCCCCTCCTCACCTCTTATAAAAGGCCCCCACCTCTACCACCTTACACACACCTCTCAAGACTTTGGCTCGGCCAACCCCTGCCCATTTCATCTCTCCACATCCCTATCTTCATCATTGAAGCCTCACTTTGGGCAGAATCCTTTCCAAGGAAGCCTTTGAGCTCAAATCAAAGAGAGTTACCCGATTTAAAGGTACTGTCTTCCCTTGTGATCTTTTGTTTTATTTTGCTTCTACAAACCCATAAAATATTTTTATTACTTATTTTTGTAACAACACCAGTATCTTAAATATACTAGGATGTTGTTCGAGCTACACTTTCACACACCTCCGTCTAATGGTTAAAGAACACACTGTTTCTATGGATGGCGAATTACTGCCTCACGAAACGATGATTGTTCAATATTCTTTTAACACCTTCAAAGGTGGACATTAAGATGTCACTATATTTATATATGATATATAATATGTTTATGTTTTCCTTAATCTTCTATATTTTTCATTTATGGCATACCTTTATGGTTTCCATTATGGGTAAACGCGATATCTTCATTTTAGGAAGTGCGGACTACCGCCCCCTCAAAGTGATTTGATTCGTTAATGTCATATGTGGGATGTATAAAGGATGTAATTAATGGTATTACATATGATATCCTACTGGAATTATAATATACCTTTATATCATTATTATTTCATTCCATTGAATACAAAAAAAAAAGAAATGAAAGTAGCGTTCATGCGTACGTACGACTTACCGTCTCCATGAACGGTACATTTCATTTCTTATCTCCAAATGTTATGTACTGTTATAAGTACATATATATAATGGATATATATGTAATATATTACATATAAATTATGGATATCATTATGGAATTATAATATATATATATATATATCATTTTGTTTTAATTCCATTAATATGACAAAAAAATGAAAGTAGCGTTCATGCGTACGTACGGCTTACCGTCTCCATGAACGATGATTTTAATTTTTTTATCTCCAAATGCTATGTAATAGTATAAAAAGAATATATAATGGATATATATGATATTTAAAACATAAATACTATTCTGGATATGATGTACCTATAACTACATGGAAAATTCTATTCCAACAAGTTCAATTTTTACTCATGTACCGAACATCGACAAAAACGTCTGATATGAACTCACTTTATTAACCAATTATTATAACATTATAATATGTGATATGAACTGAATAATAATCTTTAAAGTAGGTCCTTAAGAAATTATAAATTGACCAAATTTTATTAGTCAGGAGATTAAAGAACGATCGAGTCATGTCGGACACGAAATAAGGGATCATACCCCTCTCCTTCTTTTTAAGTGCAATCTTTTATGACATTCCTTTTAAGCTCATATTTCTTATGATTGAGATGTTCTTTTATATTACTATTACTGTAATTTTTATGTTCATATGATGAGAGACCCTACTTTCTATCATCAATCAATTTTGGATGTTTTGAGTGGCGTCGTTAGCCTGCCGAATTTTCGTAAGAGATCCAACCTCTCTCTTTCTTTTTAAGTATTATCCTTTATGTCACTTATTTTAATATCTTCTTTTTTATGTTGGGGGATGTTCTTTTATATTCCTCTTGATGTACATTTTATGTTAATATGATGATAGACCCTATTTGATCTCATCAATCCATTTTTGAAAGTTTTAAGTGGTTCTGTTAGGCTGCAGAGTTTTCGTAAGGGATTTTTTCATCTCACTTTTATTCCCGTGAGATTTATGCTACATTTTCCACCATTCCCGTTTAGTGGTATATATACTTCCCATTATTCTACTATTTGTGTAATATACTTTCGTTTATGAGTATTTACATCAATGTTGTATTGTCATTCTTTCATGGGGTGTATGTTTCGAAAGATACCCAAGTCGGTAAGGGAACCTTTCACCCTCCTCTTTTTAAAATACTTTTTTGTTGGGTCTTTTAATTTACATATTGTTATGTTGGGATATGTTCTTATTGATGTAAATTTTATGTCCAAGTGATGAGATACCCTTTTTATCTCTCATCAAATCATTTTCTGAATTTTGAAGTGACGCCGTTAGGCTGTCAAATTTTTGTAAGGGAACTTCTTAACCCAATTTTGACTCTTTGGGATAAACTTGCACTCATTTAATATGTCGTTCTATTAATATGTGTGAATAACCACTGATTGTTTTACACTTAATATCCACTTATATTTGGTGTATTCATTTGTCACACATAATTATGTAATTGATTTATCCTTAATCCAAGGATACCGTCTTTGTAAGGGAATCCGTCTCAATCTCCTTTCTTTGAGGCATATCTTGTTTTATACATAACTTTCTTTTATACGGTGTATAAACCCCTTTGACTTTTACAATTATTCAAAAGGAATCTTTTTATACGAAGCATTTACTAAACTACAAAAGGGAATGTTTTTTTTGTCGTACGTATGCGGCGACAATGACTTCTCCACCGCCGTGACCATTATTTGAGTTTTGGCTTCCTCTACAAGCCATACCTTTTTTTAAATGAAAAATAAATACCATGTTTTACTTTTCTTTTATTTTGGTATTGAAAATGGTTTTCATAATGTTTTTATAACAATGTGTTGTATTGATATCTTGTGATTGAAAAGTGGAAATGTTATGTTTCCTTTATGCATGTTTTATGTGATACGATTATGTTATGGTTCTTGGGAATTATTATAAAGACAGGTGGTTCCGTGATAAAATAAGGGTGGGTGAGCCCGTTATAGCTCTCCAATGCATTGGGTAACGCGAAGGGGTTAAACGTTAAGGTTTCTCCGAAGAGATTTAGGGAATATACTGTGATGGGTATTCCAAACGTAACCAAGAGGGTTACTCCCTACGTAAGAATGTTATGAATGCCTCAAGTTACCTTTATGTCTTATGATTTCTATGATTTATTCACGATTTGATGAGGTATGTTAAAATTCTTATGTTATATGAGTAAAGTATGATTTCATACATGGACTAATGTTTCCTTTTCACACTTTTATATCCCTTACTGAGCTTTTTATGCTCATCCCAAGTTTTTGAAATGTTTTTCATAGGTCAAGGGAAAGGTGCATTATATGATGACAGTGTCAAGGAAGTGTCAAGAAAGAATCCATGTTTTATTTTAAATATGTTTCCGTTGATGGGAAAAAACGAATACTATCTTTTATGTAACCACTTTGTTTAAATGTGGAATGTAATTCATGATTTATGATCTAATTCTCTAAAACTCTAAACCTGAAAAGATCCTCAATGTGAATTATTCATTTAATTCAATATTAATTAAGGTTTAAGGCCGAGGCCTTATAGTTGGTATCAGAGGTCGGTTTAGATAACTTTAAAGGTTAGGGTATTCTCTAAGCATAAGTGACATTACCATAATGGTTAGGATTTCAGAAAGAGTTCTAGTTTTAGATAAAGTGAATGAGTAAGTATATCTTAGTGTTTATCTTCCTCATTAGTACATGATGGTTTTTTTGATATACTCACACTGACATTTCTGTTTTTAGTGAATGGATGGATCTAGCAGGAACCAAAGTGACAATAGGTTTGAAGGAAACTGTGGTGGTTCTCTGATTAAGAGACTGGATGAAATGGGGGATTCAATGAGGAAACTCGTGGTTGTTCTAAACCAACTATCAAGGAGTCATGATCAACCAATTGAACCTTGGTATGTTCTGTAATGCATCATGTATGAGATGACCAATCGATGTGGAAGTTCCGGTAATAATTATAAAGGTAACCATTAGAGTTTATATGATCCTTACTTTTGAGATAATTATGGGTTATTATATGTTATGATGGAAAATGAAAGGCATGAGATAAATTTGAGGTTAAAATATTTTATGATTATTTTTTAAGATTTTATCTCGTTTTGGGGAATGTTTTAAGAATTATATAGTTTTGAAAAAAGGACAACACGCAGACCGTGTGACAACCTGTCGCATCGGACAAAGCTGCGGGAATCAAACCTACAACCAAAGTGCGACTGGTATTTATTGCCTACCACTGGACTACGTGAAGTCCCTGGTTAGTTTGACTAATTCTTTTTAGTTAGATGATTTTAGGAATCAAGAGTATGTTTATTTTGGGTTATCTATGGAAAGGATTAACCTATCATGGAGGATATGTGATTAGGTTAATTACTTTTCAATATGATAATTTAAGGGCAACTGATGTTATTTGGAGATAAAAGTTAATTTGTACCTTGGAAGACTATGTGATTAAATCCTTCAAATATTTGGGTTTCAATCTTAGTTTGGTTTACTTTGAAGAATTTTATGGACAATTGTTTATCGAATGGTCTTCGTTGAACTTTGATTTTTTTTGGACAAATTTTGGAGATTAAGAATAAATTTTCTTTTTATAAAGGATTATACTTTTGTGGATTATCTGATCTCATACTAACAATTTTGGTTTTGGTTTTTGTCTAAAGACATGGGAAAATATATAGTTCTATTTTGTGGATTAGGTGATTCTCAAGAAGTTGATTATAGAACTCTTAATGCAAACAAGTCTTCCTAAATACTCGTCTTTTGGAGAAAATATGAGTTTGATTAAGGAATCTAGTAAAAGTTGAAAGTCTACGTGACAAGTAAGTATGTTTCATTATGATTTAGTTAAACTCAAAAATAAGTTCCTCAATGAAGAGTAACTTAAAACAAAAATGTTATCTGTTAACTTTTCCTACTGGGGAATCAAATACCGTTTAACCCATCACAAGTTTGTGATTTTCTTATGGTTAACTTTCTCCTAACATGTTTACTATCACTCTCCCTCCGAACATGACCCTTTGTTTTTTTCTCCATATCCATGTTTTCCTACATGGAATCCTAGTATGGGTTAACTCGGGTGACCTTTGTACTTCTCTTTCTTTATTTTAAAGTGATTTTTTTACTGACTCTTGTTCCGATGTGAGATTTTCAATGAAGTTTCCAATCCCAATTTTAAAATTGCGAGGACGCAATTCCCAAAAGGGGGGAAGGATGTAACACCCCAGGTAAATAAAGAATATGACATTTTCACATTTATCCATATTTGTGAATAAAATATTAATATTACTTTAAAGGGGACGCTATGCTCGATGGCGTACCCAATACGCAACAACGAGTTTCTTGGGAATCTTACGTTGCACTCTAATAATAAAATAATATTATTTTAAATGGTAGTTAACGCTTGGCCGTTGTAATAGCAGGAATGAACAGAACTAACTACAAAAATGATTATATATGTTTGTCAAATATTTTTACTTTTTACAATAAATGTTAGAGGATTAAAAATGCGAATGAATCCAATTTTAAGCGTAAACATTCTAATATTCTTTAAAAGGTTGATTAACCGCCTTTTGATGGGGAACCTCTTTTAAATCCACTTTTTGACAATTTTATGTGTTATATTTGACAAAATAAAATTCTTCTTTAGAATCGGGACATAAAAATTTACTTTGTGTAAATTTTTGGTATTTTTTCCGATAAAGTTCATTTTTTTAATGAATAGTGAAAAATGTTGTATTTTAATTCAAAACATCTTTTTAATATAATTTATTTATATGATTAGATTATCTTTTGAATTGTTTTTAAAGTGAAATTAGAATATATTTTTACCATTTAATCCAATAGTGGTCATTGGAATTAATTTCACTTTGAAATTGGACTTAAACTAGTGTCAATCTTTTAATAGATATTGTTTCTTAAAAACACGCTATTTGTTTTGACAGCGGAAATTAATTATTAAATTAATTAATTCAACTTATATGTTTTTAATTTTGTAAAATAGAATTCATTTTTGAATTCGGAATATCAAATATAGCTTAGGGTTAATTTTTGGTATTTTTCTGAAAAACTTCAATTTTTGATGAATAGTGAAACCACTAAGTCGTAGTTAAAGAAACTGATTTTTTGTTTAAATGAAACTTTGCCACTTCTGTGATTTGATTTTCAAAAATCCTACATACATGGTTGTCATTAAGAAGTAAAATGTGATTCAATGAGATCAAAATAATTTTTGGTGAATAGTAACTTTTAAGTTTTATTAATCGCAATTAAAGGTAATTAGTGTAATTTAAGGTAAAAATAATGTTTTAATAATATGAAATGACTTATACACATGTCCTACCCTCATTGGATGTGTCATGGACGACCAATAAAATCCATGGGTCAACTTGGGGACCCCATGGAGCCACTTTGGTAGGAAAATGACATAAATAACTTTTTATTTAAAGTTAAAATAAAAATGTCACAAACATGAGTTGTTTTACTAAAATAATTTTTAAATGGGGTTATAAAAGTCATATTTTTGACTATAAATATTCATTAGAAATATAAAAAGATTTCCTAAATCATGATATTTTTTTATAATTTTTAGACATTAAATAAATTAAATTATTTATGACACCATGATGATGCAGCGATTACCTCATTATTTAACGATTTAAATAAAATGAAAATATAATGTAAAATCTAAGACCTAAACATGTAAAAAACCTATTGGATGTGTGTATTTAGAACTATTATCACCTTAACCTCGAAATATATAATTTTGGGACCTTTAAAATCCGAAAATCATTTTATAATTAAGTAATATTTTATAACTTTCCAAGAGTGCTCCTCCTCTCCTCTTATAAAAGGCCCCCACCTCTACACCTTACACACACCTCTCAAGCCTTTGGATCAGCCAACGCCTGCCCATTTCATCTCTCCGCATCCCTCTCTTCATCATTGAAGCCTCACTTTGGGAAGAATCCTTTCCAAGGAAGCCTTTGAGCTCAAATCAAAGAGAGTTACCTGATTTAAAGGTAATGTCTTCCCTTGTGATCTTTTGTTTTATTTTGCTTCTCCAAACCCCTAAACTCTTTTTATTACTTCTCTTTGTAACAAAACCAGTATCTTAAATATACTAGGATGTTGTTCGAGCTACACTTTCACACACCTCCTTCTAATGGTTGAAGAACATATTGTTTCTATAGATGGCGAATTACTGCCTCACGAAACGATGATTGTTCAATATTCTTTTAACACCTTCAAATGTGGCCATTAAGATGTCACTATATTTATATATGATATATAATATTTTTATGTTTTCCTCAAGCTTCTGTATTTTTCATTTATGACATACCTTTATGGTTTCCATTATGGGTAAACGCGATATCTTCATTTTAGGAAGTGCGGACTACCACCCCCTCAAAGTGATTTGATTCGTTAATGTCATATGTGGGACGTATAAAGGATTGAATTAATGGTATTACATATGATATCCTACTGGAATTATAATATACCTTTATATCATTATTATTTCATTCCATTGAATACAAAAAAAAAGAAATGAAAGTAGCGTTAATGCGTACGTACGACTTACCGTCTCCAAGAACGGTACATTTCATTTCTTATCTCCAAATGTTATGTACTATTATAAGTACATATATATAATGGATATATATGTAATATATTACATATAAATGATGGATATCATTCTGGAATTATAATATATATATATATCTCATTTTGTTTTAATTCCATTAATATGACAAAAAAATGAAAGTAGCGTTTATGCGTACGTACGTCCTACCGTCTCCATGAACGATGCTTTTAATTTTTTTATCTCCAAATGCTATGGAATAGTATAAAATGAATATATACTGGATATATATGATATTTAAAACATCAATACTATTCTGGATATGATGTACCTATAACTACATGGAAAATTATGTTCCAACAAGTTCAATTTTTACTCATGTACCGAACATCGACAAAAACGTCTGATATGAACTCACTTTATTAACCAATTATTATAACATTATAATTTGTGATATGAACTGAATAATAATCTTTAAATTAGGTCCTTAAGAAATTATAAATTGACCAAATTTTATTATTCAGGAGATTAAAGAACGATCGAGTCATGTCGGACACGAGGTAAGAGATCCTACCCCTCTCCTTCTTTTTAAGTACACTCTTTTATGTCATTCCTTTTAAACTCATATTTATTATGATTGAGATGTTCTTTTATATTACTCTTACTTTACTTTTTATGTTCATATGATGAGAGACCCTACTTTCTCTTATCAATCAATTTTGGAAGTTTTGAGTGGCGCCGTTAGGCTGCCGAATTTTCGTAAGAGATCCAACCTCTCTCTTTCTTTTTAAGTACTATCCTTTATGTAACTTATTTTAAGCTCTTATTTTTTATGTTGGGGGATGTTATTTTATATTCCTCTTGATTTAAATTTTATGTTAATATGATTAGAGACCCTATTTGATCTCATTAATCCATTTTTGGAAGTTTTAAGTGGCGCCGTTAGGCTGTAGAGTTTTCGTAAGGGATTTTTCATCTCACTTTTATTCCCGTGAGATTTATGCTACATTTGCCACCATTCCTATTGAGTGGTATATATACTGCCCATTATTCTACTCTTTATGTAATATACTTTCATTTATGAGTATTTACATCAATGTTGTATTGTCCTTCTTTCATGGGGTGTATGTTTCGAAAGATACCCAAGTCGGTAAGGGAACCTTTCACCCTCCTCTTTTTAAAAGACTTATTTTGTGGGTCTTTTAATTTACATATTGTTATATTGGGATATGTTCTTATTGATGTAAATTTTATGTCCAATTGATGAGATTCCCTTTTTATCTCTCATCAACTCATTTTATGAATTTTGAAGTGACGCCGTTAGGCTGTCGAATTTTTGCAAGGGAACTTCTTAACCCAATTTTGATTCTTTGGGATAAACTTACACTCCTTGAATATGTCATTCTATGAATATGTGTGAATAACCTCTGATTGTTTTACCCTCAATATCCACTTATATTTGGTGTATTCATTTGTCACACATAATTATGTAATTGATTTATCCTTAATCCAAGGATACCATCTTTGTAAGGGAATCCGTCTCAATCTCCTTTCTTTGAGGCATATCTTGTTTTATACACAACTTTATTTTATACGGTGTATAAACCCCTTTGACTTTTACAATTATTCAAAAGGAATCTTTTTATACGAAGCATTTACTAAACTACAAAAGGGAATGTTTTTTTGTCGTACGTATGCGGCGACAACGACTTCTCTGCCGCTATGACCATTATTTGAGTTTCGGATTCCTCTACAAGCCATACCTTTTTTTTAAATGAAAAACAAATACCATGTTTTACTTTTCTTTTATTTTGGTATTGAAAACGGTTTTCATAATGTTTTTATAACAATGTGTTGTATTGATATCTTGTGATTGAAAAGTGGAAATGTTATGTTTACTTTATGCATGTTTTATGTGATACGATTATGTTATGGTTCTTGGGCATTATTATGAAGACAGGTGGTTCAGTGATAAACTAAGTGCGGGTGAGCCCGTTATAGCTCTCCAATGCATTGGGTAACGCGAAGGGGTTAAACGTTAAGGTTTTTCTGAAGAGATTTAGGGAATATACTGTGATGTGTATTCCAAACGTAACCAAGAGGGTTACTCCCTACGTAAGAATGTTATGAATGCCTCAAGTTACCTTCATGTATTATGATTTCTATGATTTATTCATGATTTGATGAGGTATATTAAAATGCTTATGTTATATGAGTAAAGTATGATTTCATACATGGACTAATGTTTCCTTTTCGTACTTTTATATCCCTTACTGAGCTTTTTATGCTCACCCAAGTTTTTGAAATGTTTTTCACAGGTCAAGGGAAAGGTGCATGATATGATGATAGTGTCAAGGAAGTGTCAAGAAATAATCCATGTTTTATTTTAAATATGTTTCCGTTGATGAAAAAAAATGAATACTATCTTTTATGTAACCACTTTGTTTAAATGTGGAATGTAATTCATGATTTATGATCCAATTCTCTAAAAATGTAAACCTGAAAAGATCCTTAATGTGAATTATTCATTTAATTCAATATTAAGTAAGGTTTAAGGCCGGGGCCTTATACATACTTTAGAGGACATCACCCTAAGATAGACTTTGAGGGTAAGTATAGAGTAACATCCTGTAATTTTGTTAAGATATAGACTATGTGGATATTATTAACAAATACATCATTGTCTGGATATTATTACAAGTGGTCGTGGTTCTGAAACAAATGTACCTAGGAGTAACAACTCCAACAAGGAGTTTTGGACTTGACCCGGGGTATCCTAGTACACGACAACAGGTCATACTGCACACCTGGTTTGACACTCCCGGGGGATATGCTTAGGATAGTTCATATTTTCTTTACAAACCATTATTAAGGATTTAAAAGTAAATAGAAACAATGTTTATGATTATGAGATAAGTTGTGCAAAAAATTTCAGATTATGCTAAGTGTTTGATAGTTATAAATTATGAATTATAACCTAATTTAGTGTATGTCATTGTTTAATGATGATGCCTAATGGAATAAGGGGAATAAATACCCACATATAATGTAGGGATTTCCCCATTGAACAAGTGAACATAGTCAGTGTTGGAGCGAATCATATCATGACCATATTGGGACAACTTACTCAGGCTGTGATGAATAACCATGATACACCTGTGTTGGATCATTTCATGCGACAAAAGCCCCTATATTTTAGTGGGACTACTAACCCAGTGGTAGCTGAGCAGTGGATCAAGTCCCTTGAAAAGATATTCCTAACATTAAGATGAAATGAAAATGAAAAGGTAGTGCTGGAAGTATATTGTATCAAGGGTTATGTTGATCAATGTTGGTCCGTGATCCAGAATACCATAAAGGAAGAATAAATAGAAGATATGGATTGAAGGAATTTTAAGGAAATGTTCTTCGATAAATATTTCCCTCGTGAGCAACAAACTAAAATGAAGAGGAAATTCCTTATCCTAATGCAAAGGGAAGAAGAGGGTGTTGCGGAGTATGAGGCTACCTTCACAAGATTATCTAGGTATGCTATAGATTGTGTATGCGATTCAGAAGACAAGATTGATCATTTATTTAAAGGTATTAAGCCAAGTCTTTGAAGGGCACTGTCTTCTCAAACATTTTCATCATATGATGAAATCGTATTAAGTGCCATCAAAACAGAGAAGGAATTTGCTAGATCAAATTTGTTCAAGGGAAACCAAGATAAGAAGAGGTACTCTGACAACCATGGAAAATGTGAAGCACCAAAGAAGAATAAGGGAATGAAAGAATTCCCATTATGCGAGAACTATGGAAAGAATCATCCTGGGAAATGCTTGAAAGGCATGAGAGTTTTCTATAAGTATGGAGAAAAGGGTCATCGGTCTAATGAATTCAAGGGGAAGAAACAAGTCAATGATGTTTGATGCTACAATTGTAGATAGACGAGACACTATGTAAATGAGTGTCCTAATATCCAAAGAAAATTTCCTCAGAAAAGGCCAAGAGAGCAAGAGAAAGCTTATGCGATTAAAACCATGGAGGCTGAAGTTCCTGATGATGTGGTGGAAAGTACTTTAATTATTTCCTCAAAATTAGCCAATGCTTTATTTGATTATGAATCATCACATTAATTTATATCTTACCAATTTTCCAAGAAAATTAGACATGTCCAATTTGATTTAATAATGTATTTGTCAGTCAAAAATCATAGGGGATGTATCATTGCAACAAAGATGTGTCGATCAGTCCCCCCCATGACACATAAACGTGATTTATTTTCTAACCTTATCATCATACCCATGATCAACTTTGATATAATTATCAGTATGAATTGGATATCAAATTATGATGTGAAGATCTATTGAGAGAAGAAGGATGTTACAATTTTTGAGAATGGTGTAGAATCCCTTATCATTAGATTAGAAACCTCACTATTTGATTCTTATCTAGATCCACCCCCAGTAGTTCTACTGAATTCAATTCTTAGGGAGGAAGAGAACACAATATCTATGGGTGAGGAAAGAAATCTTCAAATTGAAGATGTACCTATTGTGCAAGAATACATTGATGTGTTTACAGAGGATTTACCTGAACATCCTTCAGGGCGGGAAGTTGAGTTCTCTATTGATTTAATTCCTGGTGCAAGACCTATATCAAAGACTCCCTATTGAATGGCCACTATGAAATTGGCGGAGCTAAAGAAAAAACTAAAGGAATTGAGTGAAAAAATATTTATTCGACCTAGTGTTTCTCTATGGGGATCATCTGTCCTCTATCAAGAAGAAAGATGAATCCATGAGGCTATGCATTATAGGGAAATCAATGCTATTACAATAAAGAACAAGTATCATCTGTTGTGCATTGATGATTTATTTGATCAACTTCATGGATCCCAATATTTTTCAAAGATTGACCTTCGATCTGGATATCATCAACTGTGTGTGAGGAATATAGTATTTCGAACCAGGTATGGGCATTACGAGTTTACAGTAATGCCTTTTGGACTGACTAATGCACCCTCTGTTTTCATAGATCTAATGAATTGAGTGTTTAAAGAATATCTTGATGACTTTGTTATGATATTTATCAATGATATCTTGGTATACTCCAAAATCTATGAAGACCATGATAATCACTTGCAAATTATTCTGAAAACTCTTAAAAGAAATGAATTATATATGAAGTTTAGAAAGTGTGAATTTTGGATTCAATCAGTTTCTTTTCTTGGCCATATTATCTCTAAGGATAGAATCTTAGTTGATCCTATGAAGACAAAGGCAATCCAAGAATGAAATATGCTAACAAACATAACCGAGGTACGTAGTTTTATTGGATTAACAGGTTACTATCGACATTTTGTTCAGAATTTTTCTCGATTGGCTAACCTTGTAACCAAGCTCACACGTAAAGGGGTTAAGTTTGTATGGAATAAAGAATGTACAAAATGTTTTGAATAATTGAAAATAAGACTGGTCAGTGCTCCAATTTTGACTCTTCCCTCTGTAAATGATGGAATTTTTATATACAGTGATGCATTAAAGAATGGACTGGGTTGCATCCTTATGAAAAACGATAAAGTTATTGCATATGTATCAAGGTAGTCGAAGACACATGAACAAAATTATCCAAATCATGATCTTGAGTTAGCAGTCGTAATGTTTGCTCTAAAAATATGGAGACACTGTCTCTATGGTGAAAGATGTGAGGTATATATGGATCACAAGAGTTTGAAATACATTTTTACATAGAATGAACTCAACACGAGGCAAAGGAGATGGCTTGAGTTACTCAAAGATTATGATTGTTTAATACATTACCACCTAGGAAAGACAAGTAAGGTGGACGATGCATTAAGCATGAAAGATCATGGACTTCTAACCCAAATGAGGATTGAGAGAGATCCTATATTCATGGATTTGCTAAAGATGGATATGAGAATTGTTAAGGAAGGGGAAACATCTTTCCTCTTTAAAACGATTGCTAAACCATATTTACTAGAGAAGATAAAAAGCTCTCAATATGATGATGGGAATCTACAAAAGAAAATTAAAGGTGTTAAGGATGGAATATTGGAAGACTTCATGTATGAGGATGAAGTTATAAAATTTGGGAAGAGGTTATGCATTCCATCAATACCTGAGCTAAAAATGGAACTATTAGATGATGCTCGTAGCTCAAATATCTCTATACACCCTGATAGCACCAAGATGTATAGAGATTTGAAGAACATTTTTGGTGGGATAACATGAAGCGAGAAATTTCTAACTATGTGTCAAGGTGTCTAGTTTGTCAACAAATGAAGGTTGAGAGACAACATTCTAGAGGGATCACGAAACCTATACCTATTCCTATGTGGAAGTGGGATGAAATTATGATGGAATTTGTCACAGGACTACTGAGGAAACCTAGAAAGAATGATGCAATATGGGTAATTGTTGATCGTCTCACAAAATCATCACATTTCCTTGCTATAAGAGAGAATTTACCACTTGATCGCCTCACAAGACTTTATATTAATGAAGTTGTAAGACTTCATGGTGCACCTCTATCGATTGTGTCTGATTGAGATCCCTGATTTACATCAAAATTCTAGAAAAGTCACCAGAATGCTTTGGATATTGAGGTTCATATGAGTACTGCTTATCACCCCCAAACCGATGGATAGTTAGAAAAGACTATTCAAACACTGGAAGACATGTTGAGATCACGCTCTCTTGACTTTCAAGGTATATGGGATCAATACTTTCCTTTGGTGGGATTTTACTACAATAATAGTTTTCATTCTAGCATTCAAATGACACCATATAAATCATTATATGGTAAGAGGTGTCGAACTCCAACTTGTTGGGATGAAGTTGGCGAGAGGAAACTTATATGCCCAGAACTTATCGAAGAGACAACTCCAAAGATAAAGAAAATTCAGGTCCATATTAAAGCAACCCAAAATAGGAAAAAGAGTTATGTTGACAACCGAAGAAAAGATTTGGAATTTCAAGTAGGAGATAACGTCTTTCTAAAAGTATCTCCGTGGAAAGGTGTCTTAAGGTTCGGTAAGAAAGGGAAATTGGGTCCCAGGTGCATCAGACCGTTCAGAATTTTAGAAATAATTGGAGCTGTAGATTACCATTTAACAATGCCACCAAATCTCTCCAAACACTACGAGAAAAACAGTCTTTTGCGACGGGGTATTTGCGATGGGAACTAATCCCGTCACAAATAGTCCATCCCAGGGGTTATTTGCGATGGGTACTAATCTCGTCACAAATAGTCCATCCCAGGGGTTATTTGCGATGAGATTTGGGGTCTCGTCGCAAAATGTAATGCACGCTTTGGCGCGGAATGCACGCCAAAGCGCGGGAAGGTTATTTGCGACGGGGGGATCCCCCTGTCGCAAATAGTGTGTCAGCCGGAGGTTATTTAAGACGGGTCCCGTCACAAATACTGGCGTCGGTAAATGCATTTTTGCGACGGTAAACTCATCGCAAATAGTCTCGTCGCAACTAATCTAACTTGTATATACCCCTTCCGTTTTTCTTTCTCTTCCTTTCATTTCTCACTTTCTCTCTCTCACTAAACTCGAATTTTAGAGTGAAAATTTCTCTCAGTTAATTTTTTTACGGAGAAGTTGTAAAGGTGCTTACATCAATTCGAGATCAAGTTTAAAGGTATTTATATTTTATTTAATTTAGTATTTATTAATTTATTTTATGTTAATTTTAATTATTGTTGATTAGTTGTAATTAAATTAGATTTAAATTGTTTTGTTATCTGTATTTTAGTAATAAATAGTAATAAATAGTAATAAATAGTAGTAATTAGTACTAATTAGTAGTAATTAGGAATAAATAGTAATACTTAGGAATAAATAGTAATAATTAAGAATAAATAGTAATAATTATGAGTAAATAGTAATAATTATGAGTAAATAGCAATAAATAGTAATAATTAGTAATAAATAGGAATAAATAGGAATAATTAGTAATAAATAGGAATAATTGGTAATAATTAGTAATAAATTGTACTAATTAGTAATAAATAGTAGTAATTAGTAATAAATAGTAGTAATTAATAATAAACAATATTAATTAGTAATAAATAGTAATAAATAGCAGTAATTAGTAATAATTAGTAATAAATTGAAATAATTAAGAATAAATAGAAATAAATAGGAATAAATAGTAATAATTAGCAATAAATATGAATAAATAGCAATAATTAGCAATAAATAGGAATAAATAGAAATAAATAGTAATAATTAGCAATAAATAGGAATAAATAGAAATAAATAGTAATAATTAGTGATAATTAGTAATAATTAGTAATAATTAGTAATAAATAGTAATAAATAGAAATGGATAGGAATAATTAGTAATAATTAGTAATAATTAGTAATAATTATTAATAATTAGTAATAAATAGTAATAAATAGTAATAAATAGTAATAATTAGTAACAAATAGTAATAATTTGTAAAAAATAGCAATAATTTGTAACAAATAGTAATAAATAGGAACAAATAGTAATAAATAGAAACAAATAGGAACAAATAGAAACAAATAGAAACAAATAGGAACAAATAGAAACAAATAGGAATAAATAGGAATAAATAAGAATAAATAGGAAAAATAGTAATAATTAGTAATAATTAGTAATAATTAGTAATAAATACTAATAATTAGTAATAAATCGCAATAATTAGTATAAAATAGTAATAATTAGTAAAAATAGTAAAAAATAGTAAAAAATAGTAAAAAATAGTAAAAAATAGTAATAAATATCAATAAATAGGAATAATTAGGAATAATTAGTAATAATTAGTAATAATTAGTAATAATTAGTAATAATTAGTAATAATTAGTAATAATTAGTAATAATTAGTAATAATTAGTAATAATTAGTAATAATTAGTAATAAATAATAATAATTAAGAATAATTAGTGATAATTAGTGATAAATAGTAATAAATAGTAATAAATAGTTATAATTAGTTATAATTAGTAATAAATAGTAATAAATAGTAATAAATAGTAATAATTAGTAATAATTAGTAATAATTAGTAATAATTAGTAATAATTAGTAATAATTAGTAATAATTAGTAATAATAGTAATAAATAGTAATAAATAGTAATAAATAGTAATAAATAGTAATAAATAGTAATAATTAGTAATAATTAGTAATAATTAGTAATAATTAGTAATAAATAGTAATAAATAGTAATAATTAGTAATAAATAGTAATAATTAGTAATAAATAGTAATAATTAGTAATAATTAGTAATAATTAGTAATAAATAGTAATAAATAGTAATAAATAGTAATAAATAGTAATAAATAGTAATAATATTAATAATTAGTAATAATTAGTAATAATTAGTAATAATTAGTAATAATTGGTAATAATTGGTAATAATTAGTAATAAAGTAAAAAATAGTAATAATTAGTAATAATTAGTAACAAAGTAGGAAATAATAACAAAAAAAGTAAGAAATAGTAACAAAAATAGTAAGAAATAGTAAGAAATAGTAATAATTAGTAAGAAATAATAACAATTAGGAAGAAATAGTAACAATTAGGAAGAAATAATAATAATTAAAAAGAAAATCAATTGTAATAAATTGTAATAACTTGTAATAACTTGGCACAATTTCCAGTGGATTAACGACACTCCTTTTTCTCGATGACTCTTCTCCTTTCAGCTTTCACTAATTCAAAACATTATGAAAAGTATGCTTCTACGTGTGCATATCCAATATCGTATGCACGAGTTTGAATATGCATTCGTAGGACCACATTTTTCATAATGTGTTCAGGCAGTGACAGTTGCAAGAAGATGATTCATCGACGAAAAGGGGGCTCTTTTGTCTGACGCCTCATTTACTTGAAACTTTCTCACACAGAAATCACAATAAAGAATCTGCTCAGAGGTACACATATTCATTCTCATGCATACGAGAATGAATATGCGTACCCCTGATCAGATTCTTCATTGTGATTTTTGTGTGAGAAAGTTGCAAGTAAATGAGATGTCAAACAAAAGAGTAGTCGTCAATCCACTGAAAATTGTGTCGCCCGCAAGTAATGGTAATTATTAAGAAGTAGTTGTATTTTTTTTTCAGATAGTGTTTTTATAATTTCAAATTATTCAAAAATAGTAATGATTTTATATTTTGTAGAAAAACATGGAACAAGGAAGTCGACAACAATCATTATTAGATGATCACGCTTGAATAAATCAGCATAGAAATCCAAACGGTTCTGGTTTAAATCTTGTATATATCGAGGGTGTTGAAGCTTTCTTATCATTTGCATCTTTAAAACCAGAATATGTTTCAGAAGGCACAATAAAGTGTCCTTGTAAAAAATGTGCTCTGAGAACGTTTGACACATTTGACAAGGTTGAGGGGACATCTCTTGCGGTTTGGTTTTTAATCAGATTATATTTTTTAGTATCAACACGGAGAACACAGTTCTAGAGAAGATACTAATAACACTACTGGAAAACTAACCTTTACCAATGGTTTGGAACCGTTGGTATAGGCCTCCAAACCGTTGGTATAGCCTATACCAACGGTTTGGAGAACCGTAGCCAAGTAAGCCGTTGGGATAGGTCTATACCAACGGTTTTCCAAAAACCGTTGGTATAGACCTATACCAACGTTTTTGGAAACCGTTGGTATAGGTAATATGAAATCTATGCCAACGGTAATGGAACCGTTGGTATATAAATTCCAAAAATAAAACATCCGCTGGGATTTGATCCCAGGACCCCTCGTTTATAATCGAACGACTTAACCACTAAGCTAACATCACTTTTGTAAACATAATTTCATAAATATATATATGTATTATCATAATTATTTAAAATTTTGATTTATATAATGTTCTCGGTTAGTAGGGCTGGAAAAAAATCAATGAACATATCCCAACGGTTCTGAAAACCGTTGGGATAGACCTATCCCAACGGTTCCGAAAACCGTTGGGATAGGTTCTGGGTGGGTGTATTTTTAGTAGGATGAATGCTGGATTTTTTTCCTCTTTTTCCCAACGGTTCTTGAGAACCGTTGGGAAAGAGTAACCTTTCCCAACGGTTCACCAAAACCGTTGGGAAAGGGCCTAAAAACACACCCTTTCCCAGCGGTTTTGGTGAACCGTTGGGAAAGGTCACTCTTTCCCAACAGTTCACCAAAACCGTTGGGAAAGGGTGTGTTTTTGAGGCCCTTTCCCAACGGTTTTGGTGAACCGTTGGGAAATGGTAGCTATACCAACGGTTTTTACAAACCGTTGGTATAGAAGTGTTGGGAAAGATCATGTTTCCAGTAGTGTAACTTGATTCTGAATCCATCACAATTTCAAAATTTAGTACATGATGTTGTAGGTCCGTCTGTTTAGCAAACTGAAACTCAAGATGATAATGATTTAACTCCTGAGTTGGAACCATATGAATTTTATGAGTTGTTGAGGTCTGATGAAGATGCATTATATCCTGGTTTCAAGATAAGCAAATTAGAAGCGATTACAAAATTTATGGCTATTAAATCAGATAATGAAATGTCAAATAACTATTTTGATAATATATTTTTTTGGTTAAAACACTGTTACTTGAAGGAAATGTGTTGCCTGCAAATTACTATGAGAGCAAGAGGCTGGTTCATAATATGTGCCTTAGTTATCAGAATATTCATGCATGTCCAAATGATTGCATCTTATATTCTGGTGAAAACGATTCATTGGATAGTTGTCCCACACATGGACAATCAAGGTATAAAGAAGCTCAAACAGAGAAGTCTTGATCGATTCTAGTAAAACAATTGAGATATTTCTCCCTTACACCCAGGTTGCAACATTTATTTATGTCTCAAAACACAACATCAATGATTTCATGGCACAAAACCAACATTTCAACTGATAAAAGCTTGAATCATCCATTTTATGGTGATTCATGGAAACATTTTGACCGTCTGCATCCATCTTTTTCTTTATAATCCCGAAACGTGCGATTGGGTCTTTCTACTGACGGTTTCTGTCTGTTTGGTTCTTATAGTAGTCAGTATTCATGTTGGTCTGTCTTTATAACTCCGTACAATTTACCTCCATGGATGTTGATTAAGGAGCCCTATATCTTTTTGACCTTATTAATCACAGGACATCCGAAAAAGAATATTGATGTTTATTTGAAACCATTGATTGATGAGTTAAATGCATTGTGGAGTGATGGTGTTAGTATATATGATGTTGCTGTGAAACAAAATTTCATATTAAAAGCTGCATTGATGTGGACGATTAGTGACTTTATGACATATGACATGTTATCTGGATAGAGTACACATGGTCTGAAATCATGTCCTTACTGTATGAAAGACAACAAAACCTTTATGCTCATCAATGGAAAAAAACTTTGCTATTTTGACTGTCACTGCAGATTTCTTCCAACCGACCGTCCTTTCCAGAGGAACAAATCTCATTTCAAAAAAGGTACAATTGAAAGGGATAAACCTCCACAAATGATCTCAGTTATAGAGTTAAAACTAGTTGTATTTTCATTACCTACCATCACATTTGGGCCAATAGTAAACCAATAGAAAATTCATGGCTTTGGGAAAGAACATAATTGTATAAAACGAAGTATTTTTTAAGATCTTCCATATTGGTCTGATTTTTTGGTCCGACACATGTTGGATGTCATGCATATTGAGAAGAACTGTTTTGATAATTTATTTCATACAGTTTTGGATACACCAGGTAAGACCAAAGATACTTTAAAGGCACGATTAGATCTTACCCAAATTTGCAGGTGACCAGAACTTGAACTATTTGAAAATCTCAGATCATAGAGGTTAATGAATCCAAAATCAGCTTATACACTGTCTAAAGAGATTCGCTAACTATTTTATCAGTGGATTACAGATTTGATACTTCCAGATGGCCATGCTTCCAATTTGGGCAGATGTGTTAAGAATGGTTATATTACCAGATTAAAAAGTCATGATTGTCATGTTATAATGGAAAGACTTATGCCGATTAAATTCGTAGGTTTGTTGAATTTTATGATTTGGGATTCGATAACAGACATGTCATATTTTTTTCGAGACATTTGTGCAGTGACAACAGACTACGATGTGTTGAACAAACTGGAAGAAGATATTGTTGTAATTATATGTAAACTGGAAAAAATCTTTCTGGCAGCTTTCTTTGACTCAATGGAACATATGATATTACATTTTCCACATGAAGCTAAATGTAGAGGACCGATAAAGTTTCGATGAATGTACCCATTCGAGAGATGCATGCAGAAATTGAATAAAAAAGTACGTAACAAAGCATCAGTTGAACGATCAATTGTTGAAGCTTATTTACAAGAGGAAATTGCTTTTTTCTGCTCTCATTATTTTGAATCTCAATATCCATCAAAACACAATTGCATGGGACAAAACAATGGGAATGTTAATGACAAAATGGACAATCAATTATCAGTTTTTAATCAGCCAAATCTTGGTTTTGGTGGAGTTCATAAATGATGGCTTTCAGATGATGAACATCACAGAGCTCATACATATGTTCTGCTCAACTGTAGAAATGACATCATCTGTACTGTGAGTGATTCTATCACTTATTCTATAATTTATGTTACAATATATAAACTTATTTTATTTGTAGGTTATATGATAATCATATCAAGAAGCAACTTCCACAAATTACAGCAGCTGCTCTTGAATAACACAGACAAAAAAAAAAGAATCTCAATGGTTTCAAAAATTGGTAACATAAATTATTAATGGTTTAATATCAATTCTGTTTATTATTTATCATATTAATAATTGTTTTACAAATTTGTAGGTGTCTCAACATGGTGATAAAATTGATAAGAGACTGTGTATATTGAGTAACCCACCATCCAAAATGGTCAAATCTTATAATGTATATGTGGTGAATGGTTTTCGATTTCATATACGTGCATATGAGGAATAAAAAAAAACAATGAACAATAGAGTTTTCTTGAGAGGATCGCATCATAGAGAAACTGAATTTGAATTTTATAGCATTCTGGATGAAATTATTGAGTTGTGTTATTTAGGACAAAATTACATAACGATGTTTAAATGTCGGTGGTTGGATACTGAGAGAGGCTTGCGTGTTCATCCGACTCATGGAATCGTCGATATTAAATATAAAAGTCTTCTTGCAGTAAATGAACCATTTTTACTGGCTGAACATGCACATCAAATTTATTACGCAAAGTACTGTGCTACTTCAAGAGACTTGAGTGATTGGTGGAGCATAATAAAAATGAAATCTCGGGAAAATCAGTTTACTCAAAATGAATGTGGTTCTGCTGAAGTGGAAGGAATTAAAATTTTTCAAGAGACTGCTCAAAATCTATCTTTTTCACAAAGAGACGTGAATATCGATGATGACACTCCATAATTAAGGATCAATGATGATGAAGATGTTAATGATGTTACAAATGAATTTGAAATGACAAGAGATGACGAAACTAAAACTCATATGGATATTGATGATGCTGGGAAGGAAGATGAAGACATTGACATGGACAACTATGGAGATGAGGATAAATATGAACATTAACACAGTTAAATGATGGTTATAATCATAACTAATATATATCTATATATAATAGTTATTTTCAACTATCTATTAACAACAATAATTTTGTGTTTCAGATGGATCCTGATTTATTTCGTGAGTTACAGGAGGATGATCAACCTTTGGATGAGGGGGATTATGGACCATCTGACCCTCATCCTACTGACGGTTCAAGGGGTACGCGGAGGGAGCGCGGTCTTGCACGATTGATGATTCCTGACCCTATTTCCGAGCGACGTTCATGACTTGGTTTCGATCCACACACACAGAGGTATGGTAACCTGTATATTTTAGTTAGTTAGCTTTCATTAATTTATTTATATATATACTAATTGTTTGATTATTTATTTCTTTTTCATAGTTTTGCGCACGTAGCTATTGGACAAGGGAGTGCTGTCTTGCACAATTATTTTTCTCAGCCATGAATCACATGGGAACAGATTCCCGTTGATGTGCGGTGCGACATGTTCAATCATTGGCTGGTATGTAAATAAAGAATATTTATTTTGAAATTTATTTTATTAATAACTTGATATTATAAATTATTTTTTGGGTTTATGGTATCCCATTGATGATAGAATGTGTGACGCTATCCACACGACATGACAGGTGTATATGCATGACCATTTCCGTCAGTTTTTGCACAATTTGAGAGGAACAACCACTAAGAAAGCAGGAGTGACAGAATTTGATGAGTCGTGTAGAGCCCACCGACCAGAGTAAATTTCATCTCACGTTTGTGATGGATTATGTTTACACTGGTTGGGTGGTGGATTTCAGAGGAGATCTTAAGTGGGACGACAGAACCGGGGGATACAGGAGGTGACACATCAAGCTGGTAGTCGTACATTCAGTAAGCATAGAGAGAATCTGGTAAGTATATTTTTTAAATATTATATATAACTTTAAATATAAACAGTTTTATTTTATTTTTTTGTAGGCAGTCGAGCATCCCGATATTACGGAGTTCGACGTTTATCGGAGGATGTACAGTGATCCAGCCACTGGAGAGATTAGAGGTGATAGCCAGCGTCAGATTGTGGTTAGTATTTTTTTTTTCAGTTTTACAATTAACTGCATATAATATTTTCACCATTTTAATTTCAAATTGGAATTAAAGGAGTCATATAAGGCTGCGACCTCTCAGAAACAGGCTGAGAGTCAGGACGAGACAACTGAGTAGACCAGTGCCCACCAGTTCGATGAGGCGACATGGATGTAGGCAACACAGTATGGCTTTGAGAAGGGTCGAGTAGTTGATATCGACTCTCATTTGACTCCTGGTACTTACTATGGTACTGTTGCGATGTTGGCGTCCAGTTCGAGAGGAGGTCGTGGAGAGACATCATCTTCTGCCTCACAATATCAGGTGTAGTTGCGAACTCAGTCTGAGCTTATAGAGAGTTTACAGAAGTAGTATGAAGAGATGTATTGACGACAGCAGCAGCAACAGTAACATGAGAAGGAGATGCATCGATGGTAGCTACAGTATCACGAGCAGATGGAGTACATGCACCGTCTAACTCGTAGTTTAGGGATGAAGGTTCCTCCACCATCTTCTACAGCTCCTCCACCTCCTCCAAAAGACGACCCCCCCGTGATTTGTTTTTTATGTAAAAAACATTTGAATTTAAGATTTATTGTAATATGAACTATTTACAGTTTATATCTTTTATATTGGTACAAATATTGCATATTTTTTTTTAATATTTTAATATTTATTATTAGTATTATATTTTTTAATATTTGTTTATTTTACTAATAATAAAAACATTTTATGATTTTTTATATTTTTTTTGTAAATATTGAGAATTGTAATAATTTTTTTTATTTATTATTTTAATAAAATTAAAATTAATTTTTTATTAATCATAATTTTATTAAATATATTTTTTTAGTATTATATTTTTTAATGTCTGTTTATTTTACTAATAATAATTTTTTATTATTTTTTTATTATTTTAATAATATTAATATAATTTTTTCATTAATCATAATTTTATTAAATATTTTTTTATAATGTTTAGTATTTGCGACGAGGTTTTTTGCGACGGGCTCCCGTCGCAATTAATCTAAATATAATTTTTTAATTAATAATATTTGCGATGGGCCCATCGCAAAAGGTTATTATATATATAATGTATATAATCGAAGGATTATTTGCGACAGGGAACTGCCCCATCGTAAATAGTATTTGCGGCGGTCCGTCGCGAAAGATTTTATATATATATAATGTATATAATCAGAGGATTATTTGCGACGCCGTTTTCTGCAATGGGCTATTTGCGACGGGGCCTTATCACTAAAGCCTATTTGTCACGGGATCCCGTCGCAAATACCTCTATTTCTAGTAGTGAAAGTTCATAATGTGTTCCATGTTTCATTGTTAAATAAATACATGTCAGACTCAATGCATGTACTCACCTATGGAGAAATAGAGCTGGAACTTGATATGCCATACTGTGAAGAGTCTATCGAGATTCTTGACATAAGAGAGCGGGTATTGAGAAACCAGACAACTCGAATAGTAAAGATTCTTTGGAGAAACCACAAAATAGAGGAAGCAACAAGGGAACCTGAGGATGTTATGAAGAAGAACCACCCACGTCTTTTTAAAGGACTTTATACATGAAAAATTTCGAGGATGAAATTTCCAAACGTGGGAAGAATATAACACCCCAAACATTTTATGGTATGTTTTTATTAAATACTTTCAATTCATTAGATGACCTATATTGCATGAAGCATTGAGTCTCTATAAAAAAACACTTGGTTATTTATAAGATATAGTCAAAACCTAGCCATTAAACTTAAATTTTTCACTTCTGTGTTTTGAATTTTGAAAAACGGACATACACAGTTGCGATCAGGGTGATATTTGGAGTCTGATATAATCAACTTTATTTTCAGTAAATAGTAATTTACCCTTATGAATAGCAACTTACCCTTATGAATAGTAATATGACCATTATGAATGGTAAGCTTACCCACTAAAATATAAATAAAATTTAGGCACCTTAAAAATGAAGATGAATATTTTAAGTGTTTGTATTTTTCGATTAAATGATGATTTTAATTAAAAATTAAATTTCTCATATTTAGAAAATTATTTATGAAAAATGGAGTTCATTTTTTGATTCTATACATTGAAAAATGGTTAGGGTGAATTTTTGGGATTTTTTTGAAATACTTGAATTTTTTATGAATAGTAAAATACAACAATTACAATATAAATACATTATGAGATAAATATACTATTCCCTATATCATGGATGATGTAAGCAACCATTATTTCAAAATCACATACACTTATTACTATTTTTTTTTCATGTAATCATCACTATTTTTTGCCTTATGAAAAAATAATAAACTAATGATTAAAACATTAAGAAAACCCTCCTCCCCTCCACTATATAAACCACTCTCACCCCCTTTTCCTCTCACACCACTCAAGCTTTGATCCTTACCTAAGTTCTGCCAAATAAACTTCCCAAGACCTCCCCCCACATTCAAGACCTGGTGGTCTCACCAAAAGGAAAAAAACAAAGGACTTAAGAAGATTCTCAAGGAGGAGTACTCAAGAGGTGAACCTCTCTTCCTTTTTCTTTCAACTTCTTTTATAAGTTCCATTATTTTGTTTCTCTCTCCCCACCTTCCCTCATCCAAATAATATGATAATTATAGTAACTTAAATGACATGGAATTTTATTATGCTAATGGAATATTTCATCATCATCTATATTTTCCCCTCCTCTTATACTAAAAATAAAAACACCATCTGAGATGTGTTAATTTATCACATTCAAGGACAACGGGTTTTCAATTTCTATTATTATCGTCAAGAATTGTCATGAAACCTTTTTAATAGTTAAACCAGATCATAATATATGTATTTTATATTATTCAATATTCTAGAAACCTTACACACTCATAATATAAAATAATAATACAAAACAAATTCATTGTGCACAAAACCGCCAAGTTAATCCAAGCGTTTATCATTAACTTTTAGCTAAATGAGTCATCCTCATGGTATATAACCAAAGTCATTATAAGATTTTTTATATCTCTATAATGTTACTAATAATAGATATTAATAATTATGAATATCTGAACACATTTCAAACGAACTTCCATTCATGAATACAGGTAAACCAATCATGAAAACCAAGGAAGAAAATGCTTCCAAAACAATAAAATTGAACCTCTTAAACCCAACAAAAAGTCCATGAATAAACCTAATAAGGTTATAATAAATAAATTAAATTCATAGGAGGTTATTTACTTGTTAATTAATGAAGATAAATTTGATTATTCAGGTCATTAACATCAATCGAAGAACACATTTGGGCATAAGGTAAGAGTTTTCTCATCTCACTTTTAATTCCGTGAGATTTCCATTATCCGCCACTTATTTCTTGCATGTGGTGTATGTGTACTGAAATTTGATATATAATATCATGATTATATTTATATTAATGGTATTCTGTGTTTCATTTAGTGATTATTAATTTTTGGTCACACGACTCGATTGATTACAACGTGATAAGAGACTTTGTCTCAATTTCCATTTCATTGAGACTTGCTTGGTATTGTGCACCTAATCTTTCTTATGTGGTGTATACACTTACCATTTGAGATCATTTTTCATTTTAAATTATAATTATGGTAAATATCCATCTTCTTGTATCATGGATATGATTATTGACTTAAGTTGTATACCATTTCACATACAATGTTTATTTTGAATGCTATTTTAAATGGGGAAATACTGACGAATATGTATCCTCTATTCAATAAGGACATTAAAAAGACATATTTTTATTATATTAAATCTACTTATAAAGAATTATTTGGAATGGTAGTGATGGGAGGGGCCTACTATAGCCCCTCTATGCATCGACATCTCTCATGAGACAAATCAGTTGACGATAGACCCTTCAAGTTTGTTTCCAAAAATCAGACGGGGTTTTACCCACAGACTTAAACCATCTCAATAGTATAATGGTTCATGTTCCAGATACATGACATCCAAATAATCATCATTCTCTTTATTCATTATTCAGTTATTACTATCCATGAGGTTTTCACTATGAAAAAATCTATGAATGCATTTTTATTCTCAACTTATTGATGGAAAGTGTTTTCATTTATTCATCATGTCATATTAGTCATGTATAATTGATTATGATTAACCTATTATTGAATCATTATTCCACTATATGTAACCCTTACTGATCATTTTATTTCACCCTTATTATGTTTCCTTTCCCCAGGTTATGAAGAAGAGAACCTTGAATAATTTTTCAAGGAGGCAATTTATTTTAGTTTTTTATGTATCATGTTGTATTTTCTATATTTGCGAATGTACTTTGGGTATCATGTATGTAATCTGGTCTTCCAAAACTGCTAAATTAATTAGTCCTTCAGGATTGATTTCTTATAATCATTTCAATATTGTGATATAATGCACTGGCTCTATGCTTCAGGGTTTGGGGCGTTACACATATTATCCCCCTTTTCTTTATAAGTATTGCATCACAAGTATTACATAAAACTATGATATTTGAGAATTAAAAACCAGAAAAGAATCACCTGGCTTAAGTTTAGAAAGTTTAAGAACTTTCTAACTCCTGACATCAGTGTCTTCATTTAACCTCTTCAGCAACATTTTGACTTTTCCAACTCAGCAGCTTCTTTCTAAAAAACATTATGTCTGATAGATCATGAACTTCACACTAATGGATTTGAGACTGATGATGTGTCCGATCAACAACTTTAAATTTCTGAATACTTTTGTGACTGATGCTACTCAGTCCGATACTCTGCGTCTGGTGCTGCTCAGTCTGATCCTCTGCATCTGGAAAATAACTTTTTCAAAAACAAAACTTTTCTCCCCCATTGTGTTTGGTTCGAACATTCAAAACCTTTCACCTATTTTCCAAAAACAATCTTTTAAAAAAGATTAGTTTTCAACAAATACAGAACTTTACAAAGGTACTTTAATCTCCCCCTTTGTATTTGTTAACAACACTCATTAACAACTTTTTCAAATATCATAAATTTTTCACAACTCAACTTTTTCACAACTCAAGGTTTTCAAATTTTATCAAAACATAGCCTTTCTCAAAAGAGAGTATCCCAACACCACACTACTAGATAAAATAATGTTTTTGAAGAAATTTCATCCCTCAGTGACATATTTTTTTTCCAACCATGTAAATATAAACTCTCCCTCACTTTTATCTCTTCACACTTTTCTTTTTTTATATCCCCCTTGATTTTTATCTCCTCCATTATCTAATAACCGCAACTTCAGAATAATAAAAGAAAGATAAGTAAAAACTTATTACAAAGTACAATTTTGTTACCTTCTCTTCCCCTTTTTCAACATAATCCAAAGCATGGTGGGGGCTTCCTTATAAGGATTAGGAAGTCATTGTAGGAGGCTGAACATAAAGTTTCAGCCTCAACTCAATGCACCTTTATTTTGGAATTACCTTTGTGAAGATATCAACATTGAGATATATTCTAGAAAAACATCTCCACCCATAACTTTCTATTTTATAAAGTGAAACTTTGTGTCAATGTCTTTTGATCTTGAATGTTTTACAAGATTTTTAAAAAGATCAATTATACTCTGATTATCACAAAGTATCTTCAATGGTTTATAAACTTTTACTTTCAAGTCTTCCAGCTAAACTTTCATTCATAACATCTGAGTATAATCCTGAGTAGCCGTAACATATTTTGATTTGTCTATGCTCAAAGTTACAGATATTTTCTTACTATGCTAACTTACACAACATTCACCCAAGAAAAATGTTCCTTCCAAGGGTGATTTTCTATCATTACAATCACCAACCCAATCGACATCAATATAACCATGAAACTTCATCTCACAATTTCTTTTGTATAATAACCCATGTGAAGTTATTCCTTTGGAATATCTCAAAATTCTCTTTGCTGCCACCATATGCGATTCTTTTGGATTACTTTGATACCTGGCACATAAAGTCACAACATAAACAATATAAATCCTTTAGGTTTTAAGGTAAATTAGACTTCCTATCAACTTTTAAAGTATTTCTGATTCAATATTTTTCTAGAATAATCTTTACTCAACTTCATCCCCACTAAGATAGAATCATAAAATCATTTGTATTCTTCCATGCTAAACTTTTTCAATAATTCATCGGAACACTTTTCTTGAGATAGGAAAATGTATTTTTCTTTTCGTTGAAATTCTAAACCAAAGAAGAATGTTAATTCTCCTAACATTGATATCTCAAAGTTCCTTTTCATTTCTTCAAAAAATATTTTACAAACATATTATCTATACCTAATAAAAATTATATCATCCACATAAAAAATTACAATTAGAGTTTTGGAGTCAACATCTTTCACATATAAGTTTCTATCGACTTTTCCTTTAGAAAAATTCAACATTCTCAAACAATTGTTAAGATTATAATAGAATGCACGTGAAGCTTGTTTCAGCCCATATAAATCTTTCTTCAATCTACAAACTTTTTTTTCATCCTCATCAAGTAGAAACCCACAAGGTTGTTCAATGTAAACTTCTTCTTCAATTTCTCCATTACAAAATGCTGAATTTACATCTATCTGATATGCTTTGTAATTCTGGTGAGAAGCCATTGCTAGAAACATTCTAACAGTTTCTAACCTTGCAACAGGGGAAAAGTTTTCATCAAATTCTACACCTTCCACCCGTTCATAGCCTTTACAGACAATCATTTCTTTGTTTCTTGAAACTTCTCCATGTTCATTCAACTTGTTCTATAAACCCATTTTGTTCCAATAACTTTTTTACCTTTTGAACATGGAACAATTTCCCATGTTTCATTTCTTTCAATTTGATCCAACTCTTCATTCATAGGATTCATCCATTCTTTGTGTTTAATAGCTTCTGAAACTGATTTTGGTTCAACTTTTGAGACGAGTAAAGTTTGATTTTATAATCTCAGCTTTCTTCTGGTTTGAACTGGAGCCTTCTAATTCCTAAGAATATTTTTAGTCTCAATATGTTTTTGTAAATTAGGAAGTTTTAGAGTTGCTCTTCCTGTTTCACTTTCCTCATCACACGATTCATCTGAATATTCGTGCACATTACTTTGCTCGCTTTTATTTTCATTGGAAACTTTCAATTTTTCTTCCTCAACATTTCCAAAAAAATTTGTTAAAGAAGTTGGATTCTAAATAACTTTCACATAATATGAGTCCAATAACTTTTATAAATGTTTGTTCCAATATTTTTAACTTCTTTTATTGGGTAAAAACCCATAAAAGTTTCTTCCTCATCTTTCTCATCAAATTTTCCCAGATCTGGTTTTTTGATTTTAGGTAAACATGGAATTACAAAAACTTTGAAGTAATTAAATGAAGTTTTTTTTATACCACATTTAATAAGAAGTCATGTTGAATTCTAGTCTTAACAAACATCTATTCTGAACATGTACAATAATATTAACTGCTTCACCCCAATAGAACTTTGAAAGTTTGTATTCTGCTAACATGCTTCTTCCCATTTCCACCAAACTTTGATTCTTCCTTTTTGTTACTTCGTTTTTTAATGGGATATATAGAGAGCACTATACTGATGTTTAATACTATGCTTTCTAAGATAAGTTTCAAAAGTATTTCTTTTAAACTCGGTTCTATTATTTCTTCTCAGCTTCTTTATATAAACCCCCATTTCTTTCTCAACTTGTTTTCTGAACACTCTGAACATTTCTATAACCTTTGACTTGTGTTTCAAAAACATGATGTTTTTCATTCGAGTGAAATCATCAATAAAAGTGATAAAGTAAAAATCCACTTTTGTTGATTGAGGTCTCATCATCCCACATAAATTCAAGAGGTATGGTAGACTGAATCTCAACTCTCTTATAACTTTTATTAGTCATCTTACCTTTCATACAAGTTACACAAACACATTCTTCCCTTATTTTCAATTTCGGAAAGTTTTGAACAACATAAACCTTAGAAAGTTTTTTCATGTTTTTCTTACCAAGGTGTCCAAGTCTTTGTTGCCACAAATTATTTTCATCTTAATCACTTAAGTAACAGGAGTTGTTAAATTCTCCTATTTAGAATAGTTTCTCACTAGTTCTTTCTCCTTTTGTAATAAATTTGACATATTTCACACTTTTGATAACACAAGAATATTTTTTTAAAATCACTTCTTTTCCATCATCATAGAGCTGACTTACACTATGTAAGTTATGTTTTAGCCATCAACAAACAAGACTTCCTTAGATTTCAACTTTTAAGCCTCAATCTCCGTCATTCTGATTCCTCTGATTTTTAGAGAACTATCATCCCCAAAGGTAACAACACCTCCATCATGATTTTAAATATGTTTCAAGTTTTTTAAATTATTTTTCATGTGTGAAAAACAAACACTATAAAGTGTCCATGGTTTTTTCTTTTTACTTGATTTCAAGGTAGTCTCAACATAAAACACTCTTTCTCAAATTTTATTCTTTCATTCTTCCTTTTCTTTTCTCACATACAAGACTTTTCCTAAAAGAGTAGTCATACATTCTTCAGCAATATGACCCGGTTGATCACATCCTCCACAAACTTCTTCCAAACAGTCAAACTAATTCTTCATTGGAAAGTCTCTTACATCTTGAGAATTCATTTTTTCAACTTTCTATAAGTTATGAAAGTTACTCATTCTACTTTCACTATTTATTCCACTCTACTCAAACCTTATTCTGGGTAGAGATAAGTTGTGCTAAAAATTATAAACCTTGTTCCCATAGATTCCAAAACACCAACAAAAACCATCAAATCTTGATTTTTTTATTGAAGTAAGATCTTTCTCTATAGAGACTTTGTTGAGGTTGATAGATTCTTCATGCTATGACAATCTCAGGATGTGGACCATCTTTCCTCTTGAGTGAATTTTCATCTTTTGTAGATGAAATAGATTTCTCACATCTTTTTTACACCTAATATTTTCCAATGCTTTTTATGGAACCTAAAATGTTAGAAAAATTAGATGAAACATTATTTTTGGTGGGTGATAATTTCACCTGATTCTTGATTTGATCTCTCTCAACAACTTTAGAACTCTCAACTTTTACTTATAAATCTTTTTTTAAGTTTTCATTCATCTTTATTAAGGTATTTTCGGCCTCAAGATTCTTTGATTGAAACTTGTTAACATCTTATTCCTTGGCTTCCAACTTCTTACTAAGATCTTCAATAATCTTCCCCTATTCAGAAATTCTAAGTTTGTAACTTGATATCTCCTGGATGTATTCTTCTTCTTGCTTGACAACATATTTTTTACCTTTAAAAACTTTTCCAGCATATTTATTTATCATTCTGATTTATTTCTTGAGAGATCTGTTTCTCTCAAGACATGCAACAAGTTTTTTTTCTGAGCTGATACTCTCAAATATTCTTCACCTCCTTCTTATTCACTATTTAAGGAGTCTTCAATTTTCTCAACTTTTGTAATGAATGTTCTAATATTTTCTGAACTTTTATCCTCTGAAGAATTATTTTCAGTTGAGTCTGATTCATATTTCTTACTCAACATACTTCTTTTGTCTCCAGTTAACTACTTCATATATTTGTTGGATGGATTTTCTTCTTTAGAACTTTTGTTCCACTTCTTCCATTGAATTTTTTCATCAGAATCATCTCGATATTCTCTAACTTTCTTCTTGGGGCAATTCATAGCAAAGTTTCTGATTCCACCACACTCAAAAAACTCAAATACAACACAAGAAGTAAGGGAATAAGTTAGAACACTTATGATCTTAATAATAAGAGAAAAATGGATGATAATTTTCTCTCAACCCATAAACTCTTTTCTTGTATTTCTAAAGTTTCTGGTACTCTTAATTCTTACTTCTTCTCAAAATTTAACATTCTAATATTTATTTTACAGTATGGACACTTTACTTTCATTCACCTTTGTTAGGACCAATAGGGTCCTATATACCCTGAGAGGGGGGGTGAATCAGGGTATGGATATTCTTTTTCAAAATTCTTCCTGCCCCACTGGATCTTGACCTCTTTATTACAAGGGTTACTATGTTTTCACTTGTGTGTTTATTATGACCACTTCTTTTCTTCTTTATCTGATGATGATACTTTAAATGCAATGCAGGGAAGTAAGTAGGTAAACACAGATATTTTTACTTGGTTCACCCTCACTGGGCTACGTCCAAGGAGCATACAACGACGATGTGCCGCTGTACCAAATCCACTAAAGCACACTGCTGTTTACAAGGTTCAGGATATACCACTTATATTCCTAGGCTCACTGCCTTTACAATGTTTAGGGTCAGCTCACTGCTTTCCCAAGGGTCACTCCCTATTTCTCTATCTCTAGCTCACTGCCAGTGGAGAGGATCACCTTCTTCCTCTTCCTTTGCTCACTGCTCTGGAAAGGATCAACTCACAGTTTATAGACCTGTAGGTCTCTTCATTATCACTAATGAATACATCCTCTGTTGTATATAGATGCTCTGTTGAAGTCCAACTTTCACCCGTAGATGAATCTCACTTTGCACCGAAGGTATCGGGCAATCTTCAGCTTCCACGCAGCCCTGAACCACTGCCGTGAAACAACCTTACTTGGCGCCCTTCTTTAATCCAGCGCGCAAGTCTCAGCACGCAAGTCCTCCTCAACTACTTGCGTGACACAAGCTTCTGCAACTCCAAAATTGCACGACACACACCCTTTTACGCCCAAACCAATATTGGCGTGCAACCAACAACTTTCGCGCTTCTTCAAAATCTGGCGCGCAAGTATCACCAAACCACTTGCACGACACCTTCTTCTACAACTCAAAACTTGAGCGACTCACTTCCTTTATCGCCCAAACCACCTTAGGTGCACAACTATCACCTGGCGCGCAACTTATACTTGTGCGACCACACACCACTTGCGCGACCACCACACCTGCGCAACGAGAGCTCTGATTTTTCTAAGTATTGAACTCTATACCAAATGAGGAGGGGTAGACCTATATTTATAGGAATTTGGACACCCTGCGCGACGGCGCGCAAGTCTCCCCTCGGCGCGCAAGTTTCGGCGCGCAAGTCTCTGCCACGCAGATCACTTGCACGACCAACTTTAAAACTTGGGCGCCCCTTATTCCTTTGCCATATTTTGATGTTCTAATCTTGAAAAACATTAGGCGCACAAGTTTCCTCTCATTCAAGTACACGGCACGCAAGTCCCTTTTCCAAAAACCACTTTTCTTCATTTGTCGATTTTCAGGCCAAAAAATTTGGCAAACACTGGAAAATGGCGCCACCTTGTATATGCTCTTTTTGTACCGCCTCCAGATCATCCATTCATTTGTCGACATTCTTGAATCAAACATTGATCGTTAACCACAACTCTTGAACTTGACATGCCACCATGAAATCCCCTTTATCAACAAATTTGTATGTCATGGTTTTCTTTGTCAACAATCACAACACAGATGTCCACTTTGTCAACAAACACAATCACATCAAAAATGATTCAATGATACCTTGAGGGATTTTTGCCCAACAACCTTCATCTTGTGTGGACTGTTTATCCTCACTTCTACCAGCAGTGAAGTACCTTTCATTGTTACTTCTTTTTCTATCTTCAACATCTCCCTTTGAGCTGATATAATAGTTATGCAATTATTTACATTATGTCCATCCTTCTTGAACCTTCCACACAATTTTTGTGAGACACTTGAGTTGTCATGTGTTAACAACCACTCATGAAATTTGAGATCTTCATGTGGAACAACCTATTTCCCTTTTTCCTTTTCTATATCTAGTGCTTCATCTTTATCTTTCTACATTTCTCTAGCAACTTGTAATTGATTAGGAAAAATAATTAGGCATTCTTTCTTAACATATTCATCTTTAGAGATTCTATATGGATTCTTAAATATTTTTGAGTTATCATTCTTGGGTAAATTATCAAAGTCTTCTTCAGAAATGTCTTAAATCAATCTTATCTTCTTGTTTCTCTCCTAGATTGATTCTCTTCTTGATTTCAGCTTGATTCCATTCATTTCCATGGCCTGTTTGTAGTAGTCCATGGTATGAAATTTATTTCCATAGTAGAAGCATCTTTTATTATTTTCCATGAAATTATTGGCATCCTACTTATCATTCTTATTGGGTGTAGCTTGATCCACTGTTTTCTTGACTACCTTTTTCTTCATATTCCCTGAGGAAGTCTATTATTATTTTGTTCTTTACTTTTTTCATTTGTTGTGGTATTTTATTTTCATCAACATATTCATAATTTCTGGTTGTTATATTCCATCTCTCATCATAATTTTGATTATTTCTGTTGCAATAATCATAGAAGTCTTCAAGATAACCAAATTCGTTCTTGATAAACAGATTCTTCTTAATCCGTGTATTATGCTTTTGTTTTTCAGGTTTCTTCATTTATTCACATATACTCCCCTTGAATGTAGGCATTCTATAATTCTCATATACTGACACATTATTCCAAAAATCAATGGCCAGATGCCCAAATTTCTAGCAGCACTAACAATATCCAAAAAAACTCATTCTTTTACTTGTAGTACCAATCTAAATAGATTTAGTGCCTTATTGTTTCTGGATTTTTATTTCTTTCTTTAGAGAATCATTTTGAGAGTTATTTTTCTTGATCTTTACATTATCCACACTTAGTGTTTTTTTTGGATTTATCAGTAATTTTATCAACCCATATTTTCCCAGGTTTTAGTTTTGAACATATACTAGCATATGATACTGCATTGGTAGAAACTGAATTAATTGGTTTATGAGTTACCTTCTTACATGATCTTGTATAAGGTTGATCAAGAATTGATTTAGTGATATTCTTGCCACTAATATGAGTCTCTTTAGATACATGAGCCTCATCAACAATTTATATAGAAACATCATTTTTTGAGGTTTGAATCTCATCATGTGTTTGGGTGGAATAATTCTTCTTCTCAATAATTTGGGAAGTTCCAACATGTGTCTCCTTAAAATTTCCCAATTCAATATATAGTTCTAAACACTTTATGCTGAAGGAAAAATTCTCATTTTCAAATGATGTCAGACTGCCTTCCCATTCACTTTCTATTATTTTAATCTGATTTTCATGTTGTCTGTTACTTTCAATCATAGAGTTGTCAAGGTCTTTGATTATTCAAGATTTAACTTCAAATTGGGATTCATTGACACTAATAATAGCTTGATTTGATTCTTCTAGAGCATAAATCTTCAAAATATACTCTTCATGAAACTTGGTTTTTCTTCCACTAGAATGTCAGGATCCTTGACCTTACATGTTTTGTATTCAAGTTGATCATCTCTGAAATTCATAGAAACATTGAATAATATTTCAATTGCATTAATTACTTCACCAAAAACATGTTTACTTAGTGCCCTCATAAGAATATCATTGAAACTAGTCATCAATTATTTAAATATTTTTATTATAAAGAGTCACAAATTCTTCCTTTACTTCAACGAGGTCTATGAGAACATTTCACATTTTAAATTTCTTACCAAGTGCATCCACCTATATTTTAATTTCCTCTTTAAGATATGATCTGTTATCAAAAGGCTATTTGAAAGAACAAACAAAGTATATATGAAATCAGTTCTTCAAGAAGATTCTTCATATACTTTTCAAATTAAGAGTAGAATTATTCAATAATTTTGATAGATTTATCTTCCTCATACTCTCCATAGCTTTAGCTATCAAAAGGATCATTGTCAACTAATTTGATATAATAGAATTGATCCTTCTCTACTTTCATTGATTTTTTTTCCAATCTATGTGTTTCCATTTTCTTCCTATTTTTCATATTCTTGGCAGATACCTTCATGTTTTCTCCAACATGAGTGCAGATTAAATTTTCATCCCGAGGTGCTTCAGAAATAGCTTCAAATCTATACTTTATATAAACCTTGTAAAAACAACTAGGAAAAAAACTTTGATCCAATCGAGGTAGACCTACGCTCTGATGCCACTTATAGAGCCCAGATGGATCGTGCAAGAACACTAAGAGGGGGGGGGGGTGAATCAATGTACCCGAATTTTTACTAAATTTACTTTATTTTCAATTATCCCCTCTTACTCTCAAACCTCTGCTTTGGTTAAGAGGAATAGATCCATTTCACACTCTCAAAAATTACATACACATGAAATGATGATAATAAAAGAAATAGTAGTACACAAATATTTTTACAAGGTTCGGTACAGAGACCTGCTCCTTATCGTGATCAACCCATGGTTGTTTCACAAATTCTCTTATCACTATAAGTTTGCAGTGATTATAAATTCCTAGAATTGTCATATTATTGTTCGAGGAGTAAAATAAATCTTCCTGAGTTAGTGTCATTCTTTATACCGGTACCACCGATCTTCAATGGATTTGTTTAAACTGGCACCACTAGTTCTTTAAAGATATTCAATAAACACACTGAACAAGATCTATCTACTACACTGGATGATTTTGCATCAACTGTATAATATTGTTCCTCTTCTGAAGGTCTTCAACTACTACCATATCAAAAATATTATAAGAATTTCAGCCTTGTACTCTTCAACAAGTGAAATATGAAACTTACACTTTAACTCGCTACTTTCTCATAATGAACAACTTATGAATTTATCAAGACACTACAAGTTGAATTCTTCAACACTTTATCAAATTCTCAGGTAGATTCTCCTTTTTTAATGAAGTTCTCAGCCTCAATTATGTGTGAAAGTAGTACACACACTCTTCTTTAATATTCTATGCAAGAACAATACTTTTACAAATAAAGTCACCTCTTTTGAATTCTAAAATCAAGTAAGCTTCATGCATGGATTTCATGAAATCCAAAACCCTAGCACATTCAATTATATTATTTATTGTTATTTTGTGTGCTAACTTCAATAGTTTTGGGCATCTCAATTTTCTATTTCACATGTGCATGATCATGCATGTGTTTTGATGATCACATGCAAATCCTTTATCTTCATGTATGCATGCATGAATGTGCATGTATATTGCATGAAAACCAAAACCTTCTCACAACAGCATGTATACACTATCCACTTATCATGAAATGGCTCAATGCATTTGTATACATGCATTGGTTGCAACACTTCCTTCTTGCATGAGAGTCACACGAGTACTTATTCAAGGACCTTTGCACAAACCTAAATGGGCGTTGTTTCTTTTTATCTTGCACACAACAATGTATTTCACTATTCTTCTTCTTCTTCATGAGACACAGTGTAGGTATACACTAGTTCAAGATGTCTCAGAATTATTCATGCAATCTAGAGAGATGTGTATTGCATTATACCGAGATGCTTCATGAAAATAGGTTTCTCCATGAATCCTTTGAGTGTGTTAGACACAAGTCAAAATCCCACATCTTCCTCTTCTTCTTCACATAAGAAGAGGATATGTGGGAAATCCTCGCAAGACTGTGTTTTTGGTACTCTATTTCTCTAGAGATGAGAGCTTCTCAATCAGGTAACCACTACTCATAACACGGTGGATCTCCTTTCATAGACAATTTCCACCACCGTATTTCTATTTTTTCAGCCGCATCGTAGCTGTTTTAAAAGATATGAAATATTAGTCATGTCATGGTATTTTAATATCATATGATTTTGGTAATTCTCAATTATTATTTCACCTAATTTCATGGCGTATTCACATTATCCCTCGCAGTGATTTCCTCCCATGCATGTAATGAATGCATGCTCTTCATGTTTAAGCTCAAACACATCCTATGAACTGAATGGCCTTTTATAACTAACGTTTGAATTCGAATGATGATCATTATTAAAGTAATTACATGCATGCAAAGCATATCATGCATGCATGGTTATTCGAAGGATTTTCATCTCATAATCTCAATGACAGAACACTCATGGTGAGCTCAAACTTGTTTGAAGGTGGTTGAGCCTATGTTTCGGTATACAATATATCCTTAAAGAGCCAAAGGTAAAAGAAGATCATGTGATTGTGAATGGATAACTTCAATCATCTACATCATGTGACCAACATTTTAAATGGATGAACAGTGTTCATAGCTTCACCATCCCACATCAGTTTCACATCTGGTCTGGGATGTGGTATATCATTCAATCCCTTTTGCTGCATCGTTCGAGCTAGATAATGGGGATAATCATTGGTTACACTTTCACCCCATGCCGCACGAGCCATGCCTCACCTGCGTAGGCCCACCAGTACCCACTGATCCTTATACATAGACCCAAGTCACCTACGGGTGTGCACTCCATGGGCCTTATACATGGGCCAGCCCATGGCTTATAAATAGCTATCCATGCTACCTTTGTATGGTCCCCTATGTAAGGCTCTCCCACATGGGTTGACCCATGGGTCCCCCTATGTGTGGTTGAGGGCTAGCCTTGGGCGATTCCTATGGGTTGGATTTTTTAATATGAGGCCTAGTTATATATATACTTAGAAATAATCTAAGTATAAGAATGTAATTCCAAGACATCCTTACATAATATTCTAATCCAACCAAAATTCATTTTATTCATGCAAAATAATACTTTTCATGGTCTTCACTTATAGTAAAAAAATGTGAAAACTCCTTAGCACGTGTCTCCAATCATTGAAGATCAGTTCACCAATCATCAAAGTTACAAGGAGAATTGTCCAATCATGACATTCAATGTCATTATATGAATCCACAATAATTCTCCAGGCATCATCACCAATCATGGAGAATTGTCTTACCAAATGACAACCAATGAGTCAATAACAATTCTCATGATTCTATTTCTATGATTAATCACTAATCATAGAGGATTTCATCATACATTGACTTTTGATTCCTTTTTATACATTGAAAACAAATACAACCATACTCATCAACCATTCACGTGGTATTTTCAAGGAAGGTAAGTCACATTTGATATTCCAAACCAACTTATGATCATCTATCAGTGTGATGATAAATATGAACTAATAATGGAGATCACATCCATTGTATGGGTATTGATTCTTATTCAAAAGGGGTGTTTATCTCAGATGGTTTGAGAGAAACTCAACATCAATGATATTATTATTGTGTGGAAGTTTGATGATGTCTTTTTGAAAGAGTTACCTAGTCTTCTAGCAAATCGTGAAGTCGAGTTCTCAATAGAACTCATACCTAGTGTTATGCCTATTTTAAGGACTCTATACAGAATGGACCTGATTGAGTTATAATAATTGGAGAAGAAAATATAGAAGAATCTTAACAATGGATTCATTCAGCCAAGTGTGTCACCCTAGGGCGCATCTGCCCTTTTTATTAAGAAGAAATACATATTGATGTGAATCTCCAATGATTATCGAGAATTAAACAAGATCACAATCAAGAACAGGTATCCTCCATCCCATATTGATGACTTATTTGATCAATTGTGTAGAGATCAATACTTTTCCAAGATTGACCTTCTTTCTGAATAACATCAATTGAGGGTCAAGAGAGAGAATATACCCAAGATAACATTTTTTACAAGGTATGGATATTATGAGTACACAGTGATGACATTTGATCTGGCTAATAACCCTATTATCTTCATGGATTTAATAAATAGAGTCTTTATAGATTACCTTGATTGGTTTGTGGTAGTATTTATAGAAGATATTCTTATATATTCAAAGAGAAAGGAATATCATAAAGATCACTTGAGAATTGTGCTGAAAAACCTAAGAAAGGAGAAACTATATGAAAAATTTACAAAGTATGAATTTTGGCTACAAAAGGTTTCATTTTTTGGTCATATAATCACAATAGAGGGTATATTTGTGGATCCATCAGAGATAAAAGTTATTGATTGTTGGACTAGACCAACCACTATGACTGTGATCCAAAGTTTTCTTAGATTGGCTAGATATTATCAACAATTTGTGGAGAATTTCTCATGACTATCTAATCCACTAACTAAGTTAACTTAGAAGGGAGCCAAGTTCCTTTGGATAGATTAACGTGAGGAAAATTTCAGGGAACAAAAGTGAAGGTTAGTTAGTGCACTTATACTTAAATTACCCTACAATGGAGAAAGGTTTGTAATCTATAGTGATGCATCAAAAAATGGTTTGGGATGCATCTTCATGCAGTATGAAATGATGATAGTATATGACTCATGGAAATTAAAGTTTCATGAACAAAATTACCCCACTCATGATTTAGAGTTCATTGTGGTAATTTTTGCATTAAAGATATGAAGGTAGTATCTTCACGGAGAAAGGTATGATATATATACTGATCATAAAAGTTTAAAAGTATATATTCATGCAAAAGGAGTTGAATATACACTAGAGAAGATGGTCAGAACTAATTAAATATTATGACTACTCAATACATTACCACCCTGGGAAAGAAAATAAGGTGGTTGATGTTTTGAGTCGAAAGGATCATCCCAGTTTATCCATGATGGGGATCACAAAAGATCTAATATTTTTAAATTTGAAAAGTATTATTCTGGAAATATTAAAGGGAGGTGAGAAATCATTTCTTTCTCAAATAAGTGTTCAACCATCTATCCAAGTGAAGATTAAAGAGGATCATAAGGAAGACATAGATCTGAAAAAGAAGGTAAAAAATGTTCTTGGGTTTAACCTTGATTATGATGGAATGATAAGGTTTAGGAACCATGTATGTGTTCCATCCATACCATGTTTGAAGAAATATATGTTAGAGGAAGCTCATTCTCTATTCATCCTGGAAGTATAAATATGTATAGAGATTTGAAAGAGTATTTCTAGTGGGATGACATGAAGAGAGATATTGAAAATTTTGTATCTTGGTGCTTGGTATGTCAGTAAGTTGAGGCTAAGAGAAAAAAGTATTAGGGGATGATACAACCATTACCCATACCAAAATAGAAATGGGAAAACATCACCGTGGATTTTATCATTGGACTCCCCAAAATGTCTAAAGGGCAAAATATTATATAGATTGTAGTCGATCGCCTTACAAAGTCATCACACTTCATCACTATCAGAGAAGATTTATATCTAGATAATCATTTCAAGATATACATTAAGGAAGTGTTAATGTTGCACGAATTACCACATTTTATTGTATCTGATCGAGATATGTGGTTTACCGCGAAGTTCTGTAGAATCCTTCAACAATATCTTGATATAGAATTGAGTTTCAACACTGCATATCATCCTCAAAAAGATGATCAATCTGAGATAACAATTCAAACCCTAGAGGATATGTTGAGATCGTATTCTATGGATTTAAAATGTGTTTGGGGTCAACACCATCCTCTAGTTGAGTTTTCTTACAAAAAATAGATTTCATTCAAACATTCAAATGACTCCTTATGAATCCCTCTATGGAAAGAAGTGTAGAACGACAATTTGTTGGGATGAGGTTTGAGAAATAAATTTATTAGGACCAAAGATGGATAAAGAAATGGTAAAGAAGGTTAGAGTCATTCAGTAACATATAAGGGAATCACAAAGTTGATAGAAAATTTATGTTGATAATCGTCGACCTGATATGGAGTTTGAAGTTGGTGAGAAGTTTTTTTTTGTGAATTTCTCCATGGAAGAAGGTTATGAGATTTAGAAAGAAATGAAAGTCCATACATAGGTATATTATCCCTTTAAAGATTCTTGATTGAGTATGGACAATTTCTTATCATCCGACACATTCACCAAACCTCTCTCAAGTCCATGATGTGTTTCATGTATCTCTCCAAAGGAAGTACATACATGATCCTTCACATGTACGAAACTCAGAGGTCATACCGATGGATCATGATTTTTCCTATGAAGAAAAACCAGTGGAGATTTTGAATTATAGAGAGAAAGTTCTATGAAACAATACCACTTATATGGTCAAGGTTTTACGGTGAAACTACCAACTTGAGGAAGGTGGATGAGAACCTGAGGATATGACGAGGTAGAAGTATCCTCAGTTTTTTTGTATCAAAACGACAAAATTGTGAGGGTGAAATTCATTTTAAGGGGGTTAGAATGTAACACCGTGAGATTTTATGAAATGTTTTTTCTAATAAATTTAATTTCTTTGATATTTTACGTTACACACAACACCAAGTTTTAACGAACCGTGAGAAACTACTAATATTATTATTTAAACATGGTTGTTATAACCTATCCATTAAACTTGGCAATAGGAATAGGAATAACCACATTTTGAAAATTAATTATAATGTTTTTAGATAAATAAAATATATTGATAAAAAATTACTTAATTTTTAGTAAAGTCTTTACATACTTCAAAAATACTTTTTTTTTCTCAAAAAATGATTTTTATTGCTTTTTGTGAACAAATAATAAAATTAATTTTTGACACTTATAAAATGTATTTGAAAATATGAACATAATCTTTGGAATAAACATCTCAAAATTATCTTAGGATACATTTTTGGGATTTTTCTAAAAAGTTTAATTTGTTTAATGAATAGTGAAAAATATTGATTTTTATTAAAAAATGTTTTTTCGTTTAAAAAATTTAAAAGTTCAATTTTGTTTTAATATGGTTTTAAAAGTAAAATTAGTTCAATTATATCATAATTAATCCAATTTAGTTCATTAGAATTAATTTCATATTGAATTTTGATATTAAAACTTATTATACTTATGAAAACTTTTTCTTTGGAAAACTGTTTTTTCATCTTAAATTAAATTCTACCATTTCTGTGAATTGAATTTATAAAAATGGATTCCATATTTAGAATCATAATAATTAATATTATATAATAAGGTCAACTTAATTTTTGGTCACAATGAATAGTAAAAACAGTAAAATTAATTACCATGGTTAAGGTTAAAACGAAGTTTTGCACGTTACAAGCGCATGTATTAAAATTAATTTTACGCACACGTTGGATTTTAATTTGATAAATTAGATTAATTATTTATAATAATTTAGTCCAAATTATCTATTATGTCTTATTTATTATTAGTCTTAAAGGATAAATTACCTAGGTAAATGAATAAATAAAACTAGTTACCGTGATGAAAACTAAAATGGTGAATGTTAGTAAACTTACAGGTTAAGAAATAACATGTTTAAAACATGTGTATTTTTTTTGGAGGTTTGGATCAACCATATCTTCCTATACTCCAATATTTATCAATTTTGGAGGCACTTGAGATGAGAGTGACTTCTTAGTATTGAATAGTTTTGGGTATTTACAAAAATGTCACTTCGTTGCAATTATAAAAAGGCACCTCCTTCCCTTACTTCTTCATACTTCATAAACCATTTGGATCGAACAACACCTACAAAAATCCCTTCCCAACATCCCTATCCACGTTCTAGATATTTTTTCTTCCCAAAATATCAATTCTAGGATCCTTGATAAGAGATCCAAAGGAAGTTTTTCTAAGCGAAGATAATTTTCTTCACTAAGCGCTTTCTTTTTACTTTTTCTCTTACCATCACCATTCATGTCTTAATAATTCCAATATAATAACAACAATATCTAACATATATTGAGATGTTATTATGTTTATGGAATAACCTATATTTATCTTCACTTCCACCAAATGAGAAACAAAATCATCGATTGTGTGTATGACGAACTACCGTCTCGCGAAATGATGTAATTCGTTTTTCATCACTGCTTTTTGTGGATTGATATATGATGGATTAAAAGTATATATATATATATATATATATATATATATATATGAAATATTTATACTCCTGAAATTATAATATTACATCTACCATCTTACCTTTCAATCTGTTGGAAAACAATAACATTGCTCGTGTGTACGTGTGGATTACCGCCACCACAAAGCAATGTGATATGTTTTTCATTTTTTTGACATGTATTTTAATAAGGATAGATTTAATGAGTATATATGATATAATAATTATTCTGAAAATTTATTCACCTTTCTTTCGTTTCATCTGTCAAGAGAATGAGAACATCATTCATGCGTGCGTACAGTCTGCCGTCTCCATGAACGATGTAATTCATTTTCTTATCTCTAACTTTTATGGATGACTCTAAACATGTATATAATGAGTATATATGATATTTATATCATGATTAAAATTTTAGATATTATGGAACCAAAATCAAAGAACAAGTACAAAAACTACCGAACAAAAACATACAAGAAAAACAAAGTAGTTATTACCCAAAACAGTAATTTTAACAAGAAATTGTTAATAAACAGGTAATAAAAGGTCGTAAGTAAATCATATATGGTATTATATATATGATTATGGTTCTATAATATATGTATAATAAACCTATATTTATTATACATGAAGTTTAAACGTGTACGAAGAAAGTCAAGACTTGAAGTAATGGATTTTCGTCTCACATTTATTTTTGTGGGACACATGTCATATTCACCACTTTTCTTTTGGGTGGTGTATATACTGCCCATGAATATCTTTTATAATTCTTATCATGAAAATTATGGGATAAACATATCCATATAAGGTTCTTTATTTCATGGGACTTACGATTCAAAAGTTACCAAAGTGGTAAAAGTTTTATATTACAATCTCATTGTTTATCGAGATTGTTTATGATTAAGTTTCTGATGATGAAATCTTATTATCTACCTATCAAGGAACTCATGTATTATCTTATCCTTTGTTTAATTCTGTAGAATACATGTTTTCCTTTCATTTTCCTCTCTTAAAGGATTAGAGATACCAAAAGAATGTTTTTAAGAAAAATCGACTTTATTTCTCCCTTTAGTCGAAAATTCTTTTTCTTCCATGTACATATTTTCTAAAAATATTTTAAAGAAAGTTTTACTATTATCCAATGATGTTCAAAGACATTTTTACCCATGTTTTATTTTTTATAAAATGGTTTAAAAAGAATCTTCTTGTTGTTTTCCGAATGAGGTAGTTTTGACTTTTTACCGAAAATGTGAAAGAAATCTTTTTTAACGTGTACGACATGAATGCAATTTTCCACCGTCATGAACACTCAATTATTTCAACCTTTTATGTTGCTTATGTTTTGTTGGGAATTTGATCCAATGGTATAATCCTTATTTTTTTCTGGATGGTTTATGATTATGATGAAGAGATGTATATGAAATCTATTTCATTTTCAGAGGTTATGATATAATGAATGTTTTATGATCTTGTGGTGGACAAATATATGGATTATGTGATGGGTGGGACCTATATCTCCCTCCAATTTATTGGGTAAATATTGATATCTCATGAGATAAACAAGATTAAAATGGAGAGTGAACTCAGTTTAGTAAGGGACTTTGTCCACTATGATATTCTTGGGAGTACATTTTGACTACTATGATGGTTTGAGGAGTGAACTCATTCGACTATGATGGTCTTGGAAATTAGCATCGACTACTAATGAAATAACTTTCTATGTTTATGCATGTGCCACAAATCCATACCTTATGTCTATGTTATGCTCTCATAGCTCATATTCTTTGATTCATTTATGATTCATGTTTTGTGAACAGTTAAGCTTTATGTCATGACTCAAGGTTATGATATTTGATATGCAAGGTATGGTTTTTATATGTTATGCTCGTGTTCACATACCCTTATTCTCATGTTATGTTTATATGATCATTGATATCTCACTTGTTTACTTTTGTTGAGCATCACAACTCATCATTTCTTATGTTTCTTTTCCCCAGGGTTCGAAGAAAAGTTTTATGTATGATATTTCTAAGAAGAGTGTTAGTTATAAGGAACTAAGCGGAAGACGATGTAGTACTCTTATGAACCAATTGTTTATGTTTCCAAGTTCCCAAAGGCACTAGACCTATACGATTCTGTTGTGGATCGTTTTGTTATGTAATGAATATTCGTCTATTAAGATGCGGTATCTATGTATGAAAAGTTTGGTTCTTTACAGCTAATAAAGAAGATGATATAATTGTGTCACCAACCGCACAATAGGTTCATTGTGCTACAGTGATCGATGGTTGGAAGTTCGCAGAGCTACAATACCTTTGTCTCCAAAGTCTGAGATGTTACAGTAACCATGTAAAAGTCTGCACTGCTACAGTGTCTTGTTGGTGTCGTCTTGTCAACTCTGCTACAGTCTGACGAGTAATACTAATATAAAATAAAACCACCAACATTCATCTCATGAGGTTGGATAAGAACATTTCACACAATACCATTTTCCAAATGATTGAGTTCTACATAAACAATAACACAAAAAAATCATTATAAAAAATTAACAAGAACATCATAATAAAATTCGACAAAGAAAAATTAAAACTAAAATGTTGCTAAGAATTAAAATTAAAAAAAGTACCAACATTAATAAATGAGTGGCCGAAGGTTGGAACAAGTGTGGTCAACAGTAGGGAAAGAGGCTCTAAATAGTTGGGACTTCGGTATATGTCAGTGAGGAAGTTGGGGCAGCGTCAATGATGAAAGATTCACAATCGATCGGAGGTCGATCGGTTTTCGATATGGGAAAGCATGAAGGAGTTCAACAAAGAGGGAAAGGTTGATGAGCGGGAGGGGGCATCAATGGGGGAAAAGTCGGTGGACGATAGAGAGGTTGGCGACGAGGGGCAAGGTGTGTCGAAGGTTAATCGGTTTCCCCACAAGGGATTGGGTACCATAAACTAATCAGTTCAATTATACAAAACTCTGATTCGATTTATTTTTTTAAATTTAATATTTTAATCCTCCCCTATTATATTTTTAACTGCACATTTAAATACTCTTGAACTCTTAATTATTCAGTTAGAAATTCAAAAGTTTAAATTTTATTTATAAATTTAGAATAAACATATCAAAAATTTGAGTAAATATATTTTATAATTGTACTTTAGTTGATAACATATAGTCAACAAATTAAAATTTAAAATTTACTTATAAATATAATATGAACTGAATTCAAAATAAAAAAAAAAATTTTATGATCGCAATGTCATTTGAAAATTTATCACCGATTAATAATTAATAATTAGTATAATCAGGTTCGGGTTTATAGTACCCTAAGAGTACTACCCTAGCACCACCCGTTTATTAATTGGGTTTTCAATTTGTTACCATAACTCTATAAATATCCGTTTAACCACTATCCTAACCCTATTTGATCGGATCGGGTAGTGTCAGGTACCCAGTTAACGGGTACCCATTGTCATCCTTAGAAAGGATTCCTTTGTTTTTTAGGAAATATATATGGTGAATTTTCAAAAACATGTCATATATATATATATATGTGCTTGTTAGAAGTATGTAGTGCGTCAAGTAGAAGTCATTGCACTGCAAGATTTGATTTGTGTTTAGCAAGACACAACTAACATATATATGTGTGTATTATTATAAATAGAAATTATAATTTACATTATATATTATAGTTTTATTTAAAAAATGTCTTATATTTTCTATAAATTATGGTTTTTAAAAAACATCACTCAAATTCTAGTATTTTTATATATGATGATTTTTAATAAAATCAACATATATGTCATCATATATACAGAATTTTTTAGCAGTGTTTGTCTCTATTATGACAAAGATAATTAAGACTGAAAAATGGATGTATTTAGTTCTATTTAAAAAAAAAAAATAGAGAGATAGATCTAATAATGGGAGTGATAAATTGAATCCTGAAATTAAAAGAAATATGAATCGTTTTTATGGAAATATATGTACATGTAAGCGAAACTTACACTAAAGCCAATGGACACGCGTGGAATGTGGTAAATGTTGACTTTTTGTCCAACACACCACCACTCAAGCCCACGTGGACTGCTGGTGGTGGCCTCATCAGTAGCGCCACTATACTCACCTTAGAAAACAACACCCCAACACACAAATAACAACATGTTGGTCAGCAGATCAAACCTTTTCACCGTCACTTAACAACGAACAACGAACAACGCCATCGATGGAGGAGGTTCCAAGGAGAAACACCATGTATGAAAGCATTCTCTAGTCCCCTTGTACATTTTTACTAATTCAACCCAATTTCATGAATTAGTTCGATTCTATGTTGAACAAATCTTGGTGACTTGCACATTTCCCCAATACATCAGCTAAGTATGATACAAGCAGATTGCTTTATATTTTGCAAGTAATAAATATATATATATATATAATTAAATTGATAATAATCCTATTGACTCCCTCGAGATATGAAATGACCAAACAATAAGTTACATCAACTTCTAAAACCGTCTACACAGGCCCATATTGGGTTCTATTGTTTTTACAAATATCCCATGTTTTAGTGAAGGATCATGATTCACGACAAATGCCTGTATAGGACACAAGTGAAGATCTCAGGTTGCTCGTGTTGGATTTGTTATCAATATATCAAAGAGAAGAATCTCTGAAATAATGAGATGACATATGAAGAAATGCTCATGAGAAGAAAAAGGAGTGTGAAGACTCCATGAGAAGAGAAAGACTACACACGAAGCCTTGACGATAAGTTGACTCCAATGAGATGAAGTGAAAGATTAGGGAGAAAACAATGACCCAAAAGAAGGCTTGCTCGTCAAGGAATGGGGGTTCCCTCACAAACACCACTCTACTGTGTTGTGGTGGCAACAACCTCTCCATGTGAGATTGTAGCAGCAAGGAGTGTGTGAGAAGATTGTGTGCAGCTGAGCAAATCTGAATATCCAGAAGCCAAGATAGAGTAAGAGTTGTGGCGAACCATGCAAGGTTGAATCAAGATCTGAATATCCATGTAGCTTTGTGTTTCGGAGATCATCACAGAGAAGTCATTCAAATCTAAACAACAGTCGAATGTATGTGTTTGTTCTTGAAGCTGTTTATTTCCAGAAGCATCTTCACAATTGCTTCAAGAGAAGGTCGATCTTTATCATTTGTGCTTCATTGCATCAAACCTTCATAGAAAAACTCCGTCATTTTGCTGGCATTAGATCCAGAGTTTTACTGAAGGTGGTTCTTCTACCAGGTGCTTTATTGCACATTATTTTGTACTGAAAAAACAAATAGGATGCTTTTAAACTGCCAGGAGACAACATTGTAAAGGGATCAAGTCTATCCCCTTACGCTCTTGGTTCTGTGTGCAATGGGATAACATCCACTAAAAGAGTTCATTAAAAAGGGAAAGCTAGTCTTTAAAATAAAGTTACAAAAGAGGAAAAAATATTAATACACAGAATCAGCCACTTCCCCTCCCAGTGCATCTCCCCTGCCTGGACCCCCCTTCATTAAGGGTCACTCGTATCCTCTCAACACTTCCTGACCTGGTTCTGGTTCTGCTTTTGGTGCCTCCACTTCTTTGGGTTCTGTTTGGCACTCTACGTTATGTCATTGTGCAGATGTCATTTTGTCTTTTCTTAGGAATGAGAATTCTGTTCAGTTAAAATCGTCTTATTTGCCTAATTGACTCTCTTGTAAACTTGGTAAATCTCATTGGATATCTTTTCAACCTGCTAAGTGTGGCAATCTCTTGTGTTCTTTAATTTGGAGTGTCACTATTCAATCTCATTTATTGAAGGCTTGAAACATTTTTTATGGGTTTATCCTATGTGCAGGAAATCTAAAGTTGCTCAAATTGTAAATTTCAAGAAATGGTTTGAGAGTTTTCTTGAACGAAAAATTAAGATTTTTCAAAGTGATGGGGGGCAAGTGTTTGGTAATGCTGAGTTTAATTTTTTTTTAAAAAAACTATTAAATAATTTTTCAAAAGTCTTTTCCCAATACTCCATAGCAAAATGGGATGGCCAAACATAAACATCGCAGCGTTGTTGAAACGACACAAATGTTATTGCTTCAAGCCAGTCTTCCCTCTAATTGTTGGGTCAATGCAGCTGACATTGTCACCTACATTATAAATAGACTACCCACTCCTCTTTTACATTTCCTTTCTCCTTGTCAAAAATTGCTTATTCTGAAACCCAATTATTCTTTCATACAGAGTTTTGGTTGCTTGTGTTTTCCTTTTCCAGCTAATTCATCAAACAAGCTTTCCACTCGCTCTATCAGGTGTATTTTCTTGGGAAGGGTTATCGACATCTTCGTCCAATTTCGGGATGCATCTATCTATGTTAGTCATCATGTTGACATTGATGAAACTAAATTCCCTTATTGTGCATTAGTTTACTATATTCCCCAAGTATTGATGTTTCACTTGAGCCGTGGTCAATGATTGCACCTCCATCTCCCACCAGGGCTACTTGCCCCCAAGCTCACTGCCCAAATACTCCACTCCACCCCTGCCAGCATGTTCGGGGAAGAAAAGACCCACTCCACCACACTTTGAAACTCCACGGGATCCCTACCCCTAGCAGACCTCATCTGAGATGCCTTCCCCTCCTTCATCCATGGCTTTTCCCGGTCATGGCGGCCCTGCATCTCCTGGATCCAGCAGCCCCTATGCCTTGAGTCCACCATACTCTTCATCCCCTGCAACTGTCCCAAACATTCGTTCACATCCCATGCAGACACGTGCTAAATCTGGGATTTTTAAACCCAAAAATATGTTATCATTGACCATTGAAGTGCATGAAGTTGGACCCACTGATTTTACTAAGGCATTCAAAGATCCAAAGTGGTGCCAAGCCATGGCTCAAGATTTTAACGCTCTCATTGATACTAAAACTTGGGAATTGGTTTCATACGACTACTAAAAATTTGGTATGTTGTAAATGGGTTTATAAAAAGTATCACCCTGACGTGTCAGTGAATTGATATAAAGTCTATTTAGTTGCCCAAGGTAACTATCAGCAAGGAGTACATTTTCATGAGACCCTTTTGTCATGTTGTTAAACCCACCACCCTTTCCCTTGATGCATCACAGAATTGGTTTATTCATCAGTTAGATGTGAAAACGTATTCCTTCATGGTGTTTGTACAGAGGAGGTTGACATGCATCAACTCCCAGGCTTTATCTATCCTACTTTTCCTCATAATGCGTGTAATCTACACAAGGCCATTTACGGTCTCCAATAAGTTCTCCGGGCTAGGTATCATCGTTTTAGCAGTTGTCTTCTTCATGTTGGCTTCACAAATGCTAAATCTGGTCATTCATTGTTCCTAAATCATAAAGGTTCACAATTAGTTTTGTTGTTCTCTGTCGACGATAATGTTATATCACTGACAATTCCTCCAAGTTTGTGCAACATTTCAGTCAATTGCTTTCCTGAAAGTTTTCAATGAAAGATCTTGGTGATCATCACTATTTTTGGATGTTCAGGTGTTGTGGGCTCCACAAAAGATGTTTTTTATCCCAGCAAAAATATGTCTACTCTTCATCATTTTCATTTGCAATCCCACAAACCTATCCACACACCCACCACTTCAAGGACTACACTTTCATCAACTGATGGGGAGCTTCTTTCAGACGTCACTGAATATATAAATAGTCCATGTCATGTGCTTAGCCTCTCAGTTAATGAACTATCCTCGTATCTCTCATCCTTCAACTGTCGATCGTGTTTACAGGTACTTGCAAGGCACGGTGGATCAGGGGCTTTGAACTAGTCCTTGAGACCTCACTCTTGTTACGGCATACTCTGATGGCCGATTTCCCAGATAGTGCTTGTTCAACTACAGGTTTTGCAGTTATCCTGGGGGTAATCACATCTCTTGAAATTTAAATGCCAGTCTACAATCACTAAGTCCTCAATGTTAGGAGTATGGGGGGCTGTCCACTGCTGTCCAGGTGTGGGCATTAGCAATTTAGGGGCAGTTTGGTATTTTTCCTTTTATTAGTTTGTTATGTTGCCAACTGTTGACAGTTGTAGTTGTAGGGTGTTGGCTGTCCTGGTGGAGTATTAAAAGGGGGTCCAGTTTAGGGGTAGTTTGGTATTTTCTCTTTTATTAGTTTGTTATGTTGCCAGCTGTTGCCAGCTGTAGTTGTATGGTGTTGGCTGTCCTGATGGGGTATTAAAAGGGGGTCCAGCTAGAGGGAGGAGTTACGAATCATTTTAGCAATTGCTTGGCAGCAGGTCACCGGTGGTCTCGACTGGGCTCGTGGAAGGGTGGTCTCCTCCCGCCGGTTACTTCTTCTTCTTCTCTTTCTCCTCCTCTTTCTCCTTCTGTTGTAGCTCCACTTCTGTTTCTGTTCAGCAGATAATATACAGATTCTTCGGTTGTTTTTTCTCTCTCTCCCTTTCTCAATATTTTCACGTAACACTCAATTGAGGCCAAGAACCATTTAATTGCATTGCATATATGGTCACTGACATGTTGTGGCTAGAGTCCACGTTGATGGAACTCGGAAATCAACTCACATTCCATAGAGCATGACGCAATGTCAGCGCAAGGGCGCGTCGTGGGGGCTTCATCTGGACTCGTGGTGATGGTAGATTCTTCTCTCACCTGTGGCACGAAACATGTGGCGATTGGGGAACTATGTCATCGGGAGGCGAGGACACTCCAGGGGGACGAGCTGGCCGTGAAGGGATGCGCCAGGAGGGCGGCGGCACACTTGCTCAACCACACTGATAACCTGGTAATTTTGGTGGGGACCATTAAGAGCTGCAAGAAGAACATGACGACTCACGAACCATCTCACCGAAAGGAGCATCATCGCAAACCGTTGACAGACCTTCTGTCGGCCAATCATCATCCGGGGAGGACTATATGGGAAATTGCCTGGAAAGTAGCTATGCTCGAGCCGCAGCACACACGAAGGGTCTAAGGTCCATCTGGGAGATTGCCTGGGGAATACGTGGAGTCAAGTTACATGGAGCTCGATTGATATGAGAGATTGCTTGGCATCCGGCAGGATCCACCACCTTGAGGACAAGGTGGTCTTTCGGGACGGTAGCAGTGATAGATACCATGCTGGCCACTTGGTGCAGTTAGAAGAGAGAGGAATGTGCTGGGAGAATATATGGAATAGGCCTTTGGGGCCCACGGAATATCCTGGAAATATTATTAGTTGTTAAGGGAGGGGTTTAGTATAAATAAAGGGATGAGGTTGAGGGGAGGGGCATCGAGAAAAGTGGGAATGTAATGGGCTGCTTTGAGCAGATCGGCCATGTGGCTTGGGCGGGAGTCTCTCCCGATTTTATTCTTCCTCTTCTTCATGTATTTTCTGCTGGTTCACCTTTATTATACAAGTAGCAGTTGCGGGTTCTTAACAAATGTGTATTTCACAAAGTTATCTTGTAGTTTGCCACGTTATCACATGTCTTCCATTGGCGGATATTTCCACCAAAGACATGCACAACATTTTCTCCTCTTTGCATGTGCAGTTCCACGCATATTGTAGAGCCGTAATGATGTATTTGTATTTCGATTCCAATGATATATCTGTAAATTTGTTACACGTAGTATAAATATGATGTAATCACCCAAATTAGGCTTGGGGGAGTAGCAACTCAATTTCAACAATACACACACATATGCAGATAATATTTTTTATCTTTAGGCTTGGGGGAGTTGCAACTCAGTTTCTAAAACACACAGACGTATGTATACAATATTTTTTATGTTTGTCGAACACCCAATAATACCAAATATGATGGTACCAATTAAATATCAAAACTAAATTACAAATGGGAAAATAAAAAAAGAAAAGAAAAAAAGAAAAACTAACAGCAAGGGCGCAAAAAGATAGTGACAAGTATAAGAAGGAAACATGCACAAGAGCCCCTAACCTCCTTTGACAATTTAAACTACCAATTGAATCTGAATTTATGCAAAACAGCGATAGGAACCATTTAATTCAACGGTAAACTTGACAAAAAAGGAAATGCAGGGAATGCACAGTGAGTATATATAAGTTGGTCCATTTTCAACAGCAGTATTGTAAAAATAAGAACCATGGGAGGGAAAGGTCGCACCTGCATGAGAAAGATCACAGCAGAGATGACCACCAAGAAGAGAGCTACTTTGTTTCTTTTCAAAGATAAATTGAATTTCACCGCCAATTCTTTGAGCAATGGATTAGAGGAAGCGGCATCAATTGGACTTCCCCATACTGAATCGTCGATTCCTTGATTAACATATTGGGAATCAGATACTGTTTGAGGATGCCTTGTCTGATCAGCTGCCTGATGTGTGCCCTCTGAAGGTGCCCAAGGTATGCTTTGCATTTCAACAGGTTTATTGTGCATTTCAGCTTCGTCATGACCACTCAGAATCCTGATAGCTTTAGAGCTGCCTTCTAAACACAGTTGTGAAGGGAAAGTTGAAATTAAATATATATATATATATTAGTATGGAAAAATCATGTGCTTCACCTTCTAAAGCATCAAGAAATTAAGAATTGGAACAAGTCATTGCATGCAATTGCAAACCTCCTTGTTTTTGAAGACTTCTTTGCTTCAACAATTCAGGCGCCTGAAAAAAAAAATAGCAGAAAACTTCTCTCAGACTGTCAAACATCAAAGGCGGTGTAAAACGCTAAAAAAAGAAAAGTTAAGAGGATTTATATATTACAGAAGGAAGACGCTGCTTTAAAAAGTTCAGACAATTTGTGTTTTTTGATATTCAATCATTTAGGTAAGGCCGTTCACAATCTGCAACCGTCATTAAAATAGCATAACACGTTTTATTTTACTTATCTGCTCTTTTCTTTATTATTTTCTACTATACAAACTGGTAGTAAGCTGCATCAGAAACTAAGTTAAGCAGGAAAAAAAGAAATTACAATGTTTATCCAAGTAGCAAATGTTTCTCGACATTCTTCGGCAGTAGCCTGCTCTATCTTCCCTGTAAATGCCCAGATCAAACCACAATGTTTAGTTCAAAAGCAGTGGTCCATAAAATTCCAGGAGGCCAAGAAACTTCAGCAAGTCTGAATGCCAAACCAACAATTGAACAAAGCAGGATTTAAAAAGACCAAGTCAAAAAAAATTCTAGTTGGCAATGAAAATGCCTCCAATATAGTCATGATTTTCAAGATTAAACTTTAAAAGGACATGGTTCTTGTTAAAACCTTTTTTATTATTTTGGGTATTACCGAGTCCCACATCGGAATACTCCCATGTGTATTCATTTTCCTCATTCTATAAAAGAAGGCCTCGACCCCACCTTGAAGGTAAGGGGGTTTCTCAACCTACATGGTATCAGAGGGAACTTAATCTCGACCCTTCCTCCCAGCGACTTCCCGGCACAGACCGGCCCGCCCTCTCCAGCGGCTTCCCGACACAGACCGGCCCGCCCTCTCCAGCGGCTTCCCGGCACAGTCCGGCCCCTCCTCCCCGATGCGTTCTTGCACCTTTCTTCCCCGGCGCATCCTGCCCGAAGCTTCTCCCCAGTGCAGCCCGGTCCGCCCCCCTCCCCCCCCCCCGTCGCATCCTGCGCAACCCTCCGTCGCGGCTCCTCCTGAGCGCGACCCTTCGTCGCGGCCCCTTCCGCTCCTGCGCGACCTTCTGTCGCGGCTCCTCCCGAGCACGCCCCTCCGTCGCAGCCCATTCCGGCACCCGCAAGCCCTCCCGGCTCTTCCCGGCCGCCCTCCTCCGCTGCGTCGCGTCCCGTCGCCCGATCCCATCTCTTTCGGCGCCCTGTGCGTCGTCCGGCTCGTCTCCAGCGGCTCCCGCCCTACCCGCCGCCGTTTCCGGCTCCCGCAATTGCCGACTCTGCTCCTGCTGGCTCCCGATTCTGCCGGCACCCACAACTGTCGGCTTCCGCTTCTCCAGGCAACCGCCCTCCCTCCACGCGGCGCGCCTGCTTCGTCCGGCGACTCCCGGCCTGCGCTGCTTCCTCGCGCGCCGGCCTCATCCTCCCAGCGCGCTTGTCCGGCTCCCTCCCGCCACCCGATCCAGACGGCTCCCTCCAGGCAGCCCGGCTCCCTCTCCCGGCGGTTCCCTCCAGGCAGACCGGCTCCCTCCGGCTCCGACAGGTCCTACCGGCAGCAAATTGATCCAGCGCGGCGCCTTCCCCTCCACCATGGACGCTTCCTCGGCTCTGCCTCCACTGATCACCGCCTCCACCCGACTCGTCGATGACCGGTTGGACGCAACCAACTTCTCCGTCTGGCGGAAGGCGGTATTGATGTCCCTGCGAGGTATGGACCTTGATTCTCATCTTGAGAAACCTCCACCCGCATCGACTGACACTAAATTCCACTCGTCAATTCCATGGACCGCTCGGTAAAGGATGTTACCCGGACTGCTAATACTGTCAAGGAACTCTGAGATTCCTTGACTATCATGTTTTCCGAGACCAACAACTTGGCTCGGGTCTCCGACATTCTTCAGCGTCCGTCACACATCCGACAGCAGGATCGGTCCTTTTCGGCCTATTTTTTGGAATGGAAAGGTCGCTGTGACGAACTGTAAGATCTATAGCCCATTCCTCAGACACCGGCGGACGCACAGACTCAACGAGACCAGCTCTGCATTTTCGATCTCCTTAATGGCCTCACCCCTGAGTGTGCCACGACGGCCACCGAGATGCTTGCCAACCCTTCTACGCTGGATATACCACAGGTATATCATCGCCTGGGCAAGGCTCAACGGGCTCTCCCATCGCCCCCCCCCATCATCGATCACTCGACTCTCGTCGGTCGTGGCGGTGGTCGCTCATCCGGCCCTCGTGGTCGTGGTCGCATGGAAGGACGTCCTCGACCCCACTGCCAGCACTGTGCCAAGCCTGGCCACCTGATCACCAAATGTTGGGTCCTTCATGGCTACCCATCCCAGCAACCCCAGCAAGGTTAGACCGCGGTCCAGGAGACTTCTCCGTCAGTCCCAGCTCTGCCATCCTCCCTCGAGCTCTCTCTGGCGGACCTCTGGCTACTCCACGATCCTCCGACATCCGCCGGCCCCGGACCATCTTCGGCGTCTCTCGTCCACTCAATTGGCTCTGCTGCCCTCGTTGGTCGTCGCTCCCCGAGTTGGATGCTCGACTCAGGTGCCTCTGATCACCTCACTGGTGATGCAGGTATTTTGACCTCATTCTCTCCTTATGCCGGTTCCTCATCCATCACCGTCGTTGATGGCTCTACGATACCCATTGCGGGGTTCGGTGCATGCTCTTTAACATCATCAATTCACCTGCCCTCTGTGGCACATGTGCTCCGCAGTCCGTTTAATCTTCTTTCCATCAGTAAGATTACAAAGGATTACAACTGTGCTGCTATATTTACTTCATCCGGTGTTGTGTTTCAGGAGCGAACTACGAATCGGGAACTTGGTAAAGGCCAGCTTCGGGACGGGGACTACATGCTCGATGGACAGCCACCCATGGCCTGCACCTCTATCTCTGCCCGGGCATTGGATCTTCATTCCCGGTTGGGCCATCCACCCCGCCTCCACCATTCATCATCTTTTTCCAGATTTGAGTCCACATATTTCTTTTCAGTGTGAGTCCTGTAAATTTGCGAAACACCATCGCAGTTCATACATTCCTCGAGTGGATAACAGGGCCTCCAAACCTTTTGATCTGATTCATACAGACGTTTGGGGACCCTGTACCACCTCGAGTCATTTGGGACATAAATATTATATATCTTTCATTGATGATTTTTCCCGAATGACATGGTTGTACCTCCTACGAGACCGCACTGAAGTCTTTTCTACCTTCCAAACTTTTTATACTGAAATCCATACCCAATTTTCCACCTCTATTAAATGTCTCCGCTCAGACAATGGGCGTGAATATCTCTTCACTCCTTTTCGGCAATTTCTCCAAGCAAAAGGTATCATTCATCAGACCTCCTATCCCGATACACCCCAGCAGAATGGAGTGGCCGAGCGGAAACACAGACATATACTGGAGACTGCTCGTGCCCTCCTCTTCCACCGCCAGGTGCCTCTGCTTTTTTGGGGAGATGTCATCCTCACTGCCACCTACCTCATCAACCGTCTTCCTTCTTTTATCTTTCAGGGGGAGACTCCCTTTTGGGCTCTATTCCCCTCTCCCTCTCCATTCCCTCTCTCTTCGAGTGTTTGGTTACTTGTGTTATGTTCGTGACACTCGACCCGGCCGCTCCAAACTCTCTCCAAAATCCCTCAGTTGCATATTCCTTGGCTATTCCCGCACTCAGCGCGGATATCGCAGCTTCTCCCCAGATCTTCGACGGTATGTCATCTCTGCCGATGTCTCCTTTGTTGAGGGCTCTCAATTCTCCTTTCCCTCTCCTCATCCTGACTCTGCTATTGATGATTGTCTTTCCCTCATCATCCACCCTCCTCCCGTGCTGCCTCCTGCTGCTCATCGGTATGGTATAGTTTACTCCCGTCGCCCATCGAGTGCCCCCCTCGTCTCGGCCAGTGACACTGTCATCACCGCTTCGTCCGATGCTCCTGCTACAGCACCAGCCGACTTGCCTATTGTCATCCGAAAAGGTACTCGCTCGTGCCAGAGTACTCCTCTATTTGTCTCTTCATACAGGGGTTTGTCAGCTCTGGAGACCGTATCTATTCCTCGCACGATTGGCGATGCAAAGTCTCATCCGGAATAGCTAGCGGCAATGCAGGATGAGTTGCAGGCTCTGGAGGAAAATCATACTTGGGATCTCGTCCCCCTACCAGCAGGCAAAAAGGCGGTGGGCACCAAATGGATTTACACAGTCCGGCTAAATCCCGATGACACTCTCCATTGACTCAAAGCCCTCCTTGTGGCTAAGGGTTTCGCACAAATTTACGGGATGGACTACTTTGATACGTTCTCTCCAGTGGCCAAGATGACATTCGTCCGGTTATTCATCTCTCTGGCAGAACATCATCGTTGGCATCTTCATCAGTTGGATGTCAAAACCTCTATGGCTTTCTTGAGGAAGAAGTTTATCTGCAACAGCTACCCGACTTTTGTGCTTCTGGCGCCGAGTCTCAAGTCTGTCGACTCCGCCGCTCTCTGTACGGCCTCAAGCAATCTCCTCGTACTTGGTTCGGCCGCTTTAGCACTATCGTCACTGATTTTGGCCTCTCTCGAAGCATGAAGGATCACACTGTCTTTTACAGAACGACTCCTGCTGGTTGTATCCTATTAATCGTTTATGTGCATGATATCATCATCACCGGCAGCGACTCTGCCGGTGTAACTCACCTCAAGCAACACCTTCACCAGCACTTCCAAACTAAGAATCTCGGTCCTCTCACATACTTCCTGGGCATCGAGGTGTCCTATTCTCCGGACACCATCTCCCTCTGCCAACGGAAGTATGCATTGGATATTCTGCAGGATGCTGGGCTTACACAGGCCACTGTTGTTGACACTCCTCTGGAGCCTAGGGAACGATCACTTTATGCCTCCTCAAAACCCTATTCACATCCTGAGCGGTACCGTCGGTTGGTGGGTAAACTCAATTATCTTACCATGACTCGTCCCGACATTGCCTGCGCTGTCGGCAAAGTGAGCCAATTTATGGAGCATCCGACCACCTCTCAGTGGGATGCTGTCCTCCGCATCGCCAAATACATCAAGCGCGATCTTGCCCGTGGTCTTCGCTACTCACAGCATCCTCATATGAACATTGAGGCCTTTTGTAATGCTGATTATGCTGGTTGCCTTGCCACTCGGAGATCTACCTCTGGGTTTGCCATTTTCTTAGCCGGCAACCTCATCTCTTGGCGCAGCAAGAAACAGACTGTCGTGTCTAGATCCGGTGCGGAGTCTGAGTACCAAGCCATGGCCACCGTCACTACGGAGATCATTTGGCTTCAACAACTCCTTCAGGAGCTTGGCTTTCCTTCTCCCACATCTACTCACGTCTGGTGTGACAATCAGGCAGCCACCAAGATTGCTTCAAATCCCGTCTTCCATGAACGCACGAAACATATTGAGGTGGATTGCCACTTTCTTCAACACCACCTGGAGCACAATCATGTCAGCTTTGGCCACATCCCGACGGCGGACCAGCTTGCTGACATCTTCACCAAAGGCGTCCCGGGGGCCCGCCTCTCCTCGCTCAGTTCCAAGCTAGGCATCCATAGCATCTTCGGCCCAGCTTGAGGGGGAGTTTTTCAGGTCTTGTACGGTGTTACCTTGTTTTTTTCTTTGTGGGACTCTTTTGTCCAAGCTGGGCATGTCCAGCTTGAGGGGAAGTGTTAAAACCTTTTTTATTATTTTGGGTATTACCGAGTCCCACATCGGAATACTCCCATGTGTATTCCTTTTTCTCATTCTATAAAAGAAGGCCTCGACCCCACCTTGAAGGTAAGGGGGTTTCTCAACCTACAGTTCTCAAGTCATAGCTAAGGGTGTCGTGAGATAAGAGTAATGGGTTAAAAAGTGAAAAACTATGTGCAAGTGAGAGGAACGATCCCATGTTAACTCAAGGTGTCATGGCATAAACCAAAAACTAAATTATTAATTTTGGGGTAGTAGATGGTTGTTAACTAACATCGAAATACAAGTTAATAATGCATTCAGTTTACTACTGGTGTACAACAATCAATTATGTTTCATTGTTAGTGTACAGAGGGAAAACTTACTGCCAGTTCCCAAGATATGCTCGCTGCCGATTTTCTCACACTCAACTCAGATAAGTTTAGTCTGAATTCACGAACCATAAAGGATTAGCTGATCTTGTAGCGACCCAGAGTTTGGAGGGGAAGATCTATCATTTCAAGGAGCTTTATTTTATTTAAAAAAAAAAAAACGGACCCAAAGACCTTGAGCATTTATGAGCACCAGGCCCAAAGACCTTATTACATTAAAGAGGGCCTTAAGGCCATACAATTGAGATGACACCCAAAGGCCCAAAGCATGAGAGGGAAGCCCAAAGACCTGCATATGAAGGAAGCCCGCTTGAGGAAACTCCGAACCTCAAAAACATTTTTGGGTGTCTCTCAAGCCACAACCACCTTAATCTTCGTTCATCGGGTCAACCATCACTCCATCTTCCGGGATGATGTGCCACGACATAGGAAATATGCGTGTAGAAGCAACGGTGTAAAAGTGAAAATATATGGTAATCGTTGCACAATCAAGTGTTTGAGCCCTTACAGTACTATTCACTGGCCTCTGGCCTATTGAAGGCATACTTAAGGTGTCACACCCACGTCATGCATTTGTGTAACCTCTTACCCCAGCAACACCACCATTTCATTTTTTATTTTGTAATATAATAGTAAATAAATATGCACGTGCCTTATCAAAATATATTTTTTATAAATAATAATAATAAAATATAATCAATAAATATATGATGATGATGATAATGATTACAGAAAATTACCAATAAATCTATTTTTTAAACTTATTTTCGAGTTGGTCCAAAAGTTGAATTCTTTGGAACTGTCAATTGGACCTCACGGTAAATAAGTCTAGAAAATAGATTTATCGATAAATATCCTTTATTATTATTATTATTTTATTATTTATAAAAAAACATTTTAAAAAAGCATGTACCTAATTATTTTGCTATTTTATTACAAAACAAAAAAAAATGATTGTGGGGCCAGGCAAGGGGGTGCGGGCAGGTGAAAATAGCTCACTGTGGCGACTTTTAATATGGCGCCCCTAGACAATAAAGTTGTTTGAGAGCATGATTCAAAATAGTGGCTCGCCATGAAACTCTTGCAAGAAAACTTCATTTATACAGTATGGATTTCTTCCTTGAGAGGACTCTTGGTCTCTCGGCCTACTTGTCAACACCTTCTCCCTCTTCGTTACAGCGTGCAGCGGGTTCCTCTTCCTCTTCTTCGAGAACAGTGGTTCTCTCCGCACACACACATACATCATCCCAAGAGCAGCAGTGCCTCATTCATAGTTTCTTCAAGAACAGCTTATGCAACTCGACCTCTGTATCTCTGCACAACTTCATAGTTACTTTAGAAATTGTTCTCTGGCCTCTTTCTCAACTCAGAAACTCATGAATACAGTCCCAAAAAATCTTGCATGGCTTATAAACACTGAATGGAACATCTCGGGATTTTTCCTAGCTATGAATCACAATGAATGCCTGGGACCCAACAGCAACGGTGCCTCTTTCATAGTTTCTTCAAGAACGGCTTATGCAACTCGAACTCTGTATTTCTGCACAGCGTTTCTTTAGAACCTGTTTTCCGGCCTCTTTCTCAACTCAGAAACTCATGAATACAGTCCCAAAAAATCTTGCATGGCTTATAAACACTGAATGGAACATCTCAGGGTTTTTCCTAGCTATGAATCACAACGAACACCAGGGTATGATTCTCACTCATTGTATGCAGAACATGTTCGGTCTGTTGTTTCTCTTTTGCATAGGATCTCAATATCTTTGCTGACTCTCTCTCTTTTTCTTCTCTACTTATTAGATACCCAAATGATCTTTCCCGACTTATACAGTATCGATTTCTTCCTTGAGAGGACTCTTGGTCTCTCAGCCTACTTGTCAACACCTACTCCCTCTTCGTTACAGGCATGCAGCGGGTTCCTCTTCCTCTTCTTCGAGAACAGTGGTTCTCTCCGCACACTCACATACATCACCCCAAGAGCAGCAGTGCCTCCTTAGTTTCTTCAAGAACAGCTTATGCAGCTCGACCTCTGTATCTCTGCACAACTTCATAGTTACTTTAGAAATTGTTCTCTGGCCTCTTTCTCAACTCAGAAACTCATGAATACAGTCCCAAAAAATCTTGCATGGCTTATAAACACTGAATGGAACATCTCGGGATTTTTCCTAGCTATGAATCACAATGAATGCCTGGGTATGATTCTCACTCACCGTATGCGGAACCTATTTGGTCTGTTGTTTCACTTTTACATAGGATCTTAGTATCTTTCCTGGCTCTCTCTTTTTCTTCTCTCCTTAGATAACCAAATGATATTTCCTGGCTTACACGGTATCGATTTCGTCCTTGAGAGGACTCTAGGTCTTTCAGCCTACTTGCCAACACCTTTGATAGAGACCTCCGCACAAGGGAGTTAAGAGAAATAAGAAGGCATACTTTAAGAATGGGCATAAGAGTCATATCAAGGGGTGCAAGTACAACTGGACACAGCTGTACATTCTAGAAAAATATTCTGTTAAAGGAGGTGGTTATAAAAAGAGGGGAGGGGTTCGGGAGAAGAGAGGCAATGGGAGGAATTCTGTTATTTCGGCCAGAGGGCTTGGACGAGTAGATCTGGGTCCCTTGATTGTTCTTCAAACTTCTCCACTCTTATTCTTCCTTGTTTCACCCATCTGCAATTTATGTTTGTAATTCTGCTTGTTAATCCAAAGAAGTAGTTCGGAGAGTTGCTGGATCTTATCATTTGGTCCGACCTGCCGTCATCCTCCCACCGATTCCAACTGCTGCGATTATCTCTATTTCAACTGCACTGGTGCGCAACACAGGAGGAGGTGCCGGATCTTCTGTCAGCTGCAGATCCAGGGAATGAGGCGCTCCGGAGCCTAAGTGCGCACGACTCAGCTGCTGCGCTCCACCTGTTGGTTGGCACCTGACGCACCGCGCACAACAGGAGTAGCGCACGAACAATTGGCGACCAAGGGAGTCGCACCTAACACGACGTTGTTAAGCATCTCCATCGGACGAACCACACAGTTCCACACACCCGCACCCCGTCGGCTCATTTCCTCCCAGAGGCACGCACCGTCCGCTCCATCCACGACGTGCGGTGCCTTTAATCGTTTTTGTTGGAGTATGTGTAACTTCCTGCCCCACTTCCTTTGTAACTTCCTGCCCCACTTCCTTTGTAACTTCCTGCCCCACTTCCTTTGTAACTTCTCTTTGTAACTTCCCTTTCTTTTCTATAAATGAGGGCCCTCTCCTCACCTTGAGAGTGAGGGGGATTTCTGAATTTACATGGTATCAGAGGGATTTACTCTCGACCCTCCCTCCCTCATTCTTATTATTTTCTCCCATCAGCCTTTAGGTTTTTTTTTTTTTTTTACCCTCGTCCGGGGGGCGGCGGCCTCAAAGCCCCGTAGGGTTACTGCCGTCGCCCCTCCGCCTCTGCCCTGCGCGGCTCCAGGCGGCTCTCCCTCCGGCGGCTCTCCCTACCGGCCTTCGCCCAGCGGCGCCTCGCCCTCGGATCGCCCTCCTTCCTGGCGCGCGCCTCCTGCGCGGATCGCACTCCTTCCTGGCGCGACGCCCTCCCGCGGCTCCCGGCTCCTCGGCGTCCCGGCTCCCCATCGTCCGCGCCTCTGCTTCTGCGTGAAGACCGTCGGCAGCCTTCCCGCCCGCGCCTGCTTTCTGCGGGCTTCCTCCCCGCTGCGCACTGCCCCGACGGAAGCAGCGCCTCTCGGCGGCCCTCCCTACCGCCGGCCCTCTCTCCCGGCAGCTCTCCCTACCGACACGGCAGCATCCCGTCCAGATCCAGTGCGCCAGCCCTGCCGACGACGGATTTCCCTTCAGGCGCCCGCTCCTCCTGCGCGCAGGCCCTCTCCGCTTCGGCTCGGCTTTGCACCGTCCCTGCGCGCTTCTCCAGCGGCACGCGTCCTCCTGTCTGCCGACATCCCTCCTCTCCCGGCGGATCTCTCCAGCAGCGGGTCTCCCTCCCCTGCGGACTCCCAGCGCCGCCGCTCCCGCGACGCCTCCCCGTCGGTCCCGGCAACCACGGCTCCCGTGCCTCCCGCTGCTGCCCGCGACGCCTCCCGTCGCCCCTCGCGGTCCCGCTGCGCGCTCATCCCTGCGGCCTTCCCCCCCGGCGGCCCTCCTCCTTTGCGAGCCGCGGATCACCCAGCGCCTCCCGCGGATCACCCGCGGCTCACCCGACAGCTCTCCTGCGGATTTCCCGGCGGACCTCCCTTCCCCGGCTGCTCCCTGCCGGACGACTCCCCGCGCCTGCGGCCTCCCTTCCCCGGCTTGCGGCTCTTTCCGGCAGCCCACCTCCTGTGCGAGTCTCCCGCCGGCTCTGTTGACGACCGGCCTCCACCCCTGTCGGCCTCCACTCCTGCCGGCTCCTCCAGCAGCTGGCCTCCATTCCTGCCGGCTCCTATAACAGTCGGCCAACAGCCCTGCCAGCCTCCCGTGCCACCTCTGCTCAACTGCTCCCTCCTGCCGGCTCCTCCAGCAGCTGGCCTCCATTCCTGCCGGCTCCTCCAGCAGTCGGCCAACAGCCCTGCCGGCCTCCCGTGCCACCTCTGCTCAACTGCTCCCTCCATGCCGACCTCCTCCTGCATCCTGCGGAATCCCCGCCTCTCTGCCCGGTGCCTCCTGTGGAATCCCCGCCTCTCTGCCCGGCATCTCCTGCGGAATCACTGCATCTCATTGCCGGCCTCCTCTTGCGGATTTCCCGGCGCTTCGACGACCGACACCCGCCATTGCGGATTTCCTTGGCACTTTGACGACCGGCCCTCCCGAGCGGATTTCTCGGCGCTTTGATGATCGGCCCGACATTACGGTTTACCGGCGCTCTGACGACCGGCCCGTAGTGCGGATTTTCCCGACGCTCTGACGACCGACACCTGCCAGTGTGGATTTCCCGGCGCTCTGTTGTCCGGCCCCGCACTTTTCCGGCGATGACCCTCATTTTCAGCGGCATCACATTACAATCTTGAGGGGAGCGACATCATCAACGATTTTATTATTTCTGTTTCTTCTGTTTTCGTCTTGTTTTGTCATCAAGCTGGGTATGTCCCGCTTGAGGGGGAGTGTTTGCAGCTTGTTGCTTGCGTTGTTTTTTTTTCATTATGTGTCCAAGCTAGGTACACCTAGCTTGAGGGGGCGTGTTGGAGTATGTGTAACTTCCTTCCCCACTTCCTTTGTAACTTCCTGCCCCACTTCCTTTGTAACTTCCTGCCCCACTTCCTTTGTAACTTCTCTTTGTAACTTCCCTTTCTTTTCTATAAATGAGGGCCCTCTCCTCACCTTGAGAGTGAGGGGGATTTCTGAATTTACAGTTTTCAACAGACAAGGCGAACTGAGCACGCGACGCGACTTCGCCTAACGGCACCGCTCTCGGCCATCTCTGCCGTCTCCACCGTCTCCCGTCCCAATCTAGCGCGCTCGGCCAGATCTCGTCGGCCGACCACTGCTGCGGTGTTCGGCTCACCGTTCCTTCGCAACGACCAGTGCTCTAGTTGCCTTCCGCTCCAACTGGATTTTTTTTCAGTAGCGGCCTGGCCGGCAACTCTCGTTCAATGGTTCCACGGGGGACGCACCATAGGGTGACGTCGCATTCACTCTACGGGAGGAGCGTTCCCGATTTGTTTTCAGAAATTAAGGACAAAAAAAACAAAAAAAAAAAAACAACCAGAGTCGTGACAAAAAATAAAGAGAATGGAGGCCAGTTGTATCCCCTGTTTTGGTATGAGCAGAGCCGCACCATTGGACGCGGCCACATCTGAGGTCGCCGATGTTTGTCACCCACCACTCCACATTGCCCGATTGACTTCGCTGGGGACAGATCACGGAGATATGATGAACATGAGCGTTGACGCTCGTCCCGATAGCGTGGAGCGGCGCTTGGACCGCATTGAAATAACGGTGGAAAAATTTAAAGCCTCTTTCGCTATGATGGCCTCAACGATGGCGGCCCATGCGCAGGAGCAGAAGGAATTTCGTCAGTTCTTAACTCGAGCTATGTTTCCTCCTGAAACACAGTTGTACCCGATCAATGATCATCCCTCTTTGCTCATGGGGGAATCTGAGGGAGACTCCGATGATTTTGGAGTTGGCGACACTGAGGATGACATACGGTCGTCGGGCCGTGCTGACATTGTTGTGCTCGAGCCGACACTAGGACGACAAGTGAATTTAGTGGCAAAAGAAAACACTGGTGATATGCTTCGGGATGATGACGACACCACAAAGCTGCCCATGGAGTACACAATTAATACTGATTACTTCGTTGTCTTCCTGGGAGAGGATTTGCCAGTCATATGGAGGCAAAAGCAGCACAATCATGCCATTATTACAGACGGTGACTCCTGATGAGGTGGCCCTGCCAAAAAAGCATCAACACGTTCCAGCATATACCAAGGCAGGTAGGGAATTGAAGGCTCTGCATTTGCCCACAAAGGCACTAGCGGATACTGATATTGTGCAGGGCAAGCAGTTATCTCGCTTTGAAAAAAAGGCTGCAGGATGGTTTTTGCAAGGGTCGTGCATAGAGGTTTGTGGTGAGGGTTATAGGGGAACCCAACCAGCTATTTTGGACGGGATGCGGGCATTCAAAGACGGACTTTGCTACATGGTGGGAACCAACGCACACGGACGGTTCACCGCCCGAGACGGACCATTTGGGAGATTGCCTAGAGAGTTGGTGACGCCAGGGTGCATCGACATCAGGAGCTACAAGCCCATAGAGTTGGAAGGATCATTTGGCTTATTGCTTGGAGACTACATGCTACAGCAGGTGCCTCGCAAACAATTTATTTTCCTCAGTCTTGAAGACAAAACTGATTTTCAAGCCAGTGGGAATGATAGAGACCTCTGCACAAGGGAGTTAAGAGAAATAAAAAGGCATACTTTAAGAAGGGGCATAAAAGTCATATCAAGAGGTGCAAGTATAGCTGGACACAACTGTACATTCTAAAAGAATATTCTGTTAAAGGAGGTGGTAATAAAAAGAGGGGAGGGGTTAGGGAGAAGGGAGGCAATGGGAGGAATTCTGTTAGTTCGGTCAGAGGGCGTGGGTGAGTGGACCTGGGGTCCCTCGATTGTTCTTCTTCCTCCACTCTTATTCTTCCTTGTTTCATCCATCTGCAATTTATGTTCGTAATTCTGTTTGTTAATCCAAAGAAGTAGTTCGGAGAGTTGCTGGATCTTATTAGCCTTCTTCCTCTTCGCTACAGCACGCAGCGGGTTCCTCTTCTTCTTCGAGAATAGTGGTTCTCACAGCACACTCACATACAACACCCAATAGCAGCGGTGCCTCCTTCATAGTTTCTTCAAGAACATCTTATAGGGGTTAGGGAGAAGGGAGGCAATGGGAGGAATTCTATTAGTTCGGCCAGAGGGCTTGGACGAGTGGACCTGGGGTCCCTCGATTGTTCTTCTTCTTCCTTCTCTACTCTTATTCTTCCTTGTTTCATCCATCTGCAATTTTTGTTTGTAATTCTGTTTGTTAATCCAAAGAAGTAGTTCAGAGAGTTGCTGGATCTTATCAGCCTTCTTCCTCTTTGCTACAGCACGCAGCGGGTTTCTCTTCTTCTTCGAGAAGAGTGGTTCTCTCGGCACACTCACATAAAACACCCAATAGCAGCGGTGCCTCCTTCATAGTTTCTTCAAGAACAGCTTATGCAACCCGCGGCCTATGTATCTCTGCACAACTTCATAGTTTCTTTAGAACCAGTCTTCTTCTTCGAGAACAGTGGTTCTCTCAGCACAATCACATACAACACCAATAGCAGCGGTGCCTCCATAAGTTTCTTCAAGAACAGCTTATACAACTCGGCCTCTGTATCTCTGCACAGCTCATAGTTTTCTTTAGATCCTGTTTTTTCTGGCCTCTTTCTCAACTCAGAAACTCATGAATACAGTCCCAAAAAATCTAGCATGGCTTATAAACACTGAAGGGAACATCTCCTCGGGATTTTTCCTAGCTATGAATCAAAATGAACGCCTGGGTATGATTCTCACTCACTGTATGCAGAACCTATTCGTTCTGCTGCTTCTCTTTTGCATTTGATCGCAGTATCTTTAAGCGCGCTCTCACTTTTTCTTCTATCCTTCGATACCCAAATGATCTTTCCCGGCTTATACAGTATTGATTGCTTCCTTGAGAGGACTCTTGGTCTCTTGACCTACTTGTCAACACCTTCTTCCTCTTCGCTGCAGCATGCAGCGGGCTCCTCCTCTTCTTCTTCTTCATCGAGAACAGTGGTTCTCTCGGCACACTCACATATAACACCCAATAGCAGCGGTGCCTCCTTCATAGTTTCTTCAAGAACAGCTTATGCAACTCAGCCTCTGTATCTCTGCACAGCTTCATAGTTTATTGAGAACCTGTTTTCCGACCTCTTTCTCAACTCAGAAACCCATGAATACATTCCCAAAAAATCTCACATGGCTTATTTGGGTATGTTGGAGGCTCTAGAGGACCAGTAACCTTCAGGCACTTATTTGGGTATGTTGGAGCACAAATAGCTCGATGGTTTTAATACTAGCATGATCAACTATTTCACAATTTCCATCATTTTAGTTGAATAATAAAAAAACGTAGATTTGTTTCCATCAAAATAGTGAACAATATCACGCGGTTTGCATTTTATGTAGGATCTCAGCCAGATCCAACCCAGTGTGGTCAAAGGTAAAAGGCATTCTAGAGGCGCTAAACCCCTAAATCGTCTTAGGCAAGAGATGATAGAAAGATGCAGCGGCGCGAGAGGTTCTAAGAGGACCAGTAACCTCCAAGCGCTTATTTGGGTATGCTGGAACACGCATGGCTATTTATGGTTTTTGTACTTGCATGATCAAATATTTTACATTTTCCAGCATATTAGCTGGTATAATCAACCACGTGTAGTTTTATTTCAAACTAAGAATACAGAACTATGTCATGTGGTTTGCATTTGATGTAAGATGTCACCTAGATCCAACTCAAGGTGGTCAGGCAAAAGGCATTCTTAAGGCTCTAAACCTTAGTCTCACGAAAGAGACTAGAAAGACACGCACCTAAGTGAATTAAAGGCGCTGCGATAGGAAGAAAAATTCTAAAAAATGTTGCATAAAGTTTTAAAATATATATATACACGCACATTGTACAAACAATAGAGATGCAAAATTTGTTTATATGTGTTTAACCCTGTTTATTATAGAGGGTATTTCCGAGTCTCACATCGGAATACTCCACCGTGTAATCAATTTTATCCATCTATAAAAGAATGTCTTCGCCTCACCTTAGAGCTAAGCAGAATTTGCCAACAACATGGTATCAAAGAAAAATTCTCAATAATTTCCTCCCTCTCCTCCCTCGGCGTTTTCTGGTCCCGCTTCCTTGCGGCTCTCCCGGCGCCGCTCCCCCTTCCATGGTCGTCGCCCACGCTGCGCAAATAGATTGATGGTGTGCCTTCTAATTTCTTTTAATTTGCTTCACTTAAAGAATTTTAGCATGTTATAATGGAGAAGAGTGGCCTAATACCCAAGATACCTCGTAAGAGAGGACTTTGTGTTTATTTATAGTAAACACTCCCCCCCACAAGCTAGGTGCACCTAGCTTGGATACATGAAAAAACAAAAAGAAATATCCCCAAACACCCCCCCCAAGCTGGATATGTCCAACTTGCAATATAAATTCAAAAAACTAAAAACAGAAAAAAAGAAAAAGAAAAAACAGAAGCAAAGAAGCCTGACGGTGGTCCAGGTAGTAGCCAAAAGGCAAAAAAGGAGATCTGGGCAACCTAGCGGAGATCAAGGCAGTGAGGAAGAAGCCCGACGGTGATCCGGACAACTCAACAATGATCCGAGCAATGATGAAGAAGTCCGGTGGTAATCTGAGCAGCCTGACAAAGATCCAAGCGGTGGTGGAAGAGCCCGATGAAGATCCGAGCGCAAGGCAGCAAGGGCCGCGGGGACGAAAGATGGGTGCGCACCTATTGGAGCAGCGCTAGAAGGGAGGTCGAACAGTCGAAGGACGCGCCTGGGGAGGGGGGCTCACGCCTGATGCTGCAACTGGGAGAAGCAAAGGAGGCGCTCGAGAGCACGCGTAGCAAGCCGATGGTGTGCATCGGATGGTTGAAGACGCTGAAGGGGGTGCAACACAAAAAGAGGAGGCGGTGCGACTGGGGTTGCGTGAGGGAGAAACAGGAATGGGGGGGCTGTCGCGACTGCGGGGAGACAAAGGGAGGGAGGTCGTCGGGTCTGGATGAGGGGCGGCAGCAAGTAATGGGGCCAACTGGCCATGGGGGTCGCCGCCCCCCAGGGGGAATACTCAGGTCAAACCCGAGGAGAGAAGAGAGGAAAGGGAATAATTAGAGTTTGAGATCCTCCTTTGATACCATATTAGAATGGAGAGTGACCCAATACCCAAGACACCTCCTAAGAGAGATCTTGGTGTTTATTTATAGTGAATAATAAAGATGACATGATACATAAAGTCTGATGTAAGACTCGACTCAACTTACTCTCTAACATAACTGTTAGAGAAATCTATAAAATTTGAGTGCTTGAAACAAACAGATACATAAAGAATGGATAGCAAAACAATGAGAGTGGAAATTTCAAGTGCAAACAAATTACCACTAAAATTCAATTGATTCAATTGAAAAGTTGTTGATTTTACAAGAAACAAAAATAAGCCAATAATATATGTGTAAGTGGGTGAATTCCCCTTACCTCAATGTGAGGTGAGGATATTCTTTTATAGATTAGAAAACCAATATACAAGACGGGTAAGTTCGATGTGGGACTCACCCATTTACACTTAAATGGGTTCCAACACTCCCCCTCAAGCTGGACATTCCCAGATTGGATAGAGTCCCACACAAAAAGAATAACAAGACAATCTCAAACTCCCCCTCAAGCTGGGCCAGGGAGGCTGTGAATACCCAGCCTGGAAGTGAGAGACTCAAGACGAGCTCCGGGAAGACCTTTGGTGAAGAGATCGGCAAGCTGATCGGCCGTCGGAATATGGCCGAAACCGATATGGTGCTGCTCCAGATGGTGGCGGAGAAAGTGACAATCCACCTCGATATGCTTCGTCCGTTCATGAAAGACGGGATTCGAGGCAATCTTCGTAGCGACTTGATTGTCACACCAGATATGAGCAGGAGTCGATGCCGGGAAACTGAGCTCCTGGAGAAGATGACGAAGCCAGAGGATCTCAGTAGTGACAGTGGCCATGGCTCGATACTCTGCCTCGGCACTAGAACGGGAGACCACAGTCTGCTTCTTGCTGCGCCAAGAGATGAGATTACCGGCGAAGAATACGGCGAATCCCGAAGTAGACTTGCGGGTAGCGAGGCAACTGGCATAGTCCGCATCACAAAAAGCCTCAACTTCCCGCTTCGCCTGATGTTCCTGACACAACTCCCGAGGATGTGCCAATTGCGCTCCGGAAAGGTACTCGCTCGTGTCAGAATACTTCTCTCTTTGTATCTTCTTACAGGGGCTTGTCAGCTCTGGAGACCGTGTCGCTTCCTCGAACGGTCGATGAGGCCAAATCTCACCCCGGGTGGCTAGCCGCAATGAGAGATGAATTGCAGGCTCTGGATGCCAACCATACTTGGGATCTTGTTCCCCTTCCGGCCAACAAACATGCGGTCGGCTGTAAATGGATCTTCACGATCCGTCTCAATCCCGATGGCTCTCTCTGCCGCCTCAAAGCCCGGCTTGTCGCCAAGGGATTTGCTCAGACATATGGCGTCGACTACTTTGAGACCTTCTCTCCAGTCGCCAAGATGGCCTCGGTCCGCCTCTTCATCTCTCTGGCTGCTCATCATCACTGGCCCCTTCATCAACTCGACGTTAAGAATGCTTTTCTCCATGGCTTTCTTGACGAGGAGGTCTACCTGCAGCAGCCCCCTGGTTTCTCTGCCTCTGGTGCCGCCTCCCATGTCTGTCGTCTCCGTCGCTCCCTCTACGGCCTCAAACAGTCTCCTCGCGCCTGGTTTGGCCGCTTCAGCACTGTCGTCACCGCCTTTGGCCTCTCTCGGAGTATGAAAGATCACACCGTCTTCTTCCGTACGACGGCACACGGCTGTATCTTGCTTGTAGTTTATGTTGATGACATCATCATCACAGGGAGCGACTCCAGAGGCATCGCCAGCCTCAAGACGGGTAAGTCCGATGTGGGACTCACCCATTTACACTTAAATGGGTTCCAACAATATGTATGTAATAATTAGATAGTTTTGAATAAATAAAGATATAAAGCACCTACTGATCTATCCTTGCTTCAACAAAAGAACGATGCTCCAACAATCCATCATTTATAAGCTTAAAAGCTTCATCACGGGATAGGAATGATGCAAAAAAGTACTGCCAAAAAATTAATCAAAGATATCACAACCAATGTCTTACAATAAATAAAAGAAGCTTCAAAAGGCAGTAAAATAATAAAGAAATGTATAATCTCATGTCACCAACAATCCATCATTTATAAGCTTAAAAGCTTCATCACGGGATAGGAATGATGCAAAAAAGTACTGCCAAAAAATTAATCAAAGACATCACAACCAATGTCTTACAATAAATAAAAGAAGCTTCAAAAGGCAGTAGAATAATAAAGAAATGTATAATCTCATGTCACCACCTTCCTTTCACCAGCCAAAATTTCTATGGCATTAGGGAAGATCCCTGACGTCTTTTATTTCCGCACGCAAGAGACTTCATTGAATGGAATAATTTTCTGTAAAAATTTGGGAAGAATTTGAGAATCAAAATCAAGAACAAATAAAGAATAATAGGTGTCTAACCACATCCAACGCCATAATTTTGATATGTAAATATATTACAAGTTCAATTTCCAATTAACAAAAAAATTCTGGAATATAAAGGATGAATATGCATTTCTTTTGTAGAGGTTCTTCTCTTTCAATCAAAGGTAGAAAAAAATAAAAAAACAGGGAATAAAACTGTCATGAATGTTGCACATTTGTGACCTATTGGTCTGGTAAAATTATCTTTAGTGGTGGTTTCTAGTAATAATTTTACTCTATTCTGCCTTTTTTTTTTCAATTCAACATCAACAAAAACCCGTATCTGCTCCTCGTACAATTGGATTTTCGATCTGTTTCTTTACCCTAATGATCTAGTTTGGTAGCATGGAATTGGGTCTGTGAAATTAGAAAGCAAACAAGAGTCAACGGATTCCTCTTATGGGTATGCATCAAACAGTCTTCCTTCAAAAGTTAAATTGCAACATTTTGATGGAAGGACTGTTCTGCAGGAGTGGAGTCCATTTGGATTTTCAATGTGTTTCTTTACCTTAATGATCTGACAGGTAACATGGAATTGGGTATGTGAAATTGAGGGATCACTACCGGAAATCTGATCTATACCAACGGATCTATACCAACGGTTTGGAAAACCGTTGGTATAGGTACCCAATAGGAACCTATATGAACGGTTTTCAAAAACCGCTGGTATGGGTTCCAATAATCTCTGGGACCTATACCAATGGTTTTCCAAAACCATTGGTATAGGCAAGACCATTTTTTTGTATATTTATATATAATAAAATTAAATTCTTCAAAATTAATAATTATATATATATATATATATCTAATTATATACACAAAAGTGGTCATAGATTAGTGGTTAAGTCGTTTGGTTGAAAGAGAGAGGTCCTGGGTTCAATACTCACCACCATTTATTTTTGCACAGAACCTATACCAAAGATTCGTCCAAATCGTTAGTATAGATCTATCCCAACAAAAAATCACCCAATGGTCCATCAAACCATTGGTATAGACTATACCAACAACAGTTTGGGGCCCTATACCGACGGTTCCAAACTGTTGGTATAGCCTTTTTTTCCAGTAGTGAATACCTCTGAGGAGTGTGCATCAATCAATCTTCCTTAAAAGCTAAATTACATCATTTTGATGGAAGGAGTGTTCTGTAAGGGGGCACTCCATTCTTAAGAATGAATATTTTGTAGCCATTATACCTTTTAGAAAACATAATGTCAATTTCACCAAATTATCACCCCTTCCCAATGTTGACTCCCTTTCAACCAAAGGTAAAAATAACTTTATAGTACAAAAACAACAAATATGAACTTTCATCATAGTTACATATTTGTGTCCTATTGATGTGGTGCACCTATCATTTGTGGTGGTTTCTATCAATAATTCTCCACTATTCTGCATTTTATTTCTAAATTTAACATGCACAAAATCCCCTTCATACACATGGATTTTCAATGTGTCTCTTTACGCTATTTGTCCGTTAAGTAGCATGGAATAGGGTCGGTGAAATTGAAAAGCGATCAAGAGTCAAGGGATTCCGCTTATGGGTATACATCAAACAAACATCCTTCAAAAGCCAAATTAAAACATTTTCATGGAAGAATGTGTACTCTCGTATCACAAACACTAATATTTTTCTAAACTTTTTTGCTAAGTGAAAAGATGAAAGAATGTTAGGGTTCGAAGGGTTTCTGGTTTTTACTTCCAGTCTAGAATAAGAAGACCACAGCACAGCACTCTGCTCCACACCGCAAAAAGCCCTGGAACAGGAATTACGGCGCAATGAGAAGAACCACACCACTTCACAGCTCAGTCCAACTTCTTCGAAGATCACGGCGAAAATCCTCGAATCCACGTCGTAGTCAAACTTCAGATCCTACAAACTTAGGTAAGGCCACAACGTGAGGTAAATGACTACACCACAGAACTTTTGCGCCATAGTCATCCACACCACACCTACCTCGAAATCAAGAGAACCTCCAAAAGATCCTGTCAAACTCCACACTGTAGCCCAAAGCCCTACACCACAAAGACCACTTCCACGGCGCATCAAACCTTCCAAGCCGCAAAAAACTTTGATCCAGAACTTTCAAAGAGCATTTAAAGCTTGGTCTAAAAGCATTGTTTCCATGGCTCAACCCAAGGCTCCTCCGGCTCCTATGAAGGCTATAAATAGACATCAAGGGAGGCTTGGATCTTAACAACGGACATCTACAATGACTAGTTGTTTCCGATTCAATCTACAACGCGCACCAAGCTTCTTCCAATTCTTAAAAGGCAAATCGGGCTTCAACGACTTCAATCCAATTACTATTTGCCTCTTTTTCTTCAAGTCAATTGCTCCCTTGTTGTAATTTCTTAAAGGATCTTCCTCTTCTGCTTCTTCTCTCTCTCTCTTACACGTTCTAAATTTTCTAGAGAGAGAATTGAGTGCTTTGTAAAGGGTTTGTAAATACAAACATATATCATCTCCTTCTTTAGGTGCTCACCACCGATAAAAGTGAGGAATCGTGGTTCTTGGTTTTCGTTAAAACCAAGGGATTCTTTCTTCTTCTTTGGTCTGTGGTATTTCGTTAAAACCAATGGAGCAAAATAACCCTCTCAAGCCTTCTCGAGGGGAGGAGACGTAGGGGCTCCTTCTTGAGTTATTGTCGAACTCCGTTCTCAAAGTTTGCCTTTAAAATTCAGCAATTTATTTTCTGCTACGCTCGCTTTTACTTTGATTCTTTTATTTTCAAATCAAATGCTCCCTTGTTAAACACTTTAATTTTATAGCATCCTTTTTAAATTGTTTTTAAAAGCAATCCTCCCCCCCTCTGGTCATTCTATCTCCTACCTACATAAGGGTTATCCACTTGGATTTTCAATGTGCTTCTTTACCTTAAGAAGTGTTATCCCTCAGGCACCAGCCTGGCCCACGACCTATGGCGCAATCCGCAGGCAAAAGGATCCCCTTTGGCAACGATTGACTTTGCAACACACCCCTTCTTGCATGTGATTAGTCACTGGATGTTCAGATTGTGCAATTCCAACACATATTTTCTGCCATTTGTGCATTTTCAGCACATCATGTCACGACTCGCCTTCTTCAAGATGAGGGAAGGGACATCAAAGTGTCACGCCCTTCCTTCTTCAAGATGAAGGAGAGATAATGACCTCCGAGTCCCGCTTTCAATAGATAGAATCTCACACAAGATGGAAGACATTACCCTTTTTAATGAAAACAGGATCGAAAGATAAGCCGGTAAAAATCCCAAACAACACTAAACATTTATATAAAGGAAACCAAAATCCAACTCATGCATGATTTAAACGTATACTGCGACAAAAGTACAACCAAAGCACCTCAGCAAGTACCAAAAGAAAGAGACTAAGCAGCACCACAGCAACTATCCCGACGCCCGAACTAGTAAAGTCCAACACGGTGCTCAAAGTCCTTCTGAAAACCTGAAAATAGTTTTACAAACATAGGGTGAGTATACAAGTACACCCGGTAGGAAAACTAAAGTCACTCGTGCACAAGTGGGGGAACATGCTAATGCCCCTGTGAGGGAACAATAGAACCTCAAAGCACCTACCAATCAGTACTAACCAGCCCAGCCTCACTAAGGCACACTCACCAAATAACGCAAGTCAAGTAAAGTAGTAGTATAAGCACATCGACATTTGGGTACCCCGCACCACTTTCCCACTGGTTAGCTGCTCATTCCTAACGGCTAATGTTTTGACGCTACCACTCTTTCAAAATGCAGTCTCACTGCCAAAACCTGCCCGCAGACACCTAGGCCTCAAACCACACACAAATCCCGTCCGCAAACACCTGAGCCACATCCACACCACACATCCCTAAACATGAAGTCACGACACAACCCAATCCTGCAGCCCAGCTGCCCAACCACTGCCCAGAAGCAGTCTCACTGCACAACAAGTCCATCCATACCACAATCAAGCAAACCCTTTACCTGAGTTTCCAGTCACGCCTCCTGCACCACCCCAAAAACAAAAACACAACGAGCACCACTAAAACAGCAGCCCAGCTGCACAGGCACACCACGCCCCTAACACTGGACCATCCCCTCTGTCCACCCCTGCACCCATAACCATGCTACCAACGATTGCACCACACAGCCCGCACAAAGCACAAAACTCCAACAGAACACAGCTCACAACCGCACCATCAAGCCAAGGATATTCAGATTTAGCCAACCGGAGTTCTTTAATTCCACTTTAAATAACAGGGCTTATCACAGAACAGGTTTGATCCTAGGACATCCATTTATTCAACCAAGTATATGTGATTAAGCAGCTGTTACAGCCATTTATCGAAGCATCACAACAAAAAATACAGAACACCACCACTAGGCAAACAAATACCACCAACGGCCATGATTTTCAGAAGGTCTTACAGCCCATACAATTCAAAACAAGGTTCATGGATAACAATTAAAACAGCTTCCCCCTCATTTATTACTCGTTTAAGAAAAAAAAAGGATTCAGTCGTTATTCACGAAGAAACATTACTACACCCACCCTGCATGGTACACAAATAGAGGCAGAAGAATCCCTACTTGAAACAACAGGTGACCAAAACTCTTCTTTGCGCCAAAAACAGAGGATCGCGGGAGCAGTAGGAAAACTCCAAGGAAAAATTCTAAGGAAAGCTTGATCGATGGTTACGACACAACACGCGACTCCACAGGAAGGGAAGGCTCTAGGCGCACCAAGAGGGAACGGAAACACACAGGGAAGGGAAGATCTCAGCTTTGAAGAGTCAAATTCTATATGAAAGGAAGAACGGTTTCAAAAGTCATTAATGTGGGATCGTGGTCAAGATCACGCGGTTTGAAAATCTCAAAGTCCCCGGAGCGTAAGGATATTAATGATATACTTAATATCCTTTAAAACGCCCTTAAAAACGCTAAAACAAGGCTTTAAACTCGGTTTACGTCAAATAAAGTGTAAGGGGCGAAACTGGAAAAACTGGGAAAAACTAAAAATTTGGCAAAGGGTGAGCCACCGTTCGGTGTGCCACCATCACAGTGCCACCATTTCGGTGTGCCACTGTTATAGTGTGCCACCGTTACGGTGGCACTGTTTCGATGTGCCTCCATTACGGTGGCGCCGTTTCGGTGTGCCTCCGTTACGGTGCCGCAGTTTCGGTGTGCCACCGTTACAGTGCCACCGTCACAGTGCCACCGTTTTGGTGAAACCGTTTGGTGAAACTGAATTTTTGGCAAACTTCCGAAACAAACCACTACGACCCCCAAGAACACCACAAGTACTGGATTTTCAAAAAGGAATAGCACGGGGAAATTCAGGTCATTACACACCATCGCAGAGTAGTGTGCATTTTCACAATCTAGTTGCTCTACCTACAATGATTTTTTTTTGTGATTATCGGTCTTCATTTCCAGCCATGGCCACATCATCGACATGCCTAATACTATAATAACATCCACGCTCCTCGTGGATAGACGTCTCGATTCATCGAACTTTGTAATGTGGAAGAAGACCGTTACTGCCGCATTGAAAGGCATGGGCTATAATTCTCATCCTGTTAGTCCACCACCTGACTCCACGGATGCTAAATTTGTAGTTTGGGCGCAGCAGGACAACAAATTTTTTTCCATACTGTTAAATTTCAAGGATCGTTTAGTCAAACACGGCAAAAAATGCCAACCGCAAAGACTTATAAAACTCTATTATTGATGTTTTTTTAGACTAATAATTTGTTCTGTGTTTCTAATTTATTTCGGCAACTATTTGGTATTCAGTAAGGCTCCAGGATGATTCCACACGCTTGATTTTGGTATGAGTTGATTTTTGAGCTTAAAAACGTATTTTTCTAAAACGCCTAACGTGAACTTAATTGATTAAGTAATTAATTATGACATTGAGGTAAGTAATAAAATGAATAATAAACTTGAAAAAAGTTATTAATCAAGTAAATAATTAGCAAAAGTTTATTATTCAGGAAGATAAAAAATGTGTGTGTCAACTTTGAGCGCGAGGTAAGGGGTTTCTTAACATAATTTATTTTCATTGAATTGTATCGCTTCTTCATTGATTATATTATGTCAAGATTATGTGTGAAAGGACCTTTGATTTGTGTTGTATTTTCACTTGTTTTGTGTGAATTTACATTTGTTACACATAATCGCTCCATTGATTAATTCTCAATGATATGATATGATCTTTGTAATGGTTATCCGTCTCAAATTTTCCCTCTATGGGACATATGTTTATGTTATGCACATATCTTCTTTTCCGAGGTGTATATACCGCCTCATGACATGTTATATCATAGATCTCCTTATATTCATGGTATTTAAAGTTTCATTGGCATAAGATTCAAAATTACCAAAACGGTAAGAATTTTTATGATACAATCTCATCTTATGCTCCACTATAGATATATTGTAATGATATCATCCTTATTCTTTCTCTGGATGAATTATGATTGTTTCAAAAAGATTGTCATGGAACTCGTTTCTTTTCCACGGGTAGATCAAGCTATGAATGGTCGTTGTTATGTTGAAAAGGGCAAACTTCTAATTGTTTTGCTCATTCTATGGTACTTGGACATATGTATGGATGATCGACGGGCGGTTCCATTATAAACCAAGGACGGGTGGTCACGTTATAAACCAAGGACGGGCGGATCCGTTATAGCCCTTCAATGCATTGGGTAAGGAGACGAAGTTGACCGGTTATAGGTTTCTCCTAAGAGATTATTGGAATTTACTAGGTGGTTATTCCATTTGTAAGAGTGATATGATAATGATATTCCAAGATACTGACATGTTTTCTCTATGCATCCTATGAGTTTCTAATGGATCCTTTGTTCAAGGGTTGTTTTCACATGGCTCGTGATTGTTGATTTATTTGACTCTTATCTTATGCTTAAGCTTTAATGTCATATTTCATGTTTTATGATCTATATTTTGATGGGTATGAATTATCTTATGTCATGCTCATGCACTTTGATTATGTCATCATATCCTTATAAATCATCTTATGCTCACTAATGACATTCAATTGATAATGTTTATGTTTACCGTTACTAAGCATTTGAGCTCACTCTTCTTGTGTTTTCTTTTCCACGAGTTATGAAAAATGATGTTAAATGATTTGTGTCTAAAAGGTTTCAATGTGTGAAGGATTTTATGGGAGATGTTGAAGACTTACTGTAAAATACGGAAAAACTGCTGGTAAGAAAAATGATCACTTGAAGACATGGGTATTGTCATGTTAGAGTTTGTCCTAAAACTCTAAATCTAAAAGGTCATTGGGAATGTAAGTGATCTAATATTTTTCAATCAAGTTCTATGTTTTGGATGACTAAAATTGGGTCATGTTTTTTTGGTATCAAAATCAAAAATATAAAGATTGTGTTTTTAGCACTGGATCTGGGAGTGCGGGTTCGGGGCCGTCACAAGGAGCGTCATGGTTTATCATGGTAATAATCGTACATGTGGTCGTTGGAGTGGTTGTGGTCATCCTACGGTGAAGAAACATTGCATGCATTGTGGCAAAGATTATCATACTATTGACATCTATTGGCTTATCCATTGACGTCTGGATCACAAGACCACTCAGGGCCACAATCGATCCGCTCAAGTTGCTCTAGCCAACTCTGGACCGCCTCCAAACACTAGTCATAATGTTGATCTTTTTGATGTTGAGTTTCAACTCTTACGGTCCCACCGCGACTCATCCAATGCCACTGTTGCCCACTTTAATAACCCCATTGTTTGTCACTCGCAAAGGTCCACTGCTGTAGAGACCCAGTTTTTGCCTTGTAAGACTTTAAAATATTTCGTCATATGTTTTCGAAGTCAGACGCTAAGACGGCGTGCGATTCCGAAACCACGTGTCCAGAATTAATTTTATAAAAATATTAAATATATTTTATATTACGCGCGCACAGTAGCTTAAAGAAAATGGGATAACTCTTAAATGGAATCTCGTATCAGAAATCCGATACCCGGGTTGAGTCCAAAACACGATGTTTACCCTAGGCGCGACCTAAAATAGGTAGGCTCAGGGTGTTCCGATATTTCGACAGTTCGCGGATGCATTTTAAGTTGAATTAATTAATTAATTTAATTGTTTAATTTAAGATGACGAAAACGGATTTTCTATAAATTCCCCATAATTGCGATTTGCCCAGGGTTAGCCTCAGAACCCTTAAATCGCCAAGCGACGTTCTTCCTCTCCTTATATTGGAGAATCGACATCCGACGATGACGGATCTTTGGATCGGGGCAGATTGGGTCGCAGCGAACGCAGCGACTTCATTCATTGGCGACCGCATTCTTCAACAACAGACAATCCAATCTCCAAGGTAGGACTCGTCAAACTGTGGATTACGCTCTTTCGATTAAATTTGTTGGAGTCTACATCCCACATCGGACTTGAGGTCCGGTGTGGTTTTAATTATTCATTATAAAATAACCCCAAGGGCTCCTTTAGAGAGTACACCTTGGGGGTTCGGGTCTCTAATTTTATCATTCAACATGGTATCAGAGCAAACCTAATCCTGACCCCCCTTCCATCTATTTTTAATCTATTCCGCTCTAGGGTTTCTCATTATTTCTCCCCTGTGGGGGGCGGCGGCCCCCCTGTGTAGGGCTAGGTTTATTTTCTGCCGCCGCCCCTTCGGGCTGGTTTCTCAGCCCCCCCAATTGGATCTCCTTCCCTCCCAGCAAATCTCCCTCCCTGCGCCGCCTCCTTCCCTGCGGATTCTCGGATCTGTCGGGTTCCGCCTCTGCGCACACGACGGCCTCGTCCAGGTGACCTCGTCCGGCGGCTCCCTCCTGCCTTTTTTTCCCGGCGCCCTCGTCGCAGCTCCCGGCGGACCATCCTCCCAGCGGCTCCCTGCTCCAGCGGTGCACCCTAGTGGCCCCGCTTAAAGACGCGGCTCCCGACTAACGCAACGTTTCCCGGCGCCTCCCGCCTCTCCTGCGGCTTCCCGGCGAAGCCCGACCTCGCCTCCCTTCCTAGCGGACCATCCTCTCAACGGCTCCCTCCCTCCCTACGCGTCCTCTGTGCGCCAGCTCCCTCTCAACTCCCGTCGCGGCTCCCGGCCCTCTCCTGCGGCTTCCCGGCGAAGCCCGACCTCGCCTCCCTTCCTAGCGGACCATCCTCTCAACGGCTCCCTCCCTCCCTACGCGTCCTCTGTGCGCCAGCTCCCTCTCAACTCCCGTCGCGGCTCCCGGCCCTCCTCCCGTCGGATCTTCCGGCCTCGCCTCCTACGGATTTTCCCGGCCCTGCCTGCTGGCGCGCTTCCATCCCAACGGATCTCCCACATGACGGCATCTCCCTCCCGACAGCTCCCTCCCCTCTCCCTTTCGAAGGTTCTCCTTCCTGCCGGACGACCTCCCCTCTTTGTGCGCCAGCTCCGATGGCTCTGCTGCTGTCTAGCGGCTCCCTCGCTACGCGTCACCCTGCACGACGCCTCTCGCACTGCTCTTTCCATGCTGGCCTCCAACTGCGGCAGCCCCCGCCCCCATGTCGGCCCTCCTGTGGTTTCCCGACACTCTGAAGCTCGGCCCGCCCGTGCGGTTTTCCTGGCGACTCTGACGGCTAGCACTACCAGTGCGGCTTTCTCGACGTTCCGTCGACCGGCACTGCTTGAGCGGCTTGGCAAATCTCTTTCAGCAGCATCTATGGTGCTTTTATCTTTTATTCTGTTTTTGTCTTGTTTTGTAATCAAGCTGGGTACGTCCAGCTTGAGGGGGAGTGTTTGCAGCGTCTATTGCTTTATTTTTCTTTATGTGTCCAAGCTAGGTACGCCTAGCTTGAAGGGAAGTGTTGGAGTTTGCATCCCACATCGCACTTGAGGTCCAGTGTGGTTTTAATCATTCATTATAAAATAACCTCAAGGGCTCCTTTAGAGAGTACACCTTGGGGGTTCGGGTCTCTAATTTTATCATTCAACAAATTTGATTGGGCACCATCATCCCTTTTATGATCTGCGCCAATTGTAGGACTTTGCATGCGCTTATGTACCGGTTTATTTGGTTATTCTTGTTTTCCAACCTGAATATCCCCGTTCTAATCGTTGACCAACAACGTCTAACGATGGTTAAACATTTGTTCTTGTGTCTTCTTCCCACAATTTCTTCGTGTTTCTTCACCAATTGGACCCCGCAGTCCCAATTCGACATTGTCGAGCGATATGTAGCCTGATTAGACCCCCAAAATCACGACGAATTCGCGTGCAAGGGGCAGATCGACAAACCAAGGATGTTTTCGGATGAATTGTGGGTTATGTAAGATCGTTTTGACGATCGGATTTCAAACCATCATCAACAGAAGAAACCGGGGCGTTCGGTGCATACGGCGAAACCCCACGGGTCAACGGGTACCATTTTCCGACCACCGGATGGCCAGAAAAGACGAACGGCCAGATCCACCATTTTCAAGAGGAGATGAGGCTGGAATCAAAGGCAGAAAGATCAGATATGGACGCCCGAGCACAGACCTAAAATTCTGGAAAAAATCTCCACTACACACCATGTAGTTCGATGAAAACATGGCGTGTAGCCCCTATGTTGCGGTGGCTAGGGTTTTGAAGATTTATAAAGATGGCACGGCGTGTGGCCCTCCTACACGCCGTGTACCCCTTTCCCGGGTGGTCAAGTCATGTGGCAGAGCACACGGGCGGGAAGCCGTGTGGAAAGACACGGCCAGGCACATGGTCGTGTACCGAAGTAAACGGACACGGCCACGGTGCACGCGCACGGCCAGAGACACGGGCGGCACCCTGTGTGAAGCAACATGTCGTGTACCAAAGTACACAGACACAGGACGGATACACGGACACGGCCAAGCACATGTGTGGGACCCCAAGTAGCATGGGCACGCCGTGTATATTCCCTACACGCCGTGTATACCTACACGCCGTGTATACCCACACGGTTGGCGAACCGTGTACCCCCAGGGACACGGTCAGGTGAAGGAGCGGGACCACACGTCATGTGGGTCCCCTCACACGTCGTGTACACCTTGGTTCTTTTTTAGGAAACTTCAATCTCTCGTATCTCATTCGTTTGAACTCAAATTTTGGCTCGCGAATAACTTATCCTGAGTGTTTTTCCACGTAGAACGCGATGGTGCCCTCTGTTGTTGCTTTTGAGATACTATGTGAGATATTCCGGGCTTGCCACTTATTTAGGCGGCGCCTGACAACGGCAGTGAACATGCGGGATCAACAGAGACATCCCGAGTGGAACCCTCCAGCTGAGCTGGGCATGGGTTCTAGATGAATATTAGAGTGGAACCCTCCGGCTGGACTGGGCGTAGGTCATCTACAGAGTTTTAGAGTGGAACCCCCAGCGGGGCTGGGCATGGGTTATCAACAGACTTTTAGAGTGGAACCCTCCAGCTGAGTAAGGGCATGGGTCCTCTGGCATCAGAGAGTGGAACACTCCTGCGGAGTCAGGGCATGAGTCCTCTAGTATCAAAGAGTGGAACCCTCCAGTTGGGTTGGACATGGGTCCTCTACAGACTTTTAGAGTGGAACCCTCCAGCTGGGCTGGGCATGGGTCATCTACAGACTTCTAAGAGTGGAACCCTCCTGTGAAGTAAGGGCATGGGTCCTCTAGCATCAGAGAGTGGAACCCTCATGCGGAGTCAGGGCATGGGTGCTCTAGTATCAGAGAGTGGAACCCTCCTGCTGAGTAGGGCATGGGTCCTCTATCGACTATCAAGAGAGTGGAACCCTCCTGATGGGAATAGCATGCGTCCTCTATCGACTTTTTGAGTGGAACCCCCAGTTGGAATGGGGTATGGGTCATCTATCTATCCACTGAGTGGAACCTTCTTGGTGTACCAAGGCATGGGTCCTCTCCCTAGAGATTGTTGTCCCTCGATTGTGTGGCGCGGTGATGAGGCATGGCTGTACTTGAATGTTTTCTACTAGGTAGACACGCAAGATGTCGGGCACCGTTGTTGGACTTTTGGAACTGTTGGCGACTCTTTTTCAGGGCTGAGTTGTGAGATGGGGATCCCCTTACTCTCTCATTTTGGCTTCTTTTTACTGAGCATATAAATGCATACATTTGTATCCATGTTGTTGGATTCGGTTACTCTCCTGCCATGGGTTGCGAAGACGCACAGGGTATGCTACGTGCTTTTCATGTTTAGCTTCTCGTGGTGGGATGAGGTTACTCTCCTGCTATGGGTGGCAAAGACTCGACGTGTAGTCCATCTACACATCATGTTGAGCCCCTTGTGTTTGGACGAGGTTACTTTTTCTCTTTCTTTGGGTTGAGCTGCATCTTGTTTACTATCTACTACCTTTTTATTCCTATTGTATCTCTTATTGCTCCCCCTTTAGCTTTTGGGGTGTCATACTGGGTATGCATATGCTCACCCCTGCATAGGCTTCACCCGCACGTAGATAGTAAACAAGATGCAAAGGAGCTTAGGGATACCTGGTACTTTGTACTGCGTACGGTGGTCGCAGCTTAGAGATCAGGAGTTGATCTCTCAACATTTTACTTTCCGGTTTTGTCAGGTTGGGACATCTTTCCGACTGGGCGTGTATTTTTGCCCCTTTACTTTTCAATTTGCATTGTCGTACTCTTCTGCATCGAGATGGTTGTGTGTGTACGTACAGGTACTTAGGCAAAGGTCACCTCGTGTTAGTTATGCCTTCGGCGCTGGTCGCTAGCCCCTGGCCTATGGAGGCGTGCTTGGGGTAGTTGCGGCTCGAGCCCCGATTAGAGTCGGGTCGTGACAAATTGATATCAAAGGTGGTTCGATCCTTATGACGATGTTTAGTGTAGTCTCCTTACGATGATTTGGTTGGGATTTGGGGCAACAGTGTCAAAGTGCCTCGAGTGCGGCTCTCGGGCCAAGGAACCCAGTGTTGGTACGGGCGGTCGACGTATCCATTCACATACTCTAACCGTCTATTTTTGACTCGGTATATCGAGACATTGGTTGCAGGGATCAATGGTACATACATCATATAGGATTGAGTCTTTGACTGTCTTTCTTGAGTCAGCTCCCCATTGTTTATATATATATATATATATGCTCATTTGATTGTGGTACGTCTTCATTAAATTTCAGAATGTTTGTACGATGACAGTCAGCCTAGATACCAGTTCTGGATCGTGACGATGATCCGATGAGCGATGAGGCCTCGGTTCAGGGTACATCCCGCGAGCTTCTTCCTCAAGGTGGGCGGGTAGCAGCACTACCACCTGTCGAGCAACAGATCATCCCAATAGAGCAGGCTGAGGATGCGCGCAGGCTTAGCGTAATCCGCGAGTTCCAGTGCCAGAGGCCGCTGAGGTTCTGTGGCGAGACAGATCCTCAGGCAGCAGAGAATTGAGAAGAGTCGGTGATCCGTGTTTTCAGGCTCATTCGAACGCCAACAGATCACGTGGTTGCACTGACAGCTAGACTTTTCCATTGAGCAGTTGGGCGCTGGTGGAGTCCGGTTACCCAGATGCACAATGACAGAGAGTTTCCTGCCAAAGGGACCCAACGTGGAGCGGGCACTAGTGACACGTAGTTTCTTGTTAGAGGGACGCCAGGTAGCTGGGGCTGGCAGTGGACATCACAGAGCTGAGGGAGATGGCGGTAGGGGTTGCGGACAGCTGCAGGCTTTAAAAGCTTACGACCCATCGACACACGAGATAATTAGAGGTACGATCTGTATATTTTCTACTCTTGCTTCGGTATTAGTAGACACTCGTGTCAGTCATTCTTTCATCTTTATACACTTGGTGCGAGAGCTAGAGCTCCCAGTAAAGCCTTTAGCCCAGCAGCTTCGTCTTGAGGTTTCTACAGTGAACGTTTCTTCTGTATCTTTTATCTGCCGACAATGCGAACTATCGATTGGTGGAGAGAGGTTCATGTAGGACCTTTTGGTCGTCACAATGGAACCCCATGAAGTCATCTTGGGTATGGATTGTTTAGTCTGAGCCCAGATTGACTGTCACCGCAAACGAGTCAGATGCCTACGCACTGATGGGACGAGATACTCCTTTGTGGGCGAGAGAGATTTCATGGCAGGGCGAACGAGTTTTGCGAGCAAGAGGCTACAACCCATCACCCATCAGTTGGCGAGTGTAGCCCTTGGTGCAACAGACTCTTCAGGCATCTGGATTCCTTCAGTCGTGGAGGATTTCATGGACGTCTTCCCCGAGAATGTCCTGGAACTACCACCGAGGCGGAAGATGGAGTTTTGTATTGACTTGCATCCCGGGACCGCTCTGATATCTTCTACAGCATATCGAATGGCCCCTACCGAGCTCCGAAAGCGGAGGTTGCAGTTGGAGGACCTTCGAGAGAAGGGTTTCATCAAGCTCAGTGTGTCACCCAGGGCAGCTCCAATGTTGTTCGTGAAAAAGGCGGATGAGAGCTTGCGGCTTTGCGTTGATTATCGTCGCCTGAACCAGGTCACGATAAAGAACAAGTACCTCTTGCCAATGATTGACGGCCTCTTTGACCAGTTGTGAGGTGTGAGATGGTTCTCGAAGATCGATCTCAGATCCGACTACCACCAGTTGAGGGTTCTCAGGGCTGATATTTCAAAGCGGACATTTCGATGTCGCTACGGACACTATGAGTTCCTGGTGATGCCTTTTGGTGTGACGAATGACCCCCCCGTATTTATGGCTTTGAACCAGATTTTCCAGTTGTACTTGACCAGTTTGTAGTTATCTTCATTGACGACATACTCATCTACTCTGCATCAGAGGAGGAGCATGCAGAGCACTTGAGGTTGGTTTTGGATTTGCTTCGAGAGCATTAGCTTTATGGGAAGCTCTCGAAGTGTCAGTTCTGGATTCACGAGGTTCACTTTCTGGGGCATGTCATTTCTAAGCATGGTTTAGTCGTGGACCCAGCAAAGATCGATGCAGTGCTTGCTTAGGAGTCACACAAGAGCGTGTTAGAGGTGCGAAGTTTTCTTAGCTTGGCTGGTTACTAAAGGAGGTTTGCGGCAGACTTTTCCAGGATTGCAACCCCTTTGACCGTCCTGACGTGGAAATGGCAGCCTTTTACCTGGACTGAGCAGTGTCAGAGGGTCTTCAAGGAGTTGAGGTTGAGGCTGACGAGTGCTCCAGTGTTGAGACTACCGAAGGAGGGCGTGGAGTACATAGTGTATTGTGATGCCTCAAGAGTTGGGCCCGACTGCGTGTTGATGCAGCGGCAGGCAGTTATTGCATAGACTCCACCAGCAGAACTACGCAACTCACAACCTAGAGCTGGCAGCGGTAGCCTTCACCCTGAGGGTGTGGATGCACTATCTTCTAGGAAAGCACTTTGTGGATTACTCAGACAATCAGAGTCTCAGGTACGTCTTCACATAGAGAGACTTAAACCTGAGATAACGACACTTGTTGGAGTTCCTGCAGGAATATGACTTCGAGATAGTTTATACTTCGGGAAAGGCAACGTAGTAGCAGATGCCCTTAGCAGGAAGTCTCAAGCTCGCTTGGTGTAGGAGGCTTCGAAGCAGTTGGCTTCCTTGCAGCTGACCCTAGTGGAGCAAGAGAGTGCACCTTTTCTTCAGTCGATGGTGTTGACTCCTCCGCTTAGCGAGCATGTGAGAGAGTCTCAGTTGGAAGACATCGATTGCGGGGTCTTGCGTGACCAGATATCCACAGGAGATTCACCAGATAGATATTCTAAAAGAGAGAATCACGTCATCCTTTTCCAGGGATGGACGATGGTCCCAGTCACGATTCGAGAGGAGGTGATGCGAGAGTTCCACGCATCTTCTTTGGTTGTACATCCCCGTGTAGAGAAGATGTACAGAGGCCTTCAACGACAGTTTTGGTAGTCCCGCATGACACGGAGTGTGGCTGAGTTCGTCTCGCAATGTCTCACTTGTTGGCAGGTGAAGGCTGAGCACCAGGTTCCAGCAGGTTTGTTGCAGCCCCTTGAGATCCCGAAATTTAAGTGAGACGACATATCCATAGACTTTTGACAGGGCTTCCGCGGATAGCGAAAGGCCATGACGCCATCTGGGTGATAGTTGATCGACTCACGATGTCGGCGGCGAGTTTGGGGAAGTTGTACGTACGGGAGATCGTTAGCCTTCACGGGGTGACCTCGACGATTGGCTCCAATCGCAACGCGCAGTTTACGCCACGATTGTGGAGAGGCTTGCGGGGGGCATTTAAGACACAAATGAGGACAAGTACGGTCTTTCACCCCCAGACGGATGGGCAGACCGAGCGCACTATCCCGAACGTCAAAGGCTGCTGACTAGCAGCGAGGGCCTAGGGTGTGTCCGTGGGGAGACTATGCCCTCATAAATCAGAGTATGCACAGCAATAAAACCGGTATAAATCAGTAGGCAATAGCAGAAGCATAGGTAATAAATGACAAAAGTAGGAATAAAAGTGAACGGAAGAAAAAATGAAACTGAATAAAAGTGGTCAACGCCAATTTCATATAATGATGCATGTAATGTCAGGTATTACTAAAGGTCCAGGTGGTACAATATAACAAAAGAAAAGAAAAACCCAACGGTCAACTCCTCGAGCATCCTGAGCACGAGCTCAGTACTGTGCTCCCTAGCTCCCATGTACACAGCACAGCACAAGCAATGAATCCAAAGACGTGCGAGCGAGAAAATCTACTCGGGTACCAAACAGCATTCGAGCAGGGTGTGAGATAAAAATCTCAGTAGGCCGACACCCAAGATATCAAGCCCAATCCATCTCATGCAAAAAAAATTATGAGGTGTGCCATATATAATAAAAGCGGAGCAAACAACGAATTAAATAACACCTTGGTTCGGGTTCCTAAACGGATACTCGTCCCATATCACCAGCTTCGGCCTGTGTCGAAAGTATGAATAGGGTACCTCTGCAAGCCATAATATGTGACAAGGGCCAAAGTAAACCACGCAACCAAGAAGGCATATCCCCAAACTTGTGCTTTGGCTTAGGGTCTAATTCACATGTCGTCATACAAGTGTACAAGTAAAACATGGGAGAAGCATCACAAGTACATGCTCTAATATAAAACAGAAGCAACAAGTATGGCACAAGCAATTAAGCAAAGCATTCAATCAATGCAATACAAACAATCCGTCAAATACGGTAGTGGAGTCTCATGCCCGTCCAAGGCGATCTAAAAAGAATCTCAAGTATCGCAACGGGAACACCCAATAATCCGACGCCATCGAGTTTGTCCAAGGTGACCCATTCGGCGTCCCAAGTATCGTTGCGAGGCATGGTAACTCTGAGCCCGTCTCAGGTATCTCACGTAGGGGACCGAGTATCACCCAAGGCAGGACGTAGCCATATTGCCAATGGATCTATCCACAGTTGCTCCCTTAGGAAACCGGTATCACTCAGGAGTATAATAAACCGCCCGGGAAGCCCTTGCCTGGCAAGCCAAAGCATCGCTCCCGACGCGTCGGGTCGTAACCCATCGAGCACGTGAGTCCGTCCATGAGTCCTTAATACGGAACTCATGTTCTCTCTAGGCCCGTGTCAAGTGAACCATATCAACAAGGCAAATCACAAGGCAAGACATATATAAAATTAATCATAAGCCTTCAAATAAACATTTCAATGCACAAGCTAAACAAGCAATCCATCAAATCCATTGGAGTCTCGTGTCCGTCCAAGGCGACCTACAAAGGATCTCAAGTATCGCAACGGAAACATCCGATAATCCAATACCACTGAGCTCGTCCAAGGTGACCCTTTCAGCGTCCCAAGTATCGTTGCGAGGCATAGTAACTCTGAGCTCATCCCAGGTATCTCACGTAGGGGACCGGGTATCACCCAACGCATGGCGTAGCCAATTGTCAAAGGGTCCGTCCACGGTTGCTCCCCTAGGGAACTGGTATCACTCAGGATTATAATAAACCACCTGGGAAGCCCTCGCTTGGCAAGCCAAAGCATCGCCCCAGCGCGTCTGGTCGTAACCCATCAAGCTCGTGAGTCCGTCCATGAGTCCTTAATACGGAACCCACGTTCTCTCCCGACCCGTATCAAGTGAGCCATTTCATTTAAAACATTTCATACAAGGCAAAGCAATTCATTATGAACAAACCATTTAATCAAGACATGCCATTAAATTCAACTAAGCATGGCAATTCATTTATTATAACACGGTCATCTCAATTTAAACATTAAAGGAAATGTTTTTCATCGTGACAAGTCATTCCATCCAAAACATGTCATTTACTTTATCAAAACAAGGCAATTGGATTTAAAGTGGCAAGAAGGCACGGCAATTAAAGTTGTAAAACTCATGAAGGCACTTAAGGAGTGCCGACATGGATGGGCAATTACCTACAAAGCCAATTCCCTTTATAAAGCGAGCAACAAGCATAAGCTATTCCATGTAAATAAACAATTTGATTCATTATGACAAGGCAACCCAATCATGCATTAGCCATTCCATTAGTTCAACCCAATTGATTTATAGTGACATGGCAATTCCATTTCAGGTCAAAGTCCTAAACATGTCATTTAACTAACCAAGGCGAAAGCATAAAGAACTACTAAGCAATATGGATAACCAAGCTAGAAGTCACAAATCATCACTGAGTTTTCAAAGATCACTGAGTTTTCAAAGATAGCGCACCTTCGTTGGAGAGGTTTTATTATAAAACCATAACTTTGTCAAACAAATCATTTATCAGAACTAAGCATTTCATTCATGAATCACAATTTAATTTATCAAAGAAGCATTAAGCAGACAACTAATGCATTTTAAATAAAAAAGGCAAGGAAAGAGATCCTACCTCAACTAATGCATTTTAAACAAATCATAATCGCTCCACACTTGCACGCACATACATTCCTATATATAATCCAATGCATGTATTCCCCTCGTCATGAGGGAATATGTACAAGGGAAACCCCAACACAACCAAGAAAAAATACCAGAACCTAAGGACGGACCAACGCACCCAAGGAAAAAACACCGCGGCAAGGACCAACGCACCCAAGGAAAAATACCAGCACCTCAAAAATTACGAAAACCCCAGTTATAAATTGTGCAACAATGAATGACGAAGGAAAACCTTACCCAAATCAATGGCAGCAAACGCAAACGCGAACGCGAATGCAAACCACAACGAGAACGACAAAGACAACGACAACGACAACGCTAACAACAACTCGGACAACAACGTGAACGACAACGCGAACGAGAACTTCTATATCACGACGTCTTCCATGTGTGGCAGCTGAAGAGATACGTGCATGACTCCACGCATATTATCAACTGGGGCAAGTTGAACATCGAGGATAGAGCCACTTTCGAGAAGCACCCGGTGGCGATTGAAGATCGACAGAAGAAGACTACCTTGGTTCGCGTGTTGTGGCAGCACGAGAACGTGGAGGAGAGCTCCTGAGAGCGAGAGAGTCAGATGTGCGCTCAGTATCCCGAGTTGTTTGTTTAGTTTTGATTTTCGGGGACAAAACTTGAAGAGAATGATGTAGAAACTCGGTTTTTGGCTTGTACGACTTTGGAATATTTCTGCATATATTTTCGGAGCCAAGCGCTCAGACGTCGTGTGATTTCAAGGCCTCGTGTGCCCGAAAAATGAGATAACTCTTAAACGGAAGCTCGGATCAGAAATTCAAAACCACAGTCGAGTCTGGAACGCAATGTTTACCTTAGGTGCAACATAAAATAGATCGGCGCGGAGCGTTGGGGTATTTCGACCGTTGGAGGGTGCATTTTAAGTTAAATTAATTCATTAATTATTTATTTAATTTAAGATGACCTAAGCGGATTTTCTATAAATTCCCCGTTATGGCGATTTGCCCAGGGTTAACCTCATAACCTTGAAATCGCCAAGCGACGTTCTTCATCCCCTTCCATTGGCGAATCGACATCCGACATCGACGGGTCTCTGGATCGGGGCAGATCGGGAAACAACAAACGCAACGACTTCATTCGTTGGCGAGCGCGTTCTTCGACGACGAATGATCCAATCTCCAAGTAGGACTCGTCAAATTGTGGATTACGCGCTTTTTGATTAAATTGATTGCGCAGGATCATCCCTTTTATGATCTGCGCCAATTACTGGACCCTGCATGCACCAATGAACCGGTTTATTTGGTTATTCTTGTTTTCTAACCCGAATGTCCCCATTCTTGATCGTTGGCCAAGAACATTAGGCCAGCGATGGTTAAACATCTGTTTGTGTGTCTTCCTCCCACAATTTCTTCACATCTATTCACTGATTGGACCCCGCTGTCTCGGTTCGACATTGTCAGGCAGTACCAAGCCCGATTGGACCCCCGAAATCGCGACAAATCCGCGTGTGAGGGACGGATCGACAAACTAGGGATGTTTTCGGATGGATTGAAAGGTTGTGGAAGATCATTTTGACAATCGGCTATCAAATCATCATCGACGGAAGAAACCGGGGTGTGCGGTGCATACGGAGAAACCCCACGGGCCGACGGGTACCATTTTCCAACCACCGGATGTCCGGAAACGACGAACAACAGCCAAATCCACCATTTTTAGAAGGAGACGAGGCCGGAATGAAAGGCGGAAAGATCGGATCTGGACGCCCGAGCGCGGATCTGAAATTCTAGAAAAAATCTCAACTACATGTTGTGTAGTTCGATGAACACACGGCGTGTAGCCCTTATGTTGAGGTGGCTAGGGTTTTGGAGATTTATAAGGATGGCACGGCGTGTGGCCTTCCTATACGCCGTGTACCCCTTTCCCGGGTGGTCGAGCCGTGTGGTGGAGCACACGGGCAGGACCCTGTATGGAAAGACATACCCAGGCACTCGACCGCGTACCGAAGAATACGAACACGGCCACAGTGGCCAGAGACACGAGTGGCACCCCGTGTCAAGCAACACGTCGTGTACCAAAGTACACGGACACAGGATGGATACACGAGCACGGCCAAGCACACGGGCAGGACCCCGAGTAAAATGGGCATATCGTTTATATTCCCAACACGTCGTGTAAACCTACACGGTTGGCGAGTCGTGTACTCCCAGGGACACTGCCAGGTGAAAGAGCAGGACCACACGCCATGCGGGTCCTCTCACATGTCGTGTACACCTTAGTCCCTTTTGAGGAAATTTCAATCTCTCGTGTCTATTTCGTTTGAACTCGGATTTTGGTCCGCGAGTAGTCTATCCTAAGTGTTTTTCCGCATAGAACGCGATAGTGCACTCCATTGTGGCTTTTGAGATACGAGGTGAAATGTTCCGAGCTTTGCGCTTATTTAGGCGACGCTTAATGACAGCAGTGATCACGCAGGATCATCAGAGGCATCTCGAGTGGAACCCTTCAGTTGGGTTGGGCATTGGTCCTCGATAACTATTAGAGTGGAACCCTCCAGCTGGGCTGGGCATGGGTCCTCTACAATCTTTTAGAGTGGAACCCTTCAGCTGGGATGGGCATGGGTCCTCTACAGACTTTTATAGTGGAACCCCCCAGTTGGGCTGGGCATGGGTCCCCTACAGACTCCTAAGAGTGGAACCCTCCAGCGAAGTCAGGGCATGGGTCCTCTAGTATCAGAGAGTAGAACCCTCTTACTGGGCAGGGCATAGGTCCTCTATCGACTATCAAGAGAATGGAACCCTCCTGCTAGACAGGGCATGGGTCCTCTATCGACTTTTAGAGTAGAACCCCCCTGTTGGAACAGGGTACGGGTCCTCTATCTATCCACTGAGTGGAACCCTCCTGTTATACCATGGCATGGGTCCTCTACTTAGAGATTGTTCTTACTTGACTCTGAGGCACGGTGACGAGGCGTGACTGGACTTCGATGTTTTCTATTGGGCAGACGCGCGAGATGTTGGACATCATTGTTGGACTTTTGGAACTGTAGGCGACTCTTTTCCAAGGCTAAGTTGTGAGATGGAGATCATCTTACTCTCTTGTTTGGGCTTCCTTTTGTTGAGCATATAAATACATACATCTGTATCCATGTTGTTAGATTCGGTTACTCTCTTGCCATTGGTTACGAAGACGCGCGGGGTATCTCACGTGTTTTTCGTGTTTAGCTTCTCGTGGTTGGATGGAGTTACTTTCCTGCTATGGGCGGCAAAGACTCGATGTGCAGTCCATCTACACACCGTGTTGAGCCCCTTGTGTTTGGACGAGGTTACTCTTTCTCTTGCTTTTGGTTGAGCTGCATCTTGTTAATTATCCACTGTCTTTCTATTCCTATTGTATCTCTTACTGCTCCCCCTTCAACTTTTGGGGCGTCCTACTGGGTATTATTATACTCACCCCTGCATGGGTTTTGCCCACACGTGCCATGCTTTATGAAGACGATGGGCAGGTCGACAATGACTCCAGAGGAGCTTAGGGATACCTGGTACTTTGGACCGCGTACGGTGGTTGCAGCTTGGAGGTCAGGAGCTGAGCTCTCACGTAGGGGACCGGGTATCACCCAAGGCATGGCGTAGCCAATTGTCAATGGGTTCGTCCACGGTTGCTCCCCTAGGGAACTGGTATCACTCGGGATTATAATAAACCGCCTGGGAAGCCCTCGCCTGGCTAGCCAAAGCATCGCCTCAGCGCGTCTAGTCGTACCCCATCAAGCTCGTGAGTCCGTCCATGAGTCCTTAATACGGAACCCATGTTCTCTCTCGGCCCGTATCAAGTGAGCCATTTAATTTAATAAAACATTTCATACAAGGCAAAGCAATTCATTATGAACAAACCATTTAATCAAGACATGCCATTAAATTCAACTAAGCATGGCAATTCATTTATTATAACACGGTCATCTCAATTTAAACATTTAAGGAAATGTTTTTCATCATGACAAGTCATTCCATCCAAAACATGTCATTTACTTTATCAAAACAAGGCAATTGGATTTAAAGTGGCAAGAAGGCACGACAATTAAAGTTATAAAACTCACGAAGGCAATTAAAGAGTGCCCACATGGATGGGCAATTACCTACAAGGCCAATTCCCTTTATAAAGCGAGCAACAAGCATAAGCTATTCCATGTAAATAAACTATTTGATTCATTATGACAAGGCAACCCAATCATGCATTAGCCATTCCATTAGTTCAACCCAGTTGATTTATAGTGACATGGCAATTCCATTCCAGGCCAAAGTCTTAAACATGTCATTTAACTAACTAAGGCGAAAGCATAAAGAACTACTAAGCAATATGGCTAACCAAGCTAGAAGTCACAAATCATGAGTTTTCAAAAACAGCGCACCTCTGTTGGAGAGGTTTTATTATAAAACCATGACTTTGTCAAACAAATCATTTATCAGAACTAAGCATTTCATTCATGAATCACAATTTAATTTATCAAAGAAGCATTAAGTAGACAACTAATGCATTTTAAATAAAAAAGGCAAGGAAAGAGATCCTACCTCAACTAATGCATTTTAAACAAATCATAGTCGCTCCACACTTGCACGCACATACATTCCTATATATAATCCAATGCATGTATTCCCCTCGTCATGAGGGAATATGTACAAGGAAAACCCCAACACAACCAAGGAAGAATACTAGAACCCAAGGACGGACCAACGCACCCAAGGAAAAAACACCGCGGCAAGGACCAACGCACCCAAGGAAAAATACTAGCACCTCTAAAATTACGAAAACCCCAATTATAAATTGTGCGACAACAAATCAATGGCGAGAACGAGAACGAGAACCACAACCACAACCACAATCAGAACAATAATCATAATCATAATAATAATGATGATAATGATAATAATGATAGTAATAATAATAATAATAATAATCATGATAATAATAATCATAATATCGTTATTAATATTATTATTACTAAAACATTTATTTTTTCGATTTTTCATTTAATCGCATTTAATTTATTTTCATTTTCATTTTAATTTAATTAATTAATTTCTTTAAAAGAAATACACCGCACGGTTGCTATTGGGGGTCACGCGATTTCAGACAAACTGTGTGACCTGTGCAAACCTACCAAACTTGAGGTTTCGGAGCCCGGCGCTCCCGAAACTCGACGGCACACCCGAGGGACCTCTCGGGTCTTCACCCAAGTCTAAAAACAACACTTAAGAGCGTTCCAACTCTCAGACTTAAGTTCTGAAACTCAGTTTTAAAAACGGCCCATCCAGTAAATGCAAAAAAAATCAAATTCCTTTGAATTTTCATCCGGTTCAAAATGCGAGTCGTTACATTCGGTCGAGGAGGCAAGCTATCCCCGAGATTTATCGGGTCGTTCGAGATCTCACAAAGGGTTGGCGAGGTTGCTTACCACCTCACCCTACACCCACAGCTAGAGCGGGTGCACGACGTCTTCCACGTGTCGCAGCTGAAGAGATATGTGCATGACCCCACGCACGGAGCACCCGGTGGCGATTGAGGATCAACAGAAGAAGACTTTGCGTTGGTTCGCGTGTTGTGACACCACGAGAACGTGCAGGAGAGCTCCTGAGAGCGGGAGAGCCAGATGTGGGCTCAGTATCCCGAGTTGTTTGTTTAGTTTTGATTTTCAAGGACAAAACTTGAAGAAGAGAATGATGTAGAAACTCGGTTTTTTGCTTGTACGACTTTGAAATATTTCTGCATAAATTTTTGGAGTCAAGCGTTGAGACGTCGTGTGATTTCGAGGCCCCGTGTGCCCGGAATTAATTTTATAAAAATATTAAATATATTTTATATTATACGCGCGCAGTTTCTTAAAAAAAATGGGATAACTCTTAAACGGAAGCTCGGATCAGAAATTCAAAACCACGGTTGAGTCTGGAACGCAATGTTTACCATAGGCACGACATAAAATAAATCAGCGCGGGGCATTTGGGTATTTCGACCATTGGAGGGTGCATTTTAAGTTAAATTAATTAATTAATTTAATTATTTAATTTAAGATGACCTAAGCGGATTTTCTATAAATTCCCCGTTATGGCGACTTGCCCAACGTTAACCTCATAACCTTGGAATCGCCAAGCGACGTTCTTCATCTCCTTCCATTGGCGAAACGACATCCGACAACGACGGGTCTCTGAATCGAGGCAGATCGGGAAGCAACGAATGCAACGACTTCATTCGTTGGCGAGCGCGTTTTTCGACGACAAATGATCCAATCTCCAAGTAGGACTTGTCAAACTGTGGATTGCGCGCTTTTTGATTAAATTGATTGCGCAGGATCATCCCTTTTATGATTTGCGCCAACTGTTGGACCCTGCATGCGCCTATGTACCGATTTATTTGGTTATTCTTGTTTTTTAACCCGAATGTCCCCGTTCTTGATCGTTGGCCAAGAATATTAGGCCAACGATGGTTAAACATCTGTTTGTGTGTCTTCCTCCCACAATTTCTTCACATCTATTCACTGATTGGACCTCGTTGTCTCAGTTCGACATTGTCGGGCGGTACTGAGCCCGATGAGACCCCGGAATCGCGACGAATCCGCGTGTGAGGGACGGATCGACAAACCAGAGATGTTTTCGGATGGATTGCAGGTTGTGGAAGATCATTTTGACGATCGGATTTCAAATCATCATTGACGGAAGAAATCGGGGTGTGCGGTGCATACGGAGAAACCCCACGGGCCGACGGGTACCATTTTCCGACCACCGGATGGCCGGAAACGACGAACAACACCCAAATCCACCATTTTCATAAGGAGGTGAGACCGGAATGAAAGGCGGGAAGATCGTATATGGACGCCCGAGCGCGGATCTGAAATTCTAGAAAAAATCTCGACTACACGTTGTGTTGTTCGATGAACACACAACGTGTAGCCCTTATGTTGCGGCGGCTAGGGTTTTGGAGATTTATAAGGATGGCACGGCGTGTAGCCCTCCTACACGTCGTGTACCCCTTTCCCAGGTGGTCGAGCCGTGTGGCAGAGCACACGGGCAGGACCCTGTGTGGAAAGACACACCCAGGCACATGACCGCGTACCGAAGTACATGAACACGGCCACGGTGCATGGGCACAGCCAGAGACACGAGTGGCACCCCATGTGAAGCAACACGTCATGTACCAAAGTACACGAACACAGGATGGATACACGAGCACGGCCAACCACACGGGCCGGAGCCCGAGTAGAATGGGCATGTCGTGTATATTCCCAACACGTTGTGTAAACCTACACGGTTGGCGAGTCGTGTACCCCCCAGGACACAGCCAGATGAAAGACACGCCGTGTACACCTTAGTTCCTTTTGAGGAAACTTCAATCTCTCGTATCTCTTTCGTTTGAACTCGGATTTTGGTCCGCAAGTAGCCTATCCTGAGTGTTTTTCCACATAGAACGGCGATAGTGCACTCCATTGTGGCTTTTGAGATACGATGTGAGATGTTCCGGGCTTTGCGCTTATTTAGGCGACGTTCAATGACAGCAATGATCACACAGGATCACTAGAGGCGTCTCGAGTGGAACCCTTCAGTTAGGCTGGGCATGGATCCTCGATAACTATTAGAGTGGAACCCTTCAGCTGGGTTGGGCATGGGTCCTCTACAGTCTTTTAGAGTGGAACCCTTCAGCTGGGCAGGGCATGGGTCCTCTACAGACTTTTATAGTGGAACCCCCCAGTTGGGCTAGGCATGGATCCCCTACAGACGCCTAAGAGTGGAACCCTCCAGCGTGTTGCGGAATCGTCGGGAGACACAACGACAGAAACGAGAAAACGAAAGAAAGAAAAGCGACAAGAACACAGCGATTTACGTGGTTCGGGAATAATCCCTACGTCCACGGGAGAGGCAGAACTTTCACTATTCGAGAGCACAAAATTACAGAGGATTTTCAGTAGAAACCCTAGCCCGAAAATGGGCTATAAAACATTGGAGAAGGCGATCACTGTTCGAAAAGTGAGTCTGCGTAACTACAGTGAACGACGGCTGGCTTTGTCAAAAGCGCTACAGTAAAGTTGACTCCGAAGTCCGCACTGCTACAGTGTCTGTCGGTGTCGGTCGGTCGACCCGCGACAGTTGCGGGCCACAAGCATTCGGCCCAACCGGATCGGGCAACACCAATCCAATAATCTCCCACTTGTAGTCTGATCCACTACACTGTTATGCTTCGATGCAACTGATGAAGACAACTTACTTAATCTAAGTTCTTCCTCTTCTTCACTCATCAATGGCGTGCTTCCCATTCACAGATTCATGAAATACAAACTGTTTTCCTCTTGTGCTTTCATCATGTCCTCCATTATTCTGTCTCTCATCCTTCATTTATCAGTGGAGACCAACAGAGGCACAACAGTGCCTCAACTTCTGTATCACCATAGGCTTTGTCAATATGTCTGTCGGATTGTTGGTTCCACAAATCTTCTGCAATGTCAGCAACCCATCCTGTATCAACCCTCTGATGAAATGATACTTCAACTGAATGCGCTTCGTCCGGACATGAAATACCGGGTTCTTTGCAAGATGTATAGCACTCTGACTGTCACACTGCAATATATTTTCTTCTCGCTTTCTTCCCAATTCATCCAAGAAGTTCTTCAGTCAGATCATCTCTTTCCCAGCTTCTGTTACAGCAATGTATTATGCCTCTGTGGTGGATAAAGCCACCACCTTCTGCAATTGTGATATCCAACTTACCGCAGTTCCTCCACAAGTAAAAACATAACCCATGGTACTTCTACTACTGTCGACATCGCCTCCAAGGTCAACATTCACATACCCCTGCAATGAATTTCCTTTCCCAAAGCACAGAGATACCTCCTTGCTGGCCTTCAAATACCTCAGTATCCACTTCACAGCTTCCCAATGTTACTTTCCAGGGTTAGCCATATACCTGCTCACAACTCCCACTGCATGAGCAATGTCAGGTCAAGTACAGACCATGGCATACATCAGACTTCCAACAGCTGATGCTTATGGAACTCTTGCCATGTACTCAACCTCTTCTGCCATCTTTGGTGACTGCTCCTTTGATAGTTTGAAATGGCTCGTCAGGGGAATAGAGATTGTCTTTGCTTCCATCATACTGAATCTTCTCAAGACCTTCCCAATGTAATCAGCCTGTGACGACATTAATGTTCCAGTTGTGCGGTCTCTCTTAATCTTCATTCCCAAAATCTTGTTAGCTTCTCCAAGATCCTTCATTTCAAACTCCCCAGCCAACTGCCCTTTCAGCTCATCAATCCTCTGCATACATGATCCTGCAATGAGCATGTCATCCACATACAAAAGCAGTATAATGTATTCATCACCAAAAGACTTGATGTAGCAACATTGATCCATGCCACATCGTTTATATTCATTTTTAGACATAAATGAATCAAATTTCTTGTTTCACTGCCCCGGTGCCTGCTTCAGTCCATATAAGCTCTTCTGGAGTTTGCACACCAGGTCTTCCTTTCCAGACACTACATATCCCTTTGGCTGTTGCATGTAGATGTCCTCCAGATCTCCAAGAAGGAAAGCAGTCTTGACATCAAACTGCTCAAGATGCAAGTCTTCTGACGCCACAATGCTGAGAACCACCCGGATGGTGGTAAGCTTCACTACAGGTGAGAAGATTTCAGTGAAATCTACTCCCTCTTGTTGAAAGCCTTGAACCTCCTCTTGCCATCATGTTCTTCCTTGACCCGGTAGACCCACTTATTCTGCAATGCTTTCTTTCCTCTTGGCAGAGGTGTCAGTTCCAAGTGTTGTTATCATGCAATGAGGAAATCTCCTCCATAGCTAGCTCCCACTTGCTCGACTCCTTCAGTTGCATTGCTTCTTCAAAGCATTCTGGTTCTCCACCGTCAGTCAATAATAAATAGTGTAAAGATGGCGAATACCTCTGCACAGGCCTTCGCACGCTTGTTGATCTCCTCAACTCCACTGGAGTAGTAGGTTCCACCGGTTCCGATGTCTCATGCTCAGATACAGCTTCAAGCTCCACTTGCTCTTTGTATTCTGATTCAATGTTCCTGTAGGTTGAGAAACCCCCCTTACCTTCAAGGTGAGGTGGGGCCCTTCTTTTATAGAATGAGAAGGCGGAATGTACAAAGGAGTATTCCGATGTGGGACTCGGAAATACCCATAATAATAATAAAAAGAGGGTTTAACACTCCCCCTCAAGCTGAACATGCCCAGCTTGGACGAGTCCCACAAAAAATAAAGATGACGTCATACAAGACCAAGACACACTCCCCCTCAAGCTGGGCGTCAGATGCTGTGGATCCCCCAGCTTGGAACTGAGCGAGGTGAGGCACCGGGGAGGCCTTTGGTGAAGATGTCAGCAAGCTGGTCCGCCGTCGGAATATGGCTAAAGCTGACATGATTATGCTCCAGGTGGGAGCGAAGAAAGTGACAGTCCACCTCAATATGCTTCGTGCGTTCATGGAAGACGGGATTCAAAGCAATTTTAGTGGTTGCCTGATTATCACACCAGATGTGAGCAGAAGTCTGCTGAGGAAAGCCAAGCTCCTGGAGGAGTTGTCGAAGCCAAAGGATCTCTACAGTGACGGTGGCCATGGCGCGGTACTCAGACTCGGCACTGGAGCGAGAGACGACCGTCTGTTTCTGGCTGCGCCAAGAAATGAGGTTGCCTGCCAAGAATATGGCAAACCCAGAGGTAGATTTCCGAGTAGCAAGACAACCAGCATAATCAGCATCGCAAAAGGCCTCAATATGTTGATGAGGATGCTGGGAGTAGCGAAGACCACGGGCAAGATCTCGTTTGATGTACTTGGCGATGCGGATGACAGCATCCCAATGAGAGGTGGTCGGATGCTCCATAAATTGACTCACTTTGGCAACCGCACAGGAAATGTTGGGTCTAGTCATGGTGAGATAATTGAGTTTGCCCACCAATCGACGGTACCACTCAGGATGTGGATACAGTGCTGAGGAGGCATAAAGAGACCGTTCCTCAGGCTCTAGAGGAGTGTCGACTGCAGTGGTCTGAGTCAGCCCAGCATCCTGCAATATATCAAATGCATACTTCCGTTGGCAGAGTGAGATGGTGCCCGAAGAATAGGAAACCTCGATGTCGAGGAAGTATGTGAGAGGACCGAGATCCTTAGTGTGGAAGTGCTGGTGAAGATGGGCCTTGAGATGGGTGATACCCACAGAGTCGTTGCCGGTGATGATGATATCATCCACATATACGACCAATAAGATGCAGCCATGGGTGGTCGTCCTATAGAAGACAGTATGGTCCTTCATACTACGAGAAAGCCCAAAGTCGGTGACGACCGTGCTAAAGCGGTCGAACCAAGCACAGGGAGACTGCTTGAGGGCGTAAAGAGAGCGGCGTAGACGGCAGACTCGAGATTCAGCGCCAGAGGCACAAAATTCGGGGGGCTGCTGCAGATAAACTTCTTCCTCAAGGAAGTCATGGAGGAAGGCATTCTTGACATCCAATTGATGAAGAGGCCAACGATGATGGGCGGTGAGAGAGATGAATAATCGGACAGAGGCCATCTTGGCAACCGGTGAGAAGGTATCAAAGTAGTCAATACCATAAGTCTGTGCGAAGCCTTTGGCCACAAGGCGGGCTTTGAGGCGATGGAAAGTGCCATCGGGATTCAGCCTGACGGTGTAAATCCATTTGCTGCCCGCTGCCTGTTTGCCTGCTGGAAGGGGTACAAGATCCCAAGTATGGTTTTCCTCCGGAGCCTGCAATTCATCCCGCATTGCAGCTAGCCACCCGGGGTGAGATTTGGCATCACCAACTGTGCGAGGTATAGAAACTGTCTCCAGAGCAGACAGACCCCTGTATGAAGATACAAATATAGGAGTATTTTGGCAGGAGCGAGTACCTTTCCGTAGAGCAATGAGCAAGTCCTCGGGTGGCGGAGCAGGAGCATCAGACGAAGCGGGAGCATCGGTGTCATTGGCCGGGTCGGGGGATACAGTCGATGGACGTCGGGAGTAGACCTGACCAAAATGGGTGTCAACAGGGGTTGACACCGGTGGAGGGTGGATGATGAGAGGAAGACAATCATCGATGGCAGAGTCAGGATGAGGAGAAGGGAGAATGAAGAACTCTCAACAAAAGCAACGTCTGCGGAGATGACATACCGCCGTAGGTCGGGGGAGAAAAAGTGATATCCGCGCTGAGTGCGGGAGTAGCCTAAAAAGATGCAGCAGAGAGATTTGGGAGCGAGTTTGGAGAGACCTGGACGTGTGTCGCGAATGTAACAGAGGCATCCAAACACGCGAATGGGAAGGGAGTGAAGAGGGAGGGAGGAGAACAGAGTCCGAAAAGGAGTCTCCCCCTGCAGGATAGAGGAAGGAAGACGGTTGATCAGCTAGGTGGCAGTGAGAATGGCATCGCCCCAAAAATGCAGAGGCACCTGTCGGTGAAAGAGGAGGGCACGAGCAGTCTCCAGAATATGTCTGTGTTTCCGCTCGGCCACGCCATTCTGCTGGGGTGTATCAGGACAGGAGGTCCGATAAAGGATGCCTTTCGTCTGGAGAAAATGCCGAAAGGAAGTGGAGAGATACTCATGCCCATTGTCCGAGCGGAGACATTTGAAAGATGTGGAAAATTGGTTCTGAATTTCATTGTAAAAGGTTTGGAAGGTGGAAAACACTTCGGAGCGTTCTCGAAGGAGGTAAAGCCAGGTCATTCGCGAATAATCATCGATGAAAGATACATAGTATTTATATCCCAAATGACTCGAAATGGTACAAGGACCTCAAACATCTGAATGAACCAGATCAAAAGGGTTTGAGGCCCGTGTATCCACCTGAGGAATGTATATAGTGCGATGATGTTTTGCAAAAGTACATGACTCACAATAAAAAGAACTCCGACTAAATTCTGGAAAAAGCTGATGAATGGTGGATGTCGGCAGGTGTCCCAACCGGGAATGAAGATCCAATGCTCGAGAAGAGGTAGACGAGCAAGCAATGGGTGTCGGTCCATCGAACATGTAGACTCCGTCCCGAAGTCGGCCTCTACCAAGTTCTCGGTTCGTTGTCTGCTCCTGAAAAACAACACCAGAGGAGGTAAATATGGCAGCACGGTTATAATCTTTTGTCAGCTTACTGATGGAAAGAAGATTAAATGGACTGCGGGGCACATGTGCCACAGAGGGTAGGTGAATCGACGGAGTCAGGGAGCATGCGCCGAACCCCGCAATGGGGATAGTGGAGTCATCAGCGACAGTGATGGCTGAGGAACCGGCATAAGGGCAGTAAGAGGTCAACATACCAGCATCACCGGTGAGGTGGTCGGAGGCACCTGAGTCCAGCATCCATGCAGGGGAGCGACGGCCGACAAAGGCAGCGGAATGAGCAGAATGGGCCAGAGAAGCCGAGGATGGGCCGGGGTCGGCAGAGTCCCGAGGATCATGAGTCAGCCGGATGTCGGCCATAGACAGGTCCAGAGAATGAGGAAGAGTGGCAACTGCCGACGGCGCTTCCTGAACCGCTGTCTGTCCCTGCCGCGGGCGCTGAGATGGACGTCCATGTAGGACCCAACATCGGTCAATCGAGTGGCCAACCTTGCCACAATGTTGACAGAGGGGACGTGGACGACCTTCCACACGACCACGTCCACGAGGTCCCGAGGAGCGGCCGCCGCCATGACCGACGAGAGCTGAGTGGTCGATAATGGGGGTGGGGGGAGGGAGAGCCCGCTGGGCCTTGCTCAGCCGATGATAAACCTGCGGGATCTCCAGCGTCGAAGGGCTAGCGAGCAGCTCGGTTGTCGTGGTGGCAAACTCCGGAGCGAGGCCGCTGAGAAGAGTGAAGATGCAGAGTTGGTCCCGCTGGGTCTGAGCTTCTGCCGGTGTTTGTGGAATGGGCCACAACTTCTGCAATTCATCACGAAGCCCTTTCCATTCCATGAAGTAGGCAGTGAAGGACCGGTCCTGTTGTCGAACATGGGATAGACGCTGAAGTATTTCGAAAACCCGAGCCAGGTTGTTGGTCTCGAAATACATGATATTCAAGGAGTCCCAGAGGTCCTTGACTGTATTTGTCGTGCGGGTGACATCTTTGACCGAGCGTTCCATGGAATTGACCAGCAGAGCGAAGATCTTGCTGTCAGCAAGCTTCAACGAACGATATTTGGGGTCAGTTGAAGCCGGGGGAGGATCCTCAAGGTCATGATCAAGGTCCATCCCGGTCAGGGACATCACCACAGTCTTCCGCCAGATGGAAAAATTTGTGGAGTCCAACCGGTCATCCACAAGGCGGGTGGAAGCAATAATCATCTGAGGTAGAGGGGAGGAGTCGGCCATGGAGGCGTCGTGCAGCAGTCTGAGACGCAGTAGGGGGCAGCACCGGAATTAAGGAAGTGTCGGGCGTGCCAGGAAGCTGAGCGCGCTGGGCGTAGGAGCCGGGAGGAGCCCGGTGTGCCTGGACAGAGTCGGTCCGTCTGGAGGGAGTAGCCGAGGCCGGTTCGTGTGGACCGGTTCGCGGCTGGTCGGTAGCCGGGCACAGAGGAGGCCGCTAGGAGGGTTGCGCGTTCTGCGCGCAGAGGAGAGCGGGGTCGGCGCTTGAAGAAGCGGCACAGGCAGGAGGAGGGACGCCGGGAGTGCTGCGGGAGGTGGTGCGCGCACAGGAGGACCGTCGGAGAGGAGGGCCGTGCGTAGCGGGAGAGGCGCAGTGGACCGGTTCTGTCGCCGGGAGATGCGGGAGCTGGTGCGAGCAGTTGCGGGAGCAGAAACGACCGCCGGGGAAGGCGGAAGCCGTTGAGAAGGAGTGCGGTGCGTAGCGGGAGATGCGGGAGATACCGGGGCCGACGCGCGCAGCAAGGAGGATCGTCGAGCCGGCAGGAAGAGTCGTCGGGAGCCGCGTTTGGAGCCGAGAGCCGGGAGTCTTGCCGGGAGCCGGGGGCCAGGAGCCACGCTGGCAGCCAGGGGCCGGGAGCCGGGGGTGGCGCTGGGTGAGGGCGTCGGGAGGGGAAACGCATCGGTAGGAGATGCAGGGGCGGGGGGAGTCCGTCGGAGCAGCGCGAACGAAGGGCCGCCGGGCGGGATTTTAGGAGGGAGCCGCCGGGGAAGGGAGACGTCGGGGAAGAGGGTGGCCACCAAGGGCAGAGGGAGGCCTGCCGGGAAGGGCAAAGGCAGAGAGGAGAGAGGCAGGGCCGGGCAGAGCCGGGAATCCGCAGGGGAGGGAGGGTTCGGGATTAATTTCCCTCTGATACCATGTAGGTTGAGAAACCCCCCTTACCTTAAAGGTGAGGTGGGGCCCTTCTTTTATAGAATGAGAAGGCAGAATGTACAAAGGAGTATTCCGATGTGGGACTCGGAAATACCCATAATAATAATAAAAAGAGGGTTTAACAGTTCTCATTTTCATCTTCAACTGCATGGCGATCTTTGTACATGACACCTTCATTGAATACCACGTTTTGGCACCTGATGACCATCCTGTTGAGGTCGTCCCAAAAGCGATACCCAAACTCCTCACCACCATAGCCAATAAAGAAACATTTTTTGGACTTGGCATCAAGCTTGTCCCTTGCATTAGCATCAACATGAACATATGTTAAACTGCCAAAGACTCGTAAATGTGAGAGTCTTACCACCTTACCAGACCAGAGTTCTTCGGGTATAGATTCTCCCATTGGCACAGAGGGACTCCTGTTTATGAGATATGCTGCCATATTCACTGCATCAGCCCAAAAGGTCTTGGGTAACCCCGAATGCAGCCTCATGCTCCTGGCACGTTCATTCAGTGTCCTATTCATCCTCTCTGCCACACCATTCTGTTGTGGTGTTCCTGGGATTGTCTTCTCCCACCGAATTCCATTTTCAGAACAAAATTCCCTGAAATCCTGAATGTCATACTCTCCACCGTTGTCGGACCTCAAACATTTCAGCTTTGTTCCTGACTCGTTCTCCACCATGACTTTCAACTTCTGAAACATCTTAAACACATCAGAATTATTCTTCAGAAAGTAAACTCATACCTTCCTTGTTGAGTCATCGATGAATGTCACATAATATTGTGACCCTCTGAGGGATGGTACTGGTGCAGGCCCTCAAACATCTGTATGCACCAGGTCCAGCTTTCCAGCCTTCGGTGTTCTGCCTCCTTTTGCAAAGGACACATTTTTCTTCTTTCCAAAGATTCAATCTTCACATAAGCCTACTTCCACCGACTTCAGTTCTGGTAGCAACCCTTTTGTTGCCAGCACCTTCATCCTCTTTTCACTCATGTGGCCGAGTCTGTAGTGTCACAGTTGAGAACCTCCGACAGCTTCCAGTGATGCATCCATGTCCATGCAAGTTTCTGTCATGTTATACAGGGTGCCATTCTTTGCTCCCCGAGCTATGACCAGAGCTCCTCAGGTGATCTTCCATGCACCACCAGTGAATGTGGTACTCAACCCTGCATCATCAAGTTGTCCAACAGAAATAAGGTTTCTTCTCAAGCCAGGGATATACCTCACGTTTTCCAGAACCAGCAAACTCCCACTGTTGGTCTTGATCCGTGCATCTCCTTTACCCACAATCTGCAAGGGCTCGTCATCAGCAAGATGCACCTTGCCAAAATTTCCAGAAACAAAATTGTTCAGGAAACCCTTCTCCGATGTAGAATGAAAAGATGCCCCAGAGTCTAAAATCCAAGACTCCATCGGGCTGTCCACACTCAGCAGCAACACATCATCGGTTCCTTCAGCTGCAGTGTTTGCTCCACTGGTTTCAGGTCCCTTCCGGTTATCTCTACACTCCTTCTTGACATGTCTTTTCTTCCTGTAGAAGAGCTAATCTTCTTACCTCAAGGTGAGGCGAAGGCCTTCTTTTATAGATTGAGAATACGGAATACATAAAGGGGTATTCCGATGTGGGACTCGAAAATACCCAGAATAATAAAAAACAGGTTCCAACACTCCCCCTCAAGCTGGACAGGCCCAACTTGGAATATGAGTCCCACAAAAGAAAGATAACATTAAGAAAAGACCAGACACACTCCCCCTCAAGCTGGGTCGCAGATGTTGTGGATGCCCAACTTGGAATTGAGCGAGGAGAGGCGAGCTCCTGGGAGGCCTTTGGTGAAGATGTCAGCAAGCTGGTCTGCCGTCGGGATGTGGCTAAAGCGGACATGATCGTGCTCCAGGTGGTGGCGAAGAAAGTGGCAGTTCACCTCAATATGCTTCGTACGTTCATGGAAAACGGGATTCGAAGCAATCTTGGTGGCTGCCTGATTGTCACACCAGATGTGAGCAGATGTCTGTGGAGGAAAGCCGAGCTCCTGGAGGAGATGTCGAAGCCAAATGATCTCTATAGTGACTGTGGTCATGGCTCGATACTCGGACTCCGCACTGGAGCGGGAGACGACCGTCTGTTTCTTGCTGCGCCAGGAGATGAGGTTGCCTGCCAAGAATACGGCAAACCTCGAAGTTGATCTCCGAGTAGCAAGGCAACCAGCATAATTTGCATCACAGAAGGCCTCAATATTGAGATGAGCATGATGAGAGTAGCGAAGACCACGGGCAGGATCTCGCTTGATGTATTTGGCGATGCGGAGGACAGCATCCCACTGAGAGGTGGTCGGATGCTCCATAAATTGGCTCACTTTGTCGACAGCGCAGGCAATGTCGGGACGAGTCATGGTAAGATAATTGAGTTTGCCCACTAGTCTTCGATAGCGCTCTGGATGTGAATACGGGTCGGAGGAGGCATAAAGAAATCGTTCCCCAGACTCCAGAGGAGTGTCGACAGCAGTGGTCTGTGTCAGCCCAGCATCATGCAGAATATCCGATGCATATTTCCGTTGGCATAGGGAAATGGTATCTGAAGAATAGGATACCTCGATGCCTAAGAAGTATGTGAGAGGACCGAGATCCTTAGTGTGGAAGTGCTGGTGAAGATGGCCCTTTAGTTGGGTGAAGTCGTCACTGTCGTTGCCGATGATGATGATATCATCCACATAAACGACTAACAGGATGCAACCAGCGGAGGTCGTCCTGTAGAACACGGTGCGGTCTTTCATGCTGCGGGAGAGCCCAAAGTCGATGACGACAGTGCTGAAGCGGCCGAACCAAGCACGAGGAGACTGTTTGAGGCCGTAAAGAGAGCGGCGGAGTCGACAGACTTGGGACTCGGCGCGGGAGGCACAAAAACCGGGGGGCTGAGACAGATAAACTTTTTCCACAAGAAATCCATGGAGGAAGGCATTTTTGACATCCAGTTGATGAAGAGACCAGCGATGATAAGCTGCCATAGAGATGAATAACCGGACGGAGGCCATCTTGGCAACTGGAGAGAAGGTATCAAAATAGTTAATACCGTAAGTCTGGGCGAAGCCCTTGGCCACAATGCGGGCTTTAAGTCGATGGAGAGTGTCATCGGGATTCAGCCTGACGGTGTAAATTCATTTGCAGCCAACCGCCTGTTTGCCTGCTGGAAGGGGGACAAGATCCCAAGTATGGTTTTCTTCCAACGCCTGCAACTCATCCCGCATTGCGGCTAACCATCCCGGGTGAGATTTTGTTTCACCCACAGTGCGGGGAATAGAAACTGTCTCCAGAGCGGAGAGACCCCTGTAGGAAGATACAAATAGAGGAGTACTCTGGCAAGAGCGAGTACCTTTCCGGAGAGCAATGGGCAAGTCCTCTGGTGCTGAGGCAGGAGCATCGGACGAAGCGGAAACGACGATGTCATTGGCCGGGACGGGGGATACAGGTGATGGATGACGGGAGTAGATCCTACCAAAATGGGTATCAGCAGTAGGGGAGATACCGGAGTAGGGTGGATGAGGATAGGAAGGCAATCATCGATGGTTGAGTCAGGATGAGGAGAGGGAAGGGAGAACGGAGAGTTCTCAACAAAGGCGATGTCAGCAGAGATGACATACCTCCGGAGGTCCGGTGAGTAGCAGCGATATCCGCGCTGAGTGCGGGAATAGCCAAGGAAGATGCACCGGAGAGATTTGGGAGAGAGTTTGGAGAGTCCAGGACGTGTGTCTCGAACATAACATAGGCATCCAAACACTCGAAGCGGAAGGGAGTGAGGAGGGAGAGAAGAGAACAGGGCCCGAAAAGAAGTCTCCCCCTAAAGGATAGAAGGAAGGCGGTTTATAAGGTAGGTAGCAGTGAGTATCGCATCTCCCCAAAAATGCAGAGGCACCTGTCGGTGGAAGAGGAGGGCACGAGCAGTCTCCAAAATATGACGGTGTTTCCGCTCGGCCACTCCATTCTGTTGGGGTGTATCAGGACAGGAGGTCTGATGAATGATGTCTTTCGCCTGGAGAAAGTACCGAAAAGGGGTGGAGAGGTACTCACGCCCATTGTCCGAGCGGAGACATTTCACAGAAGTGGAAAATTGGTTCTGAATTTCATTGTAAAATATCTGAAATGTGGAAAATACTTCGGAGCGTTCTTGAAGGAGGTATAGCCAAGTCATGCGCGAAAAATCATCAATGAAGGATATATAGTATTTATACCCCAACTGACTCGAGATGGGACAGGGACCCCAAACGTCGGAATGAACGAAATCAAAAGGTTTGGAAGCCCGTGTATCCACCCGAGGAATGTAAGAAGTGCAATGATGTTTCGCAAAAGTACAAGACTCACAATGAAAAGAGGTATGTGGTCTGAAATATGGATAAAGCTGATGAATGGTGGAGGTGGGGGTGCCCTAATCGGGAATGAAGATCCAAGGCACGATCAGAGATAAATGTGCAGGCGACGGGTGTCGGTCCATCAAACATATAGACCCCGTCCCGAAGCTTGCCTCTAGCAAGTTCCCGATTCAGTCAGCTCCTGAAAAACAACAGCAGAGGAGGTAAATATAGCAGCACAGTTAAAAATCTTTGGTGAGCTTACCGATGGAAAGAAGATTAAAGGGACTGCGAGGCACATGTGCCACAGAGGGCAAGTGAAGTGAAGATGTCAGGGAGCATGCACTGAAACCCGCAATGGGGATAGTGGAGTCATTGGCGACTGTCACGACCCGTCCTCGGGGCCCGTGCCGTGACTACCCCAAGCCCGCCTTCCATAGGTCAGGGGCTGGCGACTAGCACCAAGGCGTAAATCCCGTTAAAAGGGAAGGCATTGCCTTTGTAAAGTAAACCACAAACACCACAGAGCAAGCAGGCGGAAGTAAACACTAAGTAAAAACTGGTACAACAGTAAGTGCGGAAAAGTAAGTGGGCCAGTATACAAACCCAAACTGAAAGTAAAGTACAACTGGAAAGAGAAAAACAGAAACTGAAAAGTAAAGCCGCAACGTCGAGCTGTCCACTGGAAATCTCACCTGAAGGGTGGGTACAGATAGCCTCCACTGCTCCTCGGGTCCAGCCGACCGCTCCGAGTACGTCCCGCCCAGTGGTCCACCTCCAGGTACCGTCCTGCTCCGCAAGCCTCAACCACGATCAGCGTTGTCCGTCGTCTGCAACCAACACAACGTAGTACGGGCATAGCCCGTGCAGGGGTGAGTATAAGCTACTCAGTAGGGACCCCGAGACCCCCGAAGGTCTCCCAGAATCCACAAAGGATAATCCACAAAGGAAAGATACAATCACGAAGTAACATCCGACACTGCTTAGGTATATGCCCATACATATACCTAAGTCATCAATTCTCGTTCGGCTCCAACATCCGAGCCCAAGTACAACCCAGTCCACACAGGAAAGCAAAACGTAAATCCACACAGGATAGCACAACACAATCCACAAAGAAAGGCAAAACAAGATTCAGCTCACACAGGTATACTTCTTCATATGACGATAAAGATGACCAGATATTGTCACTGATTCATCTAAGCCGTCGGACCCACAAAGGATCGATAGGTACTAACCCCCGCAATGACCCACAAAGGATCTGACCCACAAAGGATCGATAGGTAACTAACCCCTGCAATGACCCACAAAGGATCTGACCCACACAGGATCGATAGGTAACTAACCCCCGCAAAGACCCACACAGGATCGGACCCACACAGGATCTGTAGGCGCTGGCCCACACAGGACCGTTGAGCGCTGACCCACACAGGATCGGTAGCACTGATCCACAAAGGATCGCTGAGTGTTGTAGTTGTCGTCGAATCCACTGAGGATCTCTGCACAGTCGTCGTCGAATCCACTGAGGATCTCTATACAGTCGTCGTCGTCATCGCAGTCGCAGCCAGCACTAGGGTTCCCGCACACAGCAAGCTCGTTCGGGAGGGTCCGTTCCACGAGTCGAGAGGCTGATACATCAACTGACACATAGTCCATAGTTGATGTATCCAAAAGTTCCGTATCGTCAACAGGAACTCAACGGCGCAGACGGCGGGTCAATCGGACGCCCGGTCTGAGAATTATTGGCTTTTTCGTCCCAGGGGCCCGGTTGGTTTTTAAGGAAAAACCAACCCGACCGTACTCCACCTGCGTCCAAACCTCGGGCGGAGTAAGCCAAAAGATCCGCCTCACTAAGAGAAATCCATCAAAGTCGACGGCACGTCAATCGGACGTCTGGAGCTCAAGATACGAGCGTTTCCGCTTCGAGGGCCCGGTTGGTTTCGTGTACGAACCAACCCGGCCGAACCCAAAGTATTCTGAAACCTTAAGTGTGATATGTCAAAACGACCGTCTCGGTCCAAGGATCGCATCGCCGCTGACGGTACGTCGATCGGAGGCCCGTAACTCAAGATACGGGCAAAAGACCAAAAAGATCCGAAAACGGGGGTTCTGGGCCCAGGTCGACCCGGCCCAACCCCCCCTGGGTCGGCCCGAACCGGGTAGACCCGACCCGGCCGGGGTGGCCCGGCACGGCCTGGGCGCGACCCGGCACGGCCTGGGCGCTACCCGGCCCGGCCGGCGCGGGCGCGGCCCGACCGCGAGGGAACGGCTCGGCCGGTTACGGCCGACCGGCGCGAGGGGCGTGCTGCCCCCGCGTGAGAGTACCGCGGCCCCCGCGTGGGGCCGCCCTTGCCAGCGGACGCGGCAGCCGGCCGCGTCCCGTCTCTCGCCGGACCTGCGAGGACCCCGCATCGCCCGTGCGCCCTGCTTGGTCGACGTCCGCCGTTTCGCACACCAAGAACGAAAGGGACGGTGAGTTCAGACTTGTTCGTTAGTCCGCACCCACCGCGTTAGCGGTTTAAAAGTCTCACAACAATTTTAATAATGAAACGTCGCGGCACGAAGATTCAATAAAACAAACCCCTACATCGTCGTTGTCGTCGGACGAGTTCTTCGCGGAATTGACCGTCGCGGAAGAAGAGGATCGTCGCGTCGCGGAAGAGCGTCGCGTCGTCGCGGTATACGGCGTCGCGTCGACAATCTCAAGCAGTTGATCGAAGATTTGTCGCGGGAGGAGAATCGTCGCAGAAGAACGTCGGGGGAGGAGAATCGTCGGCGTCACGGTACACGGCGTCGCGTCGTCGATCTCCGAGGGTTCGGCGTTCTTCGTCGTCTTTCGTCGAAGGCCGACGTTCTTCGCGTTCTTCGCGTTTTTCGCGTTCTTCGCGAAGGAGGATGAAGATACAGTGTCTCCAAATCCTCTCAACAAGCGACCCCTCAACAAAAAGGGTGTTGGTCTTATTTTATTATTATGCCAACAGTTTGAAAAACAGGTTAAGAAACGAACCATTAATTTGGTGAATTAATGGTAACGACTTAACTGTCCATTTAATAGGGGTGTTAAGAGTTTTAGAAAACGCATCAGTTGACTTTCATTAAAGAGGAGTTTTCGCGGGTGCGTTACTTAGAGGAAAAGAAACGGTGGGGCTCGTGCGGGCCCCACCTCACAAATATCCTACCAAGAGGGTAGGATATTTTGGGTTCCACCCTATCCGCTTCAACTCAGCTTAACCAGCTTTAAGTGGCTTTAAGTGGCTTTAAGTGAAATAAAATAAAGTTGTCGCACCACTTTATTTTATTTTCTTCACTTAACCCCAAAAATTAAAAACCACACCCGAGCAAACGCAACTCCGGAAGAGGCGTTTCTAAGCAAATACCGGCGTTGCGATTCCATCGGTGCCCTCAAAATTCGATTCCGAGCACCGGTTCAAAAGTTAGAAAAACTTGCTCGTTCGTTCACTGAACGTACCCGAGCAAAACTTTGAAAAATGATTCCGGGCACACCGGGCCTCGGAATCACGTGCCGTCAGAAACTGCGTTCTTGTAAAATTCCAAAGAAAATTAAGAAAAAAAATTCCTTGAAATTTACGGGTCTTTACACCACTCCCACCTCAGGGCTTTACGTCCTCGTAAAGATACATCATAAGCTAGGGAAACAAATGTGGGTACTGAGCACGCATCTGAGCCTCCCGCTCCCAAGTGCTCTCCTGGAGGTTCTCGTGCTGCCATCTGATGCGCACTAGAGGAATCGATCGTCCACATAGAACCCGCTCCTGTCGATCCTCGATCTCCACCGGGCCCTCCGCAAAAGTCGCCACATCATCAACGTTCAGCTCCCCATGGTCAATGATATGCGTCGGGTCGTGCACGTATCTCCTCAGCTGAGATAAGTGGAAGACGTCGTGCACCCGGTGTAACTGAGGTGGTAGAGCCAGGCGATAAGCCACCTCGCCGATCCTGCTGAGGACCTGGAATGGTCCGATGAAGCGTGGAGACAACTTGTCGCCTCGGTCAAATCTCCGTAATCCACGTCGAGGTGAGACACGCAAGAAGACGTGGTCGCCATCCTCGAACTCTAGTGGCCTCCGCCTCGTGTCAGCATAAGACTTCTGCCGGCTCTGAGCTGTCCTCATCCGCTCCTGGATGACCTGGACCTTCTCTGTCGTGGCCTGGACCATCTCCGGTCCCACAAGTGCTGACTCCCCAGGGTCTGTCCAGCACAAAGGAGATCTGCAAGGTCGGCCGTACAACGCCTCGTATGGTGTCATCCCGATGGTGGAGTGGTAGCTGTTGTTGTATGCAAACTCCACCAAGGGTAGGTGGTCCTCCCAGCTGCGACCAAAGTCGAGGACAAATGCGCAGAGCATGTCCTCGAGAGTCTGAATGGTCCTCTCCGTCTGACCATCCGTCTGAGGGTGAAAGGCGGTGCTCAGACGTAGTTGCGTCCCGAACGCCTCCTGCACCCCCTTCCAAAGCCGGGAAGTAAAGCGAGCATCTCGATCGGAGACGATAGATAATGGCACACCGTGAAGCCGTACAATCTCCTGAACGTAGAGACGTCCCAAGCTATCCACTGAGCCCTGCTCTCTGATGGGTAAGAAGTGAGCCGACTTGGAGAGTCGGTCGACAATCCCCCAAATGGAGTCGTGACCTCTGAAAGTGCGTGGAAGTCCAGTCACGAAGTCCATAGATATCCCGTCCCACTTCCACTTTGGAACCTCCAAGGGCTGTACCAAGCCTGCTGGTACCTGATGCTCTGCCTTCACCTGCTGGCAGGTGAGGCATCGAGAAACGAACTCTGTCACAGCCTTCTTCATGCCCGGCCACCAGTGCTGTAGTCTGAGGTCCAGGTTCACCTTCACCGGCGAGAAGAGAGTCTTCGCAGCACAGGATGGACTTCCGCAAAGGAGAGGACAGCCCATCACTCATCAGTTGGCTAGCCTCATCCTAGGAGCAGTTGACGTGCGGAGTCCTAGTTTTCCTGCAGTGGTGGATCAGTATGCGGACGTCTTTCCCGACGACGTTCCAGGGCTACCTCCTCGCAGAGAGGTAGACTTTTATATTGACCTGTACCCCGGGACAGCCCCGATATCGACTCCAGCGTATCGGATGGCCCCCGCTGAGCTTCGAGAGCTACGGGTACAGTTGGAGGACTTGCAGGGCAAGGGATTCATCCAACCCAGTGTTTCACCCTGGGCTTCCCCGATATTGTTCGCCAAGAAGGCGAACGGGAGCTTGCGACTTTGTGTCGACTATCGTCACCTGAACCAGGTGATGGTGAGGAACAAGTATCCGCTACCGAGGATTGATGACCTCTTCAATCAGCTCAAGGGAGCACGGTGGTTCTCGAAGATAGACCTCAGGTCAAGCTATCATCAGCTCAGAGTTCGGGACGAGGACGTGCAGAAGACGGCCTTCAGATGTCGGTATGGCCACTATGAGTTCTTGGTTATGCCTTTCGGCGTAACCAATGCTCTGGCAGTGTTCATGGGCCTCATGAACAGGATCTTTCAGCCATACCTCGATCGATTTGTCGTGGTCTTCATCGACTACATTTTGATATACTCAACGACTGAGGAGGAGCACGCCTATCACTTGCGAGTTGTACTGGACACACTCCGAGAGCACCAGCTTTATGGCAAGCTCTCGAAGTGTCAGTTCTGGATACGTGAGGTCCACTTCTTGAGACACGTCATCTCTGAGGCGGGAGTTGCAGTGGATCCTGCGAAAATCAAGGCAGTGCTAGCTTGGGAGCCACCCAGGAGCGTGACGGAGGTGCGGAGTTTCTTGGGACTAGCTGGATACTATCGGAGATTTGTGTCATACTTCTCCAAAGTTGCGGCACCACTCTCAGCTCTTACGAAGAAGGGGAAACTCTTTGTGTGGTCAGACAGATATCAGCAGAGCTTTCAGGAGCTGAGACAGAAATTGACCAGCGCCCCTATCTTGAGGTTGCCTGAGGAGGGAGTAGGGTACGTAGTCTACTGCGATTCATCAGGGACCGGACTCGGATGTGTCCTGATGCAGGAGCGGGCCGTGATCGCCTGTGGATCACGTCAGTTGAGGCTGCATGAGCAGAACTACGCTACCCACGACCTGGAGTTAGCAGCAGTAGTCTTCGCTCTGAAGACATGGCGACACTACCTGATGGGCGAGCGCTTTACAGTCTTTTCTGACCATCAGAGTCTCAGGTACATCTTTTCTCAAAAGGACCTGAACCTGAGACAGCGGTGATGGCTCGAGTTCCTCCAGGACTAGACTTTGAGATAGTCTATACTCCTAGGAAGGGGAACGTGGTAGCTGATGCTCTCAGCAGGAGGACGGGCATTCAGCTACTTGAGGAGGCGACAGGGCAGCTAGCCGCCTTGCAGATATCCTTCGTGGATAGAGGTAGCGCAGCCTTCCTTCAGTCTCTCACAGTCTCTCCTCCACTACTACAGCGAGTCAGAGAGGCACAGCGTGGGGACGCTGACTGTGAGACGCGGCGTGCACAGATATCCTCAGGACAGGCACCTGATGGTTTCTCCTTTGGAGCAGAGCACGACATCCTTTTCAGAGGACGTACCTTAGTACCAGTCGCTTTACGAGAGGAGGTGCTGAGAGAGTTTCACACTTCTCCTTTGGCGGTACATCCTGGAGTGACGAAGATGTACCAGGACCTCAGACGACAGCAATGGTGGCCGGGCATGAAGAAGGTTGTGGCAGAGTTCGTTTCTCGATGCCTCACCTGCCAGCAGATGAAGACAGAGCATCAGGTACCAGCAGGCTTGGTACAGCCCTTGGAGGTTCCGAAGTGGAAGTGGGACGGGATATCTATGGACTTCGTGACTGGACTTCCACGCACTTCCAGAGGTCACGACTCCATTTGGGTGATTGTCCGACCGACTCACCAAGTCGGCTCACTTCTTACCCATCAGAGAGCAGGGCTCAGTGGAGACCTTGGGACGTCTCTACGTTCAGGAGATTGTACGGCTTCACGGTTGTGCCAATCATCTATCATCTCCGATCGAGATGCTCCGCTTTACTTCCCGGCTTTGGAAGGGTTGCAGGAGGCGTTCGGGACGCAGCTACGTTTGAGCACCGCCTTTCACCCTCAGACGGATGGTCAGACGGAGAGGACCATTCAGACTCTCGAGGACATGCTACGCGCATGTGTCCTCGACTTTGGTCGCAGCTGGGAGGACCACCTACCCTTGGTGGAGTTTTCATACAACAACAGCTACCACTCTACCATCGGGATGGCACCATACGAGGCGTTGTACGGCCGACCTTGCAGATCTCCTTTGTGCTGGACAGACCCTGGGGAGTCAGCACTTGTGGGACCGGAGATGGTCCAGGCCACGACAGAGAAGATCCAGGTCATCCAGGAGCGGATGAGGACAGCTCAGAGCCGGCAGAAGTCTTATGCTGACAGGAGGCGGAGGCTGCTAGAGTTCGAGGATGGCGACCACGTCTTCTTGCGTGTCTCACCTCGACGTGGATTACGGAGATTTGGCCGAGGCGGCAAGTTGTCTCCACGCTTCATCGGACCATTCCAGGTCCTCAGCAGGATCGGCGAGGTGGCTTATCGCTTGGCTGTACCACCTCAGTTACACCGGGTGCACGACGTCTTCCACGTATCTCAGCTGAGGAGATACGTGCACGACCCGACGCATATCATTGGTCATGGGGAGCTGGACGTTGATGATGGGGCGACCTTTGCGGAGGTCTCGGTGGAGATCGAGGATCGACAGGAGCGGGTCCTATGTGGACGATCGATTCCTCTAGTGCGCATCAGATGGCAGCACGGGAACCTCCAGGAGAGCACTTGGGAGCGGGAGGCTCAGATGCGTGCTCAGTACCCACATTTGTTTCCCTAGCTTATGATGTATCTTTACGGGGACGTAAAGCCCCGAGGTGGGAGTGATGTAAAGACCCGTAACTTGAGCTACGGGCCTCCGATCGACGCGCCGTCAGCGGCAATGAGATCCTTGGATCGAGACGGTAGTTTCGGTATATCGCACTCAAGGTTTCGGAATACTTTGGGTTCGACCGGGTTGGTTCGTACACGAAACCAATCGGGCCCTCGAAGCGGAAACGCTCATATCTTGAGCTTCGGACGTCCGATTGACGTACCGTCGACTTTCATGGATTCCTCTAAGTGAGACGGATCTCTTGGCTTACTCCGCCCGAGGTTTGGACGCAGGTGGAGTACGGTCGGGCTGATTTTGACTTAAAAACCAACCGGGCCCCTGGGACGAAAAAGCCAATAACTCTCAGACCGAGCGTCCGATTGACGCGCCGTCAGCGACGTAGAGTTCCTGTTGTCGATACGGAACTTTTGAATACATCAACTCTAGACTATGTGTCAGTTGATATATCAGCCTCTCGGCTCGTGGAGCGGACCCTCCCGAACGAGCTTGCTGTGTGCGGGAACCCTAGAGCTGGTTGCGACTGCTACTGTGACGGCGACGACTGTGCAGAGATCCTCAGTGGATTCAACGGCGACGACTACAGCACTCAGCGATCCTTTGTGGGTTAGTGCTACCGATCCTGTGTGGGTCCGATCCTGTGTGGGTCAGCGCTCAGCGGTCCTGTGTGGGTCAGCGCCTACAGATCCTGTGTGGGTCCGATCCTGTGTGGGTCTTTGCGGGGGTTAGTTACCCTATCGATCCTGTGTGGGTCAGATCCTTTGTGGGTCATTGCGGGGGTTAGTACCTATCGATCCTTTGTAGGTCCGACGGCTTAGATGAATCAGTGGATATATCTGATCATCTCTATCGTCATTCAAGAAGTATCCTGTGTGAGCTGAATCCTGTTTTGCTTTCCTCTGTGGATTGTGTTGTGCTATGCTCTGTGGGTATACGTTTTGCTTTCCTGTGTGGACTGGGTTGTGCTTGGGTTCGGATGTTGGAGCCGAACGAGAATTGATGACTTAGGTATATGTATGGGCATATACCTAAGACAGTGTCGGATGTTACTTCGTGATTGTATCTTTCCTTTGTGGATTACCCTTTGTGGATTCTGGGAGACCTTCGGGGGTCTCGGGGTCCCTACTGAGTAGCTTATACTCACCAATGCACGGGCTATGCCCGCACTACGTTGTGTTTGGTTGCAGACGACGGACAGCGCTGATCGCGGTTGAGGCTTGCGGAGCAGGACGGTACCTGGAGGTGAACCACTGGGCGGGACGTACTCGGAGCGATCGGCTGGACCCGAGGAGCAGTAGAGGCTTTCTGTACCCACCCTTCGTGTGGGATTTCCAGTGGGCAGCTCGACGTTGCGGCTTTACTTTTCAGTTGCTGTTTTCCCTTTCCACTTGTACTTACTTTCAGTTTGGGTTTGTATACTGGCCCACTTACTTTTCCGCACTTACTGTTGTACTCTGTTTTTACTTAGTGTTTACTTCTATTGTTTGCTTGCTCTGTGGAGTTTGTTTACTTTACAAAGGCAATGTCTTCCCTTTTTACCGGGATTTACGCATTGGTGCTAGTCGTCAGCCCTGGCCTATGGAAGGCGAGCTTGGGGTAGTCACGGCACGGGCCCCGAGGACGGGTCGTGACAAGAAGATCCCAGCCGGTGAAGGTGAACCTGCTCCCGTCGGTGCGTACACATCGCACCTTGCGCCTAAAACAGTCAATCTGTGCATGGACTGTAGATAACCAATCCATGCCCAAGATGACGTCGTAAGGCCTCGACGGTGCTACAAGAAGATCCCAGCCGAAGCTCTCGCCTCCTAGAGTAAGCTCACACTGCCGGCACCAGTGCGTAATCGTCGAGTCTGCTCCCGTAGGAGTCTCTAGCCGTAAGGATCGAGCCAACGGCTCTGTCGGAATCTCCGAGCTCTGAACAAGGGCAGCGGCTATGAAAGAGTGACTCGCTCTTGTGTCTATAAGAACTGCAGCAAGGGTGAAATAGACACAGATAGTACCTCGAATCATCTCGGGCGCGCCGTGGTCGTAGGCCTCCGCTGCCTGGAGCTGTGCCTGTCTCTGCCCGCCAACTCCCTGTGGCCGGGGTGGACCTCCCGGTGGTGGTGGTGGTAGAGCCTCAAAGCGTCGTCCACCACCTACTGTTCGGCCAGCTCCTCTGCCTCGTCCGCCTGCTCCCTGCGGACCGTCACGGTCGACTCTCTGCCTCTGTCTGGGTGGCCCCTCAACCGTCTGCTGCTCCTCGGCACGGTGGGTCGGGCAGTCACGAGCCATGTGGCCCTGCCCGCCGCATGTGTAGCACTGTCTGCCTCTCGAAAGACTGGCTCCACGCTGTGTGCCCCGCACTGCTGAGCCAGTGTCCTGAGGTCGTCTACGAGAGGGTCTGGTCTGCCTGGACCCCTGAGTCATCCGTCGACTGCCTGCTGCAGAAGACTCTGCTACGTGCCGCCCCGCGATAGGTCTCGCCGCTGAAGAAGGCTCAGCAAGAAAGCACTCGATCAAAAGGGCTCGCTCCAGTACTCATGCCTGAGTCGGAATGCTGAGGGAGATCAGCGATGCCCTGATCTCGTGTCTCAATCCCTGCTCAAAGGTCCGGGCCCAGAAGAATGGGTCCCGTACCATGTCCGTCGAGTAGCGCGAGAGATCGATAAATCTCGCCGAGTACTGGGCGACCATCAAGCTGCCCTGCCGCAGCTAAAGAAGCTCCCGGATGCGCACCGCACGGAGGGTGGCCGGGACGAACTCTGAGCGGAAGAGGCTCTCAAAGTCTGTCCAGAGAAGAGATGCCTCATCGTGCACCTGGAGCATCAAACTCCACCATCGGCCCGCTGCCGCGTGCAGTAGGCTCGCCGCGAGGATCACCATGAGGTCTGCTGGTGTCTTCACTAACCGGAAAACTCGTACCACTGCCTCCAGCCAGTCCTCGGCTGTATGGGGGTCCGTCTCCCCGCGGAACCTGGGCGGTCGCTGGCGCTGGAAACTCATGCGGTGCATTAAGGCGACGTGCATCGTCAGCGGCTGGGGCTGGAAGCATCGGTGGCTCGGCGGGTAGAGGTACCGCCGGTGCCTCAGCTGTCAAAGGGCCCTGCACCGAGGCCTCGTCGCTCGGTGGGCTGTCGTCACGCTCAACTCTCGGAACCCTAGCTGGTTGCCGTCGTGGGGCCATCCTGAAAGGGAAACAGGTGCGTCACGGTCAGAACAGTATACCTGGTGAGCTGACACAAAGTAATCACAAAGAAAACTTGAAACACACATGCAATCAATGTTTTCGTGCATTAAGTCGAAAATCAGAAGTCAAGGTCCTGGTGTACGGATTCGTCGGCCGTCGCACCAACAATGAGCTCCCTGAACTGATAACCACACTCAATACGCTTAACATTATTGCTTCACATAGAAGAAAGATTAGAGTCTGCGGTAGAACCGAACCCCTTTGATACCAATTTGTCACGACCCGTCCTCGGAGCCCGTGCCGTGACTACCCCAAACCCGCCTTCCATAGGCCAGGGGCTGGCGACTAGCACCAAGGCGTAAATCCCGGTAAAAGGGAAGGCATTGCCTTTGTAAAGTAAACCACAAACACCACAGAACAAGCAGGCGGAAGTAAACACTAGGTAAAAACTGGTACAACAGTAAGTGCGGAAAAGTAAGTGGGTCAGTATACAAACCCAAACTGAAAGTAAGTACAACTGGAAAGGGAAAAACAGAAACTGAAAAGTAAAGCCGCAACGTCGAGCTGTCCACTGGAAATCCCACCTGAAGGATGGGTACAGATAGCCTCCACTGCTCCTCGGGTCCAGCCGACCGCTCCGAGTACGTCCCGCCCAGGGGTCCACCTCCAGGTACCGTCCTGCTCCGCAAGCCTCAACCGCGATCAGTGTTGTCCGTCGTCTGCAACCAACACAACGTAGTGCGGGCATAGCCCGTGCAGGGATGAGTATAAGCTACTCAGTAGGGACCCCGAGACCCCTGAAGGTCTCCCAGAATCCACAAAGGATAATCCACAAAGGAAAGATACAATCACGAAGTAACATCCGACACTGCTTAGGTATATGCCCATACATATACCTAAGTCATCAATTCTCGTTTGGCTCCAACATCCGAGCCCAAGTACAACCCAGTCCACACAGGAAAGTAAAACGTAAATCCACACAGAATAGCACAACACAATCCACAAAGGAAAGCAAAACAGGATTCAGCTCACACAGGTATACTTCTTCATATGACGATAAAGATGACCAGATATTGCCACTGATTCATCTAAGCCGTCGGACCCACAAAGGATCGATAGGTACTAACCCCCGCAATGACCCACAAAGGATCTGACCCACAAAGGATCGATAGGTAACTAACCCCTACAATGACCCACAAAAGATCTGACCCACACAGGATCGATAGGTAACTAACCCCCGCAAAGACTCACACAGGATCGGACCCACACAGGATCTGTAGGCGCTGGCCCACACAGGACCGCTGAGCGCTGACCCACACAGGATCGGACCCACACAGGATCGGTAGCACTGATCCACAAAGGATCGCTGAGTGTTGTAGTCGTCGTTGAATCCACTGAGGATCTCTGCACAGTCGTCGTCGAATCCACTGAGGATCTCTGCACAGTCGTCGTCGAATCCACTGAGGATCCCTGCACAGTCGTCGTCGTCGTCGTCGCAGTCGCAGCCAGCACTAGGGTTCTCGCACACAGCAAGCTCGTTCGGGAGGGTCCGCTCCACGAGCCGAGAGGCTGATACATCAACTGACACATAATCCAGAGTTGATGTATCCAAAAGTTCTGTATCGTCAACAGGAACTCAACGTCGCAGACGGCGCGTCAATCGGACGCCCGGTCTGAGAGTTATTGGCTTCTTCGTCCCAAGGGCCCGGTTGGTTTTTAAGGAAAAACCAACCCGACCGTACTCCACCTGCGTCCAAACCTCGGGCGGAGTAAGCCAAAAAATCCGCCTCACTAAGAGGAATCCATCAAAGTCGACGGCACGTCAATCGGACGTCCGGAGCTCAAGATACGAGCGTTTCCGCTTCGAGGGCCCGGTTGGTTTCGTGTACGAACCAACCCGGCCGAACCCAAAGTATTCCGAAACCTTGAGTGCGATATGTCAAAACGACCGTCTTGGTCCAAGGATCGCATCGCCGCTGACGGCACGTCGATCGGAGGCCCGTAGCTCAAGATACGGGCAAAAAACCAAAAAGGTCCGAAAACGGGGGGTCGGGGCCCGGGCCGACCCGGCCCAACCCCCCCTGGGTCGGCCCGAACCGGGTCCGGGTCCGGGTCCGACCCGGCCCGGCCCGGCCTGAGCGCGACCTGGCCCGACCGGCGCGGGTGCGGCCCGGCCGCCAGGGGACGGCTCGGCCGGTTACGGCCGAGCGGCGCGGGGGGCGTGCTGCCCCCGCGTGAGAGTACCGCGGCCCCGCGTGGGGCCGCCCTTGCCAGCGGACGCGGCAGCCGGTCGCGACCCGTCTCTCGCCGGACCTGCGCGGTCGCGGGTCTGCCGGCCGCCGCCGCGGCGGTTCTCCTCGGCGGCGCGTCGGGCGCCGCCGCCTTCCGCCGCCGGCGGTTTGCTCCGCGGACCACCGGATGAGTTCCGATGGTCGAAAATCCTTGTCGTCTTCACCAAAAGTCCTCCCGGGGTCCGTCCTTCACTGCGAGGACCCCGCATCGCCCGTGCGGCCTGCTTGGTCGACGTCCGTCGTTTCGCACACCAAGAACGAAAGGGGCGGTGGGTTCAGACTTGTTCGTTAGTCCGCACCCACCGCGTTAGCGGTTTAAAAGTCTCACAACAATTTTAATAATGAAACGCCGCGGGTATAAATCACAAAGATTCAATAAAACAAACCCCTACCTCGTCGTTGTCATCGGACGAGTTCTTCGCGGAATTGACCGTCGCGGAAGAAGAGGATCGTCGCGTCGCGGAAGGGCGTCGCGTCGTCGCGGTATACGGCGTCACGTCGACGATCTCAAGCAGTTGATCGAAGATTTGTCGCGGGAGGAGAATCGTCGCAGAAGAACGTCGAAGGAGGAGAATCGTCGGCGTCGCGGTACACGGCGTCGCGTCGTCGATCTCCGAGGGTTCGGCGTTCTTCGTCGCCTTTCGTCGAAGGCCGGCGTTCTTCGCGTTCTTCGCGTTTTCCGCGTTCTTCGCGAAGGAGGATGAAGATACAGTTTCTCCAAATCCTCTCAACAAGCGACCCCTCAACAAAAAGAGTGTTGGTCTTATTTTATTATTATGCCAACAGTTTGAAAAACAGGTTAAGAAACGAACCATTAATTTGGTGAATTAATGGTAACGACTTAACTGTCCATTTAATAGGGGCGTTAAGAGTTTTAGAAAACGCAGCAGTTGACTTTCATTAAAGAGGAGTTTTCGCGGGTGCGTTACTTAGAGGAAAAGAAACGGTGGGGCTCGTGCGGGCCCCACCTCACAAATATCCTACCAAGAGGGTAGGATATTTTGGGTTCCACCTTATCCGCTTCAACTCAGCTTAAGCAGCTTTAAGTGGCTTTAAGTGGCTTTAAGTGAAATAAAATAAAGTTGTCGCACCACTTTATTTTATTTTCTTCACTTAACCCCAAAAATTAAAAACCACACCCGAGCAAACGCAACTCCGGAAGAGGCGTTTCTAAGCAAATACTGGCGCTACGATTCCATCGGTGCCCTCGAAATTCAATTTCGGGCCTCGGAATCACGTGCCGTCAGAAACTGCGTTCTTGTAAAATTTCAAAGAAAATTAAGAAAAAAAATTCCTTGAAATTTACGGGTCTTTACAGTGACGGTGATGGTTGATGGACCGGTATAAGGACAATAGGAGAGCAGCATACCAGCATCACCGGTGAGGTGGTCAGAGGCACCTGAGTCGAGCAGCCAAGCAGAGGAGTGACGACCAATAAGGGCGGCGGAAGCAGCGGAATTGGCTAGAGAAGCCGAAGAAGGACCAGGGCCGACAAGGGTCTGAGGATCATGACTCAGCCGGATGTCCGCCATAGACAGAGCTAGAGATGATGGGAGTGGCGACTGAGGAGGGAGTCTCCTGGACTGCTGTCGGACCCCGCCACAGGTGCTGAGAAGGGCGCCCATGAAGAATCCAACATCAGCCAATCAGGTGGCCGAGTTTGCCACAGTGTTGACAGAGTGGACGTAGACGACCGCTCCTACGGTCACGACCACGAGGGCCTGAGTGGCTACTGTTACGACTGACGAGGCGGGTGGAGGCAGTGATTATCTGGGGTAAGCTGAAGAGGCTGCCATGGAAGCGTCGAGAGCAGTGTGAGTTGTGCGCAGGAAGAGCCAGGTCACCGGGAGGGAGCCACCTGGACCGGTTCGCCGGGAGGGAGTCGGGCTGCCTGGAGGAGCGGAAGTCGGCGGGTGCAGAGCCAGCAGTTGTCGGAGGAGCCCGGTTTGCTTGGACGGAGTCGGTCCGTCGGGAGGGAGTCGCGGCTCAGAGGAGGCCGCCGGGGGTGGTGTGCGCAGAGGAGGGTCGCCACTGGGCGACGGCGCCGGGGCGAGGCGCCGCTGGGCGAGGGCGCCGGGGCGAGAGCGCCGCTGTTGCCGGGACCGACGGGGGCGATGGGATGTGCGTGGGGGAGGCGTCGCGGGAGCGACGGCGCTGGGATGGAACCCTAGCGCGAGCGGGACGCGTGAGAGGGAGCGGGACGCCGGGGAGCCAGGGGAGTGCTCGCGCGTAGGAGATGCGCGCGCCGTCTGGGTCGGGAGCCGGGAGCCGCGCCTGGGTGGGGAGCAGAGTCGCGCCGGCAGGAGATGCAATGGCGGGGGGAGTCCGCCGGAGCAGCGCGAACTGAGGGCCGCCGGGGGGAGTCCAAGAGGGAGCCACCGGGGAAGGGAGGCGCCTGGGAAGGGAGCCGCCGGGGAAGAGGGTGGCCACCTAGGGCAGACCCGAGAGAAGGAGAAAAAAAAATAGAGGGAGGGCTCGGGATTATTTTCCCTTTGATACCATGTAGAAGAGGTAATCTCCTTACCTCAAGGTGAGGCGGAGGCCTTCTTTTATAGATTGAGAATACGAAATACATAAAGGGGTATTCCGATGTGGGACTTAGAAATACCCAGAATAATAAAAAACAGGTTCCAACACTTCCTGCATGTCCAGCAGGTAGGACCAGGCCCCTTTGCCTTGTCTCTGCTCTTTCCTCTTGACTTCGATCGTCCTTTGCGATTGTCCCGCTGTGGGTATCTTCCTCTTCCTTCAACGTTCAAAGCAGAACCAGAGAATCTGTCTGATTCTCTTCTTCGAACATCCTCACTAAAGATTAGGTCCCATATATCTTTCAGAGTCATCTTCGTATTCCCCGAAGTGCTGCTCACAGCTGTTACAGTTGTTTCCCAACTCTCTAGTAACGAAGATAGTAAAACCAGAGCACATACCTCATCACCAAGATCAATGTCCACCGATGACAACTGACTTATGATGGTATTGAATTCGTTGATATGATCTGCAACGGGTCTCCCTTCAACCATTTTCAGGTTGAACAATCGTCGTATCAAATGCACCTTGTTTGCCGCAGAAGGCTTCTCGTACATATTTGTGAGGACTTTCATCAGGTCCACCGTCGTCTTCACCTCTTTGATGTTGAACGCCACGTTTTTTGCCAACGTCAGGCGTACAACACCCAGAACCTGTCGATCCAGTAGCTCCCACTCCGACTTCTCCATGTCCACCGGCTTCACACCCAGAAGTAGCAAGTGCATCTTTTTCTGATAAAAATAATCCTCGATCTGCATCCTCCAGAAACTGAAATCAGTTCCATCGAAGCGATCGATCTTCACTTTGCCTTCATCCAGAGCCATCGTTGGAGAATTCTGAACTTCCCTCTGATACCAGTTGTTGCGGAATCGTCGGGAGACAACGACAGAAACAAGAAAACGAAAGAAAGAAAAGCGACAAGAACACAGCGATTTACGTGGTTCGGGAATAATCCCTACGTCAACGGGAGAGGCAAAACTTTCACTATTCGGGAGCACAAAATTACAGAGGATTTTCAGTAGAAACCCTAGCCCGAAAATGGGCTATAAAACAATGGAGAAGACGATCACTGTTCGAAAAGTTAGTCTGCGTCGCTACAGTGAACGGCGGCTGGCTTTGTCAAAAGCACTACAGTAAAGTTGACTCCGAAGTCCGCACTGCTACAGTGTCTGTCGGTGTCGGTCGGTCAGCTCCGCTACAGTGTCTGTCAGTGTCGGTCGGTCGACCCGCGACAGTTGCGGGCCACAAGTATTCGGCCCAACCGGATCGGGCAACACCAATCCAACACAACGGAGTAAGGGCATGGGTCCTCTAGCATCAGAGTGGAACCCTCCTGCGAAGTCAGGGCATGAGTAAGGGCATCAGAGAGTGGAACCCTCCTGCGGAGTCAGGGCATGGGTCCTCTAGTATCAGAGAGCGGAACCCTCTTACTGGGCAGGGCATGGGTCATCTATCGACTATCAAGAGAATGGAACCCTCCTGCTAGATAGGGCATGGGTCCTCTATTGACTTTTAGAGTGGAACCCCCCCTGTTGGAACAGGGTACGGGTCCTCTATCTATCCACTGAGTGGAACCCTCCTGTTATACCACGGCATGGGTCCTCTACCTAGAGATTGTTCTTACTCGACTGTGAGGCATGGCGACGAGGCGTGGCTGGACTTCGATGTTTTCTGCTGGGCAGACGCGTGAGATGTTGGGCATCACTGTTGGACTTTTGAAACTATAGGCGACTCTTTTCTAAGGCTAAGCTGTGAGATGGAGATCACCATACTCTCTCGTTTGGGCTTCCTTTTGTTGAGCATATAAATACATACATCTGTATCCACGTTGTTAGATTCGATTACTCTCCTGCCATTGGTTGCGAAGACGCGCAGGGTATGTCACGTGTTTTTCGTGTTTAGCTTTTCGTGGTTGGATGAGGTTACTTTCCTACTATGGGCCTGGTACTTTGGACCGCGTACGGTGGTTGCAGCTTGGAAGTCAGGAGTTGAGCACTCTCAGCGTTTTACTTTCCAGTTTTGTCGGGCTGGGATATCTTTCTGGTTGGGCGTGTATTTTACTTTTCAAATTTTGGGCAATGGGACATGCTCTGTAACTCCATATCTCACACTATCATCAATGGCCCTTATTCCCAATAACCTCTGTAATTAAATATCATTTAACAAGCTTACCACTTAACTTATATCGCACAACAATTTTCTCACCAGTAGATGTTGTATTTCAAAAGTTTTCAATGAAACAGGTGCTTGGTACAAACGAATTTGGTGTATACTTCTTAGGCTCCAACCATTTGCTTGCTCAGTCCTCCCAGCACAAGTCACGGAGCTTCATTATCAGCATGGTAATCCACCAAAATCCATTCTTCACCAATTTCGTCCTCAGTTTCATCATTTTTCCTTCACTTGATTGTGAATCTTGTCACTACACCAAGCATCACTGGGTTACTAATCCCTCGGGCGATCTCACATATTGCTTCTCCTTTTGATTTAATTTATTCTAATAAATGGGGGTCTCATTACCAATAAAACTAGTTTTCCTTATTTTGTCACATTCATTGATGGTTTATCTCGCACGTCATGGGTTTACTTGTTAAAGAACCGCTCTAATCTTCTCTCTATGTTTTGCTCCTTTTTCAACGAAATCAAAACCAGATTTCCTATCACATTAAAATACTTAAGATCCTAAAAAAGTTGAGAATATTCTTCTGCCACATTTCAGTCATTCATAGGCAAGCACGGAATTCTACATCAAACTTCTTGCCCAGACACACCCCAATAAAAGGATGTTGTTAGCGCAAGAACCATCATCTGCTAGACGAGGCTCGTGCTCTCCTTTTCCACATGAAAATCCTGACACAATTTTGGAGCAATATGATTCTATCTTATAAATCATCTCCCCCGGTCAATACTTCAAGGAGAGACGCTTTTTCATCTTCTTTTTCCCTAGTTATCGCCACATTTGTTTCCACTACGCATCATTGGTTTTGTTTGCTATGTCTGTGGTACTCGATCATCCTTGACTAAGTAAGATATGTGCACTTAAGTGCATCTTTCTTGGTTGCTCTCGGACACAACATGGTTATCATGTGGGTAGATATATGGTATATGTGGGTGTCTCCTATGTCAAGTCATCATTTTTTGCTCGCCCCTCTTACCGTCACCCACTTCATTACCTAATCTTGAAATCACGCTTCCTTACTCGCACAGCCCTCCAACATCTTTTAATCCTAGTGATTCCCATTTTGGACATGTTTATCCTCATTGACCTCGTGACAACCCCATTACAAAGCTTGGCATCACCGTCATACTTGACTGCTCCAACAACTACATTAGTTGACTTGTCAATTAACAATGAAAAGGTGCACTTGTCAGCAGGGCCTTTTAGTTGTCACTACTTCCTTTATTAGCACTTTGGCGGACATCTATGTACCCAAAACTGTTGCAAAAGCAAAACCGCATCCCAGATGGAGCAATGCATGATGAGTTACAGGCACTTAAGATAAATCATATGTGGGACCTTGTCGATGGCTAAAATGGTTTCTATCAAGTTTTTCATATCGCCTGCAGCAACTTATCACTGGCCTCTTCATTAAATTGATGTCAAGAATGTTTTTCTCAACGGCTTTCTCGGTGAAGAGGTCTACATGGAGCAACAGTCTGGCTTTGTTGCTCAAGGGAGTCCTCGAACGTTTGTCATCTCCGTTGATCGTTATATGGGCCCAAACAACCTCCTAGGACGCAGTTTGGCTTTTCTACAACATAGTAACTAGCTTTGGAATGTCCCAAAGCATAAAGGATCCCTTCGGCCATGTTCGAACTGCGAACCAAATTGGTGACAGTCTCACAAAGGGGATTCCTAGGCCCCGAATACAACTCTTATGTAACAAGTTGGGCATGATCAATACATATGTCCCGGTTTGAGAGGATTGCTAGAGAAGGGTTCATTATATTGTTAGTGGGCTAGACCCATATTAGTATTATTATTGTTTGAGTCCCACATCAGGAGATTCTCCTTTTGTACTCTTTTATTCATTTATAAATAAAGGGCCCAACCTCTCTACGAGGTACAGGATTTTACTTAACAGGCCTAACACATCTTTGATGAAGAAAGGTGTCATGCTCATTCAGGCACGGGTCTTTGGTGTCGTTTGTGCTTTTTTGGCAGTCAAAGTGGTGCCTTTGGGGTGCCTCGTGGAAGCTGATTCTAAACATAAAAAATAAAAAATCCAACCCAAGTAATTAAAAGCTAATGGCTTCTTTTAATTTAGAAAATCATAGAACTGTGTCCAATCAATTAAAAATATAATATCTTCTTTTAGTTTAGGAAAATTATAAAGAACATAGTATTAGGTTATAAGTATAAAAGATGGATTAGTTATTTATAATTTTTTCAAACAAATGAGAAGAATCATACGTTGAGTAATATGTCAAAGAAAAGCTTGTATTTGATAATGAAAGTGGAGCAAACGAGCAAACTAAAATCCAAACAAAAAAGGTCAACCTCTTCAAAATCAGGCGCTAAGGCAACAAAGGGAGAGAATGCATTATTACTTTATATAAAGGATGTAAGGGCTAATTCGAATGAGACAAAAGATGTTGAAGGATGTGAATATAATGACAGAACAACAGACGTGATGATAATTATAAATTTGAATTTGATAGTTCAGAATCAGATCACTAAAATGATAGGTTTTAGGGGGTTATTTTGTGAGCTTTAGGAACATGAGCATTCATCTTCTTTTGAGATTTTGTCCGTGAGTTAAATCGCGGTTGAACTTTATTATAATACATACTTCTTTCTTTTAACTTGAATTTTTATAAATCTAATTATACACAATTTATATGCTTGCATATATTTTACCCCGTTGTGGTGATTTACTTCTCTCGGACATGCGCCTTAGTGGCGCTGCCTCCCACTTAAGAAATTTTAGGGGCTTGGTGCCTTCACTATTAACCTCTAACAGGCCCTAAACACCCTTCAATGGTGCACATGAATCAAAACTACCCCCCAACGTGGTCTCCAGGGAAAGAAGGTTCACCGGGTGCCTACCCTAAAAAAGGATTGCTAGAATCCCCCCAAGCCGCATCACATATTATAATAGAGAAAAATGAGAAAGTGCACAACACAAAGATATGCATAGATTAATCCATTAAGCCATAAAAAAGTTGCAATAGACATTTAGAACTCAATTGATGATAAAATTCCAAAGTTTAAATTGATGAAAACCAAGGATTGGTTAGCCATCATACCTTAGTCTCAAACCCAAATATGTTGGAATAGAAGCAAACATAATGGACAAACATATACAAATGGCCCTGCAAATTAGATATCAAAAATATGGTTGTTAATAAATCAATATAACTGAGATTTATCATTTTGAAAGTAACTTGTAATTCAAGAATTTTCAGATTATACAATCCACGATAAGCAGGCAATTTCAAATGCACGATTCCCAGCAGTATACAGTTATACCTGAAGAAGAATATTCTCCTGTAATGCACAGTTGAAATCTTGGATAGGCACGTGTAAGGTGAAATATAGAGAGAGAGAGATGCATCAATTGGCTACCTTCATTTTTTATAGGTTTTTGGGACTATGTGTGCATTAGGGGGGCGGGGAGAGATCAAACAAAAAATATATGTACAACCATGCACGAACATTCCACTACATGGTTGATGGAGAGGATATGAGTGCAGTTCAAAAAATATAAGAATGGTATCTCACAGTTTTGTGAAAATCATCTTTGGTGCCCTATGATGTAAGATTGGAAACAGCCAGCCCACTTGTGTCTCTATGTGACATATAAGTGACGTAAGACGTGCCCCAATTGAATTGATTAAAAGTTTTTTAAGCCATGACTGCCAAAAAGGCATGGTGTTGGATTTCATTGTCATCATTAGAAGTGTCATTTTCTCCTAGCTATAGTCACATCCAACAAGCACACTTTTCATCGTTAATCCCATTGAATTCTTCGTCAATGCTAAAAAGGTTAGAATGATTGCTCCAGAAAAACAACAATCAAGGAGTAATATCTTTTCCGCAAATGGTTTAAGAAATAAATTTCGAGAGAGTTGAGGGAGAAAACATAATTGCGGTGAAAAACAATCATAAAACACCAGAGAGGTAACCGGAAAAATATAAAATTTCATTATTGCTTCAAATTATAAGACTCGTGGATGGATTATCGCAACCTTTAAATCATACAAAACTCTCTTGATATTCTTTTCACACGCACCAGAATAATTTATCTGACCCGAGGGATTTTTCACAGCTGAATAATTTTTTTCACACCTAAATGACTGTTCTCGCACAAAAAAAAATTCTTTCACCCAAAGGAATTTTTCATACCCCTCAAGGAATTTCTCACTCGAAACAGATTTTTCATATGTGACATCATCTTTTCTTCAAGCGAACTCTCCATGAAAGACAATTCTCGTATGGTTTGCCGCATGAGCAGCAGCCCACCTTTGCTTATTCCCTCACGACGGGCTACATTTTTAAGGCCTCTCCTTTCTCTACGACAACCCCGTTGTTCTTTATCATAAGTGGAAGCTCTCTTCTACCTTTTTATAACACATATCTCATGCCTCACACATTTTTTTTAAAAAAACACACGAGGGTGTCATGTTTTTTTCAAACTCGCATTTTTTTCTAGGTCGGGTTTTTTTTTCCTTCAACTGCTCCACCTTTATCTCTTCAAAAGTAGATATATATGAACATATATGTAACCTTCTTTTGAAATATTTCATATTGTCATTTCAAAATTTAAGCCAAAATTCCAACATGAATTTTGAGGGGAGGTGATTGATATATAAATTTAAGTCCGTGATCTAGGCCCCAATTTGAGATTAAGTAACAAATAATATAAAATTATATATCATTAGATTTTACAAAGGTATGAAGATACCAAGGAGATCAACAGATATTGGAGGACATTTCCTTTTCATATACTATAGGACTTTCCATATCCTATAGGACTTTCCATATTCTAATCATAAACCTGTGGCTAACATAACACCCTAATACAGCGGTTAATATTTCACCTCTCAATTAGGTCCTCAGAACACTAAAGATGTGCAGTTGCTTTGTCCTGGATTTTCATAATCAGCATCCATACTGATAAATAGTTATTCCAACTGCATTACAAAGTTCCTAAATTTTGAATTGTGTGAGAGAAAAATAAAATAAAATCATAAAAAATAGCATAAAAGAGTTCAGACAATCTTAAAAAAAAAATGTTTCAGGGAATAACTGTAGATCAGTAACAAAACCAGCTCCAACAAATGTTACCATAAGCTATGTAAACCATCCATATATCAAGATGCATCCATAAGAACAACGTGAAAAGGTAGAACTTTATGGGACCATGTATTTAAGGGACGTTAAAACAGTTAAAATGAAGGAAATGGGAGGGAGGGAACGACGGAGGGAAAGTTGGCACGCTACACTTTTTCCACTGAAAGTTATCAGTTCTTGTTGTTCAGCACTCATAAACACTGAACATGAGGTCAGCGGCCCGACCAATGAGTCCTACTATGTAGAACGGCCCTTAATCAGTGTTTGTATGTCGACGTGAAAGGTTAGTTAAACAAAAAAGGTAAGACGTGGACGCGCTAGCAAGATGAACATGCAAAATCTACCAACATCCATCCCGATGAAGTACAACCATCCATTTCACCCACCTCATCAACAGGAAGTCTAAACAGCTGTCGATATTCCTCACTCCTCAAGCTCGGGGCCGAGGATTTCTGCAAGAAAGAGCCACAAAAATGTCACAGGAAACACAAGAGGTTTATTCAAAAACGCTGTCACCAATAAAACTAGGGAAAGTTAACACAAGAATTGAAAATCACCAGACGTAAACTCAGAGATTGGAGTTGAAGTTCAGATGGAACCTGCGGATCGACGAGTCCGACGGGGCTAGGAGTGGAACTGAAAGGATCGTTCCTATCCGTGGTCTCGGTTGCCTGCGGAGGCTCCGATGTTTGCGAAGGGTCGACCGTATCGGCGCTAGGAGAGACCGCCGCCATTGCTAGAGAGAGAGGGAGAGAGGGGGGACAGGGGAGAGAAATTCTCCGCGTTTGTCGTGGCTGTGTTCCAAACGTGAAGGGAGATCGGAAAGTGGTTGGGCATTGCGGTTTTAAGTCCGGGAGACGCGCGGCGCGGGTTTACGCATCGTTCTTACAGAGCTGGCCCACACCCCGTCTTGTGGATGGTGCCACCGCATGCGGTATAAAATGGTCGACGTTCGCTGTCAACTCGTACCACCGCCCGGGCATTAGTCACCGATTTTTTAATAAAACAATTATTTATAAATAATTATGTTGTAAAATGTTATAAATTAATTTATTGTTTGGATGTCATAAAATCATAATTAACGCGCCTTATTCATTACCCAACAAAACTCATCGTATGGCAAAAATCATTTATATTACCAATTCGTAGTAATTAATTTTGACCGTTGGATCAAGTCATTTGTAATGTATAAATATGGTGACATGTTAATGGGATTTGGGTTGGATTTTGACTAGTCATATATTTGTGTTCTTTATCTTTTCTTTTGTTCTATTGTGATTGAGACGGTTTACTTCGTTATCGTCATCCTGAAGATTTGACGTCGTTAAATGTTCGGTTTTGCTCCGTCTTCAATTAACCAATTTCACAACACGTTATCACCACGATTGTTCTGCCACGTAAAAAAGGTTAGTCAAACTAGTGAGATACATTTTTCATGACGAATATTGTGAACCATGGATTTCTCCCTCTTTGACATTTATGAGAAGATTTATTTGTCATGAACTCTTAATGTGGAAATGCACTTTGATGCAAATGGTCTTAACGAAGCAATTAAAGTTGGCAATCACGCTTCCGCTCAAGACCGTGCCTGAGCCCTAATATTCTTTTGTCATCACCTCCATGAGGATTTGAAGAACATGTACCTCGTTGTGAAGGATCATTTGGTGTTATGACTGAATATCAAGGAGCAGTATGATCACCTTCGACTTGTAACACTACCAAGAGCAGGGTTTGAGTGAACTCATTTGTGATTCCAAGACTATAAATCGATAAGTGAATATAACTCTGTTACTTTTAAAATAACATCATAGCTAAAATGAAGTGGAGACATTATCACTGACATCAATATGTTGAAAAAAACATATTCTATTTTTCATGCCTCAAATGTCATTCTGCAACAACAATATCGTGATAGAGGTTTTACAAAATACGCTGAATTGCTTTTTTGATTTCTTACTGCTAAACAAAATAATGAACTTCTGATCGATGATGAATCATGAATCATGACCTACTAGTACGACTTCATTCTCTAAAGCGAATGTGACTGATTTTAATCAAGGTCACGGGAAGAATCGACGCAATCAAGACCGAGGAAAGTCATTTGTTCGAGGTGGTCATAGACCAAATGAGAAGAGAAAATTACATCACCATAAGTGGTCCAATAATGAACAACCACAACTGAATAAAACAAAAAAAGGTGAAAGTAATTGTCTTTGATGTGACCCGAAGGGGCATTGGTCGTGTACATGTCGTACGTCAAACATTTTGTTAATCTTTATCAATAGTCTATCAAAGGAAATAAAATGAACGTTGAGGTGAATTTTGATGACCAGACTTTGAAACGTGATGATGATATTACGAATTTTGATATTTCTGGTTATTTTGTACACCCTGAAGGTGTTGAGCATACAGATCGAGCATGAATGCTCATGGTGGAAATAAACTTTGGTTTTTGGTTTTTTGTATGCTAGTGGTAGAAATGAACTTTGGTTTTTGGTTTTTGTAATGGTTTTAAATATCACATGTTTCATTTTATTTCTTTTATTTATTCCCTATATGTATGTTTTGTTTTATTTACTATAAATGGATGATATAAATTGACATGTTGGAAATAATTCCTTCAATGTAGATATTTGTCTCGTCGACAGCGCCACGACGCACACAGTTCTTAAATATGAGAAATATTTTATCACCCTTAAAACAAGGAGTGCTCATGTATGTACGTTAATCGATAGTGCACAATTAAATTGAAGGCTCCAGAGGAGCAAAAATATACCAACATGGTGGTACACAAATTATGATAAATAATGTTTTGTTTCTCCCAAGTCTCAACGGAATTTACTGTGTTTTAAATATATTTGTGATAATGGATATCATACCGAGACTATAAATGCAGGAGGTGTTGAATACCTCTATATACCAAGCATTAATAATGAGCACAGATTGATTAAAGAGAAGCTTTCAAGACTTCCATCTGGATTGTACTTTGTCAATATTTGTACAATCGAATCAAACATGGTAAACCGGAAGTTTACCGACCATGATATATTTATTGTGGGGCATGACCCACTATTGGAAAACTAACCTATACCAACGGTTTGGAGAACCGTAGGCAAGTAAGCTGTTGGGATAGATATATACCAACAGTTTTTGGAAAACCGTTGGTATAAGTAATATGAAAATCTATACCAACGGTTCCATAAAACCGTTGGTATATGTATTTCAAAAAAAAACATTCGTTGGGATTTGATCCCAGAACCTCCAGTTTATCATTGAACGACCTAACCACTAACCTAACATGACTTTTGTGAACACAATTTCATAAATATATATATGTATTATCATAATTATTTTAAATTTTGATTTATAGAATGTTCTGGTTAAGAGGATCCGATAAAAAATTAAAGGACCTATACCAACGGTTTTGACAACCGTTGGTATAGGTCCCTGGAATCTGGGAAGTGATGTTGATATATCAGGGACTTTTCCCAACGGTTTGGCTAAACCGTTGGGAAAAGTGGCCACAAATTGGACATTTCCCAACGGTTTGGCCAAACTGTTGGGAAAGCCTACCCTTTCCCAACGGTTTTGGAAAACCGTTGGGAAAAGTGGCCACAAAGTGGGCTTTCCCAACGGTTTGGCCAAACCGTTGGGAAAGGGGGTATAAAAGTGTTGGGAAAGGTCACATTTCCAGTAGTGACCGTTTGGGCCATCTTGGATCAACAATGATGGGGAAAATAATTAAATGTACACATGCTCATCCATTGGTTGATAAAAGAGTTCTTACACCCCATGATTTCTCATGCGTTGCTTGTTCTCGAGGAAAATTAATCATAAGACCATCACCATCAAAGATCGAGACTGAATCCCTGATGTTCTTAGATTGAATTCATGGTGATATATGTGGACCAATTCACCCACCATGTGAACTATTCAGATATTTCATGATCATGATTGATGTGTTAACTGGATGGTCTCATGTGTGTATATTGTCCACTCGCAACTAGGCGTTTGCGAAATTATTTGCCCAAATAATAAGGTTAAGGGCACAATTCCCAAACCATTCAATCAAGCATATTGGGGTTGATAATGTCGGTGAATGCTCATCACATGCTTTTAATAGTTATTTCATGTCATTGAGAATTAGTGTTAAACATCATGTAGCTCATGTTCATACCCAAAATGTGTTGTAATAGTGGGTGCCCTAGACCCAACTAAACAATACTTTTGGATTACCATTTTATGTATACAGTTAGATATACATGATGTTTACTTACCATTTTAGTGCAGACATTTATGCATCCACTATTAAATGGTAATGTCCATAAATTAATTGTCGCACCAAAAGATTATAACATATCTCAGACTATAATGAAAACCTTGAGATATAATGACATTAATCTTAAATAAATGTCATATGGTCTAGATACATCATACTGACCAGACACAGTTGATGTCTGACTATCATGTGTTGGGGGATCATAAGCATTGACTTCTTCTCATGAAGTTCACACTTGGTGATCTCTGGCAAGTGAGATCATGATGACATACCCACTAATAGGAACACCACGAGTTTCAAGTGTCATTGGTTGTTCCTATCTATGAATATGCGTATTCATCTCCTGACTTGAGATCATTACCATTGTATTTCATTTAATCGTGTACTTTGATGAAAGGAAAATACCATGATGATGAAATCGTGATGAAGTAGCTTTTGTTGGGTGCTCATTGGTAGGGGTGTCCAGACCCGACCCAACCCGACGGGTTCGACCCGACCCGATCGGGTTGGGTCGGGTTACATCGGGTCTGTTGGAGTTGGTGGTCTAGAACCAACTAATTTGTACTTTATTCATTAATAAAAGTCTTATCACATCTTGATTGTTCTTCTGCGTGACAATGCATGTGATAATGTCCTAAGGACAGCTGTTGCATTAATGGGTCATAGCGAATCCCTGCTATGATGAGAACCCAGAAGTGCCATAACACTATTCTTGAATATATGTTATGTGGCCGGATGATATTATTTGAGGGACACAAATAATACAGGTCATTAGGGGTGAGGACTCATACAACTTTAAGACACCTTCTCATGGTGTGCACCCTTGGTAATATCCAGGAGGATATTATGAGAACGAGACCCGCCAGTAGGAAATCCACATTTCATAGTGTCATTGGATGTTCCTATCTGCGGACGTGTGTATTGGTCCTTAGACTTTAAGATTATTATTAATGGGTGTTACAACTCGCGCACTTAGATGTATTGACGAAAACTGTGACGACACACTGTTCGCAACGAGGTAGGATACGTTGGGTGCGTCACGAGTAATACTGCATTAATAGATAACGCGAGAAAGGATTTGTCCCTTCTGTTCTATAACGGAAGTAGATATCTCAGGCCCTTTGATGGAATTGATATAGCCTAAATAAATCCATGGTCATGGTAGGGTATAGGCGAGTTCAATTCCGGGAAGTCAAAGAAAGAATAATCGAGCACATGGGTTGATGACACTAGCATGCAACCCGTTTGATTAGAGATATCGAGAAAAAGGGATTATATTGCACGGTAAGCGTTCGTAGGAGGTGACACATCATTGCGGCGTTAACTTCTTTCTCTATGGGTGCCTTGGCGTGTTGCTAGACGCTAACCTTGGACTTTAGGTAGGCTCCACCTAATGCCACTGAGAAAGAGGCCTAGAGGGTCACACACTAAGTGTGTCCATGTATCTCAGTTAAATATTAATTTAACAATTTGAATAAAGATTATTCCCGATTGTGGTTTAATAATTATTCAAGGATGTCTGATCGCATTTATTACGACACTAGTTATTCAAGATAATATATTGTAGGCGAAATAATATATTTATTAGTGAGTAATGCAGTTACATTTATTTAAGAAATAAATAGTCATTTCTCAAGGCCTAATAAATATGGTGGAGGAAAATAAATAAAATGGAAAAATAAAAGTACACGCCGTGTATATTTATATACACGCCGTGTAGTTTGTTTTTTCGGAATTTGTGAGAAAAATATTATTTATTTAATTAAATGATATCAAATGTGATACATTGGATGCATGTCAAGTAATAATGATGGTCAACTGTCATTATTAAGGCATGGGGTATTACTAAGAATTAAATGAAATAATTAAATACTTTTGGGCAATTAATTCATTTTTATTAATTCTAAGTATTATAAATCCCAATTACATTATTCTAAAAAGCTTATCCATTTTTTTGGTTGTGCACAATGGATTGGAAATACTCTCAAGCCAAGAGAGAATTCCCTTTCCACCAAGAACACTTTCAAGTTACGAAAGTAAGATCCTCCACCGGATCAAAGCGATCGAAGACGGACATCGCAAGCGAAGGATCTTCCGCGCTAGCACCCGGAGTTCCCTTCGGCGACGTCCAGAGATACGTGGCACACGTGTGGATCACCACTAGAGGAATCCTACACTTGGATTCTACGACGCAACGACGGATCACAAGATCGTGACTGGAGACACCAACGAAGAAAGAATTTCAACGAGGTAATTCTTATGAATTAATTAAATTAATTATAATCAACATATGATGATCCTCCTCATGGGTTCCAGGACTCTTCTTTTCCTTTTCGTTCTTCGTTCTATTCTGAAGATTCAGCGTTTTAAATCGTGACGGATCTCGGATTGAACGTTGTTTAACGTTAAAATTAAAGTTGGGCAAACCCTCCAACGCGCTTCCACTGCGCCCAGAACCTACAAATGGTATCAGAGGGGTCATATCATTGATTATAATTATTTAGTTTTTTGTTGGTAATTTATGCATTTAATAATTTAGTTATTTCAATTCAAGTTTAATCGTTCTGGAAATCTGAATATCGAGATCCGTTCCTCCTCCCTCGTTTCTTGTTCAGCTCACAGAAACGAATTTTTTCTTTTAATTTTGATTAAAATAAAATAGAGGAACTCATCCGGAGGAGCCAAACGTTTCTGGCCGTATAACACCAGAATACACGGCGTGTATTCGGAAGTACACGCCGTGTAGTCTAGGTTCAATGCATTAACCGATCCGCCAAATCAGGCTGTGTGTTGAGGTCATTTATGACACCATGTGTTGACCAGAAACAGGTGGCACATGGTTTCCGGATTACACACTGTGTGGTCCAACTGAACATGGCATGTAGTCCCTTCAGGTTTGGGTTGGGCCGTGTACCCCGTACACGGCTTGCCCGGCTGGAAACCGTGTAACGCGGAAACTACACGGCGTGTGTCCAAAAGAACACGCCGTGTACTCCAAAAATTTCTGAAGTACATTTACACGCCATGTCCCCGGACGTGTACTTCAGATGGACGGTGAAGAAAATTACACGCCGTGTAGTCGGAACTACACGCCGTGTACTCACCCAAATTACGCAGATTTATTAAAATTTAATTATTATATTATACAAACCCTTGAGACGTGTACCATGGTGCAGGCGTAAATCTGAGGCACAACACGTTGTAACACCCCAAGCTTCTACGGTACGTTTCCCTTCGAATAATGCGATAGCGTGTGTTGTACGCAACCTCGAGTTCTAACACACACCACAACTAATTAAACTAGCCGTTGTGAATAGTAATACCTACTTTTTGAAATCATATATATTCTATATTTCAAAATGGACTTCATTTTTGGATTCGGAATATGAAAATTAGCCTAGGGTGAAATTTTGGTACATTTCGGATAACTTTCATATTTTGATGAATAGTGAAAATTTCTAAATTTTAATTAAAAACAACTTTTTTAATCAAAATAATTAATAGTGATAAATTATGAATTTGAGTGGTTTTAAAGTATATTTAGAATATATTTTTACCATTCAATTTAATGTTTATCATTGGACATAATTTTACAATTAAACCGAACATAAACAAGTGTCAATCTTTTGATAGTTATTATCTCTTAAAAACACGCTTTTTGTTTTGACAGCGGGAATTAATTTTAAATTAATTTCTGCCACTTCTGTGTTTTGAATTTAGGAAAATGGATTCCATATTTGGAATCAGGATGTTCAAATTGTGTAAATAGGTAACTTTTATTTTTACACATTTTGAATAATTACTGCGGTAAATATTTTATTTACCATGGTTAAAGGGTAAATCCGGTAAATAAGAGTTAAAAAAATAATATTATAATAATACAAAATTACCCTAAAACGTGTCTTAACCCTATTGGTTGATACATGGTCGACCATGGGCATCTTTGTGTCAATTTTGGGACCCCATGGATCCACTTGTAAGTGATAATGACACTTTATTTTAATTAAGTTAAAATGAATACAAAAATGACACAAGCATATATCTTTTAGAAGAACAATTTTTACATAGGGTTATACATGTTGGATTTTCGATTATAAATATTCATTAGAAAGATAAAAAGATTTCCTACATAATGATATTTTATTTATAATTTTTAGACAATAAATAAGTTATTTTATTTATGACACAATGATGATGCAGTAATTACTATAATAGTGAAAAATTAAAATAATTGATATTATAAATACCCAAATAAATATAATATGAAACTTTTAATGAATTAAACTAATTTTCTAGGCTAATATGATATATTAGGATTGATTTAATGGACTTTGTTCGAAGTAATCAATCTGTTATGAGTTTCACAAAAATCAACTATTGAATAGTGTCAAAATTGACATAAAAGAGTTCTTAAAACAAATATTATATTATTAATTGATATTAAATTCCTAAAAATCTAAGGTTCGGCCAAGAGACTTATATTATGATAGGGTAATCATTAATGGACCACTTGGGGGTCTCTTGGATGTATATAGTAAGTTTATTAACCATATTATATAAAAATACAAAGAGACATTGTAAAAGTGAAACTAATTAACTTAGAGTTAATACTTAAAGATAAGGTTAATATAAGTACCCAAACCTGTCTAAATTCTATTGGATGAGTTGTTTTCGACCTATCCCCACCTCATCCTTTGAATAGTCAACTTTGGAGCCTTTAGAAACCGAATATGAATTTATTATAAATTAATATTTCTAGCTTTTCCAAAGGTGCCCCTCACCCCTCTTATAAAAGGGCACTCCTCCTTCTCATTTCTTCACACCTCTAAAGCCTTTTGGTTCGGCCAAACTCTGCCCAAATACTCTCCCAACATCCCTCAATACAACCTAGAGGCCTTAGTTTGATCAGAAAGCCAACCTAAGGAGCCCTTTTGATCAAATCAAAAGGAAGAACCCGAAGAAGAGGTAATGATTTCACCACCCTTTTCTAAGTTCATTTCTTCTTCCACTTCTTCTTCCTTTGTTCTTACCATTCTGAAATAATAACTCCAGTATCTCACATATACTGTGATGTTATTATAAATATGGTACAATCATATTCAGTATTCTATCCACCCTTTGAATAACATGTCACCATACGTGCGTACGTACGGCTTACCGTCTCCACGTCGTGGTGTAATTGTTATTCAATATAATATTATTTGGATGAGTATAATAATGATGTGTAACTCATGTAAATAATAAATATAACATGTTAATGATTCTGTATATATGATATACCATCCATTTATATATTATTTTAATATCAAAAGAATGATATTGTCGCTCGTGCGTACGTACGGACTACCGTCTCCACGAACGCGATGAGATTCATTCTCCATCGTAACCATTAAAGCGTAATTATCATTTTATGATTTAAAAATGATGTTTAAGGACTTGATATCATTCTGGATATGAATAATATACAACCTATCCTTTACAAACATGTCTTACGTAACAAAACATATGAAAGAAAACAAGTAAGTTAACACCCGAAACAACGATAATACTAAGATATTATTATCAAATCAATATTAAAAGATCATATATGATATCATATTAATGTATATGATTCTTGTATAATTTAATAACAATTATTTCACCATTATACAGGAGGTTAACCTACCACAACCAAGGAAAAGTACAAGGTAAGGGTTATTTCACAATCTCTTCATTATCCGAGGTTGTATTATACGTAATAATCTACTGGGATCTCTTTATCACCCACATCCATGTTTCTTCGAAATGTATTTCAAAACATTTTTACTATTTACAAGAATATGGGTTAAAGTCATTTATACCCTTGTTTGACTTTTTATAAGAGGTTTATAAAGGAATCTTTCCGTCGTTTTCAAAACAAGGTCCTTTTTAACCTTTTCGACAGAATTGAGGTAAGAATGTTTTTTTTAACTTATACGGCGGGTGCGGTTATTTTCCGCCGTTATAAAATCGTCGAAGCTTCCCATACAAGCTTATAAGAATATTTTCAAAGAAAATGTTTTATTTTATATGGATCTTAAATGATTTCAAAATAAAAGGAGATATTTCTTTTAAAAGAATTTTAATTTCATCTATGTCAACATCCTTTGATGGATTTTAAGATTATTTGAAGTTGATTTATTATGATACAAAACTTCTATATTGTATTGAAGGTTTTGTGATATGTTTGACTGTGGATGTGCTATTTTTATACCATTCATAGTTTATTGTGAAAGTATTGACATTTCGTATGCTAGTTTTAATACGAATGTTTATGTTATGTTTAAACCTTTTCATATGGGAATGCATTGGACTTAATAAGTGACGGGTGGAGCCCGCTATAGCTCCTCGATGCATCGGTAGGTCTCATGAGACAAACTAGTGTCTTGGCACAAGGCCTTGACAAAATCTTATTTGTAGTCTTGGCACGAGGCCTTGGCTATGTGGTTATGATAGTCTGGCATTATGCATTCCAACATTATGAAAGTGGTTATTTATTTTTGCATGTGATTATTCGATTAGTGGAATATCCATGTGAATAAGTAAATGGCATTATTTCATTTTATTTATGCCATACCATGTTGAAAGTTCATGTTTAAAAGGCTTTTGTTTTAGTTATACATTGCCTTAAATGTTTATTCTTATTGATGAAAGTTTCCGCTATATTGTTATCCTTACTGGGCATTTGAGCTCACCCCTTTTCTATGTTTTATTTTTCCCAGGAAGTGAAGATGTAAGTTATGAATGACCTGCAGGGATATTATGAGGGGATTGTAGTGTGGACTGTGGAAACTTTATGTTGTTGTAGTAGTTTTTGATTTTATGATGTAATGTAAAACTTATGAATATATCTAGTGTTTCCAAGGCTACTAAACCAATCGGTCTTTCGAGATTTGATCTTTCTTGTGATCATGCCAATGTTACGAAGTAATGCACCGACTCTGGGTAGCTGGGGTCGGGGCGTTACAGTTGTTATCAGAGGAAGTTTAGTACAAACCTTGGAAGCTAGATTTAGATAAACTCTGATTAGAGCACATAGACCTAAGATGAACTTTGAGGATTAGTATAGAAGAACTTCCTAGAATTTTGGTATTGTAGAGACTTTGTGAGTTTTCTGAGCAATACATCCCTGTCTGGATACGAGCAGGTAGAGGCGGCTCTGGCACAGATGTACCTAGGGGTAAAACCCGAAAACACCGCTTTGAGCTAGACTCGAACGGGAACTGGTGCACGACAACGGGCCTTGCTGCACTCTTGGTTACGACACTCCCGGGGGATATGCTTAGGATAACTCTCACTTTCATTACAAATCATTATGAAGGGTTTATGAGTATATACTTCCTCAAAGAAAACATATTTATGATTATGGATTATATCCATAGATAGTTCAATTTATGTTAAGTGTTTTATAAGTATGGGATTATGTATTTTGATTCATAAACTGATCTAGTTTATGCCATTGTTTAGAAATGGCGCCTAGTGGAAGAAATGGAAACCGTATCAATGCACGCACTCCATGTAGGGATTGCCCTCCTGCTCAAGATAATTATAGTGGGGCTGGTGATGCAACTGGTGCTGATCAGCTAATCACCGTACTGGGACAACTTACTCAGGTTATGAATAATAACCTTACCCGTATGGAGCACCCTGATCCGCAGCGTGGAGGATCAATGTTAGATCGATTCATGAGACAACAACCACCAACGTTCAATGGAAGTACAAATCCCTTAGTAGCTGAGCAATGGATATTTTCCCTAGAGAAAATATTTCAGGCTTTGGGGAGTAGTGAAAGGGAAAAAGTTACCATGGCAGTTTACCGCCTCACTGGAGATGCTGATCAATGGTGGTCATTGATTCAAAACATGAAGGAAGATGATGAAGTATCAAACATGGAATGGAGAGAGTTCAAAGATCTGTTTTTAGAAAAATACTTTCCTCGCGACCATCGAGCAGATATGGAAAGGCAATTTCTGAGTCTGAGACAAAAGGAGGATGAGAATGTCACAAAGTATGAGGCTAACTTTACAAGGTTAGCGAGGTACGCTGGTGATTATATTCGCAACCCAAGAAGTAATATTGATCGTTTCTTTGATGGGTTAAAACCATTTCTCCGTCGAGCATTAGTCTCACAATCCTTTTCATCGTACGAAGACATTGTCTCATGTGCTATCAAGACCGAAAAGGAATTCTCTAAGTCTTATGACTTTAAAGCAAAGCAAGAGAAGAAGAGACCTGCTGATCAATCTGGGAATGGAAATAAGGGGAAGAAGGGAAAGGTTGAATATCCATCTTGTGGTAAGTGCGGGAAGAAACACCCCGGTGCTTGCCTGAAGGGAATGGGAGTCTGTTACAAGTGTGGTGAAAAAGGCCACCAAGCTCATGATTGCAAGGGGAAGAAGGAAGCTACCAACGTTCAGTGCTACAATTGCAGGGAGATGGGGCATTATGAAAATGCATGTCCTAAGCGTCAGGAGAACTTACCTCAGAAAAGGCCAAGGGATCAAGGCCAGGCTTATGCTATCACTACTGCTGAGGTAGAAACTCCGAAAGACGTGGTGGCAGGTAATTTAATGGTTTCCTCAAGTTTAGCAAATGCATTATTTGATTCTGGATCATCGCATTGTTTCATATCTTCCCAGTTTGCTAAGAAAATTAGATATTTCCAATTTGATTTAATAAGGGAGTTGTCAGTTAAAACTCCTAAGGGAAGTATCGTTGCAACAAAGTTTTGTGAATCAGTCCCCATTAGAGCACATAAATTTTCTTTATCTGCTGATTTCATCGTCATACCTATGATTGAGTTTGATATAATCCTCGGTATGGACTGGCTTTCGGACTATGATGCGAAGATTTATTGTAAGAAGAAAGAGGTTACGATTCTTGATGATAATGATAAGGAACACCTTATTTTTAGAGCAGAATCGTCACCACCTAATTCTTATTTAGATCCACCCCCTGTAGCTCAACTTAATTCAATTATCGGGGAGGAAGAGACTGAAATAACTGTCGGTGAGGAAAGAAATGTTCAAATAGAGGATGTACCTATTGTGAAAGAGTTTGTAGATGTATTTCCGGAAGATTTACCTGGACATCCTCCAGAACGAGAAGTAGAGTTTTCCATTGATTTGATTCCTGGATCAAGGCCTATATCGAAGACCCCTTATAGAATGGCCACTGTAGAGTTAGTCGAACTAAAGAAACAACTAGAGGAATTGAGTAATAAGGGATTTATTCGCCCTAGTGTTTCTCCATGGGGAGCCCCTGTTCTTTTTGTTAAAAAGAAAGATGGATCTATGAGGTTATGTATCGACTACAGGGAGATCAATGCTATAACGATAAAGAACAAGTATCCCCTACCTCGTATTGATGATTTATTTGACCAACTGCATGGAGCTCAATACTTTTCAAAGATTGACCTTCGATCTGGATACCATCAGTTGTGTGTGAAGAAGGAAGACATTCCGAAGACAGCATTTCGAACCAGGTACGGGCATTACGAGTTTACTGTAATGCCGTTTGGATTGACTAATGCACCCTCTGTATTCATGGATCTGATGAATAGAGTTTTCAAGGAGTATCTCGATGAATTTGTGGTGGTATTTATTGATGATATCTTGGTATACTCCAAAACCTACAAAGATCATGAAAATCACTTGCGCATTATCTTGAAGACTCTGAGGAGGCATGAATTATATGGAAAGTTTAGCAAGTGTGAATTCTGGCTTCAGGAGATTTCTTTTCTTGGCCATATTGTCTCTAAAGATGGAATCTCTGTTGATCCTTCTAAGACCAAGGCAATCCAAGAATGGCCAGCACCTACGAATATAACTGAGGTACGTAGTTTTATTGGTTTGGCAGGTTATTATCGACGTTTCGTCCAGAATTTTGCCCGATTGGCTAACCCATTAACGAAGCTCACACGTAAAGGGGTTAAATTTGTTTGGACAAAAGAGTGTGAAGAATGTTTCGAAGAACTGAAGAGAAGATTAGTCAATGCTCCTATATTGACTCTACCATCGGGGAATGATGGGTTCGTTATTTATAGTGATGCATCAAAGAAAGGACTTGGCTGTGTCCTTATGCAGAATGATAGAGTTATTGCCTATGCATCACGACAGTTGAAAATTCATGAACAAAACTATCCTACTCATGATCTTGAGTTAGCAGCTGTGATCTTTGCTTTGAAGATATGGAGGCACTACCTCTATGGTGAAAAATGTGAGATTTATACTGATCACAAGAGTTTGAAGTATATTTTCTCACAAAAAGAACTCAACATGAGGCAAAGGAGATGGCTTGAATTACTCAAGGATTATGATTGTACGATACACTACCACCCGGGGAAGGCAAACAAGGTGGCAGATGCTTTGAGTAGAAAAGACCATGGAGTTTTGAACAATATGAGAATGGAAAGGGATCCAATTTTCATGGATCTAGTGAAAATGGACATGGGAATAACCAGGGAAGGTGAAACATCAATGCTTTTTCAAATGGTTGCCAAACCATCTTTACTAGAAAGGATTAAGAGTTCTCAGACCGATGATGACGAATTCCAAAAGAAGATTAAAGCTGTGAATGATGAGAGATTGAGAGACTTTGTGTATGAAGATGGAATTTTGAAATTCGGGAAGAGACTTTGTGTTCCCAATATACCTGATCTAAAAAGGGAATTGCTGGATGATGCTCATAGTTCCAATTTCTCTATACACCCTGGGAGCACCAAAATGTATAGAGATTTGAAGGAACATTTTTGGTGGGACAACATGAAGAGGGAGATTGCTGATTTTGTGTCAAGGTGTATGGTTTGTCAACAAGTGAAAGCTGGAAGGCAACAGCCTGGAGGAGTCATGCAACCTCTTCCCATACCGGAGTGGAAATGGGACAATATTACGATGGACTTTGTCATGGGGCTACCAAAGACTCCTAGAAGGAACGATGCAATATGGGTTATTGTTGATCGTCTTACCAAGTCAGCACATTTTCTTGCTATAAGAGAAGATCTACCCCTGGAACGTCTAGCAAGACTATACATTAATGAAGTTGTGAGACTTCATGGAGTTCCCCTATCGATTGTTTCTGATCGTGATCCCCGTTTTACTTCAAGATTTTGGAAAAGTCTTCAGAAATCCCTGGATACTGAACTTCATTTGAGCACTGCTTACCACCCTCAGACAGACGGACAATCAGAATGGACTATTCAGACCTTAGAAGACATGTTGAGATCTTGCTCACTTGATTTTCAGGGTATGTGGGATCAATATTTACCTCTGGTAGAATTTTCCTATAACAATAGCTTCCATTCGAGTATACAAATGGCACCATATGAAGCGTTATACGGAAAGAGATGTCGTACACCAACCTGTTGGGATGACGTTGGTGAAAGAAAACTTGTAGGCCCAGAACTGGTGGAGGAAACGGTGGAAAAGGTGAAGGTAATCCAAAATCACATCAAAGCAGCTCAAAGTAGGCAGAAGAGCTATGCCGATAATCGAAGGAAGGATTTGGAATTTCAAGTCGGTGATCATGTTTTCCTAAAGGTATCTCCGTGGAAGGGAGTCATACGTTTTGGTAAGAAAGGTAAATTGAGTCCCAGGTACATCGGACCTTTCGAAATTCTAGAACGAATTGGGGCTGTAGCTTACCGATTGGCAATGCCGCCAAGTCTCTCCAAAGTTCACGATGTGTTCCACGTATCTCTGTTGAGAAAATACATGCCTGACCCAACGCATGTACTCACCTATGAGGAATTAGAACTGGAACCCGATCTGTCTTATTGCGAAGAGCCCGTCAGGATTCTTGATACAAGAGAACAAGTACTGAGAAACCGGACGACGCGTCTGGTAAAAGTTTTGTGGAGAAATCATAAAATGGAAGAGGCAACGTGGGAACCCGAGGAACTTATGATGAAGAACCACCCGAGTCTTTTTATGCAGTAATACCCTAGAAATTGCGAGGACGCAATTATTTGAAGGAGGGGAGAATGTAACACCCCAAGCTTCTACGGTACGTTTCCCTTCGAATAATGCGATAGCGTGTGTTGTACGCAACCTCGAGTTCTAACACACACCACAACTAATTAAACTAGCCGTTGTGAATAGTAATACCTACTTTTTGAAATCATATATATTCTATATTTCAAAATGGACTTCATTTTTGGATTCGGAATATGAAAATTAGCCTAGGGTGAAATTTTGGTACATTTCGGATAACTTTCATATTTTGATGAATAGTGAAAATTTCTAAATTTTAATTAAAAACAACTTTTTTAATCAAAATAATTAATAGTGATAAATTATGAATTTGAGTGGTTTTAAAGTATATTTAGAATATATTTTTACCATTCAATTTAATGTTTATCATTGGACATAATTTTACAATTAAACCGAACATAAACAAGTGTCAATCTTTTGATAGTTATTATCTCTTAAAAACACGCTTTTTGTTTTGACAGCGGGAATTAATTTTAAATTAATTTCTGCCACTTCTGTGTTTTGAATTTAGGAAAATGGATTCCATATTTGGAATCAGGATGTTCAAATTGTGTAAATAGGTAACTTTTATTTTTACACATTTTGAATAATTACTGCGGTAAATATTTTATTTACCATGGTTAAAGGGTAAATCCGGTAAATAAGAGTTAAAAAAATAATATTATAATAATACAAAATTACCCTAAAACGTGTCTTAACCCTATTGGTTGATACATGGTCGACCATGGGCATCTTTGTGTCAATTTTGGGACCCCATGGATCCACTTGTAAGTGATAATGACACTTTATTTTAATTAAGTTAAAATGAATACAAAAATGACACAAGCATATATCTTTTAGAAGAACAATTTTTACATAGGGTTATACATGTTGGATTTTCGATTATAAATATTCATTAGAAAGATAAAAAGATTTCCTACATAATGATATTTTATTTATAATTTTTAGACAATAAATAAGTTATTTTATTTATGACACAATGATGATGCAGTAATTACTATAATAGTGAAAAATTAAAATAATTGATATTATAAATACCCAAATAAATATAATATGAAACTTTTAATGAATTAAACTAATTTTCTAGGCTAATATGATATATTAGGATTTATTTAATGGACTTTGTTCGAAGTAATCAATCTGTTATGAGTTTCACAAAAATCAACTATTGAATAGTGTCAAAATTGACATAAAAGAGTTCTTAAAACAAATATTATATTATTAATTGATATTAAATTCCTAAAAATCTAAGGTTCGGCCAAGAGACTTATATTATGATAGGGTAATCATTAATGGACCACTTGGGGGTCTCTTGGATGTATATAGTAAGTTTATTAACCATATTATATAAAAATACAAAGAGACATTGTAAAAGTGAAACTAATTAACTTAGAGTTAATACTTAAAGATAAGGTTAATATAAGTACCCAAACCTGTCTAAATTCTATTGGATGAGTTGTTTTCGACCTATCCCCACCTCATCATTTGAATAGTCAACTTTGGAGCCTTTAGAAACCGAATATGAATTTATTATAAATTAATATTTCTAGCTTTTCCAAAGGTGCCCCTCACCCCTCTTATAAAAGGGCACTCCTCCTTCTCATTTCTTCACACCTCTAAAGCCTTTTGGTTCGGCCAAACTCTGAACAAATACTCTCCCAACATCCCTCAATACAACCTAGAGGCCTTAGTTTGATCAGAAAGCCAACCTAAGGAGCCCTTTTGATCAAATCAAAAGGAAGAACCCGAAGAAGAGGTAATGATTTCACCACCCTTTTCTAAGTTCATTTCTTCTTCCACTTCTTCTTCCTTTGTTCTTACCATTCTGAAATAATAACTCCAGTATCTCACATATACTTTGATGTTATTATAAATATGGTACAATCATATTCAGTATTCTATCCACCCTTTGAATAACATGTCACCATACGTGCGTACGTACGGCTTACCGTCTCCACGTCGTGGTGTAATTGTTATTCAATATAATATTATTTGGATGAGTATAATAATGATGTGTAACTCATGTAAATAATAAATATAACATGTTAATGATTCTGTATATATGATATACCATCCATTTATATATTATTTTAATATCAAAAGAATGATATTGTCGCTCGTGCGTACGTACGGACTACCGTCTCCACGAACGCGATGAGATTCATTCTCCATCGTAACCATTAAAGCGTAATTATCATTTTATGATTTAAAAATGATGTTTAAGGACTTGATATCATTCTGGATATGAATAATATACAACCTATCCTTTACAAACATGTCTTACGTAACAAAACATATGAAAGAAAACAAGTAAGTTAACACCCGAAACAGCGATAATACTAAGATATTATTATCAAATCAATATTAAAAGATCATATATGATATCATATTAATGTATATGATTCTTGTATAATTTAATAACAATTATTTCACCATTATACAGGAGGTTAACCTACCACAACCAAGGAAAAGTACAAGGTAAGGGTTATTTCACAATCTCTTCATTATCCGAGGTTGTATTATACGTAATAATCTACTGGGATCTCTTTATCACCCACATCCATGTTTCTTCGAAATGTATTTCAAAACATTTTTACTATTTACAAGAATATGGGTTAAAGTCATTTATACCCTTGTTTGACTTTTTATAAGAGGTTTATAAAGGAATCTTTCCGTCGTTTTCAAAACAAGGTCCTTTTTAACCTTTTCGACAGAATTGAGGTAAGAATGTTTTTTTTAACTTATACGGCGGGTGCGGTTATTTTCCGCCGTTATAAAATCGTCGAAGCTTCCCATACAAGCTTATAAGAATATTTTCAAAGAAAATGTTTTATTTTATATGGATCTTAAATGATTTCAAAATAAAAGGAGATATTTCTTTTAAAAGAATTTTGATTTCATCTATGTCAACATCCTTTGATGGATTTTAAGATTATTTGAAGTTGATTTATTATGATACAAAACTTCTATATTGTATTGAAGGTTTTGTGATATGTTTGACTGTGGATGTGCTATTTTTATACCATTCATAGTTTATTGTGAAAGTATTGACATTTCGTATGCTAGTTTTAATACGAATGTTTATGTTATGTTTAAACCTTTTCATATGGGAATGCATTGGACTTAATAAGTGACGGGTGGAGCCCGCTATAGCTCCTCGATGCATCGGTAGGTCTCATGAGACAAACTAGTGTCTTGGCACAAGTCCTTGACAAAATCTTATTTGTAGTCTTGGCACGAGGCCTTGGCTATGTGGTTATGATAGTCTGGCATTATGCATTCCAACATTATGAAAGTGGTTATTTATTTTTGCATGTGATTATTCGATTAGTGGAATATCCATGTGAATAAGTAAATGGCATTATTTCATTTTATTTATGCCATACCATGTTGAAAGTTCATGTTTAAAAGGCTTTTGTTTTAGTTATACATTGCCTTAAATGTTTATTCTTATTGATGAAAGTTTCCGCTATATTGTTATCCTTACTGGGCATTTGAGCTCACCCCTTTTCTATGTTTTATTTTTCCCAGGAAGTGAAGATGTAAGTTATGAATGACCTGCAGGGATATTATGAGGGGATTGTAGTGTGGACTGTGGAAACTTTATGTTGTTGTAGTAGTTTTTGATTTTATGATGTAATGTAAAACTTATGAATATATCTAGTGTTTCCAAGGCTACTAAACCAATCGGTCTTTCGAGATTTGATCTTTCTTGTGATCATGCCAATGTTACGAAGTAATGCACCGACTCTGGGTAGCTGGGGTCGGGGCGTTACAGTTGGTATCAGAGGAAGTTTAGTACAAACCTTGGAAGCTAGATTTAGATAAACTCTGATTAGAGCACATAGACCTAAGATGAACTTTGAGGATTAGTATAGAAGAACTTCCTAGAATTTTGGTATTGTAGAGACTTTGTGAGTTTTCTGAGCAATACATCCCTGTCTGGATACGAGCAGGTAGAGGCGGCTCTGGCACAGATGTACCTAGGGGTAAAACCCGAAAACACCGCTTTGAGCTAGACTCGAACGGGAACTGGTGCACGACAACGGGCCTTGCTGCACTCTTGGTTACGACACTCCCGGGGGATATGCTTAGGATAACTCTCACTTTCATTACAAATCATTATGAAGGGTTTATGAGTATATACTTCCTCAAAGAAAACATATTTATGATTATGGATTATATCCATAGATAGTTCAATTTATGTTAAGTGTTTTATAAGTATGGGATTATGTATTTTGATTCATAAACTGATCTAGTTTATGCCATTGTTTAGAAATGGCGCCTAGTGGAAGAAATGGAAACCGTATCAATGCACGCACTCCATGTAGGGATTGCCCTCCTGCTCAAGATAATTATAGTGGGGCTGGTGATGCAACTGGTGCTGATCAGCTAATCACCGTACTGGGACAACTTACTCAGGTTATGAATAATAACCTTACCCGTATGGAGCACCCTGATCCGCAGCGTGGAGGATCAATGTTAGATCGATTCATGAGACAACAACCACCAACGTTCAATGGAAGTACAAATCCCTTAGTAGCTGAGCAATGGATATTTTCCCTAGAGAAAATATTTCAGGCTTTGGGGAGTAGTGAAAGGGAAAAAGTTACCATGGCAGTTTACCGCCTCACTGGAGATGCTGATCAATGGTGGTCATTGATTCAAAACATGAAGGAAGATGATGAAGTATCAAACATGGAATGGAGGGAGTTCAAAGATCTGTTTTTAGAAAAATACTTTCCTCGCGACCATCGAGCAGATATGGAAAGGCAATTTCTGAGTCTGAGACAAAAGGAGGATGAGAATGTCACAAAGTATGAGGCTAACTTTACAAGGTTAGCGAGGTACGCTGGTGATTATATTCGCAACCCAAGAAGTAAGATTGATCGTTTCTTTGATGGGTTAAAACCATTTCTCCGTCGAGCATTAGTCTCACAATCCTTTTCATCGTACGAAGACATTGTCTCATGTGCTATCAAGACCGAAAAGGAATTCTCTAAGTCTTATGACTTTAAAGCAAAGCAAGAGAAGAAGAGACCTGCTGATCAATCTGGGAATGGAAATAAGGGGAAGAAGGGAAAGGTTGAATATCCATCTTGTGGTAAGTGCGGGAAGAAACACCCCGGTGCTTGCCTGAAGGGAATGGGAGTCTGTTACAAGTGTGGTGAAAAAGGCCACCAAGCTCATGATTGCAAGGGGAAGAAGGAAGCTACCAACGTTCAGTGCTACAATTTCAGGGAGATGGGGCATTATGAAAATGCATGTCCTAAGCGTCAGGAGAACTTACCTCAGAAAAGGCCAAGGGATCAAGGCCAGGCTTATGCTATCACTACTGCTGAGGTAGAAACTCCGAAAGACGTGGTGGCAGGTAATTTAATGGTTTCCTCAAGTTTAGCAAATGCATTATTTGATTCTGGATCATCGCATTGTTTCATATCTTCCCAGTTTGCTAAGAAAATTAGATATTTCCAATTTGATTTAATAAGGGAGTTGTCAGTTAAAACTCCTAAGGGAAGTATCGTTGCAACAAAGTTTTGTGAATCAGTCCCCATTAGAGCACATAAATTTTCTTTATCTGCTGATTTCATCGTCATACCTATGATTGAGTTTGATATAATCCTCGGTATGGACTGGCTTTCGGACTATGATGCGAAGATTTATTGTAAGAAGAAAGAGGTTACGATTCTTGATGATAATGATAAGGAACACCTTATTTTTAGAGCAGAATCGTCACCACCTAATTCTTATTTAGATCCACCCCCTGTAGCTCAACTTAATTCAATTATCGGGGAGGAAGAGACTGAAATAACTGTCGGTGAGGAAAGAAATGTTCAAATAGAGGATGTACCTATTGTGAAAGAGTTTGTAGATGTATTTCCGGAAGATTTACCTGGACATCCTCCAGAACGAGAAGTAGAGTTTTCCATTGATTTGATTCCTGGATCAAGGCCTATATCGAAGACCCCTTATAGAATGGCCACTGTAGAGTTAGTCGAACTAAAGAAACAACTAGAGGAATTGAGTAATAAGGGATTTATTCGCCCTAGTGTTTCTCCATGGGGAGCCCCTGTTCTTTTTGTTAAAAAGAAAGATGGATCTATGAGGTTATGTATCGACTACAGGGAGATCAATGCTATAACGATAAAGAACAAGTATCCCCTACCTCGTATTGATGATTTATTTGACCAACTGCATGGAGCTCAATACTTTTCAAAGATTGACCTTCGATCTGGATACCATCAGTTGTGTGTGAAGAAGGAAGACATTCCGAAGACAGCATTTCGAACCAGGTACGGGCATTACGAGTTTACTGTAATGCCGTTTGGATTGACTAATGCACCCTCTGTATTCATGGATCTGATGAATAGAGTTTTCAAGGAGTATCTCGATGAATTTGTGGTGGTATTTATTGATGATATCTTGGTATACTCCAAAACCTACAAAGATCATGAAAATCACTTGCGCATTATCTTGAAGACTCTGAGGAGGCATGAATTATATGGAAAGTTTAGCAAGTGTGAATTCTGGCTTCAGGAGATTTCTTTTCTTGGCCATATTGTCTCTAAAGATGGAATCTCTGTTGATCCTTCTAAGACCAAGGCAATCCAAGAATGGCCAGCACCTACGAATATAACTGAGGTACGTAGTTTTATTGGTTTGGCAGGTTATTATCGACGTTTCGTCCAGAATTTTGCCCGATTGGCTAACCCATTAACGAAGCTCACACGTAAAGGGGTTAAATTTGTTTGGACAAAAGAGTGTGAAGAATGTTTCGAAGAACTGAAGAGAAGATTAGTCAATGCTCCTATATTGACTCTACCATCGGGGAATGATGGGTTCGTTATTTATAGTGATGCATCAAAGAAAGGACTTGGCTGTGTCCTTATGCAGAATGATAGAGTTATTGCCTATGCATCACGACAGTTGAAAATTCATGAACAAAACTATCCTACTCATGATCTTGAGTTAGCAGCTGTGATCTTTGCTTTGAAGATATGGAGGCACTACCTCTATGGTGAAAAATGTGAGATTTATACTGATCACAAGAGTTTGAAGTATATTTTCTCACAAAAAGAACTCAACATGAGGCAAAGGAGATGGCTTGAATTACTCAAGGATTATGATTGTACGATACACTACCACCCGGGGAAGGCAAACAAGGTGGCAGATGCTTTGAGTAGAAAAGACCATGGAGTTTTGAACAATATGAGAATGGAAAGGGATCCAATTTTCATGGATCTAGTGAAAATGGACATGGGAATAACCAGGGAAGGTGAAACATCAATGCTTTTTCAAATGGTTGCCAAACCATCTTTACTAGAAAGGATTAAGAGTTCTCAGACCGATGATGACGAATTCCAAAAGAAGATTAAAGCTGTGAATGATGAGAGATTGAGAGACTTTGTGTATGAAGATGGAATTTTGAAATTCGGGAAGAGACTTTGTGTTCCCAATATACCTGATCTAAAAAGGGAATTGCTGGATGATGCTCATAGTTCCAATTTCTCTATACACCCTGGGAGCACCAAAATGTATAGAGATTTGAAGGAACATTTTTGGTGGGACAACATGAAGAGGGAGATTGCTGATTTTGTGTCAAGGTGTATGGTTTGTCAACAAGTGAAAGCTGGAAGGCAACAGCCTGGAGGAGTCATGCAACCTCTTCCCATACCGGAGTGGAAATGGGACAATATTACGATGGACTTTGTCATGGGGCTACCAAAGACTCCTAGAAGGAACGATGCAATATGGGTTATTGTTGATCGTCTTACCAAGTCAGCACATTTTCTTGCTATAAGAGAAGATCTACCCCTGGAACGTCTAGCAAGACTATACATTAATGAAGTTGTGAGACTTCATGGAGTTCCCCTATCGATTGTTTCTGATCGTGATCCCCGTTTTACTTCAAGATTTTGGAAAAGTCTTCAGAAATCCCTGGATACTGAACTTCATTTGAGCACTGCTTACCACCCTCAGACAGACGGACAATCAGAATGGACTATTCAGACCTTAGAAGACATGTTGAGATCTTGCTCACTTGATTTTCAGGGTATGTGGGATCAATATTTACCTCTGGTAGAATTTTCCTATAACAATAGCTTCCATTCGAGTATACAAATGGCACCATATGAAGCGTTATACGGAAAGAGATGTCGTACACCAACCTGTTGGGATGACGTTGGTGAAAGAAAACTTGTAGGCCCAGAACTGGTGGAGGAAACGGTGGAAAAGGTGAAGGTAATCCAAAATCACATCAAAGCAGCTCAAAGTAGGCAGAAGAGCTATGCCGATAATCGAAGGAAGGATTTGGAATTTCAAGTCGGTGATCATGTTTTCCTAAAGGTATCTCCGTGGAAGGGAGTCATACGTTTTGGTAAGAAAGGTAAATTGAGTCCCAGGTACATCGGACCTTTCGAAATTCTAGAACGAATTGGGGCTGTAGCTTACCGATTGGCAATGCCGCCAAGTCTCTCCAAAGTTCACGATGTGTTCCACGTATCTCTGTTGAGAAAATACATGCCTGACCCAACGCATGTACTCACCTATGAGGAATTAGAACTGGAACCCGATCTGTCTTATTGCGAAGAGCCCGTCAGGATTCTTGATACAAGAGAACAAGTACTGAGAAACCGGACGACGCGTCTGGTAAAAGTTTTGTGGAGAAATCATAAAATGGAAGAGGCAACGTGGGAACCCGAGGAACTTATGATGAAGAACCACCCGAGTCTTTTTATGCAGTAATACCCTAGAAATTGCGAGGACGCAATTATTTGAAGGAGGGGAGAATGTAACACCCCAAGCTTCTACGGTACGTTTCCCTTCGAATAATGCGATAGCGTGTGTTGTACGCAACCTCGAGTTCTAACACACACCACAACTAATTAAACTAGCCGTTGTGAATAGTAATACCTACTTTTTGAAATCATATATATTCTATATTTCAAAATGGACTTCATTTTTGGATTCGGAATATGAAAATTAGCCTAGGGTGAAATTTTGGTACATTTCGGATAACTTTCATATTTTGATGAATAGTGAAAATTTCTAAATTTTAATTAAAAACAACTTTTTTAATCAAAATAATTAATAGTGATAAATTATGAATTTGAGTGGTTTTAAAGTATATTTAGAATATATTTTTACCATTCAATTTAATGTTTATCATTGGACATAATTTTACAATTAAACCGAACATAAACAAGTGTCAATCTTTTGATAGTTATTATCTCTTAAAAACACGCTTTTTGTTTTGACAGCGGGAATTAATTTTAAATTAATTTCTGCCACTTCTGTGTTTTGAATTTAGGAAAATGGATTCCATATTTGGAATCAGGATGTTCAAATTGTGTAAATAGGTAACTTTTATTTTTACACATTTTGAATAATTACTGCGGTAAATATTTTATTTACCATGGTTAAAGGGTAAATCCGGTAAATAAGAGTTAAAAAAATAATATTATAATAATACAAAATTACCCTAAAACGTGTCTTAACCCTATTGGTTGATACATGGTTGACCATGGGCATCTTTGTGTCAATTTTGGGACCCCATGGATCCACTTGTAAGTGATAATGACACTTTATTTTAATTAAGTTAAAATGAATACAAAAATGACACAAGCATATATCTTTTAGAAGAACAATTTTTACATAGGGTTATACATGTTGGATTTTCGATTATAAATATTCATTAGAAAGATAAAAAGATTTCCTACATAATTATATTTTATTTATAATTTTTAGACAATAAATAAGTTATTTTATTTATGACACAATGATGATGCAGTAATTACTATAATAGTGAAAAATTAAAATAATTGATATTATAAATACCCAAATAAATATAATATGAAACTTTTAATGAATTAAACTAATTTTCTAGGCTAATATGATATATTAGGATTGATTTAATGGACTTTGTTCGAAGTAATCAATCTGTTATGAGTTTCACAAAAATCAACTATTGAATAGTGTCAAAATTGACATAAAAGAGTTCTTAAAACAAATATTATATTATTAATTGATATTAAATTCCTAAAAATCTAAGGTTCGGCCAATAGACTTATATTATGATAGGGTAATCATTAATGGACCACTTGGGGGTCTCTTGGATGTATATAGTAAGTTTATTAACCATATTATATAAAAATACAAAGAGACATTGTAAAAGTGAAACTAATTAACTTAGAGTTAATACTTAAAGATAAGGTTAATATAAGTACCCAAACCTGTCTAAATTCTATTGGATGAGTTGTTTTCGACCTATCCCCACCTCATCATTTGAATAGTCAACTTTGGAGCCTTTAGAAACCGAATATGAATTTATTATAAATTAATATTTCTAGCTTTTCCAAAGGTGCCCCTCACCCCTCTTATAAAAGGGCACTCCTCCTTCTCATTTCTTCACACCTCTAAAGCCTTTTGGTTCGGCCAAACTCTGACCAAATACTCTCCCAACATCCCTCAATACAACCTAGAGGCCTTAGTTTGATCAGAAAGCCAACCTAAGGAGCCCTTTTGATCAAATCAAAAGGAAGAACCCGAAGAAGAGGTAATGATTTCACCACCCTTTTCTAAGTTCATTTCTTCTTCCACTTCTTCTTCCTTTGTTCTTACCATTCTGAAATAATAACTCCAGTATCTCACATATACTGTGATGTTATTATAAATATGGTACAATCATATTCAGTATTCTATCCACCCTTTGAATAACATGTCACCATACGTGCGTACGTACGGCTTACCGTCTCCACGTCGTGGTGTAATTGTTATTCAATATAATATTATTTGGATGAGTATAATAATGATGTGTAACTCATGTAAATAATAAATATAACATGTTAATGATTCTGTATATATGATATACCATCCATTTATATATTATTTTAATATCAAAAGAATGATATTGTCGCTCGTGCGTACGTACGGACTACCGTCTCCACGAACGCGATGAGATTCATTCTCCATCGTAACCATTAAAGCGTAATTATCATTTTATGATTTAAAAATGATGTTTAAGGACTTGATATCATTCTGGATATGAATAATATACAACCTATCCTTTACAAACATGTCTTACGTAACAAAACATATGAAAGAAAACAAGTAAGTTAACACCCGAAACAACGATAATACTAAGATATTATTATCAAATCAATATTAAAAGATCATATATGATATCATATTAATGTATATGATTCTTGTATAATTTAATAACAATTATTTCACCATTATACAGGAGGTTAACCTACCACAACCAAGGAAAAGTACAAGGTAAGGGTTATTTCACAATCTCTTCATTATCCGAGGTTGTATTATACGTAATAATCTACTGGGATCTCTTTATCACCCACATCCATGTTTCTTCGAAATGTATTTCAAAACATTTTTACTATTTACAAGAATATGGGTTAAAGTCATTTATACCCTTGTTTGACTTTTTATAAGAGGTTTATAAAGGAATCTTTCCGTCGTTTTCAAAACAAGGTCCTTTTTAACCTTTTCGACAGAATTGAGGTAAGAATGTTTTTTTAACTTATACGGCGGGTGCGGTTATTTTCCGCCGTTATAAAATCGTCGAAGCTTCCCATACAAGCTTATAAGAATATTTTCAAAGAAAATGTTTTATTTTATATGGATCTTAAATGATTTCAAAATAAAAGGAGATATTTCTTTTAAAAGAATTTTGATTTCATCTATGTCAACATCCTTTGATGGATTTTAAGATTATTTGAAGTTGATTTATTATGATACAAAACTTCTATATTGTATTGAAGGTTTTGTGATATGTTTGACTGTGGATGTGCTATTTTTATACCATTCATAGTTTATTGTGAAAGTATTGACATTTCGTATGCTAGTTTTAATACGAATGTTTATGTTATGTTTAAACCTTTTCATATGGGAATGCATTGGACTTAATAAGTGACGGGTGGAGCCCGCTATAGCTCCTCGATGCATCGGTAGGTCTCATGAGACAAACTAGTGTCTTGGCACAAGGCCTTGACAAAATCTTATTTGTAGTCTTGGCACGAGGCCTTGGCTATGTGGTTATGATAGTCTGGCATTATGCATTCCAACATTATGAAAGTGGTTATTTATTTTTGCATGTGATTATTCGATTAGTGGAATATCCATGTGAATAAGTAAATGGCATTATTTCATTTTATTTATGCCATACCATGTTGAAAGTTCATGTTTAAAAGGCTTTTGTTTTAGTTATACATTGCCTTAAATGTTTATTCTTATTGATGAAAGTTTCCGCTATATTGTTATCCTTACTGGGCATTTGAGCTCACCCCTTTTCTATGTTTTATTTTTCCCAGGAAGTGAAGATGTAAGTTATGAATGACCTGCAGGGATATTATGAGGGGATTGTAGTGTGGACTGTGGAAACTTTATGTTGTTGTAGTAGTTTTTGATTTTATGATGTAATGTAAAACTTATGAATATATCTAGTGTTTCCAAGGCTACTAAACCAATCGGTCTTTCGAGATTTGATCTTTCTTGTGATCATGCCAATGTTACGAAGTAATGCACCGACTCTGGGTAGCTGGGGTCGGGGCGTTACACACGTGATAGGTGTTTTATATATATGTGTTTAATTTAACATCTTCGTAATGAACGAGAATTCACCGGGTTGCCTCCAAGGTACAAGTTACGTACAAGGATAATTTTAAATGAATTTATTTGTTTAAAATTATGATGGATGAGAATCTCAAGGAAGTTCAGAAAAGGATTTAAGATAAAAGGATTGATTAATTAAAGATAATTAATTGATTTGAACGTGATTTATCTTAAATAATAACGATTAAAGAATTGAATGCTAAGTTTTATTTATGCATAAATATCGTTGCATGTATGGATGATCATGAGCTAGACCGAGACCTTTGTATGTGAATGGTTTCTTTTAATTAATTTATTTAAATTAAATTTGTTGGCCTGCGAGCCATCTCCTCATTAATATGTAGGGCCTGCGTGCCCAAAGATTCTTTTATATAAAACCCCCTTTTTACCCCTCACCTACGTGTGAGATAAATGCATATGTAATGGATGGAGCTCCCAAGCTACTGGAGGCGGCTCAAGTCAGGAGCCGAGGTGAAACCAATCCAAGGAGATACAAAGGTGGACAGGTGGAAAGCTGTAAACACGGACCCGAAAGGTTCAAGGTGTTTCTCCCCTAGGTCTTGGGTTAGTTTATCAACCGCTAGATAAACTAACCAATAGAACAAGCTCATGATCATACCATTTATTTTATTTCTGTCAGTTGCATGGTTTATTTATTGTGGGTGTGTTGTCACGATCACACAATTAATGAATATAACAAGCATGCAAGATAGAACTAAAATAAGACCAGTTTATATGTAAATATTATCTTAGACATGGTTAATCACTTAAGTATATCCCACTTAATATTAGCAAGCATGTAATCAAAGATAATAAAATGGAAATTTACGTATAAGGATAAAATCCCTCAAAATAAATATTAATTTGGCATAGCCTTCCATAATCTTGGTTATAATCGAACCATAGTTCAAAGTGCTTGACCAACCCTAGTTGGGGTGCTTTCAATTATCGGGGAATTCTAATTCAAGGTTTTGGGTTGACTTGACTTGGTTCGCATCAAGGGTTGACTGCCACAACAGGACTTGGTGTGACCAAGAGGCAAAGGTTGAGGAAATCCAAAAAGGATTTCAGGATTGGGGATTCCACTCAGTGGATCAAGGAGCTGCGAGTTAATACAGTTGGAATTTGGAATGCCTACCTAAAACCCTTCAAGTTTCTTGACCAACCCTAGTTGGGGTAATGCGAAGGGCAATATGGATCCTTTCCACTAGAATATTCACGCAACAGAATATTCCGAAGTCAATGGTGAGGGCTATTGGATTTTGATAAAATAGTGGGAGACTAATAAGTATTAATTTATTTTTCTCAATTTTTGTAATAAAGTACTAAACCTTTACTCATCTTAATTTGTAGAAACGACAAGAAAATGACTTCAAACATATCATTGTGCACCATACTCGATAAGGAAAACCTTCTCACCGACACCAATTTCCAAGAGTGGCAAAGGCGTTTACGCGTCGTCCTTCGCCATGAAAAGAAATTGTATGTGATGGAAGAGCCTATTACAGTTGCGCCTGGGAAAGAGGCTAGTGATGAGGAATTATCTCTCTACATGAAACACATGGATGATGCCACAGATGTCCAGTGTTTCATGCTATCGGCCATGTCTAATGAGCTCTTGAAGCAACATGAAAACATGGACGCGTATAGCATGATGTATCACCTAAAAGATCTCTACCAAGAGAAGGCGAGATAGTAGAGGTATGATATCTCCAATGCTTTGTTTACCATGAAGCTTGGAGAGTCTGTGCCAGCTGGGCCTCATGTAGTCAAGCTTATTGACTACATTGAACGCTTGGACATCTTAAGGATTAAATTCCCGGATGAGTTGCGTACAGATCTCATCCTATCATCACTACCCAAGACCTTCTCTAGCTTCATTGTCAACTATAACATGAGTGACAATGAGAAGATTCTATCGGAGCTTCTGACCTTGATTCACCAGGTAGATAAGGACTTGGGGCATGACAAACCTGCGGTCCTTATGGTGAACAAGAAAAGAAAGGACAAGGCAAAGGGGCCAAAGACTTATAAACGGTCTGAAGCCCCCGAACACCGTCCCTCCAAGAAGGGGAAGATCCAGAGGTAGGGCAAGGAATGAGAGACAGTGTGTTTTGCATGTGGCAAACAGGGCCACTGGAAGAGGAACTGCACCCAGAAGCGTGGGGAGGCTAAAGGTGCGTTCGTTATCGAGTGCAATATTTCTATTTCTACACATTGGGTATTAGATACAGCTTGTGGGGCTCACATCTGTATTCAAATGCAGGAACCAAATAGATTTAGAAAGATCGCCAGAGGAGAGGTGGATCTTCGAGCTGCCAATGGCGCAAGGCTGTCTGCGTTGGCTATTGCCGACTACCACCTCTCATTGCCGACTAGGATGATTTTGGTTTTAAATAACTGTTATTATGTGCCTAGTGTTACCAAGAACATATTTTTTGTATCTTGTTTGGATATGGATGGATTTGTTTTCAAATTTGGAAATAAGGGTTGTTTCTTTTATAAGAACAACATATGTTATGGTATGTCACATTTAAATAATGGTTTGTATGTATTGAATTACGAAAACCAAGTGTTGGCAATCGATAACGAAACAAACTCACATGACTCATACATCACCCAGTTATGACATCACCACCTTGGTCATGTGAACAAGAAGCGTTTGACAAAGCTATGCCAAGATGGCTATTTAGACTCTACTGAGCTAAAACCACTTGATATATGTCATGCTTGTTTACAAGGAAAAATGACCAAGCCGCCTTTTGGTGGACAAGGTGAAAGGGCCACAGAGATTCTAATATTGGTACACACGGATGTGTGTGGACCATTTCCAGTAGAAGCTAGAGGTGGATATTCTTACTTCATTACTTTTACTGATGATTTGAGTAGATATGGCTATGTCTAATTAATGAGGTATAAGTTAGAGTCCTTAGAGAAATTTAAGGAATTCAAGAATGAAGTAGAGAATCAGCTTGGTAAGAAGATAAAGAAGCTTCGATCGGATCGAGGTGGAGAATATTTGAACCAAGAGTTCATCGATCTTCTACGGGAGTCTGGGATTCTATCTCAGCTCACTCCTCCTTATAAACCACAGTGGAATGGTGTTAGTGAAAGGAGGAACCGCACCTTGTTGGACATGGTGAGGTCGATGATGAGTCATGCGGATCTTCCATTATCCTTTTGGGGATATGCATTACAAACTGCAGTATAAACATTAAACCGAGTACCAACTAAGGCGGCAAATGGAATTCCATCCGAGTTATGGAATGGAAGGAAACCCACTTTGTTGTACACACGTGTATGGGGATGCGAGGCATTTGTTAAGGCCTTCTCAGGCAACAAACTAGCACCCCGGGGCATGAAGTGTATCTTTATAGGATATCCCAAGGAAACGAAAGGATATTACCTATATAACCCTCAATACAAGAAAGTGACTGTCACCAGACAAGCTGTCTTTCTTGAGAGGGAGCACATCCTCAAGAAGGATAGTGGGAGCAAGATTGACTTCGACGAAGTTGATGCTCAAGATACACAGGAGTTGGTACATGAACAAGTTCCACAGGTCCCCGTGGAAGAGGTTCTAGAAACACAAGTACTGCGTAGGAGCTCAAGAGAGGTAAGGGAACCAGAGAGATTTGGTTTCCTAGTCACCGAGGATGGTGAATCATTATTGTTGGACAATGATGAACCTCTCTCCTATAAGGAAGCAGTAGAAAGCTCAAAATCTACAAGATGGCTAGAAGCTATGAATTTTGAGATGGATTCCATGTATCAAAACCAAGTTTGGGTTCTGGTCGATGAGCCAGTTGATGTAAAGCCTGTTGGATGCAAATGGGTATTCAAAAGAAAGATGGACATGGAAGGTCAAGTTAGCACCTATAAAGCAAGGCTAGTGGCTAAAGGATTCAGACAGCGTCAAGGAATTGACTATGATGAAACCTTCTTGCCAGTTTCCATGTTTAAATCCATAAGAATCATACTTTCCATAGCAGCTTACCATGACTACGAGATTTGATAGATGGATGTCAAAACAACATTCCTTAACGGGAACCTTCAGGAAGATGTCTATATGACACAACCAGAAGGGTTTGTGACACCAGGTGAATCCAAACGGGTTTGCAAGTTGCAGAAATCCATTTATGGATTGAATCAAGCATCTAGGTCATGGAACATTCGATTTGATGAAGCCATAAAGGAATTTGGTTTCATTAAGAACAAATGTGAGCCATGTGTTTATAGGCGGTTTAATGGGAATGCGGTCGTCATCCTAGTGGTATATGTTGATGACATATTGCTTGTTGGAAACGACGTACCAGCCTTATAGTCAGTTAAGGACTGGTTGAACAAGTGCTTCTCCATGAAGGACTTAGGAGAAGCAGCCTACATTCTAGGGATCAAGATCATTCGTGACAGATCCAAGAGGCTGCTTGGACTAAGTCAGGGTGCATACATTGACCAGATACTAAAGAGATTTAGTATGGAAAAATCCAAGAGGGGATTGGTTTCAGTGTCACATGGCTTACATCTTTCTAACAAAATGTGTCCCCAGACACAACAGGAGAAAGATAGGATGATCAAGATCCCATACGCTTCGACTATAGGATCCATCATGTATGCCATGTTATGTACCAGGCTTGATGTTGCCTATGCACTGAGCATGGTAGGCAAATATCAAGCAGATCCAGGAGAACAGCATTGGACTGCTGTTAAGATTATCCTTAAGTATCTGAGAAGAACTAAGGATATGTTCCTGGTGTATGGAGGAGACAAGGATCTTTTCATCAGAGGGTATGCTGATGCTGGTTTTCAAACAGATCAGAATGATCTGAAGTCGCAATCTAGATATGTTTTCTGTCTCAATGGATGAGCTGTGAGCTAGAAGAGTTCAAAGCAGCCAGTTGTCGCCGATTCTACAGCGGAGTCCGAGTATATAGCGGCTTCTGATGCAGCCAAGGAAGCCGTCTAGATTCAGAACTTTGTCCAGGAGCTTGATGTGGTGCCTAGCAGTAAAGATCCCATTACATTGTATTGTGACAATACTGCAGCGATGGCTCTTGCAAAAGAACCAAGGTCACATCAACGGACAAAGAACATACTCTGGAAGTATCACCTCTTGAGGGATTTCTATCAAAGGGGTGAAGTTGCAGTGAGAAGAGTGTCCACAGAAGAGAATGCGACGGACCCCATGACTAAAGGCCTATCTCAGCAGAAGCATGAATATCATGTGAGAGCTAGCGGGTTAAAGGTTGTTAGCAGTTGGCTCTAGTCCAAGTGGGAGTCTATTGGAGTTGGTGGTCTAGAACCAACTACTTTGTACTTTATTCATTAATAAAAGCCTTATCACATCTTGATTGTTCTTCTGTGTGACAATGCATGTGATAATGTCCTAAGGACAGCTGTTGCATTAATGGGTCATAGCGGATCCCTGCTATGATGAGAACCCAGAAGTGCCATAACACTGTTCTTGAATATATGTTCTGTGGTCGGATGATATTATTTGAGGGACACAAATAATACAGGTCATTAGGGGTGATGACTCATAAAACTTTGAGACACCTTCTCATGGTGTGCGCCCTTGGTAATATCCAGGAGGATATTATGAGAACGAGACCCGCCAGTAGGAAATCCACATTTCATAGTGTCATTGGATGTTCCTATCTGCGGACGTGTGTATTGGTCCTTAGACTTTAAGATTATTATTAATGGGTGTTACAACTCGCGCACTTAGATGTATTGACGAAAACTGTGACGACACACTGTTCGCAGCGAGGTAGGATACGTTGGGTGCGTCACGAGTAATACTGCATTAATAGATAATGCGAGAAAGGATTTGTCCCTTCTGTTCTATAACGGAAGTAGATATCTCAGGCCCTTTGATGGAATTTATATAGCCTAAATAAATCCATGGCCATGGTAGGGTATGGGCGAGTTCAATTCTGGGAAGTCAAAGAAAGAATAATCGAGCACATGGGTTGATGGCACTAGCATGCAACCCGCTTGATTGGAGATATCGAGAAAAAGGGATTATATTACACGGTAAGCGTTCATAGGAGGTGACACGTCATTGCGGCGTTAACTTCTTTCTCTATGGGTGCCTTAGCGTGTTGCTAGACACTAACCTTGGACTTTAGGCAGGCTCCGCCTAATTCCACTGAGAAAGAGGCCTAGAGGGTCACACACTAAGCGTGTCCATGTATCTCAGTTAAATATTAATTTAACAAGTTGAATAAAGATTATTCCCGATTGTGGTTTAATAATTATTCAAGGATGTCTGATCGCATTTATTACGACACTAGTTATTTGAGAGAATATATTGTGGGAGAAATAATATATTTATTAGCGAGTAATGCAGTTACATTTATTTAAGAAATAAATAGCCATTTCTCAAGGCCTAATAAATATGGTGGAGGAAAATAAATAAAATGGAAAAATAAAAGTACACGCCGTGTATATTTATATACACGCCGTGTAGTTTGTTTTTTCGGAATTTGTGAGAAAAATATTATTTATTTAATTAAATGATATTAAATGTGATACATTGGATGCATGTAAAGTAATAATGATGGTCAACTGTCATTATTAAGACATGGGGTATTACTAAGAATTAAATGAAATAATTAAATACTTTTGGTCAATTAATTCATTTTTATTAATTCTAAGTATTATAAATCCCAATTACATTATTCTAAAAAGATTAGCCATTTTTTTGGTTGTGCACAACGGATTGTAAATACTCTCAAGCCAAGAGAGAATTCCCTTTCCACCAAGAACACTTTCAAGTTACGAAAGCAAGATCCTCCACCGGATCAAAGCGATCGAAGACGGACATTGCAAGCGAAGGATCTTCCGTGCTAGCACCCGGAGTTCCCTTCGGCGACGTCCAGAGATACGTGGCACACGTGTGGATCACCGCTAGAGGAATCCTACACTTGGATTCTCCAACGCAACGACGGATCATAGGATCGTGACCAGAGACACCAACGAAGAAAGAATTTCAACAAGGTAATTCTTATGAATTAATTAAATTAATTATAATAAACATATGATGATCCTCCTCATGGGTTTCAGGACTCTTCTTTTCCTTTTCGTTCTTCGTTCTATTCCAAAGATTCGGCGTTTTAAATCGTGACAGATCTTGGATTGAACGTTGTTTAACGTTAAAATTAAAGTTGGGCAAACCCTCCAATGCGCTTCCGCTGCGCCCGGAACCTACAGGGTCACACAGGAAAAACCCGAGTCAGGTTCAGTTCGGGTTGACCCGTACATGGGTTGGGTCGGGTCGTGGGTTAGAGTCATTTAGACCCAACCCGACCCGTGACTCGATGCCAGCTAAATTTTTTCTTGCTCCCCTCTCTCTGCCTCGCTCGCGGACTCGCGGCCCCCCCACATACTCGCACGCTCCTCCGCTCCCCGTGCCCATGGAGACCTTCCCTTTGTGAAGAAGAAACCCCACTCCCCTCCTCTCTTCCCTCCTTCCCTCACGATTCGACTCGACCGATTCGACAGCCTACAAAAACTCTCCTTCTCCCTCTTTTCTTCCCTAATCTTCCCCAACCCCTCGACTTATATGATCCTTAGTCTCCCTTGCAAAAAATACTCCCTCCCATCCATCTTCCTTTCACACCTCCGACCGAACCCAACCAAAAAAGGGCTCACGTCACCTCCTCCTCCTGCCGCCTGCTACTGTGTCACACAGCCTGTTTGTGCCGTCTGGTAGGGCTAGGTGTAGAGGGTTCAACGCTGCGATTTCAGCTTTGAAATTGGAGGAGGCTCCCCTCAGATCATCCAGATATGGTGAGGTTCAAATTGTTGGTTTGTGTTTTTCAATTAATTCCTGGTTTGACTGAGTTGATTTCGAGTTTTCAGACTGAATCAATGTTATTCACTCTGCTCCTGGTGATGATTTTTTTGCATATGTTTTCGCTTATTCGTTCTTCAAATCTGCTACTAGTGTGTGTTTTGTTGATTTGATTTTCCTTTTGCTAGTAATGTTTATTTCTACTGCATCATGAATTTACTCCACTTTAACTTCAATTGGTTATGTTACTGGTGTTGATAGTGAGTCACAGTAAGAAACGGTGGTGGAACGGGAGGTCAACAGTGACTCGAGAAGGTGTTGGTAGGTCGTGTTTTCTACTAGGCATCAGTGGCAGTCTGGCCCTGGCGTGTTAGTAACTGGAGGTAAGCATTTTAATTTTTTATCATGTTATTTTAAATGATGTTTGCCATTATGTATGAGTTCTCAATTTGGTTTTGCTACTCCTGTGGAATTTTGGTTTGGTCACAAAGATTGACCACTTAGTTCGACTCAAAATCTGCTAGAATTTAGAATTATTTCACTAGGACCAATTCTATTTTGGAGATATAGTTTTTGTTTTAGGGATTTTAGGATGTGTTAATTGAGCACCCACCACCACGAGGCATGACCTTCATTGCATTGGTTTAATTGATCATTGTAATTTTAAATCCATATATTGGTTTCAAAATCTATTCTCCTTATATTCTTCCAGGAGTGTGCCACAGCTAACATCAATTAGCGATTCATGGAAGGTGATAAAATAAGTGGTTCTTCTAATCCTCCAGTTGGCACAACTCAAAGTCAGATGGGGTCTACTCTAACTGCACATTCAGTAGGAGGGAGTAGTAACATACTAGTTGAAGAAAGTAAGGAGGGTAAGAGGTCTCCTAAAAAGGTAACAATTCCTAAAGCTCCTATTGGTTCTAGAATTTCTCAAGATTGGGATCACTTTCATAAGAAAAATGGAATGGCTGTTTGTAATTATTGTGGAAAAGATTATGCTTGCACATCAGGACAACATGGAACTAGTAATTTGAATAGGCATTTGATAAGGTGTAATAAAAACCCACACAAAAATATTGACAAAATTCAAAGCACTCTCAGTCTTAGAAAGAAATGTGAAGATGCGGATGATGGGACGATTAAAATGTCAGTATCTCATTTTAATCAAGAAGAGTGTAGAATATCTCTTGCTAAAATGATAATCATTGATGAGTTATCATTTAAATATGTTGAGAATCAAGGTTTTAGAGAATTTATTGAAGTTGTTCAACCTCAATTTCAAGTTCCATCTAGACAAACAGTTGCTAGGGATTGCTTGTAGTTATATTTGGCAGAGAAAGAAAAGTTTAAGTCCATGTTTGATATGTTCTCTCACATGGTATGTCTTACCACTGATACATGGACTTCAATTTAGAATCTGAATTATATGTGTGTGACTGCACATTTTATTGATGATAATTGGATATTGAATAAAAAAATCATCCGATTTTGTCTTGTTGCGGATCATAAAGGGGAAACAATTGGCTGGGTATTAGAACAGACATTGAAACAATGGGGGATTGAAAGGATTAACACTATTACAGTGGATAATTATAGTTCTAATAATACAACGATCAGTTATTTGGTAAGGAGGGTTAATGATTGGAATGGGTCTATTCTTAATGGAGAGTATATTCATGTTAGATGTTGTGCACATATTTTAAACCTTATTGTTAGTGATGGGTTAAAGGAAATATCTACATCAATTTCTAGAATCAGAGTTTCATGCAAATTTATGAGAAGTTCACCTTCAATATTGGCTCTTTTCAGAAGCATAATTGAGGAGTTAAAAATTCCTAGTAAACAGGCCATAATTCTTGATGTGCCTACTAGGTGGAATTCTTGTTACTTTATGTTGGATGTTGCAGAGAAGTATGAAAAAGTATTCATTCACCTTGAGGAGGATGCAAGTTTTAATAGTGCTCTTGTCTGTGAAGGTGGGGCTCCTACAACATATGATTGGGAGCGTGCTCGTGTATTTGTCAAGTTCCTAAATTTTTTTTATTATAACACTGTTGAGTTTTCTGGTTCTATGCATGTGACATGTCACACATTCTTTCATACACTTTGTGACATATATAGAAAAATCAAGAAATGGATGAAGAGTCATGATATTACTGTGAGTTCAATGGCTATTGCAATGAAGCTTAAGTTGGACAAGTATTGGGGTATTGGTTCAAATTTTAATTCTCTCTTGCTTGTGGTAGTTGTTCTTGATCCCCGATATAAATTGGAATATGTTCGGGATAGTTTTGAAATGATGTTTGATGATGAAGAAGACAAAAATCAGTTGATTAGAAAATTAACAAAGGTTCTGAATAATCTCTATGAGTTTTACAAATGTAGATATCCCACTACAGTTGGTAATAAATGTGAGTCCAATTCTCATCAAGAGTCACATATACATGATGCTAGTACTGATAGTGAGGATGATGATAAATGGAAAGATGCATATAGATTAAATAAAAGGAAAAGGCAACTGACACAACAAAGGAATGAACTAGAGAGATATCTTGAGATTTATGAATGTGAGGATGATTTTGAAGGATTTGATATTTTGAGTTGGTGGAAAGGAAAAGCAAGAAAATATCATGTTCTCTCATGAATTGCTAGAGATATTCTAGCAATTCCTTTAACTACAATATCTTCAGAGTCAGCTTTTAGTACAGGAGGACGAGTCCTTGATCCATTTCGTAGTTGTTTGAATCCCAACACTGTTGAAGCATTAATTTTCTCACAAAATTGGTTTAGAAAGTCTAAACCAATTGACATTTGAAAGCAACTAGAAGAAGTGGAAGTGATTGAATCAGGTACTACCATTAAAAATATTATGATTTTTTATCATTTTTCATTTGTCAATTATAAGCGTTTGTTTGATAAAGTAAAAGACTGACTTGTTCTTTCTTTTGTTGTGTTTTTTAAGATATGCCAATGCCACCATCCATCACAATTCATGATCAGAGTTTCACCATCTAAAGTAGATGAAGCAAGGATGATGGATGGAGCACTCTTCATTAAAGTATAAATTTATGATTTTACCTTCACATACTTACAAGGATGGAAATTTCATGTCATTTGTTTCTAAATTTTGGAAAATGATAAACTTGATCAATGTGTAATGGTTTGTGTCATCATTTCATGTGTGTGTTTTAAGTTGTTTCTTAACTTAAAATGTCGAGGTTGCTGAGACAAATATTTGTTGTACTGGGTGATTGTTGCAGGTTTTTTGTGCAGAGATGTTAGCCCTAAAGGCTTCCAATTTTATATTACCTATTTCCTGAAATTGATCTAGGTGATTTATTAACTTGTAAGTTAAACATGGTTGTTCTTCTATTTTATTCCCTTCTTCATTTTGTTCTTAAATTGTAAAAAACTTTGAACTTATATAGGGTGTAAGATGGTGGAGTCTCTGCTCTCAAAAGCTTGGATGCTGGATAATTTCTTTTGTCAACAAGTTTTCTTACCTATACATTTACATAGCATGTATTACACATTTTCTGAATATTTCAACTTCTGAATACTGATATGAAAACCTTATCTTATTGGAATTTTGGCCTAATTAGACGCTATTTTTTGTTTTCTCCATGTTTATTGGTGTGATTGACTTCTTCACTAGGAAATAGATTTATATGATGATTTCCATGTTTTCTCCATGTTTATTGGGGGGGGGGGCTGGTTTGCATTGTAGGGGGAGTGTGTGTGGGGGGGGGGTGTGAAGGGGTGCAGGCTGGGTAGGTTAAACAGGTTTGGTGTGTGCAGGCAGGGGGGAGAGGGGGTTGGTGTGTGCAGGGGGGAGGCTAGGTTTGGTGTGTGCACTGTGTAGGCAGGGGGGAGAGATAGGCTGGGTTGGTTTAGTGTGTGCAGGCAGGGGGGAGAGGGGGAAGGCTGGTTTGCAGGGGGGTGTGCAGGGGGCAGGAGGCAGGGGTGCAAGAGGGGGGAGGGAGGTAGGCTGGTGCTGGAGGGGGCTGGGTCTGGCGTGCAGGTAGGGGGGGAGGATGGTGTGCAGGGGGGAGGGGAGGGGGGCAGGGAGTGCAGGGGTGCAGGAGGGGGGATGTATTACACATTTTCTGAATATTTCAACTTCTGAATACTGATCTGAAAACCTTACCTTATTGGCATTTTGGCCTAATTAGATGCTATTTTTTGTTTTCTCCATGTTTATTGGTGTGATTGACTTCTTCACTAGGAAGTAGATTTATATGATGATTTCCATGTTTTCTCCATGTTTATTGGAGGGGGGGTTGGTTTGTATTGCAGGGGGAGTGTGAGGGGGGGGGGGGGCTGGTGTGTGCAGGGGTGCAGGCTGGGTAGGTTAAACAGGTTTGGTGTGTGCAGGCAGGGGGAAGAGGGGGTTGGTGTGTGCAGGGGGGAGGCTGGGTTTGGTGTGTGCACTGTGCAGGCAGGGGGGAGAGATAGGCTGGGTTGGTTTAGTGTGTGCAGGCAGGGGGGAGAGGGGGGAGGATGGTTTGTAGGGGGGAGTGTGCAGGGGGCAGGAGGAAGGGGTGCAGGAGGGGGGGGAGGCAGGCTGGTGCTGGAGGGGGCTGGGTCTAGCGTGCAGGTAGGGGGGAGGATGGTGTGCAGGGGGAGGGGGGGTAGGGAGTGCAGGGGTGAAGGAGGGGGGAGGATGGTGTGCAGGGGGGAGGGGGTAGGGAGTGCAGGGGTGCAGGAGGGGGGAGGATGGTGTGCACGGGGGAGGGGAGGGGGGGCAGGGAGTGCAGGGGTGCACGAGGGGGGAGGATGGTGTGCAGGGGGGAGGGGAGGCTGGTGTGCCTGGGGGAGGGGGGGGGGGCAGAGGGGGAGGGGGGGTGACATTTTTGTGCAGGGGGGGTGATTTTTTTGTGCAGGGTTGAGTTTTTTGTGTAGGGGGGCTCAGGGGCTGACATTTTTGTGCGGGGGGGGGGGGGGGGGGTTTGTGCAGGGATGGGTTTTTTGTGCAGGGATGGGTTTTTTTTGTGCAGGGGGGGCTAGTTTTTTGTGCAGTAGGCTGGTTTTTTGTGCAGGGGGGCTGGATTTTTGTGCGGGGGGGGGGGGGGGCTGGTTTTTTGTGCAGTAGGCTGGTTCGGGTTCGTTGGGTTGGGACGGGTTGGGATGGGTTGGGTCGGGTTTACACATATAACCCGACCCTCAATGGGTTGGGTTGGGTCGGGTCCTTCGGGCATGCGACGGGTAACCCGACCCCAACGGGTTGGGTTGGGTCGGGTTGGCTGCTCTGGGAGCATGTGACCCAACCCGACCCGCCCCTTTTTGTTCGGGCCGGGCCTTGAAACACCTCCGACCCGAGCCAACCTGACCCATAGACACCCCTACTCATTGGTGGCATGACATTGGTTTAATGATCAAGATATGAGTCGTCACTTATAAGTTAAGGAAGTAATATATACTGGGCTCGGTTGATCAAAATGGTAGTATTTTCATAAGTCCTTGGCCAAGGTAATCAAGGGTAAATCCATCTAGTTAGATCAACAAACAATAAATCAAGAAAGGACGGTGACACAAGTGTATGCCCAACGTTATGAGATATCTAAAGACAAAGAGATTATATTACACAGTACGTGTTCGTAGGTTGGTTGTCATTGTTATGACTATTCCTTATCTCTTCAGGGGCCTTGATGGGTTGCTAGAATCTGCTCTTGGTCTGTGAATATTATTCACTACTATCAAGATAAGGGTCTAGAAGGTCACACACAACAACATATTCAAGAATTTTCCCTATTATGGTGAATAAGAATATTGTACATAGTGGGTCACACCACGGGGCTCGAGAGTTGTCTAAGTTATAGATCACCAATAAATAAATAAATTCATTATTATTCAAGTAAAGAATAATTGAGTTGAATTTATCTATTAAAAGTACTCACAAGGTATTTAGTGAATACAAGAAAAATATTATTCAAACGAATATTATTTTCACTACCACAAAACTGAGTTTCCGCAGTGCCACCCTTTATCAGTGCTTTTTTTAGTAGCGTTGATAAAGGGGGAGATTTATCAGCACTTTTTCTTAGCACTAATAAAGTGTATATATCAAAAAAAAATTCATGAAAAATAATATATTGATATATAAGTATGTTTATATTGATATAAATATAATATATATATATATTTAAATATTTTTTAGATAAGTATAAATAGACTATTATATTTAATATATAAGAAATTTGGTGAAAATGAATTTAAAATGTTTTTAAAAATATTATTAATTAATAATTTTCTAATTATCATCGACTAATAATCATTTAATAACAATTTGAAGACAAAAATAAAATAAAAAATAAAAGATCTAAAATAAGTTGAAAATATAACTCAAACTTCAAACGACCATAACTTTTGATCCGGGTGTCCGTTTGTGATCTACAGTATATCAAATCGAATTCTGCGATGAGCTCTACGCGCTAGCGAAAAGGTAACCTTTTGTCACATTTTTCGATGCCAAAAAGGCCCATAAGGCCTCCAAAACTGAGTTTTTAGTCGGGATACCCCGATTTTTTAACATTCAAACAACTATAATTTCTAATCCGAATGTCATATAGGAATGTACCACATATCATATTGAATATTTTTTCATTTTCTTTGATTTGACTGGTTGTGGAGTTGAAATAGATTTCTGGATTAGAAGTTATGGTCGTTTTAACATTCTATGGCTTTTCAGATACACATATATGTGCATTTATTCGTAAATATATGTGTGTGTGTGTGTGTTGTATATATGTATGTATTTATTTATTTATAAACACACATCAAAAAACATATTTTATATATGTATTTAAAACTAATATTATAAATATATATTAATATACAAATAAATATATGGATAAAAAATTATAACTAAAAATATATATATAAATATATATTAATATACGAATATATATATATATATATATATTAATATATGAATAAATATATATGTATTAATATAACTAAATATATTTATATCAATGTGAATCTATATTAATATACGAATAAATAACTATATATATATATAAATAAATAGATATGTCATTATGGAGAAAATAACTAAATGATTTAGTGGTAAAGGTGCAGGCGCGCAACGGGGGAGGTGTCAGGTTCGAGTTCTGGTGGAAGCAGGGGCGTGAAAGCAAGTGGGAAGGGGTTGCGTGGGCAAGTGCAGCATGCGGTGAGAGAGAGGAGGCTCCTAGCACTGATGGGGGGGGGGGGGTCAAACACTGTTAAAATCTCCCCACATTACAAATTATTTTTTTAACTTCTTTTTTTGACTTTTATCAGCTCTAAAAAAAAGCGCTGATAAAATACCCCTTTTATCTACGCTTTTTTTAACGCTGATAAAAGGGGCCTTTATCAGCGCTTTTCTGAGCACTGATAAAAGGGACCCCCCTTTATCTTCACCTTGATTAACAGCGTTTTTCTAGCGTTGTTAATGCCCTTTTCTAGTGTTAATAAAGTCCATATTTACAATAGTGTTTAATATTCCAGATTCGTTTAATATTAATAGGAATTACGAGTCGAGTTAAATGACTCAGTTTTATCATGTAATATATTTAATATATATTACAAGTATGTGATAAAATATAAATAACATTTATGACGTGGTTTAGTTCATCGTAATTATTTATTTATTTTTTATATAGTGGGAGTTAAATATACGGGGGTTGAGGAACCCAATACGGGTATTTAAGCATCCACTATAAATAGGAGGAGAGAGACTCTTACACAATGAGTATTCACTGTGAATTCATCAGAGACTCTCTCTTCTCCCACTTTCTAGAGAGAGATGTTCTTGATCCAAGTGATCAGATTGAGCTGATCTCCATGAATCTAAGGAACGTCGATGCAGTGATCGTCATGACGTCAGAGGTATCATCGGATCACCGTGCTAGCACCCAGAATTCAACAATCGATACTCCAATAGATTTTTAAAGCATATGTGGATAATCTAGAGGGATTCTACTTTGGATCCTTCAAGCAGTGATCACCGACGACAACCATATGTCGAGTGTGGCTTCCGATTCAAAATGAGATACACGTTTCAATTTATTTTCATACTTTGTTTAATTCACACGAGATCCTTGGGACCATACTAGGGCTCAGATCACTCGAGGTAGCATGTTTCACCATCCCGATGATGAAAAATTTCAAATCTCCGGTTCATCGGCTTTTGCTGTGCACCATGATACCTTCAATTGGTATCAGAAGGATCACACGAATTTCAAAACCAAGAACAAATTAATTTGATTTAAATTAAGCAGAGGGCATTAATTTCTGTCCCAACAGCACAAATCACATGTTGATCTGATTTCAGACGACCAGGTTATGGTTGTCTAAAATTTTTAATATGGATTTTATTTACAACTATGAGTATTAAAATTCATAGAATAAGTCTGATCATCCCGAAAAAATCCGGCCAAGATTCAGCCGGAGTCCGGTGACCAGTAATAATACCGGCCAATAGGTGTAAATTCCACCAATTTTGTGGGTTTTTAATAATAATAATAATCATTATCATTATTTTAGTATTTTATTATAATAATCTTTTTATAATTATAATTAAAAGGCTATTGAAATAGCCTTGAGAAAAATTGTTCCGGGGTGGATAAGTCCACAATACAAACAAATTTTTTTTAGACCGCATAACGCTAAAGAGGGGCGGTGGACTTGCATAATGTAAATGTCAAAAATCGATCATTTGTTTCTCCACACAAAGAAAGAAAAAAAAAACAAAAGCACTTTGTTTTGTTTTGGGGTTGTTTTTGAAGAATTCAAAAGAAACAAATTAATAAAAAAAGGGAAAGTGGAGGTGGAAAAGTTGAGGTATTCTTTTCCATCGAGCAGGTCCCCTTCTCCCTCGAGAACTAGAGGTCCTTTGTCGCGGGTGTCTCCCTCAGGGCAGCTCCTGCCTGTCCGCTAGCGCACCGCCATGGTCTGACACCACCCTCCTCGATAAGCCACAGTCGTCAGTATCCTCTGCCGTACGGGAGCAGGCCGCACCCCGCTCCACCCAGCGACCGTGTTCGGCATTGCCGACTAGATCCAGGCAGCCAGATCCATCATCGTGTCCAGGATGAACCCCAAGCGGGGTCCCCTCCTCCTCCATGGGGGTGCGCTGCCCGTGCCTGGTGAGGAAGTTGGACCATCGCTCAGTCAACTACCCCAGGAAGCGGTCATCGCCGCCATGTGGTCCTCAACCACGACCAAACTACGCCGCCTCCAGCTAGATCCCACACCCCTGGTCGCCATCTCATTGCACCGCGCCCCCAACCAGATCCGACTAACCGCCGCTGGTACACCCCCCGTCGTGCCAGCATCTGCAGTCGCCACCTCCACTACCAGGCAGGCCGAACCCACTGACTCCTTCGCACCGTAGCGCCCCTATCGGGGCTCCTTTCAGCAACCCACATGTAACTCTTCCCTGATCAACCAATCAATAAGTTTCATGTGTCCAATTTGTCCCTACCCTCCCCGCAATAGGCTCGGGCAGGTCCGCCTAACTCGAAATGGGTCTAGGCAGACCTACCTTGCCCAAAATGGTCCTACACAAGCTTTGCACGACCTGAAATGGGTCTGCATAGTATCGGCCTGACCCGCAGAGACCTGACGGGGTTTGAGGGCTTGAGTTAATCAAAATTAATTAATTTAATTAATTTAATTTTATAATTAAATTAAATTAATTAAAATATTAATTTGTGGTTTAAAAATAATCATTTTAATACCCGAAAGAAATTAATTTGAGTTTGGTATTAAATTAAATTAATCAATTAGTTTAATTTTTTGGAATTAAAATTAAATTAATTACGGGACTGAATAGAATTAAATTATTTGAATTTAATTAATTCATTTAATTTAATTAAATATCCTCATACTTTAATTTATTGCAATTTAATTTTTATCGCACTTTTATTTTACCTGCTGATTGGTCTCAAGTAATTGACCGACTTGTGTATGTCTGGATGTTTTATTTAATCATTTATAATTATGTGTGATAATTGTAAATAATTAAGATGGTTTGTGCATTATCATTTTTTCGTTCAATATATATTATGGTTTGCATGTATATCATTATTTGTATGTACATTGTGCTCCTGAGTTCCCCTCGTCTGCGTGCGAGTACACTTGTACTTTCGATGAGGACAATTTATGACATGGACCCCACCAAGACGAGGCAAAATCCAGATGAGCAGTGAACATACTGGATGGGGACGAGCTGCATCGTGAGTCAATCTATGACCTAGGTAAGTTACCCCTAGGTCGTGGTTGGTCCATTGAGTTTAAATGGATCAAACAATATTAGATGCTCAAGACCAGTCAAGTAGTTTATTTCCTTTATGCATTTGTTTATTATCTTATGCATTTGTATGAAAATGAAAAATATATAAAATAATAAAATAGTAGAATGCATAAAGAAGAGATGAATGTTTTTCTATTAATGTTCAGTTGTGAGTACAACAATATATTATGAACACGATTAATAGAAATGGATTATACTCATCAAGAAAAATATAAAAACCCTAAAAAAATATTAAGTCTCAAACACCTTCCGTTGTTTGAATTTGAACATAACTAGGTGTTCGGGGTGCTCAGTCAGCTATAGATGAGGGTGTCTCATACTACTGGAGAGTTCTTATAAGAACGATGAGTTGACTTATAGGCATTGTTAACTTGTTATCACTTTAGAGGAAAAACATTGATTAAATCAAGTTTATGATTTTAGAAGTTGTGACTTCACTCATCATACCAAGGAGTCACGAGTTAATACAGTTGGTTAGTCAAACACCTACCTTGAACTCTTTGAGTAGTGGAATAGTTAAAGCTTGTAGAATATAATAGGAGGTTCAAGGATCATTTCCACTAGAATATTCAAACAATAGAGTATTACGATTCTAGTACATAGGGTTTCTAGAATTAGATAAAATAGTGGGATACATTTAATGATTTAATCAATCAATCAATAATGTCTAAACTGGTAATCAAGATAAAAGTACAATCTATTAGGTTTTTATGTTTATAGAAAACGAAAAGTAATACCACAAATACACTATGATAAATATTGGAAAAAGTAGATGTCCAAACTAGCATGAATTTCCAAGAGTAGTACAGGTGCTTGTGCAAAACACTACGATATTAAAAATTCAAGGCGCTAGAGCCCCCAATACCTGTTAACCCACCTCAGGAAGCGAGATTATAAAAATGCTTACAGGAGACTCATGTATGAAACATATGATGGTTATGTCATAATGTTATCATCAACGTCTAATGTGTGTTGTGGATACTACATTGGGATGATTTCACATATTGCCTCATCTCTGAGAAGCTTACGAGGAGAAAGTGAAACGAGATATGAATGGATGATATTACACTGGTTATGTGTAAATATGAAAGGCAAACCATGATCTTTCAATACATCCCATTATTACATATTTTTCACCCAATTACTTTAGTTTTTTTAAGATTAAAAAATGAACATGAAGGAGTAAATGATTCATTACCTTTTTGGTAAGGTTTTCCAAGTAAATAAGAATTTAAAGAAATTATAATCTTTAATTATTACGGCGAACAAGTTGAAAGACAAGGAAAAAGACCAATGGAAAGAGTGACCCTAAAGAAACTTTCACAACATACTTTAAAGAAAAGAGGTTGGTTATTAAACATGAGGTTATTTTCTTCGCATATCATGAAATAATATATGGAAGGTTTAAATGTAATGAACTGAGTTAAATAAGCAATTAGTCGCTTCTTATTTTGGAATATTCATCAATATAAAAGGCAATGTTTCGATAATACTTCTTGGGTATTGAATACAATATGCTTATAACATATGTATTTGAATGTAGTAACCAAGTAATTATAGAAGCATTACTAGAAGTAAGGTGTATTCTCCAAGTGGCTGAGAAAAGGTGGTGCCTAAGTCAGCAGTGAGAAGTACACGACCTCTAATTTCTAAGTTTAATGACTCTAGTAGAACTTTTATTGAGTATTAACAAAAAAATCATCTCATGTATCCTTTGGACACAAGGATATAGTATTCCAAGTTAAGTAATGAATGTTGTTTGTGGCGTATCTTACTCAATAAATAGTTCAGTGGTACATAAATCATAGGTCGTACCTGATGAATATAAAATGCAAGACTTATATACCTAGTTGTGGTAAGATAATACTTTGTAAAAAAACTACATGAATGTCAAGGATATAACCAATAAGTTATTTAAACTCTTTTGTGTTAAAGACCTTAGGTATAACATACATATGTAGTTTTGGACAAAGAAAACTTTAGAAATAAAGGTATGCCATAATGCATTCAAAATTAGTTCAGCTAGAGAGCGTGAACTATTCTAAGGGTAAGCTAGTGGTAAATATAATTCATTAAATTCTTTTAATATTTTATTAATGAACGTGAAAGTGTAGTATGGTATATGAATGGTCAGAATATATGAGTTACTTCGGGATGGTCTGCCGAAGAATATCTTAACCAAGCATTCGTCGATCAATACAATGTAGCGTGGAGTAATTCCTAAATGCACGTTACCTTATCTACACCAGGGCTATGATGTTAATAATGATGATCGATGATGAGTCTTACATGTTAACATTGATAAATAAAATGTAGTGTGTAGCAATTTATAAATGCACATTTCCTTTTACACATCAGTTCTATGATGTTAGTTAAAGGAGTATCAATGTTGCAACTTATATCCATTACTGAAACTTCCATTATTTCAAGACATTCTTCACAAATAACAGTGAAATCCCATAACCATATTCCAACTATCATGACAAATGGATATCATATAAGTCATAATATGATGGAAACACATAATTTCATAAGATCATGTGTTTAGATGCAAAGATTTTATTAGGATGTAAACAAACTTGCATCAAGTAAAACTCAAAGTGCATATATAGTTTTTATCCTAAAGTTTATAAGGATATTACAGGAAACCCTAATATAGAAAAGATATAGTCAATATATAAACTATATTTCTAAAAAAGGGTGCACATATCTATTTGAGATAGCGAGAACAAGATTGAATTGGCTTTAGTCAATTCCAAAGTTGCACAAATAGTTGGCATAGGAACAAGTTCCAAAAGAGGTGTGAAAGAGAAATTTTCTAGAGACCCATACTATGTAGGAAGGATAAAACCATGGTGATGGTTTTATATTTACTGTGGCTGGTGATACATTATTCACTGAGAATAATAATTTCTACAAGTAAGGAGTATACAAAAATTATCTAAAATTAACAAGACCAATTAAAATTCAATAATGGATTCCATGTATCAAAGTACATAGTCCTTATCATTTTGAATACTATGATGGGTATTAAAATGATACTATACATGGATGATACAAGTGTGGTACCAATAAGGCCCGATTGGTAAAACCAAGTAGTTATGCCTAAATCTATTAGAATGTTACTTGTCATAGCTAATTTCTATGATCATTTTATTGAGCATTAGATATAAAGACCACTGATCATGGAATGTGTCTATACGACACAACCAGAAGGGATGGTGAAATCATAGAATTCCAATAGGGGGTTCAAGTTACAAAATCTAGTTCAGGATTAATGTAAGTAACAAAATAATAAAATATTAATTTATAATTAGTTTTTTCCATGAGTCTACCAGTGGTTAGTGGGATCACCATAGTTTTCCAAGTAAAATATGTTTGGTAACATATGGAAAACAACTAATGGTATTACAGTTAGTTAAGACTAGTATGAAAGTAACTCTCCAAATATTGACTTAAATTAGAAACATAAGTTATAGGAAACATGATCTATTGAGGTAAACCTAATGGTTTCTTAGACCTAGTCAATCGTACATATACTAACATGGTATTTAAAAATAAAAGTTGGAACAATTCAAGAAGGAATTGTTACCAGTGTCACATGGCATTTATCTCTCCAAGTAGACATGCCCAGGATATAGGAGGAGATTAATGCGGTGATTTGAATTCTATACGCTTCTGCATTTGATCAATCATGTATGCCATGATATGTAAAAGATCCAATATTTCTAGGATATACTTTATAGTAGGAAAATATCAATTATATCCAAGAGAAATTCAAGGGAAGTAGTTAGAATTATCCAATTGTACTTGATAAGTATAAAGGATATATACCTCATAAGTGGAGAGGAAATGATACTAGTTTTCAGGGGACAAAAATTAGTCTTCCTAGGACTAATTTGATCTAATATTGCGATCAAGCTAAGGATATGAGTGAGACAAACTCATACAATCTAGTGATAGCCATATCTACAAATATTGAGTATGTTGCAGCTTCCAAGGCATTTAAGAAGCAATTATTAAATGCAAAGATTTTTTTCCAGTTCTTATAATCTCACATAGTATGTGAAAATTTTATCACTATGATAATTTTATTACTAGTACTATCCAAGATGTCAAGTTTTGACAGTGGAAAAAAGGGATATACTCTGAGATACCATCTCTTGAGAAGTTTTACTCAAGGAGATGAGGTTGCATATAACATAATTACCATGTAATGGAGACATGGTAGACCCAACAACTAAACTTTAAACTCAGTAGAAACATGATATGTATCATGTGAGAGCTAACAAGGTTCGTTAGAAAGTTGGCTCTAGTGCAAGTGAGAGTGTTGTAATAGCGGGTGCCTTAGACCCAAATAAATAGTACTTTTTTGGATTACCGTTTCATGTATACAGTTATATATACATGATGTTTACTTACCATTTTAGTGTATACATTTATAAATCAATCTATAAATAGTAATTTCTATAGATTAAATGTTTTATCAAAAGGCTATAATAGATCTAATAGATATAAGACTATAATGAGAACCTAAAGATACTATGACATTAATATTTAATAAATATCCTATATTCTAGATACATCATACTTACTGGACACAGTTGATGCTTGACTATGAGGTGCTAGGGGTTTATAAGCATTGAGACTTCTTCTCATGAAGTTATCACTTGGTGATCTCTGATAGGTGAGATCATGAGCACAAACCCACCAATAGGAACACCACATGTTTTAGGTGTCATTGTTTGTTCCTATCTATGAACATGTGTATTGGTATACTAACTTGAGATCATTACCAATGTGTGCCATTTGATTGTGTACTTTGATGCAAGGAAAAAACCATGATGATGAAATTGTGGAGAGGTAGATTCTGTTGGGTGCATCATTGGTGGTATGACATTGGTTGAATGATCAATATAGGATTTGTATCTTCTGAGTTAAGAAAGTAATATATCTTGGGCCTGGTTTGAAGTTCCAAAGGATTTAATAACAACTAAGAAATGGGGGTTAAATCAGTTGTTAACTTTTTATAAGTTTCATAACTTTTAGAAAATTAACCCCTACAACCCATTAAAGTTCATTAACTTATCATCTTTTAGTAAATAATCATGCATACAAAAGTAGGAAAGCAAGTAAAGCACGCAAGATTTACAAGGCTCGACCTCAGTGTGAGAACCTATATCCTTTCCACATCCACTCATGTGGGTCTATGAAAATTAACTATAATGAAAAAATGAATACATATTGTGTCAACTCCCATTATACACCTTTTATCTCCCAATAGGAATGATTATACTGACTCCTGTCAGTTTAAATTTTTTTCTTACAAACAATCGATCCAAAATAAAAGAATAAAGATTTTTTCAAACTGCTCCACAAATGCTCTATTTGGAATCCTCAGTCTGATGTGGCTGAGTCTGATTCTCTCAGTCCGATGTGGCTGGGTCCAATGGACTCAGTACGATGAACCCACTATCAATCTATAATACTCAAACTCTGCTCAAATGCTTAGTCTAATCTTCCTCTGTCCAGTAAAAAAAACTTTTAGATGTTCTACATTATAATGAGGTATCAGTATGGAAAGATAACTTTAAAACAAATTCTATAATACTCCTCATTTTTTGCTCACATGAAAGGTTTCAAAGTATAAATGTAATATGCTTCTATTTATAGGAATCCTAGAAAGGAAAAGGTGGGAAACTGAAAAACTTTCCCCACTTGCTCGAATTCAAAAAATTTAAGATCTATGCATATTTGAATTTCATGTTTGATCACTTCAACTCTTCACAAATATTTTGTAACCTTATTAAGTCCTCTTCGTAATCAATCTTATTGGACTTCCTAACTTTTCTTCAATACGATGGAACTTCCTCAGTTCATTAAGATGAAACTTCATCAAATCATTATGAATTGAATTTCCTCATCAGAGTTAGTATGATAGACTTTCCTTCTTAGAGTAAGTCTGATTGAATTTCCTTCCCATAGTATGTCTGATTGAATTTCCTTCTTAGAGTTAGTCCGATTGAATTTCCTTCTCAGAGTTAGTTCAATTGACTTTCCATCCCAGAGTCAGTAGGATTGGATTTCCTTCTTAGAGCCAGTATGATGGAATCCCCATAATGATAGAATTCTAATTACAATGGAAACTCCGCTCTACAAATTTGAAATTCTTCAAACCACATCAGTTGTAACTCATTCAGGCTTTTGAAAAATTTTGTGCCTGGTACTTCTGGTTCCAATATAAACTTTTTATTAATTCCTGGAACTGATACAATCTTTAAGATTCTTCCATTTCTTTAAAATCATTTATCATGATAGTTTTCATGATTTATGAGAACTTTAAGTTTTTCAAAGCATTGTTTAACTTACATAGGAATTTATTATGACTTCCCTTAATTTCAACACCTTCTTTCTTTCCAACCAAAACTCAATACGATTAGATGCACCTATTATAACACCCCAAACATTTTATGGTATGTTTCTCTTAAATACTTTCAATTCATTAGATAACCTATATTTCATGAAGCACCAAGTCTCTATGAAACAACACTTGGTTATTTATAGGATATAGTCAAAACCAAGGCATTAAACTTAAATTTTCCACTTATGTGTTTTGAATTTCAAAAAACAAACATACACGGTTGCAATCAGGGTGATATTTAGAGTCTGATAGAATCAACTTAATTTTTAGTGAATAGTAATTTACCCTTATGAATATTAATTTACCATTATGAATAGTAACTTACTCTTATGAATAGTAATATTACCCTTATAAATAGTAAACTTATTCATGAAAGTATAAATAAAATTTAGGCACCTTAAAAATGAAGATGCATATTTTAAGTGTTGGTATTTTTCGATTAAATGATGATTTTAATTAAAAATTAAATTTATCATATTTATAAAATTATTTTTGAAAAATGTAGTTCATTTTTTGATTCTACATGTTAAAAAATGGTTAGGGTGAATTTTTGGGATTTTTCTGAAATACTTGATTTTTTGGTGAATAGTAAAATTTGGTAATTACAGTATAAATACATTATGAGATAAATACACTATTTATTGTATCATGGATGATGTAAGAAACCATTAGTTTAAACTCACATGAAATTATTACTATTTTTTTTCATGGAATCACTACTATTGCTTGTCTTAGGAAAAAATAATAAACTAATGATTAAAATATTAAGAACCCCCCCCCCTCCACTATATAAACCACCCTCACCCCCTCTTCCTATCACACCACTAAAGCTTTGAACCTTACCTAAGTTCTACCAAATATACTTCCCAAGACCCCCCCCCCCCACATCCAATACCTTCTGGTCTCACCAAAAGGCTAGAAACAAAGGCCTTAAGGAGATTCTCAAGGAGGAGTACTCAAGAGGTGAACCTCTCTTATTTTTTCTTTCAACTTCTTTTACAAGTTCCATTATTTTGTTGCCCTCTCCTCACCTACCCTCATCCAAATGCTATGATAATTCCATTACCTTACATGAACTTAAATTTTATTATGCTAATGGAATATTTCATCATCATCTCTCTTTTCCCCTCCTCTTATACTAAAAATGAAAACACCGTCTGAGATGTGTTAATTTATCACATTCAAGGATGATGGGTTTTCAATTTATATTACTATCTTCAAGACTGGTCATGAAACCTTTTTAATAGTTGAACCAGATAATAATATATCTATTTTATCTCATTAAATGTTTAGTAAACCTCACACAATCATAATATAAAATGATAATACAAAACAAGTTCACTGTGCACAAAGCCTCCAAGTTAATCCAAGTGTTTATCATTAACTTTTAGCTAAATGAGTCATCCTAATGGTATATAACCAACATAATTATAATATAATTTATATCTATATAATTTCACTAATAATATATATTAACAATTCTGGATGTTTGACCACATTTCAAATGAACTTCTATTCATGAATATAAGTAAACCAATCATGAAAACCAAGGAAGAAAATGCTTCCAAAACAATAAAATTAAACCTCTTAAACCCAACAAAAGTCCATGAATGAACCTAATAAGGTTTCAATAAATCAATTAAATTTAGATTAGGTTCTGTAATTATTAATTAATGAATATAAATTTGATTATTCAGGTCATTAAGATCAATCGAAGAACACATTCGGGCATAAGGTAAGGGTTTTCTCATCTCACTTTTAATTCCGTGATATTTCCATTGTTCACCACTTATTTATTGCATGTGGTGTATTTGTACTACCATTTGATATATAATATCACGATTCTATTTATATTCATGGTATTCTGTGATTCATTTGGTGATTATTAATTTTTTTTCATACAACTCGATTGATTATAATGTGGTAAGAGACTTTGTCTCAATTTCCATTTCATTGAGACTTACTCAGTATTGTGCACCTAATCTTTCTTATGTGGTGTATCCAATACACATTTGAGATCATTTTTCATTTGAAATTATAATTCTTGTAAATATCCATCTTCTTGTATCATGGATATGATTATTTCATTAAGTCGTATACTATTTCACATATGGTGTTTATTTTGAATGTTATTTTAAATGGGGAAATTTTGATGAATTTGTATCCTCTATTCAATACAGATATCAAAAAGTCATATTGTTCTTGTATTAAATCTATCTATAAAGAATGATTTGGACTGGTAGTGATGGGAGAGGCCCACTATATCCCCTAAATTCATCGACAAGTTTCATGAGACAAATCAGTTGACGACAGACCCTTCGAGTTTGTTTCTAAAAATCAGACGGGTTTCTACCCACATACTTAAACTATCTCAATGGTATAATGATTCATGTGCTGGATACATGACATAAAAATAATAATCATTCTCTTTATTCATTATTTAGTTATTACTATTCATGAGGTTTTCACTGTGACAAAAATCTATGGATGCATTTTTATTCTCAGTTTATTGATGGCAAGTGTTTTCATTTATTAATCATGCCATATTAGTCATGTATAATTGATTATGATTAACCTATTATTGATTCATGATTCCACTATATTTAACTCTCAATGATAATTTTAACTCACCCTTATTATGTTTCCTTTCCCTAGGTTATGAAAAAGAGAACCTTGAATAAGCTTTCAAGGAGGTAGTTTATTTCAGTTTTTTATGTATCATGTTGTATTTTTTATCTTTCCGAATGTACTTTGGGTATCATGTATGTAATCTGGTCTTCCAAAACTGCCAAACTAATTGGTCCTTCAGGATTTATTTCTTATAATCATGCTAATATAATGAAATAATGCATCGGCTTCGGGCTTCAGGGTTCAGGGAGTTACTGTTGGTATCAGAGGAAGTTTACCAACAACTTGGAAACTAGATTTAGGAAACATAGTTTAAATTATATAACCCTAAGATAGACTTTGAGGATAAGTATAGAGTAACATCCTAGAATTTTGGTAATGCAGATACTATGTGGATCTTCCTAGAAAATACATCACTGTTTGGATACTACAAGTGGACGTGGTTCTGGCACAAATGTACCTAGGAGTAACAACTCCGAAAAGGAGTTTCGGGCTTGACCCGGGGTATCCTGGTGCACAACAACGGGCCTTACTTCACACCTGGTTTTACACTCCCATGGTATATGATTAGGATAATTCATATTTTCTTTACAAACCATTATGAATGATTTAAAAGTAAATAGAAACAATGTTTATGATTATGAGATAAGTTGTGCATAAATTTTCAGATTATGTTAAGTGTTTGCTAATTAGAAATTATGAATTATGACCTAATTTAGTGTATGTAATTTTTTAGTGATGGCACCTAATGGAAGAAGGGGAATCAATACCTGTGGATAATGTAGGGATTTCCCCACTAAGCAAGTCAACATAGTTAGTGTTGGAGCGGATTAGATCATGACCATATTGGGAAAAATTACTCAGGCTGTGATGAATAAAAATGCTACACTTGTGTTGGATTGTTTAATGTGACATAATCCCCCATATTTTAGTGGGACTACTAACCCAGTGGCATCTGAGCAGTGGATCAAATCCCTTGAAAATATATTCCTGGAATTAAGATGTAATGAAAATGAAAAGGTAGTGCTGGAAGTATATTGTCTCAAGGGTGATGTTGATCAATGGCGGTCCTTGATACAGAATACCATAGAGGAAGAAGAAATAGAAGATATGGATTTAAGGACTTTTAAGGAAATTTTCTTTGACAAATATTTCCCTCATGAGCAACAAACTGAAATGAAGAGGAAATTCCTTAGCCTAAAGCAAAGGGAAGAAGAGAGTGTTGCGGAGTATGAGAATACCTTCATAAGATTAGCCAGATATGCTATAGATTACGTACGTGATTTGGAATACAAGATTGATCATTTCTTTAAAAGTCATAATCCAAGTCTTCTAAGGGCACTGGCTTCTCAAACATTTTCATCATATGATGAAATCGTATTAAGTGCTATCAAAACAGAGAATGAATTTTCTAGATCAAATTTGTTCAAGGGAAACCAAGATAAGAAGAGGTAATCTGATAACCATGGAAAAGGTGAAGTGCCAAAGAAGAATAAGGGAACAAAGAAATTCCCATTATGCAAGAACTGTGGAAATAATCATCTTGGGAAATGCTTGACAGACATGAGAGTTTGCTATAAGTGTGGATAAAAGGGTAATCGATCTAATGAATTCAAGGGGAAGAAACAAGTCAATGTTGTTCAATGCTACAATTGTAGAGAGATGATACACTATGTAAATGAGTGCCCTAAGATCCAAGGAAAATTACCTAAGAAAAGCCACGAGAGAAAAAGAAAGCTTATGTGATTACAACCATGGAGGTTGAAGTTCCTAATGATGTGGTGGAAGGTACTTTAATTGTTTCCTAAAACTTAACAAATACTTTATTTGATTTTGGATCATCACATTCATTTATATCTTCCCAGTTTTCCAAGAAAATTAGACATGTCCAATTTGATTTAATAAAGGAGTTGTTTGTAAAGACCCGTAAATTTCAAGGAATTTTTTTTCTTAAATTCTTTGGAATTTTACGAGTACGCAGTTTCTGACGACACCTGATTCTGAGGCCCAGTGTGCCTAGAATAATTTTCTGAAGTTTTGTTAAGCTTAAATTAACGCGCATAAGTAGTTTTCCTGAAAAAGTGGAATAACTCTTAAACGTTTACTCAGATTAGAAATCTGAGGGCACCGTTGTGCTCAGGATGGCGGGTTTACCCTAGGCGTGACTTAAGTTTAATCGGTGCAGGCCTCCTGTGAGAAAACCTGAAAATGGCATAACCGTAAATAAAATAATTAATTAAAGTTATTTTATTTTTCAAATTCTTATAACTCACAAACGGTAACTCGGATTAAAAATCCGAGACCACCGCTGAACTCCTGAGGGTATGCTTTCTTTAAGCAGATACTAACTTTGGCCGACACGAGCCACCTGAGAAAGTTAGTTTTTGGCTGTAAATAAAATAATTAAGTGACAATTATTTTATTGTAAAATTCATAACTTCTAAACGGTAACTCGAATTGAAAATCTGAGAGTACCATTGAGTTCTTTGGGGCGTGTTTCTTCTAGGCAGAGCCTAACCTTGACCGCAGTGGGTTGAGGGTGACTGGTAATAATTTTCAGAACTTTTTTTCGGGTACGTTCAGTAAACGTACGAGCGGCGTTTTATAACTTTTGAACCGGTGCTCGGAATCGAATTCCAAGGGCACCGTTGAACTCACAGTGCCGATTTTTGCTTAAGACTTTCACCTCAATGGCAGATGAGCGGGAATAAAAGTTAGTTTTTAGATTTTAAAAAAATAATAATAAAATAAAGTATAACACTTCATTTTATTTTATTTTTAGTTGCCATGTGTTGAGTGAGTTAGTTAAAACCTCCCCTTGGGAGTTGGAGGTGGGACCGCCACACCCTAACCTCCCATTTAATTGGGAGGGGGAGGAAACCACTCAACCCCCCCCATCAATTAATTTTATGTGTCGACGTAAAATTAATTGCTCTCAATTAATTTTATGAGTTGACGTAAAATTAATTGTTGTCAGTTAATTTTATGGGTCGACGTAAAATTAATTGCTGTGAGTTAATTTTATGTGTCGATGTAAAATTAATTGCTCTCACTTAATTTTATGAGTTGACGTAAAATTAATTGTTGTCAGTTAATTTTATGGGTCGACGTAAAATTAATTACTGTGAGTTAATTTTATGTGTCAACGTGAAATTAATTGTTGTCACTTAATTTTATGTGTCAACATAAAATTAATTCGTGTCATATGATATGATGCAAGCTATGCGGGGGAAACTTCTTGGCATCCTCCACTCTTAAGTTGTGCCACCACACCTCTTAAATTGCGCCAACACAATTTGATTCGCCCGACCCCCTTTTTTAAATTAAGTAACCGCATTGCTGGAATTTAGGAAGGTTCCAAATAAATGAACCGTCATAAATTCCACGATGGTTACATACCTCTCCCTCTCTCCTATATATAGGGAGCTTGGGAGAAGGTTTTGGGACGGCTTCATCAAGCGACGAAGCGCTGGTAAAGTATTGCGACGCCCAACACTTGGGAAAATCTTATCCTCTCCAACGAAGAACGCGAAGAACGCCAACGACGATCTTCCACGCGATTCTTCGTCGACCTTCCTTCCCTAGAAACCTATCCTCCGCAACATCATCAACGAACCGACGCAACTTGGAATTGGGGACGTGTGGCGGACGCGACGAAAGACGGTCTTCATCGTCTTCCTTCCGCGACTCCGCCAATGAGCGACGAGCAAGAGATAGGGTTTTTTTTATTTAAAGTATGAACCTTTCCCATGTTCTTCCTTTCTCTCAAAACGAAGAACGGTGGTTGTTTTGCTTCATACTTGCGAGAACCTATTGCTACCACCCTAAACGTGGAGGGTCCGGGCCAAACCAACATGGCCCGACCCCTTCGTTGTTCTTTTTGTAATGACTCCACGACGACATGGAAATGAGGCGATGACGACGAAGGCGGCGAACAGAGGTCGCGCTACCCGTGACCTCCGTGAACTACACCACCCCCGCGGCCCCCTGGCACGCACCTGGCGTCTCGCGCCCCTGCCGGTGCGCTGCCGGCACACCCGCGATGCCCTACCGGTGCACCCGGCACCCCACCGGCGCAGCCCGACGCCCCCCGGCATGCTGCCCTGCCAGCCCAGCGCCCCGCACCCTTGCCGGCGTCCTGCCCGACGCCCCTGCCGGCGGCCTACCCGGCGCACCCCGACGCCCTGCCGCGCTACCCGGCGTGCCCCCGCGCGCTGCTCGGCTTTCGGCACCCTGCCTGGCGCACCTGCGCCCTGCCCGGTGCACCCACGGCCAGCCCGGAGCCCAGCCGGCCGGCCCGCGCCCCGCGCAGTCCGCCCGCTGGCCTCCCGGTCACCGGCCTGCTGAACCGACCCGCGACGCCCCCGCAGTGTCGCTGGTCGAACCGGCCCGGTCTTCCGGGCCGAGTTACCGAGCTGCCTACGTGGTGACTATCAGGCCGAACCGCCCTCGCAGTCCGCTGGGCCGGGCCCAGTGGACCGGGTCAAAACTTAGCGGGATGACTCGCCCAATGGGTCGGCTCAGACCCAATGAGTCTGACCGGGTCAACCCAGACCAGGTCGGCCCAGTTTGGGTTAGGCTGAGTTGGTCTGACCGGGTCGGACTGGACCCGAGCTCATTACTGGCCCATTACCTTCTTGGGCCATATATTTGGCACCGGACGTCCGTTTGACGAACCGTCAGCAGCGCCGATACTCTTGGAGCATAGTCGTCCCTTTGAGTATACCCCATGGGAGTTTGGGGTATAGTTGAGATACAGCTGGGTTGGTTCGTATACAAAACGAACCGGGCCCCCGGAACAAAGAGGCTAATAACTCACGGACCGGGCGCCCGATTGACGCGCCGTCTGTTGCGTTAAGACCCCTGTGACGAGGCGGTCCTTTGTGATACTTCTTCGCGGGGCTTTGTGATACTTGGAGTATCGACCAGTGGCTCGTGGAGCAGATCCTCCCAGAGGCGAGCATACAGAGTACGATGACCTTGTAGCTGGCTGAGACCTGATGACTACTTGTCCGATTTGATTCGGAGTGACTTTTATAGCCCAGTGGAGAGCACTACTTTGTGAGGTGGCAGACCCATAGCGGAGGAGTACTACTTTGTGAGGTGGCAGACCCGCGATACTCGACAAGAGGAGTACCTCTGTAGGCTATGAGGGGGAGCACTACTGTGTGAGGTGGCTGACCCATGGCGGAGGAGCACTACTTTGTGAGGTGGCAGACCCGCGGTACTCGACAGGAGGAATACCTCAGCAGTCTAAGGTTAGTGAGTAGCACCTCAGAGTCATGACAGGACTACTGCGCTTGACAGATGAGGAGTTCTCCAACAGCCATGTTTTCGTCATCATGGATAAAAATCCTAATTTGAGCTGAGTCAATGACCTTTGTGTTTTCCTTATGATTAAGATGTGTTACTTGATAACTTAGGTATATGTATGAGAATATACCTAAGTAAAGGTTATCTGTTGAGATATTTATTTGTGGTTTATCCTTGTTGGATTTAGTGAGACCTTGAGGGTCTCGGGGCCCCTACTGAGTATCGTTATACTCACCCCTGGATGGGCTATGCCTGCACCTTGTTGTGTTGGATGAAGACGATGGACATCACTAATCATGGTTGAGGCTTGTAGATCTGGACGGTACCCGAAGGTGGACTTCACGACGAGACGGTACTCGGAGGTGAAATTCACGACGAGACGGTACCCGGAGGTGATAGACGGACGTGGAGAGCTGAGGTGGCCATCTGTACCTACCCTTCAGGTAGAAACTCCGGAGGACGATCCAGGAGCAGCTTGACACCTTCCTGTTGTTTTGTCTTTTCCTTGTACTTTACTGTTGGTCTTGTATTTCCGTCCCCCTTTGTACTTTCATAACACTTGTTATATTGATTACTTAGTGTTTTATTCCACTTGTACTCTCTGTGGGTGGTGAGGATGGCTTCTGGCAACGAATCAGCTATAAAGAGGTTGTGGGTTTTTGTTCGAACTGCTTCTGTCAAGGACACTCGAGGACCAGATGCCGAAGACGTGGGGGTCATCGTCGAAGAGGTTCCCCCCCAGCTGCTCAGGTGGATGAGCCTCCCTCTGTGATTGAGGATCCAGTTCGGCCTCCCTCTATGCAGATGCTGGCTCTGTCCTCCTCTCATGCCCCGGTTCGGGTGTTTCCTGGCTCTCCAAGTGCCCCGTTGAAGGCTGCTCAGACTGTGGTTCTGCCTGAAAAAGGGGAGATGAGGGTGTCCATTGCCCCGACCTCCCCCGGTTCTAATAGGGATATGCATGAGTCAATTTCTGGTATTGGTCGGGTAATCCCCTCTTTGGTGCCTGCTGTTGTGGTGCCGGCGGAGAAGGAAACGTGTAGATCTCCTGTGAAGAAGGGCAAACAAGTGGTGGTGGATGAGGATGGATTCACTCTATATCAAGGAATGAGGGAAAAAATGCGCAAGGAATGCTCCCCCCCAAGCTGGGAAGACTGGGTTTATAGTAGGGAATCTTTCTTGCCCTCCAAATCACCTAGAATATACTGCAGGTATTGAAATGCCCAATGCTTTACCCCTCGTGGGTGGTGGTTCTTCCACTCATCGTTCAAGTTCTGGTAACGAGGTGCATCCACCTTTATGAGACCTTAGCTTGAATATTCCCAATTCTTCTCCCCTCTCCCCGAGGGGATGGTCCAAGAAGATGGCACTTGAGGACTCAGGGAATCCAATTTACATGAGAAGTCACGTTAGACAGTGTTCCAAGTGAAGTTTTTATGCTGCCTTTCTTTGAATTCATGTCAGTTTGTTATTTCTCCTGGTTATTTTGTTATGGTTTTTTCTATATGGAAGTCTTCAATCATTATACAAGGATCTTCCTTAGATGTGGTATCAGAGCAGGAAGCGTCCACCAACGCACAACCATTTGGATTTTGACGTTTGAGAGGGTATGGCTCTTGCCATCGGTTCTGGGCCTGTGCAACCCGTGCACGGGACAGCTTGCCATGCGGCCATGCGGTGGTGGAGGTTTGTTTTATTGATGTAGGTGCTGGGGAAAGGCAGCTCCGAAGAGTCTTGATTGGAATGTCTTCTACCTTTTAATGGTGTTGCTTGCTTGTAATAGTTTGGGTCCACACTTACCTTTAAAAGTGTCATTTGAAAATAAAATAAAAAATGGATTGGATGGAATTCCTTCCCTTTTTATCAGGATTTACGCCTTTGGTGCTAGTCGCCAGCCCCTGGCCTATGGAAGACGGGCTTGGGGTAGTCACGACACGGGCCCTGAGGACGGGTCGTGACAAATTGGTATCAAAGGACGTCGGTTCTACCGCAGAACTTATGACTCTGATATTTTCTTTCTGCGAAGCAATAGTGTTAAGCGTACCGAGTGTGGTTTTCAGTTCAGGGAGTCCAGTGTTGGTGCGGCAGCCAGCGTATCCATACACCAGGACCCTGACTTCTGATTTCTGACTCAGTGCACGAAAGCACTGATTACGCGTGTGTTTTCAAAGTTTTCTTTTAAATTAGCCCAAATCAGGTCAACTCACCAGGTATAGTCTTTTGATCGTGTCACATCTATTTCTTTCAGGATGCCTCCCCAAGGACGATTAGTTGGAGCCCTAAGAGTTGTATGTACTGACAGCCCGCCGAGCGACGAGGCCTCAGTACAGGGCCCTCTTCCAGTTGAGGCACCAGCGAAGGCACCAGCGGTACTACCACCCGTTGGGCCACCGATGCCACCAGCCCCAGTAGCAGGCGATGCACGCCGCTTGAGCGCGCTGCACGAGTTCCAGTGCCAGAGGCCACCCAGGTTCCGGGGAGAGACGGACCCACAGGCGGTTGAGGATTGGATGGAGGCTGTGGTGAGAGTATTCAGGTTAGTAGGGACACCAGCAGACTTTATGGTGATCCTTGCTGCCAGCCTCCTTCAGGCAGCAGCAGACAGATGGTGGAGCCTGATGCTCCAGATGCATGAAGAGGTGACACTTCTGTGGGCAGACTTCAAGACCTTGTTCTGTGCAGATTTTGTACCAGCCACCCTTCGAGCGGTGCGTATACAGGAGCTACTGTATCTTCAGTAGGGTAGTATGACAGTGGCGTAGTATTCAGCGAGGTTCACCGACCTCTCGCGCTACTCCACTGATATGGTACAGGACCCGTTCTTCAAGGCCCGGACCTTCGAGCAGGGGATCAGGTGAGAGATTAGAGCTTCAGTTGTTTCTCACAACATCCCGACGCAGACGGGGGTGTTGGATCGAGCCCTCTTAGTGGATGGTTTCCTTGCTGAGCGGTCTCCAGCAGCAGGATTCACTACTAGATGGTATGCATCAGAGTCTTCTGAAGCTGGCAGTAGACAGATGACACAGAGTTCCAAGAGGGCCAGACCTACAGGTGGTCGGCCGCACGACTCAGGGTCGGTAGTGCGAGGCACCAAGGGGAGTGACAGAGCCAGACCAACCATGCTGTGTTACACATGTGGCGGATAGGGTCACATGGCTCATGACTGTCCAACCCACCGCTCAGATGATCATCGGATAGATGAAGGACCTCCCAGGCAGAGGCAGAGGTTCGATCGAGGCGGGCCGCAAGGAGCCGGAGATCGAGGCAGGGGAGCTGGCTGTGCAGCTGGAGGTGGACGACACTTCGAGGTGTTGCCACCACCACCACTAGGAGTTCCACCCTAACCGTAGGGAATAGGTGGACATGGAAGAGCACAACTTCATGCAGCTGAAGCATACGACTATGGAGCTCCGGAAGCAGGTGGACAGGAGCGGGACTAGTTCCAGGCATGGAGGCCTCTGTTCTTGGTGCTTCTAGTTTCCATGATGTTGTTGTTTGTGGTTGTTGTGTGTCTTTGTACTTGAGCTGCAGTAATAAAAGACACTTTTCCTTATGATGTTTGTTTTCCTTCCCTTTTGTGTGGTTGATACTGAGAGGTTCCGGTTAAAACTGTTGACTTGACCCTCACTTTCGAGATTCTTACTGGAGGAGACCCAGTGACCACACACTGATTCCGATAGTGTGACTCAACCCTTGGAGGCGAGAGTGATGGTTGGATCTCTTGGTAGTAGCGTCGAGGCCTTACGACGCCATCCAAGACATGAAATGTACCTTTCATGTCAGGATTGACTGTATTAGGCAAAGAACGTGGTTCATCCAGAGGATGAGACAAGATTTATCTTTTTCGACAAAAGGGAAATCTAAGCAGCTATTGTAAGACCAGAGATCGTGCAGGCTACGATGGAGAAGGTGCAAATCATCCATGAGCAGATGAAGACTGCACAGAGCAGACAGAAATCTTATGCTGATAGGAGACGGAGACCACTGGAGTTCGAGGATGGCGACCACATTTTCTTACGGGTCTCACCTCGACGTGGACTACAGAGATTTTTCCGGGGCGGAAAGTTATCTCTGCGCTTCATCTGGCCCTTCCACCTCAGTTGCACCAGGTGCATGACGTCTTCCACGTATCTCATCTGAGGAGGTACGTGCACAAACCGACCCAAATCATCGATCACGGGGAGCTGGACATCAACGACGGGGCGACCTTCACGGAGGTTCCAGTGGAGGTCGAGGATCGACAGGAGCAGGTCCTTCGTGGATGGTCGATTCCTCTAGTGCACGTTCGTTGGAAGCACGAGAACCTTCAGGAGATCACTTGGGAGCGGGAGGCTAATATGCGTGCTCGGTACCTCCTTTAGTTTCCCTAGTTTGTGTTGTAGCTTTACGGGGACGTAAAGCCCTGAGGTGGGAGTAATGTAAAGACCCGTAAATTTCAAGAAATTTTTTTTCTTAAATTATTTGGAATCATATGAGTACTTAGTTTCTGAAGGCACCTGATTCCGAGACTCGGTGTGCCCAGAATAATTTTTTGAAGTTTTGTTAAGCTTAAATTAACGCGTGTAAGCAGTTTTTCTGAAAAAGTGGAATAACTCTTAAACGGTTACTCAGATCAGAAATCTGAGGGCACTGTTGTTCTCAGGATGGCGTGTTTACCCTAGGTGTGACTTAATTTTAGTCGGCACAGGCCTCCTGTGAGAAAACCCGAAAATGGCATAACCGTAAATAAAATAATTAAATAAAGTTATTTTATTTTTCAAATGCTTATAACTCACAAATGGTAACTCGGATTAAAAATTCGATACCACCGCTGAACTCGTGAGGGTATGCTTTCTTTAAGAAGATACTAACTTTGGCCGTAAATAAAATAATTAAGTAACAATTATTTTATTGTAAAATTCATAAATTCTAAACGGTAACTCAAATTGAAAATCTGAGAGTACCGTTGAGTTTTTTGGGGCGTGTTTCTCCTAGGTAGAGCCTAACCTTGACCGCAGTGGGTCGAGGGTGACTGATAATAATTTTCCAAACTTTTTTCGGGTACGTTCAGTAAACGTACGAGCGACATTTTATAACTTTTGAACCGGTGCTCAGAATCGAATTCTGAGGGCACCATTGAACTCACAGCGCCGATTTTTTCTTAATAAGACTTTCACCTCAACGACAATGAGTGAGAATAAAAGTTAGTTTTTAGCTTAAAAAAATAATAAAAAAATAAAGTACAACACTTCATTTTATTTTTTTAGTTGCCATGTGTTGAGTGAGTTATTTAAAACCTCCCCTTGGGAGTTGAAGGTGGGATCGCCACACCCTAACCTCCCATTTAATTGGGAGGGGGAGGAAACCTCTCAACCCCCCATCAATTAATTTTATGTGTGGACGTAAAATTAATTACTCTCAATTAATTTTATGAGTTGACGTAAAATTAATTGTTGTCAGTTAATTTTATGGGTCGACGTAAAATTAATTGCTGTGAGTTAATTTTATGTGTCGACGTAAAATTAATTTCTCTCAATTAATTTTATGAGTTGACGTAAAATTAATTGTCGTCAGTTAATTTTATGGGTCGACGTAAAATTAATTGCTGTGAGTTAATTTTATGTGTCGACGTGAAATTAATTACTGTCAATTAATTTTATGTGTCCACATAAAATTAATTCGTGTCATATGATTTGACACAGGCTATGTGAGGGAATCTTCTTGGCATCCTCCACTCTTAAGTTGTGCCAACGCACCTCTTAAATTGCGCCAACGCAATTTGATTCGCCCGACCCCCTTTTTTAAATTAAGTAAATGCATTGTTGGAATTTAGGAAGGTTCCAAATAAATTAACCGTCATAAATTCCACGATGGTTACATAACTCTCCCCTATCCTATATATAGGGAGGTTGGGAGAAGGTTTTGGGACGACTTCACCAAGCGATGAAGTGCTGGTAAAGTATTGCGACGCCCAACACTTGGGGAAATCTTATCCTCTCCAACGAAGAACGTGAAGAATTCCAACGATGATCTTCCACGCGATTCTTCTTTGACCTTCCTTCCCCAGAAACGTATCCTCCGTAACATCGTCAATGAACCGACACAGCTCAGAATTGGGGACGTGTGGCGGATGCGACGAAATACGGTCTTCATCGTCTTCCTTCAGCGACTCTGCCAAGGAGCGACGAGTAAGAGGTAGGGGTTTTATTTTTATTTAAAGTATGAACCTTTCCCATGTTATTCCTTTCTCTCAAAACGAAGAACGGTGGTTGTTGTGCTTCATACTTGTGAGAACCTATTGCTACCACCCTAAACGCGGAGGGTCCGGGCCAAACCAACATGGTCCGACCCCTTCGTTGTTCTTTTTGTAATGACTCCACGACGACATGGCAATGAGACGACGATGATGAAGGCGGCGAACAAAGGTCGCGCTACCTGCGACCTCCGTGAACTACGCCGCCCCCGCGGCCCCCTGGCGCGCACCCGCGACGCCCTGCCGGTGTACCCCCGACGCCCTACCGGCACACCCAGCGCCCTGCCGACGCAACCCGACGTGCTGCACTGCCAGCTCGGTGCCCCATGCCCTTGTCGGCGTCCTGCCCGGTGCCCCTGCCAGCGGCCTACCCGGTGCACCCCGGCGCCCCCGCAGCGCCCTGCCACGCTACCCGGCGTGCCCCCGCGCGCTGCCCGGCGTTCGGCACCCAGCCTGGTGCACCCGCGCCTTGCCTTATAACACCCCGACCCTAGTTACCCAGAGTCGGTGCATTATTACATAACATTGGCATGATCACAAGAAAGATCAAGTCTCGAAAGACCGATTAGTTTAGTATCCTTGGAATAACTAGATATATTCATAAAGTTTACATTACATCATAAAATGAAAACTACAACAATATAGTCTCCATAGTCCACACTCTTATCCCCTCATACTATCCCTACAGGTCATTCATAAAATATTTCTTCACATCCTGGGCAAAATAAAACATAGAAAGGGGTGAGATCAAATGCCCAGTAAGGATAACAATATAGCAGAAACTTTCATAAATAAGCATAAACATTTAAGGCAATGTATAACTAAAAAAAATCCTTTTAAAACTTGGACTTCAGCATAATATGGCAGAAATAAAATAAAATAATTCCATATACTTATTCACATGGATATTCTACTAGTCGAATAATCACATGCAATATCAATAACCACTTTCATAATGATGGAGTGCATAATTCCAGACTATCATAACCACATAGCTAAGGCCTCGTGCCAAGACTACAAATAAGATTTTTTCAAGGCCTTGTGCCAAGACACTAGTTTGTCTCATGAGACCTACCGATGCATCGAGGAGCTATAGCGGGTTCCACCCATCACATATTAAGTCCAATGCATTCCTCATATGAACAGGTTTAAACATAACATAAACATTCGTATTAAAACTAGCATACGAAATGTCAATACTTTATCCATAAACCATGAATGGTATAAAAATAACATATCCACAGTCAAACATATCAAAAAACCATCAATACAATATGGAAGTTTTGTATCATAATAAATAAACTTCAAATAATCTTAAAATCCATCAAAGGATGTTGACATAGATGAAATTAAAACTATTTGAGAGAAATATCTCCTTTTTGAAATCATTTAAAAGTCACATAATTATAAAATAAAAATTAGCTTTGAAAATATCCTTATAATCTTGTAAGGTAATCTTCGAAAATTTTATAATGGCGGAAAATAGCCGCACCTGCCATATAAGTTAAAAAAAGACATTCTTACCTTAATTCTGTCGAAAAGGTTAAAAAGGACCTTGTTTGGAAAATGACGGAAAGATTCATTTATAAACCTCTTATAAAAAGTAAAAAAAAGGTATAAATGACTTTAAACCATATTCTAGTAAATAGTAAAAATGTTTTGAAATACATTTTTAAGAAACATGGATGTGGATGATAAAGAAGTCCCAGTACATTATTACGTATAAACAACCTCGGATAAAGAAGAGATTGTGAAATAAACCCTTACCTTGTACTTTTCCTTGGTTGGGGGTAGGTTAACCTCCTGTATAATGGTGAAATAATTGTTATTAAATTATAAAAGAATCATATACATTAATATGATATCATATATGATCTTTTAACATTGCTTTGTTAATAATATCTTAGTATTATCGTCGTTTCGGGTGTTAACTTACTCGTATATGTTTTGTTACATAAGTCATGTTTGTTATGGATAGGTTGTATCTTATTCATATCCAGAATGATATCAAGTCCTTAAACATTATTTTTAATCATAAAATCATAATTATACTTGAATGGATACGATGGATAATGAATCTCATCGCGTTTGTGGAGACGGTAGTCCGTACGTACACACGAGCGACAATATCATTATTTTGATATTAAAAATAATATTTAATTGGATGGTATATCATATATACAGAATTATTATCATGTTATATTTATTATTTACATTAATTACACGTCATTATTATACCCATCCAAATAATAATGTTTTGAATAACAATTACACCACGACGTGGAGACGGTAAGCCGTACGTACGCACGTATGATGACATGTCATTAAAAGGATGGATAGAATACTTAAATATGGTTGTAACATGTTTATAATAACATAAAAGTATATATAATATACTGGAGTTATTATTTTAGAATGGTAATAACAAAGAAAAAAGAAGTGGAAGAAGAAAGGAACTTGAAAGAGGGTGGTGAAAACATTACCTCTTCTTCGGGTTCTTCCTTTTGATTTGATCAAAAGGACTCCTTTGGTTGGCTTTATGACTAAAGGAAGACCTCTAGGATGAATTTATTGAAGTTTATAGAGTATTTGGGCAGGGTTTGGCCGAACCAAAAGGCTTTGAAGGTGTGAATTAATGATAAGGGGGAGTGCCCTTTTATAAGAGGGGCGAGGGGCACCTTTGGAAAAGCTAGAAATATTATTTTATAATAAATTTATATTCGGTTTATAATGGCTCCAAAGTGGATTATTTAAAGTTTAAGGTGGGTATAGGTCAAAAACCACTCAACCAATAGGATTTAGACAGGTTTGGGTTACTATATTAACTTTATCTTTAAGTATTAACTCTTAGTTAATTAGTTTAACAATTACCATGTCACATTGTATTTTTATATTATATAGTTAATAAACTTACTATAAACATCCAAGAGACCCCCAAGTGATACATTAATTATAAACCTATAATTATATAAGTCTCTTGGATGAAACTTATATTTTTAGGAATTTAATATCAATTAATAATATAATATTTGTTTTAAAAACTTTTTTATGTCAATTTTGACACCATCCGATAATTGATTTTTTTAAAAATCATAAAAAAATGATTACTTCTAAAAAATTTAATTAAATAAATCCTAACATGTCATATTAACCTATAAAATTAGTGTAATTCATAAAAAGTCTTAAATTATATTTATTTGGGTGTTTATAATATCAATTATTTTAATTTTTCAATATTATGGTAATTACTGTATCATTATTTTGTCATAAATAAATTAAATTATTAAATGTCTAAAAATTATAAATAAAATAAAATTATGTAGGAAATATTTTTATCTTTCTAATTAATATTTATAGTCGAAAATAAAACATATATAACCCTATAAAAAAATTGTTTTTCTAAAAGATATATGCTTATGTCATTTTTGTATTTATTTTAACTTAATTAAAATAAAGTGTCCCTATCACCTACAAGTGGATCCATGGGGTCCCAAAATCGACCCAAAGATTCCCATGGTCAGACATGTATCTATCAATAAGGTTAGGACATGTTTTAGGGTAATTTATTACTATTATAATATTATTTTTTAAACCTTATTTACCGGATTTACCCTTTAACCATGATAAATAAAATATTTACCAAAGTAATTATTCAAAATGTCTAAAAATAAAAGTTACATATTTACAAAATTTGGATATCCTGATTCCAAATATGGAATCCATTTTTCCAAATTCAAAACACATAAGTGGCATAAATTAATTTAAAATTAATTCCTGCTGTCAAAACAAAAAGCGCGTTTTTAAGATATAATAACTATCAAAAGATTGATACTTGTTTATGTCCGGTTTAATTGTGAAATTATGTCCAATGACCAACATTGTATTAAATGGTAAAAATATATTCTAAATATACTTTAAAACCACTCAAATTCATAATTTATCACTATTAATTATTTTGATTAAAAAAATTGTTTTTAATTAAAATTTAGTAATTTTCACTATTCATCAAAATATAAAAGTTATCCGAAAAGTACCAAAATTTCACCTTAGGCTAAATTCGATACTCCGAATCCAAAAATGAAGTCCATTTTGAGAGATAAAATTTATAAAATTTCAAAAAGTAGGTATTACTATTCATAACAGCTAGTTTGATTGGTTGTGGTGTGTGTTAGAACTCGAAGTTGCGTACAACACACGCTACTGTATTATTCAAAGAGAAGTGTACCGTGGAAGCTTGGGGTGTTACATGCCCGGTGCACCCGTGGCCAGCCCGGAGCCCAGCCGGCCAGCCCGCGCCCCGCGCGGTCCGCCCGCTGGCCTCCCGGTCACCGGCCTGCTGAACCGACCCACGACGCCCCCACGGTGTCGCTGGTCGAATTGGACCAGTCTCCCGGGCCGAGTTACCGAGCCGACTACGTGGCGACTATCGGGCCGAACCGCCCTCACAGTCCGCTGGGCCGGGCCCAGTGAACCGGGTCAAAACTTAGCGGGCTGACTCGCCCAATGGGCCGGGTCAGACCCAACGAGTCTGACCGGGTCGACCCATACCAGGTCGGTCCAGTTTGGGTTAGGCTGAGTTGGTCTGACCGGGTCGGACCAGACCCGGGCTCATTACTGGCCCATTACCTTCTTGGGCCATATCTTTGGCACCTGACTTCCGTTTGACAAACCGTCAGTGGCACCGGTACTCTTGGAGCATAGCCGTCCCTTTGAGTATACCCTATGGGAGTTCGGGGTATAGTTGAGATACGACCGAGTTGGTTTGTATACGAAACCAACAGACCCCCCAGAACAAAGAGGCTAATAACTCACAGACCGGGCATCCGATTGACACGTCTCCTGTTGTGTTAAGACCCCTGTGAAGAGGTGGTCCTTTGTGACACTTCTTCTTGGGACTTTGTGATACTTGGAGTATCAACCAGTGGCTCGTGGAGCGGATCCTCCCGGAGGCAAGCATACAGAGTACGATGACCTTGTAGCTGGATGAGACCTGATGACTGCTTATCTGATTTGATTCGGAGTGACTTGTATAGCCCAGTGTAGAGCACTACTTTGTGAGGTGGTAGACCCATGACAGTGGAGAACTACTTTGTGAGGTAGCAGACCCGCGATACTCGACAGGAGGAGTACCTCTGTAGGAGGCTATGAGGGGGAGCACTACTGTGTGAGGTGGCAGACCCATGGCGGAGGAGCACTAATTTGTGAGGTGGAAGACCCTCGGTACTTGACAGGAGGAGTACCTCAGCAGTCTAAGGTTAGTGAGTAGCACCTTGGAGTTGTGACAGGACTACTGCGCTTGACAGAGGAGGAGTTCTCCAGCAGCCATGTTTTCGCCATCGTGGATAAAAATCCTGGTTTGAGTTGAGTCAATGACCTTTTTGTTTTCCTCATGATTGAGATGAGTTACTTGATAACTTAGGTATATGTATGGGAATATACCTAAGAAAAGGTTATCTGTTGAGATATTTCTTTTTGGTTTATCCTTGTTGGATTTAGTGAGACCTTGAGGGTCTCGGGGTCCCTACTGAGTATCGTTATACTCACCCCTGGATGGGCTATGCCCGCACCTTGTTGTATTGGATGCAGATGATGGACAACACTGACCGTGGTTGAGGCTTGTAGAGATGGATGGTACCCAGAGGTGGACTTCACGATGAGACGGTACCCGGAGGTGAACTTCATGATGAGACGGTACCCGGAGGTGATAGACGGACGTGGAGAGCTGAGGTGGCCATCTGTACCTACCCTTCAGGTAGGAACTCCGGAGGACGATCCAGGAGTAGCTTGACACCTTCCTGTTGTTTTGTCTTTTCCTTTTAATTTACTATTGGGCTTGTATTTCTCGTCCCCTTTGTACTTTCAGTACACTTGTTATATTGATTACTTAGTGTTTGCTTCCGCTTGTACTCTTGTTGTATGTTTGTTTGCGTTTCATAAAGGCAATGACTTCCCTTTTTATTAGGATTCATGCCTTTAGTGCTAGTCGCCAGCCCCTGGCCTATGGAAGGTGGGCTTGGGGTAGTCACGACATGGGCCCTGAGGACGGGTCATGACATTCTCAGTCAAAACTTCTAGGGGATGTATCATTGCAACAAGGATGTGTCAATCAGTCCCCCTCATGACACATAAACGTGCTTTATTTTCTAACCTTATCATCATACCCACGATTTACTTTGATATAATTATCAGTATGAATTGGATGTCAAATTATGATGTGAAGATCTATTGTAAGAAGAAGAAAGTTACAATTTTTGAAAATGGTGTAGAATCCCTTATTTTTAGAGTAGAAACCTCACCATCTGATTCTTTTCTAGATCCCCCCCAAGTAGCTCTAATGAATGCAATTATTGGGGAGGAAGAGAACACAATATCTATGGGTGAGTAAAGAAATATTCAAATTGAAGACGTACCCATTGTGCAAGAATACATTGATATATTTCTAGATGATTTACCTGGACATCCTCCAGGGTGGGAAGTTGAGTTCTCTATTGATTTAATTCCTGGTGAAAGACCTATATAAAATACTCCCTATAGAATGAACACTATGAATTTAGTGGGGCTAAATAAATAACTAGAGGAATTAGGTGACAAAGGATTTATTCGACCTAGTGTTTCTCTATAGGGATCCCCTGTCCTCTTTGTCAAGAAGAAAGATGGATTCATGAGGCTATGCATTGATTATAGGGAAATCAATGCTATTAAAATAAAGAGAAAGTATCCTCTACTATGCATTGATGATTTATTTGATCAACTTAATGGATCCCAATATTTTTTAAAGATTGACCTTCGATCTGGATATCATCAACTATGTGTGAGGAATACCACATTTCCAACCAGGTATGGGCATTACGATTTTACAGTAATGCCTTTTGGAATGAATAATGAACCCTCTATTTTTATAGATCTAATGAATAAAGTTTTTAATGAATATCTTGATGACTTTGTTTTGGTATTTATCGATGATATCCTAGTATACTCCAAAATCTATGAAGACCATGATAATCACTTGCAGATTATTCTAAAAACTCTTAAAAGAAATGAATTATATGGGAAGTTTAGCAAGTGTTAATTTTGGATTCAATCAGTTTCTTTTCTTGTCCATATTGTTTCTAAGGATGAAATATTAGTTGATTTTATGAAGACAAAGGGAATCCAAGAATGACCTATGCCAACAAACATAACTGAGGTATGTAGTTTTATTGGCTTAGCAGGATACTATCAACATTTCATTCAAAATTTTACTCAATTGGTTAACCTTCTAACCAATCTCACATGTAAAGGGGTTAAGTTTGTATGGAATAAATAATGTACAAAATGGTTTGAATAATTGAAAAGAATATTGGCCAGTGCTCCAATTTTAACTCTTCCCTCTGTAAATGATGGATTTGTAATATACAATGATGCGTAAAAGAATGGGTTGGGTTGTGTCCTTATGAAAAATGATAAAGTTATTTCTTATGTATCACAGTAGTTGAAGACTCATGAACAAAATTATCCAAATAATGATCTTGAGTTAGCAACCATAATGTTTGATCTAAAGATATGGAGACACTATCTCTATGGTGAAATATGTGAGATATATATGGATCACAAGAGTTTGAAATACATTTTTATATAGAAAGAACTCAACATGAGGCAAAGGATATGGCTTGAGTTACTAAAAGATTATGAATGTTCAATACACTACCACCCGGGAAAGGCAAATAAGGTGGAAGATGCATTAAGTAGGAAAGATCATGGACTTCTAACCCAAATGAGTATTGAGATAAATCCTATATTCATGGATATTCTAAATATGGATATGGGAATTATTAAGGAAGGGGAAACATCTTTCCTCTTTAAAATGATTGATAATCCATCTTTACTAGAGAAGATAAAAATCTCTCAATCTGATGATGAGAATCTACAAAATAAAATTAAATCTGTTAAGGATGGAAGTTTGTAAGACTTCATGTATGAGGATGGAGTTATAAAATTTGGGAAGAGGTTATGCATTCCATTAGTACCTGATCTAAAAAGGGAATTATTAGATGATGATCGTAGCTCAAATTTCTTTATACACCCTGGTAGCACCAAGATGTATAGAGATCTGAAGGAACATTTTTGGTGGGATAACATGAAGCGAGAAATTGTTGACTATGTGTCAAGGTGTCTAGTTTTTCAATAAGTTAAGGCCGGGAGACAACATCCTAGAGGGGTCACACAACCTCTACCTATTCCTATGTGGAAGTGGGATGACATTACAATGGAATTTTTCACAGGACTACCGAGGACACCTAGAAGGAATGATGCAATATGGTTAATTGTTGACCGTCTCATAAAATCATCACATTTATTTTCTATAAGAGAGGATTTACCACTTGAGCGCCTTAAAAGACTTTATATTAATGAAGTTTTAAGACTTCATGGTGCACCTCCATCGATTGTGTCTGATCAAGATCCCTTATTTACATCAAAATTATATAAAAGTCTCCAAAAGGCTTTGGATACTGAGCTTTATATGAGTACTGCTTATCACCCCCAAATCGATGGATAGTTAGAAAGGACTATTCAAACACTGAAAGGTATGTTGAGATCATGACCTCTTGACTTTCAAGGTATATGGGATCAATACTTTCCTTTGGTGGAATTTTATTACAATAACATTTTCCATTCTAGCATTCAAATGGCGCCATATAAAGAATTATATGGTAAGAGGTTTTGAACTCCAACTTTTTGGGATGAAGTTGGAGAGAGGAAACTTATAGGCCCATAACTTATTGAAGAGACAATTCTAAAGGTAAAGAAAATTCAGGCCCATATTAAAACAACCCAGAGTAGTCAAAAGAGTTATATTGAAAACTAGAGAAAGGATTTGGAATTTCAAGTAGGAGATACCATCTTTCTAAAATTATCTCCTTGGAAGGGTGTCTTAAGGTTCGGTAAGAAAGGGAAACTAATCCCCAGGTACATCAGACTGTTCAAAATTTTAGAAATAATTAGAGTTGTAGATTACTATTTAGAAATGTCACCAAATCTCTCCAAAGTTCATAATGTGTTCTATATTTTGTTGTTAAATAAATACATTTCAGACCCAATGCATGTACTCACCTATGAAGAAATAGAGCTTGAACCTGATTTGTCATATTGCAAAGAGCCTATCGAGATTCTTGACATAAGGGAGCAGGTATTGAGAAATCAGATAACTTGACTAGTAAAGTTTCTTTGGAGAAATTGAAAAATAGAGGAAGCAACATGGGAACATGAGGATGTTATGAATAATAACCACCCACATCTTTTTAAAGGGATTTATACATGAAAAATTTCGAGGATGGAATTTCTGAAGGTGGAAAAAATATAACACCCCAAACATTTTATGGTATGATTCTCTTAAATACTTTCAATTCATTAGATAACATCTATTTCATAAATCACTAAGTCTTTATGAAACAACACTTGGTTATTTATAGGAGATAGTCAAAACCTATCCATTAAACTTAAATTTTCCACTTCTATGTTTTGAATTTAGAAAAACAGACATACATAGTTGCGATCGAGGTGATATTTGGAGTATGATATAATCAAATTAATTTTCAGTGAATTGTAATTTACCCTTATGAATAGTAACTTACCCTTATTAATAGTAATATGGCCCTTATGAATGGTAAGATTACTCGCTAAAGTATAAATAAAATTTAGGCACCTTAAAAATGAAGATAAATATTTTAAATGTTGGTATTTTTCGATTAAATGATGATTTTAATTAAAAATTAAATTTATCATATTTAGAAATTTATTTTTTAAAAATGGAATTCATTTTTGAATTCTACACATTGAAAAATGGTTAGGGTGAATTTTTGGGATTTTTTTGAAATATTGGAATTTTTGGTGAATAATAAAATATGGTAATTACGGTATAAATACATTATGAGATAAATACACTATTCCCTACATCATGGATGATGTAAGCAACCATTATTTCAAACTCACATGCACTTATTATTATTTTTGGTCATGAAATCATCACTATTACTTGTTGTAGGAAAAAATAATAAACTAATGATTAAAATTTTAAGAAAACCCTCCTCCCCTCCACTATATAAACCACCCCTCACCCCATCTTCCTCTCACACCACTCAAGATTTGATCCTTGCCTAAGTTCTGAAAAATACACTTCCCAAGACCCCCCCACATCTAAGACTTACTAGTCTCATTAAAAGTCCAAAAACAAAGGCCTTAAGGAGATTCTCAAAGAGGAGTACTCAAGAGGTGAACCCCTATTCCTTTTTCTTTCAAATTCTTTTACAAGATCCATTCTTTTGTTTATCTCTCCTCTCCTACCCTCATCCAAATGCTATGATAATTACTGTAACTTACATGAAATGGAATTTTATTATGCTAATTTATTATTCCATCATCATCTCTCTTTCCCCCCTCCTCTTATACTAAAAATTAAAACACCGTCCGAGATGTGTTAATTTATCACATTCAAGGACGACAATTTTTCAATTTCTGTTATTATCTTCATTACTGGTCATGAAAACTTTTTAATAGTTGAACCAAATCATAATATATGTATTTTATCTTATTTAATGTTTTTTAAACCTTACACACTCATAATATAAAATAATAATACAAAACAAATTCATTATGCACAAAACCACCAAGTTAATCCAAGCGTTTATCATTAACTTTTAGCTAAATGAGTCATCCTCATGGTATATAAACAAAGTCATTATAATCTCATTTATATATATATAATGTTAATAATAATATATATTAACAATTTTTTATATTTTACCACATTTCAAATGAATTTCCATTCATGAATACAAGTAAACTGATCATGAAAACCAAGGAAGAAAATGCTTCCAAAATAATAAAATTGAACCTCTTAAACCCAACAAAAAGGCCATGAATAAACCTAATAAGGTTATAATAAATCAATTAAATGTATATGAGGTTATGGAATTATTAATTAATGAATCTAAATTTGATTATTCAGGTCATTAATATCAATCGAAGAACACATTCAGGCATAAGGTAAGGGTTTTCTTATCTCACTTTTAATTCTGTGAGATTTCCATTCTTTGCCTCTTATTTATTACATGTGGTGTATGTGTAATTTCATTTAATATTTAATATCATTATTCTCTTTATATTCATGGTATTCTATGATTAATTTCATGATTATTAATTTTTGGTCATACGACTCAATTAATTACAACGTGGTAAAGGACTTTGTCTCAATTTCCATTTCATTGAGACTTACTTGGTATTGTGCACATAATATTTCTTATGTAGTGTATCCACTACTAATTTGATATATTTTTTCATTTGAAATTATAATTATGGTAAATATAAATCTTCTTGTACCATGGATATGATTATTGACTTAAGTTGAATACCATTTCACATATGGTGTTTATTTTGAATGCTATTTTAAATGGGGAAATACCGATGAATATGTATCCTCTATTTAATACATATATTGAAAATGAATATTTTTATTGTATTAAATCTATGTATAAAGAATGATTTGGGATGTTAGTGATGGTAGATTCCTGCTATATCCCCTCTATACATCGATAGGTCTCATGAGACAAATCAGTTGACAACATACCCTTCGAGTTTGTTTCCAAAAATCAGATGGGTTTCCACACACAGACTTAAACCATATCGATGATATAATAGTTCATGTTCCAGATACATGACATCAAAATAATAATAATTATCTTTAATAATTATTCAGTTGTTACAATCCATGAGGTTTTCACTATGACAAAATCTATGGATGCATTTTTATTCTCAGTTTATCGATGGAAAGTGTTTTCATTTATTCATCATGCCATATTAGTAATGTATAATTGATTATAATTAACCTATTATTTATTCATGATTACACTATATTTAACCCTTACTAATCATTTGAGATCACCCTTATTATGTTTCCTTTCCCCAATTTATGAAGAATAGAACCTTGATTAATCTTTCAAGGAGGTAATTTATTTCAATTTTTTTTATGTATCATGTTGTATTTTCTATCTTTACGAATGTACTTTGGGTATCATTTATGTAATTTGGTCTTCAAAAACTTCTAAACTAATTATTCATTCATGATTTATTTCTTGTAATCATGCCAATATAATGAAATAATGCACCAGATCTAGGCGTTGGGGTTCGGGGCGTTACACCTATTCTCCCCTTTTTCTTTATAAGTATTGCATCACAAGTGTTACATAAAACTATGATATTTGAGAATTAAAAACCAGAAAATAATCACTTGTCTTAAGTTTAGAAAGATTAAGAACTTTCTAAATCCTAGCATCACTATCTTCATTCAACATCTTCAGCAACATTTTGACTTTTCCAACTCAGCAGCTTCTTTCTAAAAAACATTATGTTTGATAGATCTAAAACTTCATACCGAGGGATCTAAGACTGATGATGTGTCTGATCAAAAACTTTAACTTTCTAAATAATTTTGATACCGGTGCTACTCAGTCCAATACTCTGCGTCTGGTGCTGCTCAGTTCGATCCTCTGCATCCAGAAAACAAATTTATCAAAAAAAAACTTTTCTCCCCCATTGTGTTTGGTTCGAACATTCAAAAACTTTCACCTATTTTTCAAAAACAATATTCTACAAAAGATTAGTTTTCAAAAAATACAAAACTTTACAAAGGTACTTTAATCTCCCCCTTTGTATTTGATAACAACACTCATTAATAATTTTTTTAAATATCATAAATTTTTTCACAACTCAAATTTTTCACAACTCAAGGTTTTCAAATTTTATCAAAACATAGCCTTTCTCAAAAGAGAGTATCCCAACACCACACTAATAAATAAAGTAATGTTTTGAAGGAATTTCACCCCTCAGTGACAAATAAATTTTGCATCCATGTAAATATAAACTCTTCCTCACTTTTATCTCTTCTCACTTTTATATCCCCCTTGATTTTTATCTCCTCTATTATCTGATAACCACAACTTCATAATCATAAAATAAAGATAAGTAAAAACTTCTTACAAAGTACAATTTTGTTACCTTCTCTTCCCCTTTGTCAACATATTACAATGCATGGTGGGGGACTTCCTTATGAGGATTAGGAAGTAATTGGAGGAGGATGAACATAAAATTTCATCCTCAACTCAACAAAACTTTATTTTGGAATTACCTTTGAGAAGATATCAACAATTTTATACTTCATTGAGATATATTCCAGAAAATCATCTCCACCAGCAACTTTCTATTTTATAAAGTGAAACTTTATATCAATGTGTTTTGATCTTGAATGTTGTAAAAGTTTTTTAAAAAGTTCAATTGTACTATGATTATAACAAAGTATCTTCAATGGTTTAGAAAATTTTACTTTCAAGTCTTGAAGTTGAACTTTCATCCATAACATCTGAGTACAATCCTGAGTAGCTGTAACATATTCTGATTCCTCTATGCTCAAAGTTACTTAACTTTTCTTATTATGCCAACTGACACAACATTCACCCAAGAAAAATGTTCCTTCTAAGGGTGATTTTTTATCATTACAATCACCAACACAATCGACATCAGTATAACCATGAAACTTCACCTCACAATTTCTTTTCTATAATAACCCATGTGAAGTTATTCCTTTGGAATATCTCAAAATTCTCTTTATTTCCACCATATGCGATTATTTCAGATTACTTTGATACCTAGCACACAAAGTCACAACATAAACAATATAAATCTTCGAGGCTTTAAGGTAAATTAGACTTCCTATCAACTTTTGAAAGTCTTTTTGATTCAAACTTTTTCCAGACTCATATTTAATCAACTTCATCCCCACTAAGATAGAATTAGAAAATTATTTGTATTCTTCCATGCTAAAATTTTGCAACAATTCACCGGAACACTTTTCTTGAGATATGAAAATGTATTTTTCTTTTTGTTGAACTTATAAACCAAGAAAGAATGTTAATTCTCCTAAAATTGATATCTCAAAGTTCCTTTTCATTTATTTAGAAAATATTTTACAAACATATTATCTATCCCTAATAAAAATTATATCATCCACATAAAAAATTACAATTAAAGTTCTGGAGTCAACATCTTTCACATATAAGTTTCTATCGAATTTTCCTTTAGAAAAATTCAATATTCTCAAACAATTGTTAATCTTAGAATAGCATGCACGCGGAGCTTGTTTCAGACCATACAAAGCTTTATTCAATCTACAAACTTTGATTTCATCCTCATCAAGTAGAAACTCACAAGGTTGTTCAATGTAAACTTCTTATTCAATTTCTCCATTACAAAATTCCGAATTCACATCTATCTGATATACTTTGTAATTCCAGTGAGCAACCACTGCTAGAAAAATTCTAATAGTATCTAACCTTGCAACAAGGGAAAATGTTTCATCAAATTCTACACCTTCCATCTATTCATAGCCTTTACAGACAATCATTTCTTTGTTTCTTGAAACTTCTCCATGTTCATTCAACTTTTTCTATAAACCCATTTTGTTCCAATAACATTTTTAACTTTCGAACATAGAAAAATTTACCATGTTTTATTTTTCTAAATTTTATCCAACTCTTAATTCATAGGATCCATCTATTCTCTGTGTTTAATAGCTTCTGAAACTGATTTTGGTTTAACTTTTGAGATGAGTGAAGTTTGATTTTATAATCTCAGCTTTCTTCTAGTCTGAACTGGAGCCTTCTGATTCCTAATAATATTTTTAGTCTCAATATGTTTTTGTAAATTAGGAAGTTTTAGAGTTTTTCTTCCTGTTTCACTTTCCTCATCACATGATTCATCTGAATCTTCATGCACATTACTTTTCTCACTTTTATTTTCATTGGAAACTTTCAGATTTTTCTTTCTCAACATTACCAACAACTTATTTTAAAGAAGTTGGATTATAAATAACCTTCACATTATATGAGTCCACCAACTTTTGTAAATGTTTATTCCAATATTTTTAACTTTTTCTATTGGGTGAATAACCCATAAATGTTCCTTACTCAGCTTTCTCATCAAATTTTCCCAGGTTTGGATTTTTGATTTTAGGTAAACATGGAATTACAAAAACTTTAAAGTACTTAAATGAAGGTTTTTTGTTATACCACATTTAATAAAAAGTCATATTGGATTTTGGTATTAACAAACATCTATTCTGAACATGTACAATAGTATTAACTTCTTCTCCCCAGTAGACATTTGAAAGTTTGTATTCTGCTAACATGCTTCTTCCCATTTCCACCAAACTTTGATTCTTCCTTTCTGTTACTTTGTTTTGTAATGAGATATATATAGAACTATACTGATGTTTAATACTATGCTTTCCAAGATAAGTTTTAAAATTATTTCTTTTAAACTCAGTTCTATTATTTGTTCTCAACTTCTTTATATAAACCCCCATTTCTTTCTCAACTTGTTTTCTGAACACTCTGAACATTTCTATAGCCTTTGACTTGTGTTTCAAAAACAAGATGTTTTTCATTCGAGTAAAATCATCAATAAAAGTGATAAAGTAAAAATACACTTTTGTTGATTGATGTCTCATCATCCCACATAAATTCAAGAGGTATGGTAGACCGAATCACAACTCTCTTGTAACTTTTATTAGTCATCTCACCTTTCTGAAAAGTTACACAAACATATTGTTCCCTTATTTTCAATTTTGAAAAGTTTTGAACAACATCAACCTTAGAAGTTTGTTCATGTTTTTCTTACCATGGTGTCCAAGTCTTTAGTGACACAACTTATTTTCATCTTCAACACTTAAGTAACAGGAGTTGTTAAATTCTACTATTTAGAATAGATTCCCACTTGTTCTTTCTCCTTTTGTAATAACTTTGACATATTTCACACTTTTGATAACATAAGAATATTTTTTGAATATCACTTCTTTTCTATCATCACAAATATTACTTATACTAAGTAAGTTATGTTTTAGTCCATCAATAAATAATACTTCCTTAGATTTCAACTTTTTAGCTTCAATCTCAGTCATTCTAATTCCTATGATTTTTAGAGAACTATCATCCCTAAAGGTAACAACACCTCCATCATGATTTTAAACATGTTTCAAGTTTTTTAAATCACTTATCATGTGTGAAAAAACACCACTATCAAATATCCATGGTTTTTTCTTTTTTACTTGCTTTCAAGGCAGTCTCAATAGAAAATGCTCTTTCTCAAACTTTCTTCTTTCCTTTTTCATTTTCTTTTCTCACAAACAAAACTTTTACTAGAAGAGTAGTCATACATTTTTCAGCAATATGACCCAAATGATCATATCCACCACAAACTTCTTCCAGACAGTCAAACTAATTCTTTATTGGAAATTCTCTTACATCTTGAGAATTCATTTTTTCAACTTTTTATAAGTTATGAAAGTTACTCATTCTACTTTCAATATTTCTTCCACTCCACTCAAACCTTCTTCTGTGTAGAGATAAGTTGTGCTAAAAATTATAAGCTTTGTGACCATATATTCCACAACACTAAAAAACCCATCAAATATTGATTTTTTTATTGAAGTAAGAGCTTTCTCTATAGATATTTTGTTGAGGTTGATAGATTCTTCATGCTCTAACAATCTTAGGATAGGGACCATATTTCATCCTAAGTTAATTTTCATATTTTATAGATGAAATATGTTTCTCACATCCTTTTTAAACCTAATATTTCCCAACGCTTTTTCTGGGACTTGAAATTTTAGAAAAATTAGATGAAACATTATTTTTGGTGGGTGATGATTTCACTTGATTATTGATTTGATCTCTCTTAGAAACTTTAGAATTATCAACTTTTACTTCTAAAGCTTTGTTGAAGTTTTCATTTATCTTTATTAAGGTATTTTCAGCCTCGAGATGCTTTGACTAAAACTTGTTAACATCTTATTACTTGGCTTCCAACTTCTTAATGAGATCTTAAATAATATTTCTTTATTCAGAAATTCTAAGTTTGTAACTTGATATGTAAGAACCCGGTTCTTATTTTTGAGGTACGTGTTTCTTCTTTTCTCTTTTCCTTAAGTGTTTTTGAGAAAATAAGGAAAATGGGGAAAAATCCTAAATTTTGGGACTACACTCCATGTAATTTTCCACACGCCATGTACTTTTATTCGTGTGGGATGAGTATACAGGGCGTGTATCCATGTCGGTGATGAAACATGTAAAAACCGACTACACGCCGTGTAGTTTGTATTTACACGCCGTGTAGTCAGCCCACAGACGAATAGTAAGGTGGTGGCCACCTGGGTGACAGTACACGCTGTGTATAGAGTCATACACACTGTGTACCCATGTCGACAGATGAATAGTGCCACGCTGGTGGGAAGCCGCCAGCGGAACAGGTAAAAAAATGAAAAGTACACGCCGTGTACTTGGAAGTACATGCCATGCTGTTTTTTTTTTCACTTAAAATGGGAAGTAGCCTCCCCTGTTCATAGGGAAGGCTTAGAATGGGAAGAAGGAGTGAGATAAGGAGGCCAGAGCTTTGGAGATCCACCGAGCGCTCATCGGGAACCCGTTTTCTGCACCATCGATCTCCCTGGAACCGCACAGGTGAGCTCTCCCTTCTCCCAGAGTAGTTTTTACCAATTATTTCCCGTAGGGAAGTTATTTAAGTTTGAACAAGGTTTTATTTTACCTCAGATCTACATCATTCTAGGACGAATCGAGGATCGTCGTTCGCGTATATCGTACGTGGGTGTTTAAGGTAGGTGTCTTGGTATTTATTTTCCAACTGTCATGCGTTTTGTGTGTTTTTGAGCTACGAACCCATATTTGGGGTGTCGTGTGGCTGAGTCCATGACTATTTTAAATACCTAGAAATGTATAGGTGATTAAATAAATCGTAAAACTGTTGTTTGGGATCAGTGCTTGGATCCAGGACCACCCCGGGGGTGCATTTCTCTGTTTAGCCGTTTGGCCAGGATACCCGAGGGTGTGCCATGTTTTATTATGCATTACGTTTGCCTTGAGAGGAATTGTATGTAAATTGCATGTTTATATGTTGGGCATGACCCGGTTACTTATGCCTGAGGGCAGTGTTTTACTATAGCCCGTGGGTGTGACTTTATTTAGCCTGAGGGCGTGGTTCTATTAGCCTGAGGGTGAGATTCTGATCACCTGAGGGTTTCGTTTCAGTTTGGCCTGAGGGAGAGATCCTACTTTGCCTGAGGGAAATGCCTGAGGGTGGGATTATTTATAGCTTATGGGCTTGGTTTTACTATATTAGCTTGAGGGCGAGATTCTGGTTGGTCTGAGGGCTTGGTTCTATTGAGCACATAATATTATTTAATTAAATGGTTAAAATGAATATTAAAATGCCAATATAACTAGTTAAGTTAGTTAATTTTCAGTACTACTTACTTTATTTCATTTTACTAATGCACACTGCTGTTGCATGTCTACACACAGTTGAGCACAAGCCTTTGGTGGGAGCCTACTGAGAATTATTTCTCACACCCTGTTTGGGTCATGCTTTTCGGCTCAAACAAATTACGTTTCTGTAGGTTTGGATAAGGGCAAGGGTCCCTATACAGATACTTGATTGCTATTGAGGAGTAGGGGAGAATGGGACCGGGCTGAGGCTCACGATGCTACCAGCTGTTTTGTTCTATTTTTCTTTCCTGTACTTGTACTATACTGTATTTTTGTGTAACATGTTCTGGCTGCTTTCTTAGAATTGAGGCATGTTGCACCATTATTTATACACTGGTTGGTTATTTCTACGGCAGTTGTTTATTTCAGTTGTGTATGATTTACTGCTTCCACTGTTTTTGTATGTTTTATTCCATTCTGCTGCGCTACACTTTGACAACTGAGGGCATAGTTTCCCCACTATCAGACCTGGGCCCTCGCTACTAGTCGGTAGCCTCTGGCTTTTGGGGAAATGCGCTTGAGGTCACGTGGCGAACCAGGTTCGGGGAACCCGTAGAGTGGCACCTGGGCCCGGGACATTACAAAGTGGTATCAGAGGCAGGTTTCCTTTCTTTGACTTAATATTTGGATCCTTAGTTAGAGATAGGATGGGAACGGTAGTTGGTAATAAGATGTGCCCAGGCGTAGCTAACCCGTGTACAGGGAAAACCCAATTTACCTCGTATTGCAATTTTACTGTTTTTGCAATTTACAGTTGATATGATTTTCACCGTTGGGTGATGCACTCGTATTGTGCTGTTATATTTTATTCATGGGTTCTATTTAGTTGTAACCCGATGAGATGAGGGTATGCCATCTCATGCATCATTTAGTCACATTCTAGAAATCACATGCCATGCATAGTTTCCATGCCATGTAGGTGCATTAGAAATTGCATGTTGTTGTGATAGCTGTGGTGCTAGTAAAAGCATGTTGTTGTGATAGCTGCTTGATAGATACCTGTTGTTTGATAGGGTATTATTGTGTGATCCTGTTGATAGAATGGACGCCAAACTTTGGTTTTTGGGGAGTATGGGCCCCCACTGACCAGAAATTGGTGGACCATTAGTTGTTTATTATGTTATAACACAGATAAGATGTCAAACTTTGATTCTTGGGGAGTATGGGACCTCATGGGTTGGAATTTGACCCTTATGTGTTGTTTTTCAGTATTTTATGGGTTCCAGAGAAGTTTCTGAGGCATACTGTCCGGAAACCCAGTATATACGCCGTGTAGTACCTTAAACATGCCGTGTATGTTCTTCTGTTCGGGAAGAAAAAAAAACTTTTTGAATACATGCCGTGTACCCTAAATACATTCCGTGTAGTCTTTTTCCATGTCATAGACCGTGTGAGTGGGGACACGGGGAAGGGTAGTGCTTGGGGAGAACACACCGTGTACCGTAAGTACACACCGTGTAGTGTTGACCCAGAGTCCGCCCATGTAACTAACAACACGGACGGGGGAGACCTTGATATATACATGTCATGTCCACTATGGAACATGCCGTGTATTCTGAACTGGGGACCCGGCCGTGTAACTAACAAACACGGGTTGGTGTCACCTCTTCTTGAAAATGTCGTGTACCTGTGGGACACGCCTTGTAGTCTTGTCCGAGGACAGACCATGTGGACCTGACCGTGTGGCTGGGAAACGGGGTAGTGTACACGCCGTGTACAGGTGCAACATGCCATGTAGTGTCAAGATGAGTAGTCGGTCGTGTCACAAACGAGACGGGCAGTTGGAAAATAACACCATACACGCCGTGTAGTTGATATACACACCGTGCACGTTTTGTTCAACGGGATCCATGCGGCTTAGCTGTGCAGAAGGACCCGGGCAGGGGTAGAGAAGTCAAGTACATGTCGTGTAGTCAGTATACACGCTGTGTAGTCTTGTTTTGAAAATCTTGAAATTCCTTCTTCCTCTTATTCCCTTTGTGTTTCTTTAACTTTCAGTCTTGTTAATCTTGAATCTAAGGCGTGTTTTTGACCTTGTAGTGTCATGCCGCCTAGACGACCATGCGTTGTTCTACAAGAGAGCGGCAATGATTATACTCCGGAGATGGTGGGACATGGGCTACCAGTGGATCCTCCAGCAGAGCCAGATGCGGCGCCAACCATTATACCGGACACAGGAATGGAGGCGCAGTTCCGTGAAGGCTTTATGTAGTTCATACAGACCATTCAGGGAGCACCACCGGCTGCCACATCTATGGATGAGCTGACTCGTATCTTCCAACAGCAGCATCTGCCTACATTTTCAGGGGATGGCGGGCCACAGGCTGTGGAGTCTTGGCTGGGGTCGATGCAGACTATTTTCGAGCATCTTGAGACACCTCCAGGGCAGAGGGTCAAGCTCGTGACATAAATGCTGCATGATTCCACCAAGAGGTGGTGAGATGTTACCACCCAGTCAGAGCATTACAGATACATGGCATGGGAATATTTTCAGGCAGTCTTCTATGAATTCTTCTTTCCCGAGATGCTGAGGGAAGACAGAGCTCGAGAGTTCATGAATTTGCAGTAGGGCTCCATGTCGGTGATGGATTATTCTGCTCGTTTCACCGAGCTTCAGTGTTTTTCACCCATTTTGGTGGGTGATGAGATGTTGAGAGCGATATTCTTTGAGGATGGTATTCGTTATGATATCCGACCACTAGTGAATGTTTTAAGGTTGCCTTTAGTACATGCTATTGTGAACCAGACGCTGATTTCAGAGAGGAACCTGCAGGAAGCTAGTGGTGTGGGCCTGGGAGGTTCAAAACCTATTACTGGTACTATTTCTGCTGGTAAGAGGAAGAGACAGATGGACTTCTCTCAGGGTGGTAGTACCAGCCATGCAGTTTTTTCAGGTGGCCCGATCAGGTGCTACCAGTGTGGTAGAGAGGGGCACAAGAGGCCACAGTGTCCACGAGACCCAGTGGAGTTCCAAGCTTGCTGCAGAATGGGACATCTACAACGCTTTTACAGGACATTCCCACCAATGACTAGTGAGAGGGGTTTTGTACAGACTCCGCATGCGGGATCGGGACCGATAGTTTCTTACAAGTCAGGGAACTGGAATACATCAGGGCATGTAGGCAGAGATGGTGGTTGTGGCCGTGGTAGCCAGACACCATGACCTCAGAGGTAGCAGGGCGGGACAACTCAGGGTAGCCAGGCTGTGTCGTAGGGCCGCGGCACTGGGCAGACATATGCAGTACAACAGACCCAGCAGGAGCAGGATCCCGGACCTTCTACTGTCAGAGGTACTATTCTAGTAGCTTCTGTCTTATCTTCAGTACTTTTTGATATGGGTGCTACGCATAGTTTTATATCTATGACCATTGTGGAGATCCTTGGGCTTTGTGTTTCTAGTTCTTCTGATATCATGATGCTAGACACTCCTTTGGGGACTAGAACGGCTGGTGTGCGTCAGTGCAAGGAGTGCCCCCTTGAGGTTGGTGGGTGTCACTTCCTTTGGGACCTCTATGTCTTAAAGATGACGATCTATGATGACATTCTCGGGATGGACTAGTTGGTTCCCTTCAGAGCCTTTGTAGACTGCTATCATCGTAGGGTGAGTTTCACGTCACTAGAGGGAAGAGAGTTTCTATACAAAGGTGAATGGGATGTTCAGGCGAGTCGAGATGGACCAGAGCATCGTGGGCGAGGTGGAGTCACAGCCCAGATTACGAGTTTATATCTGGATGATCAGGGGACTTGTCAGACGGATTTCCCTCCAGTTGTTGATCATTTCAGAGATGTCTTCCTAGACGACTTTTCAGGTCTACCTCCGGAGCGTGAGGTGGATTCCTCTATCGAGCTTGTGCCAGGATCAGCACCAGTGTCCATTCCTCCTTATAGGATGGCTACACCTAAGTTTCAGGAGCTCAAGAGGCGGTTAGAGGAGTTACATGCAAAGGGTTTCATCCGACCCAGTACTTCTCCTTGGGGTTTGCCGGTCCTTTTTGCGAAGAAGGCAGACGATACCCTCAGACTATGTGTGGATTATCGGAAGTTGAACTAGTTGACGGTTAAGAACCGATATCCCTTGCTAATGATTTATGATCTTTTTGATCAACTTCGTGGAGCACGAGTATTCTCGAATATTGACTTGAGATCATGATATCATCAGCTGCACATTAGACCATCTGATATACCTCTCACAGCTTTCAGGAGCAGGTATGGTCTATACGAGTATAAGGTTATGTTGTTCGGACTCACGAACGCACCATCATTTTTCATGGCTCTAATGAATCGTGTGTTCCATCCTTATCTGGATTATTTTGTGGTAGTATTCGTGGACGAAATCTTGGTGTACTCTCACACTCGACACGACGATGCCACCCATCTTGAGATCATATTGATTACACTGAGAGAGCATCGGCTATATGCTAAGCTCTCAAAGTGAAACTTTTGGATGGACCAGATACACTTCCTGGGTCATATCATTTCGAAGGTAGGAGTTGACGTGGACCCAGAGAAGGTGAGAGCAGTAGTTTCCTGGGATCATCCTAAGAATGTGTTTGAGATACAGATTTTCTTAGGACTGGCCGATTACTACAGGCGTTTTATATAGGACTTCTCCCGCTTAGCAGCGCCGTTGACGGGTTTGACTAAAAAGGGTGTGAAGTTCGTTTGGTCAGAAGCTTGCGAGAAAACCTTCCATGAGTTGAAGGGAAAGTTGACATCAGCACCGATCCTGATACTCCCAGAGTAGGGGAAGAGATATATAGTTTACTTTGATGCATCAGGTATCGATCTAGGAGCTGTGTTGATACAGGGTGACCGAGTTGTTGCGTACGAGTCTCGGCAGTTGAGGCCACATGAGAGGAATTACCCGACGCATGATCTCGAGTTGGCTGCAGTTGTTCATGCGTTGCGCTGTTGGAGACATTATCTCTTGGGATAACATTTTGCGGTGTTCACGGACCACAAAAGTCTCAAGTACATCTTTACCCATCGTTACTTGAACCTAAGACAACGAAGGTGGGTTGAATACCTTCAGTCCTTAGATTTTTATCTTGCCTATACACCTGGTAAGGGTAATGCAGTTGCTGATGCACTGAGCAGGAAGACTCAGACACAGGCAGTTCATGAGGCCAGTGGTGAGTGGCAGCTTATGGCTTTGTTCTCTGAGATGCATTTGGAGGTGCATGATAGTCAGGGGAAAACCTATCTTTCTTCTTTAGCTGTGACCTCTACTATACTGGATAGGGTGAGGATGAGACAACTATCTGATTCAGAAGGCCTAGTCCTACGGGAGTCGGTGGCAAGTGAGGACCCTCCTCCTAGGTGGACGATAGGCGATGATGAAGTATTGCATTTCCATGGACGAGTGTGGGTTCCAGGGGATACACGCGAGGATTTGATGCGGGAGTTTCATGCTTTAGCTTAGGCAATTCATCCCGGGGTTACCAAGATGTACCGAGACTTGAGATGTCAGTACTGGTGGCCGGGTATGAAGAGAGAAGTAGCTAGTTTTGTTACGAGATGTTCCACCTGTCAACAGGTGAAGGCAGAGCATCAGAGGCCAGCTGGACTGTTACAAAAGTTACCCGTCCTGGAGTGGAAATGGGATGATGTCGCGATGGACTTCGTGAATGGGTTGTCGAGGTCACCTCGAGGCAATGATGTCATGTGGGTTGTTGTGGATAGACTCACGAAGGTAGCTCACTTTTTGCCGATCAAGGAGACCTTCAGAGTTGACGAGTTTGGGAAGTTGTATATCCGAGAGGTTGTACGTCTTCATGGGGTCCCTCGTTCTATCATTTTAGATAGGGACATCCCTTTTACGTCTTGTTTATGGCAGGGTTTTCAGAGGTCACTGGGTACACAGGTGCTTCTGAGCACAGCTTACCACCCTCAGACCAATGGCTAGTCAGAGCGTACGATACAGGTGCTGGAGGACATGCTGCGCGTATACGTCCTAGACTTTGGGGGATCTTGGGAGAAGCATATACCATTAGTCGAGTTTGACTATAATAATAGTAGGAAACTATTGAGATGACACCTTATGAGGATTTATATGGTAGGCCATGCCGATCACCCTTGTGTTGGTTAGAGGCAGGTGAGGCAGCCTTACTGGGACCATGTCTCGTGCAGGAGACTTCTGAGCAGGTCCAGTTGATTCAGAAGTAGATGGCTACCACACAGTCTCGTTATAAATCTTATGTTGATCGCCGCAGATGACCCTTGGAGTTCGTGGTTGGGGATCAGGTTTTCTTGCATTTTTCACCAAGGTTGAGACACAGACGGATCAGGAGACAGGGTAAACTTTCACTGAGGTATGTGGGGCCATTTGAGATTCTGGAGAGAGTCGGGATGGTTGCCTATCGGTTGCAGTTACCGCAGAGGTACCGGGCCATGCATGACGTCTTCCATGTATCTCAGTTGCGCCGTTATCATTCAGACCCATCTCACGTCTTTCAGCCCGAGGAGTTTGAGCTTAAGGTAGATGTGTCCTTCGAGGAGCATCCGATTCGTATCATTGATAAGTGCACGAAGGTTCTCCGAGGCTGGTCAGTTCCTCTCATATGGGTGCTATGGAAGCATGGCTGAGTGCAGGACAAAACCTGGGAGCGGGAGACCGACATACATGCTCAGTGTCCGGAGTTGTTCACGACTTTATCTTCACCACCCTTGGAAGGGCAATTCGGGGATGAATTGCTTTAAGGGGGGAAGTTTGTAAGAACCCGATTCTTATTTTTGAGGTACAAGTTTCTTCTTTTCTCTTTTCCTTAAGTGTTTTTGAGAAAATAAGGAAAATAGGAAAAAATCCTAAATTTTGGGACTACACGCCGTGTACTTTTCCACACGTCGTGTACTTTTGGCCGTGTGGGATGAGTACACAGGGCGTGTAGCCATGTCAGTGGTGAAACATGTAAAAACTGACTACACGCCGTGTAGTTTGTATTTACATGCCGTGTAGTCAGTCGGCAGGCGAATAATAAGGCAGTGGCTAGCTGGGTGATAGTACATTCCGTTTATAGAGGCATACATGCCGTGTACCCATGTCAACAGATGAACAGTGCCACGCTGGTGGGAAGCCGCCAGTGGAACAGTTAAAAAAAATGAAAAGTACACGCCGTGTAGTTTGTTTTTTCGCTTAAAATGGGCAGTAGCCTCCCCTATTCACAAGGAAGGATTAAAACGGGAAGAAGGAGTGGGATAAGGAGGCTAGAGCTTTGGAGATCCGCCGAGCGCTCGTCGGGAACCCGTTTTCTGCACCATCAATCTCCCTAGAACCGCACGGGTGATCTCTCCCTTCTCCCAGAGTAGTTCTTATGAATTATTTCCTGTATGGATGTTATTTAAGTTTGAAATAGGTTTTATTTTACCTCATATATACGTTGTTCTAGGAAGAATCGAGGATCATCATTCGCGTATATCGTACGTGAGTGTTTAAGGTAGGTGGTTTGGTGTTTATTTTCCAACTATCGTGCGTTTTGTGTGTTTTTGAGCTACGAACCCATATTTGGGGTGTCATGTGGCTGAGGCCGTGGCTATTTTAAATACCTAGAAATGTACAGGTGATTAAATAAATCGTAAAACTGTTTTTTGGGACCAGTTCTTGGATCCAGGACCACCCCGGGGGTGTATTCCTTTGTTTAGCCATTTGGCCAGGATACCCGAGGGTGTGCCATGTTTGATTATGCATTACTTTTTCCTTGAGAGGAATTATATGTAAATTGAATGTTTATATGTTGGGCATGGCCCAATTACTTATACCTGAGGGCAGTTTTTTACTATTTCCTGAGGGTGTGACTGTATTTAGCCTGAGGGCGTGGTTCTATTAGCTTGAGGGTGAGATTCTGATCACCTGAGGGTTTCGTTTCAGTTTGGCATGAGGGAGAGATTCTAATTCGCCTGAGGGAAATTCCTGAGGGTGGGATTTTGTATAGCCTGAGGGCATGGTTTTACTATATTAGCCTGAGGTTGAGATTCTGGTTGTCCTGATGGCTTGGTTCTGTTGAGCACAAAATATTATTTAATTAAATGGTTAAAATAAATATTAAAATAGAAATATAACTGGTTAAGTTAGTTACTTTTCAGTATTGCTTACTTTATTGCATTTTACTACTACACATTACTGTTGCATGTCTACACACAGTTGAGCGCGGGCCTTTGGTGGGTGCCTACTAGGAATTATTTCTCACACCCTGTTTGGGTCGTGCTTTTCAGCCCAAACAGATTACATTTTTGCAGGTGTGGATAAGGGAAAGGGTCCCTATACATATACTTGATTTCTATTGAAGAGTAGGGGAGCATGAGACCGGGATGAGGCTCGCGATGCTACTGGCTGTTTTGTTCTGTTTTGCTTTCCTGTACTTGTACTGTACTGTATTGTTGTGTAACATGTTCTGGCTGCTTTCTTATAATTGAGGCATGTTGCACCATTATTTATACACTGGTTGGTTATTTCTACGGCAGTTGCTTATTTCAGTTGTGTATGATTTACTACTTCCCCTGTTGTTGAATGTTTTATTCCATTCTGCTGTGCTACACTTTGACAAATGAGGGCATAGTTTCCCCACTATCAGACCTGGGCCCTCGCTGCAAGTCGGCAGCCTCTGGCGTTTTGAGAAATGCACTTGAGGTCATGTGGCGAACCAGGTTTGGGGCACCCATAGAGTGGCACCTAGGCCCGGGACGTTACAAATATCTCTTGGATGTATTATTATTCTTGCTTGAAAACATATTTTTCACCTTCAAAAACTTTTCCACCATATTTATTTATTATTTTGATTTATTTCTTGAGAGATCTATTTTTCTCAAGACATGTAACACATTTTTTTTTCTGAGATGGTACTCTCTCAAATATTCTTCACCTCCTTATTCACTATTTAAAGAGTCTTCAATTTTCTCAACTTTTGTAATGAATGTTCTAATCTTTTATAAACTTTCACCCTCTGAAGAATTATTGTTAGTTGAGTTTGATTCATATTTCTTACTCAACACACTTCTTCTTTTTTTCTCCAGTTAACTTCTTCATATATTTGTTAGATGAATTTTCTTCTTTAAAACTTTTGTTCCACTTCTTCCATTGAGTTTTTTCATCAAAATTTTCTCGATATTCTCCAACTTTTTTCTTGGGTAAATTCATAACAAAGTGTCTGATTCCACCACACTCAAAACATTTGAGGGGAAGTTTACCTACACACTTTCCACTTACTCTTAGATAGTTTTTGGATATAAGAGAAATGATTTTTTCATTCAACTCATTATCCTATTTATCTTCAGAGTCATAAGGATCAACATATTCAATATATTGTATTTTTATTTTTCTCATGGATTCAAAAGAAATTTAATCTTTTATCTTATTTTTTAACATTAGAGCTTTCCTCATTTCATAAGCAATAAGAAAGTTATGCAATTCATCCCAAGATAAATCATCCTTATCTTTTAAAGAGGAAATTTTAGAATCAAACATGTCTGTAAAGTTTCTCATAAATTTATTAACTATTGTAGAATCTTACAAAACTTCTCCAAATCCTCTGATGTTGTAAACAATTTCATTTACCCTTATGAATTATTCATCAATAGTTTCTTCATCTATCATTATTATGTGTTCAAACTCACTACGACATATTTGTATCTTTTCTTCCTTAACTTTAGTATTACTATAAAAAATACTTTGTAGCTTATCCCACATACTCTTTGAAGTTTTGAGACCCATTACCTTCATATAACCATTTTTTGAAAGAGATATAAGAATAAAATTCTCAGTTTTCCATCAAATTTGATATTTCTATTATCAATAAAAGTCATAGGGGAATACTTATCAATAGGTGGAAACATAATTCTAGTCGCATCGACAACTTACATGACAAGAGACAAGAGATAAGGAATCACCATATTTTTCCATCCATAATATTTTTTACATCAAATATAGAAATTCCTCTACTATTTATATAATTGATATTATCCATGATAAGGATTCAACAAAAGGACCTTGGCTCTGATACCAATTTAAGTTCAAAATGATCGAATAATAACTGAGAGGTGGGGGTGGGGGGGGGGGTTGAATCAGTTATTAAATTTTTATAAGTTTTAATAATTTTAGAAACATAACCCCTAAAACCTATCAAAGTTAATTACCTTATCATCTTTTATTAAATAATCACACATAAAAAAGTAGGAAAGCAATTAAAGAACATGATATTTACAAGGTTCGTCCTCAGTGTGAGAACCTACATCCTTTCCATATCCACTTCTGTGGGTCTACGGAAATTCACTATAATGAAGTAGTAAATATAACTTGTGTCAAATCCTGTTAGACACCTTCTATCTCTTTATAGGAATGATTATACTAAATCCTGTTAGTTTATAAAGTTTTCTTACCAATAATTGATCTAAAACAAAAGAATAAATACTTTTTTCAAACTGATCCACAAATGCTCTGTCCAAAATCCTCAGTTCGATGTGGCTAGGTCTGATTCTCTTAGTCTGATGAGGTTAGGTCCAATGGACTCAGTCTGATAGACTCAGTATGATGAAACCATTCTCAATCTTCATTACTCAAACTATTCTCAAATGCTCAGTCTAATCTTCCTTAGTCCAGTAAACAAAACTTTCAAATGTCTGACCTTCTAATGATGTCTCAGTCTAGAAAGATAACTTTGAAACACATTCTGTAACGCTCCACCTTTTTTTCTCACATGAAAGGATGAAAAGTACAAATGTATTGTGCTTCGATTTATAGGCATCCAAGAAATACAAAGGTGAGAAACTGAAAAACTTTTCTCACATACTCAAATTCAAAAAATATGAGATCTACACATATTTGAATTTCACATTTGACCTCTTAAACTCTTAAAAAATCTTATGGAACCTTCTTAATTCTTATCCATAATCATTCTTCTCATACTTCTTAACTTTTATTCAGTATGATGGAACTTCCTTAATATATTATGATGGAAATTACTCATCTCATTACATTGGAACTTCCTCATCTCATTACAAATTTAATTTTATCTTTATAGTGAGTCTAATTGACTTTTATTCTCAAAGTTAGTCTAATTGAATTTCCTTCTCAGAGTATATTAGATTAAATTTCCTTCTTAGAGTCAGTCTGATTGACTTTCCACCTCAAAGTTAGTCCAATTTAATTTCCTCCTTAGATTTAGTTTGATTTAATTTCCTTCTCAGAGATAGTCCGATGAAATCCTTATAATTATGGAATTCTCATTATTATGGAATTGTCATTACGATGGAAATTCCACTTTGTAACTTTGAAATTCCCCAAATCTCATCAGTTATAACTCATCTAGGATTCTGAAAACTACTTTGCCCAGTAGTTCTAGATCCGATGAAAACTTTGTCTTGATTCCTAAAATCGATACAATCTTTACGATTTATCTATTTCTTCAAAAGCTTTTATCATGATAATTTTCATGATTTATGATAACTTCAAGATTGGAAAACCATCATCTAACTTACATAGGAATGTATTATGACTTCCCTTACTTTCAACACCTTATTTCTTTCCAACCAAAGCTCAATAAGATCGGATAAACCTATTTTAACCCTTTTCTTTATTAGGCTTACATCACAAGTGTTATAGAAAACTTATGATATTTGGTAATTACAAACCTACAAAGAATTGTCTAGCTTAAGGATAAAAAGTTTAAGAAATTTCTAACTCCTGACATCACTGTCTTCATTCAACCTCTTCAACAACATTATGAATTTATAACTCATCATCTTATTTATAACAAACATTGTGTATGTTATATCTTGAACTTCATGTCGATGGATCTGAGACTGATGGTGTTTTTGATCAACAACTTTAACTTTCTAAAGAATTTTGCAACTGGTGCTGCTCAGTCCGATACTCTGCATCCGTTGCTGCTTAGTTTGATCCTCTGCATCCAAAAAACAACTTTATTAAAAACAAAAAATTTCTCCCCCTTTGTGTTTGGTTAAAACATTCAAAAACTTCCACCTATTTTTCAAAAACATTTCTTTAAAAAATATCATTTTTTTAAAATATAAAACTTTGTTAAAAAAACATCACAAAGGTTCTTCATGGTTGATTAGGATGGTAGTGCCTTCACAAGTCCTTGGACAAGGAAGTCGAGGGTAAATCCTTCCAGTTAGATCAAAAAACAATAAATTAAGAAAGCATGTTGACACAAGTGTTATGGCATCCTGCCTTTTTATTACATAACTTTACATGACATTTTAAAAACAAAGGATCTTTTAAAGTTTAATGTCTTGGAAATAAGGTACATAATACACGAAAATCTAAAAAATTATTATATTTCACATGAATGGATTCTTCAAGGTTCATACTAAGTAAATTTATTTCATCTCATAACCTGGGGGCATACATCAAAGGAAAGGGTGAGCAGAAGGCCCGATAAGGGAAAATACGTGAAACAATTTACATGTGAACTTGAGCGATATCAATAAGAACACGAGGAATATCATAAAGGCATGATAAAGAGGCATATAATAATAATAACTTGAATAATAACTTGAAAATTTGGATATAAAATTTAATTTAGACATTCATAATCATATCACCAAGTTCCATCCTCGAGGTGTCATAAAAATTACCAAGGTTATTCACCAAGGTATCGTAAAACTTGTCATCTCTAGAGATTAATTTCTTTACCCAATGCATTTGAGATATATTAGAAAACTCCCTTAATATTTATTTATTTTTATGTGATCCACATATATCATAATCAAACATTTAATACATAACCCATATAGAATAAAAGATATGAGTTTCATATCAAAATCATGGTGTTTTAAAAAGTGCTTAAAAACAAGATCTTTATGTCATTTATAACCCAGATAAAGGGAATGAGGGTTTTATGTATGTAACATCTAGAATAAAATAAATAATTTTTATATATTGATCAATACCTATGTAAATTAAATAGTTTTGGGTATTCACATAAATAAAATAAAATAATTTCTTGAGAAAAAGATAGAGATTTTGAGACAAAAATTTTGCAGCGTAACGGGTATAAAACATGGTTTTATAAAACATGAAAAAGAGAGGGGAAAATGTTCACACATTAATAAAAGACTCACAAGACATTATAGGTATAAAATAAAATTTAAATAAGAACATGGTATGGAAATTTGAAAGACATACCACATAAAAGATAACTTGAAAGGAAAAGAGAAGTTGAGAATTCCCTTACCTTGAAGAGTAACTTCTAAAACTCTAAGATCAGAACCTTGAGGGGTTGATGATACCTTGGGAGGAATCCTTGTTAGGTAATACTATAAAATATTCAAGGGTAATGATTTTGTAATTAAAGGAAATGAAGTAATGGGTGGATATTTATAGTAAAAGAGAGTTTTTATTAATTTCAAAGGACACCACATTAGTGGTATTTGCTAAACCATGGGCTTTCCCACATTATTGGCCACTTGGGACACCTAATATCATATTTTAATCCACAATAGTCTACCATCATCTTATCTTACTCATTACATCATTATGACATAGTTATGATGTCATTAAACATACCGAAAACTCAAAACTGTTTTTTACTATTCATCGAAAATTCAACTATTTCAGAAAAATCCCAAAAATTCACCCTAACCATTTTTCAATGTGTAGAATTCAAAAATGAACTCCATTTTATAAAAATGTATTTAATTTTAAATAAAATAAAATAAATAAAATACTAATACTTAACTAATAATTTCTAAAACATTTATTTACTTCTACAATGATATAATTATATCACATCACCATTTAAGATGACTAAAATATATTTATTCTTCCTTAGGTGAGGTTACTATTCCATTGGTCAAATTAATATTCATAAGGGTAACATTACTATTCCAAAGGGTCAAGTTACTATTCACCAAAAAATTATGTTGATCCTATTAGACTCTAAACATCTTACTGATCGCAACCGTGTATGCCCATTTTTTAAAAATCATTTCACAGAATCAATTATTTAGTAATTATTTAAAAAATATATTTTTTTACTATTCATAAAAAATAACACTATTCATAAAAAAATATTATTCATAAAAAATTGAAACTTCTTAAAAAACTACTAAAAATTCACCCTAGATTAATTTTAACATTTGAAATTCAAAAATGATGTTTATTTTACTATAATAATTCTAGAAGTATGAGAAATATTTGAAAAGTACAATTTTTTTACTTCTAAAATCAATTTATTAAAATTTTCTCAATTAAATATATATTTTATTAAGAAAAGTTATTCTTAAAATAGAAATGATGAAATAAAAATTTTATTTAAACAAAGGGATTATATTTTAAGTATCAAGGGCCTCAACACATAACACCTTAAAACACCTATATACGACCTAAGGGTAAGGTGTGTGATGGTGATAGACTCTTGGGGTGGCTCAGATAACATCACTCGAGTGGTAATCTCCACTAACTTGAACTTCTATCGTATGTGATTTCGTTCAAGCTTAATTTGCTGAAGCTCGACTTGGGTTTGATCTAGAGTGAAGCCCAGTGACGCCACCTCCTTCCCAAGCTCGTACAAATGGGCTTCGTATGACAAGAGTCTATTGGATGAGGCCATCAACTCTTCTTTATGCATTAATTATCCATTATCATTTCTATTTATAAACAATAATCATTACATTAAAAATTATTATCATTTCCAATGGTAATATTAACCAACAGTCATATAATGGTCAAAAATTGATGGTCACATTTCATTTATACTTATACATTTTTATTTATTATGAAATAGTAAAACATACATATTCATGAAACAAAATATTATTCAAAAGTTTGGGTTGTCACATTCTTCCCCCTTAATAAATTTTGTCTCCGAAATTTCAACTCATACCCTCAGAAGAGAAAAGGTGTAGGTACTTTTTCCTCATAGTCTCCTCTGGTTCCCACATGTCTTCTTAATATTTGTGATTTTCCATAACACTTTAAAAAGGTGGGTAATCGTGTTGCATAGAACCTTGTCTCTATGATCCAAGATCTCTATTGAATGCTCCTCATAAGAGAGGTCGCGTTCCAGTTGTAAAACCTTTGGATTTAGTACACATGAAGGGTTAGGTATGTACTTCCTCAAGATGGATATGTAGAATACATCATGAACTTGAGCTATATTTGGAGGAAGTGCGAGCCGATAGGTCACTTCTCTTATACGATCAAGGATTTCATAGGGACCAATGTACCTAGGGCTAAGCTTCCCTTTCTTTCCAAACCGCATGAATCTATTACATGGAGAAATTCGAAGGAAGACATTGTCACCAATATCAAACTCCAAGTCCCTTTGACTATTGTTGACATAGATCTTATGCCGACTCTGAGCAGCCTTAATGTGTTGTTGGATGGCATGAACCTTTTCTGTCATATCTTGCACAATATTAGGCCCAAGAAGCTTTCTCTCACCAACTTCATCCCAAAAAGTAGATATCTACATCTCTTCCCATATAGAGCTTCATAGGGTGCCACTTGAATGCTCAAATAGAAGTTGTTGTTGCAAGAGAACTCAACTAATGGGAGATATTGATACCATCCACCTTTAAATTCTATTGATCATATTCTCAGCATGTCCTTGAGTGTTTGAATAGTACTTTTAGATTAGCCACCAGTTTGGGGGTGATAGGCCGCATTGAAATTCAATTAAGTACTCAATGCATATTTAATACTTCTCCATAACTTTGATGTGAATCTCGGATCACGATCAGATATGATAGAGAGTGGTACCCCATATATCCTTACCACTTCCCTCACGTAAATCCTGACAATTTGATCAAGATATAAATCTTCCCAAAAAGAGATAAAATGGGAAGTATTGGTGATATGGTACATTATAACCCATATTACATTGTTTCCTTTGGAAGTTCTTGGGAGACAAGTGACATAGTTCATAGTGATATTATCCGACTTCCATACTGGTATAGGCAGTGGTTGTAATAAACCTTTAGGAATTTGTCACTCTGCCTTCATTTAATGATATACCAAGCACCTTGTTGTGTAGTCAACAATCTCCCTTTTCATTTTATACTACCAAAAAATATCACGAAGGTATCTATATATTTTAGTTCTTCCAGGATGTATAGAGAATGTAGAGCTATGAGCTTCATCCATTAGCTCCTTTATTTTTGGAATTGATGAAACACATAACCTTGTATGAAACTTCAATACACCTTTTTGATCAATATTGAACTCACGAAACTTCCCATTTTTCACAGCCTCTATCTTCTTCTGTAACGAGGGATCATCTATTTGAGAATTCTTGATCTTCTCTAGTAATGATGGTTGAGAAATAATTTGGGATAGGGTTAATGATTTCCCTTCCCTTATGATCCCCATTTTTAGTTTTACTAGGTCTTTTATCAAAGGATATATTTGAATCCTCATCATCTCTAGCACAATAGGGTCTTTCGTACTTAATGCATTAGCAGATTTGTTTGCTCTTCCAGGATGATAATGAATTGAAAAATCATAGCCTTTAAGAAGTTCCAACCATCTCCTCTGTCTCATGTTCAATTACTTTTGTGTGAAAATATACTTCAAAAATTTATGGTCTATGTATATATCATATTTATTCCCATAAAGATAGTTCCTCCATATCTTCAGAGAAAAAATAGTTGCAACCATATCCAGGTCATGCGTAGGATAGTTCTGCTCATGAAGTTTCAACTATTGAGATGCATAAGTAATCACTTTATCATTTTTCATGAGGATGCACCCAATACCTTTCAAAGATTCATCAATAAAAATAAAGAATCCTTATTCAATAGAGGGTAGTGTTAACATGGGTGAAGTAACCAATCTCTTCTTCAACTCTTGTAAGCTTTATTCACACTCCTTTATCCAAATGAACTTGAACCCTTTTCGAGTTAACTTGGTTAGTGAATTATAAAGGCATTAATTTTTTTTCACAAACCTTTTATAATATCCTGCTAAACCAAGGAAAATACGAATCTCAGTTACTATTATAGGATGAGAGAACTCCTCCACAACCATTTTATTTGTAGGGTTAACTAAGATTTTTTCATTGGTTACAATGTAACCTAAGAAAGTAACTTGTTGTAACCAAAATTCACATTTTCTGAAATTTACAAATAACATATCCTTCCTCAAAGTTTACAATATAACCCTTAGATGATCTTCATACTCTTCACGACTTTTATAATATATCATAATATCATCAATAAAAACTACCACAAAGTTATCAAGGTAGTCCTTAAATACTCTATTCATAAAATCCATAAAAATAATAGGAGCATTAGTCAAGCCAAAGGGAATAACAACAAACTCATAATTCTCATATCTTGATCATAAGGTGGTCTTTGGAATGTATTATTTCTTCACCCTCAATTGATGATAACCAGATCGAAGATCAATATTGGTGAAGAACCGATCCCCATGAATCTGGTCAAATAAATCATCAATTCTTGGAAGAGGGTACTTGTTCTTCACTGTGATCCCATTCAGTTCTCTATAATCAATGCATAAATGCATCAATACATCCTTATTCTTCACAAAGAGAATAAGTGATCCCCCAAAAGACACACTTGGTCGAATAAACCCCTTCTCTAAAATATCTTGGAGTTTCTTCTTTAATTCCTCTAGCTCCACATTCACCATTCTATATGGGGTTTTTGAAACCAGCTTGGAACCGGGCATGATTTCAATGGATAACTCTACTTATCTTTCTAGGGAGGTCTAGGTAACTCCTTAGAAAATACTCCAATGTATTCCTGAATGATGGGGACATTACCTATACATATACTTTCATTTCCTTCTTCATCTTCACCGATCAACTCCATAAATAAGGTTACGAGTGGTGCTTTTAGACAAAGTTTAGGTTGAGATATCTCCTCTTTGAAAACAATCATAGGTTTTCCATTCAAGACTACTGAGATTTCTTTGCTTCTACAATTGATTTTAGAATTATACTTTGAGAGATAGTCTATCCCTAGTATAATGTCGAACTCCAGCATGAGAATGACTACAAATTTTTGATGAAATTATGCTCACCAAAGTAAATACTAGAGTTTATAAACACTGTTGATTATTGGATAATCACACCAAGAGTCTTGAATGATAACTCTACTTTTAACAATTCAGGGGTTGATTCTGAATTCTTTGAAAACTTTGAGGAAATAAAGTAATACGTAGAACTAGAATCAAACAAATTACTTGCTAGGTTTGAGAGAACAACAAGAGTACCTACCACCACATCATTTGGAGCTTCGACTTTAGCCATAATGATAGAAAAATCACAACCTTTCTCCCTTGGCCTATGCTAAGGCTGATGGTGATTCCCCTCCACTGCCCTCAAATTTGGATAGTGATCGGCAAAGTGATCAAGTTGTCCACACTTGAAGCATTGGACTTTAGGTAGGGCCTGCACCATCTTCCCTTTGTTGTTAGTGTTGGGAAGTAGAGGCTTCACCTCACTATGATAATTTTGAGTGATATGGACATCTCTTCCACACTTGTAACACTTCCCTCTCCCAAGTAGGTAGTTCCTTGAATGATTCTTCCCACATTTATTACACGTGGTAAGTTTCACTTGTTTTCCACCTATTCCCCGATCAAAGATCCTCCTCAATCTTGGATCCATTGATCTCTTCTTTTCATTGGATTTATGGGACCACTGCATCTCATCAAACTCTAGTTTGACTTTCATATCACTTCATATGATCTCCTCATAACTGTCATAGTCTTGGTTGGATATATTCTTCTATAGATGAGGTATTAGTCCACCGAAGAATCTATTCACCTTCCCATTAGGATCCATGATAAAGTTAGAGGTGTAACATGAAATCCTTGTGAATTTCATCTTTTAGCTTCCCATAGATTCATTCTCCTTCTGCTTCAGCTTAAGAAATTCCTTCTCCACTTTCATTCTCATCAAATGAGGTAAATACTTATTGAAGAAGATCCATACGAACTCTTCCCGCTCCATAGCTTCAATCTCCCCTATTGGCCTTATGTTTTTAATCAGCACCCACCACTGATCAAATTCTCCCTCTAAGAAGTAAATATCTAGGGTGACTTTCTCTTATTCATAACTATGAAGTACAAAAAATATCTTTTCTATAGATTTTATCTACTTTTCTACAATCAATGGGTTAGTATATCCACTAAACATTGGTGGTTGTTGATGCATAAAGGACTCAAAAAAATGTTGTTCCCTTCTTGGTGAAATTGGTATCTCATCTTGATTCAAGTTATTTCCCACAACTTGAGTCATTTGATTTATCATTCTTATGAAATTTTCCATTCCATATTCCATCGGAGGATCATCAGCACATGGTCCGTTGCGGTCACCATTTGCCCGGTTCCTCCTATTTCTCGAAATTTTCTAAAAGAATAAAACCTTAGTAAGAAACTTGTTTCATTTAAGAATCTTATAACTCTAAAGGATTTTCATGTCTTAAAACATCATTCTTAAACACGTTATTCATTTTCAAAAAGTATATTTTCTATAAATCCTTCATAATGGTTCATAAAAAGTTTGTGATTAACCAAACATATCCCATAGGAGTGTCAAACCAGAAGTGTAAAAAGACCCGTTTTCGTGCACCATTTCTCGTTTGATTCTAGCTAAAATTGGTGTTTTTGGGTTTTACCCCTTGATACATTTGTTCCAAAGCCACATCCACTTGTTTATATTGAGACAGTGATTTATTTGTTCGGAAACCACTTGCATAATATTTCACCAAAATATCAGGAAGTTTTACTATGTTTAAACTTTTATATAAGGTTCTTCCTAAAACTTTCATATCCTAATTTACAAAAATAACTAAATTATCCTATGATACCAACTATGGAATCCTACATTTTTTATTATATAACTTTACATGAAATTTTACAATCATAGGATCTTTTAAAGTTTAGTGTCTTGGAAATAAGGTACACAATACATGAAAATTTAAAACATTCTTATATTCCACATGAATGTATTATTCAAGGTTCATCCTAAGTAAAATTATTGCATCTCATAACCTAGGGACATACATCAAAGGAAAGGGTGAACAGAAGGCTGAGTAAGGGAAAACAAGTGAAATAGTTTACATGTAAACTTGAGTGATATCAATAAGAACACGAGGAATATAATAAAGGAATGATAAAGAGGAATATAATAATAATAATAAGTTGAATAAAAACATGAAAATGTGGCTAAAACATTTAATTTATACATTTATAAGTATATCACCAAGGTCCATCCCTAAGGTGTCATAAAAATTACCAAGGTTATTCATCATGGTATCGTAAAACTTGTCATCTCTAGAGATTAATATCTTTACCCAATGCATTGGAGTGCTACCAGGGCACACCCATAATATTTATTTATTTTCATGTGATCCATATAGATCATAATCAAACATTTCATAAATAACCTATAGAGAATAAAAGAAATGAGTTTCATATCAAAATCATGACGTTTTAAAAAGTGCTTAAAAACAAGATCTTTATGTCATTTATAACCCACAGAAAGAGAATGAGAGTTTTATGTATGTAAAATACAGAATAAATAAATCATTTTTATATATTTATGAATAACCCTAGAAATAAAAGAGGTTTGGGTATTCAAATAAAGAAAATAAAATAATTTCTTGAGAAAAAGAGAGAGATTTTTAGATGAAAATTATGCAGCGTAATAGGTATGAAACATGGTTTTATAAAATATAAAAAATTTAGGGGAAAAGGTTCACCAATTCATAAAAGAATAATAATACAGTATATAGTCATAATAAAATGGAAATAAGAGCATGGTATGGAAATTTGAAATACATACCACATAAAATAGAACTTGAAAGAAAAAAAGAAGTTGAGAATTCCCTTACCTTGAAGAGTAACTTATAAAACTCTAATATCAGGACCTTGAGGGATTGAAGAAACCTTGGGAGGAATCCTTGGGAGGTAATACTATCATATATTCAAGGGGAATTATTTTGGAATGAAAGGAAATGAAGTAATGGGTGGATATTTATAGTAAAAGAGAGGGAGTTTTTTATTAATTTCAAAAGACACCTCATTAGAGGTATTTGAAAAACCATGGGCTTTCCCATGGTATTTTCCCATGATATTGGACACTTGGGACACCTCATATCATATTTTAATCCACAAGAGTTTAACAGAATCTTATCTTACTCATTACATCATTATGACATAGTTATGATGCCATTAAACATACCGAAAACTCAAAATTGTATTTTTACTATTCATAAAAAATTTAACTATTTTAGATAAATCCCCAAAACTCACCCTAACCATTTTTTGATGTTTAGAATTAAAAAATTAAATCCATTTTATAAAAATGTATTTCATTTTAAATTAAATTAATTAAATAAAATATTAATACTTAATTAATAATTTCTAAAACATTTATTTTCTTATACTATGATATAATTATATCACATTACCATTTAAGATGACTAAAATATATTTATAATTCCTTAGGTGAGATTACTATTATATTGGTTAAATTATTATTCATAAGGTTAACATTATTATTTCAAAGGGTCATGTTACTATTCACTAAAAAATTAAGTTGATCCTATTAGACTCTAAATATCTTACTGATCACAACCGTGTATGTTCATTTTTTGAAAATCATTTCACAGAATCAATTATTTAATAATTATTTTAAAAAATATTTTTTTAATATTCATAAAAAAATAATAATATTCATAAAAAAATAATATTCATAAAAAATTGAATCTTCTCAGAAAACTACTAAAAATTCACCCTAGATTAATTTTGACATTTTAAATTCAAAAATGATGTTTATTTTACCATAATAATTATCTAAGTATGAGAAATCTCTGAAAAGTAGATTTTTTTTACTTCTAAAATCAATTTGTCAAATTTGTCTCAATTAAACATATATTTTATTAAGCAAAGTTATTATTAAAATATAAATGATGAAATAAAAATTTTATTAAAATAAAGGGATTACATTTTAAGAACCTAGGGCCTCAACACATAACCCCTTAAAACACCCAAATACAACCTAAGGGTAAGGTTTGTGATAGTTATAGGCTCTTGGGGCGGCTCAGATAACATCGCCCAAGTGGTAATCTCCACTAACTTGAACTTCTCCCGTAGGCAATTTCGTTCAAGATTAACATGTTGAAACTTGGATTGGGCTTGGTCTAGAGCGAAGCCCAGTGAATTTACCTCCTTCCCAAGCTTTTAAAAATGGGCTTCATATGAAAATATTATACTAGATGAGTCCATTGACTCTTCTTTTTTCATTAATTATCCATTATCATTTCTATTTATAAACAATAATCATGACATTAAAAATTGTTATTATTTCTAATGGTCACATTAACCAAAAATTACATAATGGTCAAAACTTGATGGTCAAATTTCATTTATACTTATACATTTTTATTAATTATGACATAGTAAAACATACATATTCAGGAAACAAAATATTATTCAAAAGTTCTGGTCATTATAAGTTTTCATCCTACTTTTTGAGACATCTAATGACAAAGAGATTATATTACACAATATGTGTTCATAGGTTGGTTGTCATTTCTATGACTAGCCTTATCTATTTAGGATAATTGATGGGTTTCTAGACTTCACCCATGACCTATTAACATTATTCACTACTATTGAGATAAGGGCTACAAAATCACACACAACAACGTATTCAAAAATCTTCCATAATCCAGTGAATAAGAATATTGGATATGGGAGGCCCCACCATGGGGTTTGAAAGTTTCCCAAGTTATCAATAAGTGATAAATAAATAAATAAATTATTATTTTGGTAAATAATAATTAGGTTGAATTTATTTATTGAAATTATTCACAAGGTATTCAGCGAATACAAAAAAATATTATCCGAACAAATATTATTATAATATTCAAGGTTAGTTTAATATTAACAGGAATTATGAGTTGATTTAAATTACTTGATTTTATCATTTAATATATTTAATATATATTATAGGTATGTGATAAAATATAAATAATATTTATGATGCAGTTTAGTTCTTCATAATTATTCATTTATTTTTTATATAGTGGATGTTAAATATATGGGGGTCGGGGAACCCAATCTGAGTATTTGAGCATCCACTATAAATAGAAGGAGAGAGGCTCTTGCACAATGACTATTCATTGTGAATTCATCATAGCCTCTCTCACCTCTCATGCTTTCTAGAGAGATATTCTCTTGATCCAAGTGATCGGATCGAGCTGACATCCATGCATCGAAGGGACATCAATGTGGTGATCATCGATACGTCGAATATATCTTTAGATCATTGTGATAGCACCTAGAATTCAATGATTTCTGCTCTATAAGATTTTTGAAGCATGTGTGGATGATCTTGGGGGATTCTACTTTGGATCCTTCAAGCAACGATCACTGACGACAGGCAGATGCCGAGAGTGGATTTTGATTCTAAACAAGGTACACATTTTGATTTATTTTCATTCCCTATTTAATTCATGTGATCTCATCAATAACATACCAAGGCTCAGGTCGCTCGATATGGAAAGTTTCGTCATCCTGATGATGAAAATTTTTAAATCCCTAACCCACCGACTTCCACTGCGCCCCCCGATACCTTCAAAATGGTCTAGCTGAATCATTTATAAAGTGATTACAACTTATTTTTAGACCATTACTTATGAAAACTAAATTACCCAGTTCATAATAGGTACATTCTATTTTTTATTCAATAAAACTACTTCAAATAAGTCCATCAAGCTATCATGATTATTCCCCTTTCCAATTAGCTTGTGTCCATGAGCCAAATACTTCACACTTAAGGATATTTGGTTGTGCTATATATGTGCCTATAGCATCCCTGAAATGAATAAAAATAGAATCCCAAATAATATTGGGGATATATATTGGTTTTAAATCTTTATCGATCATTAAATGTCTTGAGATTATGATAGGATATGCATTCAAAAAATGATTTACTAATTTCCATTTTGATGAAAAATTATTTCCAACATTCAAAGGGTAAAATCAATCGACTTCAAAAGAAATATCATGGAAGGAAAATTCATTGTTACATATTGATCCTCATACAAATATGAGTGAACTTGAAGTTAAAATGATCATTCATTTTCAAAATTTATTAAATCAATTTCCTGTTGCATTCAATGATTCAAAACTAGTTACAGAATCATATATACCTACTACGAATTCACCAGTAAGGATAGATGTCCCGAAAGGATGGTCTGATGGTATTGCCAACAATTCTTCCAATCCACACCTAAAGCATGGGAGACCACTTAGTTCAGAAGATAAAAATATTCACAAAATAAAAGGGAAACAACCTATGTTGGTTGAAGATATGAATAAACCCTAAGAGAATTTAAATGTACCATAAGAACATGATAATGATCAAGAGGAAATTTCAATAAATTTCATCAACACTGGAAGATGTTGGAATAGATTGAAGACCATTATTGACAACAAAGTTTCATATAATGTAGCCCTTGAAATTATGGATGAGTTTCAAGAACCTAAATAGTTAATAAATGTCATGAAAGGTTAGATTGGGATCAATTTAAAGTAACAATCCAATCCGAGTTACACTTACTTGATAAGCATGAGGTTTTAGGTTGATCATGAAAACCCATGAAGTTATCAAGCATATTTGATAAAAATGGGTATTTTTGAGAAAAAAGAGAAGAAAATAATGAAATCATGAGATATAAATCATGACTAGTTACTTAAGGCTTCTCACAAAAACCTAAGATTTATTATGATGAAACATACTCTCCTATAATGGATGCAATAACCTTTTTGTATCTCAAGGAATTTGTTGTACATGAGCAACTTGAATTACACCTGATGTATGTTGTGACTGCATATCTCTATGGTGATATTGATAATGATGTTTACATGAAAATCCTAGAGGGATTCAAATTGTCAGAAAAATATCATGGATCTTGAGATCTTTATTCAGTTAAGATGAATAAATCATTATACTGATTAAATCAGTCAGGGCGTATGTGGTATAACCATTTGAGTAAATATTTGATGAAGGAAGGTTATAAAAATGATCCAATTTGACCATGTGTCTTTATTAAGAAGACTAGATCTTAATTTTTGATCATTGTGGTATACATTTATGATTTAAATATTATTAGGACTAATGATGAACTTTCCAAGGTAGTAGAATATTTGATGAAAGAATTTAAAATGAAAGACTTCGAGAAGACAAAGTTTTTCCTTGGTTTACAAATCAAGTATCTTAAGGATGTAATTTTTTTCACCAATAATGATATACTGCTAATTACTATAGATATTTAATACAAATGAATCACATCCATTAAGTAAACTAATGGTTGGATGATCTATTGATCAAGATAGTGATCCTTTTAAACCACGAGAGGATAATGAAGAACTAATTAGTCCTAAAGTGCCAAATATAAGTGCTATCAGAGCACTGATGCACCTTTCAAATAATAAAAGACCAGATATATCATTTTTTATAAATTTATCAGCAATTTATAGTTCTTTTCCTACTCATCGGCATTGGAATAGTATCAAACATGTATTAAGATACCTTCAAGGATCCAAATATCGAGGTTTGTTTTATTCCAAATGTTAAAAACTATAGTTGGTTGATTATGTTGATGTTGGATAGTTGTATAATCAACACAAATAAATATCTCAAACTGGATATGTATTTACATATAGTGGAGCTTCTATTTCTTTTCATTTTACAAAAAAACCATTTCTGGGACTTCTTCCAACCATGCTGAGATGATTTTTATTCATAAAGAAAGTCAAGAGCATGTTTGGATTATATTTTTGATTAATAATATTACAAGTAACTATGGATTAGATATGAATAATAATATTCCCACTATATTATATGAAGAAGATGTTGCTTAAATAACATAGTTGAAACGCGTGTATATTAAAGGTGACCGAACAAATCATATCTCACCAAAATTATTTTTCACTCATCACCTTCAAAATAATAGTGAGATTAATATCCATAAAATAAGATCTTGTGACAATCTCACAGATTTTTTCACAAATTCATTGCCTGTAGGTTCCAAGCACAACAGAAGTGTGTGATCAGTCATGCCAAATTTTATTTTTATCGTGATTGATGATTAATATTAGATTTACACAATAATAAATTCCTTGATCAATTTAATTAAATAAAAAAATATAGAAAATAGATAAAACACAGAAACCAAATCACAAGATCTTCACATATTATTTATAATTAATTCAAGTAATTAAAGAATTACCTTGTGAGAAATTATTTCTTATTTGATGTATATGAAAAAGGATCTACGTCATACCATCATTGTGTTGTAGGAATCAAGATTATATTCCCTCTAGCGGTGATCCACATGTGTTCTATAAATCTTTGAACGTAATTGTAGAAATCTCCAGGTGCTAAAATGGCAGATCACATCACTTGCATTTTCTGCCTTTGATCTCCCTGAGAATCAATTCTAAAATATTCTCTTTGATATCTCTTAACTCGAGAGTATAAGGTGGAGGAATATTTCTCTCCATTCTTGGGAGCCTTCTTGGAGAATGAAGCTCTTTAGGGATTTGAGAGGATTCTCCTAATTTCATTGTGCACAACAAATGAAATGAATTGTCTCTATTGAAAAATAATATAATTGGGTTTATATAAGTCTTGGGTTTGAAATAAATAATTTCACAAGTGTACTTTATTATTTATTTAATCTCTGTGGAACCCCATATTTATAATAATAATAATATTATTATTTCTTTACATGTGCTAAATTCATGAATTAAATTAAATATTATTTAATCAAATAATATTCAATATATATTATTTCTCACCAGATTATTAAACCCAGTCCTCTATTCCCCCGCAATATTTATTTGGCCTTGAAAAATAACCATTTATTTAATAAATAAATATCACTGCATTATTTGCAAATAAATAAATAAATATCATATTCATTAAATAGTAAATAAATATTTATTAAATGTTATGATCCCATAATATTTTATCAAATAATTAGTGATATAATACATGTCATCAAGAAAGAAAGAATAATTATTAAACCACATAGGGGAATAATATTTATTTAACTTGTTAAATAATAAATAAATAAGATATTATATGAGATTCTGGACACACTTAGTTTGTGACCCTTTAGACCTCTTTATTAGTGGAATTAGGTGAAACAGCCTAAATTATAAGTTTAGCATCTAGAAACATGCCAAGGAACCCATAGAGAAATAAGTTAATGCTGTAATGTCATAATACCTCATACAGATACTTATTGTGTAATATAATCCTTTTAACCATGATATCTCTAATCAAGTAGGTTGAATATTAGTACCATCAAACCATGTGATCGATGTTTATTTCTTTGAATTTATAGAAATTGAACTTGCCTGTAAAACACCATGTTTATGGATTTATTTAGGTTATATCATTTATATCAAAGGGCCTGAGATATTAACTTCTGTTAAATAACATAATGGAAAAATTCTTTCTTGCATTATTCATTAATGCAATATTACTCATGACGCACCCAACGTACCCTACCTCACCGTGAACATATGTCATCATGGTTTTCATCAATACATCAAAGTACGTGACTTATAATATTCATTAATAATAATATTAAATTCTAATGATCAATACACACGTCGATAAATAGAAACATCCAATGACACATATAAATGTGAATTTCTTACTAGTGGGTCTCATTCTCATAATATCATATACTGGATATTACCAAGGGTGTACACCATGTGAAGGTTCCTCAAGGTCCTATGAGGCTCCACCCCTAATAGCATGTATCATTTTTGTATCTTAAATGATATCATCCAACTATAGAACATATATTTAAGAATATTGTTGGGGCACTTTTGGGTTCTCATCATAACGAGGAACTATTTTGACCTTTTAGTGAGACAACTACTCTTAGGACATTATCACATACTATTTTATGCATAAGAACAATCATGATGTGATAATAACTTTATTAATATTCAAAAATATGAATAAAAGTTATCATAAATTACACATAAGTTGGTTATGGGGAACCAACTCCAATAGAATCTCACTTACACTAGAGCCAACTGCTAATAACCTTCACTCCACTAGCTATCACATGATACTCATGCTTCTTATGATATATGCCCTTAGTCAAGGGTTCTACCATGTTTTCTTCTATGGGAACTCTGCTTACTACAACTTCACCCCTCTGATAAAAATCTCACCATAGGTGATACTTCTAAAGTATGTGCTTTGTCCATTGGTGTGACCTTGGATATTTTGAAAGATCCACCACTATATTAGTATAACAATACAATGTAATAGGGTATTTATTTCTAGGTACCATATCAAGACCATGGAAAATGTTTTGTATCCAAACGGATTCCTTGGATGCATCAAAAGCCGCTATATACTCAGACTATGGTGTAGAATAAAAAAACTAGATACTTTGAACTCTTCTAGTTCACAACTCCTCCATTGAGACAGAAAACATATCCTGACTATGACTTCAAATCATTATGATCTGTTTGAAAACTAGCATTAATATAATCCCTGATGACCAGCTCCTTGTATTCTCCATACATCGGGAATATATCCTTAGTTCTTCTTAGATACTTGAGGATAACCTGAACAATAGATCAATGATATTCTCATAGATCTACTTGATATATTCTTACCATACTAAATTCATAGGTAACATCAAGTCTAGTACATAACATGACATACATGATTGATCCTATCATTGAAGCATATGAGATCTTACTCATTCTCTTTTTCTCATGTTGTGTCTGAGGACAAATTTTCTTAGAAAGATGTGTACCATGTGACACTGGAACCAATCCACTCTTATATTATACTATACTAAATCTATATAGTATCTAATTAATGTATGTACTTCGACTTAGTCCAAGAATCCTCTTGGATCTATCACAAATGATCTTGATCCCTAGAATATGGGCTACTTCACCTAAGTCCTTCATGGTGAAACACTTATTTAACTAGTCCTTAACAGACTATAAGACATGTATGTCATTTTCAATAAGTAATATGCCATCAACATATACTATTAGGACAATGATTGTATTTACACTAAACCTATTAGAAATACATGACTCACATTCATTCTTAATGAAACCAAATTCTTTTATAGCTTCATCGAATTGAATGTTCCATGACCTAGATGCTTGCTTCAATCCATAAATAGATCTCTATAACTTGAAAATATTTTTCGTATCACCTAGAGTCACAAAACTTTTTGGTTATTTCATATATACATCTTTCTAAAGGTTCCAATTAAGGAAAGCAATTTTGACATCCATCTACCAAATTTCATAATTATGGTAAAATATTATAGCAAGTAGAATTCAGATGGATTTAAACATGGAGACCGGTGAAAAGGTTTCATCAAAGTCAATTTTTAATGATGTTTAATCCCTTTATCAACTATCCTTACTTTATAAGTATTTACCTTACCTTCTATGTCCAATTTTCTCTTGAATACCCATTTTTACCCTATGAGATTTACATCAACTAGCACATTGACCTGAACCCAAACCTGGTTATTATACATGGAATCCATTTTAGATTTCATGGATTCTTTCCATCTTATATCTTTTGATCTCTCTAATGTCTCTTTATGGAAGAGAGATTCATCATTGTTAACCAATAACGAGTCACCATCTTCAGTGACTAGAAAACCATATCTTTCCAGTTCTCTTACCTCTCTAGTGATCATATCTAGTACTTGTGTTTCAGTAACTACTTATTCCATAAGGACATGTAGAATTTGTTTGTGTACCAACTATTATTTATCTTGAGCACCAACTTCATCTAAGTCATTCTTGCTCCCACTATCCTTTTTGAGGATATGCTCCCTCTCAAGAAATAAGACTTATCTTACAATAATCACTTTCTTGTCTGAGGGGTTGTATAGGTAGTATCCCTTTGTTTCCTTTGGATACCCTATAAAGATACACTTTTCCCCCTATGGTGTTAGTTTGTTTCCTAAAAAGGCCTTAACAAATGCCTCGCAAACCCATACACGTGTATGCGAAAAAATAGGTTTCTTTCCACTACATAACTCAAAAGGAATTATGTTTGCTGCTTTATTTGGCACTTGTTTTAATGTATATGTTGCAGTTTGTAATGAATATACCCAAAAGGATAATGGAAGATATATATGAATCATCATTGACATTACCATGTCTAACAAGAAAAAATTCTTCATTTCACTAACACTATTCCACTGTGGTGTCTAAGGTAGAGTGAGTTGAGATAGAATCTCAAAATCCTATAAAAAGTTGATAAACTCTTGGTTAATATATTCACCTCCTAGATCTGATTAAATCTTATTTATCTTCTTTACAATTTGATTCTCTACTTCATTCTTGAATTATTTGAATTTATCAGAGGACTCAGAATTATACCTTATCAAGTAGACATAACTATATCTAATCAAGCCATAAGTAAAAGTTACGAAGTAAGATTACCCACAACTGTATTCTAATAGAAATGGTCAACACACAATAGTGTGTATCAATCATAAAAGTTCTATGGACCTTTCATCCTATCCACCGAATGGTGGTTTAGTCATTTTTCCTTGTAAACAATCATGACATATTTCAAGTGGTTTTAGCTAAGAAGAGTCTAAATAACCATCTTGATAGAGATTTTTCAAACGCTTCTCATTTACATGACCAATATAGTGATTCCATAACAGATTTTTATATGAGTCATGTGAACATGATTCATAATTTATTTACAATACTTGGTTTTCATAATTTAAAACATAAAGACCGTTATTAAAATGCATCATACCATTACATATGTTTTCTTTATAAAAGAAACAACTTTTATTTCTAAAATTTAAAATAAAACCATATGTATCTAGTAATGACACAAAAATTATGTTTTTGGTAACAATTGGTACATAATAACAATCCATTAAAACCAATATCATCCCTGTTGGCAATGAAAGGTGGTAGTCACCAATGGATAAAGCAGCTACCCCACACCATTAGCAGCTCAAAAATCCACATCTCCTATAGAAATCCTTCATAATCTTCCCAATTCCTTCATTTGGATATAGATGTGAGTATCACAAGATATATCTAATACCCAATGTGTAGATATTGAAATATTACACTCAATAATGAATACAACTTTATCATCCCATTAGCAGCTCACAAATCCACATCTCCTATAGAAATCATTCATAATCTACCAAGTTCCTTCATTTGGATATAGATGTGAGTATCAAAAGCTATATCTAATACCCAATGTGTAGATATTTAAATATTACACTCAATAATGAACACACCTTTATCATCCCCTTTCTTTTGGGTGTAATTCCTCTTCTAGTGACCTTGCTTTCCTCATACAAAATAGATTGCATCTTTTTCCTTTCCCTTCCCCTGGATCTACTTCTTCTTGGAAGGGTGGTTCTCGAGAGCTTTCAACTTGATATTAGACTTGGGCCTATTTTCCTTGTTCTTCTTTTTCTTATTTAGCATAAGGACTATGGGGTTTTCACTCCCCATGTCCTTATCTACTTGGTGAATTAGATTAAGAAGTTCTAAAAAAATATTCACATTATTAGTCATATTATAATTAACAATAAAATTGAATAAGGGCTTAGGTAGTGATGAAATAATGAGATCTATATGCAACTCATTTGGGAATTTAACCCCTAAGATATCTAAGCATTCAATATAGCCAATAATCTTGGATACATGAAACCCAGTTGGTGCAAACTCTCCAAGCTTAGTTGTAAATAGAGAATTAGAGATATTGTATCTATCTTTTCTTTCCTTCTCTTGATAAATATCCTAAAGGTGAAACATCATTCTATATGCATCCATGTCCTCATGTTGCTTTAAAATCTCATTGGTCATGGTGAAGTTACCTAGTCAGGTTCCAATTATCACTGAGAGGGGGAGGGGGTGAATTAGTGATATATTTTTATTTTATGTTTCCCCCTTTTTGAAACAACCTCACCTTCTGTTAAAGAGTTCTTTCCCTTCTGAACACATACAACCACAATAACACAAGATTTACATGGTTCATTACTCAACAAGAGTAGCTACATCCTTGGTATGGTACATAAATAATCTAGTACCACACAATCCACTAGAAAAAAATCCTTTGATGTGGAATACAATGAGTAGGATATACCCTTACACTCATGTAGCACTTGGAAAACAATCCTCAAGTGTGTGTGCACCCTCTTAGAACAAATAGGAAATTACAGTATTTTATTGCTTCTTTACAATTGAACATGTGTATTCTCTAAAGTACAAATCTTCACTTTCCTATCCAAAACCTAGTAAGAACTTTCTTACGCACAACTGAATATTTGTGAAGAACCCAAATCTTTCATGCACCCTTTTATATTTCTTGTGCGCAACTTTTATGACATGTGCACAATATTTTACTTTTTTTATGAAACACGTCGCACAAGATCCTAACACGTCGCGCAAAACCCCATTTGAAATCGCATTGGGCGCATAAGTCTCTTTCACACCAACCTCATCTTTCGCGTACTTCTTGAATCTTTCATGCACTTCATGCTTTTGCCATTTTTTGATGTTCTAACCTTGAATCATGCCTTGCGCGCAACATTCCAAACACCCTTTAATCTTGCGTGCAAAAAACCAATATTTCGCACGGATATTTATTTTGCTAGATTTTGATGTTTAGATATTGGAACTCCACTTGCACGCAATATACCCAGCCATATTCAAACTTACATGCATCATTATTTTCCAAAAACACATTTCTCCATCTCCCAATTTTCAGCCCCAAAAATTTGGCAAACATTGGGAAAAGACGCCATCTTAAAATATACTTCGGCAAGAACACCAATGCTACTTAACTGTAATCTATCTTATTCAACAAACAACTAATTTCATCATGAACCATATCTACCATGATATATATTCTTTGATCGAAAACCTTTAGCATCATCAGGTTTTCAACAGGAAGTACTGCAACTTCCCTATCTTCCAGCAACATCATTCTTTCCAATCAAAACTGAATATGACTGACATCATCTTTTATCCCCCTTTCCTTCATAAGGATTTCATCACAAGTTCTCCTAACTTATGATATTTGTGAAATAAAAATCAGAAAAGCATCATATGATTTACTATGTAAAGTATTGTAACTTTCCTGTCTTTCCTCACCCACTTATACAAAGTGAAGTGATTTCCTTTCTTATCAAACTTCATTGAAAACAAAAGACAATACTTCATTCATCCAAAAACTTTGTCACCCAACTTGGTCCCAACACATGGATGATAACATTAGATAGTGAACATATATAGAATCATTCAAATGTTTCTCATATAGAGTTAACTCTTCGTCACTATCCTTATTACTAGGAGCATCAGGAATAGGTTCTTCTAGCACATATAATTTCCTTTCATGGAAAAAGATAATGTGTAAGTACCTTTTCCATTATTGGAAATTTGTGTTGGTGAGAAGATTATCCTTCTCAAGTATGGATCACATTGATATGTTTGAAGTCATTTTATTGTTGTTTTTACATATAAGATGATCAGAATTTTAGTACATTATTTGACAAAATTTTGAAAAATAAATAAATAATATATTTATTAATATCCCACTATTTTATCGAAACTCAATATCCCTCACCATTAGCTTCATAATATCCTATTTCTTGAAAATTCTAGTGGTAATGATCCATATTACCCTTCTCATTACCCCAAATTTGGTTGGTCAAGCAACTAAATTCCAATTAGATTAACTCACAGTTCCTCGATCTTTTGAGTGGACTCCCTAATCCTGAAATCCTAAAATTGTATTTCCTCAGTCCTTTCTTCTCAGTTACACCAAGACCTTCTTTAAAAGTCAAACTTTGATGTGAACTAAGTTAATTCAACCCAAAACTTCATGTTCGAATTCCCTAATAATTGAAAGCACCCTAACTTTATCTGGTCAAGCACTTTGAACTATGGTTTGATTTTAACTAAAGTAGTAGAAGGATATACCAACTTAATATATATAATTGAGGGATTTTATATTTATAAATAAATTTCTAATTATTATCTTTATTACATGCTCATTATATTAAGTGGATTTACTTAAGTATTTAACCATGTCTTATATAATATTTACACATAAGCCAATTTATTTTAATTATATCTTGCATGCTTGTCAATTCATTAATTTATGTGACTGCAAAAAAACATCCACAATGAAACAACTATGTAACTTGATAGAAATAAAATAATAAAGTTGTATGATCATATGGTTTTACTAATGGTTAGTTTATCTAGTGGATGATGAACTAATCATTGATCTAGGGGAAAAAAACTTTGAACTAATTATGGTTCATGTTACAACTTTCCACCTATCCAACTATGTATCCATCTTGGATTGGTTTATCCTCAACTCCAAACTTGAATCGTCTCCACTATCTTGGGAGCTCCATCTATTATATATGCTTTTACTCACATGCAGGTGAGTGGAAAGGGTTTACATAAAAGAAATCATTGGCAGATAGGCCCTTATATAATAAGAGGAGATATGGAACTCAATCCAAAAATTTAATTTAATAATAAATTAAAAGAAAACAAACACATAAAAAAGTCCAGTATAAGCTCATGATCACCCATATGCATGCAACAAATTAAAAATTTAATAAAATTAGCATTCGATTATTAACCATTCTTATTTAAGATAAATCATGATTGAATCATTTAATTGTCTTCTTTAATTAATCAATTATTTTATCTTAATTCTCATCCAAATTTCTTAAAGATCCTTATCTATAATAATTTTAAACAAATTAAATAAATTTATTTAAAATTAAACATGTACAATAAAAAATTTACCTTGGAGGAAACACAGTGAGTACTCATTTGAACTTCCCAACATTTATTATTCTCATATACCGTTTACTCTTGCGACATGTGGCATACATGAATTATCACATAATATCATGATGTGTACTATAAACTTAATTATCACACAGTTTACAAGATTCATTTTTTTAATATAGCATGTAATGCTTCAATGCGTAGATTAATAACTGTAATACGACTTATACATGATATGTATATCCAAACATAACAAAAAAATTAATTAGGCATTTATATATATAAAAAACTATCACATGGTGTGTCCTATCAACTTAATGACCACACACAAGAACATGTTGATTAGGTTTACATAGTATAATAAATTAATTTTTAATTCTATATAATTTGGTTTGAGTACATGACTTGTATAATTACATGACGTGTACAAGCTAGCTACATGAAATGTAGTATTATCACTGTCTTTCTAAGGCACACACCTAGGGACTCGATGTGTAACCATGCCATGGAAAATATTGAAGTACACGGCGTGTGGTATTCGAGTTACACAGTCACCAGTAATTTAGGCCATGCAAGAAGATACACGACTCGTATGTGACTAAGGACTTCACACCGTATACAAGGGATACACGATGTGTACTCTATCTGACCGTGTATCAGGCTGGCCCGGTAAACATGCAATGTATAATTAAATGCACTGCATGTAATAAATTCACACATTTTGAATTAATTCTTGGTGCATTGAACACTAGTACATGGCGTGTACCTTCAGGTTACATAGTGTGTACTCTTTTGTTATCTGGATAGATTCCTCAACACCTTCGGATTAGATCTTTGATTTTATTTTATTCATAACATTAATCGATTTGATTATATTTATGAGAAAAAAAAGAGGAAGAAGAAGATCCCACAATTCGAATTAAATAATGATTAAACATGAATTAAAAACAAAATGATAAATGTGTAAAACAATCAATGATATTTAAATAATTATAAATAATTATGTGACCAGCTCTAATACCAATTATAGGTTCCAGGCGCAGTGGAAGCATGTGATGGGTTGTGACCAACTTTTATTTTTTTTCATTATCATTGATTAATCTGATATTTACATGACGATAAATGTCACGATTAATGGAATTAAATCAAAGAATATAGAAAATGGATAAAATGATAGAATCAAAGCATAATATCATCACATATTATTTATAATTAATTTAAGAAATTAAAGAATTACCTTGTGAGAAATTATTTCTTCATTGATGGATCTGAAAACAGATCTCTTCCATACCGTAATTTCATTGTAGGAATCAAGATTAGATTCCCTCTAGTGACGATCTACACATGTTCTACAAATCTTTGAACATTTCCGTATGAATCTTTAGGTGCTATCATGACATACCCTATCTCTTGTGTCATTTTCATTTAATCGCCTTGAGAATCACTTCCATAGAATTCTATTTGATCTATCTTGACCCAAGGGGCTGTATAGTTAGTATCCCTTTATTTCCTTATTATACTCTATAAAGATACACTTTGTGCCCCTGGGTGTTAGTTTGTTTCCTGATAAGGCCTTAACAAATGCCTCGCAACCCCATATACTTGTATGTGACAAAACATGTTTTTGCCACTCCATAACTCGAAGGAATTATGTTTACTACTTTAATTTTAACTTGATTTAATGTATATGCCATAGTTTTTAATGTATATAACCAAAAGGATAATGAAATATCTACATGAATCATCATTGAATTTACCATGTCTAACATGGTACGATTCCTCCTTTCACTAACACCATTACACTATGGTGTCTAAGGTGGAGTGAGTTGAGATAGAATCCCAAACTCCCATAAAAAGTTGATAAACTCTTGGTTAAGATATTCACCACCTCAATCTGATTTAATCTTCTTTATCTTCTTTATAAGTTTATTCTTTACTTCATTCCCAAATTATTTTAATTTCTTAAAGGACTCAGACTTATACCTCATCAAGTATACATAACCATATATACTCAAGTCATCAGTAAAAGTTATGAAGTAAGAATAACCACCTCTATATTATATTATAAATGGTCTACACACATCAATGTGTACTAATACTAAAAGCCCTATGGCCCTTTCACCCTATCCACCGAATGGTGGTTTGGTCATTTTTCCTTGCAAACAAGTATGACATATTTCAGGTGGTTTTAGCTCAGAAGAGTATAAATAACCATATTGACAGAGATTTGTCGAACACTTCTAATTTACATAACCAAGATGGTGATTTTATAGCTGGGTGTTATATGAGTCATGTGAACATGATTTTTTTATCTATTTCCAATACTTGGTTTTCATAATTTAATACATAAAGACCATTATTTAAATGCATCATACCATAACATATATTTTCTTTATAAAAGAAACGATTTTTATTTCCAAACTTGAAAATAAAACCATTTGTATCTAGGCATGACATGAAAATTATGTTCTTAGTAATATTTGGTACATAATAACAATCCCTTAAAAGTAATATCATTCTTATTGGAAATGAAAGTTTGTTATCACCAATGTCTAGAGTAGTTATACCCACACCATTAGCATCTTACAAATCCACCTCTATAGTAATCTTTTAGAATCTAATTGGTCCCTCCATTTGGATATATATGTGAGAACCAAAAGCTGTATCTAATAACCAATGTATAGATATTGAAATATTACACTTGATAATGAACACACCTTTAGCTTCCCCTTGCTTCCAGGTGAAGTTTCTCTTCTAGTGACCTTACTTTCCACATGTAAAACATAATGCCTTATTTTCCTTACCCTGCCTCTGGAACTTATTCTTCTTGGAAAGATGGTGCTTGGGAGGTTTAGACTTGATATGGAACTTGGTTCTCTTCACCTTGTTCTTCATTTTCTTATTCACCATAAGTAATTTAGGGTTTTTAGGCCCCATGTCCTTATCTACTTGGTGAATCAGAGTAAGAAGTTCCAAAATAATCTTCACATTATTTCTCCTATTATAATTAATAATAAAATAGAAGAAGGTCTTAGGTAGTGATGAAAGTATGAGATATATCTGTAACTCATATTTGAATTTAATCCCTAAGATACCTAAGCATTCAATGTAGCCAATAATATTTACTACATGAGTCCCAGATGGTTCACACTCTAAAAAATTAGTTATAAACATAGCATTGGAGATCTCATATCACTCTTGTCTTTCCTTCTCTTGATAAATATCCCGAAGGTGGGACATCATGATATACACATCCATGTCCTCATATTGCTTCAAAATATCATTAGTCTTGGATGATATCATGAAACAATGAACATCCATGTAATAATTCAAATGTTTCTCATAGAGAGTTAACTCTTTATCACTAGCCCAATTACTAGGATCATTAGGAATAGGTTCTTCCTGCACCTACAATTTCCTTTCATGGTGAAGGATAATGTGTAAGCACCTTTTCCACTCTTGGAAATTTGTTCTGGTGAGAAGGTTATATTTCTCAAGTATGAATCATAGTGATATGTTTTAAGTCATTTTATTGTTGTTTCTATAAATAAGATGAGTAGAATTTTAGTACTTTATTTGATAAAATTTAGATAAATAAATAAATATTATATTTATTAATATCCCGCTATTTTATCGAAACATAATAGCCCTCACCATTGGCTTAATAATATTCTATTACTTGGAAATTCTAGTTACAAAGATCTATATTCCCCTTCTCATTACCCAAAATTTGTTTGGTCAAGCAACTTGAATGGTTTTAGGTAGGAATTACAAATGCCAACTAAATTAACTCATAGTTCCTTGATTTTTTGAGCGTACTCCCCAATCCTAAAATCCTTAAATTGGATTTCCTCAGCCCTTGCCTCTTTTTTTACACCAAGTCCTACTTTGGCAGTCAACCCTTGATGTGAACCAAGTTAAATTAACCCAAAAATTCATGTTAGAATTCTTCGATAATTGAAATCACCGCAACCTTGGCTAGTCAATCACTTTGAACTATGGTTCGATTTTAACTAGAGTAGTAGAAGACTATACTGACTTAATATATATAATTTAGGGATTTTATCTTGATTCATAAATTTCTAATTATTATATTTATTTAATTCCTATTAATATTAAGTGGATTTACTTAAATGTTTGACCATGTCTTATATAATATTTATGCATAAGCTAGTTTATTTTAGTTTTATCTTGTATGATTATTAATTCATTAATTCATGTGATCACGGAAAAACAGACACAATGAAATAACCATTCAACTTGACAAAAATAAAATAATAGTGGTATGATCATGAGGTTTTTCCAATGGTCAGTTTATCGAGCATATGATAAAATAACCATCAACCTAGGGGAAAACACCTTGAACCAATTAAGGTTTGTGTTGTAGATTTCCACCTATCCACCTATGTATCTCTCTTAGATTGGTTTCACTTTAGCTCCAAACTTGAACTGCCTCCACTAGCTTGGGATCTCTATCCATTACATATGCTTTTACTCATACACAGGTGAGGGTAAGGGGGTTACATAAAAGAAACCATGGGAACACTGACCCTTATAAAATAAGCGGAGATATTACATATAGGCCAACGATTTAATTTAATAATAAATTAAAAGAAACCAATCACATACAAAGGTCTGGTCTAATCTCATGATCATCCATATGCATGCAATGAATTATGAATTTAATAAAATTAGCATTCAATTCTTAATCGTTCTTATTTAACATAAATCACACTTAAATCAATTAATTATCTTCTTTAATTAATAAATTATTTTATCTTAATTCTCATCCAAATTTCCTTGAGATTCTCATCTATAATAATTTTAAACAAATTAAATAAATTTATTTAAAATTAATTGTGTACAGTAAAAAATGTACCTTGGAGGAAACACAGTGAGTACCCATCCAAACTACCCAATGTGTATTATTCTCATATACTGTTTACTCTTGCGTCATGTGGAATACATAACTTATCACATAATATCATGACATGTAATATCAACCTAATGATCACATGGTTTACATGATTCCTTTTTTTAACCTAGCATGTAATTCTTCAATGCATAGAGTAATAATTGTAATACAAATTATACACGATACATAGATCTGAACATTATGAAAAAATTAATTAGGAATTTATATATATAAAAACACATCACATGGAATGTCCTATCGACTTAATAACTACACACAAGCACATGTCAATTATGTTTACATAGTATAATAAATTAATTTTTAATTTTGTATAATTTGGTATAAGTATACGATGTGTACAATCCAACCATGTACTATTATCACCATATATCTGAGGCACACACCTAGGGACTCAATGTGTAACCATATCAAAAAATATATTTAAGAACACAGTGTGTACATGGGATACACTGTAACATCTCAGATTTTATGTGTACTATTTTTAGATATTATATGGAATGATTTAAAGACTAGGTGCTGAGATGACATGTGATTTCAAGGGTCAGTGTGTTCGAAATAAATGTTTGAAAAATATTAAACTTTTTGATAACACGTGAACATGGTTTTCCTAAAAAAGTTGAATAAATCTTAAACATGTGCTCAAATCAGAAATATGAGGGCACCGTTGAGTTCAGAATGGAATCTTTACTCTAGGAATGACTTAAATTCAGTCAGCATAGGTTGTTTGTAAAAAATATATCATGGGATGTAACGAGAATAAAATAATTTAATAAAAATTATTTTGTTGACGTAGTGGCTGACAATCTTTAAAAAGATTGTTATGAAGAATTTACAGGGTTAGATGCATAACCTTGGACACCTTGGAGAATTTTTGGAGATATATCTTTAAGGATTCTATCTTAGGTGATGGCGACAGATCATGGATCAACGACTAACACACCTCAAATTCGAAAGACCTTGCCTACGAAAATGACACGACGATCGTTCTTCATCAGCGAGCAATCCAAATTGTGGTAGGTCTTGTTATCTTGATTTTATTTCCTTGTTCTTGAATTCCATGATGAACATAGACTAATCAATGAACATATTGATCTATGGTTTGGTCATATTTACGGGATGGTTTTGTTTGCGGTTTAGTGGGATTTATTTAATCAATTTTTCTAACCCAAATTACTTGATCTTAATCATTGTACAAGAACACTTGGAAAATAATGTTAAACCTACTTCATTGTGATTTTATCCCTATGTTCTTCATGTTCTTCATCGTTGGAACCCCACAGTTCATGGATCGACATTTCCAGGCAGTTCTGAGCACAATCAAACCCCCAAACTTGAGGCGAATCGACAACTGAGGTTGTATCTATGTAGATCAGGGTCCAAGGAGCTTGGATCTGTGACCGTTTTGATTTTCAGGCATTGTAGGAGTCACAGTGGTCCATGGAAGTGACCACCAGCATGCCACCGATGACCAGTGGCGGCAGAAACGGATCTGCATGTGGTAGGTGAATCCAGCGACGCCGACCACATGAGATGACGATGACGATGGGGATGTGGAGGTGCCGACAGGCCAATGGAGGTAGACACAGTGGTGATAGAATGGGACATGTCAAGCTAGGTCAGACCACTGGGCTAGGTTGGGCCGGTGGGCTGTGCCAAGTGAAGTAGAACCATGTTGGTATTGGGTTGGATCTGGGGTGATCGGGGTGGAGACCGGTTGTGGTCGACCGTGACAGTCGACCATGGTAGCCCGAGATACCGTAGCTGCACCAACCACAACAATTGACCATGAGTGTAGTGAGCACATGGCCTGTCCATGTGGTCAGTCGACTGACCACAATGGTCGACTATGATGGTAGGTTAAACCCTATGTGGCTATAGGTTCACAGTCCCTGGTAGGCCTACTGGTGGTTTGGTTCAAACAAGCATATATCCTAAATAGAGCACCCAGTAGATGACCCATTTTTGGTTTTGAGACCCTGATATTGATACGATAATTTTGGGACAAGTGGTGAATTTTTAGTTTGGACCAGTATAGGTAGAGATCATTCCCTTAGTCCTTTCCTCAAGGATTCAGTACGATATTACATCCACATCACTGTATTGTAATCCCCTCTAGAGGCCGAGTCTCAGATAGAGTTTGGTATCCCTCCCCGAGACTGGAGTTTGATCCTCTATCACCCCTAGTAGAGACTGTGGAATTGAATAACCTCCTTAAGTAGGGAACTGATCCTCCATCTAGAGGGCTACATTAGTTTGGTCAGTGGTATCCCCCAGTGTGTCTGATCGTGATCCACTACGTATAGGGTTTATCCAGATTGGGTACGTGGTATCCCCCGGGGAGTCTAGGTATGATCCATGGTGTACTCTGGTTATTTATGGGCATGACCCCCTCTATGTGTATCATAATATTTATTAACCATTACATCCTCTTTGGGAAGGTACCAAATGAGATAGACCTATTTGTGAGTGTCTCTGATGATATCATGGCTTGAGGAGTGATTTATCCCAGTACGAGAGTGCTTCGAGTAGAATCTTGTGGCTGGAAGTTGGTTATGACCGCCTGATGGCATGGTGTTTCTCTTGAGTATATATGGATATTCTTGTTATATGTGCTATAGACATATACCAATATAGAGGTAATTATACTTTCCTTTCTGGTTTTAGGGTGTCCTACTGAGTATTTTTATGCTCACCCATGCACGGGATTTTCCTACATGTGTTGTGTTTTGTGAAGATGATCAACCTTTTGATGGATCCTTAGGAGGACTAGGACCAAACGATGCTTAGTGAGATCAGATAGACTGAGGTGTGTTCCTGAGAAATTTAGACGGTATTCCCAATACCCTTTCTTCAAGGTTGGAATTGTGTTATAGAATCTTTGTGGTGGGCTTGTATTTGGACCTGTTACTTTCCAGTACTTTTACTTTTGTACTATATTGCGAGATATTAGTGGAATGCATTCATTGTTTACTTAGTGTTTTTTATATTTCATCATTTTGTGGTTTGGTGATGTGTGTGTGTATAGGTACTTAGGCTAATGCCTCCCATTTATGGGATATGCCTACTCGGTACTAGTCACTATCTCCTGGCCTATAGGAGGTGGGATTGGGATAGTCACGACACAGGCCCCTATGGGACAGGTCATGACAGAGTGGTATCAAAGGGTGTTCAGTTCTACTTTAGTACTAGGAGTCTATGAGGTTGGTTTGGGCAATAGTGTTAAGTGTTTAGGTTTGGATTTCAGGCTAGGGACCCCAATGCTAGTGCGGAAAGTGACCTATCCATACAATAGGACTCTGATTACCTTATTTTTGACTCAGTTCATGAAAACACTGGTTGTAGGGAAAATAATGGTACTTGAATCATATATGAATGGTTGTGTTTTCTATGTCCTTATTGAGTCACCTCTCTAGATATACTCTATTGATCATGGTACATCTTATTTTATTACAGTATGACTTCACGTGGATACCTATCAAGGATTCCATTGCATGATCATGAGGATGATCCACCTAGTGAAGAGGCATCAATATAGGGGTCGGTGCCAGAGATAGCACATCTGGGTGGTTTACCAGCTATACCACCACCCTTTGAGAAGCAACTACTGCCAGCACTACCAGCTAAGGATGCACGCAGGCTGAGAGATTTGCACGAGTTTCAAAGGCAGTGAACTCCCAGGTTTTGAGGTGATCCAGACCCCCAGATGGATGAGGATTGGATAGTGGTAATCACCCATGTTTTCCACCTTGTGAGGACACCTTCTGACCAGATGACATTCCTTCCCACGATTCTTCTTTAGGGATATATGGGGTGATAGTGGAGCTTGGAGACTTAGTCACATGATGATACAACCCTCTCTTGGATAGACTTTCAAGCATATCTTCAGATAGAAGTTCTATCCAGCCACATTACGATCGATACACATACAGAATACTCTGCATCTATAGAAAGGTAGTATGAATATGGTGGAGTATTCAGTAAAGTTTACATACCTTTTTCACTACTCCATGGACATGGTATGAGACCAGTTCTTTAGGGATCAGACCTTTGATCATGGAGGGCATCAATGGTATCCCTTATAATTTCTACCTATGATGGGGTACTTGAGTGATCCCTTTTGGTGGAGAGTTTTCTAGGGGAGTAGACCCCAGTAGTGGGAGATAGTAGTGATCACTAGGTAGCTGTGACCTTGGTAGTAGGTAGAATATGATAGTCACAGGGACCCAAGTGGGTCAGATGCTTCATGGGGAGATCCCACAACTTAGGGTCAGTGGTGCAGGGGTCCCAGGGAAGCTTGAATCAGCCCATGGATAGACGATGTTACTAATACGGTGGCCGGGGACATATGGAACGATAAATTTAATCGATAGATGGTCGAGGGACCGCCAGGAAAAATATAGAGATAGGAGCATGGTGCTCTATAGGGCAGTGGATGTGGTAGAGGGGCAAGAAAGGTAGTAGGAGGTGGTCAGAGGTTTGGCCTATTACTTCCCTCACCCCCAGGTGGTCCATGCCAGGCTCAAGGAGTTGGTGGGCAGGGACAAGGCTAGCTGCAGGTGATGAAGGCTTATGAACTCAGAGATCTAGAGATAATATTAGGTATTATCTTTGTCTTTTCCAACTTAGCTACAATTTTGATAGACACAGGTTCTAGTCATTCCTTTCTTTCCACAAACATTGTTCGAGACTTGGATATTCTGGTTGAACCTTTGACTTGATCCTTACACTTGGAGACTCCTACAGGAGGAGATTCAATGATCACACACTGGTGCCGACAATGTGACCTGGCTCTTGGAGGTGAGAGTTTCAGTAGGGATATTTTGATAGAGACATTGAGGCCTTACGATTTCATTCTTGGTATAGACTAGTTATCCACAGTTCATGCTCAGATTGATTGTTTTAGGCGTAGAGTGTAGTGTGTCTGCAGTGATGGAATTGGGTTTTCCTTTATTGGTGAAAAAGAAACACATGAAGCACAAGATGGACCCACACATAGGATGTTTCAACCAATTACTCATTAATTGAGTAGCCTCACCCTCGATGCAGTGGATGATATGAGTCCTTAGTTTCCCGTAGTGGTGGCAGAGTATGAGGACGTCTTCCCTGAAGATGTTCCAGGTTTACCTCCCCACCAGGTGATGGACTTCTGCATTAATATACACCCTGAGATGTCCTTGATATCTACAACTGTATATCGGATGTCTCCCGTGGAGCTTTGTGAGCTGAGGATACAGTTGGAGGACTTGCAGAGGATAGTCTTCGTGAGACCTAGTGTTTCACCCTGGGCAGCCACATCTTTTTTTTTCCGAGAAGGCAGATGGGATATTGAGGTTATGTGTGGATTACTGATGCTTAAACTAGATGACCATGAAGAACAAGTATCCACTACTTACGATTGATGACCTCTTTGATCAGTTGGAAGGGGCGTGATGGTTCTCGAAGATTGACCTTAGATTCGTTTATTACCAGCAATGAGTATGTGATGAGGATATACCAAATATGACCTTTAGATGTCTTTATAATCACTATGAGTACTTGGTGATGTCATTTGGTGTGAAGAATGACCCATCAGTGTTTATAGGACTCATGAACTGGATCTTTTAACCTCACTTAGACCAATTTATGGTGGTCTTCATCGATGACATCCTAGTGTACTCAGCGTCTGAGGAGGAGCACACAAGACACTTGAGGATGGTTATGGACACACTTTAAGAGAACCAACTTTACAGAAATCTCTCAAAGTGTCAGTTCTAGATTCAAGAGGTCCATTTTATAGGACACATCATCTCAGTGGATGGAGTTGTAGTGGATCCAGTGAAGGTTGAGGTAGTGCTTGATTAGGATCCACCCAAGAGTGTTACTGAGATGTGGAGTTTAATTATATTGTAAGGTTAATGTCAGAGGTTTGTATCCAACTTCTCTAGAGTAGAATCACCCTTTAAAGCTTTGACATGAAAGGGGAAACCTTTGGTGTAGACAAATAAGTTTCAGTATTGCTTTCAGAAGCTAAGGCATAGGTTGACAAGCGCTCCCATCCTGAAGTTACCAGAGGAATACGTCGAGTATGTGGTATTCTGCATAATTTGGTATAAGCACATGACATGTACAATCAAGCTACACATCGTGTACTATTCTCACAGTCTATTCGAGACACACCTAGGGACTCAATGTGTAACCATTCCATGAAAGATATTGGAATACATGGTGTGTGGTCTATGAGTTACACGATCAACAGTTAGTTAGGCCATGTAATAAGATACATGGATCGTCTCTGACTAAGGACTACACGCCGTGTATGCGAGCTACATGGCATGTACTCTGGTTGACCGTGCTCCAGGCTGTCCTAGTCAACACGCGATGTATAATTAAATGTATCATGTTTAATAAATTCACATTATTTTAATTAATTCCCAATTAATTATTGATGATTTGAACACTAGTACAAGACGTGTACCTTCGGGTTACACAATGTGTACTCTTTTGTTATCCGGCCATATTCCTTAGCATCTTCGGATGATATATTTGATTTTATTTCATTCATAAAATTAATCAATTTGATTATATTTATGAGAAAAAAAGGAAGAATCATATCTTGTAATTCGGATTAAAGAATGATTAAAATTGAATTGAAAACTAAATCACAAATCTGTAAAACAATCAAGGATCTTTAAATAATTATAAATAATTATGTGACCTGCTCCGATACCACTTGTAGGTTCTGGGTGCAATGAAAGAGTGTGATAGGTCATGACCAATTTTTTTTAATGATCATTGATTAATATGAGATTTACATTATAATAAATTCTATGATCAATGTAATTAAATCAAATAATATAGATAATGGATGAAACACAGAAACCAAATAATAGTATCATCACATATTATTTATAATTAATTTAAGTAATTAAATAATTACCTCATGAGAAATTATTTCTTTGTTGATTGATCTGACAATGGATCTATGTAGTATCATTATTATGTTGTATGAATCAAAATTAGATTCCCTCTAGTAGTGGTCCACACATACTCTACAAATCTCCAAACGTTGCCCTAGGAATATCTGAGTGCTAGCATGATAGATCCTATCACTTGCGTCGTTCACCTTTGATCACCCCAAGAATAACTTCCATAATATTCTCTTTAACCTATCTTGATTTGATAGTGGAAGATGGAGGAACGCCACTCTCTATTTTTGGGAGCATTCTTGGAGAAGGAATCTCTCTAGGGATTTAAGAGGATTCTCCAAATCTTGTTGTGCACAAAAAATGAAATGAATTGGCTCTCTTAAAAAAATAATATAATTGGTTTTATGTACTTCTAGAGTTAAAAATAAATAATTTCACAAGTTTCCTTTATTATTTATTTAATCCTTATGGAACTCCATGTTTATAATAATAATAATATGATTTCTTTACATGTGCTAAACTTGTGAACTAAATTAAATATTATTTAATCAAATAATATTCAATATATAATATTTCTCACTGGACCATTAAACTTGGTCCACCATTCCTCCATCATATTTATCACGCATTTAATAATGAATATTTATATAATAAATAAATATCACTACATTATTCTCGAATAAATAAATAAATATCATATTTACTAAATAGAAAATAAATATTTATTAAATATTCAGATCACATAATATTTTCTTGAATAATTGGTGACAAAATATACGTGATCAAACAAACATGAATAATTATTAAACCACGTATGAGAATAATATTTATTAAACTTGTTAAATAATAAATAAATAATATATTATTTAACTGATATTCTAGATATACTTAGCTTGTGACCCTCTAGGTCTATTTCTCAGTGGCATTAGGCGAAGCAGCCTAAAGTCCAAGGTTAGCATATAACAACATACCAAGTAAACCATAGAGAAATAAGTTAATATTGTAATTATGTAATACCTCATATATATGTTTACTATGTAATATAATCCTTTTTATCATGATATCTCTAATCAAGAAGGTTGCATAATGGCACCATCAACCCATGTGATTGATGTTTCTTTCATTTAATTTCTTGAAATTGAACTTATGCCATGGCCATGGATTTATTTAGGCCATATCTTTTCCATAAAAGGTACTAAGATATAAAATTATGTTAAAGAATAGAAGGGACAAATATTTTCTTTCATTCTTCATTAATACAATATTACTCATGATGCACCCAACATATCCTACCTCACTGTGAACATATATCATCAGATATGGCTAGGGATCATGGTATCTTGGTTAGCACATGAACACTTGACATATGATGTTATTTCTTAAATTTACATTTACCATGTTATACATCTGTTATACTTTTTCACTCATGTTAAGGACACATTGGTGGTGTCTTACCAGGTTTTACTACTCGCACCCTACAAGAGCATCTCAATGTGCATACAGACTTCATGATCATGAATTTAGGAAAAGGAAATGATCTAATGATTAAATGATGAGGATATGGATCATGGTGAAAAATGAAGTATTGGTCATGCTTTGAATGGATGTTATAGTGTATTATTTTATTTTTCTATTGTCATTCATACACTGGTTGACCTTCCACATCGATGGTCCTTGATTTATTTTATGTATGACCGATGTTCCATCTGTTAAAATATTTGTTCATGTTATCTTATGATATGTTTGGTTGGATTATATTTATGTTATATTATCCTATGATAGTTGTGATTATCAAGGGTATAGTCTCCCCATATTACTTTAGACTATCGTCACTTGTTGGTGACCTCTTCTGTATGGGGAGACGTTAATGAGGTTATGTGGCACCTATACTCAGACATTATGATTTGGTTAGGGGTGTTAAAAAATGTAATCAAAGGTTTTAGGTCACTTCCTTTCTTTTCCTTTGGGTTTTTGGTGTAAAGAATATAGGATGTGTGAAACTCAGGTAGGGGAGTCACCATGTGTCTTGATAGCTCACGTGTAATAGACTTACAAGTTACTGGTGATGGGATTGTTGTTATAGTTTTATGGGATTTCGGTGGGTTCATGCATCATGAGTAGGAATGTAGGATTACATGCATATATATACCTATAGTGTGCTACATAGTAGTTCTTTATTTAAATTCCTTGACTTGTGATAATCATTTAGTGGTATATCTATGTTTACTATTGTGATATATCTATTGGAATTGGTTAGTTAAACCTGGGCATCATGTTATGTTTTGTATATATATGATTATGACTAATATACATGTATAGAGGTCTGGTATTGAGTCTTGGGTTAAACTAGGAGAGATATTACTTATGTGCAGGTATCTCCTAGGATAACTCTTCTAATAGAAATCACTTTTGTGTTCTTTATAATGGATTAAGCAAGTTATTATAGGAATTTTAAACGTTCACTTGACATTTAAAAAAATGCTTCGTTAGAGACCCTTGACTAGACTTCTTGGTGAAGTAGGCTAGAATACTCCATCTAGGGTGGATATTCTAGTTATAACACAAGTTGTGCATAAAGATGTACCTAAGCATGTTCCCACACCTACTTCGATGGTTCGAGTGTTGAAGCCACTCTAGTCTAGAGTCTTTCATATTGTACCTACCCATGGTGAAGGGATATAGAGGACCATGGTTGACTATTTCCATAATTTCAATCTCCAGCATCCTCCAACCTTCTAGAGAACTAGATGTCTACAAGATGTTGGGAACATAATTGACATTATAGATGGTATATTTGACTTGGTTGAGACACCAGAGGACTGAAAAGTCAAGCAGCAGTGTGAATGCTTTAGGGACCCACTAAGAGATAGTGGGGCATCATGGGCCAGTTAAGAATACATGAGAGTCTTTCTTGGGAGGCCTTCAAGAATCTATTTTTAGGAAATTCTTCCCTAACATGCTGAAGCTAGATCATGATGAGGAATTCATGGAGCTTCAGTAGAGATCCGTGATGACATATTCATATTCTTCTCATTTCATTGAACTGATTTTTTTCACTCCCCTCTTGGCTAGAAATGAGACACAAAAGGATATGAAGTTAAATATTGGTATTTATCTTGATATCAGACAGTAGGTTAGGGGCTTTGACCTAACAATATACTGGATATTCTGTGCAAGCCTTAACTATTGAGAAGGGTATTGAGGAGGATCGAGAAGATGGTTATTTTCTATCCATCAGTACTCAGGTGGGTGGACCTCCTACTACCACAATGAGTGTCACATATGATAACAAGAAGAGGAAGAACAAATACATATAGCAAGGTGGTGGAAGGAAGGTTAAGCATAATTTTCCTCCTTTAACTCCCTCCAAAGGAGTTCCATAGTGCTTTAACTATGGAAAGGTTGGACCCTACTATAAGTTCTGCCCAAAACCTCAGAGTAAGTGTCGATAATGTGAAAAAACAAGCTATCTTCAGTAGTACTACTCTAAATACTTGAGGTCATGTTTCCAAAGGGGAATGATATAAACACAAACTGTAACCCAGGGATCCAGAAGGCTAAAATTCCTTAGACTATATTGAATTAGGCGAGTCATGCACCTTAGGACTAGGGTCATGGAGCTGAGTTAGGCTGAATTTATGTGATAGACTAGCTTTTGACTAACTATAGAGAGGAACCATAAACCTTTTAAGGCACAATATTGATTACTTATTCTATTTATACTTATCTTTTTTATACTATTTATTCCCATTCATTTATATCTTCCCAAGTTATTGTTGGTATCAACTTACCGATTAAGCTATCTTCTGAGTTTCTCTCTCTTGACACGCCCTTGAGGAAGAAATATTATCATCTCCAAAGATATCCAGAGTGTCCATTATTTTTTGAAAGTTATGGAAATTTTTAAGACTTTATGATCTTAGAGATGATCAGTTTGAATGTGATATTTGAAATGGACTAGATGACATATTATTGATCTCACGTCAACTGTTACCAGAGATGTGTGACTTTCAACATGCTTAGAGGAGAGAGGTACATGTTGACCAGTGAGTGGGATCTTTTAGAAGAAAGGATGAGACTAGACCTAAGTCAGATTAGAGATATAATGAAAAAAGTAATAGGCCTATATCCTATAGTAGAATTGATATTATCCCCCTATATATTTCCTCTAGCAGTGGATCATTATCAGGATGTTTTTCTAGATGATTTATCAGAACGTCCTCCAAACCAAGGAATCAAGTTGGGTATTAATCCTATGCCTATGGTGAAACCAATATGATTCCTCCTTATCATATGGTACCAACTGAGTTTAGATAGTTTAAGGTAATAATATAGGATTTAGAGTTTAAAGGCTTTATTATATTGAGAACATCACCTTGGGGTTCTCCATTGTTGTTTCCCATGAAGGCATGCACTAGTCTATGGATATATGTGGACTATAGGAATCTGAATCAAGTAACGATGAAGAACATGTACCCTTTACCCAAGATTTATTATCTATTTGATTAGTTATGTGGAGACCAATGGTCTTCCATGATTTATCTACATTCAGGCTATCATCAGCTATGAGCCAAAGAATAAGATATTCCTAAGACAATATTTAGAATTAGGTACCGATTTTATGAGTATATTGTCATGTCTTTTGGGTTAAAAAATGCTCTAGTGGTGTTCATAGCTCTCATAAACATGATCTACCCTCCATATTTTGACTCTTTAATCATTGTATTCATGGAAGAAATCATGTTATACTCTAAGACTTCAGATATGCATGATTGGTACCTAAATATTGTATTGAGAACATTTCGAGCAAATCAACTTTATAACAAAATTTTAAAGGGTCACTTCTAGATCCAGGAGGTGCATTTCCTTGGGTATGTGATTTATATAGTAGAGATCTCAATTAACCTAGAGAAGGTAGAGGATGTGATGTCTTGGGCATGACCCATGAATGTTTTTGAGATTAGGAGTTTCCTCAGGTTGGATGGATATTATCAACGGTCCATTTAAGAATTTTCTTTCTTAGAAACACCGATAGAGGGGTCTACCAAGAAGGGGGTGAAGTTTGAATAGACTAATTAGTGTTAGGATGATTTTCTTAAGCTGAAGAGGAGATTGATGACAACTCTAGTTTTGGTTCTTCCATATCCTGGGATTAAATATGCAGTGTATTATGATGCCTCAGGTGTTGAGTTAAGAGCTATGCTAATACAAAGGGATATGGTAATTGCCTATGGGTTAAATTATCTATGGAATAATGAATGGAACTACCCAACACATGAATTTATTTGGTATATTTGGTCCATTCCTTGAAGTGTTAGCATCATTATCTCTTTGGTGAGAGGTTTATTGTTTACACAAACCACAAGAGACTCTGATATATCTTCTCTTAGTAAGATCTAAATTTGAGGTAGAAGCATTGGGTGGATTATATACATACATTTGACTCTAATATATCCTATGACCTAGGAATGGGTAATGTCATTATAGATTCTCATAGCCATAAAATGTCATAAATGTAAGAGTTTAGAGAGAAACCTTCAAAGGAGGAGTGATATCTAATGATTTTGATAGAAGAGTGGATAATGGATGAATTATAGGATCATGGAGTGATGAAATGTGAACCTTTAGTAAACACATATTCTCTAGTGGATCATTTTAAAGTGATTGAAGATTCAGACCTTAAGTGCGTAGTGATACAGGTTTGCTTTGCAGGGGAAAATTTTGTATCGAGGTGGTACTTAGATGACGATGATATGATCTACATACATGGAAGAGTGGTTATTTCATCTTCCTTAAGGGAGAAGTTGAAAAGTGACTCTCATTATTTGCAATGGGTAGTGTATCTAGGTTCAATGAAGATATACCATGATTTATAGCATTAGTTTTTGTGGTTAGGTATGAAGAGGGACATTGTCGGTTTTATCTTGTAAATATTTACCTTCGAGAGGATAAAGTCCGAGCATCAATGTACTAGAGATTTGATTCATCCAATTCCAATGAATTTATGGAAGTGGAATTATGTGATTATGGACTTAATTATGGGGATATCTAGGAACCTGAGAATTCGTGATTTCATTTGGGTGATAGTCGATAAATTGATGAAAGTTGATTATTTTTTACCGATTCAAGATATCCTTTTAGTGGATGAGTTGATAAATTTGTATGTATGGGAGGTTGTATGCCTACATTGTCACGACCCGTCCTCAGGGCCCGTGCCGTGACTACCCCAAGTCCGCCTTCCATAGGCCAGGGGCTGGTGACTAGCACCAAGGCGTAAATCCCAACAAAAAGGGAAGACATTGCCTTTGAAAAGTAAACAAGCACCACAGAGTAAGCAAGCGGAAAAGTAAACACTAAGTAAAAATGGTACAAGCTGTGCTGAAAGTAAAAGGGGCCGGAAATACAAGCCCAACTATAAAGTACAACTGAAAGGAAAAACAACAACTGAAAGGAAAAACTGCAGCGTCGAGCCGTCCTCTGAAGGTCCCACCTGAAGGGTGGGTACAAATAGCCTCCACAGCTCCTCGGTCCAGCCGTCCGCTCCGAGTACGTCCCGCCCAGTGGTCCACCTCCAAGTACCGTCCAGCTCCGCACGCCTCCACCTCGATCAGCGCTGCCCGTCGTCTGCAACCAACACCACGAAGTGCGGGCAAAGCCCGTGCAGGGGTGAGTATAAGCTACTCAGTAGGGACCCCGAGACCCCCGAAGGTATCCCGAAATCCAAAAAGGATAATCCACAAAGGAAAGATACAATCACGAAGTAACATCTGACATGGCTTAGGTATATGCCCATACATATACCTAACTCATCAATTCCCGTTCGGCTCCAACGTCCGAGCCCAAGCACAACCCAGTCCACACAGGAAAGCAAAACGTATACCCACACAGGATAGCTCAACACAATCCACAAAGGAGAGTAACACAAGATTCAGCTCACACAGGTATACTTCTTCGGATGACGATAAAGATGATCACTGATCCATCTAAGTCGTCGGACCCATGAAGGATCGATAGGTAACTAACCCCCGCAATGACCCACACAGGATCGGGCCCACACAGGACTTGTAGGCGCTGGCTCACACAGAACCGCTGAGCGCGGACCCACACAGGATCGGACCCACACAGGATCGGGCCCACACAAGACCGGGCCCACACATGACCTGTAGCACTGATCCACGTAGGATCGATGAGTGCAGTAGTCATCGCAGTCCACTGAGGATCTCTGCACAGTCGTCGCCGCAGTCCACTGAGGATATCTGCACGGTCGTCGCCGCAGTCCACTGAGGATCTCTGCACGGTCGTCGCTGTCGAAGAAGCAGTCGCATCCAGCTCTAGGGTTCCCGCACACAGCAAGTTCGTTCGGAAGGGTCCGCTCCACGAGCCGAGAGGCCGACACATCAACTGACACAAAGTCCGAAGTTGATGTATCCAAAAGTTCCGTATCGTCAACAGGAACTCAACATCGCAGACGGCGAGTCAATCGGACGCCCGGTCTGCGAGTTATTGGCTTTTTCGTCCCAGGGCCCTGGTTGGTTTTTAAGGCAAAACCAACCCGACCATACTCCACCTGCGTCCAAACCTCGGGCGGAGTAAGCCAAAAGATCTGTCTCACATAGAGGAAAACAAAAAGGCTGACGGCACGTCAATCGGACGTCCTTAGCTCAAGATATGAGCGTTTCCGCTCCGAGGGCCCGATTGGTTTCGTGTACGAACCAACCCGGCTGAACTCAAAGTATTCTGAAACATTGAGTGCAATATACCGAAACGAACGTCTCGATCCAAGTATCGCGTTGCTGCTGACGGCGAGTCGTTTAGAGGCCCATAGCTCAAGTTACGATCATTTGAACGAAGACTGTCCGAAGACGGGTCCGGGCCCGGGCCGACCCGACCCGACCCCCCCTGGGTTGGCCGAACCCGGTCCGACCCGGTCCGAACCGGTCAGACCGGTCTAGCTCAGCCAGGGCCGGTCCAGCTCGGCTTGGCCGAGCGGCCGAGCGGCCCGACGCGGGGGGAGCCGCCGCCCCGCGTGACACCCCCGCGGCACCCGTGGGGTGTCGGCCAGGCGACCGGACGCGGCTGAAGCCGCGTCCCGGGTGACGCGGGGGGAGCCGCCGCCCCCGCGTGACACCCGCGGGGTGTCTCCCTGGCGTCGGACGCGGCTTCATCCGCGTCCCACGAGCGCCGCCGCCGCCGGCTTCCGCGGGCCGCCGGAGTCGCTCCGGTGGCCCTTTTTTCTTCCCGTCTGCGCCGTTGCTCCTCCCGGGACTCGTTCTTCACTGCGGGATCGTCAAACATCCGTTGCGGCACGTTCCGTCGTTGCCCGTCAAATCCGCACAAAAACGAAGAACGACGGAGGGTCATCGGGTCGTGTTCGTTTGGCCCGCACCCTCCGCGTTAGAGATAAACAATGGGAGGAATTAAAGTTCAACACATGAACGCATATCCGAAACAATTTTTAATGAAATAAAATTGTTTCATAAAACGGGTTCCTCATTTGAACGGAAACAACAATTTTAATGAATTTAAAATTGTTCACAAAACCAGTTCTTTAACTTTTTAAAGAAGCATTTACGGGAATATAAAAGAGGGTAATTTCAAAATAATTCCCTACCTCGTAGTTGTCGCGCATGAGCGTTCTTCGCGGAATTGCTCGTCGCGGAAGAGGGGGATCGTCGCGTCGTCGCGGGAAGGCGTCGCGTCGTCGCGGAATCCGGCGTTGAGTCGGCGAACTCAAACGGTTGGTGATCGGAGATCGGGGCGGGGAAGAACGTCTCAGATTGGAGCATCGTCGATTTCCGCGGATGACGGCGTTGTTTGCGTTCTTCGCGTTCTTCGCGAAGGAGAAAGAAGATACAAGGATTCCGTCTCAACGAGTAATCCCCAAAAAAAGAGAGGTTGGTCTTATTTTATTATTATGCCAACAAACGAAAATGGGTAAGAAACGACCCATCAATTCGTTGAATTAATTCAACGAAAGAAACAGCTCATTTAATTTACGAAATAAACCGCCCAATTAAATGGTCTGTTAAGAATTAAGAAAACGCGTCAGTTGACTTTCATAATGACGGGTTTTTGCGGGTGCGTTACTTAGCGGAAAGAAACGGCGGGGCTCGTGCGGGCCCCACCTTACAAATATCCTACCAAGGGGGTAGGATATTTCTGGATAGCATCCTATCCAGATCAACTCAGTTTATTCCGTCTTTAAGTGGCTTCAAGTGGCTTCCAAGTGGCTTAAGTGAAATAAAATAAATTTGTCGTAAAATTATTTTATTTCTTAACTTTAAGCCCGAAAATTAAAAACCACACCCGAGCAAATGCAACTCCGGAAGAGGCGTTTCTAAGTGAATACCGGTGCTGCGATTTCATCGGTGCCCTCAGAATTTGATTCCGGGCACCGGTTCAAAAGTTAGAAAAACCCGCTCGTCCGTTCACTGAACGTAACCGAGCCAAACTTCGGAAAATGATTCCGGGCACACCGGGCCTCGGAATCAGGTGCCGTCAGAAACTGCGCTCTTGTAAAATTCCAAAGAAAATTAAGAAAAAAATTTCCTTGAAATTTACGAGTCTTTACATACATAGAGTTCCCTCAAGCATTTTATCTAACATATATGTGAATTTAAAATCATTTTTTTAGAAGGGATTACATAAGGATTTGGGTACTCAGCTGAAATTGAGTACAACATATCATCTGCAAAATGATGAGAAATCAGAGAGGATGATCCAGATATTAGAGGATATGCTCCAAGAATGTGTTCTGTATTTAAGTGGATATTTGGATAATAACCCACCCTTAGTTTAATTCATGTAAAATAACTGATTCTAGGCTTCTATTTAGATGACACCTTTTGAGTCTCTCTATGGCCAACCATTCAGTTAACCACTATATTGGCATGAGGCTAGTGAGGCAGTTGTTGTGGGACCGAGCATGGTATAAGAGACCTATGAGAGAGTTTAGATGATTAGTAAGTGGTTAGTCAATGATCATATAATACAATTGTCATATAATTATAGGAGGAAGAGACCCTTGGAGTTCATTGTGGGTGATCAAGTTTTCTTATGGGTGACTCCTCAACTTGGAAGCAAGAGAATCTACCATCGAGATTCATTATACCATTCAATATTATCAAGTAGATTATGAAAGTGGAATACCATTTGGATCATCCTATATGATATAGGGGTATGCATGATTTGTTCCATGTGTCTTATCTTTATAGTTACATGCTCAAACTTGCGCACGTGATCGAATGTGAGGACGTTGAGCTGGATCCCAATGCATCATTTGTGGAGCATCCGGTGTAGATCATAAAATAGAGCATGGAAGTATTGTGGGGAAAGATGATACCACTTATCTGAGTCCTATGATTTTATGGAAATATTCACGAGGAGACTTAGGATAATGACTCTAATATTCAGGCATAATGGCCCTAGTTTTTTTATCAAAATCGTTAAAGACACTCCTTTGGGGTGAGAAGTTTTTTGAGGGTGAGAATTAAAACATTCTCATTTTTAAAGGTGTATAAGAATTGTTATAAAGTTTATAGACCCTTATGGTTACAATTTACAATACCTTTGATGTGAAAATTTTATAATTTTCAATTTTATTTTACCCTTACACAGACCCTATATCCCACGTAAAGGTACATACATTCTACCTTTATGTAGGCCTATTTTTGGGAGCTATGTACAGGTAAGTTGAATTTTCATCCATTGAGTAAGGGTAGAGATATTTTTATATGAGTTGTGTAAAGGTAGTTTGGGTTTTCTTCTAGTTGCATAAGGGTAACCTGAGGATAATTATAGTCATGTAAGGGTAAGTTGGGCTCTGCATAAGGATCATCACATGTTTTCCTTTATCACTTAAGGGTAAGTGCAAGTTTTCAAAGGCTGTATAAAGGTAATTACTTACCCACATAAAGTTAATACTGAGTTGTGTATAGGTAACTCTTAATTTTAAAAGGTTATATAAGGGTACCCCATCACCACCACACTGAAAATATAAGCTATGTAAGGGTAAAACCATATTACCCTTACACAATTCCATTTTTGGAATAAAGGTAGTTTTTAATATAGTTTTTTCATTTTTCATCTCCTAACACAATCCTATAAACATGTTTCATGATTTTAAAAGCCTAAATAATGTAAAATAAATTCTTTCGACTCATTTAAAATTTTAAATATTTTTAGAAGATTTTAAACACTCTGTATTCATGATTCAATTTTTAATTTGGTGTTTCCAAATCAATGAACTAGAACACCTTATGATATTTTTAAAATACCTAAACCTTTCTCACCCATTTATTTTGATACCCTCTTGAGTCCAGGTAGTATATAACTACTTTATCCAAGATCTATGAATAATTATTCAATCAATATGAGTTATTATTCTATTTTACAGGCATGGAATACCTCTCTCTTCTCTATTCTTGGGTGTGGTGTTTTTCAAGGAATAATTTCCAGGTAGGAATATGTAATTTCTCTTCTCCATATTTCAAATAAAATTTATGAAATTAGCATTATTAAGATTTCTAGATAAATTGATATATTCAAACTTAAAATATAATAACCTGGAATTATCAATGAATGATAAATAATTATCACATGCTTATCTCAGAATTATTTAAGAGATAGAAATTAGTACCACATAGGGATTTTTTAATTGAAATAAATGGAATTGGTTCTAGGAATCCTTGGTGAGAATATTGAACCTAGTAATACATAGGAATGATTCAAGTGATAGTTCCAGATAGAATCATTGGATTTGACATCAGTAATATTGAGGTAGGAAGTTACTTACCATTTTATGAACTTGTACACTCTTGTTTCCTTGATATGATACTTTCATTGGCATAACCTCTTTGACCATGCTTTATAGTGATCACATGTGTGTGTATGCATGACCTATGAGACCCATGTATTATGATTGATTCCATGAGTATTCTTAGGGATTTTTAGGACATGTTTGATTTTGATCACATGTATTTTAAAGTTTCTATTGATTCTCATGAAAATGTGTTATGTTCTGCCTATATATGCTCTACCCCATTGTGCATGATTGTCATAATTTTGGAGGAATTTATACTGGTATTTGGAATAGGTGGATTATTGTGATATGGTTACCCCTTAGGGAGGGAGTGCACACGATATAAAATGATGAGAACAATGGACCTGAATATAGAGTAGTGGTATGATGACCTTGGGGTGAGACCTGAGGTAGAGATAATGAGGGTATGATGACCTCATAGCCTAACCCAAGGCATATAAAGGATACGATGACTTTGAGGCATGACCTATGACTGATATTAGGTTTAACGATCTTGAGACCTAACCCATGATGGAAGCGAGATATGATGACCTTGTGGCCAGATCTTACCCAATGACTTTTGACTAATAAGAGACATGATCACTATACTTTTTGATAGATCTTAATCACTCCCACTATCCTTTATGACTAAACTTTCAGCATGGAGCCAAAGTAGGTACGGTTGGGGCTCATGGTATCTTGGTTAGCACACAAATGCTCAACATAAGTTGTTATTGATTACCTACACATTTACATTTACCATGAAATACACATGTTATACTTTTTCACTCATGTTAAAGACACATTGGTGGTGTCCTACTTGGTTTTATTACTCACACCCTACACGAGAATCTTGATGCACCTGCCGAATTCATGATTAAGGATCCAAAAAGGTAAAGGGTCCAATAGAAGGATACTAAGGAGATGGAGCATGATGATAAAGTTAGTACTAGGAAAGACTTCAAATGTATGTTTTAGTGTCTTATTTTACTTTCATATTATCGCTTATACACTTGTTGACCCGCCACATCGGGGGTCATTGATTTATTTTATGTATGACTGATGTTCCATTTGTTAAAGTATACATTCATGCTATCTTTTTCTATGTTTGGTTGGATTATATTTATGTTATATTATCCTGTGATGGTCATGATTACTGAGGGTATAGTATCCCCATGTTACTTTAGACCCTCATCTATAGTCGATAGACTCTTGTGTACGAAGAGGCACACATGAGTTTATGTGGAAACTTGGCTCATAATATGTGATTCAAGTTGGGGTGTTATAATACTCTCTTGGAAAAAACTTTCACAAATGTATCTCATGATTTGAACATTTATATAGCATATACACATCAAAACTAAATAAAGAAACAAATGGACAATGCCTTGAACATGAAACTCTTGTTATTTTTTAGATTCATTCTACACAAGATTATTTGAATTCATCAATTATTAATATACTACTAGACACCAATATGGACATTTTTCTCTAATCCTTTCATGAATATTTGAGAGATCAAGTCATATGCTATTTGGAGTGGCACCACTCTTACATTCATATAGGTGAATTGAAATGTGTTCCCATGTTTCAAAACTTATTTGATATCCTTGGTTTATAAATATTTTTTAAGACTCAACCTCTTTTTCTCATGGGAACAAAAAATCATTCTCCTGGGATGTAATATACATTTGGTTTTTCCCCCTCACACATGAGGAATTTCCAATATTTAAAAAATACATGTGAATTTATTATATGTTAATTTGAAGTCTCGTCATTAGAAAATCTATGATAAAGACTTTATAACCATCAATAAGGATGTTTTTTACACAAGTTCGCCAAAATCCAATTTTTCAATGGATAATTGTTTTGATTGATCTAAAAAAGTCAAAATTTATGATACCCTATTGTATTAATTATTTCACATTGATTTGTCTCTAGCCAATGTGTCTCAAATTACCATTATAAGTATGACCTATCTAGAATTGCTTGACTATCACAATGCATAATAACTAGATACATTGGAATAGAAACAATGCTAAATCTAATAAGAGTGATCTAATACATTTCACTTCTTTTTCTAGTAGATGATAAAGTAACAAAGTTAGAATCCATTGTGAAGTCCATTATACAAGTTTGTTTCTAATATTACCAAGATATCACTCCACCAGTTGGTGTAAAAACCTATCCACTTACAAAACCATGATCCTTGGGATTAGTAGTTATACTTGCATTGAAAAAGACCTTTAACACCCTTTTATTTCCAATATATCATATACGGTAATCCATAATACCCATTTTATATTTTAGTACTCTTTTAACTGTATTCCATTGGCCATAACCTAGATTACTTATATAACTACTCAAATTTCCATAAAATATGAAATATTGTATCTTATACTAGTTATAGCATAGATAATACACCTTCTAACCCTTGAATATTTTATTTGAGAAATCACACAACCAAAATTTGGTAGCATCCCACTCTCTGAATCATATGGGGTAAAAACTGATGAACAATCGAACTATTTAAACATTTTCAATATAATGAGATTGAGAAAGTAAAATATAATTTTTATTCCCAATAATTTTAGTTTATAGTATAAAATTCAATTAACTAAAGTTTTTCATGTCAATTTTTTTAGATAATATAGACTTTTACTTATTTACTTGATTTATATCAGTTCCAAAAATCAACATGTCACCAATATATAAAAAAATAATACCACCATGATTTTTATTGAACCTACTATAAACAAATTTATCATATTTTTTAACTACAAATATATTTTATAAAATCACTTAATTAAAATTTTCATTCCATTTTTTATGAGATTGTGTTAAACCATACATAGGTAGTATCAATTTTCAAACCTTCTTTACTTTTCCACGTACTATGAAGCTTTTTGGTTATTCCACATATATTTATTTATCCAATTCACCATTTAAGAATGTTATTTTAACATCCATTTGGTGAATTTATAAATAATATATGGAAGCTAATATAAAGAGGATTCTAATAGAAATTTTCATATCCATGGGAGTATAGGTATTAAAATAATTGATTCCTTCCTTTTGAGTAAACCCTTGGCTACCAATATAGATTTATATTTCTCAATAGTATCATTGAATTTTATTTCTTTATAAATACCCATTTACAACCTATCATGTAACACCCTTACATTTTAAAAGAATAAAATTGTGTTTGATTGTGTATATGACATGAAACACTTAGCTTAAATAACCCAAAAAATATATTATTTAAATACGACTGTTATAACCTAGCCATTGAATTGTCAGCTATGAATAAGAATAAACAAATTATGAAATATATATAGGTCATAATCAATAAAAATTTATTGATAAATTCTTAGTAAATAACCACTCATATTTTTAGTAAATTCATTTTAGGTTTCAAAATACATTTTCTTCAAAAATGGTTTTATTTTACATTTTATGTTTTGGAATTGTAATTAATTTATAAAACTTTTAGAAATTGTATTTTATAAAATGAATACAATTTTTTAAATCATAATATAAAAATTATCTTAGGGTGATTTTTTTTTATTTTTTTGAAAAGAGTGATTTTCAGTGAATAGTGAAAAATATCGCTTTTTGAAAAACTATCATTTCTTTTCAATAAATTAAGTAATTTAAAAGTATAATTATAATTTAAATTTTATTTAAAATAAAAACTTATTATTTAGTTATATTTTAAATAATTAACTACATTTGAACCATATTTATACCCGATTTTGGTATAAGTTTATTTTTAGGCTTAAAAATACAATTTTCTAAAAAATATTTTTAATTGCATAATGTTCCTCCGTTATAATTAATTAAAATAACCACTAATAAGGAAAGATTTAAATGAAATATATATATTATATATCTAAATATATTAATTTAAATCTATATAATGATTATCATTATACATATAATTAATGTATGATCATCTTATGCTTGAAAAATGCATTTCTTTAAAGAATGTTTTTTTGACACATTTTAGGTTTATTTTTAAATTAAATTATTAAAATTATATGAATTGAATTTCATAAAATTTATTAAATATTTTTAATAATCATAATTAATATTATATAATAATTTCAACTTAATTTTTTGTCACAATGATTAGTAACGACAGTAAAATTTATTTACTGTGATTAAGGTTAAAATGTGGTTATTCTCATTACATTCACTTATGTTAAAATTAATTTTACCAAACACATTTAATTTTTATTTGATAAACTGGATTTAATATTAAGAATAATTGGGTCCAAATTATCTAATAAGTCGCATTTTATTTTAGTTTTAAAGTATAAATTACCTAGGTTAAAAATAAACTAATTACCATGGTGAAAAATAAAATGGTAAAAGTAAATAAACACAGAGGATAAGGGAATAAAATGTTTAAAACATGTTTATTTCTATGTGTTGGAGGTTTTTATAGATATTAAATTACCTATACTCTATTATTTATTATTCTTTGAGGTTCATGAAGTGATAGTGACTTTCCATTATTGAATAATTTTGAGTATTTACAAAAATGTCACTCCTCCCCAATTATAAAAGGGAAATACCTACCCTCACTCTACAAATATCAATCCATTTAACTCAAAAAATCCCAAAAAAATCCTTCCAAAAAATCCTTATCTAAACTGTATAGGTTTTTTTCTTCCCAAAATACCAATCCTAGGGTCTTTAAGAAGAGATCTAAAGGATGTTTTTCTAATCCAAGGTAATCATCTTCACTAAGCTCCTTCTTTTTTACTTATTCTTTTATCACCTTAAATTATGTCTTAAAAATTCTTATATAATAACACTATTATATAAAATATAATTACATGTTATTATGTTGATGGAATAATACTTATTCATATACTCCTCTATCAAATGGGAAACAAATCTATCGCTCGTGAGTACGGTGGACTACCGCCTCACAAATTGATGTAATTTGTTTTCCATCACCGAATCACAAGGATAGTCATAATGATAGAAATAATTAATATATATGATACATATTAAATGATATTTATTTTTTAAAATTAATATATCATACACTTTATTACCCTTTCAACCATTAAGGGAATGATATCGTCACTCGTGCGTACGTATGACCAATCATCTCCACAGAGCGATGTGATTCATTTTCCATGTCTAATATTCAAGAATGATTATAAAAATGTATGTAATGAATAAATATTATATTTATAACATTAATATTATTCTTTAAATGATTTATCTACATTCTATACATAATAACTGAAATTTCCATGATAAAACATGCATGAGAAAACAAAGCATTTAACACTTGAAATAATGGTAATAATGAAATATTATTAACAAAAAGGTGATAAGATGTTATAATGAGATCATATGTGATATTATAAATATAAATTTGGGTTTTTTATAAATTAATAACATGTTTAAAACCATTATACATGAGTTTAAATTATGTTCAACTAAAGGGAAACATGATTTAAGGGATTCCATCTCAGTTTCCTTTCATTGAGACGTATTTTAATGTGATCTGATTAATTTATTTTATATGGTGTATATACTTACCATTTTATATGAAATATAATAAATAATTCATATTTTATGGTATTTTAAGTTTAAATTTGAATTATTTGACCCAATTGGATTTTAATTGGAAGTTACCAAGTGATAAGGAATTTCATAACTCAATTTCCTTTCGCTAGGTTATATAATTATTCATTATATTTGATATTCTAAGATTATTTTTGTAATAAATTTTTGTGTTAATAGGTTTTGTTTCCATTTTTTTATGTTTATTTACATTTTCAAAAAATAATCACTTCTTTTATTAATTTTCACTTCAACGTATTATGATCTTTGTAAGGGTTTATTTCACAATCTCATTTTTATCGAGATTATTTATGCTTGAATTTACATTAAAGAAAATTATTTGATCATTTTATAATAAAGAAATTTCATTCTATTATCCTATATTTATTCATAATTTTTCAATTAATAGTACTATTTTTCTCTCTTTGGTACTTAAAATGATTAAGAAAATGTTTTCAAGAAAATCCAACTTTATTTCTCTTTTCGGTCAAAAATATATTTTCTTTCAAATTCATATTTTCAAAAAAAAAAATTCAAGAATTATTTTAATATTATCTCATGATTGTTTAAATTCATTTTTACCCATGATTTTTTGAATTCATTGTTTTACCCATGATTGTATTTTTAAAAAATGTTTTAAAATAAATCTTCCTGTTATTTTCCAAACATGGTAATTTTTGATTTTTTTAAAAAAATGTGAAATGAATATTTATTTTAACATACTTGACATGATCAGAAACTTCCTACTATCATGAAAACCAATTTATTTTAAAATTACTTCAAAAATTTCCATGTTTTTTTTTCAATTAAATTTTTTTTCATAATATTATGGAAATGTGTAGTTTTTAAAAGTAATTTTCAAAGTGAAAATGATATTTTCATCAATAATATTTTAATGATCTTTTTATGGTATTTATATTCATGAATGAAAAAACCCTTTATTTTACCTATACTGCACCGAGAATATATTGTAATGATACTATCACTATTATTTATATGGATGGTTTATGATTAGTTTGATCAGGGAAAGTATTTATATTCATATTATTGATTAATTTTTGTAGTCATTAACTTTAACTTGAAACATTCAATTTCTCATGATCATTATAAATTATATTCCTCTTAAATATCCATTTTATTTGTATTATGTATGTTATTATTTCCTAAAACTTATACTATTTTTATATATGTTTTTTATTATTAAAGTCATTTGGTTGATTGGGGAAAATCTTGATAAATCCATATTCTTTACTCAATAAAAATATTTGTTGATAAGACATATTTTTCATAAATTAAATCAATAATTCAATATATGAGGAATGATTTGGACATGCAGTGATGAGTTGGGATTAGAATTATGTACCCCCTCGATACATCAACTATCTCATTATTTGAATTAGTAATCTAGTATTAAATGAGTTTCTGGGGTATAAATACCCATCGATTAAATTGTCACAGTGAAAGGACTTGAAAGATTAGATATCATGATATCTGAGATAATGATGTCCAATATTAAGAATTTACTTCATTGAGAATTCAGTTATTATTATCCATGAGATCATTTCATTGATATTATCCATGGATTCATTTTGTGCTCAAGTTATTGATTAAATGGAATGTATGTTCAGTTACTTACCATATCATATTGATTATGCCTTATCTAATCATGATAGTTAAGCTATTTATTAAATAGAATTTGTGTTTAGTTATTTAAATTTCCATATTTATTATGCCTTATTGATTCATGATAGTATTCGTTGTACATAACCCTTGCTGAGCATCTTAGCTCAAACTAATTTTATTTTCTTTCCCCATGATATAAAGACAGAATTTTTGAATGAGTTCAAGGATGAATATTTTTTACATTAACTATGTTTAAGTTCATGTTTTCAAATATAATGCAAGTTTCAAGTGTGTAATTATTTTACCAAAATTACTAAACTATTCGGTCCTTTAGGATTTGATCACTTGTATCTTATAACAAAGTAGTAAAGTAGCCAAAAACTCTGGGTTAATGGAGTTAGAGTATTTACATATCAGGTGTGAAACTTGTAGAAGATCAACTGATATCCAAATATTCTTCCTAGTTATAGAGTATGTTTCATCATTTAGTGATTCCTTTCAAAGATATGCATTAGAAGATGACATGACTTCTTTGTAAGTTTTTGGACCAAACTCTATATTCAGAGTCTAACAATACCATAATTAGTTCCCTCCAATATTTACATATAGAAATCAGATCCATATGTTTTGGGTAACTGTGGTTATTTGATTTTACAATCCTTCTCAACAGTATCTTCCTAAGATACATTTTTATTTAACCTATATCCCTCATTTTGGACTTTCTTTGGCAATGAGGTAAACCTTGATTCATCAAAAATTACATTTATTTATTCAATAATTGTACTAAAAAATACTAAATATTTATATTTTATAACAATGAATCTATAATATTTTTAATGATTTATAAATCAAAGAAATATGAAATCAATGCCTATTTTACCTAATTTACCCCTTTTAGGTTTATGTGCTCTTATAATTTCATAACAACCTCAAACCTTTAAATAATTGAGGTTTAGTTTCTTATGATTCTATAATTCATATGGACTCACAATCTTTCCTTTTTTGAGAATATTATTTAAAATGTAACACATAGTTAATAATTCTTCTCCCTAAAAATCTTGTGAGAAACCTGAGATGAACATCATGAAATTAACTATTTATATTAATGTTGTATCATTAATTTTAGTCACACCATTCTATTGTGGTGTATAAGAATCCATCACTTCATGTATGATCCCTTGATATTCAAAAAATGAAGGAGTATAGTATTCTTATCCCCCATCATATCTATATAATTTAATTGCAATCCCACATTAGATTTCAAACCCATTTTTATAGATACCAAACCTATCTATAACTTAATATTTATAATATAAAAGACAGAGATGAAATTGAAGGGTTTTTAAGGATATCAATTTTTTTGATGCAGCAATAGATATTAGAAACCTCAAACCCAAGATCTCCATGCTCTAAAATACTAAAACTGTCTATAATAAAAAAAATAACATGTACCTTGCATCGATGGAATCCTCAACTACCACCTTCAATCATATGAATATCCTTTAGAAGCATCCATCAGGTAACTTACTCTATGGTATGTCCATGAGCCAACTAAATCACCCAATGTTTGGGTAATATACTCCTCATAACCAAAATATTATAGTACCTCTCGATGAATAAGGAAATAGAATAAAAGATCTTTGAAAGAATCAATAGGAGCTTGGATAAGGATCAATCATAATTATCATGGGAATAATATCCTTTATATAGGACTCTCGACCTCAGGGAAACTCCCCGAGCCTCCCAAGAATTTACTCATACATTTACAATGTATGAGTAAATTTCATGTAGTTAGAAAACTTTATAACCCTTGGATAATGTAACTCCCATATGTTTCATTTTATGAAATGTTTATAGTTAATGATAACCAACATGGAAGAGATTTAAACATTAAACACTTAATTTTAAACCATCTCAATCAATTGTAAAGTGTAACATTTATCATACAATACGATTATCAATTCCCTATGATATATTCATGTCATGAAATATGACCAACCAAGGAAGAAATGGTATGATATATCTATATCATATAAAATAGTCATCCAAAGACATATAATATGTCTTTTTTTATTATATATGTTGTACCTTATGATGTTGAAATATCATAAAATATGATATGACTCAAAATACATTAGATGTATATATGCTTTAGGGCATATCTTCTTCATTATCCCACTTGTACTAAATACTAATAAACTTTATGCCATTTCACATCATATTGTATCATATATAATAACTCATGATACTATTTCCAAAACTACTTTTGGATATCTCCAAAACACTTTCATAAATTGATCATTAATTTCACTTTATGTCACATCATATGCAACATATTGTGAATATCCATCCAAAAATATTTTTGGATAAACTCTAAAATACTTTTAGACCAGCTCTCCGAGTTTCATAAAACCCGATCTACATTCAGTGAACCACAAAGTGTGACCCCAAAGAACTTTATAGCATTAAAAAAATATGAATTCCCTAATTCATAAATATAAGAAAATAGAAACATCTAGAAAAACATCATTTCTACTCAATATACAAAGGAATATGACATGGTCTTCATAAAACACATGTATCTCTATACCAGTGTTCACCAGTTGTATCATATACAAGTATACATAAACATATAATCAATTTTTTCCAAGACATTGAGTGAACATGAGACATAGATTATGTTAATCCCACATATCCTACTCATATATTCTTGATTATTCTAGTATATATTGATTCAGTCAATAGATACATCATATGAATTTTTCTAAGTGGATGAGCATATCACATTCCCCTCACCCAAATAGATAATCACATCACATGTACTGTATCTAAGTATGAACATATAATTGATATATCTCAATTGAGGTCCCAAATGTCATAATCATTATACAAGAGGACAAATATCATCTTATTTAAGCCTCAACCAATGATATGATCAACAACATAGCCAACCACCCTTGATTAGATAAGCCTCAAGGATTACATAAGAAATATATCAAAGTATAAAAGTTATCATGATAGGTATCTTTATAACCTCAGGTACGGGGATTCAATATGAAACATGCACCCCTAGAATACCAAATACATAGTGTATGAAACTCCATGTGGTATATTTTGTGGTACATATAGTATAAAAAAATCCTTTTATTCCTCATGATATAATTTTGTATATTTATATAGAATCCTACTCAGAATTATATTAATATTTTATCACAAACTATAATACCACATGGCTAACATTGATTAAGGATAAATAAAATAAAAACTTTAAGAGGTTAATTATCATTTTAATTCATGAAATATATATAGCCAATGTAAAAGAATGATAAAGCAGAGACTGAATTTTGTATAACACGATACAATTTATATTTTTACCTTGGCCTGAAGGCCTTATATTTTTTAATTATCATGATAAAACCTATTTTTAAATGTATTTGGAGGGAACCCTCACATAACCCAAAGGCCAAGATACACAAAGGCCTTGATGTATACATGGTCTGAAGGCCCCGAGGCACACATACCTTAACAAGTGGCCCAAAAAACCTACACTAAAACAACCCCTCCCAATATTCCTATCATCTGATGCTAACACATCTCCTTGATGTTATGTTTTTGGTTTGTCATTTTCACCTCGCATGGGGGATATTGACCTGGTGTGAGCTCATTCGCTCTAAATATAACCCTTATGTGTCCAAATTTCTTCACATTGAACACCTTTAGTGCACAATATTATAATCCAACAGAATTAAAGATAGCCTTATACAAATCCCATAGGACCACCATTAATGGACCAGAGGCCTAGTGGCTTGAAATCCCATATACATGGATTGAAGTCCCAATTAAAATGAATAGAACCATTGCTAGAGTACCCATCTATAATACCATCTATAGTACCTGCACTATTTTAGTGCAATGGTACTGCTATAGTACCACATAAATTCTCTACTGCCTATTTTTGAACTATAGTCTTGATATAGAATTATAGGGGAACTTACCACTTGGTTAAGTCCCAAAATTCATTTTATATTCTCAAACTATTTTAAGAATACTTAACAAAACCATACATAAGAAACAATATAATCATATCAAAAATTATAGACAACCAGAGATACCTTATGTTCAACACACTTTTAGGGTTTTGATAAACTCATTACTTATCTATATAATTCCTACCACATATCTATATGAAAATATGATAAAATCCTCCCAATAAACTCTTTTAGTGAGTAATATCTATAAATAAAGCGTTTTTGAATAATGGTGAGGCTCAATAATCATGTTCCTAATGTTCAACTATTTGAACATAGTATTCAAAATCTTTAACTTCACAACATAAAATGTTATGATGTTAATAACTTATGTTGTCTACTTAGAACTCTTTCTAAGTTCATTATCATCACCTTTCTTGGAATTTTCCATAAAATTTTTCCCTTGAGATCATTTTGGTAACGAAATGTTACTCTTTACATTATTTATTTACTAACACATCCTATAACCCTTTAGAATATAAAATGACATTCACCTCATTATAGTAACTAAATGTAACTCTTTAAATTTCTATCTACTAACATACCCTATAACTTTTAGGATATTAAGTAACATTCAATTTAAATTTTGGCTGGAATAATATTTTATTTTTTATACATGAAATTCTATAGGTATAAATATACTCCCACTAGCCTCTTAGATACTATATTATCTTTAGAATATCATGTTAAGATATACAAACTCTTTTATATTTAAGAAATAACACTTATTTCATTTAGTAGGAATATTTAACAAATAAACTGTTATATCCATATAATATATGGTATTCTATGTGTTTGGAGAATTATTTTGAAAAGAAGAATTTATTATTTAAAATATTCCACTATTGGGTGGTGAAAACCTTTTCCCTCATATTTTAACAAATATCTTGGATAAAACACTTTTATCCAAGATAATTTTTTTATCTTTATCTTCTTTTAACACATGTTATATAATTGGATTTATTCATAACCATGTGTATAACCTCCATATAATATCATTCATAAAAAATATTTATTAATAAAAAACTTATATTATCACATAAGAGAAATGAGATAACTATACACATCCTTTATTTAGATCCATCTAAGCTTGAAATATTCATTTTTATTCCAAATAATTATAGTAAAAACCCTTGTTACTATATTTGAATTCAAACTGCAAGCTTCATAAATTATTACATTGATTTTGATTCCTGTATATTTACAAAATTTGTAAAATATACATTTGGTATCATAAACCCTTGCAAACCAAAGAATTAATTTGTATAACATCATTATAGGACATGAAATCTCTATAGATTTTCACAAAACCCTTCAGTTATTTTGGAAAATTTTATCACTTTTGAAAATATTTCCCTTCCTTCCTCACATTCCCTTTAGGTTTCAATGACCTTTATTGACTACCCAAAGAAACTTTTTTTTTACTTAAATAAAACTTTCTTTTTCTGGTTTAAAACTTTACCCATTTATACCATCAATACACCACAAAAAACCTAAACATATCATGATCAGTTTAACAATACTCAATACTTTTAGAAAATTGGGTAAAATTTTAATGAATTCATTTAAATTGTTCTAACATTGGGAATGAATATTAAAAAAAGGATTCCATAGCCAAGAAAATACTTAAAGAAAATATTTAGTCTCACCAATTCATAAACTCACTCAATCATATTGAGTACAAGAGTAGAGAATGTAGTTAATTTGGTCATTTTGAATATAATACCTTTTAAAACCTTAAGTTAATTATTTTATACTTATCATAATAATCTAGATTCGTTTATTAAACAACTTCAAAATTTTGTTACCTAGGAAGGTATTATTCTAACATATAAAATCTTCTTTTTTTTATCTTAAAAATTATTCTTAAGTTTCTATATCAGTCAAAGAAGTTCCCTAAATTGAGTTTTTCTTTTCTAATAATGATTTAAAATTTATTTTTGATGATGATGATGATATTTATATATAATATAATCTTTTTTCTTATAAGTATCATGTTTTACATTCATTTAATAAGGTTGTTTTATTAAATATGCTCTATACCAGTCTAATAAGTTCCCTAAATTGAGATTTTATTTTCCTACATTGATCTAAATGTTATGTCTGGTGATGATGATATTATTTATCTATAACAAAATATTTTATCAGATAAGTATCATATTTTATATCTATTTAATAAGGGTTTTTATTAAAAATATAATCTCACTAAAGTGATCACCTTTTTTAAATTTACATCGTATCCATCAGTGGGTCAGGATCTATATTTCACTAAGCTTTATATATCTTTAGAGTTTCTCCCATCACTTAGATATTTAGGTAGACAATCATGTTAATCATATCAGATATAAATCTTGAATAGTTAAGTATATAAATATTTATAATAATCCATCATATGGATTCACTCAAGATTATTCCTCTGGTAACCTGATCCTATTCAGGTCTCCCAGATAAGTGTAACCTAAAGAAAACATAAAAAATGGGTACCTAATCCTATTAAGGTCACCCATTACATGATTTAATTATAAAAAATAATCCATGGACACCCATATTTAGCATGAACTACCTGGTTTGATGATCAAGATCATGAAGAATGTTTTCTTTAGAAGGAATATAACACTTAGTATTTTTAAAAGTGGATTTAATACCACCATATTATCTATCATGACCTGACCCAATGGGGCTCAATCCGCAACTGCCCCAAACCTACCTCCATAGGCCAGGGGATGAAGAAAAGCACTGAAAGGGGTAACTAATATGAGAGGAATTTTCCTAATATACTTGTATTAATGCACCTAACCATATCCATGAAGAAGTTTAGAGGAATAATAATAAAATATGCAACATTTAGAGAAAAAACTATGCATTCAAAACCTCATGTAAAAATAAGATTATGCTAGCATAATTTAAAAAGTAAAAGGGAAAAAAATACATGCCCAACCAGAAATATGTCCTAACCTAACATAACTAGAAAAGTAAATGCAGAGAGATCCTGAATACATATCTTCAATCCCAACCACTGTATGTGGTCAAATGCACCAAGGTATCTTTAGGATTATCTGTAATCACCGTTGACCTATCCTTCGTCTCCATAAGAAATGACACATGCGAGAAAAACCCATGTAGGGGTGAGTATATACATACACATTAGGTTACCCCAAAAGCTAAAGGGGGTAACTAAGAGACATAATTGAATTAGAAAACTCAACCTATAATAAGAGAGTAATAACATCCAATAACATGAATATATATATATATGATTAATTAAAGAATCCCAAATGAGAGAGAAAGGGGATATCCATCTCATAGCCCATCCCAGTAAAAGTGTCTTCCATCAATTCTAATGGTCCATCAACGATGCCTAGTATCTCACACGTCTATCCAAAGAAACATCCATGTGGTTCCATGCCTCAATACTATGCCACACAATTGAGGGGACAAAATCTCTAGGTAGAGGACCCATTCCTTGATACAACAAGAGGGTTCCACTCTGTAGATAGATAGAGGACCCATGCCATGTTAAAATAGAAGGGTTCCACTCTATAGATAGATATAGGACCCATGCTCTGTCCCAATAGAAGGGTTCTACTCTATAGGTAGAGTACCCATGCCCTAAAATCGCAGAAGGGTTCCAATCTAGTGGTAGATTACCCATGCCCTGACTCTACAGGAGGGTTTCACTCTAGTGTTAGATAGATAGAGGGCCCATTCTCTATCCCAGTAGTATGATCCACTTTATAGTTAGATGAACCATTCCTTGACACCGTAGAAGGATTATACTCTAGTGATAGAGGACCCATGCCCTGAATCTGTAGGAGGGTTTCACTATAGTGGTAGAGGACCCATTCCCTGACACCATAAGAGGGTTACACTCTAAATATAGATAGATAGAGGACCCATAATATAACTCTAAAGGAGGCTTCCACTATATAGATAGAGGACCCATACCCTAACTCCATAGGAGGGTTCTACTCTGATGATCCAGTCTGATCACTACCATCGTCGAGTGTTTCATTGTATCTAAAAATACACTATGAAGGCCACCATCACATTCTACATGAAAAAAATCAGGATAGGCTACTCTTGATCCAAAAATTGAGTCCAAACAAAGGAGATATGAGAGGTAAAAGATTCCTAAAAAAAGGAGGCACGTGATGTGTAAGGGGACCCACATAGTGTGTGGTCCTACCCTACTACCTGGTTGTTTTCTTTATGATATATAGATCACTACTCATGTATCCCTACACAACATTTAAGGGGATTACATGGTGTGACTCATCCACCTAGGGTCCTACCCATGCTCTTGGACGTGTTCATGTATTACGATACATGATGTGTTCTCCCGCATGGGGTCCTTCCTGTGTGACTTTGTCACATGGATGATTTACTTGGGGAGGGTCACACGACATGTGGCCTAACCACATGACATGTGATCCTTAATTTTTCCAAAACCCAAGTGACACAACAATAGGGGTGATACACAACATGTGTTCATCACCCTACACTCTGCATAGTCTATTTTTTCATAGAAAGTCAGATATGCTCCACAGATTCCAAATCCAGCCTCTCCGCTACCGAAATATGCCCAAAACTTGTCCAAAATCAAAGGGTAAAGGATAAATTCATCATTTTCACCCATTTTATGGCTAGAAATCTGATTTTCATAGGTCTTTCCAACACCCACACACACCTCGTCTACTTCCTGTGCCGTGAAAACTCTGCTTCGGATCCCATATCCATGAATCAATCAACCAAAATCTACAAATCATCCCAAACTATCTTATGATCATTCATAAATTATTTTTACACAAATCTTCTATGGATCTAGGGGCCCGATAGTACTTGATCCGACCTAGTAATTTATAACCGTGGCCCTATAGGCCAATGGTGAAGAACACAAAAAACTATTAGGAGAAAATCATAAGAAACATAGGTGTAACGATCATTGAACAAGAAATATTGAAAAATGAAAAAAAATTGGGGATATTTAGGGTGAGATGCATAAAACAATGGGGATTAATTGAATAAAATAAATAAATCTGATGTGTGGGCAGATGTAATGGCTTATAATAGACACATATCAAAGGAATAAGAATGATCATGCTCAATCATTTAATCATAAGGGATGAATTCCATATATGAAAAGTCCTGCATCAATTTTTATAGATCATTGATGAATAACACACTCACCAATGAAGGGGGAATGTTCATTGTGTTCATTTTTCCTTAATTCACCTTGATTTGGAGGCTCATCATTGTCTGATATCAAATCACTAATGAAGAACATAGAATTATCCTATCAATGATCCTGAGTTTTACGAATAACCCAAGAGATAAAATATAAAAATGCTTATATAAAGGGAATTAAATTTTAGTTATTTAATGAATTAATTAAATAATTAAATAATTAATTCACTGAACACACCCACCAATGATCACTTTATCCCAACGCCCCATGATGACCAACTTTAGGTTGTGCCTAGGGTAAACCTAGTGTTTTGGATTCAACCATTGACTCAGATTTCTATTTTGAGACTCCATTTTAGAGATATTATATTTTTCTTGAGAAAATTAATGAATAATATAAAATATATTTTAATGTTTTTATAAAATTAATTATAGGCACACTGTGCCTTGAAATCATGTACTATCTCAGTGCCTGTCTCTGAAAATATTTACAAGGAAACACAGGGTTTCTAAATTATTCCATCCTTTAATATTTTTGTCCTTGAAAAGAAAAAACTAACAAAAGGTTAGGATACTGAGCCTACATCTAGATCTCCCACTCCTAGGTGCTCCCCCACATGCTCCCATGCTGTCACAACACACAAACTAAGGGGATGGTCCATCCACATAGTATCCTCTCACACTGATCCTTGATCACCACCAGGTGCTCCAAAAAAGTGGCTCCATCCTCAATGTCTAGATTTCCCCAATCAATAAAATGCATAGGGTCATGCACATATCTCCTTAGTTTCAAAAAATGGAATATGTCATGCACCCACTCCAACTATGGGGGTGGGGAGATGTGGTAGGAAAACTCACCAACCCTCTGAAAGATCTCAAAAGGCTCGATGAACCTCAGGGATAACTTGCCTCCCCAACCGAATATCCACAATCCTAGTCATGGGGATACTATAAGGAAAATTATTTCTACCTAATAAAACTCCAAGTGCCTATGAAGTCATTCTACATAATATTTCTTCCTGCTCTAATCTATCCTCATTTTCTCACGGATGATATGAACCTTCTCCTTCATCGCCTGCACAATCTCTAGGCCAACAAGAGACACCTCTCCAATATAATTCCAACAGAAGGGTGACCTACAGGGTCTCTCATACATGGAATCAAAAAGTTTCATGTTGATATTAGAGTGATGTCTATTATTGTACACAAAATATATAAATGGAAAGTGATCCTTCCAGCTCTGGACAAAGTCTAACATGCAGGCCCTCGACATATCCTCCAGCACCTGGATAGTGTGCTTAGTCTGCCCATTTTTATAGGGTTGAAAGGCTATAATCATCCTCATCTGGGTCCTGAATGTATCCTATAGGAATCTCTAAAACTGTGATATTAAATTTACATCACATTTGTAGATAATAATCGAGGTAACCCTATAAAGGAAAACGATCTCCTGTATGTAAAACTTCCCTAAAATCTCCACTGAAATATACTCCTTAATAGTAAAAAAGTGTGCCAACTTCATAAGTCAGTAAACTATCACCCAGATGGAGTCATGATGTCTCACAGTATGTGGAAACCCTGTCACAAAGTTCATGGATATACCATATCATTTCTAATCCTAGATCTCAAGAGGCTACAACAAAACTGTTGGAACCTGGTGCTCAGCCTTCACCTGCTAATAGATGAGGCACCGTGATATGAACTCAGATACTCTCTACCTCATGTTATCCCACAAAAACTAGTATTTAAGGTCTTTGTACATCTTCCACATACCAAGATATATATCCAAAGGATATGTGCGAAACTCTCTCATCACCTCCTCTCGCATCATGATTGAAACCATTGTCCATCCCTGGAAAAGGATGACATGATTCTCTTCTTTAGAAAATCCATCTGGTGAATCTTCTGAGGATATATGGTTAGGTAAGACTTCATATAAAATTTCTCTCAACTGATACTCTCTCACATTCTAGAGAATTAGAGAATTCAATACCATCGATTGAAGAAAAGTTACATTCTCCTGCTCAATCAGGGTTAGCTATAAGAAAGCCCACTACTCTAATACATCCTACACCAAATGAACTTGGGACTTCCTAATAAGGTTATATTATACCAAATTTCCCATCCCTATATTATAGACCATCTCAAAGCCATAATTGTGAAGGAACTCCAACCAGATCCTCTGTCTTAGGTTCAAGTCTCTTTGTATGAAGATATACCTGAGACTTTGATGGTCTGAGTAAACAATAAAGCGCTCTCTTAGAAGATAGTGCCTCCAAATCCCAAGAGTAAAGACTACCACTACCAAATATAGGTCATTATTCATGTGGTTCTTCTCATGGTATCTCAATCTCCTTGAACCATATGTGATAACTTTCTATCTCTGCATCAACATGCAGTTGATCCCAGCTCTACAGGAATTATAATACACTACTCACTCCACACCCTCCTAGGGTAATCTCAAAATAGAATAACTTGTCAACCTAAAACTAAAATCCTTAAAGGATATCTGGAACTACTTATTCTAGGTAAATGACTGCCCTTTCCACATCAGGGTGATCAAAGGGGAAGTAATCTAGGATAAGTCTACCATAAACCTTCTATAGTACCCTGCCAGGACAAGAAAACTTCACACCTCTAACACGCTCTTGTGTTGATCCAAATAAATAACTCTATCAATATTTTACAGGTCCATAGATAATAAATTATTATAAATAACATGCCCTAATAAGTGAACCTCATGGATCTAGAACTAGAACTTCAAGAGATTACCATAAATCTGGTGCTCTCAAAGAAAATCTAAGACCGTTCTCAAGTGCTCTACATGAACCTTTTTCACAGAGTATATGAGTATGTAATCAATAAAGACAATGAAAAATAAATACAAGTATTTTTGGAAGATATGGTTCATTAAAGACATAAATATAGTGGGGGAATTAATCAAATATAAAGTCATAATTAGGAACTCATAGTGTCTGTAGTGTCATCAGAATGCCAGCTTTAGAATATCAGCCTAGTAAACTCTCAAATGGTGGTGGCTGATCCTAATATTGATCTTCGATAACCAACTAATGCCTCAAAACTAATCAAAGAAGTCATAAATCCTTGGAAATGGGTAATTTTTATTTATCATGACCTGGTTCAGGCAACGATAATCCACAAAAAGCCACAAGATCCTATCTGGATTTTTCATAAACAACATTGAAGCTGTTGAGGGGGACACATTGGGTATGATAAAAACCTTTTCTAAAAGATCATATAATAGAAACCTTATCTCTAAGATCTCATTAGGGGCTATATGATATGCCAAAAAAGATATCAGAGTGGTCCTAATGTGAAAGTCGATTCAAAACTGCATCTCCCACCTTAGAGGTAGTCCTAGAACATCTTCAAAGAAGACGTACATATAATCCTCCATGATGAAAGGAATATAGATGCCTGAAGTGACTATTTGGAAAATGGATATAATCACTAACCGATGGGTAATGGGATAAAACATCCTTCTCACAAAACCCACTCGTCTCACTACGAGATCTCTCTCACCCATAAAGGAGAATCTCATCCCATCAGTGCGAAGGAATCTGAATCATCTGTGGTGATAATAAATCTTATCTTGGAGCATGGATAACTAATCCATACCCAATATAATGTCATAAGGTTTCATTATTATGACCAAAAGGTCCCATAAGAAACTATCTCCACCAGGTGATAGCTCGCACTACTGGAAGATAAAATATATAGAAGAATTATTCCCTATTGGAGCCTCAATACAAAGATTATGGGCTAAAGTTGTATGTGACCCCGACTGCTAGCTCCCTGAGTCTGACATGGGATGCCTAGTGGTGGTGGTGGAAAAAAATTGTAACATCTTCCACCACCCAAATATCATCCTCCTAGATCCTAAACTACCCCTCTTCTAGCTCTGCCTCCTTGGAGGCCACCCTGCCCTCGCCTGAGAGATCCTAGATCATGGTGCTGCTTATGTTTTGGTGGTTTATCCACTATCTATCTAACCTCCTCAGCATGATAAGTTAGAAAATCACATGATATGTGGCCTAACCCATCACACACATAAAACAACCCCTCTCCAGGATTACTTGGTCCCTTGTTCAGTCTTTGTTCCACACAATCACGTGCTTGATTCTGATCATGAAAAGATCTCTTACATCAATATCCCACTAATTGGCTCTTGCTAGTTGCTGTAGATGACTTAGCCTTATGATTCCCACTGATAGATCCATCTACATTGAATTCCTCTGACAGAAAAATCTTCATCACAATTTACCACTCCAACACTATGTTGTATGTGGGAATGCATAGGGGTACTACACTGGCACAAGTATCTCTATGAAGACCCTACTCAAACTTCTATGCCTGGAAGTATCCATTTTAAATCATGTCAAGGGAGTACTATGTAAGGTTATTGAACCTCACAAAATACTCATCCACTATCATTACTCCATGATACATCTCTAGAATATCCTTAATCTAAACCAAGTGAAAGCATGGTGGGTAGTACTCCTCACAAAACAACTACTAGAAGTTGGTCTATGAGATTTTCCACTCCTTATATATTTGCATCACTAGAATCCACTAGCTCCCAAATACTCTGTGGAAATTACTGGATGATAGTGAAACCACCTGGTCATTTAGTTTCCAAATAATCCTAAAAACATGGATCATTAAATCTATCCAATCCTCTACCACCTGGGGATCTGGATCACTGTGGAACCTCAACGACCTTTGGCACTAGAAATCATGCAGTGTGTTAATCCTTCACACATCTTCAACCTACTATACTAGAATCATCTAATGCTCAATAGATAGGGGTGATGATAACTATCCACCCAGAGGAATAATATCATGTGATGACCCCTGAACTGAGGCCTCATCAGTCACCAGACCATCATCATGATCCGAAATCGGTAACCTGGATTACTATCTTCGCAGAGGAATCCTGAAAATTTAATCTATACTTAACATAGCCAGGTGAGAATAAATATACAGGGTGATAAATCAATAAGTATAGTCAAAAGAGTCAATCCTATATGATTCATGTACCATTGATCCCTTTAACAAATGTCTTGGTATGTTGAGTCAACAAGTAGGTAATCAAGGTCTCGGTGAATGGATACGTTGGCCGCCGCACCAACATTGGGTTCCCTAGCCTGAAAGCCCCACTCAAGAAACTTTGAAACTATTTCCCTAAATACTAAAAAAATTATAATAAGGGGAAAAGTAAAAACACCATCCTAAGAAATTAATAGATTTGATACCAATCTATAATGAATTGACCTAATGGGGCTCATGCCACAACTACCCCAAGCCCACCTCCATAGGCTAGAGGTTGGTGACAAGCACCGAAATTCATTACTAATATGGGAGGCCTTTTCCTATTGTACCTATACGCATGCAACTAACCATATCCATGAAAAAGTGCAGAGAAATAATAATAAAAGAAGCAACATCTAGTGAATAAACCATGCATGTAAAAACTCTAAGGAAAAAAAGTGTATGATAGTGTAATCTGAAAATTAAAATGGGAAAAATATATTCCCAAACAGAAATATGTACCAACCTGAAAAAACAGGAAAAGTAAATACTAAGAGGTGCTAAATTAATATCTCCAAGCCCTACCATCATACATGGTCAAATGAACCAAGGTATCCCTGCGCTCCTCTATAATCACCGCCAAACTATCCATTATCTGCATAAGACACAAAACATGCGAGCAAAGCCCATGCAGGGGTGAGTACATACCTACCCAGTAAGACACCCCAGAAGTTGAAGGGGAGTAGTAAGAGACACGATAGAAGTATAAATATTAACCCATAATAAGAGAGTAATAATTTCCAACAACATGGATACAAATACACACACACACACACACATTATCAACAAAAGAAGTCCAAATGAGAGAGAAATGGGGTATCCATCTCACAACCTAGCCTAATAAAAGTGTCTTCCACCAGTTCCAAGGGTCCATAAATGATTCCCAACATCTATCACATTTGTATGAAGAAAAATCCATGTGAAGACATGCATCACCACTATGTTGCGTAATTGATTATCCACTAAATGAGTCTAATATTAATTGGTAATATATATAATATTCATGTTATTTATTATTCATAAACACCATTTTAGTTCATTTTACACTTTGAACATCATTTCACATTATGATTGTAATACCTTCTTAAAATGCACTATTATGTGGTACATTTTTGAACATCATTTAAAGTACTAAATGATTCATCTGATTATACATATTTTAATTTGATAATTGATCTACACTCAAATATGAACATGTTTCATTCAGGGATCAATGGAGGATTCATGGAGGGTGATGGAGATATTTGGCAATGAAAGGAAGCAATTCTAGAGAAGGCAGATTGGACACCATCCCACTGATGAGACTGTTGGGCCCAACATATAGGCTCAATTAATCCCAAATTTCGTGTGATTCTATAAGACATGTATAGAAACAAATACCACTTCATGATCCAAAGCTAATTCGGCCTCTATGGTGGTCATTGAGGCGGCCCAAGTTAGAGATACAATTCTGGTCCAGATTCTGCGGCCCAGAAAAACAGCCCACTAATTTGATCATATCTCTTAATAAAAAACTTCCAATGGGCCCAAATTTTACAGGAGGTTAGAAGACATCAGTAGATCCATTTTCTTCTTCTATGTCCCACTCTGATTCGGCCTTCTAGAAGGTCTTACAGACGCGTCTGTTCGGTTAAGGAAAGCTGGATGCCACCTCGGGTCAAATGTGGAAAAGTTAAAATTCCACAAGCTTTCCACCACCTATGGCCTACCAAAATTAATTGAGATGATTTGTACTGTTTGAGGCTCGACACAAGGCTCCCAAAATGCCTATTTAAGGCAGTGGTGGTGAAGGAATTTGTAATCTTTGATGCTTTGTTCAATTGTAATGTTATGCTGCATTTTTGTTGCCTCAAATTTGTCTTTCACATGTATGTTGTTCAATTCACTTTAGTTTCTTAATAAAAGTTCTTATTCTACTCTTATTCTGTTGTTATTCATATAACTTTTATACCGTTGGATCAAGGTGTGAATTTATTCACACCAACCCTTGTGAAATTATTCACACAACGGTGGAGTGATCATTTTATTTTTGTTGTTTTCTTTACTTCTCCATTTCCTCCCTCATGAGTCTACTTTCCGCTTCCATTGAAACCATGAGATCAATGAAGGGCTAACCCACTTATGGGTTGATCCAAGGGAGTATAAAGGGGCTGGATTTGATGTTATTTATCACCTAATTAATGTATAATCACTTCTTTAATTGGGATTTTTATTTAATGATTTTTAAACTCCATCATCCTTGTTGAATTTAAGGCCACACACTTCAAGTACTAATACGAACCTTTACCTTGAAGTGCTCAAAACTTTGATCCTTCAAGTGTATAGGTGATTAGTATTAAATGGTTTAGGCATTAAACCAGCAAGTGATGATGTTTTTTTATCTCCTTAAATGAACCCATCTCAAATATAAGAAATTAAAATCATTGAAAAGGTAATACGTCCAATCTACCCCGAGCAATAACCTAGGATCAACTCATTCTTTTACATTGAATTCACTTAAATCTGTTATATATACTTTAAAACCATCTTAAATAAACCCAAGTTGGCCACTTCATAGCCAAAAAACAGTCCATAGAATGTACGTGTCTATAGGTTTCTTCTTAGGTCTCTGAGGATTCGATAACCCAAACTAAACTACAAGGACCGTTCTACCTTCATCTCTTGGGTAAATTTGAGCGAGAATCAAATTTTGGCGCCGTTGCCGAGGACCCGAGTAAGTAATCTAAACACCCATTCTATTCTCCCCCATTTCTTCTTTTCTCATCTAAATTCTCTTATCTTGTCCATTTCTCGTTTTTTTTTCTTTTGGCGCATGTCCGCCTACACCCGCGATCAATCAAACCGTCTAGTTAGGGTGGATAGTCCTGGGGTTGGGGAGTCAAGTACACCAAGGGAACTCATTACATTAGATCCTAATCTTTCTATCACCCCCGAGTCAAAAATTGAGCCCATTTCAATGGAAGGTATTCAAAGAAACCAACTCATAAACCCGGGTGGGAACCAAAATGGAAACCCAAATGAGGCAGCCCCAAACTTGGGGAATACAATTGATCAAACCATGAATGACTACCTCACACCTTCCTGGACCAATGCCCCCTCATGCATTAGACACAATTACCTAGGATATTCCAACTACATCTTTAAACCCCATGTCCTAAACCACCTTCCCACATTCCATGGAATGGAGTCCAAGATGCCATACCTGCACATTAAGGAGTTCAATGACATTTTAGAAACCATGTGTCCTCCACATCAACTAGAATCTGCTAAGATGAGGCTATTTACTTTTTCTTTAAAGGATCGAGCTAAAAATTGGCTAAACAATTTGATACCATCATCCATAAACTCTTGGGACCAACTACAAAGAGAATTCTACAAAAAATACTTTCTCCACCACAAAACAATTGCACTTAAAAAGAGAATCCAAATTTTTTTTGAAAAAGAGGGAGAATCATTCTATGAAACATGGGAGAGGTTCAAAGACACTCTAAACATGGTTCCACACCATGATTTTTCTATTCCTGAACAAGTGATAATTTTCTATGAAGCGTTGGGTCTGGGGAACAAACAATTCATTGACATGATGTGTAATGGAACCTTTAAAAACAATGCTCCAAATGATGCTTACGAGTATCTAGAAAGCCTTTCTGAACAAAATCAAACATGGGGAACTTCACCTTATTATGAAAATCCACAAAGAACTACTGGAATTCATACACTTAGAGAAGAGGAAATCCTTAGGGCTAAACTCATAGCACTCTCTAGGAAGGTTGAAGAGATAGACCTTAGGAAAGTCCATGAAATCCAAACTGTAGACCTTGTTTGCAAAATTTGTGACAAAAATGACCATAAGACAGACAATTGCCCAACCATTCCATCCATCAAGGATGTTCTCTTAGGAGGACCCCCAGTGGAAGTAAATTCTTTGAAATTTCAAAAGACTCAATACCAAAACACCTTCAACCCAAGGTATAATGACCACCCAGGCTTCCGCTGGAAAGATAACCAACAACCTAGCCAACCACAGGGACAAAATCCTTACCCCCATCAGAACTACCAAACCCATAACCAGTTCCAAACCCAACCTATCCAATACCAATAGCCACTGGTCCATTTTCAACAAACCATCCCACTTCCAAAATATCCCCCTGGGATAAACCAACCTACTCAAGCACCCACCCAAACTGTTCCACAAAGCCTACTAGAAAAACTGTGCAAACAAATGGAGAGGATGAACTCAGAAGTCTCTTCCCTAAAACAAGAACTTCAAACCATCAAAACAGGAAAGGAACCCATGCCTACTCAGGCGGTTCCATCCTCAACTTCAAGGTGAGAGTCAAGCTGTGCTCAAACAACTCATGAAAAACTAAAGGCTGTGACTGTTTTAAGAAGTGGGAAATCAATTAAGAAACCTGAACAACTAATTCAGAACCCACCTGAAGATTCAAACTTGGATGAAAATTCAAATGAACCACAATATCAAACTGAGGAAACTGATAACAATGTGAAAGAAACAACTCTTCAACAAACAACCATACAACCTTCACCATTTCCCCAATGCATGAGGGGGAAACCCAAGCCTGAACTGAGTGAAACGTTGAGGGAAATATTTTCACAAGTCAAGTTGAACATACCCCTTCTCGATGCAATCCAAACCATACCTGCCTACTCAAAGTACCTTAAGGACTTGTGCACTTTTAAAAGAAAATTTTCACATAAAAACCAAGTCCTTTTGGCTGCTAATGTGAGTACCACCATTCAAGGGACCATTCCTCCTAAGTTGAAAGACTTGGGTTGCCCTTACATCAATGTTGAACTAGGAGAGAGCAAAGTTGTCAAGGCCTTGTGTGATCTAGGTGCTAGTGTCAATCTCATCCCCTATGCCATGTACTTCCAGTTAGGCCTAGAAGAACTCCAACCCACATCTGTCACACTTCAACTTACTGATCGTAGCATTAGGGTTCCAAAGTGGATTTTAAAGGACGTTCTAGTAAAGGTTGAAAACTTCATCTACCCTACTGAATTCATTGTCCTTGACAACCATCCAAACTTAGGAAATAAGGAACAAACCCCAATCATCCTTGATCGTCCTTTCCTTGCAACAATCAACTCTGTTATCCGAGTCCGAAATGGGAATATGACCATCACCTTTGGGAACACGAGTCTAGACTTGAACATCTATAATGAAAGCTCACGAATAAGGGATGGCGAGGACATTCATGAAGTAAACATGATAGGAAGCATTGATAATGAATCCCTGGAACATCAAGGAATATTTGATGAATGTTTAAGTCAGGATGAGATTGATTTCCTTTGTTCATATGAAGGAAGTTTATCTCCTTGGCTTGAATCATTTTCAAATTGCTCTTATGATGAAGTATTAGGTCCAAAAATCGGTGAAACCTTTCAAGAAACCACTCGAAATTCCTTCCCTAAATCTGATCAAGAAAATCTTGTAGCTGCAATTTCTATATATGGGGAATCAATCCTATCTGAAACTCTTAAAAAAGAAATTGATCTTGATCCAATGTCCCAATATTCTACTGAAATTCTGAACCAACCTGATCTTGAATTGAAGGAACTTCCTGCTACACTAAAGCATGGCTTCCTAGGGGACAATCAAACACATACTATTGTCATTTCTTCTTCTCTTGAATCCAATCATGAGAGGATGCTTCTAGATGTCCTTAGGAAACATAAGAAAGCCATTGGTTGGACACTATCTGATATTCCTGGGATTAGCCCACTTGTTGGGACTCATAGGATTGTTCTGGAATCTGATTCAAAGCCATGTCATCAACCTCAACGACGACTCAATCCTAATCTCATGGAGGTAGTAAGGAAAGAACTTCTGAAATTGTTAAAAGCAGGTATCATATATCCCATAGCTGAGAGTGAGTGGGTGATCCCAATCCAAGTGGTTCCAAAAAAGTCCGGAATCACAGTGATAACCAATGAGGATGGATAGATTCTTCCAACAAGGGTGAGTAGTGGATGGAGGGTCTGAATTGACTACAGGAAGCTAAACTCATTCACCAAGAAGGACCATTTCCCCTTACCATTCATTGACCAAGTCCTTGAGAGAGTGTCAGGTTATGCCTTATACTGTTTCTTAGATGGGTACTCGGGGTAAAATAAAATTGAGGTCTCCCTAGAGGATCAAGGGAAGACTACATTCACATGTCCATTCGGAACCTTTGCTTTCAAACGCATGACCTTCGGGTTATGCAATGCCCCTGGAACCTTCCAGCGGTGCATGATGGGTATCTTCTCAGACATGGTTGGGGATTTTCTAGAGGTCTTCATGGATGACTTATCTGTGTTTGGGGATACATTTGAGGGATGTCTGAGGAATGTAGAGAGAGTCTTGTCAAGATGTGAAGAAAATAATCTAGTCCTAAACTGGGAAAAATGCCATTTTATGGTTAAAGAGGGACTTGTTCTAGGCCATCTGGTCTCGAGTAGGGGGATTGAAGTTGATAAATAAAAGGTTGAAATCATTCGTCACCTTCCATCACCCAAAACTGTCAAGGAAGTGAGGTATTTCTTAGGACATGCTGGTTTCTATAGAAGATTCATCAAGGACTTTAGTTCAATCTCCCGTCCCCTTTGTGCTCTGCTAGTAAAGGATGCTCCATTTGTTTGGACTGAAAGCTGTGAGGGTTCATTCTCAACCCTCAAATCCTCTCTCACCTCTCCTCCCATTATGAAATCTCCAAATTGGAACCTTCCTTTCAAACTTATGTGTGATTCCAGTGACTTTGCTGTAGGAGCTATGTTAGGACAACGTTGTGATAAAAATCCTTATGTCATTGCTTATGCAAGAAAATACTTAAATGATGCCCAAATCAACTACACCACCACTGAAAAGGAGTTACTTGCTATTGTGTTTGCCTTAGAGAAGTTTAGGTCCTACCTCTTAGGATCCCCCATCACTGTGTTCACTGACCATTCTGCACTAAAATACATCTTACAAAAACAAGATGCTAAGGCTAGACTGATTAGGTGGGTCCTTCTCTTACAAGAATTTGACCTCACACTCAAGGATAAAAAGGGAGTTGAAAATGTTGTAGCTGATCACCTCTCTAGGATGGAATTAAAAGACAACTCAAATCACCTTTCTGTGTCTGATTCGTTTCCTGATGAACACTTATACTCTGTGAGTGACTGCCCTTGGTATGCTGACATAGCAAATTTCTTAGTGACAGTAGTCATTCCAAAATTACTAGGGACTCAAGATCGAAGGAAATTTCTTTATGATGTTAGGAACTATGTGTTTGATGATCCATAACTCTATAAGTTCTGCCCTGACCAAGTCATTAGGAGGTGTGTTCCAGAATCTGAACAAGAGTCCATCCTTAAATTCTGTCACAGTGAGGCATGTGGAGGTCACTTTTCCTCTAAGAAAACATCTGCTAAGATTCTTCAATGTGGTCTTTTCTGGCCCACCCTCTCAAGGGACTCCTACACATTTTGTCAAAGCTGTCCTAGGTGTCAACAAGTAGGGTCCATCACAAAAAGGAATCAAATGCCACTCACTCCCATCTTAGTGGTTGAAATATTTTACTGTTGGAGAATTGATTTCATGGGTCCCTTCCCAAACTCTCAGGGATACCTCTACATACTCTTAGCTATTGATTATTTCTCAAAATGGGTTGAGGCCATTCCCACTAATTCCAATGATCATCAAGTTGTGATTCGATTTCTAAAAGATAACATATTTTCAAGATTTGGAATTCCTAGGGCTATAATCAGTGATCGAGGAACCCATTTTTGCAATCGCCCATTCGCTTCACTCATGTCTAAGTATGGTATTTCTCATAAAGTGTCCACTGCATACCATCCTCAAACCAATGGTCAAGCTGAGTTAGCGAATAGGGAGATTAAGCAAATTCTTGAAAAAACTGTCAACCCCTCTAGGAAAGATTGGTCTGAGAAACTCTTAGATGCTCTTTGGGCATATCATAAAACATACAAAACCATTTTAGGAATGTCCCCATATAGGTTGGTTTATGGTAAAGCATGCCATTTGCCAGTGGAGATTGAACATAAGTCCTTTTGGGCAATTAAGAAAATGGATTATGACCTCTCATTGGCCAGAACAAAAAGGAAATTAGATCTCAATGAACTGGAAGAACTAAGGATAGAGGCTTATGAAAATTCAAGGATCAATAAAGCTAGAGTTCAAGCCTACCAATCTAGGAATATCAAGGTCAAAAATTTTGAACCAGGAAAACTTATGCTCTTGTATAGTTCAAAACTTCATTTACATCCAGGAAAGTTAAGGTCTAGATGGTCAGGACCTTTCATAGTGCATCATGTATTCCCCCATGGGGCAGTATAGATTCAAGATCCCACAAGTGGTTACATTTTCAAGGTCAATGGTCAAAGTTTAAAACCATTCATTGAATCATTCAATAAACAGGAAATAGAGGTTGAGTTAACTGAGCCAACCTATGAACAAGGAAAAAATTGATAGATTTAGGGTCCATGTTGGGATAACGATGTTAAACAAAGCACTGCATGGGAGGCAACCCATGGTTTTCAAGTTTCTTATCATTTTGTTGTTTTAATAAACTTTATATTTTAAATAGGATTAATTAATCATTTTTACATTTAAAAAAAAGGACTATTGACCTGTTCTTCTATTATGAGTATGGATGGGTATGAAAGGGGAGCATCGTATTCATCCGTGTCACGCGGTGTGATCCCTGAGTAATACCTTACCCAGGAAATTAAAAAGAAGACAATGTATCATTAGTTTGATTTAAAAAAATAAAAAATAAAAAAACAGGAAAAACCATAAAAATGATGATACTTGGAATTAAATAAGTCGTTGTGTTGTTTGTTTTTTCTGGTTTGTTCTTATTTTTGTTTAGGTACTATTTTGGGTGATACATGTTTAATCAAGGAGGTGCCTACATCCCCCAAGAGATCAAAGGACTAATTTGGAGCAGCAAGAACTTCAGCTTCAACCACCAGGTGATTTCATTCCATGACCCTCATTTTCAATTTCCTTTTTGAACTTTCATTCTCTACCTCTACCCCCTTCTAAATTTTCTTTTCTTTAAACACTGGGGACAGTGTTATTTTAAGTTGGGGGGGGGAGATAAAATAAAAAATGTTTTTTTGTCAAAAAAAATGATAAATGATTTGAAAAAAAATTTGTGAAAATGGAAGGAAAAAATTCCTTCAACTTTAAACATGTTAATACACATTTCACATTTTGAAACTGAATATCAAATAATTTAGCATACCCTGATTCTGATTTTAATCCTTGTATAATTTCATGAGCATTGATTTTGGAAAGTGTGGCTTTCCAATGTGATATTTCATCATTTATATTTTCATCCAAATAAAAAAAAAGATCACAATGCACGTCCCTTGGATAGTGGGGTATTAGTTTGAGTTCATGGGGTCCCCTAAATTTATAGCATAGGTTTGGTGATCATTTTAGTTTAATATGAGTATTCAAAAAATATTATTAAAAAAAAAAAATTTGCGTGTAGAGCAATGAAATGACCTAATGCGTGGCTTTCGGCACTTGGGGATCGTGACTCCATAGTTTTCTGGCCCAGAGTTAGTAATTTTATCTCTATTTTTAGTAATTTGAATTTGTTTTTGACCGAGTTAACTCGAGATGATGCCCGAGTATGTGGGCTTCACTTGGTGCCCTAAGGTCTTTGAGCCTGGGAGTCATCGGCAAAGTCTTGCTACAGGGGTTGACTCTTTTGAGTGCAACTTCAATTACCATGGAAAAATTGCAAAAACAAAAAAAAAACAAACAAAAAATTATACAAAAAAAGGAATACTCATCTTAATATTGAAATGTGATTCCACCTAGCGCTTCCGTAATTTCCCCCTTGAATAAAGATGAACCCCCATGTCTATTGTGATGCACAACACATCCTCATACTTAATTGATATTGGATGAAATATGGAAATGAATTTGAACAAAGGAATGAGCTTGGGATTTGGATCTTCTTATGAAAATATCTCATATTAAAATATTTTTATGGGTTTCATGATTGTTTGGTATAAGTTTTTTTGGTGATCATTGTGTATTAAAATGTTTTTAGAAAAGGGAATTCGAATTTCATTTTGTTGAGATATATTTTGCTCGGGACTAGAAAAACCCAAGTTGGGGGGTGTGATTATCCACTAAATGAGGCTAATATTCATTGGTAATATATATAATATTCATGTTCTTTATTATTCATAAACACCATTTTAGTGCATTTTACACTTTGAACATCATTTCACATTATGATTGTAATACCTTCTTAAAATGCACTATTATGTGGTACATTTTTGAACATCATTTAAAGTACCAAATGATTCATCTGATTATACATATTTTAATTTGATAATTGATCTACACTCCAATATGAACATGTTTCATTCAGGGATCAATGGATGATTCATGGAGGGTGATGAAGATATTTGGCAATGAAATGAAGCAATTCTAGAGAAGGCAGATTGGACACCAGCCCACTGATGAGACTGTTGGGCCCAACATACAGGCCCAATTAATCCCAAATTTCTTGTTATTCTATAAGAAATGTATAGGAACAAATCACTCTTCTTTATCCAATGCTAATTCGGCCTCTATGGTGGTCATTGAGGCGGGCCAAGTTAGAGATACAATTCTGGGCCAGATTCTGTGGCCCAGAAAAAAATCCCACTAATTTGATCATATCTCGGAATAAACAACTCCAAATGGGACCAAATTTTATAGGCGGTTAGAAGACATCTGGAGATCCATTTTCTTCTTCTATGGACCACTCTGATTCTGCCTTATATAAGGTCTTCCATACGCGTCTGTTCGGTGAAGGAAAGCTGGATGCCACCTCGGGTCAAATGTGGAAAAGTTCAAATTCCACAAGATTTCCACCACCTATGGCCTACCAAAATTAATTGAGATGCTATGTACTATTGGAGTCTTGACCCAAGGTTCCCAAAATTCATATTTAAGGCAGTGTTTTTAAAGGAGTTTGTAATCTTTGATGCTTTGTTCAATTGTAATGTTATGCTACATTTTTGTTGCCTCAAATTTGTCTTTCACATGTAAGTTGTTCAATTCACTTTAGTTTCTTAATAAAAGATCTTCTTCTACTCTTATTCTGTTGTTATTCATATCACTTTGATACCGTTGGATCAAGGTGTGAATTTATTCACACCAACCCTTGTGAAATTATTCACACAACGGTGGAGTGATCATTTTATTTTTGTTGTTTTCTTTACTTCTCCATTTCCTCGCTCATGAGTCTACTTTCCACTTCCATTGAAACCATGGGATCAATGAAGGGCTAAACCACTTATGGGTTGATCCAAGGGAGTATCAAGGGGATGGATTGGATGTTATTTATCACCTAATTAATGTATAATCACTTATTTAATTGGGATTTTTATTTAATGATTTTTAAACTCCATCGTCCTTGTTGAATTTAAGGCCACACACTTCAAGTACTAATATGAACCTTTACCTTGAAGTGCTCAAAACTTTGATCCTTCAAGTGTATGGGTGATTAGTATTAAATGGTGTAGGAATTAAACCAGCAAGTGATGATGTTGTTTTATCTCCTTAAATGAACCCATATCAAATATAAGAAATTAAAATCATTGAAAAGGTAATACGTCCAATCTACCCCGAGAAAGAACCTAGGATCAACTCATTCTTTTACATTGAATTCACTTAAATCTGTTAGATATCCTTTAAAACCATCTTAAATCAACCCAATTTGGCCACTTCATATCCAAAAATAGTCCATAGAATGTACGTGTCTATAGGTTTCTTCTTAGGTCTCTGAGGATTCGATAACCCAAGCTACACTACAAGGACCGTTCTACCTTCATCTCTTGGGTAAATTTGAGCGAGAATCAGTAATTGAGGTGCCACAATCTCTAGGTAGAGGACCCATGCCCTGATATAATATAAGGGTTCCACTTTGTAGATAAATAGAGGACCCATGCCCTATTAAAATTAAAGGGTTCCACTCTATAGATAGACATAGGACCCATACTGTGTCCCAATAGTTTGGTTACACTCTATAGGTAGAGGAACCATGCCCTGAAACCGCAAAATGGTTCTACTCTAGCGGTAGAGGACCCATGCCTTGACTCTACAGGAGGGTTCCATTCTCGTGGTTGATAGATATAGGATCTATGTACTATCCTAGTAGTAGGGTTCCACTCTCTTGGTTGATAGATATAGGAACCATGTCCTATCATAGTAGTAGGGTTCCACTCTATAGGTAGAGGAATCATACCCTAATACTATAGGAGGGTTCCACTCTAGTGGTAGAGGACCCATTCCCTGACTCTACAGAAGGGTTTCACTCTAGTGGTAAAAGACCCATGCCCTAAAACTATAGGAGAGTTACACTATAAATATGGATAGATAGAGGAACCATATCCTAACCCCATATAATGATTTCAATCTATAAATAGAGGAACCATTCCCTAACTCCACAGGAGTGTTCCACTCGGATGATGCTATCTAATCACTATCGTCGTCGAGTACTGCCTAAAGAAGCATCACACTCAAAACATCCCACATCATATCTCAAAAATACACTAAAATTACATCATTGTGTTATATATATAAAAAAACTTAGGATATGATACTCATGGTCCAAAATCCAAGTCCAAACAAAAGAGATATGATAGGTAGAAGATTCCTCAAAAAGAGGAGGTAAAGGGTGTGTAAGGGGACCCATACGGTGTGTGGTCCCACCCTACTGCCTGGATGTGTACCTACCTATACATGGATCACTACCCATGTAGTCTTACATTGTGTTTAAGGGGACTACACAGTGCGCCTCACCCACCTAGAGTCCTTCCCATGATCCTGGTCATGTCCATGTATTATGATACATGACATGTCCTCCTACACAAGGTCATGTTCGTGCGCCTTTGTTACACATCCTGCCTACCTGGGAAGGGTAAGATAGTGTGTGGACTAGCTACACAACATATGATCCTTAAATTTTAAAAACCCTAGCACTGTAGCCATAGGGGTGCTACATGATGTGTGTTCATCATCCTACACACTGTGTAGTCTGTTTTTTTGCAAACAGTTAGATCTACTGAGTAGATTCTCAATCCGACCTCTAATATACTGAAATATGACCAACACTCACCCTAAATTAAATTGGTAAGGCTCTGTTCATCATTTATAGATATTCTATGGACATAAATAATATTTTTGTTGATCCTTCCAACACCTTTATGCAATACATACACCTCCCATGTCACGCTGACTCTTCTTCAGATCTTGGATCCATGAAACAATCACCAGAAACCTAAAAATAATCCCAATCCATCCCCTAATCACTGATATGTTCTTCTCACATGAATCTTCTATGGATATTGGGGTCTAATAATACTCGATCCCACCCGAAATTGTTGAATTGCGGCTCCATGGTCCAATGATGAAGAACATGAAGAATAATTAGGAGAAAATCACAAGAAACAGAGGTGAAAAAATCATTGTCAAAGAAATATTGGATAATGAAAAAAAATTAGGGGTATTATTGGTGAGAAAAATGGAACAACAAGGATTAATAAAATAAAATAAATAAATTCGATACGTGGACACATGCAAAGGCTCAAAATTGATGTAGATAAAAGGAATAAGAATGACCATGCTCAATAATTTAATCTTAAGGGTGGAAATCCACATTTTATGAGTCATAACTTGTTTCATATCGATTGTTGATGAATAATTCACTCACCAATAAAAGAGTAAGGTCTGTTGCGTTTGCTGCACCTTAATTCACCTTGGTCCAAAAGCTTATCATTGTCTAATCTCAAATCACCAATAAAGAATATGGAATTTTCCACTCACATTCTAGATTCAACCGTGGTCTTATATTTCTATTTTGAGACTTCGTTTAAGAGATATTCCATTTTTCTTAAGAAAATTCATGCGTAATATAAAATATATTTTAATATTTTTATAAAATTAAGTTCGGGCACATCGAGCCACATAATCGCACGCCATCTCAGAACCTGACTCTAAAAATATTTCTAGATATATTTCAAATCCTTACAAGGTAAAAAAAGGTCTCTAAATTATCTAATGTTATTTAGTTTATATGTATTCATTCTTCTAATAATCTAGTCTGTGAATCCCTATTATTTCCACCACATTAATATGTTCAAGTCATATTGATGTGTAACTCTTTATAACACTCTTGAACAAGCTAAAGTTAAGGTATAAGAAAACTAAATCAATTATCATACCTAGTATAAAACTCTTTAAATGCATGTATGATAATTTAAAGAAGGAGTTTAAAATTTTAAACTAAAAAATACATCATAATTCATAATATAAAAAATTATATTTGATATGACCCGACCCACCAAGACCCCACCCAGGTTGGTGGTAAGCTGAGTGTGTCACCCCAATCCCGCTTCCAATAGGCTAGGGTCTGGTGACTAGTACCAAAAAGGAATAATCATACATGATATTCCTTAACCTATAATAACTTGAAACAAAAATGAAACTCCAATATAAAATAATATCCAACAACACTAGAAATATATGACTAAATAAACTATACTATTATACATGCATTGGAAAATAACTATCTAGAACAATACCATGAAAGAAAAGCTAGAATGGGTGATACAAATACATAAAATAAAATCCACCAAGTACATCTGATTCTAGGAAAGGGAAGAAACCTTCTTGCTATATGATATCCTAGAATGAACTCTATAATAACAACCATCATCCACTAAGTATCACCATCGACACTAAGTATCAGTTCTACCATCTCCACTAGCTACACATATGTGAAGGTCATCTTCAAAATATGAAATATATGCATAGACATGACATGTGTGGGCATAAAACCCTTGTAAATGTGAGTATAAACTTATCCAATAGGATGCCTCAAAAATAAAATACAAAGATGAATAATAAGTCATCTCAAAACCCATGGTTGAGGGAAAAAATAAGTAGTATCCCAAAGAAACTATATATAATCTAATTTCAATACATCTATATATAAGGTAAGAATCCAAATCTTCTTAGTTCATCTCTATGAAGGATCATATAACACAAGAAAATAGTGATTCCTAGGTTAATGAAATACCTAAAACACCCAAATTTGACAACCTATCTATAAGTTGTATTTGAAGGAAACCAAAAAGGATTAATATGTATTTAGTATCCCAAATTCACACACATGTGTTGATACATTTTAATACCAATGAATCATAAACTACTAGACTTCCATAAGTTACATGATACATCTTTGAAATTACAGTGGGGAACTACACCTTATCGGAGCATATGTGTATCGACTGAGGGAGTACCTAACCCCTATGGAGGACCATTTCCAAACACATGAGGGAGTACTGAATCCATATATGGAGGGACTCACCCCAATAAATGAGAGATTATTAAATCTATCAATTATTTGGGGGACTATACACTATCACAAGTATTCTTCCAAGGGAGTATCTGAACCATATGCATGGAGTGACACACCTTGACCTCACTTTTCCTTACTAATTTATCTACTTATTAATTTTTTTAGACTTAGGAAAGTCTGAGTTTTAATTTTTCTAAGTTTCATAATTTTTTAGGTGTTGAAAAATTACCACATAGTCACTTTATGGTTGGTAGAAAATATGCGATGACTCTAACGTATGAATAACCTTGCATGTCCAAGGCACAATTAGGGGGGAAACATGTGAAGGAAAATATTACATATGAATTCTAGTTTAGTGAAGGGAACATAGTTAGAACATTATTGGGAGTAAATTTGTGATAACTCTTTTGTATCCATTGGAAACCGTGTGAGGTACCCTTACATAATGGGGGTTTTCTTCAGTGATTACTACACGAGTTGCCCATGATTAGGATCAATCATGCAACCTATCCAATGCATGTCTCATGATTAGTGCATGACTTCCAAAACTGTGTAGCCAAACCGTGTGAGACTCCTGGTCATAAAATATATGAATTTATAAGTTTTCCTTCACTAGAATTAAACCTTTTATATTCCTTAATTCCTCCCATTTGACTCCCAACTACCTCAGCAATCTATCCCTCTCATTTCACCCTTCTTTGGATTTTCCATAGGTTTATTCTACTTTTGAGGTTGGTTCTTCAAGTTAAGATGATCCAAACCTTTTTTCCTTACCTTTCTCTCTCTTCCTCTCTTCTTTTAGTCCTAATATGGTCATGGTGAGCTAGGGTTTAGTGTTTATTGATTTTTAATTGTGGGTTTCTATGTTTTAGTGTTGGTAATGTTGTTCCAAAGCATGATTGGTCCTTTTCCTGGTGGATTAACATCATTTCTAGAAAGTTATTTGAATTGAGGCTTTATATATATATATATGGTGTATATATATATTGTGTATTGGTTTGCATGAAAATTATGATTTTCATGTGTTGGGTATATTATTCGATGTGTGTACCAGACAACCAAACCATTCTCAACTGAGGCTATGATGATATCATTTACCCATACCATTTCATAAGATGAAATAGTTGGGAGTTGATGCATTTTTACATGGAATTTTAGTAGAATTAAGTCATACATTATGAACACATGGGTTAATTCCTGAATCAATAAGGAGCATCCTCAAGGATTTAAATTTTTCTCTTCCATGCAATGGATTTTTGGTTGATTATTACACGATGCCACATTGAGACTCCTCTTATCCCAAAGCCCTCTTCATCTTCCTCCTTTACACCTGAGGCTCTAGTAATCCATGGAAAAAGATTGGATCCTACTCAAACATTGAGTGAATCAGTTCAACCCCTGGATACACTAAGAAGGTGGGACGATTTTGTTTTCCACTTAAATATCTTCATCAAACTCATTTGAAAGAGTTATAGGCTGTTGTAGAAGATATTTTTTGTATGGTATGCTACTTTATTACATGTTCTTTATATTTTTATTTACCAGAGTTTAATTTTATTTTGAATAGAGATCCTCAATAATGGATTTTCATATCTTCTGATTAATCTGATAATTGTTATTAGACTCTAATAAACCCTCCAGTGGTATCAAAGAGTTTCCATGTTTTATATTGTGATAAATTAATAAGAAAGCGAAATAGAGAAGTGTTTTTGAATTATGTAAATTCAGTTTTAAAAATGGGTTACCTCTACATAACTGGTCTATGTAAAGATAACTGAGATATTTACCTTTACATAGTTGGGCTTCATAAGGGTAACTAGGGAATTACCTTTACGTAGCTAAGCTATGTAAAGGTAACCAGTGAGTTACCTTGACGCAATAAGGCTACATCAAGGTAACTACTGTGTTACCTCCATGCAGATTTCTCCTGCCATGTAAAGGTATACAAAAACTTTCAAAAATTTATTTTATATTAAGTTTTATTATAATTTATAAATATTTAATAAATTATAATAAAAGGTATTTTGGGAATACTTATTAATTAATAATTGGTTAATTAATTAATTAATTATAAAAGGTTTATAATTAATTAATAATTGTTTATAAAACATTTATTATTAAATATTTCTTAAATATTAAATGTTAATATTTAAAATACATTTTAAAAGAATTATATGGTATTTATTATGATCTAGAAATGCAATTTTTTATTTATAAATCATAATAAATAGATATAAATGGTTATAAATTATGAAACAAGGTTAAAATATAAAGATATTTATATTTAAATTATGAATTGTTCGTAATTAATTAATTTGAATTGTTCAAATTAAAGGGGACTTATTTTTATATTATTTAAGCCGCAACAAAAGTGTTTTGAATAATGAAATGATCATGGTTAAAGTTATAATTAAGTATATGATATTTAGATAATATAAAATGATTATATAATAGAAATTGGATTATAATATTATTTATAATTAATAAAATATAATTAAAATAAAATAAAAATTCCATATAATGATGAATATGAAAGGGTTCATATTATAATGAATATAATTTTTTATATTAAATATTATGGAATGTCCATAATGTCAAAGATAAAAATTATAAAATGTTTTTATTTAGTTTTTTATTTATGAATTTTTTATAAATGTTTATCACATGTTCAAATATTTAAAATGTTTATTTATTTAAAAGGTTATTCTATATTTTGTTCATAGTTAATTTTTTTTATATTATGAATGTTGTATGATTTAGTTTAAAAGTTAAACTACTTCTTGGATAGATACTTACATGACATGATAGGATTGAATCCATAATGAATTTAGTTTTTAATTTACCTTGAACTCAATTTTTAATTGAAGTTGTGAACTTGAATTTAATTTTTGAATATAGTTTATGCATATTAGGTGTTAGAATTATTATTAATTTAATTATATCTTAAGTAAAGTCTCCTAGAGGAGAGGGACTTGGGGTTAGACTACTTACTTTCCTGGAGGTTTATTCCTTGATTAGGAAATTGAATAATCTTTTCTATCTATCACTTTGGTCTTACTCAGGTAAAGATTGTTAATTTCATATAACTTTATGAATTTACATGAAATTTTCATGAACCCTATGCATATGATGTATTTGGATATATGTAAATATACCCTAATTCTATTTTTTTGGGGGAGTAACACAAACTTGTGAACTGTGTAAAGAGTTACACATAAATATGATTTGAATATATTGGTTTGGTGGAGGGAATAATATTTCAAACTAAATCACTAGATGCATGCATACATAAAAGGAATAACATGATATAAGATGGTGTGATTAAATACACTTTAAATACTATGTGTGAGATTCCTTCTAAAGTTTTACTTTTCAAGACCTCGATTATGGCATCCAACCTTTTTATTATATAAACTTTTCATTATATAGAACAAAATAGAAGATCTTTTAAAGTTTAGTTTCTTAGAATTCAGGAACATAATACATAAAAACATAAAAAATTATTATAATACAATTGAAAGGATTATTTATGGGTTCATACTAAGTTAAATTTACTACCTCTCATAACCCGGGGACATACATCAAAGTAAAGGGGTGAACATGATGACCAGTAAAGAAAATAATTTACATGTGATCATAAGGAATATCAATAAGAACATAAGGAATATAATTATGGAATGAGAAATATAACACAAGAAATATTATAAAATGTAAATGTGGATATAAAATTTAAATGAGACATTCATAAGCATATCACCAAGGTTTTTCACCAAGGTGTCATAACTAAAAATTACCAAAGTTATTCACCAAGGTATCGCAAAACATGTCATATTTAGAGATTAAATTATTTACCCAATGAATTAGAGTGCTATCAGGGTGAACCCTTAATATGTATTAATGAACATGATACACATATATCACAATAAATAATTTAATTAATAACCCATGGAGAATAAATAATAGGTTTCTTATCAAAATCATGGCATACAAAAGTGCTTAAATACATGATCATTACGTCATTTTTAGGCCACAAAAAGAGAATGTGGGTTTATTATGTGTAAATCTAGAAATAAAATAAATAGTTTTTAAATATAGGTGAATAACCATGTAAAAGAAAAAGGTTTGGGTATCCACACAAAGAAAATAAAAGAGAATTTCTTAAAGAGAAGAGAGAACTTTTGAGAAGTAAATTCTACAACATGACGTGTATAAAACATAGTTTTAGTAATGGGTAAAATGAGAGGGAACAAGGGTATACAATTGATAAAAAATAATATGACAATAATGGTATGATAAAAAGGGTAACAAAGGAGAGTAACCATAACATTTAGAATATATATACAAAAGGAGGATTTTGAATTGAATAGAAAGTAAGGATAATTCCCTTACTTTGAAGAGTAATTCCTAAATCTTGAGGATTGAGACCTTGGGGATTGAGGAAACCTTGGGGGGAATAATTGGGAGGAAAAATCACCATAAATTCAAGGATTATGTATTGCGAGTGAAGGGGAGATGTGAAATGGGTGGGTATTTATAGAAAAAGTTGAGGATTTGTTTAATAATTTTCAAATACAGGCCTTTAAAATCTAGGTTTTGGGAAATGAAAACCCATTGGTTTACACATCATTTTTCCCATGATTTTGGAAATTAGGTACACATTTTATGTTTTTTTAATTCACTAGAACCAAACATAATTTTTTATTACTTCTTTTGACATGGAAAAATATAGTTTCCACAAAGTATTGTTTTTAAGGTCAATGTTTCCATTTTAGACTTTGGAAAGTCACTTATAGGTTTGGAAATTGATTAAAATATATTAAAATACTTTATAATAACAATAAAAAATATTTTAGTCCATGGATTGTGGTTAATTAATTATCACATAATTATTATATAATTATGAAGTCATTAAACACACCGAAAACCCAAAATTATATTTTTACTATTCATGGAAAAATTAAATTATTTTAGAAAATTATCATAAATTAACCCTAATCTAATTTTTAACTTATGTGTAACACCCCAAGATTCTACAGTATGTTTCCTTTTGAATAATATAATAGCTTTCATAGTACGCAACTTCGAGTTCTAACACACCACAACCAACCAAACAAGCCGTTATGAATAGTAATACCCACTTTTTAAAAATTTATAAATTTTATTTTTCAAAATGGTCTTCATTTTTGGATTAATAATATCAACATTAGCTTAGGGTGAATTTTTGGTATTTTTTTGAAAACTTTCAATTTTTGATGAATAGTGAAAAACACTGCGTTATTGTTTAAAATCGACTTTTTATTTAAATAATTAATTATTTTATTTAAATTTATTTTAGGTAAAAATAGATACATAATACCTATATATGTTCAATGTAATTCATTGGAGTCATTTTATAATAATATTAGATATATACAATTTTATTGAACTTTTTACCGTATTTTACCCACCTTCTAAGAACGTTAACAAATTTGCATAAAACGTAATTTTACTGCTTTTGTGAATTGAATTTCAAAATATGAGAGAAACTTTTGACATAAGTAAGTAAAATGTGGTTCAATAAGATGAAAATAAGTTTTTTTGAATAGTAACTTTTGACTTTTATTTACCACGGTTAAAAGTAAATAGGGTAATTAAAGGTAAAAAATGATATTATAATTACCCTAACACGTGTGATAATTCTATTGGGTAAGTGTAGTTAAACCAAAATCAAACTTAGGAATAAAATATTATCCTTTTGGTCCACTTGGATTAGATTAGAACATTTATTATTATTTTATTTAAAGAAGAGTTAAAAGTGTTAAATTCAAAGTTCAATAACTAAACCTTTTTTAATATAGGGTTATACATAAGATAAATTCAAATATAAATATTCATTAGAAATATAAAAATATTTCCTACATAATGGTATTTTATTTGTAAATTTTATACATTAAATAATTAAATTTATTTATGATACAATGATGATGCAGTAATTACCTTATTAATGAAAGATTACAATAATTGATATTATAAATATCCAAATAAAAGAAAATTGAGACTTATGATGAATTAAAATAATTTTTTAGGTTAATATGACATGTTATAGTTTATTAAATAATTTTTTTTTCAAAGTGATAAAGTTTTTATGACTTTCACAAAAACAAAATACCAAATAGTGTCAAAATTAACATAAATGAGTTTTTAAAAAAAATACTATATTATTAATTGATATAATATTCCTAAAAATATAAGTTTCATCCAAAGGACTTAGATAAGGTTAGATATATAAATAATGAACCACTTGGGGTTTTATTGTAATTTTATAGTAATATTATTAACCATATAATATAATAATACAAGAATACATGGTAAAAGTTAAACTATTTAACTAAGAGTTAAATATAAAATATAAGGTTAATATGGTAACCTAAACCTATCTAAAACCTATTGGTTGAGATTTTTTCAACCCATCACCACCTAATCCTATAAATAAATTATTTTGGAGCCATTATAAACCGAATATGATTGTATAATAAAATAATATTTCATGCTTTTCCTAAAGTGACCCTCACCTCTCATATAAAAAGGTACTTCCCCTTCACTACAAATCACACCACCAAAGCCATTTGGATTGGAAAAAACCTACTAAAATATCCTATCAACTACCCTCACTTATACCTATAGTCCTTACTTTGATTAGAAATCCAACCTAAGGATTCCTTTTGATCAACTCAAAAGGAAACACCCAAAGAAGAGGTAATAATTTCACCACCTCTTCCAAAGTTCTTTTCTTCTTCCACTTCCTCTTTATTTTTTGTTTCCATACCAAAATAATAAATCCAGTAACTTATACATAATGCGATTTTATTATAAATATAGTACAACCATATTCATTAATCTATCCATTCTATGAATGAAAAGTCACCATACGTGCGTACATACGGCTTACCGTCTCCACATCGTGTTGTAGTTTGTTATTCAAACACTTCATTATTTGATGGGTATAATAATGAATATAACTAATTTAAATAATAAATATAACATATTAGGGATTCTTTATATATGATATACCATCCAATTACATACAATTTCACCATCAATAGAATGATATTGTCACTCGTGCGTATGTACAGATTACCATCTCCACGAACGCGATGAAATTAATTACCCATCATAACCATTCAAGAATATTTTTCATTTTATGATTAAAAATAATGTTTAAGAACTTAATATAATTTTTTACATGAATCAAATTCATCCTATCCATAAGAAACATGGATTACATAACCAATAATATAAAGGAAAACGAATCAGTTAACACCCGAAATGATGATACTACTGAAATATTATTAACAAAGCAATATTAGAAGATCATATATGATATCATATTTATGTATGTGGTTCTTGTATAATTTAATAACAATTATTTAACTATTATAAAGAAGTTTAACGTACCATCAACTAAGTAAAAGTACATGGTAAGGGTTAATTCTACAATCTCTTTATTATCTAAGGTTGTTTATACGTGAGTATCTACTGAGACCTCTTTATCATCCACATCCGTGTTTTTTAAAAATGCATTTCAAAACATTTTTACTATTTCCTAGACTATGGGTTAAAGTAATTTATACCATTTTTTTACTTTTTGTAAGATTTTTATAAAGGAATATTTCCATCAATGTCATTTACGACCTTTTCGACAAAATTAAGGGAATCATGTTTTTTAACTTATACAGTAGGTGCAACTATTTTTTGCCATTATAACACCTTCAAAGCTTCCCTTAAAATATTATAAGAATATTTTAAAAATAATTGTTTTATTTTAAATTTAAATTAATTTTAAATTATTTCAAAATAGAAAGATATATTTCTATCAAATAGTTTTGATTTCATCTATGTCGACATCCTCTGTTGGATTTTATGCTTGTTTGAAGTTGATTTATTATGATACAATATTCCTTATTGTATTGAAGGTTTTGTGATATGTTTGACTTTGGATGTGATATTTTTATACCATTCATTGTTTATGGTTAAATTATTGACATTTTTTATGTTAGTTTTAATATGAATGTTTATGTTATGTTTCAACCTTTTCATATGAGGAATGCAGTGGAATTAGTAAGTGATAGGTGGAGCCTGCTATAGCTCCTTGATGCATTGGAAAATCTAATGAGACAAACTATTCTCTTGGAACAAGGCCTTGACAAAAAATTATTTTTAGTCTTGTCACAAGGCCTTGACTATGTGGTTATGATGTCCGACATTATGCATTCCATCATTATAAAATTGGCTATTGAAATTACATGCGATTATTCAACTAGTAGAATATCCATGGGAATAAGTAAATGGAATTATTTGATTTATCTTTTCCATATTATACTGAAGTTTATGTTTAAAAGTCTTCTGTTTTAGTCTTATACATTTCTTTAAATGTTTATGCTTATTTATTAAAGTTTCCGCTATATTTTTATCCTTACTAAGCACCTGATCTCACCCCTTTTTATGTTTTATTTTTCCAAGGAAGTGAAGAAGTATATTATGACTGACCTGTAGGGAAATTATAAGGGATATGAACATGTTAAAAGGAGAAAATATTGTTATTGTTTTTTCATTTTATAATGTAATGTAAAATTTATGTATATATCTAGTACTTCTAAGGATACTAAAATGATCAGTCTTTCAGGATTTGATCCCTTGTGATGCCAATGTTATGTAATAATGCACCGAATCTGGGTAACTGAGGTCAGAGAGTTACAATTGGTATAAGAGAAAGTTTAGTACAAACCTTAGAAACTAGATTTAGAAAAACTCTGATTAGAGAACATTACCCTAAGATAGACTTTGAGGATTAATATAGAATAACTTCCTATAATTTTGGTAATGTAGAGATTTTTTGAGTTTTCCAAGAAATAAATACTTGTCTAGTATGAGTAGGTAGAGGTGGCTCTAGAACAGATGTACCTAGGAGTGAAAACTCTGACAAGGAGTTTCAGGTTTGACCTGGGGTATCCTGGTACAAGACAACAGACCTTGCTGCACTCTTGGTTACGACACTCCTGGGGGATATGCGTAGGATAATTCACATTTTATTTACAAGAAATTATGAAGGATTTATGAGTATATACCTCCTCAAAGAAAACATTTTTATGATTATGGATTATATGCATAAACTTTTCAATTTATGTTAAGTGTTTTACAAGTTTGGAATTATGTATTGCGATTCATAAACTAATCTAGTGTGTGTCATTTTTTAGAAATGGTGACTAGTAGAAGGAATGGAAACCATATCAACACACGTAATACATGTAGGTATTTACCTCCAAATTAAGATGATTATAGTGGAGCTGGTGATGCAACTAGTGCTGATCAGCTTATACCATACTGGGACAACTCACTCAGGTTATGAATAATAACCTTACCCATATGGAGCACCATGATCCACAACACAGAGGATCAATGTTAGACCATTTCATGAGGCAAAAAACACCAACATTCAATGGGACTACAAATCAATTTGTAGATGAGAAATGAATAAGTTCCTTAGAGAAAATATTTCATGCTTTGGGGAGTTGCAAAAGGGAAAAAGTTATCATGGCAGTTTATTGCCTCACTGGAGATGCATATCAATGGTGGTTATTAATTCAAAACACAAAGGAGGATAAAGAAGTATCAAATATATAATGGACGTAGTTTAAAGAGATTTTCTTAGAAAAATACTTTCCTTGTGACCATCTAGAGGATATGGAAAGACAATTTCTGAGTCTGAGGAAAAAGGAGGATGAGAATGTCACAAAGTACGAGGCTAACTCTACAAGGTTATCAAGGCATGCATCAGATTATATATGTAAACCAAGGAGTAATATTGATCGATTATTTGATGGGTTAAAACCATTTCTATATCGAGCATTAGTATCACAATCCTTCTCATCATATGAAGATATTGTCTCATGTTCCATCAGGACAGAAAAGGAATTCTATAAGTCTTACAACTTTAAAGAAAAGAAAGAGAAGAATAGATCTGCTGGACACTTTAGAAATGGAAATAAGGGGAAGAATGGAAAAGTTGAATATCAATACTGTGGTAAATGTGGGAAGAAACACCCTGTTACTTTTCTGAAGTGAATGGGAGTCTGTTACAAGTGTGGTGAAAAAGGCCACCAAGATCGTGATTGCAAGGTAAAGAAAGAGGCTGTAAATTTTGAATGATACAATTATAAAGAAATGGGGCATTATGCAAATGAATGTCCTAAGCGCCAAGGAAACTTACCTAAAAAAGGCCAAGGGAGAAAGTCCAAGATTTTGAAATCACTACTGCTAAGGTTAAAGCTTCCAAAGATGTAGTGGCAGGTAATTTAATGGTTTCCTCAAGTTTAACCAATGCTTTATTTGATTCTGGATCATCTCATTGTTTCATATCTTCCCAGTTTTCTAAGAAAATTAGATATTTCCAATTTTATTTAACAAGGGATTTTTCAGTCAAAACTCCCAAGGGAAGTATCATTACAATAAAGTTTTGTGAATCAGTTCCCATTAGGGTATATAAATGTTCTTTATCTACTAATCTCATAGTCATACCCATGATTTAATTTGATATATTCCTCGAAATGGATTGGCTTTCGGACCATGATACAAAAATTTATTATAAGAAGAAGGAGGTTACAATTTTTTATGATGATAAGGAGTACCTTATCTTTAGAGAAAAAACATCACCACCTGATTTTTATCTAGATCCACCCTAGTAGCTCTACTAAATTGAATTATAGGAGAGGAATAGAATGAAATAACTATGGGCGAGGAAAGGAATGTTCAAATAGAGGACATACCTATTGTGTAAGAATATGTTGATGAGTTTCCAGAGGATTTACCTGGACATCCTCCAGAATGATAAATTGAGTTTTCCATTGATTTAATTCCTGGTTCAAGGCCCATATCAAAGACCCCTTATAGAATGAACACTGTGGAATTAGTGTAACTAAAGAAACAACTAGAGGAATTGAGTAATAATGGATTTATTCGCCCTAGTGTTTCTTCATGGGGAGCCCCTATTATTTTTATTAAGAAGAAAGATGGATCTATGAGGTTGTGCATTAACTATAGGGAGATCAATGCTATAACAATAAAGAACAAGTATCCCCTATCTTGCATTGATGATTTATTAGATCAACTTCATGGAGCTCAATATTTTTCAAATATTGAACTTTGATCTGGATATCATCAGTTGTATGTGAAGAAGGAAGATATTCCAAAGAAAATATTTTGTACCAGGTATGAGAATTATGAGTTTACAGTAATGCCTTTTGGACGGACTAATGCACCCTCTATTTTCATGTATATAATGAATAGAGCTTTCAAGGAATATATTAATGAATTTGTAGTGGTATTTATTAATGATATCTTGGTTTAATTCAAAAGCTATGAAGATCATGAAAATTACTTGTGCACTATTCTAAAGTCTCTGAGAAGAAATAATTTATATGGGTAGTTTAGAAAGTGTGAATTCTGGATTCAGGAGATTTCTTTTCTTGGCCATATTGTATCTAAGGACGAAATCTCTGTTGATCCTTATAAGACAAGAGCAATACAAGAATGGACAACACCAATGATTACAACTGAGGTACATAGTTTTATTGGTTTAGTAGGTTATTATCGGCGTTTCATCCAGAATTTTTCTCGATTGGCAAACCCATTAACCAAGTTCACATGTAAAGGGGTTAAATTTGTTTGAAAAAAAAACAGTGTGAAGAATGTTTTGAAGAACTGAATAGAAGATTAGTCAGTGCTCCTATCTTGACTCTACCATCAAGGAATGATGGGTTTGTTATTTATAGTGATTATTCAAAGAAAGGACTTGGTTGTGTCCTTATACAGAATGATAGAGTTATTTCATATGCATCATAATAGCTAAAAATTCATGAAAAAAACTATTCTACTCATGATCTTGAGTTAGCAGCTGTAATCTTTGCTTTGAAGATATGGAGACACTATCTCTATGGTGAAAAATTTGAGATATATACCGATCACAAGAGTTTGAATTATATTTTCTCACAGAAAGAACTCAACATGAGGAAACGATGATGGCTTGAACTAATCAAATATTATGATTGCACTATACACTACCACCTAGGGAAGGCAAATAAGGTGGTATATGCTTTGAGCAGAAAGGATCATGGAGTTTTGAACAAGATGAAAGTTGAAAGGGATCCAATGTTCATGGATCTAGTAAATATGGATATGGGAATAATCCTGGAAGGTGAAACATCAATACTTTTTGAAATGTTTTCCAATCTAACTTTACTACAAAGGATAAAGAGTTCTCAGACTCATGATGTGGAGTTTCAAAAGAAAATTAAAGTTGTGAATTATGGGAGATTGATTGAATTCATATATAAAGATGGAATTTTGAAATTTGGGAAGAGAATTTGTATTCCTGATATACCTAATCTAAAAAGGGTTTTGTTGGATGATGCTCATAGCTCCAATTTCTCTATACACCCTGGTAGCACTAAGATGTATAGAGATTTGAGGGAACATTTTTGGTGGGACAAGATAAAGAGGGAGATTGCTGATTATGTGTCAAGATGTATGGTTGGTCAACATGTTAAGGCTGTAAGACAACATCCTAGAGGATTCATGCAACCTATTCCCATACCTGAGTGGAAATGAGATGATATTATGATGGACTTTATCATGGGGCTACCAAAGACTCCTAGAAGGAATGATGTAATATGGGTCATTGTTGATTGTCTTACCAAGTCAACACATTTTCTTGCTGTAGGAGAAGATTTACCACTTGAACGTTTTGAAAGACTATATATTAATGAATTTGTAAGACTTCATGGAGTACCCCCTATCAATTTTTTATGACCGTGATCCCCATTTTACATCAAGATTTTGGAAAATTCTTCAGAAGGGCTTGGATAATGAACTTCGTTTGAGCACTGCCTAACACCCTACAACTGATGGACAATCAGAACAGACTATTCAAACCTTAGAAGACATGTTGAAATCTTTCTCACTTGATTTTAAAGGTATGTGGGATCAATATTTACCTCTGTTAGAATTTTCTTATAACAATAGCTTCCATTAAAATATTCAGATGACACCATCTGAAGCGTTATATGGAAAGAGATGTCGCACACCAACTTGTTGGGATGATGTTGGTGAAAAAAACTTATAGGCCCAGAACTTGTTGAGGACATAATGAAAAAGGTGAAGGTTATCCAAACCCACATTAAAGGAGATCAAAGTTGGAAAAAGATCTATGCTGATAACCGAAGGAAGGATTTGGAATTTTAACTAGGAGATCATGTTTTCTTAAAGGTATCTTTATAGAAGGGTGTTATACATTTCGGTTAGAAGGGTAAATTGATTCCTAAGTACATCGGACCTTTCGAAATTCTAGAACGAATTGGAGTTGTAGCTTATCATTTGGAAATGCCTCCAAGTCTCTCCAAAGTTCATGATGTGTTCCGTGTATCACTGTTGAGAAAATACATGATTGAACCAACACATGTACTCACCTATAAAGAAATAAAACTAGAACCTGAACTGTCTTATTGTGAAAAGCTTATCAGAATTCTTAATACTGGAGAACAAGTGTTGAGAAACCGTACGACTCATCTTGTGAAATTTCTATGGATAAACCATAAGATGGAAGTGGCAATGTGGAAACCTGAGAAACTTATGATGAAGAACCACCCAAATATTTTTGTATAGTATTATTCTAGAAATTATGAGAATGAAATTATTTGAAGGATGAAAAAATGTAACACCCCAAGCTTCTACAGTATGTTTCCCTTTGAATAATACAATAGCTTGCATTGTACGCAACTTCGAGTTCTAACACACCACGACAAACCAAACTAGCAGTTATGAATAGTAATACCCACTTTTTGAAATTTTATAAATTTTATTTTTCAAAATGGACTTCATTTTTGGATTTTGAATATCAAAATTAGCTTAGGGTGAATATTTTGTATTTTTCTGAAAACTTTAAATTTTTGATGAATAGTGAAAAACACTACGTTATTGTTTAAAACCGACTTTTTATTTAAATAATTAATTAATTTATTTAAATTTATGTTAGGTAAAAATAGATACATAATACCTATATATGTTCAATGTAATTTATTGGAGTCATTTTATAACAATATTAGATATATAAAATTTTATTGAAATTTTTACCGTCTTTTACCCACCTTCTAGGCACGTTAGCAAATTTGCATAAAACATAATTTTACCGCTTCTATGAATTTAATTTTAAAATATGAGAGACATGGTTGAATTAAGTAAGTAAAATTTGTTTCAATAAGAAGAAAATAAGTTATTGTGAATAGTAACTTTTGACTTTTATTTACCACAGTTAAAAGTAAATAGGGTAATTAAAGGTAAAAAATGATATTATAATTACCCAAAAACATGTCATAATTATATTGGGTAAGCATATTTCGACTAAAATAAACCTTAGGAATAAAATATTATCATTTTGGTCCACTTTTATTAGATTAGAACATTTATTATTATTTTATTTAAAGAAGAGTTAAAAGTCTTAAATTCAAAGTTCAATAAATAAAACATTTTTAATATTGGGTTATACATAAGATATATTAAAATATAAATATTAATTATAAATATAAAAACATTTCCTACATAATGGTATTTTATTTTTAATTTTTAGACATTAAATAATTAAATTTATTTACGACACAATGATGACGCAATAATTAACTTATTAATGAAAGATTAAAATAATTGATATTATAAATATAAAAATAAATGTAAGTTGAGACTTATGATGAATTCAAACAATTTTATAGGTTAATATGACATGTTAGGGTTTATTAAATAATTTGTTTTGAACTGATAAAGTTTTTATGACTTTCAAAAAAACAAAATACCAAATAGTGTCAAAATTGACACAAATGAGTTTTTAAAAAAAATACTATATTATTAATTGATATAATATTCCAAAAAATATAAGGTTCAGAAAAATGACTTAGATAAGGTTATATATATCAATAATTAACCACTTGGGGTTCTTTTGGAATTTTATAGTAATATTATTAACCATATAATATAATAATACAAGAATACATGGTAAAAGTTAAACTATTTAACTAAGAGTTAAATCTAAAAGATAAGGTTAATATGGTGACCTAAACCTATATAAAACCTTTAGGTTGATATATTTTCAACCCATACCCACCTTATCCTAGAAATAAATAATTTTGTAGACATTATAAACCGAATATGTATGTATAATAAAATAATATTTCATGCTTTTCCTAAAGTGACCCTCACCTCTCTTATAAAAAGGTACTTCCCCTTCACTTCAAATCACACATCCAAAGCCATTTGGATTGTCCAAAACCTACTCAAATATCCTCCCAAATACCCTCAATTTTACCTAGAGGCCTTACTTTGATCATAAAGCCAACCTAAGGAGCCCTTTTGATCAACTCAAAAAGAAACACTTGAAGAAGAGGTAATAAGTTCACCACCTCTTTCAAAGTTCTTCTCTTTTTCCACTTCCTCTTTCTTTGTTGTTTCCATAACAAAATAAAAACTACATTACCTTATACATACTGTGATTTTATTATAAATATATTACAACCATATTCATTCTTCTATCCATCCTATGAATGACAAGTCACCATACGTGCGTACGTACGGTATACCGTCTCCACGTCGTAGTGTAGTTTGTTATTCAAACACTTCATTATTTGGATGGGTATAATAATGAGTATAAATGATGTAAATAATGAATATAAAATGTTATGGATTATTTATATATGATATACCATCCAATTATATATGATTTTACCATCAATAGAATGATATTGTCGCTCGCGCGTACGTACGGATTACCGTCTCCACGAACGCGATGAAATTCATTCCCCATCATAAATACTCAAGAATAATTTTAATTTTATGATTAAAAATAATGTTTAAGAACTTAATATAATTATTGATATGAATCAAATACATTTTATCCATAACAAACATGCCTTACATAACCAAGCATATAAAGTAAAACAAACCAGTTAACTCCCAAAACAATGATACTACTGAAATATTATTAACAAAGAAGTATTAGAAGATCATATAAGATATTATATTTATGTATGTGGTTCTTGTATAATTTAATAACAATGATTTAAATATTATATAGGAGGTTAATGTACCCTTGACCAAGGAAAAGTACAATGAAAGGGTTAATTGTTCAATCTCTTCATTATCCGAGGTTGTTTATACGTGAATATCTACGAGGACCTCTTTATCATCCACATACATATTTCTTAAAAATGCATTTCAATTTTTTTTATTTCTTATAATATGGTTTAAATTAATTTATACCATTTTTTTAATTTTTATGAGATTCTTATAAATGAATCTTTCCATCAAGGTCCTTTATGACTTTTTCTAAAAAATTAAGTAAAGAATGGTTTTTTAACTTATACGGTGGGTGTGGCTATTTTCCGCTATTATAACACCTTCGAAGCTTCCCTTAAAAGCTTGTAAGAATATTTTCAAAATAAATGTTTTATTTTAAAATTACATGTCTTTTAAATGATTTCAAAATAGAAAGAGATATTTCTCTCAAATAGTTTTGATTTCATCTATGTCAACATCCTTTGTTGGATTATATGCTTGTTTGAATTTGATTTATTATGATACAATATTCCATATTGTATTGAAGATTTTGTGATATGTTTGACTGTGGATGTGATATTTTTATACCATTAATGGTTTATGGTTAAATTATTGACATTTCGCATGTTAGTTTTAATACGAATGTTTATGTTTTGTTTCAACCTTTTCATATGAGGAATGCATTGGGCTTAGTAAGTGACAAGTGGAGCCTGCTTTAGCTCCTCGATGCATCGGCAGGTCTCATGAGACAAACTAGTGTCTTGACATAAGGCATTGACAAAATCTTATTTTTAGTCTTGGCACAGGGCCTTGACTATGTGGTTATGATGTCCGACATTATGCATTCCATCATTATGAAATTAGCTATTGATATTACATGTGATTATTCGACTAGTTGAATATCCATGTGAATTAGTAAATGAAATTATTTGATTTATCTTTTCTATATTATGCTAAAGTTTATGTTTAAAAGGATTTTGTTTTTGTCTTATACATTTCCTTAAATGTTTATTCTTATTTATAAAAGTTTCTGATATATTGTTATCCTTACTAAGCACCCGAGCTCACCCCATTCTATGTTTTCTTTTTCCCAAGATTGGAAGAAGTATATTATCAATGACCTACAGGGACAGTCTAAGGGATGTGAATGTGTTAAAAGGAGACAATGTTGTTGTTGATTTTTCATTTTATAATGTAATTTAAAACTTATGTATGTATCTAGTACTTCCAAGGCTACTAAACTGATTGATCTTTAAGGATTTGATCCCTTGTGATCATGCCAATGTTATGTAATAATGAACCGACTCTGAGTAACTAGGGTCATAGCATTACAGTTGGTATCAGAGGAAGTTTAGTACAAACCTTGGAAACTAGATTTAGAAAAACTCTGATTAGAGAACATTATCCTAAGACATACTTTGATGATTAATATAGAATAACTTCCTAGAATTTTAGTAATGTAGAGATTTTGTGAGTTTTCCAAGAAATACATCCCTATCTGGATACGAGCAGGTAGAGGCGGCTCTAGAATAGATGTACCTTGGAGTGAAAACTCTGAAAAGGAGTTTCGGGCTTGACTCGGGGTATCCTGGTACACAACAATGAGCCTTGTTGCACTCTTGGTTACAACACTCCTGGGGGGTATACTTAGGATAATTAACATTTTCTTTAAAAAAATTATGAAGGATTTATGAGTATATGCCTCCTCAAAGATTTTTTTATGATTATGGATTATATCCATAAACTGTTCAATTTATGTTAAGTGTTTTAAAATTTTGGAATTATGTACTGTGATTCATAAACTAATTTAGTGTATGCCATTGTTTAGAAATGGTGCCTAGTGGAAGGAATGGAAACCATATCAATGCACGCAATCCTTGTAGGGATTGACCTCAAACTCAAGATAATTATAGTGAAGTTGGTGATGCAACTAGTGCTGATCAGCTTATCACCATATTAGGAAAAATCACTCAGGTTATGAATAATAACCTTACCTGTATGGAGCACCCCGATCCACAACATGGAGGATCAATGTTAGACCACTTCACGAGACAAAAAACCACCAACATTCAATGGGACTACAAATCCATTTGTATCTGAGCAATGGATAAGTTCCTTAGAGAAAATATTTCATGCTTTGGGAAGTAACGAAAGGGAAAAAGTTATCATGGCAGTTTATCACTTCACGAGAGATGCAGATCAATGGTGGTCATTAATTAAAAACACAAAGGAGGATGAAGAAGTATAAAATATGGAATGGAGGGAGTTTAAAGAGATTTTATTAGAAAAATACTTTCCTTGTGACCTTCGAGAGGATATGGAAAGACAATTTCTGAGTCTGAGGCAAAAGGAGGATGAGAATGTTGCAAACCAGGAGGCTAACTTTACCGGTTAGCAAGGCATGCAACAGATTATATACGTAATCCAAGGAGTAAGATTGATCAATTATTTGATGGGTTAAAACCATTTCTTCTTCAAGCATTAGTCTCCCAATCCTTCTCATCATACGAAGATATTGTCTCATGTGCTCTCAACACAAAAAAGGAATTCTATAAGTCTTACCACTTTAAAGAAAAGCAAGAGATGAAGAGAAATTTTGAACACTATAGAAATAGAAATAAGTCGAAAAAAGTTAAATTTGAATATCCATCCTATAGTAAATGTGGGAAGAAACACCCCGGTACTTGTTTGAAGGGAATGAGAGTCTGTTACAAGTGCAGTGAGAAAGGCCACCAAGCTCGTGATTGCAAGGGAAAGAATGAGGCTATCAATTTTGTATGATACAATTGTAGAGAAATGGGGCATTATGAAAATTAATGTCCTAAGTTCCAAAGAAACTTACCTCAAAAAATTCTAAGGGAGAAAGGTTAAGCTTATGCGATCACTACTAATAAGGTTGAAGCTCCAAAAGACATGGTGGTAGGTAATTTAATGGTATCCTCAAGTTTATCCAATGCTTTATTTGATTTTGGATCATTTCATTGTTTCATATCTTCCCAGTCAGTAATAAAATTAGATATTTACAATTTGATTTAACAAAGGAGTTTTCAGTCAAAACTCCTAAGGAAAGTATCATTGTGACAAAGTTTTGTGAATTAGTTCCCATTAAGGCATATAAATGTTCTTTATCTGCTAATCTCATCATCATACCCATGATTGAATTTGATATAATCCTTGAAATGGATTGGCTTTTTGACCATGATGTAAAAATTTATTATAAGAAGAAGGAGGTTACAATTTTCGATGATGATAAGAAGTACCTTATCTTTAGAGAAGAAACATCACCACCTGATTCTTATCTAGATCCACCCCTATTATATCTACTAAATTCAATTATTGGGGAGGAATAGAATAAAATAACTATGGGTGAGGAAATGAATGTTCAAATAGAGGATGTACCTATTGTACAAGAATATGTTGATGTGTTTCTAGAGGATTTACCTGGACATCCTCTAGAAGAAGAAATTGAGTTTTCCATTGATTTAATTTCTAGTTCAAGGCCCATATCGAATACTACTTATAGAATGGACACTATGGAATTAGTGGAACTAAAGAAACAACTAGAGTAATTGAGTAATAAAGGATTTATTCGCCCTAGTGTTTCTCTATGGGGATCCCCTATTCTTTTTGTTAATAAGAAAGATGGATCTATGAGGTTGTGCATTGACTATAGGGAGATCAATGCTATAACAATAAAGAACAAGTATCCCCTACCTCACATTGATTATTTATTCGATCAACTTCATGGAGCTCAATATTTTTCAAAGATTGACCTTCAATATATATATCATCATTTGTGTGTGAAGAAGGAAGATATTACAAAGACAACATTTTTTACCAGGTATGGGCATTACGAGTTTACAATAATGCCTTTTGGACTGACTAATGCACCCTCTTTTTTCATGGATCTAATGAATAGAGTTTTCAAGGAATATCTTGATGACTTTGTAGTGGTATTTATTGATGATATCTTGGTTTACTCCAAAATCAATGAATATCATGAAAATCACTTGTGCACTATCCTAAAGACTCTTAGAAGAAATGAATTATATGGGAAGTTTAGCAAGTGTGAATTCTGGCTTCAGAGGATTTCTTTTCTTGGCCATATTGTCTCTAAGGATAGAATATCTGCTGATCCTTCTAAGATAAGAGTAGTAAAAGAATGGCCCGCACTGACGAGTATAAGAGAGGTACACAGTTTTATTGGTTTTTTAGGTTATTATTGGAATTTCGTCCAGAATTTTTCTCGATTGGCAAACCCATTTACCAAGCTCACACATAAAGGGGTTAAATTTGTTTGGAAAAAATTGTGTGAAGAATGTTTTGAATAATTGAAGAGAAGATTATTCAATTATCCTATCTTAACTCTTCCATCGGGGAATGATGAGTTTGTTATTTATATTGTTTTTTCAAAGAAAGGACTTGGTTGTGTCCTTATACAGAATGATAAAGTTATTGACTAAGCATCACAATAGCTAAAAATTCATGAAGAGAACTATCCTACTCGTGATCTTGAGTTAGCAGCTGCAATCTTTACTTTGAAGATATGAAGGCACTATCTCTATGGTGAAAATTTGAGATATATATTGATCACAAGAGTTTGAAGTATATTTTCTCATAGAAAGAACTCAACATGAGGCAAAGACGATGGCTTGAACTACTCAAAGATTATGATTTTACTATACACTACCACCCAAGGAAGGTAAATAAGGTAGCATATACTTTGAGCAGAAAGGATCATGGAGTTTTGAACAAGATGAGAGTTGAAAGGGATACAATGTTCATGGATCTAGTAAAGATGGATATGGGAATAATAATGGAAGGTGAAACATCCATACTTTTTCAAATGGTTTCCAATCCAACTTTACTAGAAAGGATAAAAAGTTCTAGACTGATGATGGGGAGTTTCAAAAGAAAATTAAAGCTGTGAATTATGGGAGATTGATTGACTTTGTATATGAAGATGGAATTTTGAAATTTGGGAAGAGAGTTTGGGTTCCTGATATACCTGATCTAAAAAGGTAATTGTTGGATGATTCTCATAGCTCCAATTTCTCTATACACCATGGTAGTACTAAGATGTATAGATATTTGAAGGAACATTTTTGGTGGGACAACATGAAGAGGGTGATTGCTGATTATGTGTCAAGATGTATGGTTTTCTAATAGGTTAAGACTGTAAGACAACATCCTAGGGGAGTCATGCAACCTATTCCCATACCTGAGTGGAAATGGGATGATATTACGACGAACTTTGTCATGGGGCTTCCAAAGACTTTTAGAAGGAATGATGAAATATGGGCCATTGCTGATCGTCTTACCAAGTCAGCACATTTTCTTGCTATAAGAGAAGATTTACCACTTGAAAGGTTAGAAATACTATATATTAATGAAGTTTTAAGACTTCATGGAGTACCCCTATCAATTGTTTCTGATCGTGATCCCCATTTTACATCAAGATTCTGGAAAAGTATTCAGAAGGCCTTCGATACTGAACTTCGTTTGTGCACTGTTTACCACCCTCAAACTGATGGGCAATCAGAATAGACTATTAAAACTTTAGAAGACATGTTGATATATTTCTCACTTGATTTTCAAGGTATGTGGGATTAATATTTATCTATGGTAGAATTTTCCTATAATAATAGATTCTATTAAAGTATTTATATGACACCATATGAAGTGTTATATGTAAAGAGATGTCGCACACTAACTTGTTGGGATGATATTAGTGAAAGAAAACTCGTAAGCCCATAACTTTTTGAGGAAATAATGGAAAAGGTGAAGGTTATCCAAACCCACATCAAAACAGCTCAAAGTAGGAAAAATATCCATTTCGATAACCGGAGGAAGGATTTGGAATTTCTAGTAGGAGATCATGTTTTCTTGAAGGTATCTCCATGGAAGGGTGTTATACGTTTTGGTAAGAAGGGTAAATTGATTCACAAGTATATAGGACCTTTCGAAATTCTAGATTGAATTGAAGTTATAGCTTATCGTTTGGTAATGCCGCCAAGTCTCTCCAAAGTTCAAGATGTGTTCCACATATCACTGTTGAGAAAATACATGCCTGAACCAACGAATATACTCACCCATAAAGAAATAGAACTGGAACCCGACCTTTCTTATTGCAAAGAGCCTATCAAAATTTGTGATACTAGAGAACAAGTGTTGAGAAACTGGACAACTCGCTTGGTGAAAGTTCTATGGAGAAACCACAAGATGGAAGAGGCAACCGGGGAACCCAAGGAACTTATGATGAAGAACCACCTGAATATTTTTATACAATAGTATTCTAGAAATTTCGAGGACTAAATTATTTTAAGGAGGTAAGAATGTAGCACCCCAAGCTTTTACAGTACATTTCCCTTTGAATAATACAATATCTTGCGTAGTACGCAACTTCAAGTTATAACACACCACAACCAACCATACTAGCCATTATGAATAGTAATACCCACTTTTTGAAATTTTATAAATTTTATTTTTCAAAATGGACTTCATTTTTGGATTTGTAATATCAAAATTAGCTTAGGGTGAATTTTTGGGATTTTTCTGAAAACTTTCAATTTTTGATGAATAGTGAAAAACAATGCGTTATTGTTTAAAACCGAATTTTTATTTAAATAATTAATTATTTTATTTAAATTTATTTTAGGTAAAAATATATACATAATAACTATATATGTTCAATTTAATTCATTAGAGTCATTTTATAATAATATTAGATATATAAAATTTTATTGAACTTTTTACCGTCTTTTACCCACCTTCTAAGCATGTTAACAAATTTGCATAAAACGTAATTTTACCACTTCTATGAATTGAATTTCAAAAATCCGAGATACATGGTTGACATCAGTAAGTAAAATTTGGTTCAATAATATGAAAATAAGTTTTGGTGAATAGTAACTTTTGACTTTTATTTACCACGGTTAAAAGTAAATAGGGTAATTAAAGGTAAAAAATGATATTATAATTACCCTAAAACATGTCCTAATTCTATTGGGTAAGTTTATTTCAATCAAAATCAACCTTATAAATAAAATATGACCCTTTTGGTCCACTTTTATTAGATTAGGACATTTATTATTATTTTATTTAAAGAAGAGTTAAAATTGTTAAATTCAAAGTTCAATAACTAATTTTTTTTAATATAGGGTTATACATAAGATAAATTCAAATATAAATATTCATTAGAAATATAAAAATATTTCCTACATAATGGTATTTTATTTGTAATTTTTAGACATTAAATAATAAAATTTATTTATGACACAATGATGATGCAATAATTACCTTATTAATGAAAGATTAGAATAATTGATATTATAAATATCTAAATAAATGTAAATTGAGACTTATGGTGAATTTAACTAATTTTATAGGTTAATATGATACGTTAGAGTTTACTAAATACATTTTTTTCTAAGTGATAATGTTTTTATGACTTTCACAAAAATAAAATACCAAATAGTGTCAAAATTGACATAAATGAGTTTTTAAAACAAATACTATATTATTAACTGATATAATATTCCTAAAAATATAAGTTTCGGCCAAAGGACTTAGATAAGGTTAGATATATCAATAACTAAACACTTGGGGTTCTCTTGGCATTTTATAGTAATATTATTAACCATATAATATAATAATACTAGAATACATGGTAAAAGTTAAACTATTTAACTAAGAGTTAAATCTAAAAGATAAGGTTAATATGGTGACCTAAACCTGTCTAAAACCTATTGGTTGAGAGGTTTTAGACCCATCCACACCTTAGTCTTGAAATAAATTATTTTGGGGCCATTATAAACCAAATATGATTGTATAATAAAATAATATTTCATGCTTTTTCTAAAGTGACCCTCACCTCTCTTATAAAAAGGTACTTCCCCTTCACTTCAAATCACACCTCCAAATCCATTTAGATCGGCCAAACCCTACTCAAATATCCTCCCAACTAACCTAAATTAGACTAGAGGCCTTACTTTGATCAGAAATCCAACCTAAGGATCCCTTTTGATCAACTTAAAAGGAAACACACGAAGAAGAGGTAATAATTTAACCACCTCTTTTAAAGTTCTTTTATTCTTCCACTTCCTCTTTCATTGTTGTTTACATACCAAAATAATAACTCCAGTACCTTATACATACTGTTATTTTATTATAAATATAGTACAACCATATTCATTATTCTATATATCCTATGACTGACAAGTTACCATATCTGCGTACGTACGACTTACCGTCTGCACGCTGTGGTGTAGTTTGTTATTCAAACACTTCCTTATTTGGATAGGTATAATAATGAGTATAACTGATGTAAATAATAAATATAACATTTTAAGTATTATTTATATATTATATACCATCCAATTACATACAATTTCACCATTAATATAATGATATTGTCACTCGTGCGTACATACGGATTACTGTCTCCATGAACGCGAGAAAATTCATTACCCATCATAACCATTCAAGAATAATTTTCATTTTATGATTAAAAATAATGTTTAAGAACTTAATATCATTCTGGATATGAATCAAATATTTCCTTTCCATAAAAAACATGACTTACATAACCAAGCATATAAAGGAAAACAAACCAGTTAACACCCGAAACGATGATACTTCTTAAATATTATTAACAAAGCAGTGTTAGAAGATAATATATGATATCATATTTATGTATTTGGTTCTTGTATAATTTAATAACAATGATTTAACTATTATACAAAATGTTAACATACCCTTGACCAAGGAAAAGTACAAGGTAAGGGTTAATTCTACAATCTCTTCATTATCGAAGGTTGTTTATAAGTGAGTATCTACTAGGACCTCTTTATCATCCACATCTGTGTTTCTTAAAAATGTATTTCAAAACATTTTTAATATTTCCTAAACTATGGTTTAAACTCATTTATACCCTTTTTTTACTTTTTATAATATGTTTATAAAAGAATCTTTTCACCAAGGTCCTTTACAACCTTTTCTACAAAATTAAGGAAATAATGTTTTTTAACTTATACGGTGGGTGTGGATATTTTATGCCATTATAACACCTTCAAATATTACCTTACAAGCTTATAAGAATATTTTGAAAATAAATTTTTTCTTTTAAAATTACACGACTTTTAAATTATTTCAAAATAGAAAGAGATAGTTCTATCAAATAATTTTGATTTCATCTATGTCAACATCATTTGATGGATTTTACACTTGTTTGAAGTTGATTTATTATGATACAATATTCCATATTGTATTGAAGGTTTTGTGATATGTTTGACCGTGGATGTGATATTTTTATACCATTCATGGTTTATGGTTAAAGTATTGACATTTCGTATGCTAGTTTTAATATGAATGTTTATGTTATGTTTCAACCTTTTCATATGAGGAATCCAATGGACTTAGTAAGTGGCGTGTGGAGCCCACTATAGCTCCTCGATGCATCATAAGGTCTCATGAGACAAACTAGTGTCTTGGAATAAGGCCTCAAAAAAATCTTATTTTTAGTCTTGTTATGAGGCCTTCACTATGTGGTTATGATGTTTGACATTATGCATTACATCATTATGAAATTGGCTATTGATATTACATGTGATTATTTGATTAGTAGAATATACATGTGAATAAGTAAATGGAATTATTTTATTTATATTTTCCATATTATGCTTAATTTTATGTTTAAAATGATTTTTTAGTCTTATACATTGCCTTAAATGTTTATGCTTATTTATGAAAGTTTCCGCTATATTGTTATCCTTACTGAGTACATGATCTCACCTTTTCTATGTTTTATTTTTCCCAAGATGCGAAGAAGTATATAATGACTGACCTACAGGGATAGTCTAAAGGATATTAATGTGTTAAAAGGAGACAATTTTGTTGTTGTTTTCTCATTTTATAATGTAATGTAAAACTTATGTATGTATCTAGTACTTCCAAGGCTACTAAACTGATCGGTTTTTCAGGATTTGATCACTTGTGATCATGACAATGTTATGTAATAATGCACCGAATCTAGGTAACTGGGGTCAGGGAGTTACATTATGATTTCAAATATGATGTTTATTTTATCATAATAATTCCTTAAATATGATAATTTTTACTTTTAAAAATAAAAATCCTTATTTATTAAAAAATAGCGGGTTATAAGGCATAATCAAATTTTTGACACTTAAAAATTTCCCAAGACATAATAAAATTATTTTATCAATTATATTTAAATAAGAGTGTTTTTAATATACTATTTCATTAAAATAAATTTTTATTTATAATATCTTATTTTATTATAAAAATTTATATCTTTTCTAAAAAGTACAATTTGTGTTTGAAAAATCAATTTATCAAATTTGTCTCAATTAAACATATATTTTATTAAGTAAATCTATTCTTAAAATAGAATTTAAAGAATAAAAATTTTATTTATACAAATAAATTACACATTAAGTAACTAAGGTCTAGACACATAACCCCTCATAACACCCACATACACCATAAGGGTAAGATACGCGATGATGGTATTTTCATGGGGTGAATTGACTAACATCTACCATTTGGTAATTTCCACTAACTTGAAATTATATCATAGGTGATTTTATTATAGATTCAATTGTTGAAGATTAGCTTGGGCCTGGTCAAGGGTGAACCATAATGATGCCACCTCCCTCCCAAGTTCGAAAAAATAGTCTTTAAACAACACATCTCTACTGGTTGAGTCTATCGACTCACCTTTCTGTATCAATTAAAGTTTTTCATTACTAATTATAAACACTAATTATAATGTTAAATTTTTTACCAATGGGTATAGTTCTAAAGGGTGAAGTTTTCCAACGGTTATATTTACCAATAGTCCTAAAACGGTCAAATCCTGATGACCACATTTCCCTTTATACTTTATAAATACCACTTCATTATTTCATTCAATATTCACTATAATTACCCATAGGGTTATATATTTTCATTTTCTAATATGTTGATTGGTTTACTAATATTTTGTTTTATTTTTGTATTAATGGCCACAGGGATGATGATTCTAACATATTAGAGTGATCCATATTTTCCCATTTTGACTTTTATATTTTATATTTTTTTGTCCAGTTATAATGTTTGGAATTTTAATTGGTTTCTTAGCTGACTAATGTATTGATAATCATTAAAGAGATATGTTTATCTTGTGTACAATATAATATAACACACATTTTTTCAGGAACCAAATATCATTTAAAAAAACTTGGGTTGTTACATTCTTTTCACCTTTAGAAACTTCATCCCCAAAATTTCAACTCATTATCTTGGTCGAGAAAAGGTGATGGTACTTCTACTTCATTATTTCCTCTGGTTCCCATGTAACCTATTCAAACTTATGGTTCCTCTATAACAATTTAACAAGGTGGGTATTCTCATTGTGTAGAACTGTAACATTTCGATTTTGGGTGCCGCCCAAAGGTACCTCGTACTCAGTTGGTCACATGACCTCAAGCGCATTTCCCCAAATTCCAGAGGCTACTGACTAGCAGCGAGGGCCAAGGTATGATAATGGGAAACTATTCCATCATTGGTAGAGTATACAGAGTAGAATAAAAAATATTTAACAATAGAAGAAGCAGTAATACCATACAACAAAAGTAAACAATGGAAGATTTATAGTAATATAACAGCTGAAGCATAAATAAATGATGGATGCCACATGTGTATAGGAAAGAATCCAAACAAGTCACAATTCTAGAAATATAATACTAAAACCAAAGTACAGAAAAGTAGTAAACTCCAACATCATCGTAAGCCTCATCTTGGTCCCATGCTCTCTAGCTCCAACAAAAATCAAGTACCTGATGAAGAAGGGAACTTTCCCTTATCTATACCTGCAACTATATAATCTTTTTAGGTCCAAAATCATGACCCAAACAGGGTTTGATACGAATCCAAATAGTCAACCACCAAAATATGTGTGACTAAATATCAGTGAATATATATAGCAGGTAATATGTAGAAATGAAGTAATAAACTAGGAAGTACTCAAAATAAACAATCCTATAGTTTTCAATTACATTCATTTAAATTAATTAATTATTCAATCCATTGAATAATAAAATCCCGGGATCTATACTAACCTATGTTTCCCTTGTATAATATAAAATCAAATGTCTCAGAAGACCATATAACAATCTAGTAAGACCGAGTCCAAGCTTTTGCTTTGGATTGGCAGACTCATCACAACCATTCAATCATTAAGAAGAAACCATCTATGAAAGTTCTCACAGTCTAACCTCTCTGGTTTAAAATATCATCAATTCAATAAATAATGACCCTATGAGAAATCCCATATAGTCTAAACCCATTGGTCCTACATAGCACTAATCATTCACAAATGACCACCTGGGTATCTCTCACGATCAATACCCCCTTGGTCTGCATATCAACAATAAACTATAATGAACACCTGGAAGCTCTCACAATCAATGCCCTAGGGTCCAACATTCATATAATAATGACTCTATGGGTAGCTCTCACGGTCTAACCCCTCTGGTCTATGAACACCTGACAACTCTCACAGTCAATACCTCTGGGTCAACATAACAACAACTCATACATAAATGACCTTACCTTAGGAAGCTCTCATAGTCAATTCCCCTTGGTCATACTTTCACAATGAGAATCACATGTATCTCATATAATTAGTAACTCCATCCTAACAACATGAGGCATGGGAAACAAAGAAATCCTAGAAGTAATTTCTAGACCAAATGACCATAATCAATCAAACAAGGGAAACACACCCATAATAAAGGCATAAAACCTTATCCCTAAGAAATTGCCCTTTCTCAATCAAAAAAACCATAACAGGTATTTAATGGGGTTCAATTCCAAAACATGCAATACCCCAAACATGGGTATTCGACACTTTAAGAATATATAATCCAAATAATATCATATAAAGGCACAAACCACCTACCTTTATGTAATACGATCAAAACTCTTGAACATCAGCCCTTGAATCAGCCTAGAACAAAATAGATCTACAAAAAGGGTAAAAATGATAATCTCTGAAATACTCATGAGAGAGGAGGGATCAGGAATAAAATCTCTATGGAAAGAGAGAACTCACCAATGGAAATCCGATGCAACCAACATCATCTCAATCGGAACTCAGACAAAGAATCAGTAGGGGTTCAAAGTTATTTGGTATTTCGTCGCTCTCCTGCACAAACTGAGGGGAGAAGAAGGTGTTTCCAAAGATGAGACGTGACGCCACACCAATTTATCAAATAAAAAGAAAAGTACACGGTGTTTTCATTTAATGTAGATTACATGTACTAGCCTCAGCTAGCCCCTTCTTTAGGCGTTCTTCCAGGTCACCTACACGACCATGTACTCGGTTGTTACATGACTAGTACGCAGTTGTATGCGGTACCCGGGTACACAACATGTACTTATAAAATTTCCAATTCTTTCTTTTTCATCAAAAAAATATGAAATAAAGATCCATACCTGAAAATGAAGATCTGGGTTATTACAAGAACCTTGTCTCTATAGTCCAAGATCTTCATTGGATGCTCCTCATAAGAGAGTTCATGTTCTAGTTGTACCACCTATAGATTCAGTACATGTGAGGGATTGGGTATGTACTTACTCAAGAGAGATATGTGGAATACATCATGAAATTGAGATATATTTGGTGGAAGTTCTAGATGATAAGCCATTAATCCTATTCCATAAAGGGTCTCATAGGGGCCAATGTTCCTAGGGATAAGATTCCCTTTCTCCCCAAACCACATGACTCTCTTCTACAATGATATTCAAAGGAAAAATTTATCACCAACATCAAACTCGAAGTCCCTTTAACATTTTTCATTATAGATCTTAATTTTAATTTGAAAATATTTTATATGTTGTTATATGGCATAAACCTTTTATGAAATATCTTTCACAAGATTAGTCCCAAGAAGCTTTCTCTCACCAAATTCATCCCAATAAGTAGGAGTTCTACATTGCTTCCCATATAGAGTTTCATAGGGTTCCTTTTGAATACTAGAGTGGAAGCTGTTTTTGTATGAGAACTTAACCAATGGGTGGTGTTGATACCATCCACCTTTAAATTCCATTGATCATTTTCTTAGCATGTCCTCGAGTGTTTGAATAGTCCTTTCAGATTGGTCATCAGTTTGGGGGTGATAAGCCATACTGAAATTCAATTCAGTATTCAGAGCATGTTGAATACTTCTCTAGAATTTTGATGTGGACCTTGGATAACAATCATAAATGATAGAATGTGGCATTCTATGTAGCCTCAAAACTTCCTTAACTTATATCTTGGAAAATTTTTTAAGAGATAAATATTCTCTAATAGCGATAAAATGGGTAGTATTTGTGATTTGGTCCACTATAACCCATATCGTATTGTTTCTTCTGGATGTTCTTGGGAGACTAGTGATAAAGTATATAGTGATATTTTTCCACTTCTATGTTGGTATGGGTTGTGGTTGCAATACCCCTTTAGATTTTTATCACCCTGCCTTCACTTGTTGACATACCAAGCACCTTGAAGTGTAGTCTGCAATCTCCCTTTTCATATTATCCCACCAATAGTGATCACGAAGGTCCCTATACATTTTAGTGCTTCCTGTACGTATAAAGAATGTAGAGATATGAAATTCATCCATCAGTTCTTTCCTTATCTCTAAAATAAATGGGACACATAGCCTTGTATGAAATATCAGTACACTTTCTTGATCAATATTGAACTCAGGAAACTTCCCATAATTCACATCCTCTGTCTTGTTTTGTAATAAAGGATATTCTCTTTAATATTTCCTGATCTTCTCTAGTAACAATGGTTGAAAAATCATTTTGGATAGGATTAATGATGTCCCTTACCTTATGATTCCCATGTCCAACCTTACTAGGTCCTTGATCAATGGATCTCCTTGAATCCGCATCATTTCTAGCACAACAAGGTATTTCCTACTCAATGAATCAATGAATTTGTTTGATATTTTAGGGTGATAATGAATCGAATAGTCACAATATTTAATAAGTTCCAACCATATCCTTTATCTCATGTTCTATTCTTTTTGTGTGAATATATACTTAAAATTTTGGAGGTCTGTGTATATATCACATTTCTCTCCATAGAGATAGTGCCTCCTATTTTTAGAGAAAAAATAACCGCATCTATCTCTAGGTCATGTGTAGGATAATTTTTCATATGAGGATTTAATTGTCAAGATGCATAATAAATCACATTATCATTTTTTATGAGGATGCACCCAATCCCTTTCAGATATGCATCTCTATAAATAAAAAACCCTTATCTGATAGAGGGTAGAGTTACCACATGTGTGGTAACCAATTTCTTCTTTAGTTCTTGAAAAATTTCTTCACACTCCTTTTTCCAGATAAACTTAGTTTTTTTTCAAGTCAACTTGGTTAGTGGATTATAAATTCATGAAAAGTTTTTCACAAACCTCCAATAATATCCTGATAAACCAAGGAAACTAAGAATCTCAGTTATCATTGTAGGATGCGGCTACTCCTCCACAAACTTTGTCTTGTTAGGGTCAACTGAGATTCCTTTATTGGTTATAATGTGACCCAAGAAAGAAACTTGTTCTAAAAAAAATTCACATATACTGAATTTTCCAAATAGCCCCTCCTTCCTCATAGTTTTTAATATAACCCTTAGATGATCCTCATTCTCCTTGAAACTTTTAGAATATATAAAAATATCATCAATGAAAACTACCATGAATTTATCAAGGTAGTACTTATAGACACTATTCATAAAATCCATAAATATAATGGGATCATTAGTCAAGACAAAGGCCATAAAAAGAACTCATAATTACCATATCTTTATTGGAAGGTAGTCTTTATAACATCTTCTTTCTTCACCCTCAATTGATGATAACCAGATCAAAGATCAATCTTGGAGAAGAATTGAGCCCCACAAAGTTGGTAAAATAAATCATAAATCCTTAGGAGAGGGTTATTTTTCTTCACTATGATCATATTAAGTTCTATATAATCAATTCATAGCCACATTGATCTATCCTTATTCTATATAAAGAGAACATGTTCTCCCCAAGGAGACACACTTGGTCAGATAAATCCCTTCTCCAAAATACCTTGAATTTGTTTCTTTAATTACTCTAGATACACATTTTTTATTATATATAGAGCCTTTTATATCAATTTGGATCCAAATATGAGTTAAATGGATAACTCTAACTCTCTTTTCTATGGAGTTCTAGTAACTCCTCAAGAAATACATCAATGTATTCCTGAATGATGGAGACATTATCTATCTTTATACTTTCATTTCCTTCTCCCCATTCACCGATAATATCCATAAATAAGGATATGGGAGGTTATTATAGACAAAGAATAGTTTTGGGTATCTCTCTTTTGATACCAACAATTTCATCCCACCTTTTTATTACATAAAATATTCATTACATGGAATAAAATAGAGGATATTTTAAAGTTTAGTTTCTTAGAAATCAGGAACATAATACATGAAAAAATAAAACATTATTCTAATATAATTGAAAGGATTATTCATGGGTTCATACTAAATTAAATTTACTTCATTTAGTAACATGAGGACATACATCAAAGGAAAGGGGTGAGCATGAGGCCGAGTAAGGGAAATAGTTTACATGTGATCATGAGGAATATCAATAAGAACTTGAAGAATATAATTATGGAATTAGAAAGAGAACATCAAGAATATCATAATAAAAATAACACAAATCATAAAATGTAAATGTGGATACAACATTTAAATGATACATTCATAAGCATATCACCAAGTTTTTTCACCAAGGTGTCACAATTAAAAATTACCAAGGTTATTCACTAAGGTATCGTAAAACATGTAATCTATAGAGATTAAATTCTTTACCCAATGCATTGGAATGCTATCATGTATGTATTAATTAATGATATCCACATATATCATAATCAATTATTTCATTAATAACCCATGGATAATAAAGAACAAGTTTCTTATCAAAATAATGGCGTAAAAAAGTGCTTAAAGACATGATCATCGCGTCATTTTTATCCCATGAAAATGGAATGTGGGTTTCTTATGTGTAAATACCTGGATAAAATAAATAATTTTTACTTATAGGTGAATAAACATGGAAAAAAGGTTTGGGTTTCTACATAAGTAAAATAAAATATAATTTCTTAAGGAGAAGTGATAACTTTTGAGAAGTAAATTCGGTAGCTTGACGGGTATAAAATGTGATTTTAGAAAAAATCACCCTAAATTAATATAGGATTGATTGGGAGTGAAGGGGAGAGGTGAAATGGGTGGGTATTTAAAGCAAAAGTGGAGGATTTGTTTAATTATTTCCAAATATTGGCCTTGGAAATCTAGTTTAATGAAAATGAAAAACCATTTCCTTACCCATGGTTTTTGCCCATAGTTTTTGAAAATTGGGACACATTTTATTTTATTTTAATCCAATAGAACAGAACATCATTTTTTATTACTTATTTTTGGTATGGAAAAGTAAAGTTTCTACAAAGTAATGTTTTTAAAGTCAAAGTATCCATTTTAGACTTTGGAAAGTAACTTATAGGTTTGGAAATTGATTAAAATAATTTATATTAATAAAATAAGATATTTTAGGTTATTTATTGTGGTGAATTAATTATTACATCATTATTACATAATTATGGAGTCATTAAAAATACAAAAAACCCAAAACTGTATTATTTCTATTCATGAAAAAATTAATGTATTTTAGAAAATTATCATAAATTCAACCTAACCTAATTTTGAAATTATGATTTAAAATATTATGTTTATATTTTTTAGAATAATTCTATAAATATGATAATTTTGACTTATATATATATAACTATTTATTTATTAAAAAAACAGAGGGTAGTAAAGTATAGTCAAATTTCTGTTACATAAAATTTACCAGAACATAATAAAATTATTTTATAATTTATATTTAAATAAGAGTTCTTTTAAAATAATATTTAATTAAAATAAAATTAATTTATAATACCTAAGTTTATTATAAAAATTTATATCTTTTTTGAAAAGTACAATTTGTGTCTGAAAAATCAATTTATCAAATTCACCTCAATTAAAAATATATTTTATAAAGAAAAACTATTCTTAAAATGGAATTTATAGAATACAAATTTTATCTATAAAAAGTAATTATACTTTAATTAACTAATACCTAGAAACGTAACCCCTTGTAACACCCACATACTCCATAAGAGTAAGATGTGCGTTGATGGTATTTTCATGGGGTGGCTCGACTAACATCGACTGAGTGGTAATTTCCACTAACTTGAACTTCTACCATAATAAATTTCATTCTAGATTAACTTATTGAAGCTAGGCTTGAGCTTGGTCAAGGGAGAACCCCAATGATGTTACCTCCCTCCCAAGTTCAGACAAATGAGATTCAAACAACATGTCTCTATTGGTTGTTGCCATCTATTCTACTTTCTATATCAATTATACTTTGTCATTAATACTTATAAACACTAATTATAATGTTAATATTATTACCAATGGGTATAGTTTCCAATGCTAATATTTTACAATGGTTATATTGACCAACAATCATAAAATAGTCAAATCCTGATAGTCATATTTCCCTTTATACTCTATAAATATCACTTGATTATTGCATTCAATATTCACTAAAATTCCTCCCAAGGTTATATATTTTAATTTTCTAATATGTTGATTGGTTTAATAATATTTTGTTTTATTTCAGTAGTGTTGGCCATGGGGGTGATGATTCTAACAGATTAGAGCGATCCATATTTTTCCATTTTTGGACTTTTTTATTTTATATTTTTTGTCCAATTATAATGTTTGGAATTTTTATCGGTTTCTTAGATGACTAATGTATTGATTGGTATTAAATAGATATGGTTTTTTGTGCATTATATAATATAACACACATTTTATTAGGAAAAAAATATCATTTAAAAAAACTTGTGTTGTTACATCGATCATCCAATCAAGTAGTTTCACATCATAGCGGGGTTCCCCTGGATTATCTTGTGTAAGGAAAGAAATTAATTGATAACACTGGAATATCCTTGGGTAGTTTTGTGCTATAGCTGGGTTACTATAGACTGTCACATTTAATATTGTTTTTGACATTTTCTCTGGGTTATACTTAGTTGGGAAACCCAAAGGGTTGGGATACTAGAGGAATATATTTGAGCATTACCCATGTGATGGATTGGGTAAAGAGTTTTACACTAAACTATCCAAGAGTCATATATGATATGATTGAGATTATATCCTACCTAAATAACTAAGTGATGAGTTTCACACCATAATAGGGTCGTTGGTTAGTGAAATATAGATCTTGTTCCACTAATGGGTATGATGGATATTTTAATGGGCCATCATTTTAATTATATCACATTTAATAAAAGTTATTATTAATTGGTTATGAAACATGATACCCATCTGATAAAAGATTTTATTGTAGATAAATTATATCATCATTATCAAACTAAACATTAAGATTAATCCTTGTAATGAGAAGATTAATATAATATAATCATAATACTAGTAACTTAATAAAATTTATTAAGATATTACGACGACTTTAAATGTTCTCAAAGAATAAGAAACATTATATATGGTAGAATAACACCTATTCCTAAGTAAAAAAGTGTTGGAATTGTTAAACATATTAATCTAGATGTTTATAGTAGTATAGATTTATTCATTTAAGGATTCAAAATCATTATATGAAAAATTAGAAAAGGAATATTAGTCTCCACATATGTACTCAATATGATTGATCACATCAATAATTTAATGAATTTTAGTCTCATATGCTCAATATGATTAGGTACACCAAATGATATTCAATATAATTGAATATGTTAATGAATTGATAAGAATAAAAGTTTCCTTAAAGTTTTATTGGTTATAAAATTCTATTATATTATTTTGAAAGATATATGATATCAATTGTATGATTTAAAAGTGTTATAAATATACAAGAGGTCCACAAGTGAGAAAGAATTGAAGTTTGGAGCTTTAAGTTTTTTTCAAGTAATGGAGTGAATTATTTGTTGTATTGATAACTTAGATGCTTTAATCTTGGAATAAATTTTCATAATATGTGTATTTTATCTCATTTTTTCTCTTGATAAGAGTGTGTAAACAATTTTTTTTAATAAAATGAGATGGTTTTTATAATACACATAATATATGATTTATTTAATTATATAACATGATTTAAGGGAGACTAAAAATGGTTTGTTTTGGTTCACGAATTCATATTATTATATTATATGAAAATGTTCTTAAAATATAAATGAGTTTAAGAAAAGTTTACTAGATATTCTCAAAGTGTTGAGAACAAGTGAAATGGGCATATGATGTTTAAGTACTAATGCTGTATAGATAGTGAAAGTGGGTAAAAGTTCAAAATCATAAAAAGAAAATTTAGTTTAAGAAGTTCAAAAAAATTCCTATAAGAATCTAGTCCATTTCATTTAAACCTAGGGATATCATATATGAGGTTAAATAATTCCATATGATGGGATTATCCAAGGATTTTAGGAAAATATAAAAAATGTCCATTTTGGGTATGGTTGTTATAAAAATTAATTATTCAATTTTGAATGGTATATGATACCAAATTTATATTTTATAAAGTTTTGTAAATATAAAGGAATTTAAAATCAGAGGACTAATTGTTTGATCTTTTATTTTATATTTATTAAGTAAAGAGTTTCTATATAAAAAGATTTAATGTAAAGGAATATGTCAAGATCAAATGAATCTATGTAAAATAAGTGTATCTTTATATCATTTCTCTTATATGATAAGATAAGATGTTTGATAATGCCAAGTGGTAAGGGCTTCTGCTTGGCATCCAAGAGACCCGGGTGGAGGTGAATTTCCGGGTACTGTAACAGTACTGTAGCAGGCACTGTAGCAGTTACTATTCGATACTGTAGCAGCCAGAACTATTCATCTGATTTGGGCCTTCGGGCCACCGGTTTGGGCCTACGGGTCTCCAGGGCCTTTGGGTCATCAAAGGCCTTCGGGCCATAGGGCCTTTGGTTCACGTAGACCATGGAGTAGCCCAGTTGACATAGAACATGCCCCAAAAGAGGATCAGAGTAACATGAGTAGAAGCCACCAGATACAGAGCTAACCAGATTGGAAGAATGAGAGGGTATAACAACCGCCATCGGGACCAGGCACCGTGCATCTTTGTATGGAGAAATGGTATCCGATTAGAAATGAAAGGTGTGGAGCTAGGTAATCAATGACGCATAAATCTTGTGAGGGGTAGTTCAAGTGGGGTGGGCCTACGAGCCATGTATTGGGCATGGTATGCCTCTGGGCCTTCGGGTCATGTATTGTGGGTTTGTCGGGCCTTGTGCCTTGGGCCTACGGGTCATGTACGAGTTCCCCTTAAACCCTTAAAAGGGAGATTATCCATAATAAAAATAAAAAAGAAGGCCTTCGGGCCATTCGGGCTATAAATAATATAATATGATTAATTGTATACACATGCTTTATGATTCATTGGGTTCAATAACATGTTCAAACAAGAAGATATGTATAAAAGTATTTATCCACTAGCTTATTAAAATAAGAGTGAATGTGTTCCTATTACCCATCAATGGTATATTTTAATAAAGTTTTCTCCTCAAAGGAAATATTCTCCAAACACATATATTGCCATATATGATATGTGAACAATAGTTTATTTGTTAAATATTTCTCCTAAAAGGAAATAAATTTTATTTCCTAACACAAAAGGTTTGTTTATCTTAGAATGATATTCTAAAAATAATATAGCATCTAAGAGGCCAGTGGGAGTTTTTTTGGACTTAGAGAAGTTCAAAGTTAAAAAATAAAGGATTACACCAGTCCAAAGTTAAATTGATTTCCACTCAATATCCTAAAGAGTTTAAGATGTGCGATGGTAAATAAAAATTTAAGGAGTTACATTTAGTTATCGTAGAAATTATATATCATTTTTTTCTACATTTTTTTTACCTTTATAAAGATTAAATTGACTCTTCACTCAATATACTAAACTAGTTTAGGATATGTGATGATAAAAAAATGTAGAGAGTTACATTTAATTATCATGAACAGGTGAATATCACTATTTCCTAAAGGATTGTACTGATCAAAATGAAAAAGTGAATTACAATTGATACCCTAATAGAGTTTAGGATATGACAGTAATGAGAAATGTAAATAGTTATATTAGTTAACACAATAAAGTGTATATCAATTTATCCTAAAATATTTTTGGGTATAATGATAAAAAGAAATGTAAAGATTTATATCCATATTAAAGTGATTTTTACTTTATCCTAAAAGAGTTTAACATGTACTGGTAAACAAAAATGTAAATTGTTACATTATTTCAAGAATTGTTTTTGAAGGAATAGGGTTACAATGATAATTATGTTTAACTTAAAAAGAGTTCTAAGTAGATGACAGAGGTTAACATGATGTTGTGAAGTTAAAAAGTTTTGAATATGTTCAAGGAGTTAAATAGTTAGGAATATGGTTCCTAAATCTCACCATTATTTAATTTTTTTTACATAGATGTTTCTCACTAAAAGTTAGTGGGAGGGTTTTACCATATGGTCATATAGTGATGTGATGGGAATTACATATGATGTAATGAGTTAATAAAATCCCAGAAAGTGAAACATACGTAAGGATGGTCTGGTATTTTATCATATATGATATTATAGAAAGGTAGTTATGTTGGGTTTGCTAAATATTATTGAAATAGTTATCATAATATGAAAATTTATCACATATATATATATAATGAAATATCTAATTTATCATTATTTCATATAGGCTTCATATATGTGTATAATGATATACATTTCATGAAGAGTAATGATAATTGACCTCTAAAATAATGACTTTGAGTTATCCATAACCAATTTTCATCATGGAGTATTACATTTTATGAAGAAATTTAAAGGTTAGTGTGATTAATATTGTTGTATAGGGATATAAAATATGATCACGAGGCACAAAATGAAGAATAATATTCTTTCTGTGCACTAGACAACCCTTTAAGTATACCACATGAAGTGTCATACATGTCTTTGGTATACTAGGGGTGCATGGATCATATTTGAGTCCCCATTACCCAAGGTTGGTGAGATACCTAACATGACAACCTTAATACTTTGATACCTTAATTACACAATTCTACATATTTACTTAGCTAATATTAGGGTGGTTGGGTAAGTTTCTGATCATGTTGTTGTTTGGAGCTCAACTAATATAGGATTTTTCCTCTTGGAGGATGAGTATGAAATCTAGGCCCTTAAATAAGATAAACCATAGAGTGTGTGTCTGCACCTATATATTGTATATTTATCTGGATAAGGTACATGTAACATGTTTATCCATAAAGATGAGGTACATATGATGTATTCACCAATCCGTTTAGTCTATACTCTAATAATTAAGAACAAATGGGAAGCCTATATGGTATGGACATACTCCATGTACCATAGTCACTTGCTGTCTTGGACAAAGGGAAAATATGAGAATGCACATTTTCATATGATGCAGACTTGTGGACATGGATATAGAGCTACATGTGTTTGATGGATATCACACCAGATCCTTTTATATCTTTAGAAAAATTGATGCTTTTCTAGAAGATTCTCTTCACTTACACATATGGATTTGGAGATTCATATTTTTTTGTTTATTCTATAAAGGATAATGGGGACACACTTTATGGTTGACTGAATGAGGATAGATTTTGACTTAGAGAGATACTCTAAAAATGTTTTAGAGTTAATCCAAAAGTGTTTTGGATGGGTATTCAAAAGTTATTTCATATAATGTGTTACAAGGTGAAGTTAATAATAACTTTACAAAAGTGTTTTGGAAGATACCTGAAGGAATTTTTGGATATTGTTTCACAGGTTATTGTATATGATACAATATGATATGAAATGGAACAAAGATTTTTAAATATTTAGTTTAAGTGAGATATTGATGGAAATATACCCTAATATATATATATATATATGACATATATGTTCTATATATATATGGTATATGTACAAGTTTTTTATTGTATTAAAAGAAAATTATGACTTGCGTACATTGGGAATATTATTATATGTGTGCATTGGATACCATAAGAATTCTCAACCAAGGCTATCATTTACACAAATTGTTTAATAAGATGAAATAGTTAGAGTCAATACATTTTTTACATGGAATGGAAGTGGAATTAACTCATGCATTAAAAAAATGAGTTAATTATAGAATCACTGAGGATCATCCTTAGGGATTTAAATATCTCTCTACCATGCAATGGATTTGTGGGTGATTATTACATTATTACAAGCTAAGACTTCTCCACACCCAAATCCATCTTCATCTTCCTCCTTTACAATTGAGGCACTAGTAGGTCATGGAGGATAACTAGATCCTTCTCAAATGTGAAAAAATTTATTTCATCTAGTGGATACACTAAGGAGATGGTAATATTTTGTTTTCAAATTAGATATATTCATCAAATTCATTAAAAGAAGTTTGATATGGTTGAAAAAACTATCTAGTGTAGGGTATGTGGCTTTACGACATATTCTTTATATCAATATTTAACACAGTTTCATTTTAACTTGCATAAACATCCTTAGAAAGGGGTTGTAATAGCTTTTTCTTTATTTTATAATCATTATCAGAATCTAAAAAAACCATTCAATTAAAACTATGAATTATTTCTCATTTTAAATCCCTATTTTGTATATATTAAAAAGTTATAACAAGTTTAACTATTGATACTCTATCAAAGACATTTAGTTTCCTCTTGAATCTCACTTGGCCTGAAAATATGATTTTGTTGTTTTTACATTTATTAAATTCTAAATCATTTTACTATACAAACCAAGTGTTTTTTCAAATTACTAAGTGTTTTATTTTAAAGAAATTTGATTATTAAATAGCGTGTTTTGTTTTTTTTATGAAATTATCTTTATGCTTCTTTGATTATTTTAGTTGTTTTGAGGACGTTTCCATGGTTTGGTTTTCAAAGATGATTTCATAACTTGGTTTATATAATAACTATATGAAGGATCAATTAGAACTTTATTAAAAAAAATTATTGATGTGAGTATAACTTTGAAGAGATAAATTAAATATTATATTGTTTTATCACATTTATTACTTATGTTACATATTGATTACACACCTCTATTTTGTTTTATAAGGAACCCCAAGTACTTAGGTAGAAACATAGGTCAAGTGCCTTATAAGAATTGATACCACTCTCCATATCCTTGGATTACATCACTTGTTACAATGGAACTCTTACTAGAATATCAATTTACCCACTAGTGTTGGAAACTACTCTAGCTAGTGGCTTGAACACAGTTGGATACTGTAACCCCCCAGCCCGAGACCACTCACCAGAGTTCTGGAAAGAGTCATAACTAGACCTTAGGCATGACTTCCCATATACCATAGGTTTTCTACTATTAGTGAGTATATAAAGTGTTATTGTGAGGAGACTATACCCTCATATTTGAGTAAGAAAATAGTATAAAAATAACCAAGAAACATCCACAATAAAAAATTAGAGTACAAATATCCAATAAAAAAGAATTATTATATAAAAAATAAATACCAAATCATATATTCATACATCACAACTGATATCCCTCTGATTCAATCACATATACAAAATAAAAAAAGGAAAATAAAATACAAGGAGGCTCTACCACCACCCCTAAGACTCATCGCATTACAGTCTCCAAATCCTCATCGAGATGATCCAGCCCAATAATAAAACAGTAGTCCTCAACTCTACTTGAACTTGAGATAAATGAGTTCTGATCAGGTACCAAAGTTCTATAGACTCCCAATAAGGGTGTGAGTACAACTTAGTAGGACACCACCAATGACATCCATAACATAACCAGTACTGTAGTGCATGCATACATGATTTCTCAGAAAATAAATAACTAAACATAAATGTTGGAAAAAATTTCCTTGGTGTGGTCTTCGAGTTGTTTTTGTTGATAATAAAGTAGAATGAATCTTTAATGCAATCTATTTTAGTGTGATAAGTTTATTTTTTGAATTCTAGAATAGGTTTGGAGAAATTTTATTAAGGCTAAAGGAAGTCTACCTACATGTAAGGTCGAGATAACCATGTGTAAGGTTGAGATAGACCATGGGGTGCCGCCTTGTAAGTTTGAGGCAGATCGTGGGTGTGACCTTGTAAGGTTAGGGTGCTACCTCTTAAGGATGATAAATACGACGAGTGTGACATCATAAGGTCAATTAGTTCTGCTATAAGGTTGGGACAATACCTTTTAAGGTTGGTATGAGATGATCATAAGGTTGGTACATGACCTCATAAGGTTGGTATGCAACTTTATATGGTTGATGAAAACCTTTATAAGGTTTGTGAGAGCTATCAAAAATGTTGGGAAAAGATTCATAAGGTTAATCGTGTGTTCTATAGGCTTCATATGATTGTCTAACAATAGTTGTGGGTATATTTTACCACTCATAGAATTCTTTTATTCTTGCGACCATCTTTGATTGGATATAATCAAACCAAGTTTCAAGGGAGTTTCAATCCATGTTATTTTGATTATTTTAAGGGAGTTTAAGGTTGGATTTTTGGGGATGGTTTCTCCCATGTAAACAACGCTGTGGTTCAGATAGGTGGCGATGCATAGGTTATTACAACACATGATGTATGTTTTTTTAAATTTTTTGATTTGGTAGGATATTAATTTTGTGATTTGAAAGTATTTTTTCTTGATTTGGAATAACTTTTTACCTGATGTGGAAAGCAGAAAGTTGACCTAATTTGTTTTAGAATTATTTATCATTAAAATGTTAGGTGATGTTTTTTGGAGAAAAATAATAAAATAAATATTTTAAAAATAAAGAATAAATATTCTCATAAAAATGTGAAGATTTTTCATTAAAAAAATAATATAAAAATAAATAGAGATAATTCTAGTTACCATGACTAGAAAGGAGAGGAGATTCCCTACTAAAATTGTGACAAAATCATTAAAAAGAGAAAATTAACATTGACATACACTAATTCATTCCTCCTATAAGGGAACAAACCTTGTTTGCGTCTAACAAGTGGTATCAAATCCAAGGTTTAGGGTGTAACATTTTCTCTCAAGAAACCATTGAAACTTCTTGTAACCCCAAAGGAATACCAATTTCTTACAAGCATTGATTTTTGAATATGAAAAAACTAGATGCAACATTATTTTTAGTCATTAAGAATATATTTTTACATGAAAAAAAATATATGGTATCACAACTAGAATAGAGAGTGGTTCTCTTTGAGATAGATACCACAACAAGTTATATGTATATGACAAATCAATTATTTACATAGGGGATATTTGGATAAACCAATCTATATAAAAGTGTTTTCATGCAAGGCCTCACATGTAATATAGGAGAAGATTTTGAATACCTATGAAGGTGATTCAAAAGTTTGAGAAGTAAAGTTGCAATTATTGTGAAAAAAGTATTAATATTTCATAATGATCATGAATGAGATAGTTGAAACATTTTTTGAATAGATAAATTATCTTATGGGAGAAATGTGCGGTCTTAGGGAGATTATTAATGATATAAATTTTTTCAAAATAATCATGAGCCGACCACCACCTCAATTCAATACAAAAGTTTTGGTTCTAAAAGATAAAGATGTAAAGGGGGTAATGTTAGATAACTGACATAATAAACTTGTGTAATATTAAATGTGAAACAATGATAATGATTTAGTTCCAAAAGAAAATTCTTAGGAGATAAATTTCAAGTATATGAAGAAAATCATAGTCAAAGAAGAACTCAAGGATGTAGAAATTGATGAGATGAATTATTTTCTTTCCTCTAACCTCAAAAAGGATAAAGGTAAATTTAATTTAAATATATAACTTAATTGTTTTTAGTGCGTTAAAGTTGAGTATCTTTCAATTGAGTGTCCCAAGAAGTTTCAGGATGATGATAAGGAATAATAACCCATGAATAAATCATTCAAATAAATAAGAAACAAGAGGAAACCGTAGAAATAATTCTTCAAGATAAAGAAAATAATCCCAAAAAAAGATTATGGTTCTGAAGAATTAAAACTATAGGAGGTCTAGGATTATATATACCTCCGTGAAGAGGTTCTTTTAGCTATTATAGACAAGTATTAAGTGAAGTAAAGTGATTATGAATATGTTTGATTCAAAGAAAAATTAAATCTTGAAGCTAAACTAGAGTCATCCCTTGAAGAAATTAACATCTAGAGATCTAAAAAAAATATAATGGTGTTTTACATGATTCTAAGATCTATATATATCAATAATAAGATTATATTTATAAATGAAAGTATAGACTGAAAAATTCAAATCTATAAATTCTGGAAATTTGGGAAAAGAAGCTAAGACATGGCTAAAAATTGAAGAACATGCCTATATTATTGATAGACAAAACAACATAGTGAAATAATGGCTCAAAATAACAGAGTAAATCAAAATTGAATTCATGATATTATAGAGAAAGTGTGATGATCAAGAAATACTCCTTATTCCTGGCATGACATTAGAGAGTTCGAGTTCTTTAGCTCCTAAATATTCTAAGGAAGTTCACATAGTGTCTATTGATAAAGTTGTTACATTACTATATGATAATCATTTTAAATATAAAAAAAAATTAGTGGTGGGGCTTAAATGAAATCAAAGAGAAGAAGGTATTGAAGAAAAACAAGAACCAACAACCTAGAATAATATTGAGCTACACAACCCTCAAAAGACTACTATTAATAAAAAAATGGGTGAAAGGAATACAAAAAAAAATCAGGGTTTTTTTATTTTGAGAATATGGGGAATACCCAATATGTGTTCACCATTATTAAGATATATTTTAGGGAGAAAGAAAGAAAAAAATAGATGATCAAAATTTCATATTCTCAATATTATTTTAATGGTTATTTTTTTTATTATGAAGGTTCTGGGAACAAGGTGATTATTTTTCCATAAAGAGTACAAATAATTGTGCTAAACGAGACCCAAATAGGTGTAAAAAACACTAGGAGACTTCATCAAACAAGATGGAAACTAAAAATATATTTTCAAAATTTTCAAGATAAAGAAGGATCTATGGAATCAGAGGAACAACAAGCTTACCTATAATCAAATAAGGTGAACCTATAGTCCTGAATTAAGAAAGAAAGATATGAGAAAGTCAACATTATTTAAATATAATTAAGGGAAACAAATAATTCTATTAATTAGATTTTGGATAGTGGTTTTACATCTCAAATTATTAAGAATAAATTCCTTATCACCAATATTAAATACAATAAAGATGGTTTAGTCCAGTTTGGAAATGATAAAGGGATAAAAATTATTGATTATGAGAAGGAAAAGGTTGGTGGAAAAGATCTAAGACACATATAAGTATTTTTAGTTGATGGTATCAGTCACAAATTTCTTAGTGTAAGTCAAATTTGTGACTTAGGGCATGAAATGAAATTCAACAATAAAAATTTCACAATCAAAGGAAGTGATGGATTAGTTATTTTGAAAGGGAGGTATGTGAAGGGGAATGTATATCTTATTAATAGAGAAGATGACAGGTGCTTGATGTCTAAGGAATAGGAAACCCAATTATGGAAGGAGAGTCTTGGAAATTTAGCTAAAAATATTTTGAGAACTTGGTAAATAATGAAGGTTCTTGAGACATCTCTAAGCTTACTCAAAACCACACACATACATGTGGTACTTTCCAATAAGGGAAGATTGTTAAGAAAATTACAAGACAAAAGTGAAGAAGTCAACAAGATTGATTAAGCTAGTGAATGAGGATGTATGTGGGCCAATGACACCCAAATTCATGTATGGGAAAATTTAGTTTGTATTATCCATTAATGATTATAGTAGGATGTCATGGATGATGGTTATTTCTCACAAATATGATGTGTTAAAGTGAATCACTTATTACTATATATTGGTTGAAAAATTCTTGGGCTAAAGGCTCAAAATATCTCAGAAAAAAACAGAATTAATTTTAACAATAATCAGGTTAATATGTTATCAATTTTATCCATAATAACTCTTCAAAAAAATTGATTTGTTAAAATAAGTAAATATAACATCAATAATATGGCTAAAAAAAAGAGTTATTGAAATAAGAAACTATATCATCAATAATATAGTGACCAATTTTTTTCTCTATTCACATCATTAACAAAATATTCTATCCAAGAATTCTTTCAATGTCTTCGCTGAAAACCCTAGGGTTTCCTCATTCTACCATGATCTCTTGCATCGATTTTCTTTAGTTTGATATCTTCTAATGGTCGGATTTGATCTCAAATATGAGTCCGCGTTCGTGGATAGTGGAATCAGAACTCAAAAGGATGAAGCTCCCAAAGTGTAAAGATCTAAAGGGATATCCTTCATTGAATCTCTCAAAGGCTCTGACCTTTGAAAATCCATTGCGACAAGAGCATCTCCCTGTAAGAAGCTTGAAGATGGCAGATTCGCCGTTGAAGCTGATTCGGAAGCGCTTCAACAGCGTTCTCTACTCTATAAGAGTTCAATAATGGGTCATATTTCATACCTTAAAGGCGACAAGTTGTGGTCGAACCTAGAGCTGAAAGCACGTATTGCTCTTGTTTGGGGCTTTTCCGACTGGAAGCTGTTTCCAATCAAGAAAGGGTACTTTCATATGCTGCTGAAATCCCAAGCCGAGCTTGATCAATCATAGAAGTTAGGGAATATTTAGCTTAAACCAGGAGCCCTTCAAATTTATGAATGGGAGTACATCTTCAACCAATATACTTCAAGGAATACAATGGTTTAGATCTGGGTTCGTCTACATGGGCTCAGTTGGTATTTCTAGCACCCGAAAATCCACAATGACATCGCTTCTTATATCGGTATGCCTCTGAAAATCGATAAAATAACTCTCAATGATGATCTAAGTCTCTATGCCAGGGTGATGTTAGAGGTGGATATAGCCTCCAAAATTCCGGAGGTCATTGTCTTCAATGCTAATGATTACAGAACATAGGTCCGTGTTGAATAAAAAAGAATGCCTCCTTACTACAAGCTATGAAAAATCGTCGGTCATTTGTTTATGAAGTGCAAGGTAGTGAAGAGTCAAGTAACTCAACCTATAGATGATGGGTGGTCTAAAGTTAAGAAGAAAAATAAGAGCAGGGACTCGACCTATAAAATTCCCAAACCTCCCAAAAAAAATCATAAGTTTGGGTTAAAAAATATAACTACTTGGGTGAAAGATTGGGAGTCACCTGGGCTGACCAAGTGGAAGAGGAAGAAAATTATAACTTTGATCTTAACATCCTGTAGGATATTGAACAGATGGTGCTGGAGGTCTGTGACCAGCCTTGGAATGATCCCTCTCTTGAAGACTCATCTTTGTTGATTTCTACTATGGCTGGATAGTACCATGAGATCCTGAATGAGGTGCATGGTTTGACTGTGAATGATGTTGCTCCAAGAATTACCGAGTTGATCAAACCTAGCACTAATCCTGCTGGAAATTCACTGCTACTGGAGATGGAGAATCTGAAGCCTCGGGTCCACACGGATGTAGATGGGGTAGTGGTCTCGCATGCAGCTCAGGCCGAGAATAAAGGTTTAAATGAAGATGCTCAGATAATGGTGCAACATACCTCTTGGGTTTCCTAGGATGAAAGTACAAGTATAATTCCTACAGAAACCCCATTTTACCTTTTTAAAATAGCATGACAGTGAACACATTACCTGCTTCTGACTTGTGTACTGTCAATAGGAAACCCCCACTGAATGAGAATTTAGATAACCAAAAAATTATGAACTTGACCATTGGATCTGATGGGGAAATAGGTGAGCATCCTACTCTTGTACTTCCTACTACTCCACTAATTCAGAGGATGACTCTATGACCACTCCTATGAATTCTAAACCACCTGATAACACTCAAATTATTATTACTTCTGGTGATACTAGCATTATTAGTGTTTCTTCTATGAGTAGCCAGGATATGAAGACCATCCCAACATCTTCTTCAACTCTTAGGAGATCAAAGAGGAACAAAGGCTCGAGCAGTTTGAAAAAGAAAAAAGGGATCTCTCACTCCAAATCCAGGTTTTAAATGTATGTTATTTTTTGGAACTGTTAGAGAATAGTGAACCCTAAAACTCTATCTATCCTTAAAATATTTTTTTTGACTCAAAAACCATTTTTTTTGCTATTTATTAACCCAAAATTAACTTTTCTTTAAAATTCATGCATCTTTCTGCTTCTGGTTATAATTTTCTTGGTTCTTGCAATAATGGTAGTGCTATTGATTCACTTTGTATTTTTTTATCACAGCTCTCTATAGAATGTTAATGCTTATAATTTCTATGATAAATTATTCACTTGTGACTTTAACTTTTATGGTTCACATTTTTTTTGTACTATGGTTTAGGCCAAGAATAGATATCAAGATCGTAGACCTCTTTGGCATGACCTCTTTGTTTTAGCTTCCACCATTCATGACCCTTGGTTGGTGATTGGTGATTTTAATGCTATTATTACCCCCAATGAGAAAATTGGACCATCTCACTCTCATATTTCTTCAAGAGAATTTAGAGCTGCACTAGAAGATTGTAATTTGAATGAAATTAACCTTACGGGTGCTAAATTTACTTGGTACAGAAGACATTACAATAGGGTTGTTTCTAGCAAACTTGATAGGGATTTCGTAAATGTCCCAGCTCTGGATGCATGGGACACCATATCTAGTATAACCTTAACCAATCTTAGTTCGGACCATCATCCAATTCTTGTAAGTATTCTCTCTAAAAGATCCAAACCCAGTATTCCTCTCAAATTTAATAATGCTTATTCTATGGACTCGGAATTTTCTACCCTCATAAAAAATTGTTGGGAATCTATGAATCACCATTATAATGCCTTTTATTTTATTACTAAACTCAAACATCTTAAACAGTATCTCAAGGGTTGGTGCGGGGCTAAAGAAAAACAAATTGATAAAGAAATAACCACCCTTGATAATGAGCTCAATCATATTCAAAACACCACAACAAATACTGATTTCTCTTTAGATCTACAGAATGAAATGAAAATCTCTATGCAACTCAATTCCCTTATGGTTCTTAAAGGAAATATCTACAAGAAAGTATTCAAAACCAAATGGATCTTTGATGGATATAGGAACACTAAATTTTACAATACCCTGCAAAGAATTAGAAAAGTTTGTAGACCTCTATCTTTTCTGAAAGACAATGACATCCTTTATGACACTGAGGCGACCATAGCTAATCACGTGGTCTCATATTTTGACAATATTTTCAATGGTCCTAATATAAACAATGAGCCAATGAGCCCGTACCCGAGTGGTAAGGGATCCTGCTTGGCATCCAGGAGACCCAGGTTCAAAACCGGGTGGAGGCAAATTTCTAGGGTACTGTAGCAGTACTATAGTAGGCACTGTAGCAGGCACTGTTTGATACTGTAGCACACGGACTATTTACCTAATTTGGGATTTCGGGCCACCGGTTTGGGCCTACGGGTCTCAGGGCCTTCGGGCCATCATAGGCCTTCGGGCCACAGGGCCTTCGAGCCATTGAAGACCATGAAGTAGACCAGTTCACATAGATCAGGCCCTATATGAGGATCAGAGCACCAGTAGCAGTCACCAGAAGCAGAGCTAACAAGATTGGAAGAATGAGTGGGTATGAAAACCGTCATTGGGACCAGGCACCATGAAACTTTGTACGGGGCAATTCTAGCCGATCAGAAATGCAGGTGGGGAGCTAAAGGCAATCAATGATTCAGAAGATGGGGAGGGGCAGTTCTAGTGGGATGGGCCTATGGGTCATGTATTGGGCATGGTATGCCTCTGGGCCTTCGGGTCATGTATTACGGGTCATGTCAGGCCTTGTGCCTTGGGCCTACGGGTCATGTACGAGTTCCCCTTCAACCCTTAAAAGGGGGGTTATCTATAATAAAATAAAAAAAAGAAGGCCTTCTGGCCATTCGGGTAATACAAACAATGATCTCCTTCCTGAGGTCATCCCAATTTTGGTTAGTGAGGCAGACAATCTCTTTCTCTTGGAAACCCCTCTTGACCATGAAATCAAAGCTACTAATTTTAGTCTCAACCCCGATAGTGCCCCGAGTCCCAATGGATTCAATAATGGTTTTTTCCAACATCACTGGGAGGTTGTTCATTCAGATGTTTGTAAGATTTTCAAATGTTTTTTCTCTAATGGTGTTCTTACTCATGGTCTTAATGCTCAATTTCTTAACCTTATTCCCAAAGTGGTCAATGCTTCAGAAATCTATTTATTCCTTCTAATTTCTCTCATTAACACTCTTTAAAAAATAATTACCAAAATTTTATCCAACATGATTTCTTCCCCATGTAACTGAATCATATATTGGAACCAATTTGGTTTTATCAAGGGAAGATCTATTCATGAATTCATTTTCCTTGCCTTAGAATGCACCAATACTCTTAATAAAGTTTCCAAAGGTGGAAATGTGGCCATTAAACTTGACATTAGGAAAGATTCTAACACTATAGATTGGAACTTCATTTTCAAAGTTCTCCAGAGTTTCAGGTTTAATGATGTCTTTATAAGAAGGATAAAATCCCTTTTTAATTCATCCTCTATCTCAATCCTTGTCAATGGCTCCCTTAAAGGTTATTTTAAGTGTACCAAGGGAGTTCGACAGGGTGATCCCTTATCTCCTATTCTTTTTTCCATCGTGGAAGATTATCTTAGCAGACTTATTACTCACTTTGTTGATCAAAATAAACTCAAACCTATTCAAGAGACTCGAAACCTAAATTTTCTGAACCATCTCTTATATGACGATGACATAATTCTGTTTCTGAATTGGGGAAAAAGGAATATTATTAACCTTAAAAATGCCTTATCTCACTATGAAGAGGTATCTGGGCAATCTATTAGTTAGAAAAAATCATTTGTCTTCTTTGTAAAATGTTTTTCACCTAATAGGAAAACTAACATCATTGAAAGACTTGGTATCAAGGAAGGATCCTTCCCTTTTACCTATTTGGGTGTTCCCTTATTCTGGGGAAGATCTAAATCCTTGTATTTCAACGTAGTGGTTGAACAAGTTATCAGTCAATTGTCCTCTTAGAAATCGAAATCTCTCTCCATGGTTGGAAGGATTTGTCTTGTGAATTCTACCATATTATCTAAAATGGCCTACTCACTAATGATCTATAAATGGATGACTAGTCTTTTTAATAGAATTAATAGATACATCAAAAACTTTGTTTGGAATGGCATCATTATTGAAATAAATCTTGTTACCATCCCCTGGTATACCTGCTGCAAACTGTTGGAAAGTGGGGGTTTGGGCATCAAAAATATCAAGATCTTTAATGAGGCCCTTCAAGCCAGAATCACTTGGAGATTGATCAATAATAATTCTGATTCCATTGCTTTTCTTAGAAATAAATTCTTGGAGAAATTTAAAAAAAGAAATTTGAGCTATGTTAATTCCTCGATCTGGCCTTCAATCAGAATTCCCTTTGCCAACATTCTGAATAACTCTACATGGATGGTTAGTGTGGAATCCTCCATAAAATTTTGGCTTGACAACTAGACTGGAACCCCCCCCCCCCCATTTCCTTGTTGCCTCCTAACTCCCCTATGGAAAACATCAATTGTACTATTCAAGAGATGATTCACTCTCATAACTTTAATCTCCCAGATACCATAATGCATGTCATTGATAAGAACCCATTCTCTAATGATAATTATTTTCTTATTTGGTAACCTTTCCATAATGTTATTTTGGATTCCAAAAGTTTTTACAATAATAAATTTACAAACTATGATCCTAGTTTTTGTTGGTTGAAACCCTTCAACAAACCCTAGATTAAGCCCTCATAACTGAACCTTATTTGGATTATTACTCATAATCGTATCTCTACTGATGTTTGTCTTTAGAATTTTGGCATCCAACGATGCTCTAAATTTAAACTCATTCATTAGAATAGAGAGGATACTAACCACCTATTTTTATCTTGTGCTACTGCTTCAGCCCTTTGGAACTTTATTACTGAGCTGTTTTAATGCAGATGGTTACAATCTGAATCTTTTCACTCCCAACTAAAATGTTGTGTGGAGCTATATAAGTCATAAAAAATTAAAAATATTTTACTTTCTGTTGTTTCTAAGCTCCTCCACGTTATCTGGTATGATAGAAATTCCATTATTCCCAACAACTAATCACTCAATCTTAATACAGGCCAGATGAGAATTCTCATCACCATTAGGGATACTGCCTCAATACAAAAGGCTCATTGTGATAACTCTATTGGGGAATTTGTGATCCTTGACGTCTTAGAATCGAAGGGCTCTACAGAAAACTGAGACACTCATTGGAGGTGTTCTGTAAAGCCCCGATTCTTGGATGGATCAAAATCAATGTGGATGGAGCTTCCAAAAAAAATCCAAGACCTGCGGGCTGTGGAGCTATTTTTAGAGATTTCCTAGGTCATTGTCATGGTTGTTTCTATGGAAGCTGTGGTACCTCCTCTTCTCTAGAAGCGAAAATGATGGTGGTGATCCAGGCTATTAACTTTGTTAAAATAAAATGATGGAATGCCATCTGGATTAAAATTGACTCTACCACCATTGTGCAAGCTATTTGGAATAGGGTGGTCCACCTTTCCTGGCTGCTTACTACTCGATGGATGAGCTACCTTGATTCTCTTAAAGAGATCAGATACGTTTTCACCCATGCATATCGTGAAGCAAACATGGTGGCTGATGGTCTTGCCAATAAAGAAATCAACCAGGAAATTTCACGAAACGATGATCTTCCAATTGATCTTCTCCCTCTCTATGAAAGAGATTGTAATAAGATCCCCTCCTTTAGACTCATGTAGTTACTTTCATGCTTTTTAATAAATTTTGTCTTGGTCTTTGACCAAGGAATTACCTTAAAAAAAATTTAATAATATGTCTCAAAAATGCTCCTTGAAAAGAATATAATAGATATATATTGGAAAGAAGTGGTGATTAAATAATTTTACATATACAGCAGAGCCTTATTATGTCTAAATGAGGAGAAGACCCATACAAGATGTAGTACGAAAAAAGCCAACCCACAAGTAATTTCAAGTCTTCAGAAGTAAATATTTTATTCTCAATAAGGAGAATCATTATAAGTTCAAATCTCATAGGTATGAAAGTATTTTTATTGGTTATTTATACAAGAATAAGGTATATAAAATCTATAAATAGTGCTTATAAAAATTGTGGAAAGACAAGACATAAACATTGTTGAGAATGAGTAGAATTTACAAACAATCTATAAAAGTTTGCAAAATAATAGTGAAGAAACTAAGGTAGAAAGTGATGCTGATGTGGTTGGATAAAGGGGATACCAAGGGGTTTTATAATAATCAAATTAAATATCTAGTGATAAATAAAATATATCAAATATAACAGGTACAAATTAAAAAATCAGAAGGATAAAAACCTATGACTATAACATTGTTGGTGATCAGACAACCCTGGTTCAATCTAAGAGGATGGAGGATCAGAATATATCCTTTTTATCTCAAGAAGAGACTAGAATCTTTTAGGATTCTACTGTAGATAAAAATTGGGTTAAGGATACACATTAAGAGTTTGACCAAATTGAAAATAACAATACGTAGGAAGTTATTCCACGGCTGATAAACAAAAATGTTATTGGAATCCAATGGGTCTTTCAAAATAAACTCAATAAAGATAAAAAGGTGACAGGGAATAAGACATGATTATCATGTTAAGGATATTCCCAAATTGAAATCATCAATGTATGATATGTTTTATCCCATGTAAAAACTTGAAACAATTATATTATTTCTTACTATGTCCATGAAAATAGGCTTTAAAGATTATAAAATGGATTTGAAATCATAATTATTGAATGGATTCCTTTAAGAAGAGGTTTAAATAGATCAAACATATGGTTTTATTGTGGATGAAGATGAAAACAAAGTGTTTCGGTTAAATAAGGCCTTGTATAGCCTAAAACATGCACCAAGGGCCTAGTACTCATGACTAGATCAGTACTTAAAGCAGCTTAGTTTTCAAAGAGGCAAGGTTGATCACAACCTCTACATTAAGAAGGATAATAATTAGTGGATGTTGGTGATTATTTATATATATTAAATCATTTTTGGAGGCTAAAATATTTCACAATGTAAGAATTTTAAAGAATCCTTGAGGTTTTAATTTGAAATTTATTTGATTGGTGTTTTTTCATTTTTCCTTTGCATAAAAATAATCCAAAGAATAAATGGTACATTTTTTTCTCAAAAAAAATATGTCATGTAGGTGTTAAAATGTTTTCAAATTCATTATTCAAGTCCAATGAAAAATTCAATGGTGACCTAGATGAAATTCTCAGAATATGAAGAAGTCAAGAAGGTCAATATGATACTTTATAGACAGATCATTGAGAGTTTTCTATAATTGAAAGCCACTCGATCAAACATCATAATTTCTATTTATCAAGATTACCACTATCAAAGTTGTTCCAAATAAAATCATATGCATGATTTTATATAAATAATCAACTATATCAACCAAACAATGGATTCTGTTTTGTTTTATTACAATAATTCACAATAGTAACTCTTGGTCTATACAAATATAGATTGGGAAGATTTTATGGATGGTAAAAAGTTAACTTCTATAGGTGTATTCCATCTCAATAGTTCATGTATCTATTTACTAATTAAGAAGAAATGTTTCATCTCTTTAATAATGATAGATGCTAAATATGTAGTATCCAATCAAGATTGTACCCAGTTGATATAGATGAGTCAAAAACTTAATGACACTGGTTTAGAAGTGGAATATTCTATTATTATCAAGTTTGATAACTCAAATGTTAAAAATATTAGAAAAAATCCCACTCATTACTCGAGGATCAAGAAAATTTAAATTAAATATCATTTCATAAAGGATAAGGTTGATAATCAAGTTGTGAAGTTGGAGTATGTGTGTACTCAAAATCACGTGGCTGATATTATGACCAAAGAACCACACAAGGAATATTTTGAAAGGAATTGGTTTGATATTATAGTCTAAATGATACCCTAAAATTATACGAGTTAGATAAGTGACCCTCAACCCCATGGTAATTTCTATGGCAAGGTATTATCTCTTTCTTGTGTTAAATGTAAGGTATTCTAACTCTTGATTGTGAACTTCCAGAGAGGTTATCTTTGGGGTCATTGAAAAAGGGGGAGAATGAGTTAATGAGTAAGGGGGGAGTATTGTTTTATAAAGGGGGATAATTTTTGAATGATTAATTCAGGGGAGAGAAACATAGAAAAGATTTTATAAATTATTGTAGAGTATGAAGATCCATGAGGAATTTCATGAGGATATTTTAATTTAACAGTTATTTTTCACATTGATCTTGGATAAAGTGGGATTATAGTTGATATTTAGTAAATCATTAATAAATTCCTTGAATTAAATAGGCTTGTGATGTTTTTGTGATCAGATCTAATCAGTTCTAAAATTCCCCAAAAGTTAAAGTTTGAAATCTGTTTGCAGTTGTTAATAACCCCAAAGGGGTATATTTTTGGAAAAATAATCTTGGAGTAGTTTTTGAGTTGTGTTTTGTTGATAATTAAGTGGAAGGAATATTAAATATAGTCTATTTCAATGTGATAATTTCTTATTTTTAAGGCTAGAATAGGTTTGGGGAAATATACTAAAGGATCGAGGAAGTCTTCTTGTGTTTATGGTTGAGACAACCAGGCATCACTACTATATATTCAGAATTTAATGACACTAAAAATAGTCTATATTAGTTCTAAGAAAGCACTGACTACCAAAGTGATGTTAAAATCCTACCTTTATCAGTGCTTAAAAAATTACTGATAAAGGGTGCCTTTATCAACACTTTTTTAGTGCTGATAAAGGATGGTTTTGATAATGTTAAAAAAAAGCATTGATAAATTCACCATTTATCAGTGCTGATAAAAAAATTGAAAAAAAATATTTTTTTTCATGCACCACAAAACCCCCTTTCTTAGCACTCATGACCCCTTTCTCAGCACTTTCCACTCCCCAACCCACCATCATGCACCCCCAACCCCTACTTAGCACTCATGAATACCCACCCACCCTTCCTCAATGCTAGAATGGCTCCCCCAAATACCTTCTTGCACAGGGAATTGATCATGCAACCTTCGTTTTTTATTTCAATGTCCTTTACTGCTCTTCCAATCATGTTTTATTTTATATTTTACAATATTTCTATTTATTTGTATATATTTAGAACTATGTGATATATATGCAGACTTATATTTTTTTAAAATATATTATATATTAATATTCATTTATATATATATATTAGAATATAAATATAAATATAAGTATATATATGTGTTTATTAATACACACACATATGTATATATAAACATTATATATATATTTGTATAAGTATATATATATATATTCATATATTTTTATAATGTATAAAAAATGGTTAGATATTTTTTTAAATAAAATGGATAATAATTAATTTCATATGATTTATATAATTATTTTTAAATGAAATTTTAAAATATGTCTATATATTAAGATATAAATTTTATATATGAAATATAAATTTATACACATTTATATATAATTGTGTATTTAGATATAAATTTTTATACTGCATTTATAAATATTTACTGTAAATACATTTATATACCAGATTTAATGATAATGATATATCTATAAAAATACAATTATATATGATGTATATACAAAATATTGATACACATACACATACATACATATTTACACACACATGTACACATTTATATTTCTCACATACACATAAAAATATTTACGTATATATGTATTTATTTACATATATTAGAATATTCATATAAATATATATTTGTTTATTGACACACACATGTTTATATATAAACATTACTTATATAGGTATATTTATACATATTAATGCATTTTTATAAGGTGAATAAAATAGATAATTTTTTACTTTAAATAAAATGAATAATCAATATTTATTTCATTTGGTTTATATATTTAAAAATACATTTTTATTTAAATGTGTTTTAATATGTATTCATACAATTGATTTATTATAAGTAAATATAAGAAAATATGCATAGATTTGATTATAAATAAAACTAATCTATAAAAAATGATAAAATTTAAAAAACCAAAAAATATATATGAATACAATATTTAGGAATAAATTCAATCTCTATTGAAAAAGGAAAAAATAATCTTAAATGAAGTTGAAATACCATCAAATATTAAAAAATAGGGAATCCCAACTAAAAAAACCAATTTTAGTGGCCATATAAGACTTTTTGATCTCAAAAAAATTATCTATCATGGTCCCCTTGGGTCAACACAACATGGATCTCTTCAAAGCCTTCAATTTGATATGTGGTAGAGCTCAAACAGACACTCGTATCAAAAGTTATGGTTGTTTGAAGTTCAAGTCATGTTTTGAACTCATCTTAAACCATTCATTAATTCATTTGATTTTTATGTCATCCAATTTCTATTAAATAACTATTACTTGATAATAATTATCAAATTATTATTTAATATTATTTTTTAGTTATTTCATAATCCATTTTTTACTAAATATATTATATATTAAATGTAAATGTGTATTTATATTTATCTAAAATATATTTAAAAATATATATTATATTTATATCAATATAGATATAATTATATATTAATATAATATTTTTAATGAAATATAATTTTTGTATGAAATATACCCTTTATCAACACTTTTTTACTAGTTCTGATAAAGTCTCCCCTTTATCAGTGTTTTTTTATTATCACTGATAAAGGTCCCCCTTTATCAGTGATTTTTTTATCCCAAATAAAGTCCCCCTTTATTTGCACTTTTGCTAACACTGATAAATGAGGACTTTATCAATTATTTTAGTTAGTACTGATAAAACCTAGCACTATTAAAGGTTGAATCTTCAGTAGTGTGTAAGATTGAGACAAACCATGGGGAACCACCTTGTAAGGTAGAGATAGACTGTGGGAAAAAACATGTAAGGTTGGGGTGTGAACTCATAAGGTTGATACATACTATGGGTGTGACCTTATAAGGTTATCTCATGTCCCCCTAAGGTTGGGGGACGACCTCATAAGGTTGGGGAGATACCTCATAAGGTTGGTGTGAGTTACTCATAAGGTTGGAACATAACCTTGTAAGGTTGGGACATGACTTCAAAAAATTTATGTGGACCTTAGTAAGGTTTGTGTGAGATACCTGTAATGTAATGTCACGACTTGACTAACTATGAAACCAGTAGTTGGACCAGTCTCCACATTGTCTCAAGCGTGCCTCCCCATATGCTAGAGGCTACTGACTAGCAGCAAGGGTCTAAGGAGGTGATAGTGGGGAGACTATACCATCATGATCAGAGTAGAACAATAATATATTAGAAAAATAAATAACAAACAGTAGCAGAAGTAGAAATAAATGAAAGACATATCAACAGAAGAATCATGTAAACTGAATAAGAGACGACCAACACCAATATATAATAATACATGTATGTCCAGATGATGATACATAACTAAAATAGTAGACATACAACATGAAACACGATACTGTACAATACATGAATAAAGAAAAGAAATAAAATCCCCATGGGTGAACTCCACGAGCATCCTGAGCTCCAGGTCAGTACTGTGTTCCTAACTCCTAGGTATAAGCATAACAACGCAAGAAATAATCCATGGTCCTTCAAACATGAGATCTCCTCATGTACCCCAGTGCAATGGAGGCCTGAGCAGGGTGTGAGATAAAATTTGAGTAGGCCACCACCAATGGTTTCTACAGCTAAAACCAGTCCATGAGTATATAGTACAATAATGTTCATGTATAAAGAATAATAAGTAGTGATGAATAAATAAATACCAGTTGGATCAGGTTCCAATAAGACACATGGCTAAATCTACCTGCTTTGGCCCATAGCTGAAATGTGCATATGATCAGTAACTATATATATAGTAATAATATATATAGTATAGTTATATATTGCATCCACCTATATAGACTAAGTATGTGCGGAACCATATACCTGGAATACTAGGTGATGGCTGGACCAGGGTGTAACTCAGACATCCATAACCAATCTAAACAAGCCTATAAGCTCCAACAAAGTGTAAAATCCCTATATATCATAATAAGTGGGAGACGTCACACTCTTCACTCGAGATGATGGGTGTGTCTTCATACCAACACCTGAAACAAGGGATGTGGTGCGTCATGTCCATCATCCAAATAGTGTTAATGGTGTGAGATGTCATTCTCAACACTCTATGTAAGGGGTCATGAATCATTATACCCAATAGAACCCTTACCATCATTCCACAACCTATATCAAAGGAATAATTATTATAATAATAATAAGCCATTACCTCTTAATAATATGTAATCTATAAGCCCAATATAACCAAGGGAATCAAAATTTAATTAAGTCATGTAATAAAGCATGAAATGATTGGTGTGCCCTTTCCACCCTTTACAATTCATTTCAATTAAACCATTTAATTCATTCAAGAAAACAAACCACCATGAAGTAATCCATTTAATATAATCAATTCATTTCATTTATCATGGCATGTATTTCTATAATTAGGTCATGCTAACCCACTTATAAGGTGCTTGGTCTTTGAAATAATTAGTCACAAGGAAGGCCATGACCTTTTATTAAATCCATTTAAGATCATCAATAGAGGCCATATACACAACATTGCACATATCTAATAATAACAAAGGCATAATAAATCACCAATGTAATAAGGCCAAGCATGATTTAAATCACCAATCACTACTTTTTTGTTAAGAAGATAACACACCTCATCTGAGGGGTTTTATTATAAAACATAAAATTGTTTAACAAACAATTCATTTATAATAAGAAAACATCACATTCAAAATCCATAACTCAATTAACCAAAATAATCATTTTAGAAATCTACCAAACATGGAAAAAAATTACAATGTTTAACATGGAACTTAGGATGTGATATCATAAATTGGGCAATTACTTATAAAGGGAAATTCCATTTACAACCCTAAAAGAACACTTAGAAGTCATTCTGAGCTTTTAATTAATTAATTATGAATGGGAAATTCAATTTGAAACACCCAATGGGTGTTCTTGATCTAGGTTTACATCCTCAAATTACTAAACAATGATCAATGAGATCATATCAAGGTACGTAAATCAATATTGATTGAAGAAATCAATTTCAGGGTGACATACGACAAAATCCAGCGTGCAAAACAACCAAAATATATATAAATCAATGGAAACTTTGGTAAAGAGCAATAGAACACCTACCTCATGCTTAGGATACTCTACTAATCCAATATCTAGGCTTGATTCAGTCTAGTTGGAAATAAATCTAAGCAAGATACATCTACCCTGAAAATAGTACAAATGAGCTTGCACCAAAATAGTGCAACATATCAAAAGAGAAACTTAGAAAGAAAGTAATAAGAATAAAGAGCTTATTGATGTGGATCCAACATGGCTTATGAAATTCAAATCAGAGCCCATATCCATGAGATATCTCATTTCCTAGCTTGGAAGGAGGAGGGGGAAGCCATGGGAGAAGGCAGAGCCTCACACGACTGGAGAAGAAGAAAAAGAGGAAATTGGGGTTTTAAAATCATTAAGGGGAAAATGGAAATTTTACCCTAAAAAACTAGGCCACAAGGTTTGGATTCATAGTTTTCCAAACCATTCAGAAACCATGCTAATACCACTACTTAAGAACTATACCCCACACGGTTGTACCACACAATTTGACTAACCATGAGCCAAACAGTGCAGACACACTGCCTAAGTGGCACTAAGTGTGCAGGATGAGCACACAGTTTGGGAAAACCGTATGTATCATATGTGACATATATTGCTTCACTTCATAAGGTGAAAAATTTACATTGGTAGGATACATGGTTTTAGAGAAACTATTCACCCTTACCATTCCACCAAAACTTGAGTTTTCAGGCCCCGAGACACCTCTTGGGACACCTGAGACACATCTTGGGATCCAAACCACACCTAAAAAAACATTAAAGTGTTCTAAATCTTTTAATTTTGTTCTAAATCTCAGTTCAAAGAATGAACCATACACCAAATGCCAAAATAAAAATTTCCTTGAAATTCTACCTTGGATCAAAATACGGGTCGTTACAACCTCTCAACCTTAGAACTTCTCATCCCCAAGAAGGCTTGGGGAAATAATGGAAACATCACCCGACCTACTTGTGTCATGAATTTTTGTTCAAATGGTCACATTTTGTTCCTAAACACCCAACACACCTCCAAAAATTTCCTTAATCATATGACACTTAAGCCCTGAAAACCCAAGCCAACACTCATCTTCCAACTAAAACACTGATACAGTGCTTACCTGAGCCCATTTAGGTAGAGACACGATCAAGTCATTATCTCTTTAAACATCTCACTAATGGTGCTCCCCACCATATTTTTTAACATTTAATGGCTGATTATGAACCACAACATGCCCCACCGTCAGAATTTCCTACAAAGCATTCCCTAAGTGTTATAATGATGCTCCTAACATGATTTTGAATCAGTAAAATGATTGATTCCATACCATCTTCATTTAGCCAGGTCAAGCTAGATTTTCATGAATAGCCATGAACAACATATACATTACTTGTATCCTTCCGATGACATGCCAAAAATGGTTCTTCACCGACCATTCAGATTGAACAAGAAGGATACAAATTCTAGCCACTCCAACTGAATTATCTCAAAAGTGCCCAACTTAGATGACCGACATATTAAAAACTGAATTGGAATAACTTCTTCCAAGGCATATCACATTTATCACGATCATGTTCACCAAAGTCCATACTTGAATTCTGGTGATGGTCCCTGATCAACCATCACGTAACCATTTAATCTATTGTGCCTCAACATGAACAAGTGTGTAACCCAAATCCAGACCACTTGAATTATCACCCTTTAAACATCACCTCCGAGCCCAAAAAAAGTCCAGGATAACCTCAAAATCATTAAAATGGAGTCCAAGAAACTAATACAAGGTAGTCCATACCCCATGTTTACAAGTGAGATGTTGGAATATGGCCAATACATCCACATAAGGTCATTGAATGATCTTAGAGCAACATATTTCTGGTGGTCAATTAAGGGGAAATAACAGTGTCTAAGAATCCATCCAAAACGTTCCTACATGGGAACCTAGGTATCACTCAGGACTAACCATACCTTGATAAAAACCATGCGTCTAGCACAAAAATTTGATAAATTCTATTTATTGAAACAGAAAGGGAATTTAATAATTTTAGATCAACATATAACCGAGTCTCTCTTAGTGTATTAAGGATGATGTCAAGATAAGGGACATGATCTTTACTAATCAAGAATATACTAAGAGGGCAACACGAATTCCAAAAAGATTCAAGACACTTATATAATATCCAAAACAAAGTGCATGATATGGTTTCCAACCAACCATACCCAAATAATGGAAAGAAGAGCAGTCGAACCACTACTGGTCAAATTCTTGGAAGATGTTCGACTTCACTTGCCGACACGTTGTCATTACCCAATCATAGTTCCTTCACCACCTGAGGCATCCTGTGATCAACCAAGCATATCCATTTAAGTTTATCCACGACCAATGAAATTTCTCAAGGGTTGTGTACACAACCAACCACATCAATGTCATGATGCCAAGAAAGCATCGATATGTTATGAGACTCACTAGCCTCATAGGCATTTGAAAACCAAATTGACCAGTTTCATATGGTCTTCTTCATTTGTGTCCCTTCTACCTAGAAGGAAACATATTTAATATAAATTATGCGACACTCCTCACCTTAGGAGTTTCATATTCATCAAAATAAGAGATATACTAGCTATTAATAAGAGAGCTAGATCAGATTCACCTTAAATTCACACGTGACAATTCTCCGAGTCATGATCACAAATTTCTTAGAATTCAAAATGGAAGCTAAAACCAACATGACCAGCATGTTAAAACACATGACCCTCTTGTAATACCATCCCAAGCATTGGGATGAATTTTATTCCTTTAACGCCCAGGTCAATATACTCTAGATATGACACGAGAATTTACTCAATATCTCAAGGATCAACGATTCCACCAAACTCAACTGGTTTGTTATATCATTTAGAAAATTGACGGGTACCAAATATATCAACACATACTAACCAGAGATTACAAAAGTGAGATGACACGTCCTCAATACTATCCATAGGTTGTCTGACCTATGCATCAAAGTATTAGGTGGTCCGTACAAGAGATTTAACATAGAGTCATATTTCCCCATATGACCATTAAACCAGATGATGATGTACCAAGTCAACCATCACTAAGGGAGAAGATAGGTTCACGTGACCTACTAAGCAGCTAACCATTCCCTAGGCATGTCTAACCTGATGAAATTGAGCATTACATGATGATCACACTTGTAAAAATGGTCAATGATACCACAAATACCCATATAAACAAGGGATATATTTACAAGCTAAGAGTCCTAGAGACAAAGACACTCGAATGACACCATACGTCCAAAAACTCACAACATTTATAAAGGAATTTATGCTCTAAGTGTGCTACATGCATCAAGCTATCCCCCTTAGAAATTATAAAGCATCGATCTAATCACTATTTCATACAAAACATATTTCACTAGGCCTTATGCCTATCATTTAAGTCATTTCTAAAAAAATACCTATGGAAAACGCTCATGTTTCCATTCTAAGGAAACTCAAAGAGATATTTAAACTACCCTTGCATGAGGGTTCAAACTAAGGATACCACCTAAGGTTCCAATTTAAGTCATTAAATTTATTCACATTCAATCTTTAAAAATTTAAAAGATTTAAATAAGAACATCAAGCGCCAATTATAAAACAAAAGCACTTGGTACCTAATTTAACTAACACCTTAGGGTAGAATAGGTAAGTATTATAAAACTTTACTTTTAATCACTAAACATTTATTGATATACCATCATAATTAGTCAATTTATCACATAAATTACTTTTAATAATACTAATTAGTAATAGATAAGGTGACCTATGAGGGTCCTTTGAAGCCAACCTGGGTTCATCAGAATGAAACCCAATAACAGTTTCTTAATTATTAAAGCTTCAAAACCCCCATATTGGGTTATCTCATAAGAAACATGCCCCAACTAACCTACTTAGTGCCAATTTTTCATTTAAAAATAATAATCATATAGACCTCCATACCTGTGTGATAAAATCTTAATCCTTTATAGAGGCAACTATTAATAATTTAAAATTTTAAACTACCCTTAATGGTTTTTATCTGATGATCTTAATATCATAATTGATCTACTAGGGTCAAGTCACGTAATAGGTACATAGGAAACTAGTTAATTTCAGATCAAAATTAAATATCCTTTACATTTATAACCATTTAAAAATATATTATGGTCATATATAATGGTTTGATTATATGGGTTTCCCTCTCCCAATCTATAAAGTGCCCATTCACTTAATAGATTGGAATTTGGATCCCATTAATCGCAATCAATTAACATTAAAATTTGAACTTTATAAGATTTTACATTTCTAAAATGTTCACTAGATATATTTACAAATCTCAAATGATGGTTCGAGTACATAGGTTACCTTTCCCCAATTTATAAGGCACCCATACACCTTAAAACTGAAAACTGTATCCAATTTAATTGTAACCAATTTTTTCAGCCCATGTAACCGATTATATATAAAAAACATAACTAGACATTTTATCAAAAGAAATAAATGTATAGGAACATGCTAATAGTCACAAAATCTTGATACATAGGCAATACATGCTATATAATTAGGAAGTATGAATATAATCACCCAATCTTGGCATCAGATTAAAATGCTAAATAAATCACCCAAGCATGTTATATATGAATGCATGTTGAAGAAATACCTAAATAGTTACCAAAACTAAGCATGAAACTAAAATACCTAACATGATATATAATATCTAGGATAATAAACACACAAGGAACATTATCACAATCAGAAGGCAGCCTAGAAATGCAACTACATGGAATGACATATGCATAGTATGTGAATTTATATGTGTCTATAATGATGCATGTAATGCTACTTCATTTTCATACCAGGACAAGGGTAAAATACCATAAATTTCATAAATCAATAATCTTTGTAAAGTAAACTAATCACTAAAGGTGAAATAATAATCAACTATAATAACAAACAACCTGGACAAAAATCCCATCCTTGGACACTTGGACTTTTCCACATATGTGGGTTGATAACTCCCATGCACAACTATTTACCAAGTTACAACAAATTCCTAGTATCCTATATACCAGACCAAATCGTAAGATAAAGGAAAAATAAAAATTCTATGATACCACTTTGTAACACCCCGACCCGACTGACTATGAAACCAGTAGTCAGACCAGTCACTACATGGACTCAAGCATGCCTCCCCATATTATAGAGGATACCTACTAGAAGTGAGGGTCTAAGGAGGTGATAATGGGGATACTATACTCTCATGATCAGAGTATCATAATGGAATATCAAAAAATAAATAACAGACAACATTATAAGAAGTAATAAATGAAATAAATATCGGCAAAAGAATCATGTAAACTAGATAAGAGACAAAAATCACCAATATACAACAATGAATGTATGTAAAAATGTATATAACTAAAAAAGTAGACATACAATAGGAAACATAATACTATAAAATACATGAATAAAGAAAAGAAATAAAATACCTATGGGTGAACTCCACAAGCATCCTGAGCTCTAGCTTAGTCCCGTGCTCCTAACTACTAGGTAAAAACATAACAACGCAAGAAATAATCCATGTTCTTATGAACATGATATCTTCTTGGGTACCCTAGTGAAATGGAAGATGGAGTAGGGTGTGAGATAAAATCCTAGTAGGCCACCACCTATGGGTTCTAAAGCAAAAACCAGTCCGTGAGTATAAAGTACAACAGTGTGGAGGTATAAAGAATAATAAGTAGCACTGGATAAATAAATACCGGTTGACTAAAGTTCCAATAGGACACTTGGACGACTCTACCTGCTTCAAAACATGGATATAATGAGCATCTGAAACAAGGGATGTAGTGCATTATTCCCACCATCCAAATAGTGTTAATGGTGTGAGACGTCATGCTTAACACCTGATGTAAGGGAGAAGAAATCATCATTCCCAACAAAACCCTTACCATTATTCCACAACCTATATAAAAGGTGCAATTATAATAATAATAAAGCATTCCTATTAATCATAGGTAATCCATAAGCCCAATATAACCAAGGGAATCACAATTTAATCAAAGCATATAATGATCGTTATGGCCTTACCAACCTTTATGATTCATTTCAATTAAACCATTTAAATAATTTAGGAAAGAAAAACATCATGAAAAAATCCATTAAATATAATCAATATATTTAATTTTTTAAGTCAAGGATTTATATAATTAGTTCATTCCAACCCACTTATAAGGTGGTTGGACTTTGAAATAATTAGTCACAAGGAATTCCATTCTCTTTTATTCAATTCATTTAATATCATTAATAGAGTTAATGTAAAAATAATTCCACATATCTAACAATAATAAAGGCATAGTAAATCACCAATACAATAAGGCCAAGAATGATTTAAATCATTAATAACCACTTTTTAGTTTAGAAGATAGTGCACCACATCCGAGGGGTTTATTATAAAACATGGCATTGTTTAAAAAAATTCATTTAGAATAATCAAAAATCATTTTCAAAAGGCATAACTAAATTCACAAAAAAATAATAATTTTAGATACCAAAAATGGAAAAAAATTACAAGGTTGAACATGGCACTTAGGAGGTGATATCATCAATTGGGAAATTACCTACAAGGGGAAATTCCATTTATAATCCAAGAAAAATTCTTAGAAAGAATTATGAGATTTTAATTAATTAATTTTTAAGGATAAATTCAAGTCTACACACCCAAGGGGTGTCTATGATTGAAGTTTACATCCTCACATTACTAAACAATGATCAACAGGAGCATATCAAGGTGTGTAAATCAATTTAGATCGAAGAAATAAATCTTAGGGAAACTCAAAGAAAATACCAGTTCAAAAAACAAAAAAATATCTATAAATAAACAAAAAATTGTGAAAAGAGCTATATACCACCTAAATCATGCTTAGGATTCTCTACTCATCCAATATCGTGGCTTGATTTAGTCCAGTTTGGAAGAAATCAAAGAAACGAGCATCTGTCCTAAAAATTGGGTGAATGAGATCACAAAAAAATAGCACAATAGAAAGTAATAAAAACTTAGAAAGGAAGAAAAAAGATTCAAGATATTACCAATAAGGATGTAACATGACCGATGACATTTGAATTATAGTATAGATCCATGAGATATCTCAATTCCTAGATTGAGAGGAGGAGGAACCCATGAAATAAGGGAGAGCCTCATGCGACTGGAGAAGAAGAAAAAGAGGAAATTGTGTTTTTAAAATCATTAAGGGAAAAATGAACATTTCAAACTCAAAAACTAGGTCACACAGTTTGGATGTACGGTTTTCCAAACTGTGTGCAAACTGTGCTAAGCCCACTGCTTAAGAACCATACCCCGCGTGGTTGTACTACATGGTTTAACCAAATGTGCACCAAACAAGCACCAAAAATTGCACACAAACACTACCTAAGTGGAACTAAGCTTACAAGATGAGTGTATGGTTTTGGAAAATTGTGCACAACTCGTGCGATACCTGCTGCTTCACTACATAAGGTGCACAATTTACACCATTGGTCCATACAGTTTTAGACAAACTATGCACCCTTAGTAGTCCACCCAAACTTTATTTTTTAGGCCTTGATGCTCCTGAAACTCATAGAACCATCCGATACACCTCTATGGATCCAAAAAACACCTAAAAAAACACATTAAAGTGTTTCAACTCTCATAATTGTGTTCCAAATCCCGATTCAAAGAATGGTACATCCACCAAATGCCAAAATTCAATTTTCGCTTGAAATTATACCTTGGATCAAAACATGGGTCGTTCCAAATTTCATACTATAAAGAAGAATAAGAACAAGATGTTTTCTATGAGGTCCCTTGCTAGAATTTGAGTGTGAGGTTATTCCTATAGAATATAGTTGACGATATTGGTACATCACTCTTGGTGTATTTTTCATCTATATTATGTAGAAGAAGAAGGCATCACTAGGAGGATCAGTGTGTTCCCCAAGTGTATGGAGAGTAGAGAGCTTTCCATTTTTTGTGGTTGTAAACCAAGAGGGTTGGCGTGACCAATTCAAATCATGTAACTGAAAATTAGTGAGCTTTAGTGATTCAGGTGTATACGCACATTTCCATACATGCTCCTTGGATTATCTTGTTTTGGTGAACCAAGTAAAATAATCCATATATTTTTTTTTACTTTTATTATTTCATATCGTATATTAGTAATAGAGAACAAGAGAGAAGATTCCCTATTAAAAGTGGTACAAGATCATATATAATAGGAAAATTAAAATTAACATACCTTGATTCATCCCCCTATTAGGGTACAAACATTGTTTGGGACCAAAAATAAATAAATCAACACCATTGATACTTGGATTCTAAGGTGATACATGGGATCAAACATACCTACTTTGGATAGTGTTGGAGTGTTTCTAAGAATGTCACATAAACATCAGGAACCCAAGGGAATACCATCACCACACTAAGAAACATGCCACCTCATCTAGAACTGGGTGTAATGACTCCCTGTCTGGAAACACATTTCAGATCATCCGGAACTTAATGGGTGAATCTTCCTACCAAGAAACATATATAGATAATCTGTAACCTAGGGTAAGACTCTCTCTTCTAGGAAACAGATATTGATCATTCAAAATTCATGGGTAGAATCTTCATGTTGGGAAACACAAGCAGATCACCTATAACCCAGGGGTAGACTCTCCCAACTAGAAATCATATATCACATCATTTGGTAACTCAAAGGTGTAATCTATTTGTTTCTAGAAACACAGTACCTACTCGAGATTTATAATCTCATGCTTACTACCATCATACATCATCCTTATATGACTTGGAAACTCTCCCAACCCATCACACATCTCTTAGGTTGTTTAATCAAGTGCACAAACCATCCCAATAACTATATCCATTCTAGCCCCATAGTGTTGACTCTTAAGTTCTAGGATAACACTTGAAATCAACAACACATGCCTCCCTACACTAATCCTCACCAGAGTCAAAGTAATACCGGGGCATCCATTGAGGTCCCCTAGGTCACACCATTATCTAGACACCCTACATAGGATCCTTGAGTTCATTCCCAATCATAGGGACAAATTCCATAATTTAGAGGTCATGACATCCCTCATCATAAAATAATCATATCATGGCCTCATTGGACTCATTTTCCATGTTTTAAGATCCTGAACTTCTATCGAGGTATATTCTTATTTAAGTTTTGGTTAAACTCTTTTTAATTTGGTTCATGGATTGGTTATCAGGTGTCTAAGGAGTTTTTGGGGTGTCTCGGGGGTTCGAGGCACAAAAGAGGGAAATAAATGCCATCCAGTACATGTTTCACGGTTGGACCATGGTTAGTAGAAACTTTGTTCCATAACCATGAGGTCCAGGAGGAGGTAGTTTCATAGTTGAGAAATTGTGTAAGGGGGAGCCTAAAACCATGTAGGATTTGACAGATCCATTCCACATGGCCACCACATGGTTTTCCAAACAATGTAGGATCCCAAGAAACTATGCAACCCAGGACCTTCTTGGACAGAGGGTGTTGTGTGGTTGGAACACAATTTGTATAACCATGTGGCTAAACCATGAACCTCATTAAAGAAGGTGAAATTTTCCATTTTAACCTTTTGGTATTTAAGGGTCATAACTCAAATTTCATCCCCATTCTTCCTCAAATGGACTTGGTGATGAACTACTTCCTACCAAGCCTCTAAGGGATGATTCTCCTTCGATTCATGGTCGTTTAGAGCATTGTTTGGTGCTAATTGAAGAATCAGGTGATTCTAACACTCCTCTTTCTTCTATTATCTATAAGAGGCTTTGTGTGGTCATTCTTCTCCTTCCAAAGCCTCTAAACCCTATTTTCTAGTAGATTATAAGTTGGTGATTTAAAGGTTTTTTGAATTAGAATCAAGGACTAAGGTTAAGTGAGCGTTCATCTAGGATCTAGAGGTAGGTGGTTTATAAGTTATATCCCATAGTCTTGATTCTCTAATTTAGGTGTATATGGTTGTGTTTTTGAATATTCTTGCTATCTATTTGGTTCCCTTGGTACGAAATGATAATTAGGTTAATTAAATGATGATTTGAACCCCTCATGATCCTAGTGGAATCCATTGAGGATGATTAGACTAAGCTAAGGGCTACCCATGGCGTGTTCCACTTCCCTTAACATGGGATATTTAGTGAAACCAAATATAATTGCATTTAGTTATAAACATGGTATAAGGGGGTTTTTGGATTTAATTTATTATATTAAATGAGTTATGAAATGTAAATGATAAATGTGTTAATATTTAAAGAAGTATGTTTATGTGGTAAGTAGCATGAGTTGGGTGATAGAATGGGCCTTTACTCCCACAGGTTGGGCTAGACTGATGTTCCAGGCCCTATCAAGGTATTTCATGGGTTAGGGCATCATATTGAGGCTCTATGCACTAAGAAAACACACTTTATGTGAATTCCTAGACCGAGGCTCATGGGAATGTTGATATATGTATTGTTTGGGAAAATAAATATCCCTTTGATTTAGGTAATTTGACTCCCCTTATGCATAGTTAAAATACATATGTTGTTTGGTTGACTGACAGAGGCCGAAGCATGTTTGATGAATTGGGTAACACCTGGAACTAATGATGAAATTGTCTAATGTAAATAGTGTGAATTAATTAAACTGGTTTATCATTTGTTTATATTATTTTTTACCATACTCATACATACACTATTATGTTAGACTAAATATTTTGTAGACACCATTGGTGGTGGCCTACTGAGTTTTAGTCACACCCTTCTTAGGTCACCATTGGGTACCTGAGAAGAATTAATGGCTGTAGTTCAATACAAGGGAAAAGTCCCTATACTAGAGGGATGATTTTGGGCCTAGGGATGTGCATGGATGAGGGAAACAAACTTAGTGTTAGGACCCATTTTAGGGATTCTTCAACTTGTTTTTTTTTTCATTTTGGATTTCCCTTACACTTGGATCTGTAATACATGACAAGAAATATTTACCATCTGGTTTTGGGAATGTCCCCAGTTTTTAGAAATGGATTTGTGATTCTTGTTTATTGTTATTACTATTTTAATTATCTCTTATTTATCTTTTATGTATTTATCAGATAAATGGTTTATAGTATCCCCATGTGTTTCATTAGACCCTCGCTAGTAGTAGGTAGACTTTGGTGTATAGGGAGGCATGACTGAGATCATACGGTTCACCGGGTCAGGGAACTAATTTAGTGGATCCCAATCCAGGGTGTTATGAAGTGGTTTCAGAGAAAATTATTTTCAATTATTTATTTTATTTGGTAAGTTATAATAGAGATTAAAATATTTCAGGCCCCAACAATGAGCTTGTTCATGGGAGTAGCTAACCCATGTATGGGGAAAAACCTGATTACCCCTGGTGGGATTATTTTTCTTGATATTTTTTGTTACAATTGGATGTTATTTCACCTTAGGTGATTCACTTGATGTGTGATATTACTATTTATGGGATTTTTCTCATGGCATTAAATGGTACAAGGTTGTGCATACATTCATCATTTTAGAAAATTCATCATGTTATAAACACACATGAGAAATCACATTGTGCTTAGGTATGAGAATTAGAAAGTAATTTTGATTCTATGGTGATTTTAAGGAAAAGTGCATAATAAAGATGTTATAAGGGATTAAAGAATTGAAAAATGTTGTTGAATAGTTAAAAATAGTTCATAATGAGAAAATTTTAGATATTTAAAGAATTAAATGTTTTTAAATAGAAGGTATTAGTATGGTGTTTAATGTGAATTGAACATGAAAGTTTGGTTACCCTATGTTAGGTATGACCCAATATAGGGATGATCGAGGGCAGTGATAGTGATGCGATCACATCCATTGGGATAGTGTATTAGGAATGGGTTTTTATGGCCTTTAGTGATCCCTATTTTGTGTAAACTATGGAAAATTTATATTATGTTTTTTGAGGTGTGATTTTGGTGTTTTATAGAGATTCCACCATGATGATGCTTACCTGTTGGGAGATAAGAGGATGTCACCAAAAATGATCCTCGAGTAGTAGAGAAGGAGACTCTTTTGGTTCTGGTTAATAGATGAGAAGAGTAGTTCCATGATAACTTTGATCATTTTATGCAATTTTTGGAGTGAGATCTAGGGTGGGTTGCACTGATTATGTTTGATTTGACTAGAGAGTTTTAGTTGAATCACCCTCTGATGTTTGTAGGAGAGGGTATACATGAGGTAGCCGAGTTCTGGATAGAGTCTATATATATTATTTTGGATTACTTAGAGACTCATCATAAGAAGAGAGTCAATTTGGAATATTATATGTTTCAAGGACCGATGAGGCTCTGGTGGGATATTTTGGTTCAAACTAAGTAGGAAGATGGAACGTTGTGGAAATATTTCTAGGAAAAGTTTATGAAAAAAATCTATCTAGAGGATCCGAGATAGGAGAAAGCTACAGAGGTTATGAGGTTGAATCAGGGGACTATTTATGTGATGGATTATTTTGGACACTTCACCAACTTGCAACACTTTTTCACACCATTGGTAGGGGACGAGGTAGCTATGGAGATACATTTTTAGGATGAAATTTGATATGAGATAAAGTCCTAAGTCAATATCTTCTATTTGGAGAGGTTTTCTGAGATGGTGGATTGGGCTTTCATTTTAGAAGGGTACCTAAAAGAGACTTCTAGTGGTGGGCATGTGGTTTCAGTTGGGCAGACCAGTGGTACAAATTATGATAGTAGGAAGCGCTGCTTTGAGAGTTCTCGCCAGGGAAGTGGTAGACAGAGTAGCCAAGGGAGAGGCTTGACCTTTTAGGGTAGTGATTAAGTATTCTAATATTAGTTATTTAGGCCATAACACATGCGTGATTAATTTCCCCAACCACCATTTTAGGGTCAAGCATGCAATAGGATGAGACATGTGTAGAGGTTCTGTAAAAACCCTCAATAGTTAGGTAGTGATGGAGGATCAAGACAAATGCAGAGTATAGGAAGGGGGTATTCCACCCCATACTAGGTAGGTAGTTTGAAATATAATGTCCATACCAACTAGGGTGGTGGATGTGGTGTTTTAGGAAAAGAGAGTCCTTCTTATAAGGGAATTGCAGCACCGAGAGGTTAGACTAGATCCTAGGAAAGAGCGGTATGTTAGCTTCATGTAGTTTAGTTTCCACCATGTGGTGGTGAGGTTGGACCATCGACTATTCGAGGTACAATTCATATAGATTCCATGATTTATAGTTCTCTATTTTATATAGGGGACTCACATTATTTTATATCTACTTAGTTTGTGAGTGTTTTGGGCCAAGTAGTGGAATACATGTATGGGATTATCTCGATTGACACACCACTGGGAGTGTGATCAGAAAATATCCAACAATGTAAGGAGTGTGCTATCGAGGTTAGTGGGTACCATCTCCATTAGGAATTTTTTGTGCTTGAGATGTTAGGTTTTGACCAGATATTAGGGATGGATTGGATGGTGTTTTATCAAGACCATATTTACTGTTATCACTGAAGGGTAATGATCACATCACTTGAGGGTGAAATTTATGTTCAATGTGGGTAATGGAATATCTAGGTAGGCTGTGAAGGACCATTTCATTAGTAATTAGGTGAGATCATAGCCCAAATAGAATTCCTTATGCTTGATGATGGAGAAGGAGAGCATGATGTCTTTCCTCCAGTGGTAGATTAGTTATAGGATGTGTTTTCTAAGGATTTCTCAAGGCTTCTTCTTGAGAGATAGATTGAGTTCATGATTGAGTAAGTACCTAGAGCTGAGTTGATATCCATTAATCCATACAAGATGACACCAACTGAGCTTCAAGAAATTAAAAATTAGTTATAAGAATTGGAGAATAAAGGGTTTATTCTCCCAAGTACGTCACCTTGGGGGTCTCCAATTATGTTTGATAATAAGGTTGATGGGACGTTGCAGTTGTGTGTTAATTACTGAAAGTTTAATTGGATGGAAGTTAAGAACTGATATCCCATTTCATGCATCGATGATCTTTTTGACCAGTTGAAAGTTAATTATATCTTATCCATGATTTATTTGAGGCTAGGGTACCATTAGTTGAGGGTGAGACCTTTTGATATACCAAAGACTACTTTTTGAAGTAGGTATGGGTTTTATGAGTTCGTTTTAATGCCTTTCAGGTTGATGAAATCCTTATACTGTGTTTATGGACTTAATGAAAAAAATATTCCATCTGTACCTAGATCTGTTTGTACTTTTTTTTAGATGATATATTGGTGTACTCCCAAACTCATAAAAATAATTCCCAAAACCTTGACATCATCCTGAGTACACTAAGAGATCATAGGCTATACGCCAAGATATATAAGTTCCAATTCTGGATCTATAAGGTTCATTTCTTAGGTCACATCATCTCTAAGGAAGGTGTGTTTTTGTACTCAGAGAAAGTGCAAGTAATTGTATCTTGGGATCAACCCAAGAATGTTTTTGGCATATAAAGATTTTTGGGTTTGGTGTGTTATTACCGAAGGTTCATCAAAGACTTTTCTCACTTGGAAGCACCAATTTTGGTCTTAACCAAGAAGGGTTTCAAGTTCGAGTGGTCTAGATAATATGATTCTTCTTTTTAAGAATTGAACAATAATTTTACTAATGCACCAATTTTAATCCTACCTGAGCTGGGTAAGGAGTATATTTTTTGATGCATCATGTATTAAAATTGGGATAGTGTTGATGCAGCAAGATCGAGTCATGCTGTATGGGTCATGATATTTTAGGCTGCATGAATGAAATTTCCTTATACATGATCTTGAGCTAGCCATAGTGGTTTATGTCTTAAATTGTTGGAGGAATTACCTATTGGGAGAAAATTTTACTATGTATACCGATAAAAAAATATTAAATTACATATTCTCATAGTGTAATCTTAACCTTATACAACATATATGGGTTGATTATATACAATTTTTTGAATTTTATCTATCTCATATGCCCAATAAGGGAAAAATGCTGCTGAATATTTGAGAGGGAAGAAAAAGACTCAAGCAGTCTAGGTGTCTTATTTTGAATGAAATATGATGGCTTTGTTTACTAAGATGAATATAAAGGTTTAGGAATGCCATAAATAGATGACTCTCATATCCTTATTAGTTGGGTACACACTTATGAGATAGATCACAAAGAGGCATTATGCAGATTCAGAGTGTTTGAATTTGAGGGAAATCCTTAAAGGTGGGGAGTTACCTTTTGATTGGACTATCGATGATTATGGACTCATTTATGTTTGTGGACATGTTGTTGTGCCCATATGTATGTGAGAAGATATGATTCATAAGTTTTATGATTAGAATTGGGAGATACATCATAGTTTGGCCAAAATATATAATGATCTTCATAGGTAGTATTAATGGTTAGGGATGGAGAAAGAGGCTACAAGTTTTGTGATGTAGTACTACACCTGTCAGCAAGTGAAGGCCATACATTAGTGGATAGGTGGTTTGATATAGCCATTAATCATTTTAGAATGGAAGTGGGATGATTTCACCATTCATTTTGTGGTAGTCATTCTAAGGAAACCTTAGAAGAACTATGCAATATGGGCGGTTGTGGATCAGTTGACCAAGGTAGCCCATTTCTCATCAATTTGAGAGACTTTTACCATGGACCAGTTGGGTGAAATGTATGTTTGGAAGATATTTAGTTTTCATGGGGCACCTTGGAGCATTGTTTTAGATAATGATCTGCATTTTACTTCGTGATTTTGGAAAGGATTACAGAGGTTGTTGGGTTCCCAAGTGTTTCTGAGTACATATTTTCACCCATAGATAGACAGACAATTGGAGTGTACTATCTATGTGCTAGAGGACATGCTGAGAGCATGATTCCTTGATTTCAGTGGGACTTAGGAAAATCACTTATCAATCATGGATTTTTCCTATAAAATTAATTATTAGGTGCCTATTTAGATGAAACCATATGAGGTGCTATATGGTAGTCCATGTAGATCTCTATTATGTTGGATGGAGGCTGGGAAATTAGAGTTGTTGGGGCTGAGTATCGTATATGAGACATCAGATTAGGTTTAGTTGATTTAGAAGCATATTTATAGGGATTAGAGTAGGTAGAATTCATGTGTTGATCAATGTCATCGACCTCTTCAGTTTACAGTGGGTGATCATGTGTTCCTTCGAGTATTGTCGAGGTTGGGACACCAATGGATTAAAAAAAAAGCAAGTTAGTGCCTAGGTATGTGGAGTTGTTTGTGATTGTGGATAGAATTAGACTGGAGGCATACCGATTGTCTCTTCCACAGTGATATAGTGGAATGAATGATGTGTTTAATGTGTCAAGGATTCTTCCATATCACCCTAAACCTTATCATTTAATTAATTTTTATGATGTTGATTTTGAGGTTGATGCGTCCTTCGAGGAGTATTAGGTTCGCATTGTGGATCGTAGTGAGAAAGTTTTTTGAGAAAAAATTATGCTATTAATCTGAGCATTATGGAAGCATGGTAATTTCCATGAGGAAACTTGGTTGAGGGAGGTAGACATGCGGGACTAGTAGCCTGATCATTTTATCTTTGATTATTAGTAGTTCTTGGGAGTATGGATTGAGGGAAAGTCATTCTAAGGTGTATAGGTTATAAGATCTCGAATTCTATAGAGGCACATGATTGTTTAAGTTTATTTTAAACTATTTTTAATTTGGTTAATGGATTGGTTATATGGTGTATGAAGAGTTATGGGGGGGGGGTGTCCTGGGGGTTCGTGGCATGAAAGGGGGAAAGAAAGGACATCTAGTTCATGTTGCATGGTTAACTCATAGTTAGTAGTAACCATGTTCCATAACCATGTAGTCTAGGTGGAGGCATGTACATGGTTGAGAAACCATGCAAGGGGGGATCCTAAAACTACATAGTCTTGGAAAAATCCATTCTATTCGGCTACCAAAAGTTTTTCAAACCATACAGGATCCTAGGAAATCATGTAACCTAGGTCCCTCTTGGATAGAGGATGGTGTATGTTTGGCAGAGAGTTTGGCCAACTATGTTTCTAAACCATGCGCCTCATTAAAGAGGGGGAAATTTCCCATTTTTAACCCTCATGTATTAAAGGTTCTAACCTAAATTTATTCTCCATTATTACTCCAAAATCCTTAGTGATGAAATTATTCCTCTCAATTTTCCAAGGGATGATTCTACTTTTATTCTTGGCCATTTGGAGCATGGTTGGGTGAGAATTGAAGATCTGAGTGAGTATAACACTCCTATTTCTCATATTTTCTGGGAGAGGCCTTGCGTAGTCATTATTATCCTTCTGAATCCTTTAAAACCTCTTTTTTCTAGGAGGTTCTATGTTGGGGATTTGAAGTTTGTTTGAGTTCAAATCAAGGGATAAGGTTAAGAGAGAATTCATCTATGATCCTAAGGTAGGTGTTCTACAAGTTATATCCCATAGTCTTGATTCCCTAATTTATGTTTATGTGGTTTTGTTGTGGTATATTCTTACTATCTATTTGGTTCCCTTAGTAGGAAATTATAATGAGGTTAATTGGATAATGATTTGAACCCCTCATGATCCCCATGGGATCCATTGATGATGATTGGACTGGGCTAAGGGCCACCCATGGGGTGAACCACTTCCTTGAACATGGGATATGAAGTGAAACCAAAGATTATTGTGTTTAGTTATAAACATTGTATAATGGGGTGTTTTGATTGAATTGATTATGTAAAATAAGTTATGAAATATAAATGATAAATATGTTAATGGTTAAAGAATCATGATTATGTGGTAAATGGTACGAGTGGGGTGATATATTGAGGCTATATTCCCACGAGTTAGTCTAGGATGATGCTCTATTCCCCATCGAGATATTACATTGGTTAGGGTGTCAGGATGAGGCTCTATGACCCTAGATAATTCACTTTATGTGAATTCTTGGACTGGGACTCTGGGAAAAGTTTATATATGTATTGTTTTGATAAATAAATGTCCCTATTATATAGGGAATCTGAATCCCCTTATTCATATTTCAAATACATATGTTGTTTTGTTGACCGACATAGGCTGAAGGATGTTTGATGAATTGGGTAACATCTGGAAATAACGATGAAAGTGGATAATGTAAATATCATGAATTAATGGAACCAGTTTATCCTTTATTTATTTTGTTTTTTACAATAATCTTTCATACACTATTATGTTTGACTGGATATTTTGTAGATGCCATTGGTGGTGGCCTACTGAGTTGTACTCACACCCTGATCGAGCTTCCATTGGTTACCCGAGAAGAATTCATGGTTGTAGTTTAGGGAAAGGGAAAAGGCCCTATACTAGAGGACTGATTTTGGGACCAGGGATGTGCATGGATGAGGGAACCACACTTATTTTCAAGAACTATTTTGGGGATTCTTCAGCTTTTTTTTTCATTTTGGATTTCTATTACACTTGACAATGTAAGACATGACATGGAATATTTACCATCTAGTTGTGGTCATGTACCCTATTTTTGGAAATGGATTTGTGATACTTTATTATTTTTATTAATGTTTTCATTATCTCTTATTTATTTGTTGTGGATTACTCTTAATAAGAGGGTATAGTATCCCCATGTGTGTCATTTGACCCTCACTTCTTGTTGGCAACCTATGGTATACAGGGAGGCACGCTTAAGGTCATGTGGTGCACCAGCTCGGGGCACCAATTTAGTGGCTCCCAAGCTAGGTTTCTACACATTCCATACAACCATCACCATAGAGAGATGAAATAAAGAATATCTCCCTTCCCAAGTCACCCTAGGCTGGTCCTATCAAGCCCAACCTTCTTGTATCCCACCTAGTGTATACCCACTTGGGAGCTCATTTACTAGTGAGGGAGGAACACTCACCCCACTTTCTAATCAACTAGAACAAATTCTATAAGGTATCTTAAGGATTTACTCCATGGTCACCCCTAGGTTTAAGGTGTAATTCGAGGTTTCCCATTCCTAGATCATCACTACTCCCCACTAAGGGGAGTTGAGGCCACCTATCTCAATGTATAATTTGCCCATCTTTTTCATTTAATTCATACCCCTCACAGAGTTCAAGTATCTGATAACAAAATTTTTGAATCAATCCCTCAACCATCGGTAATCAAGGAATCATGATAGTGCTAAAGGGTATGTAATTACCTTTAATACTTGTATCCATCCATATGAATTTTATTTGAATGAAAAATTTCATTTAAATAAAAAGTTCATCACCCATAGTAACAAAACTGCATATCACATACATAAACCATAGGAAGATGTTCAGAGATCACCTATCTCGTATGGAGTTATTACCTTTATTCATGGACCAATGAATCTCATACAAGATCATCCAATCCTCTTATCATCTCTCAAAAACCTACCTCATGACACAATTCCCAAATTATCAATTATAACCAATTCATAATGAATTTTACAGTTTAATTTAAATATGCATAATTTATTAAAACTCACTCGATGGAATAACTATGCTAAAATCTTGAGAAATGGAGTGATTTCCACTCCCAATAGACACCCATACCTAATCCATAAAAAATACCTAATTTTATTAGCTAATTGAATAATAAATTTTATCCAATTTTAATAAAAACACTAGAAAAATTCATAAAGAAACATACCTCCAACTAAATGGTAAGAAACAACATGAAATCATACTTCCAAGACATCCTATATCCATGTAGATCATAATACCTATCATTTTATATGATTTTCATCATGATTAAGTAGAAATAATTTCTAGATCCCCAGCTGAATTGAATCAAAATCAAACATAAAGAGGGTAAACTAAAAAAAGTAAGAATGATGAAGGATAATTGTACCTTGAAATACCATAAAATTTCCACCAATAACACCATCAATAGAGGGGTGATACAAAGAGGAAAAGATGGGGGAGGAATAACTAAAAGGGCCTCCCCAACATGGCTTTTTTGACTAAGAAGCCAAAGGGGAAGACTGATGAATTGTTAGTATAACCATGTTAAAAAATAACATTGGGGCTTGGTCGTGACATGACCCTCCTGGGTTGTAGCAGGACCACCTCTCTGCTTGAATTGTGGCATGACAACCTTCCTGCTTTAATTATGGAATGAACCCTATTAGTTGTGATGTGAATTCATCAGGTAGTTGGCTCAAACCTCATCCCACTTTTAGTATAGCACAACCCTCCTAGATCACGGTGTGATTCCCCCTACAATAGAACCACACCCTAAGCCCTATTTCCACATGGTGTGACCTCCCTTCTCTCATGGAATGATTCCTCATGCCAACCTATTGTGACATGAAACTCCCATCATGACAAACCCTCATTGTAGGTCATTATGGTATGACCAAAGGGTCACAATGCGATTGAATATCCACATTGAAAAATAAAAAATTAGGTTCATCAATCAAGCCCCACTTTAGCATCCACTTGAGCATCCAAAATACCTCTCGGGCCTTGATCCACATCCAAAAACATCTATTTGAGATGTTCTAATCCTCAGTATTCCAATCCAAATCTCAATTATATGAACATCCCCTTCTTTGGTACTAAAAAAGTTCAAATTCCTCATGAATTTCACAACCCATTATAAAAAGGGGTTTTATAATCTCTCCATAATACCACTTCCCATCCTTGATAATTCTCGATAGTCCTTTAACTATTAAACCCAACCTATCTTGGTTTTCAATTCATGATCAATTTTTTACACTCTATACTAGAATTCCAAACAAAATTTCATTATATAACTCTAAACACAAGGCACACTATTCCTGAAAAAAGGAGCTACCCACTCTTTTCTCATCAATAATACTGATACTATGCTCACATGTTCCTAACTATCTTAATACAGAATGATGTAATCAATCCATTCATTCCTAGGCTCATGGTTCTCAACACTAGAAGTATCAACTCATAAAGGATAATATCAATCCATGATGCTCCCCACCAGTATAATCGCTAAATGAAAACACATTCCCAGTGGTCCAATGAAATTCTTGGTGAAATTTACATCTCACAGCACTCAATTCCACAAAAAACACTGGTCGACCATTTTCTAGCCAACATCCTCTGAAGACGCTTGGTCACACCCATTGACACACTATCTCATCATCTGATCATGATGCCTAAATCTTTTGAGGCATCATGATATCATCTAAATACCCACATTGATTTCCAAACATGACACTTAGTATAATTCCATAGTTGGTCCCTCAACCAACTAAATTTGCCACCGTACTCCAATCATGAGTACCAGTATGCCTATAATTTGACTCACTCTCAAATCACATCAAAACCCATCCTGATCCCAATGATAACATCCAAACCTTATTCAATATCGCATATGAAATCAAAATTTGGTGTTTTCCATGAAACCAAATAAAATCAGGTTTACCTTCACATCAATATCTTGGTTCCACCTCAACTATCTAATGACTAGTCTCATCACATCAATTACCCTTATAATATGAGGTTTTTACCTCCATGACCCATGATCTATCCCCAAGCCACATAAAAAAATAAATAGCTAATAGTAAATAAATCAATACCATTGATCCTCAGGTTCTAAGGTGACACATGGGATCAACCATACCTACTTTGTCCAATGTTGGAGAATCTTTGATCATGTCATAGAACCATCAGGAACCCAAAGGAATACCTTCACCACACATGGAAATATGTCACCTCATCTATAACCTAGGGGGTGTAACCCCTCACTACAGGAAAACTTATTTTAGATCATTCGGAACCCAGGGGTAGACTCTTCCTACCAGGAAACATGCATAGATCATCCATAACCTAGGGGAAGACTCTCCTCATATAGAAACACATATAGATCATATGAAACCTAGGGGAAGACTCTCCTTTTCGGGAAACACAAAAAGATCATTTAGAACCTAGGTCTATAATCTCCTATATGGGAAACACATATCACAAAATCAGGTAACTTGGGGGAATAATTTCTCCATGTCTAGAAACATAATCCCTACCTAGGATTTAGTGTCCCATGATTACTACCATTATAAATCATCCGTACATAGGTTGAACACTCACCCAACCCATCACACACCTCCTAGATTGGCTACTCAAGCACATAACCCATCACAATCATTGTATCCATGATATACCCACATTGAAAACTCTTAGATATAAGGTGAAACCTCAAATAGATAACACTTAACTCCCTATACTAATCCTCACAGGGTTTAAAGTAACACTGAGGCACCCACTGAGGTCCCCTAGGTCACACCATTATCTAGAAACCCTACCTAGGATCCACAATATTATTACCAATACTAGGGTCAAATTCCTCCATTTTAAGGCTATAACATCCCCTATCATCAAATAATCATATCATGGTCTCATTGAATATACCATACAGTCATCACCTTGTATTGATGGTGTAAAGAACATATCACTTCTTAATTTACCCCAGGTCGGTACTCTCATGACCAACCTATATGTATCCTACTTGGGGTATACCCACCGAGGTTTTTACATACTAGTGGAGGAGGAATAATCTTCACTCTCTAATAAACTATCCCAAATACTAGAAGGTATATCAAGGGTTTACATCATGGACATCCCATGGGTTCTAAGGTGATGCCCAAGGATTCCCATGCCTAGTATATCACTGATCCCCACTCTGGTGATATAAGTAAACCTATCTCAAGGACTACTATGTCTATCCATTTAATTTAATTTATATCCCTAATAGAGTTTAAGTATACAATAACACACATTTTGAATCAAGACACCAACCATTGGCATCCAAGGCATCAAGCCAATGCTCAACGGTTTATCGTGGACATTTACACTTATGAATATCAATAAAAATTTTATTTTAAAGAAACATTTCATTTAAATAAAAGTTTTATCACCCATAGTGGTGAGACCATATATCAAAAGAATATGACAACATGCATAAACTGTAGGGAGATGTTTAGGGACCAACTACCTCATATGGAGTTATTACCTTTAATCACAACCAAAATAATCTCACCCAAGATCATCTAATCCTTGAATTATCTCCTGATAACACACCTCAATCCACAATTCCAACATTATTAATTATAAACAATTTATAATTAATTTTAAAATTTAATTTAAATAGTAATAATTTTCTAAAATTCACTTAGTCGTATAATGACGCCAAAACCTTAAGCAATGGGGTGTGTTCCACTCCTAACAAAAAACCTAGACTTAAGCCATAAAAAATACATAATTTTATTATCTTATTGAATGATTAATTTCATCCAATTTTAATGAAAACCCTAGAAAAATTCTTATGGAAATAGACCTCTGATGAAATGATAAGCAATAATGTGGAAATATCCTTGTAGGATGCTGTTTATCCACACTGAGAAAAATCCTCTTAATTATAGGCAATTTAAACCATACTCTAGTTCAAATAATCATCAAATCCCTAGCCAAATCACATTGAAATTAGATACAAAGAGTGGAAACCATAAAAGAAAGAATATGAGGGAAAACAGTACCTTAAAATTATGTAAAATAGCCACTAAGATCACCCTGGATTGAAGGAATATTGAGAGAATAAGAGAAGGGGTAAGAACCAGATGAAATAACCCCCCACATATCTTTTTTGACAACGAATCAAGAGGGTATGATTGGTAAATTATCAGTCTTCCCTTATTAAGAAAAGAGTTGGGGGCTAGTTGTAGTGTGACTCTACTAGGTTGCAGCGTGACAACCCCCAAGAAGAGGGCTTGACACACCCCCTACTTCCATCGTAGTGAGAATCCTATGGGTCATAGCTATAAAACCCCAATATTTTAGTATGTATTTTCCTTTAAATAAATAACATTCTTAATATAATGTATCAAATTCAACATCAAACTAAAACAAACCGTTATATATATATTTAAAGAATATCATTATGAAAATTAAAATAAAAGTAAAACCTCAAGTAAAAAAATATAGTTAAATTATTTTAATCCTTAAATATTATTATTCACATTTTGATACCAATAAATTGAATAAATTTAAAGTATAGAAGATAAATAATTAAATTTAATGAGATACGATTAAAATCAATTAATGTTAAAAAGGGACATTCTCAGAGAACTATTTTTAAACAGTTGTGTATTTTATCTTAAATTAAATTGATAATTTTTAAAATATTATTGTGAAAAATGTTTCAATGAGAAAACAAATAGATTGACACTCATTTAATTGGTAAGTGATATGAAATAAGAACATTTGAAGCTTAAAAATGAATTTTACTATAAAAAAATTCATTATATTTTATCTTTTTATTTAAAAGTTAAATTCCAAAATTTTAGAATTATAATTTGATAAAATTAAAATAATTTTTTGATTTAACATGTCAGAAATAGATTAGCATAAATTTTTGGGATCTGTCTAAAATGGTTTTTTAGAGAAAATGATTTGTCCCAATGGACAAGATGCTAAAATCAAGTAAAAAAATTACAACATTCTGAAATAAGGTATTTTATAATAATATCTTTGAGATATAGATATAAAATCTTCTAGCAACACATTAGACAACATAAGGCCTTCACTACTTACCCCTTTGTTTGCAAGACCGTCTATGAGATAATTTACCTCCCGAAAAGTGTGTGTGATGAAGTAATTCATGTTTGATAAATTGTCAATAAATTTTACCCATTGAGCCATCAATTTCCAGGATATATGAGGCTCACCACATGTAAATTATCTCATAATAGTGGCTAAATTACACTCAAACCATACATTGTTCCATTAGGAATTTTCTAAAAAGGTTGATTTTTTCGTGAATAGTAAAAATACTGTTCTTATAAATATCATAAGTTTTTTGACATAATCATGATATAAAAATGAATTTAAAATTTATGAAACCATTTTATTGAAGAAATATTTATTTAAAAATTTAAATAAAGAAATTAAAAATAATATTTTTTATTTTGAAACATATAATTTACATTTTAGAACCTATGTTATATTTTATTCTAATAAAAAACTATTTTTGGTCTTTTCCCTTTAATTAAGCATTCACAATATTCCATTAAGTTTTGGATTAGTTTGAAAATAAAATAACTATACTCTATTTAATCATAAACCAATAAATATCATGGATATTAATGTTATTTATAATCTTTTTTCTAAATAACTAATTTTATTCTTAAAATACAATTTCTAAAAATTGTTTCTATTGTATCGTGTGTATGTATATTGAAGTAAATTTTTATCACATTTAGAAATTGAATTTAATAAAATAGATTTAATATTTGAAATAAAAATAATAAATATTTGATAATAAGTTAAATTTAATTTTAGGTCATAAATATAAATTACCAAAGTAAAAATTAGTCACCTTGGAAAAAATTAAAATGAGGTAAAAGTGTTAAATCAAGAGGTAAAGTCTCAAAATATTACAAAAAACATCTCAAAATGGGTGGATGAGTAATTTAATGACCTTAACTTATCAAATAATTACTAATTAGTCAAAATTGGGTCCACCTTCCATGATTATGACATTATTTGTTTTATATTAAGAAATTAATATTTACAAAAATGCCACCCTCTCACTTATAAAAGGACCCCTTCACCACAACACTTATCTTCATAGATTAAGCCTATTATCTCAACCAAGATATATCAAAACCCTTTATGAACACTCTTATACACTTCCTAGCGGTTTTGATCACATTAAAATACCACCTTTCAAATGTTTAATCTAATTAGCAAAGGATTTGTACCAAGAAGCAAGGTAAGAACTCTTAATCACTCCTTTTCATTTGCATTCCTTTTATTCTTATTCCACCTCCTTAAAATTTCTTATAACCACCCTAATATAATTACATAAGTATCATTAGTATACCAAAATTCTATTATTTTAATGGATTAACCATTATCCACCTTCCTCTCATCCATTTTAAAAAATGAAAACGTTACCCATATTATGGTCAGTTCACCATCACATGGACAAAATATTTCAATTTTTATCACTGTCTTATATGGATGGTTCTAAAAATGAATTTAATGAATAAATATGACATTTATACAATTATGAAAAATTATTTAAAGATAAATTTTTCATTATATTAATTATATTAATAATAAAATATCATAGTGATTTTAACAACCCAAAATGAGCATACCGAGACATATTTTATAATTTAAATTGATTTTGAACAATCTATTGAGATGTGTAACTTTTGTGCTACTTGAATGAAAAATAATCTATAAATTTATAATTCTAGATATTATAAACTCATAAAACATGTAATGGTAATTGAAACCTGAAGCACATGGATTTCACTAACATTTTTATAAATTTCTAACTTAATTTTAATTAAATAGTTTTACTATTTTTACTATTTTTAGTTTATTTCTACATTTTTGTAGTGTTTTTATTATTTTTATAGTTTTTATTTAATTATCTATTAATATTAATAATTTATAATTTTTAGTTTATATTAATTTTATATTTTATTAACACTTTTATTATGTGTATAATTTTATAATTAATTTAATTTTACTTGTAACCTTAGTATATGTAATTATATATATATATTCATATATATGTAATTATAACTATTTATTTATATCATTATTTATTTATTATTATTATTATTGTTCAGATATTTTTTTGATTTCTGAAATTTGAAATTATGATATATATTTTCTTTTTGTGGGTAGATATTTATGGAATGGGGGGGGGGGATCTCTCCTATATCTTATTCAGAGGATCTAAAAACTCTATTAGTGAAGTGACGCCTCCCATCCTCTCCACCAGGAACCTCCCTCTCTCTATCCTCACATGAAACTTAACCATCTCCCCCTCTTCCACCAACACATCGCATCCCTCCTGCTTGTAGTGCCTCCTCCCACGAATCATACCTACCTACTTAGTGCCCCCATGCATCACACACACCCTCCTATATAACCACCCTTACCATTACATCATCCTCTCATCATAGTATCACCTCTTCCACCTAGAAAGTGATGTCCTCCCCTTAGGATGACCCGACCAGCACAACTCCTCCTCTCTCAGTGTGCAGTAAACTAGGCCGAATCCACATCCTTCTCCGATGTTTCAAGAAGTCTTGATCAACAGGAAGGACATGCCACCCATGTCCACTCCTTCATCGTCAACTTAAACATATAAAATAAAGCATGCGTTGAGGGAGTTTTCAGTTCAAGGCGATTCTGGGTGGGCGAAAAATTATTAGTGGTGCGTTGTTCGTACTCGATGTCAACAAGTACAAAAGTTTTATTCCATTCAAAGATCAATGAGCGTCACGTTTATTTGTGAAATGGGTGTGAAGATCGATAAAAACATCATATTCATAACATAGTTATAAAATTCATGAATTATAATTTTATTACCATGTGTAATTTTTAGTCATTATGCCTAAATAATTTTTCGTTTATTGTATGTTGACTGAATAATTTAATTTTTTGCGCATGTCATGTTGAAATTTTATTTTGTGGTTAATCTGTCAATTGAATTTATTTTTAGTATAATTTTTATCTACATAAATTATATTTTCACTAATTTTATTTCTAAAATTAAATCTTTCCATTTTAATCCTTAGTTGATTTGGTGATAACGATAAGGTTAACTGTATTGACTGATTATAGTGAAAATAAGTAGTGCAACTTTGTGAGAAACATGCTATGTCATTTTTTCAATTGGTTCGATACTAAAATGCATCGCCTAATTTATTTATAACATCAAAGAACAAGACATTAAATAAATTAAAATATATAAAAAAGAGCTTCAAAAACTGGATTATACTTTTGGAAATGGTGATAAATAGGAAGAATAAATATATAATCATTGAAAAATATTTTTTCATGGTTTTGAAGTAGTTTGATTATGATATCAACATCCTAGACACATTTGTATGATTTATAGTTAATTATCATTATTTTAATTTTATTTCCCTTTTTATTTCTAAATTTATTAGTTTTTAGTTTTATAAAAACAATTTTTAAAAATAGAAATTCCCGTAGTTGATCAACCACCTGAACACCATCAAAAGAAACAATTATAGTGAACTATATTTTGTGATCTCTATAGTTTGACCCTGCTCACCACTTCTACAGTATCCAGTGGGTTATGAAAATTTTAAAATTGGATTCACCTTGATAGTGCACACCAAATTTATGGCACCATTTCTGGGGAGTATTCACACATCTACCATTAAAATAAATCTCAATTATACATTACTCTTGGTATCAGTTTCCTAGATGGTGAAAAATTGTAATTAAACTCCATAAAAAAAGGAACCACCTATTAATCTAGAACTAAAACACAAAAGAAAATGGAAATATCAAATTTCTAGATATTCCAAAAACCAAATGTATCCATGTGAGTAAAGCATTGAAACTCACATTCCAACACTTCCCAATAGAAAAGTCCACCCCCTTTTCAAAACTATCTCGATAATCAAATATTGAGGAATACTATGAGATAAAAACCGAGACCTAACATAGTAAAAGTTAGTTTAGGAATAACAAGACCAATAATTCAAGATTTTTTTGAATTGAAGTCATCAATTATTAACCTGCTCTAAAAAGATGCGTAATTTCATGGAATGAGCCCCAAAGACCCTTATATTCATGTGAATGGATTTATTGAAGTCTGTAACACATTTAAATAGAATGGGGTGACTGATTATGCATTGATAAAAAAACTATTTTTATTCTCAATATAAGGAAAGGATAAGGATTAGTTGGAATGTCTTAACCTAGGTACAATCCTTACATGGAAAGTGATGAGAAAAAAAATTTCTTTACCAATATTACACAACAAAATAATATTTTAAAAATAAGAGAGACCTAGAATCCTTTTTCCAAAATGAATTTGAATCACTATAAGAGGCTTGAGAAAGATTTAAGTCTATATTAAGGCGTTTTCTTCATCATGGGGTGAAGTTGGAAAACTAGTTGTAAGCTTTTTACTATAGACTTCAACTCGAGAGTAAGTCAATAATCAACACAACTATTGGAAATGTATTCATGAAGATGGGTCCTGAAGATTTATACACATTAATTAAAAACATGGAAGAACACAGATTCTAATGGCGAAAATATTTTTCAAGAAGGAATGTAGGAGTGTATCAAGTTGATTATCACAAATTCAAAGTTTCACAATTTGATTACCACAATAAGATATTTGACAACTTGTCACTGAGACTTCCTAATCCAGTCCATGTAGTTCAAGATGAACACTTCCCACACTGTGGTGGACCCCATGATTATTCCATGTGTTCATATAACAAATCTGAGAACAATATGTCTGAAGCTATCTTTTTTAACTACAAAAAGGAAATTATGGAAATAATTACAACACAAATAGAAAATAAATAACTAAAATATTAGTTGGAAGGAACCAGTGGATACTTATCTAATAAACCAAAACATGGGTCTGCTTGGGTTCCTTGCTCAATTTTCTTTTAGAACCTCCATGCAATATCAAGAGTAAAGATCTCAATATAAATATTGACCACTATTTTATCCATAACAACAATACAAGGAGTAAAATAAGAAAAAGACCATGATCCTCCTATAATGAAAATTATTTCATATTAGAGAGAAACTATATCAAAATTAATGATGTATAATCAATCATGGTTTGAGTAAAAAGATATGGGACCCAAAAATTTCAAAAAAACACCAAAAAATTACAAGAATACATGCATAACATTGAAAATCATGTCATTTAGTTAGCCATAAAAATTCAAGACTGATAATAAGGAACTTTACTGGGTAAAAAAAGAGTCAACCCAAGATAAGAGGAATTTTTTTCACATTATATAGTAGCACACAATTTATAAAGTGTCAAATTTTTTTGATCAACCAATAGAAAAAACACCTATACCTTCCATTGAGAATGATGATTCAAAAAAAAAAGAAATTCAAGTTGAAGATAAATAGAAGAAAGATAAAAAGGAACATGTGAAAATTGAAAAAGGTAAAGAAAAAAAGGAAAATTTAGCACTCAATTAAAGAGTGAAAGCTCATAAAACACTTCCTCTATTTCCAAAAATAATGAAGCAAAGAAATTTGGATGATCATTTTTTGAAATTCATGGAGATGTCTAAGAAGCTTCACATAAATATTATTTTTGAAGAATCCATCACAAAAATGCTCCACTATGATAAGTTTATAAAATATATTCTATGAAAAATAATAAAACTAAATGATGTGAGAATAGTCATAATGTATGAGGAATTTTTAACAATCATTCCCAGATCCATACCTCTTAAACTAAGAGACCCTATAAGCTTCACTATACCTTGAAATATTAGAGGATGTCTATTTGGGAGATCTTTATACAACCTCAGATCTAGTGTAGAACTTATTCCATCTAGTGTTATTGAAGTACTAAGAATCAAAAAATTAAATTCAAATAGGTTCACCTTGAAAATGGAGGTCCAACCAGTTAATCATCCTTAAGGAATTCTAGAGGATGTGCTTGTCAAGGTTGATAAATTTTACTTCTATGATAATTTCATTATCCTTGATACGGAAGAGGAAAAGACATCCTTCTCATTATTGGGAGTTGTTTCTTAGATACATGAAGATCTATTCTTGATGTTCAAGAGATAAAATTAATTTTTATAGTTAGGTAAGAAAACATAACATTTGATGTCCTGAAATATATGGAAAAAATTTTATGAAGCTAACTATCATTTCTTGAATACAATTAAAGAATGGGATGATTTGGTAAAGGATGTGATGAATCTCTAGGATTTACATAAAGAAAAATAAGAGTTAATTAAATCAATAAAATAAGTATAATTCATTAGAAACATAGTCAAGCCTTTGGATAGACTTAATTTCACCTCATTGACTCCATCACTTGAAAATCCTCTAACAATTGAGCTTAAACCACTTCCACCAAGGTTTATATGTAGTTACTTGGGATATTTAAATACCTTTATAGTCATAATGAATGATAATATTTTGAGTAAACAAGAAATTAAATTTCCCAATGTCCGGTTGCAAAGGAATCTAATAACAAGCTAGACAATTGTTGATTTAAAAGGTATAAACCCTACCATATGCACTCACAAAATATATATGAAATATAATTCAAAACCTTTTAGGGAAACATAAATTTCTTAACACCTCCAATGAAATAAGTAATACAGAAAGAATTTATTAAACTTCTCGATGTTGGTTTAATATTTTCTATCTATGATAGTTAGTGGGTCAACCCATTGTAAGTTGTAGCTATAAAGGGTGGGACCAAAGTTGTTGAGAATGATAAAAGAGAATTGATACCCACTAGAATAATGACTGGATGGAGAGTTTGAATTGATTATAAAAAATTGAATGATTCCACCAAAAAGGATCAATTCCCATTACCCTTTATCAATAAAATCCTTGAACGACTAGTAGGAAGAGATTATTATTATTTTGATGGATAATCATGTTATAATAAAATGGTGTCTATACAATAAGATCAAGAGAAAACATATTCACTTGTACATATAGTATATTCTCTTATCAAAGAATGCCTATTGGATTATGAAATGCACCAACCACATTTCAATGATGTATGATGGAAACATTTCATGACATTATTGAAGATTTCTTGGGAATATTCATGGATGACTTATCTGTTTATGGGAATTCTCTTGATGAATGTCTGAAATATTTGGATAAGGTTTTGGTGAGATGTGAAGAAAATAATATGGTGATCCATTGGAAAAATACCACTTCATGGTATAAAGTGGGATAGTTTTAGGCATCTAATTTATAATGAAGTCATTGAAGTTGACCCAACCAAGATCAGTACAATATCTGATTTACCCAAGCCTACTTCATTACATTAAATAAGAGGTTTTCTTGGGATAATGGATTATAAATATGTTTCATTAATGATTTATTTGTTATTTATTACCCCCTTACTAGTTTTTTTTAAAATATGTCACATTACACTTCGGGCCTAACTATGAGGAATTATTTCAATTGTTAAGTCAGTGCTTGGTCGATCCCCTGATAATGATTCCACTGGACTGGGAGCAACTATTTGAGTTAATTTGTGATTCCAGTGACTAGGTAGTTGGTGATACCTTGGGATAAAGGAAATAATGTATCTTTATACCTATCTATTATGTTAGAATCAAATTTAATGAGGCTCAGAACAATTACAAAACATATGAAAAAGAGCTACTAGAAGTTGTCTTCACATTTGATAAATTATGATCTTACCTGCTGTTCTCCAAATTCATTGTGTATATAGATCTCTCTTCCCTGTCGTATCTGATGACCAAGAATGATGTGAATACGAGACCCATTTCATTGTTATTTTTAATTTAGGAATTTGATATTTAAGTAAAGGACAAAAAGGGAACTGAGAATGTTGTTACTGATCATTTATCAAATATAGAACATGAAACAAGTGAAATAAATATATAATTGATCAATGGAAGACTTCATGATGAACACCATTATTCCATTGAGACAATCACACTTTGAAATAATGATTTCATGAATTACTTTACTTCAGGTGTGGTACATCCAGATTTATCAAAGAAGTAGAGAATTTTTTTTTGAATGAAGCACACCATTACTACTGGGGTGATTTATTAATTTTCAAGGACAATGCAGATGGAATGATTGGAAAATATATCTTAGAAGAAGAAGTTTATAGTGTTTTGAATTTGTGTAATTCTAGAGAAGTTATAGGACACCCTGTAATTCATCATACAATTAGGAAAGTATTAAAATATAGTTTATATTGTCCTAACATGAATCAGGATATCCATGAGTTTATCATGAATTATGATAAATTCAAAAAACTGGAGGCATATGTTAGAAGCGTAATATTCCACAACATCTGATCACATGAATTGATATTTTGACATATGGGGAATCAAATTCATGGATCCTTTTCACAAATAATTTGGAAAATCATAGATCCTTTTCTGTGTTGACTATATATCAAAGTGGGTAGAAGATGAAGTGTTTGTCAAAAATAATGCTTGAGTTGTCATTGAATTTTAAAGCAAAACATTTTTACCCAGTTCAAAATTCCAAGGATCTTCATCAGTGATCATGATACCCACTTCAATAATGATTTGTTTTTGAATCTAATGAATCACCATGGATGTCACCACTATATGATCACCCCATACCATCCATAGAGAAATGACAAAGATGAGGTTTCAAATAGAGATATTAACATCATTTTGGAGAAAAATGTGAGTATGAATCAGAAATATTGGAACACCATACTTGAAAATACACTTTGGTTTTATAATAATTCATACAAATCATTTATTGAAATTTCCCCACACTTCTTGGTATTTTAAAAAAACTTTATACCTCCCAGTAAAACTGGAACACAAAGTTTATTGGGCTATGAGGAAGCTGAATTTTGATTTTAAAGCTTCCCAAGAAAATCATTTTCAATAGATTAATGAATTAGATGAGATAATGAGGGAAGTGTATGACAATATTTTGATATATAAAGATAAAACATGATCGTCTCATGATAAACCGATCTATCAAAGAAAATTTTCACTGACTGATAAAGTTCCAATTTTTAACTCAAGACTCTGAGTTATGGAAGGAAAGCTCAAATCAACATGTTCGGGTCCTTACACTATCAAAAAATTTTATCCCCATGCACTTTTGAAGTTTCTAGTGAGAATATGATTCTATTTAAGGTTAATGATAAATTCATCAAACTTTATCACACTTTAGATACAATATGTGTCACTGAATAAGTTCATTTAAAATGATAATTTACCTATCTGGATGAAGATGTTAAACTTAGCACTAATCAGGAGGAAACATGATTACTTCTACCTTATTTGGTCTTTATTCTCCCACTATCTCTATTTATGTGTGTATTTTAAATAGAAATTACCTACTATAATGAACCTGAGATGACGGTTGATCCCCTATTTGAATTTCCCTACTTGAATGACTTGGATATGATAGTCGAATCCCCTCTTAAAATTCATATGAAATTGCCTCACGAGATGTGTTTAATGGAGGAAATTCAAGGAAATATATCACATGAGATATTCCCAAGAGATTTGAGAGCTGATAGGATGAAGATATTTTCCCATGAATGCTTCATTTCTATAAAGATAGAGATTTTTAACCTCAATAAGAGATCCTTGGAGTTAGAAGACACTAACTATATCGTAGATAATTGGTCAAAGAATTATAAGCTGATGGACCAAGCTAATTGACCATTATCTATCAATATAGTTGAAGATATAAAAATTAGAAATTTATGGGAGGAAACCCATGTTTTTTCTTTTTCATTATTTTTTAGTTCTTTTTTGTTTTTAGAAATAAAACTGGAATATGGGGAAAAATTTTTCAGTTACTCCTGACATTTCATGAACTTGTTATTATCCTATGTATTTGTTTTCATTTATGGATATTTGGTTTTATCTTTATGATATGATTCAGGTATGTATTTTACATGTGAATATTTTATCGATACATTATTTTTGGAGCATCAAAGGATATATGTAGCCTTTCTACATCTATCCATACTTACACAGGTAAGTGTTTTATTTTTTATTATATATTCTGCTTCCAAAAAACCATGTAAAATAAATAACAAAAAAGAAAATAAAAAAGAAAAAAAAATGAAAAAATAAACATTCCTATAATTTTTGATCCCACATGAAAGCATTTATATTTTTTTGATAACACAGTATGAGGTATACCACTTTTATCCCTAGATAGTTTGAGCACATGATTCATGTTTGACATGCTTTGATTCTTGATATCCTAATTTAGATGATTGATGATATCAGTCTATGATTTGAAATTTTTTTCCTAAAAATATTTTATTTTTGAGACACTTATATTCACTCATTCTCATTTTTGTTGTTCAACATTATTTTCATATATGTGAGGATTCTATCCCATTTTTTCATTATCTCATGTTTCTCTTTTTCTTGAGGTTATTTTAGTCGTGATCTATCTTATAAAACATTCCGTGTTTTTTCATCAAAGTGATAATAATTTTGGAAGTTATATTAAAATTATTAAGTCATTTGATTTATTTATTTTTCCATTTTGACATACTGAGCCACTCTTTCATTTTTTTTATTTCTTGTATCCCATAAAATCTATGAAGAATCCTTTTAGGATGATCCCACAACTAATACACTCCCCTGCCCATTTCTTGAATATTTTCATGATTATTTTTAATATAATTGTGGGGGAGAGATTTTTTCATGGATAAGGTTGTTTTAGGGGAATATATTCATTTGATACAGATGGATTGACATTATCTCATCATGTTCATATGTGATATATTTCATAGTATCCACATTCATTATATGAATTTTGATATGGGAATATAAATTCTTTTTGGTTCAAAAAATGAGTAAATTTGTTGTCATTACGTGATAACCCTCACCTTTGGGGATACCTATTAAAGTGATAGTCTATTACTACAGGTTCTAGAGAGTTTTATATATAAACAACTTTCATTGATAATATAAAGAGTATGAGTTACTTGTATACCTTTCATTAGATTTTTTTTGACATATATTTCATGATTTTTGGGAGATGTTACTCACCTGTTCACCCATCTAATATATTTGAGTGATATGTATCCTTAAAAAAACAAAAAAATGGGGAAGAAAAAAAATGAGAGAAGAAAATCAAAATTTTAGGGAGGTATTGGATTATAATATTATTAGGGACAAGTAACATTTTAATTGTGGGGGAGTGGGATTTTGAGGGAGATATTTGGATTGACATTTATTATGCACAAATTTTGAGATTCAACCATCATTTTTTCAAAAAGATATCATTTTTATGACACACCACCCTCAGCCTCAAAGACATTTGAACCTAATTTTAATTCCTTGAGATTAATTCATTACTTTTATTCTCACTAGTGGAGATGTAAAATTCATTGAAAGCCTATGGTAATCATAAATTTTTATGATAATTGAGCATAGATTTGTCAAAATAGTTTTGAGAAATAAGAGGGATGTCATGGTAGGCCACTTTGATGCATGAGTTTAGGTACTTGTTTTAGAAAGAATGTGAGTGGAATGGAAACTATATTTGAAAATTGGAATTTTAAATGAAGCATGTTATTTTGTGGGTAGAAGGAATTTGAAAATTTTGAACTTGTTATTTTTATTTTTGTATTTTTCTACAGATCTAGTTGTGTTTTCTTTTTGGTTGTCTTTACCAAGAGTTAAAAGGTTTAAGTGTGGGGGATTTGATGCACATGTATTTAACTAACATTTTTATAATTTTATGACTTATTTTTAATTAAATAGTTTAACCATTTTTAGTATTTTTAGTTTATTTATGTAGTTTTTAGTGTTTTATTATTAATTTTTAGTTAATTATATATTATTATTATAAATTTATTTTTTTATTTTTTATTAATTTTATATTTTATTAACATTTTTATTATTTTTATAACTTTATAATTAATTTAATTTAAATTATAAACTTATTTTTTTTAATTATGTATATATGCAACTCTAAATATTTAATTGTATTATTTTTTATTTTTTATTCTTATTATTATTATTTTTCAATATTTATATATTTAGATTTGTTTTTGAATTTTGAAATTTGAAATTGTGATTGAGATTTTCTTTTTTGTGTGAGTAGATACACATGGAATGGGGGGAGAGATATATTATCTCTTATTCTATGGATCTAAAAAACCTACAAGTATAGCACCACCTCCCATCCTCTCCACTAGACACCTCCCTCATTCTATCTTCACGCACACTACAACCATCACCCTCGCTTCCATCATCACACTTCCTCTCTCCTACTTATAGCGCTTCCTCCACCACACCACACCAACCTAATTTCCCCCTTGTAGCATAAACACTCTCCTACATGACCACCATAACCAATCCATCCTTCCCTCATCATAGAAACACCTCCTTTACCCATCAGGTGATTTCCTCCCCTCAGGCCAACCCGACCAGTGCTGCTCCTACTCTCTTGGTGTGCAGTGCACCAAGAAAAATCCCCATCCTCCTCTAATGTTTGAATCAGGCCCGACCAGAAGTTAGGAAACACCAACCATGTTGACTCCTTCTTCATTATATTAAACAGATAAAAGGGATCATGTGTTGAGGGTGTTTTCATTACAAGGCGATTCGAGGTGGGTGAAAAATTAATAGTGGTTCACTATTCACACTTGATGTCGACAAGCATGGAGGTTCTCTTGCATTTATAGATTGATGAGTGTCATGTTTCTTCAGGTGATGGGTGCGTAGATTGATATGAAATTAATTTGGGTAACATGGTTATAAATTTCATGAATTATCATTTTATTACCGTGTGAATATTTTTGGTTTTTATTTTGGGGTAATTTTTCCCATGATAGGATGTTGATTGAATAATTTAATTTGCTGCACATGCCATGTTGAAATTTTATTTTGTGGTTAATCTATAAATTAAATTTATTTTTAGTTAATGTTTTATCTACTTAAATTATATTTGAACTAAATTTATTTATAAAATTAAAAATATCTATTTTAATCCTGAGTTGATTCAGTGATACCGATAAGGTTAACCGTGTTGACTAATTATAGTGAAAATAAGTGATGCAACTTTGTGAGAAACATGTTGTGTCATTTCACCAATTGGTTAACTAATCAAACATATCTCCTAATTTATTTATAAAATAATAGAATGAGAATTTAAATAAATTATGAGATATGAAAATGGGCATCTAAAAAAGTCTTATACTTTTGGAACTGAAGATAATTTGAAAGAATAAATATTTAATTAGAGAAAAATATAATTTTCATGGATGTGAAATAGTTTTATTACAACATAAGAATCCCATGCACATTTTTTTAATTCATATTTCATCCTCATTGTTTTAATTTAATTTTCCTTTTTCCCTCTCTCTTTCATAATTTTTATTGTTATAAAAATAATTTTCTAAAAATAGGAATTCCCTCAGTTGATCACCCACCCAAACAATGTTAAAAGAGAAAATTTTAGTGATCAAGATATCATGATATCTGTGGTTTTACCCCACTCTCCACTTCTGTAGTAGCTAGTGGGTTATAAAAATTTTCAATTTATATGTGTTGTGATTGTACGCACCAAAACCATTACACTGAAACAAAAAAGGAATAGTTAAAACTATTAATACCGATAATCAATAATAACTAAAAATAAATAATAAATATATAATAAATTATTGTAAAGATCAATATGAAATGTATTAAATTTGAATAATGTTAGGAAATTGGATAATAATGAGTCTTATTTTATTATATAGTATGTTAGATCATGCTCGATGTATCGAGAATCCAAGGTAAGGGTTCTTTGTCTTAGTCTCAATTCCTTGAAACACGTTTCTTATTATGCACTAATTTAATTTTATATGGAGTATGTACTACAGTATTAACTTCTTATATCAGAAATAATTTGTTATTATTGAGTGTTTTAATTTCATTTGATATATGTTATTTCCTTTTCCTTTGATTCATACATTACCTAATTTATAAGGGTTGTTGTTAACTTAATTTACTTTTATTGAGTTATAACCCTTATTCTTGAACTTCATACTTCAAATATTGGTTTATTCCACCTTAGAATTTTATTATATTTTATTTTCTCTTTTTTTATGGATTTACATTTCTTCCTCATAATGTCCTTTCTAAATGATTATTACTTCAAAGATTATGATGTTCATAAGGGGTTTCCTGTCATAAATTTCCTTCTTTGAGACATGTTTTATAATATGCATATACATTCTTTATATGGTTTATATATAGAATATTCATAAATTTTATATCATAATTATCCCTTTATTCATGGAATTTAAATTTCTATTTCATGTTCACTCTTTCACGGGCCTTTAATCCAAATATTATAAAAGACACAATGGTTTCTTTTTCTGATCTCACTTTGTTTTTGAGATTATTTATGTTGGGGTTCCTATTTGATGGAATTGTATGTTATTTTTGTCCAAAATCCCATTTTCCATTTTTTTCAAGTTATTTATGGTCTTTAAACGCCTTCTTATCATCCCATTCCCCTTTGGTTCAAAACTCAACCAAAACGTTGCTCATAAGTGAAACTAACCTTATATTTTTTATTACAGTTAAGAATATTTCTCCTCCATATATATATTATTTATATTATTTCAATACTATTCTTCTCTCTACTTAAATGTTTTTAAGGAAAAATTTTACTTTCTTTTACTTTATTTTTTTAAATGAATCTTTTTAATGTTTTCTTCATGATTCATTTTTGAATTTCTTTACAAAAGTATGAAAAGAATATAATTTATTAATATTTACTAGGTGAACACATTTTTTGACTTTATAATAATTATTCTTAATGAGGATTTATATTTAATTTTTATGGTTTTCAAAATTAATTTTTATTCCATTTTAATGATATTTCCCTTCTAAAAATAAAGGATAATTTTTTAAAAGATTAAATAAAGGGATTTCATTCCACTTGTATTTATTTATATATTTCACTCCATATTTCTTATCATTAACTTTATTTATTTTCAAGGTGTCAATATTTTTAATTCTTTTAAAATTATGGTTTTTAATTTTGTCCTTTAATCCACTTTAAATGGATATTTTAAGTGAATTATAATCTTGTTTTTACAACCATGTTACAAAAGCATTATGACTTTTTTATAATTTCGCATCCATTTTCTTCTCACACTCATAAATACATATCTCCTTTAGATTTATGTTTTATGTAATTCCATTTAAATTATATGATTATGTTTTTATTTTGGGTGATTGAACTTTTTCTATCAAACAATCTAATTTTTGATTCCTTCTTTTGTGATACCTTTCAAAAGTGGTAAGTAACCCATATTTTTATAAAAGTTTTTTCATCTATGTTAATATTCTAAAATAATTCTTATGATTCACTGAGGATATGTTCTAATGATACCATATATATTATTTCTATTTATTTCATATAATCATGTTTTGTGGAAGTCTTTATGAAACTAGTTTCTCTCTCATGAGTTAACTATGCCATGATGAAATTATGATTGTTTTCTTATATAACACACATATTTATGTACATATTATGTTGTGATAGGTGGGATTAGAATTTTATAGCCCTATAATTAATTGGGTAATGTTTTATATCTCATGAGATGACATGTATGGGAGTGAGTAAACCCAATAAACTTTGGGAATCTGTCCAATTTGTTATGTTGTCTCAACAATGAGCCTTGACTTCTACTTATGATGTCTTGTTTTATGTTGTTTATAAGTTGTTATAGTTCCATACTCCTATAATATCTAATTTTTTCTATCAAAATCCATATGTTATAATTCATGTCTTATGATCTATTTTTATGGGGTTTGATTTTATTATGATGTTCTTATATTATGTTTATGTTCTCACACCCACATGTTTATCTTATGATCACTATTGATATTTAATCATTATCGCTTATTTTTACCCTTACTAAGAGTTTTATTTTACCCTTATTATATTTCCAATTCCTTAGGTTATGAAGAAGATTTTTTAATATGATATATCTATAATGGTTTCATGTGTGTAGAATTTTGTCGATAGATGTAAAAAAATTATTATAAAATAAACAATTCTTGGTTTAATGGGAAATATGACCATTTGATAGGAAAGATATGGGGTTTTTTAGTTAAATATTTTTCCTAATTATCTAAAAATAAAACTAAAAAGGTATTGGGTCTATAAGTGACTCATTATTTGTAATTGATATTGTAATTATCCATGGTTAAGTTTAAGTAACTATATTTTATATCAAAACAGTATGAAAAAATATGTTTTTACCACCAAATATAAGAGTTAGGGTGTGGGGTTATTATAATAATGATATTAATAATAAAATATCATAGTTATTTTAAAGATCCAAAACATTCATACCAAGACATATTTCATAATTTAAATCTATTTTAGACAATTTATTAATATATGTAATTTTTTTGATACTAGAATGATAAATACTATATAACTATATAATTCTGGAGATTATGAACTCATAAAACATTAAATGAAATCTAAAAATATTTCACAAAGAAAAAAAATTAATGGTTAAAACTACTAATATTTATGATCAATACTAAATAAAAATAAGTAATAACTATATAGTAAAGGAATATGAAATATTAATATAAAAGGTATTAAATAATAATAAGGTTCTAACATAGATGACTAATGAGTCTTAGTTTATTATAGAATAGGTTATAACATATCCTTCTAAGTGTGAATCCATGGTAAAAGGTATTTGTCTCAATTTTAATTCCTGGAGAAATGTTTCTTATCATAAAACAATTTAATTTTATATATTTTAAAAAATACACTATTTAGTTATTATATATTAAATAATTTATTATTATTGGGAGTTTTACTTTCATTTAATATCTCCATTTTCCTTATCCTTCAATTCATATATTACTTTAGTCATAAGGTTTGTTGTTAACTTAACTTACTTCCATTGAGTTATATACCTTATTCTCGAAATTCATCATTCTATGTTTTGTTTTTCTCACCCTATGATTGTATTATATTATAGTCCTTATTTAATTTCTATATATTTACATTTCTTTATCATAAAATCTTTTATAAAGTATTATTACTTTTAAAAATTAAATATCCGTAAGGGGTTTCCTGCCTCAAACTTCATTCTTTGAGAGATGTTTTGTAATCTGATTTGGTTTACTTTATAAGGTGTATATATAAAATATTTGATATATTATATCATGAATATACCTTTATTCATGCTATTTAAACTTAAACTTCATGTTCTATCTTATATAGGCCTTTGATCCAAATGTTATAAAATTTTCAAGGGTTTCTTTTCCAATCTCACTTTGTTTTTGATGTTGTTTAAATAAAAGTTTCCATTTGAGGGATTTATACATTAATTTTATCTAGAAGCCATTTTTTTCCTTCTTATTTGGTTATTGATGTGTTTTAACTACCTTATTATCATTACATTACACTTTGTTTCATAATTTAGCTGAAAGGTTTCTCATAAGTGAAACTGACCTCATCTTTACATTATGGTTGATAATATTTCTCCTCCATGTCAATATTCTTTATATTATTTCAAGTATATTATTCTATATACTTCAATTATTGTTTAAGGATAGTTTATATTATCTTTTACTATATTTTAAAATTTTTAAAAGGAAAATTTTTAGATTTTCTGCACAGTCTATTTTTTTTAATTTCTTTACAAAAGTGTGAAAAGAATATCATTTTTTAACATTTATCACATGAATTACTTTTATGATTTAAAAAATATTCTTCCTAATGAGTATTCCTCTTTAAATTTTCATGTTTTTCTAAATTAATCTCTATTACATTTTTTAATGATTTTTTTCTTTAAAAATAAAGGTCAATGTTTTATATGATTAAATAAAGGGATTTCATTCCACTTATATTTATTTTTATCTTACACTTAAAATTTATTATCAATAAATTAATTTATTTTAAAGGTTTAAATATTTTAAATTATTTTAAAATTAAGGTTTTTAATTTTCTAATTTTATACAGTTGAAATGGATTTTTTAAGAAACTTTTATGATTGTTTTTACAAGAATGTTACAAAAGATTTATGAAAACTATTTTTATAATTTAAATTCTATTTTACTCTCAAACTCTAAAGATATATATAATTTGAAGTTAAAATTCATGTATTAACCTATAAATAATCTTATGATGTTTTTATTTTGGGTGATTTAATTTGGCATATCAAACAATCCAATTCTTGATTTCTTTTTATGTGATACCATCCAGAAGTGTCAAACAACCCATATTCTTATAAAAGTGTTTTTCATCTATATGTCAACATACTTTAATCATTATTATGATTAATTGGAACCATCCATATTATTTCTCAGGATGACCTATGATCATGTTTTGTGGAAATATTTATGAAACATGCTTCTTTCTCACATGTTAACTATGTTATGATGAAATTATGATTATTTTCTTATGTGGAACAAATATTCATGTACATATTTTGATGTGACAAGTGAGACCATAATTATATAGCCCTCCAATGCATTGGGTAATGTTTTATATCTCATGATAGGATATGCATGGGAATGAGGAGTAAAACTAATCCACTATAGGACTCTATCAACTATGTTATGTTGTCTTGGAAGAGAGCCTTGACTTATACTTATGTTGTCATGTTTTATGTTGTTTCCACATTCTTATGATGTCATGATCCTATGATATATACTTATTTATGCCAAAATACTTATTTTTTGATTCACGACTTATGATATATGTTTTATGGGGTATGATTTCCTTATTATGTGTTCTTTTTTCCATGTTTATGTTCTCATACCCACATGTTTATTTTATTCTCACTTATTATCTTTACTTGTTATAGCATATTTTTAACCTTAATAAATGTTAGAGTTCACCCTTCTTATGTTTCCATTTTTCTAGGATATGAAGAAGAGTATTATATATGATATTTCTAGAAGATTTTAATGTGTGTACAATTTTTTTAGGATATTCCAAAGACTTATTTTAAATTAAAAAATTCATGGTTTAATGTGGAACATGTCTATTTGATAGAAAAGTTTTGGGTTTTTTTAGTTAAAGGTTTTTATTAATTCTCAAGAACTATAAACCATAAAAGTATTTGGTATGTAAGTGAATCATAATTTTTTATTTATATTGTAATTATGAATGGTTATGTTTGGACCACTTTAGTTGGTATCAAACCAGCATAAAAAGAATATGTTTTTAGCACTATATCTGGGAGTGTGGTTCTAGGGAACCATAGTTAGTATCAAAGTAGGGTTTATATAAATTTAGAGGTTATGATGTTATCATATGAGGACATTTTAAGATTTATGGACACCATCATGTGTTCGTATGTTTAAGGTTGATCATAAGTTTAAATTTATAGTTACCATTTTTTAGGTTTTATGTGTTTGGATTTTAAGGTGATTAATTATATTTTAAGAGATGTTTATTGGGTTTTTAGGAACAATACATGATTTAGGTATAGATAAACTTGAATGTTTGTATGTAATTTTTTGTCGAGGTAATTATTCTTAATTAGGATAAAGGGTTAATTGATTTTAGGAATATAATATGAAATAACCTCACAGATTAAAAATTAATTTGATATCAAGGAAATTCAAATTATTTTGGGAAAAGATTAATGTATTTTTGGGAGTATATATGATTAAGTTATATATTAATTGGTTTGTGGTTATTTTTTTTAAGATAAAGTTTAAGACCAAATTTGGTTGTATAAATTTCCATGATTTTTGGGTTTACAATATAGTAAAAAAGAACATGGTAAATTTGGATTTATTAATTTCTAGGGATTAAGTTATTGATATTAAGAGGGTGAAACTTATGGAAACCTAGGTTTAGCTAGAAGTGTAAAAGGTTGATCCAATTTTGTTATAGTATAATGAAAATAATCTTGGGTTAAAATAAAGCTGGCGAAGAATAAGAAACTTATGATTCTTTTTCATATTAATATGTTTATCAATTATTATCATAACCTTTTTAGTTTTAGTATTTGGTCGAGTACATAATTATGAAAATGATTCTAGAAAAGGCATGTCTCTAGAAATTCCTAAGTATTATAACCAAATATATCTGGCATAACTAGTTGAGATAAATTAAAATATAAACACATTCCTATTATGAGGGAAAAATGAGTTTGTTAGTCTTACTGAATATAGTGTGTTTAACATTCTAATTTGAAATTATTTCTTGAGTTATGACTATATTAAGAACACCCAAATATATTTTCATCAGTGATGAAAATAAAAATCACATAAATGTAATTTATTTTATGGGGTGTAATGTAGCTCCTCGAGATTTTAGTATGTGTTTTTCTTTAAATAAAGACTATTTTTAATATCTTGTGTCACACGCAACCCCAAACTAAAACAGAAATTGATATATTTTAGTAAAAAATATTTAATATAATTACAAAAAAGAGTAAAAACTTAAGTAAATTAAAAATATAATTAAAATAATTTTTTTCCATAAAAAGAATTATTAATTTTCCAATACAAATAAATTGGATAAATTTAAAGGACAAAAGATAAATAATTAAATATAATGGGATGCGATTAAAATTAATTAATGATAAAAGGGATAATTTTTAAAGAACTATTTTAAAGTATTGTGTCTTTTTATATGAAATAAAATTGATCATTTTTTCAGTATTATTCTAATAAAATGTATCAATGTGAAAATAAATAGATTTAAGCTCAATTAATTAGTAATTTATATTAAATAAGAGCACTTGAAGTTTTAAAAGTTATCTTTCTATAAAAACAGTTTTAATTTAATTTTATCTTTTTTTAAAGTTAAATTTTAAAACTTTAGAATTAGAATTTAGAAGATGAACTTAATATTTTTATTGATCATTTAAAAATTATGTTAGGGTGTATTTTTTTGGCATTTTTCTAAAAATTTTATTTTTTGAGTGAATAGTAAAAATGAAATTTTTTAAAATACCTTAACTTTCATAAAATATTCATGATATTAAAATGACTTCAAAATTTTGAAACCTTTGATGAACCATTTATTTATTTGAGGAGTAAATTTTTAAAAAAAATAATATGTTGAATTTAGAAACCTATGATTGATATTTTGGATCTTATGTTTTATTTTATTCAAATAAAAAAATATTTTTGGTCATTTCCATTTAATTAAATATTCACAAGATTCCATTCAGTTTTGGCTTGGTTTAAAAATAAAATAACCCTTAGTTATTTAATAATAAATCAATAAATATAATTGTAATTAATTTTATTCATAATCTTTGACCAAAATAAGTATTTTTATGCTTAAAATTATTTTTCTAAAAGATGTTTATATTAAATTATGTGTACTTATATTGAAGTTAATTTTTATCACCTTTAGAAATTGAATTAAAAAAATGGATTTAATATTTTTAATCAACATTATCAATATTAGGTAATAAGATCAATTTAATGTTAGGAAATAAAAATAAGTTACCAAGGTAAAAATTAGTCACCATTCTAAAGGTTAAAATGAGTTAAAAGTGTTAAATCAAGAGGTAAAGTCTCAAAATATCACAAAAAATCATCTCTAAATGGGTGTATGATGGATTTAAATATCTTAAATTATCTAATACTTACTAATTATCAAATTTTGATCTACTTTACCTAAATATGACATTCCATATTTATATTAAGAATTTAATATTTACAAAATTACCACCTCAATCACTAATAAAAGGACCACTTCAACACCCCACTCCTCCTTACACCTTAATACTCTTATATCAAAAAAGATCTACTAAAATCCTTTTCCAACAATCTTAGACACATCCCACGGAGTAAGGTAAGAACTTATAATTACTCCTTTTTTATTTCTATTACATTTATTCATCTTCCACCTCCTCCAAATATATTATAACCACTATAATATAATTACATAGATATAATTAGTATAATAAAATTATATTAAGTTAATTTAATAATCAATATCTACCTTTATCCCATGCATTCAGAAAATTGAAAATATTGCCCATAATGTGTTCGGTTCACAACCACCATGGACGAAATATTTCAATTTTTATCACCACCTTACATAGATGGTTTTAAAAATGGATTTTATGAATAAATATTATATATATGAAATGATTAAAATTCTAGAAAAATAAAATTTTCTTTATATTATATATATTAACTATAAAATATAATAGTGGTTTTAATCGCCCAAAATGATCATACTGAGATATCTTTAACAATTTAAACCTATTTTGGAAAATATATTGATATGAGTAAATTTTTTTTATATAGTAATTATAAATAATATATAAATATATAAATATATATATTATGAACTCATAAAACATGGGATAATTACTGAAACTGCTACACCGAAACAAATAAGAAACGGTTAAAACTACTAATATCGATGATCAATAATAACTAAACATATGCAATAAATATGTAATAAATGAATATTAAAGATTAATATAAAGGTATTAGATACGAATAAGGTACTTAAATAGATTATTAATGAGTATTTGTTTATTATATAGTAGTTTATAACATGTCAGATTAAGAAGGAATCCAAGTTAAGGGTTTTCTATCTCAGTTTCAATTCCTTGAGACATATTTCTTATTATGCACCGATTTACTTTTATATGGTGTACATAACACCTTATTGAATTATTATATCTTAAAAAAATTATTCTTTTATGTTTCAATTTCATTTAATATATACCTTTCCTCATCCTTCAATTCATATATTACCTAATTCGTAAGGGTTGTTGTTGACTTAATTTACTTCTAATGAGTTACAACCCTTATTCTTGAACTTCATCTTTCTAAGTTTGATTTATTACACCATATGGTTTTATTATATTTTATTATATATTTATTTATAAGGATTTATATTTATTTATCATAATATCCTTTCCAAAGGATTATTACTTCAAAAATCACAATGTCTGTAAAGGGTTTCCTATATCAAATTTCCTTCTTTTAGATATGTTTTTTAATATACACCCACTTTATTTATATGGTGTGTATATATAATATTTAACATATTATATCATTATTATAACTTTATTCATGGTTTTAAATTTATATTTAATGCACTGTCTTTTGTGGTCCTTTGATCTAAATGTTATAAAATCTGTAAGGTTTTCTTTTCCAATATCACTATGCTTTTGAGATTGTTTATATTGAAGTTCCTATTTAGAGGATATATATGTTTTTTATATAAAAACCCATTTTTTACTTATTATCTAGTTATTTATGGGTTTTAAATTCCTTCATATCAATCCATTTTCCTTTGGTTCATAATTCAACTCAAAGGTTCTCCGCAAGTGAAACTGACCTTGTCGTTTCATTACAGTCGAGAATATTTCTCTTCTATTTTCATATCATTTATATTGTTTCAATAATTTTATTATCTATAATTAAATAATTATTTAAGGTCATTTTATACTATATTTTACTTTATTTAAAAATAGTTAAAGGTAACATTTTTAATATTTTCCTCATGAATCATTTTTGAACTTCTTTACAAATGTGTAAAAAGAATCTCATTTTTAATGTTTAACACATATAAACCATTTTTAATTTTATGAATTTTATTCATTATTAGGATTCATATTTATGTTTGTATGGTTTATAGAGTAATTTATAGTCTTTTTGTTGAGAATTTTTCATTTTAAAATTAAACATTATTTTTTCAGAAGTTTAAATAAAGGTATTTCATTCAACTTGTGTTTTTTATCTTCCACTCCATATTTCTTATCATTAGATTAATTTTTTTCATGGTTTAATTTTTTTTAATTATTTTAAAATTATGTTATTCAATGTACTATTTTCTTCAACTTTAAATGTATTTATGAAGTGGATAATAAGTTTGTTTTTAAAACCATGATATAAAAGTTTTTTGAAATTTATTTTTATAATTTTGCTTCCATTTTAATCTCAAACAATAAAAGATCTATCGCATTTATAGTTATGTTCCATGAATTAAACTATAAATTCTATTATTATTTTTTTCTTCTGGGATATTGAACTTGCGATATCAAATGATCCAATTCTCGATCACTTTTTATGTGGCATCGCCCAGATGTGTTAAGCAACCCATCTTATGATAAAAGTGTTTTTCATCTATGTTAACATCCTCCAATAATTTTTATTATTCATTAGGTACATGTAATAATAATACTATCAATATTATTTTATCTCTATGGAATATTATCATATTTTTTATATATATTTATGAAACTAATTTTTTTCTCATTGGTTAAATATGCTATGATGAAATTATGATTATTTTCTTCTATGGAACACATATTTATGTACATATTATGATGTGGCTGGTGGGCCTAGAATTATATACTAATTCAATTCATTGGGTAATTTTTTATATCTCATGAGCTGAAATATATGGGACCTAGGAGTAAAACCAATCCCATCTGGGAATCTTTCCACTATATTATTTTATCTTGGTAGTGAGCCTTCACTTATGCTTATGTTGTTATATTTTATGTTGTTTCCACATTTTTTCAATGTCTTGATCCTATGATATCTACTTCTTTATACCGAAATAATTATTTTATGATTCACCACTTCTGAAATTTATTTTATGGGTTATTATTTCCCTATGATGTGTTCTTATACCTTGTTTATGTTCTCAATCCCACATGATTATCTTATGCTCACTTATGACCTACAATTGTTATTGCTTATGTTTACCCTTACTAAGAATTTAATTTCATCATTATTATGTTTCAATTTTACCAAGTTATGAAGAGTAATGTTATATATGATATTTATAAAAGAGTTTCAAGTGTATATAATTTTCATGGGAGGTGTCGAAGACATATTATAAAATATGGAAATGTTGATTTAATGGGTAAAAGTACCATTTGATAAAAAACATTTAGGTTTTATTCGTTAAAGTTTTTTCTTAATTCTATAAAACTATAAACCTTAAAGATATTGAGTATGTAAGTGAATAATTATTTGTTATTAATATTGTAATTATGGATGGTTAAGTTTGGGACACTTTATTTGGTATCAAACTAGTATGAAAAGAATATGTTTTTAGAAAGGTGGTACTTTAATACATAGTTTTTTTTCACTTTAATAAAAATTATTTTGTTTTTATACCAATCTTTGAAGTTTATTATATTAATATCCTCCTTTGTATAGGGTTAATCACAAAGTAATGTTCGATTTTGATGATGATATATTTACAACCAAAGCTTTTATCAGAAGAGTATCATGTTTTATTTTTATTTAATTAAAACTTTTATTAAATATTATCCCACTAAAAAAATGACCCATTTTAGGTTAAAGCATATCCATTAGTGGGCCAAGATATATATTTTACTAATTAATGATTCATATTTTTCATTACTCTAACCACTTATCTATTTAGGTTGGTTATCATTCCAATCATATCATATATTACTATTGGATGGTTGAGCATAAAACTCTTCTCCCAATCCATCATAAACACTATTCCTTTGTTATCCAATTTCATAGGGTTTACCCAGTAAGTGAAAAAAATATCACAACATTATATGGTTATATAATTATCATGTTTACCTATTTTCACCACACCTTACATAAGGTAATCTATGGGCACAAAACCTTGGCATTACCTACTCAGTTGAATGACCGATGTCTTTCCTTGTGTTTGATTTGGTAGGAATCTGACACTTTAATATTTTTTAATTGGGATTTAATCTCACCATCTTATCTATTTTTATTAACTTTACATGCATAAATGCTACTAATGGTTTAGTTTGGGATCCATATTCCTTTCACAAATTCAAGATGCTCAAACCATATTGATGTGTAACTCTTTACAAAAATCATAACTTGTGTTACTAACCTAAATTAAAATATAACTATATTTATAAACATTATAATTCATACCATTCATAAGGTATATAAAATCCTTTTATGTAAAGTCTTAAAAATCATATTACATCAATAAACCTCCCAAGAGTAATCTCAGAGTGACAAAAAACCTACCCACACTTTTATAGACAAGGCACAAGTCATTAGGACAATGAGTAGTCTCACCCAAAGCACCTATACCCAAGGATACTTTACTCAATAGAGAGATAAATTACATCATAAATCCAACAAATAATATGCATAAATTATAATCAAATTCTTAATTTAATATCACAAACTAATACAAGCTAATGTAAAGTTATAAGAAAACTAAATCAATCAACATACATAGCATGTGACTCCTTATATACATGTATAAAATTTTATGTAAGTGATTTTACACTTTAAACTAAATCATAAATATATTCAAAATATAATAATTATATTCATGAGTAAAATAGGGAATAAATTAAATAAATGAACAATTAATATATTTAAACATGAGATAAACAATTTATAAATAAATAAATTATAAACACATTATAATTTATCCATGCACCATGGAAATTCCATAATCAAATAAATATAAAATATTTATATTTATATCTAATATAAACTCCGTTCATATTATAACTTATATGTTATTTTAATTAAATATATGATATCTAAAATATAAACATTATATATATGAAATATTCATATATTATGTACATATTTAGAATATCACATATTTAACATTATTTAAACCTTTATCATATCAAATATAAAATATTATTTTGATATGGATTAAATAGTTTCTTAAATAAGGCCTTTTAATTTGAAAAATTCAAACTAATAATTATGAAAAATTCATTATTTTGAATATAAACCCCTTTATATCATTTCTTATTTTATAACTTACAAGAACTTTATAAATTAAAATTTTAATTTCCATATAAACACATTATATTTAAATTATAAGTCATTAAATATATATTACTAAGTCATATAATATTAATAATTAATAATATAGATATTTATCTAATAAATGTTTCATAAAAATTTATGAAATAATTATGAACAATTTATAATTAATTAATTTATAAATGATTTATATATTAAATAAACATATAAAAATACCTTAATTTGTAAACAATTTATAAATTATGAAATTCAATTCATAATTAGAATTTAGAAAAATTAGAATTTTCATGATCTCATATTCTATAATATAAAATATATTGTAATTTGTGAATGGCTTCATTATCTATCCTATTTTATGATAACTAATTTTTAACTTGAGATATAACCTTCAGCACATGAGATGTCATATGTTACATTGTCTCTAATATCAAATAAAGGATATGGAACTGTATTGTTCAAACATGGATCGTTGTTATTGTCAGATATGCCCCCTGTATCATATGTTACAATATATGTAAAACTAAAAAAATTGAACTATGTAATCACTTATGATATTATATATCATATGGTGTGACTATATCATAGTTATAATATCAAATATAATATGGATAACTGTAACACAAAATTTCAATATTTTTTATCATATAAAATACAATATCAATATGATATAATTTTTCTTCATTTTCAAACTTGATTTCATGTATCAAGAAGCATGACGAGGATTTGATACCATTGATACATTTATAAGGATCAAGAAATTGTTTTTTCAAGGAAACAAAAGACATTAGAAACCAAAAAAACTAAGAACACTGTCCATTGAAATTGAAACCATGTATATATAAAATAAAAAACATGTACCTTACACCAATGTTGGTCACAATAACACTATTAAATCAAATTTGTTGATGAATATTATCAAGGAGAAACCAAAGAGTTTCTCCATATATAGTGTATCCACATATCAATATAAACGACTCAATGATCATTAGAGATTATCCTCAGTTATAAGTTACACTAGTATCTCTCAGGTGTAAAGGAAGGAGAAGGAAGAGAGATCGAGAGAGAGTGAGAGAATCAATAGGAGTCAAGGGAAAGATCAAACATATAAAGGACCATACTTTTCATACATAAATATTACATCTAAATAGAATAATATTCATTACATAACATAACAAAACCACACCAGAACTGTATAAGTTTAGTTTCTTTGGAAACATAGAAACATAAACAACTAATTCATAAAAAATCTATATCATATCTTTCTTATTCATTCATTTCTATAACCCTTTTGACACATATTACTTAATACCTTTCTTCATATCCTGGGGAAAATAAATAAAAGATAGGTTAATATTAGATGCTCAATAAGGGTAAAAAGTGAGATATCAATCATATCATAATCACAATACATAAGAATATAAACAAAAAATTTGAAAATTATATCCTACAAATCAAATATCATGATATCATGTCATGGGATAAATCATTGAAATTCACAAGGAATCAAATAACATATTATATGAGATAATAACACAATAAATAAAATTTTGGAATCCACATAAGCATATAAAATAATTTTCATATTAGTCAAGTCTTATTTCCATAACCATCATAGTGGAGAAATTTCGTTATTGAATCGAGTTCTCTCCCCATTCTAGTCCTGTATTTCTGAACCAAGTTCACTCCTCATTCTAGTCCTATCTATCTAATGAGATATAAATCTTTACCCAATGCATTAGAGAGAGATATAGGTCCCACCCATCACATAATGAAAACCATACGTATGTGTTTGACAAGAACATAATTAATTCATTATATCAAAACCCATAAAAATAAATGAGTTTGATAAACATCATTCCATTATAACATAACCCATTAAAAATAAATGGGTTTCATAAATACCATTACATCATAAACATAAACCAACCATAGAAATAATATGGATAGTATCCTTGAAAAATATACCCAGAAAATCATAAGTAACATAAAATAATGTTTTCTTAGATGTAAAATAATTTTGAGAGATCACTTTAAATCATTATTGAGGAAAATATCCTTTCTAGTTTAATTTTTTTAAATGCCAATTTTTTTTAAAAGAAAACATTTTATTTGAAATTTAACTTCTAATATTAAAAAGTAATCATCAAGGTATTAAGACATCATGAAATATTAAAACTCCATTCATTCCGTATAAGTTAAAAAAACATTCCTTTTGTACTTTTTCTTGAAAAGTCACAAATTACCTCATTTGAAAAATGAAAAAAAATTCCTTACAAACTATTTAGTAAAAATTTACACATGGGTAAAAATGAATTTAAATTTTTTATAAGAATAGTAAAATTATTTTTTATTTTTTTAAGAAACATGGATATGGAAGATAAATATTTCCTAGTATATACTTACATATAAACAATCCTGAATAATAATGAGATTGGGAAATTAACCCTTACTTTAGGCTCGATTTCTTTTATACGTATCTGAAACTACTGTATAATGGTTTACAGAATGTTATTAATTTATATTAGAATCATATTAATATTTATTATATCATATATGATCCTATTATATCATCTTATCACCCTTTTGTTAATAATATTTTATTATTACCCTTCTTTAGGGTGTTTACTACTTCATTTTACCATACATGTTTTATCGTATAAGTCCCAGTTCTTGTGCATAAGATATAATAAAATAATTTCAAGAATGATATTAAGGTAATATATATCATATTTATTCATTTAATACAATTATATAATCATTAATGAATGGTGAATATGGAAAATGAACCGCATTGCGTCGTGGAGACGGTAGATCGCACGTACACACGAGTGATGATATCATTCCCTTAATGGTGAAATGGTTAGTAAGTGAATGGTATATTAATTATTTTTTCCAAAATAAATATCATGTTATAATTATTATATAAATCTATTATTTACATAATTATACCCATCTAAATAATGTGGTGATGAAAAAAATATAACACCACAGTGTGGAGACTGTAAGCCATACGTAAGCACGTGCGATGCATTTTTTTTTCATAGGATGGATAAAAGGTAGAATATGGTTGTTTCATAATAATAATACATATAAGAATATAGTTTATACTATATTTATTACTTTATAATGGAAAAAACACATGAATAGAAAGTAGAAGAAGAAATAATCTTGAAAGAGTTGGTAAAGTTGATTACCTCTTCTTTAGAGAGCTTCCTTTAGATTTTTTATTAGGGACACTAGGGTTGGTATTTTGAGAAGAACATAACCTATAGAATGTGACTGGGTAAGTTTAGAAGAGAAATTAAAAGGGTGTGGTTGATATTTAAGGCTCATTGTGATGTTAATAAGTGAGAGAGTATGTGTCCTTTTATAATTGAGGCAAGGGGCAGTTTTGGAATTTCTCCAAATATTAATTTATAATAAATTAAATATCAATAAAAATACATCCAAAAGGATATGTATTAAAATATAATATGTGATAAGTTTGGAATATAATCATCAAATATATTTTAGACATGTTTTTTCTATTATTTTAAACCTTATCATTTTGATTAACTCTTAGTTGACCTATTTTAATTTTAACTATGGTAAAAAAAATTCAATATTAAATGGTTGTAATTTTTACTTATGTGATGTAAATTAGACCATAAATGGGAAATTTATAAACTTTTAGACCATATTATATTTAATTTTTAATTTTTAAATTTTTATGTTTTTTAAATAACTTAATAAAATATTATTTTGATAAAATACCATTAGTTTAAATTTTGACACTATTCATCACTTGGAATTTTAAAAATATCAAGATGATAATTTAACTTCAAAAAAAATATTTTATTATATCCCTAAGAGGTCAAGGTAATCTATAAAATTTGTTGATAACATTAATTACCTCAAATTATATTTATTTTAATGTTTTTAATACCATTTATTTTATATTTCCATTAAAAAATAATTACTACATCTACGCTGTGTAATTATTTAATATAATTATTTTTCACTAAATATTAAAAATAAAATACCATGATGAAGATAAATATTCTATATTTTATAATAATATTTATAGTTGAACATATATTTTGGGTAAACCTATATTAAAAATTATATAGTATTTAAAACATGAATGTGACAACTTTAAATTTTTATTAAATAAAATATTATAAATATCATAATCTCATCTAAGTGGACAAAAAATCAAAAAAAATTTTTTCATGAAAATATTTTTATTAAGTTAAAAATTTACATTTATATTCATTCATAACATAGATTTGTTCCAATGTGGACACATAAGGGATATTTAAGACAAATAAAGTGACATTTTGTGGCTTCTTTGATTTAAATATTATACAAGTAATTTTCATGGACAAGTGTCCATTAAATAATTGAATTTTGATCCTTATGTGTTAAGGGTCTAATTATTTTCATCCAATAAAATTTTGGTATGTGTTAGAGTCATTTTATAGTCTTTATCATTTCATTTTTAACCTAAATTACCCAAATTACCCTTTTCCATGGCAACAAAATTTACCAAGGTTACTATTCATATTGGACAAAAATAAAAGGGACCTATTAGCTAAATTTGGACCTTTTGAATCTAAATTTGGTATCAATTTTTCAAAATTCAAAACATATAAGTTGAAGAATTTAATTTAAAATAAAACTGGTAAAATTGCATGAAAAACAATTTTTTTTTTCAGGAAATGCACTTTTAAAACATGAAATGTTTTTATAATAAATTTGCATATATAATAATTTTTATAAGAAATTAACAATAAATTCAAATTGATTTGGAAATTTATTTTTATTTCATAAATTAGTTATTTATATTTATTCCTATCAATGTAACATCTAGGTTATAAAAGTCATTTTATTGTGTCTCACGGTTCGTTTAAACTTACGATTGTGTGAAATGAAAGATATTGAAGAATTAAAATTATTTAAAGAAAAAATTTCATTAATATATAAGGGTGTTACATTCTACCCACATTAAAATGAATTTATCCCTCAAAATTATTCACTTGTATACAAATAGATTAGGATACCTCTTCCTCACCACATCCTCAATTCCCATGTAGCTTCCACAAATTAGTGGTTCCACCGTACAATTTTAACCAAGAGAGTGGTATTGTTTCATAGAAATTTTTATCTATGATAAAAATTCTATATCGATTGTTCACCATAAGAAATATCTTGCTCCAGTGGTATGAATTCTAAGTTTAGTACATGTGAAGGATAATGTATATATGTACTTTCTTAAGAGAGATACATAGAGCACATCATGAACTTAAGAGATATTTGGTGGAAGCACCAATCTATAAGATAACTTTCCAACAAGATCAATAATTTTAAAAGGATCGATATACCTAGGGCTTAAAATTCCCTTATTTCCAAATTTCATCACCCACTTCTAGGGATATATTCGTAGAAATAACTTTTCACCCACTTCAAACTCTTGGTCTTTTAGTTGATTGTCAGTATAATTTTTTAAATATCTAAGATGATCTTATGTTCTATTGAATACATATAACCTTATCTACCATTTACTAAACTAGATGAGGCCCAAATAGATTTATTTCCCCAACTTGATTCCAGCATGTGGGATTTCTATACTTCTTACCATAGAGTGATTCATAAGTATCCATATTAATACTGGAGTGGAAGCTATTATTGTAAGAAAATTATACAAAAGATAAATATTGATACCAACCACCATTGAAATCCATAGAGTAATATCTCAAAATGTCTTATAATGTTTGAATTTTTCTCTTATATTGAACATTTGTCTGAGGATGATAAGCAGTGTTGAAACTTAACTCTGTATCCAAATCTTTTTGAAGACTTTTCTATAACTTTGAGGGAAACCTCAGATCCTGATCAGATATAATGGAAAGTGGTACTCCATTAAATCTCACCACCTCCTTAATATATATATTCTATAAATCTAACCAAGAGATAAATATTCACTTATAGCTATTAAGTATGTCAACTTCACAAGGTGATCAACTATAACACATATAACATTATGGTTTTTAGATGTTTTGGGAAGTCTTACAACAAAATTCATGGAAATATTTTCCCATTTCCATTCTAGTATGGGTAATTGATGTAACATATTCTTATAATTATATCTCTTATCCTTATCTTTATGACAAACCAAGAACTGAGAAACATACTCTGTAATGTCTTTCTTCATGCCATCCCACCAGAAATGCTCTTTCTAGTCTCTTTACATCTTGGTGGTTCCAAGATGAATAGAGAATGATGAAATATGATCCTAATCCAATATATTCTTCTTTAAATCTAGTATGAGAGGAAAAAACATAGTTATCAAATCTTATTATTCCATCACAACCAAAGTTGAACTCAAGAACTTTTATTACCTTCTTTTTTATCCGTACATATTCTTTTTTCTCCTCCTCAATCTTCACTTGTATAGGTGGTTGAACATTCATTTGATACATATAAGATTTATCCCCTTCCTTTAATATTTCTAGATAAATCCTTTGAAAATACACAAATATTGGATCTTTTGTGATCCTTATCATAGATAGGATAGCATGGTTGACTCAAAGCATCTGCCACCTTGTCCGCTTTCCTAGGGTGGTAATTTATTGAGAATTAATAATCATTAATCAACTCCAACCATATTATTTAGAACATATTAATATCCTTTTAAGTGAAAATATACTTTAAAATTTTATTATCAGTATATATACCACATATTTCACCATAAATTTAATGCATCCATATCATTAATGCAAAAATTACCATAGCTAACTCCAAATAATGAGTTGGGTAATTTGGTCATGGATTTTCAATTATCATGAGGCATAAACTATCACCAAATAATTTTGAATGAGAAAACATCCTATCCACTTCTTTGATGCATCTCTATAGATCACAAACCTTTCTCCACTATAGGGTAGTGTAAGAATAGGTGCACTGACTAACCTTCTTTTCATCTCCTTGAAATTCTCTTCACATTCCTTCATCTATATGAACTTTACTCCTTTATGATCCAAATTGGTGAGTGGATTATATAATCATGAAAAATCTTTCAAAAAACATAGATAATATCTATCAGAAAAAAAACATTAGATCTCATTTACCATTGTTGGTCTAGGACAACGTTTAATAACTTCTGTCTTTGTTGGATCCACAAATATCCACTCTCTTGAGATTATATGACCAAGAAATGAAACTTTATGAATCCAAAATTCACACTTGGTAAATTTTTCATAAATTTACTCCTTTATCAGGGTATTTAATATAATCTTCAAGTGATATTCATGTTTTTTCCTTGGTCTTTAAATATACAAGAATATCATCTATAAATAATACCATAAAATTATCAAGATAGTATCTAAAGACTCTATTCATTAAATCAATAAAGATAAAGGAGGAATTCGTAAGACCAAAAGGAATCACTATAAATTTATAATATCTATACCTTTTACAAAATTACATCTTGGGTATATCCTCCTAATTATACCTCAATTAATGATATCCAAAACAAATATCAATCTTATAAAAGTGTTGAACTCCGTATAGTTGATCAAATAAGTCATCAATATGGGGGAGAAGATATTTGTTCTTGACAGTGATCTTGTTAAGTTCTCAATAATCAATGCAGAGTCTCATTGATCCAACTTTATTCTTAATAAATAGAATATGTGCACCCCAAGGTGACACACTAGGGAATATAAATCCCTTGTCAAGATTCTCTTGGATTTTCTTCTTCAATTCCTAAAACTCAATTGGATACATTCTATAAGGATTATTTAAAATAGGCATAGCACTCGATATGAGTTCTATAGAAAAGTCCACTTAAAAATTCAGTGGAAGACCTGATAATTATTCTGGAAATACATCAAAAAAATCCCGTACAATAGGTGTATCCTTAATGGAGAGTTTCTCCCCAACCATATGAGATAGATAACCTTAATTTATAGAAATTAAGACCCATAAGATGGAATTAATTTCCACTTGGAAGTTCATATTCATCCTTTCATTTATAGATGGTCATGGATTCATTTGGAATTTGAAATAAGACATACCTTCCTTGGAAATTGATATGAGATCCATATATAGAAATCTAAACCATGCCAAGAATCACATCAAATTTAACTAAAGGAAGGATCACAGGATCTGCATGAAGCACTTTCCCACAAAATTAAACTAGAGAATAATTATAAACTTGTGATGCTAATTTTTTTCCATTAAGAGTTTTTATTGCTAACTCAATATCTAATTGTTTATGTAATACAAATATACCCTTATAAAATTCTTTATAAATAAAAGAGTGGGTGGATCCAGAATTAGATAAAAAATTATTCATTTTAAAGTGGATGGTAAGTGTATCTTTCACTAATTCATTATCGTAATCCACATCACCAATAGTGATCGAATGTTATATTTCTTTTTATTTGGCCTTAAGAGGTTGCTAATGTTGATCATCATCAATAACCCTCATATTTGGTCACTGGTTATCATAATTTCCATTTTCCTTGAACTTGAAGCAATGAAGTGTGGGAGGTTCATTATGTGTATCCTTTTCTCTATTTTCATCATTATCTATATTTTTTCCATCACTTCGGAAATCAATTGAAGGATTACCTTATTTCGCATATATAAAACATTTACCAGTCCAATTAAGACAGTTTCCTCCATTTTTCTTTCCACACTTTGAGCATAAATGAAAGCTCATATTATTTTCACTATGGTTTTTAGATTTTACCTTGAATTCCATTTTTCTATTATTATAAAAACCATTAGATTGATGGGTGAATGCAATACCCATATCAACATTGATATAACATAGATAGATTTAACTATAGATACTAAATCCCTTAAATCTAATTACCTTCAAAGACTTGGTTTTAAGCCACTAAATAATGGATCAACCTTACTTTCAGGTTGGATGATAATTCCATAAGTGTACCTTGAAAGTCTTGTAAAATTTTATTTTTAGTTACCAAAAAATTCATCATAATTTTTCTTAATCTCAAGGAGCTCATTATTTATCTTCTTATGAAGAATACGAGGAAAGTAATTATTAAAAAATAAGCTCTTGAACTCATCCCATTCCATGTAATCAATTTGAATCATTTTCTCATATTCATGAGGAGGTTACACCATTTAATCACTTCACATTAAAAATTATAGACTATCAATACGAATTTATCATTTCCTAAACATTATAGAAATAAAAATATCTTTTAGTGGTACTAATCCATTGTTCAGTCACTAGTAGATTAGAATACCCAATGAAAGAAGGTGTACGCTACCTCATGAAGGAATCAACATAATATTGTTCTCTCATTTTCTCATTTGGAAGTCCAGCATGATTAATAGCTTTAGAAAGTTGTGTGAGCATAGAAAAAAGATTTTTCATTCCATCTCTTATAATATTCAATTACTTTGGAGGATAATCTTTGAATTTCTCATTGTATTTAACATTAATGTGGTTCCTTCAGGTCACACCATTGACTAAAACCAAAAAGTATAGTGTGAGGAACACCAATCATAGTGGGAAAATCACATAATCAAGGGAAATTACTTATAAAATTTAAATTCAGGACATGTTAGGTTCTATCCTAGGTTATTCACGATCTTTACCAAAACTCTAGGACTATATCCTATACTTAAAATTATCCTTAGGGTTCTTACAAAGGTTTTCTCATCTTAGTTTCAAAAGGTTAATTAAACCCTATTTTGATACCAATTATAACAACCCATAATTTTCAAACATAGATATTAAATCTAAATAAAATAATATTCATTACATAACAAAAAAACCATGCCAGAACCACATAGGTTTAGTTTCTTTGGAAACTTGGAAACATAAACAACTAATTCATAAAACATCTACATCGTCTTTCACTTATTCCTTCATTTCTAGAATCCTTTTTGACACATCTTACCTAATACCTTTCTTCATATCCTAGGAAAAATTAACATAATAAAGGGTGATCTCAGATGCTCAGTAATGGTAAAATAGGGATATATCAATCATATCATAATCATAATACATAATAATATAAACAAAACATTTGAAAATTATACCCTGCATATCAAAGATCATTATATCATGTCATGGGATAAATCATAAAATTTCATAAAGAATAAAAGAACATATTACATAAGATCATAACATAAGACATGAAATTGTGGCATACACATAAGAATATAAAATCATTTCCAATACCATCATAGTGGAAAAAGTCCTTTAATGAACCTAGTTCTCTCCCCATTCTAGTCTTGTATTTCTGAATCGAGTTCACTCTTCATTCTAGTCCTGTCTATATCATGAGATATAAATATTTACCCAATGAATTGGAGGAAGATATAGGTCCCAATAATCATAAAATGAAAACTATACATATGTGTTTTATAAGAACATAATTCATTCATCATATTAGAACCCATACAAAGAAATGGGTTTTATAAACATCATTCCATAATAACAAAACCCATGGAAAAGAAATGTGTTTCATAAATATCATTTCATAATAAACACAAACCAACCATAAAAATAATATGGATGGTATCCTTGAAAAATATCTCCAGAAAAGAATAAGTAACATCAAATAATGTTATCTTAGGTTGAAAATAATTTTGATAGATCACTTGAAATCATTCTTGAGTAAACTATCCTTTCTGTTTTGAAAGCATTTTTTTAAATGTCATGCAATTTTAAAAGGAAAATTTTTATTTGAAAATAAATTTGTAAGATTGTAAGGTGATATTAAATAAATTAAGGCTTCATGAAAACAAAAAAAAATCCATTCATTCTATATAAGTTAAAAAAACATTCCTTTCATACTTTTTTCATAAAATTTATAGAGTACCTCATTTAAAAAATGAAAAACATATTCCTTTAAAACCATTTAGTAAAAATTCACACAAGGGTAAAAATGAATTTTAAAAAGTGTAGAATAATTTTAAAAATATTTTTGGAATATTTTTAAGGAAATATAAACATGGGAGATAAATATTCCCTAATAGACACTTACGTATAAATAATTTTGAATAATAATGAGATTGTGAAATTAACCCTTACCTTAGGTCAAGTTTCCTTAGTTTGTATCTAAAAATAATATATAATGGTTTAAATAATGTTATTAATTTATAACATAATTATATTTATATTTATTATATCATATGCTATCCTCTTATATAATCTTATCACCCATTAGTTAATAATATTTCATTATTACCATTCTTTCGTGTGTTAATGACTTCATTTTCCTATACATGTTTTATCATATATGTCCCAATTCTTATGAATAGGATATAGTTACATGATTTAAAAAATTATATTAAGTAAATATATATCATATTTATTCATTATATATATTTATATAATAATTCATGAATGGTGAACATGAAAAATGAATCACATCGCATCGTGGAGACGGTAGGTCGTACGCACACACGAGTGTTGGTATCATTACCTTAATGGTGAAATGTTAAGGAAGTGGATGGTATATTAATTTTTTTATAGAATTAATTTCCTGTTATAATTATTATTATATATATATATATATATTATTTCCATCATTATACCTATCCAAATAAAGTGTTGATGAAAAACTGATTACACCACAACATGAAGATGGTTAGCCGTACGTACGCACCCGTAGTGCTTTTTTTTTATAGGATGGATAAATGGTGGGATATGATTGTTTTATAATCATAATAATATCTCAGAATATAGGTTACACTATATTTATTACTTTATAATGAAAACAACACATGAATAGGAAGTAAAAGAATAAATAATCTTAAAAGTTTCGGTAAAGATGATTACATCTTCTTTGGTGAATTTCATTTAGATATACTCTTAGGGAAACTAGGTTTGGTATATTTAGAAGATAAGAACCTATAGAATGAGAATAGGGAAGTTTAGAAGATAAATTGAAATGGGTTGTTGGATCTTGGAGGCTCAATGTGATGTGAAGAAGTGAGGGAAGCGGTGCCCTTTTATAATTGAGGTGAGAGACACTTTTATAATTTCTCAAAATATTAATTTATAATAAATTCAATATCAATAAAAATCCCTCAAATGGACCTTAGAGGCTCAATTTGATGTGAAGAAGTGAGGTAAGATGTTCCCTTTTATAATTGAGGTGAGAGACACTTTTATAATTTCTCAAAATATTAATTTATAATAAATTCAATATCAATAAAAATCCCTCCAAAAGGCCATGTATTAAAATATAATATTAGATAAGGTTTTAATATAATCAAAAAATATATTTTAGACATTTTTTGGTATTATTTTAAACCTTATCATTTTGATTAACCCTTAGTTAACATATTTTAAATTTAACCAAGGTAACAACTTTTTCAATATTAAAAGGTTGAAATTTTTACTTATGTTCTATAAATTAGAACATAAATGAACCATTTATAACATTTTATACCATATTTAAATTATGTTTTATTTTTAAAATATGTTTTATATTTTTAAATAATTTAATAAAATAATATTTTGATAAAATATCATTAGTGTAAATTTTGACGTTATTTATTACTTGGAATTTTAAAAATATCAAGATGATAAGTTAAATTAGAAAACAATATTTTATTATATCCATAATATATCAAGGTCATATATAAAATTATTTTATAAGATTAATTATCTCAAATTATATTTATGTAAATATTTTTAATATCATTTATTTGATATTTTTATTTATAAAATAATTACTATAGTAATATTATATAATTATTTAATATACTTATTTGTTTACTAAAAATTAAAAATAAAATACCATGATAAAGATAAATATTCTAAATTTCATTATAATATTTATATTCTAATGTATATTTTGGGTAAACATATATTAGAAACAATGTATTATTTAAAACATGAATGTGACATCCTTAAATATTTATTAAATAAAATATTATTAATATCATAATTTCATCTAATTAGAATAAAAATACAAAGATAAATTTTTATCATGAAAATATTCTTATTGAGTTAAAAATTTAAATTTATATTCACTCATAACATACATTTTCCCCATGTGGACAAATAAGGGATATTTAAGACTATGAAAGTGACATTTTGTGACTTCCTTTGATTTAAATATTATATAAGTAATTTTCATGAACAAATGTCCCTTAAACAACTTAATTTATATCCTTATGTGTTAAGGGTAAAATTAGTTTCATCAAATACTTTTTTTCATGTGTTATGGTCATTTTATAGTCTTTATCATTTTATTTTTAAACCAAATTACCCAAATTACCTTTTACTGTGGTAAAAAATTTTACCAAGGTTGATATTCATATCAGCCAAAAATAAAAGGGACCTATTAACTAAATTTATACCTTATGAATATAAATTTTGTATCCATTTTTCAAAATTAAAAACATAGAAGTTTTATAATTTAATTTAAAATAAAACTGATAAAATTCTATGTAAAATAGTTTTTTTTGGAAAATTTTCTTTTAAAACATAAAATATTTTTATAAAAAATTTGTGTATATAATAATTTTTATAAGAAATTTATAATATATTCATATTTATTTGTATTTTTTTATTTCATAAATTATTTATTCATATCTATTCCTGTCAATTTAACGACTAGGTTATAATTTCCATTTTATAGTGTCTTGTGTTTTTTTAAACTCATGGTTGCGTGCAAGGAAAAATATTGAAGAATTAAAATTATTTAAAGAGAAATATTTATTAATATACCTAGTTGTTACAAAAACATTATATTAATAGATCTATCCTCTTTTTATAGGTCTTAGGTATTCTCTTTATGCTCATTTATCATTTAATCATGTGTTTGAAATATACAAGTAAATTCCATGCGGTTACAAAACTTTTAACCTTTAGCGAATCCAAATACTCCCATACATTTTTTAAATTCCTAGGAATAGATAAAGTGGTTGTAATCCTACCAAATAATGTTTTTCAATGGTTTCTTTAGAGAAAATCCCTAGAACTAGAAAAATGAAACCTCAGAACACTACACCAAAATCAATGTTTAGCGGTGGTTTATTAAACCGATGTGAATTTTTTTTAAATAATTTAGCGGCAGTTTGTTAGAAACCACGGAAAAAACTTTCATTTTTTTCAAAAACCCGACACTTCTCCCTCGAAACCACCACTCCCCCAACACCCCTGACCCCCTGACCCCCCGTAGCCCTACCCTCACCGCGCCTCACAACCACGCCTTTCCTCCAGTCCTAAGCATCACCACCCCTCGCCATGCCTCATCGTTGGTCCTGATCCTCTCCGCCCCTCACCACTTATCACCATCGGTCTTGATACTCACCAACCCTATGTTGTGTCTTCTAAACTACTGGATAATCAAAAAATATATAACCATTAATCAAGGTAACTTCTTCTACCCATTTTCTCTATTATTTTGATTATGTATTTTGCATTATACCAATTGATGTGTTATAATGATATTTTTAATTGTTATTGAAGATTGTGTTATCCTTACCTAATAGTTTATTAATTTTCTCATTATAGAATAATTTGATTGTTATTAAGCATGAGAAATTATTTCATCTATTTCTTTCTACATAACATGAAATATTTCCATGTTAGTTTTTAATTTAGTGACAAGCTACTAATGACATTGACACATGCTTGAAATAATTGAAAAACTTTCAAGTTGTTATGTTATATTAAACAAGAATTAATTTACTCATGTTTATGATTACATGAATGGGATTATTAAAGAAATGTTTACATGGTTATGTTATATAAATAGGGGAGTTGATTTATTATGCTATATTGTTACTTGGATAAAGTATAAAGATTTTTTTTGGGTTTTAGGTTAGGAAAAGAAGTTAAGATGTTTCATTTATGGTATTCCATAATTAATAAATTATTTAAGCATGAATTGGGTTTTTAATAAAAATAGTAACAATATTTATATTAGTTTCATTTACTTTGAAAAAGTGTTGAGTATAGAATTAGGTTTTGAATGAAAATTCAATTTTATAAACACTGGTTGTATTTATTTTGGAAATTTATTATGTACGATTTTCTTGAAACCAAACATTAAATTTAAAAAAAAAAATTTCACTCTATTTATAAAAGTATTCAGGTATGGGTTAGTTCATGAACCACACTTTAATTATATAATATATTCTATGTTTAAAACATATCCTTTGGAGTTTTTATTATTTTTTTATAATTCAATCACATTTATCAATTTTTACCCATAATTGATTCATTCGGTATGTCTTAATATGTAAAAATATTTTGTATTAATGGAACACTTATTATATTTAAAGGGTTAAATGTGTAAAGAACTTTTCCACTTGAATACTACCTTTTTTATAAATAGTTTTCCCCCAAAATTATGTTTTAAAACATTGAAAACTTATTTTGATGAAGAACATATATTTTTTTCTTTTTGAATGTATTTATTGTAACTTAATCCATGAAATGTTTGTTGATTGGGAGGTTACTAGTATATATTAGTTGTTTTTATTCCATGTCTTATACTTTTTTTGAGTCACTACTAGTATGCATCAATTATTTCATATTTCATCTCTTATGGTTTATTAGGATAGATACTGGCGTGATTTGATGAATTTCAAATTGAAATAGGTATATAGATTATCTTATTATATTTTTTCTTTAGATATGTGATATTGGATTATTTCATGCCAATATTATAAATGCTTCCCATAATAAAAATATTTTTATAAACGATATAACTTTTCATGTAGTTTGGAACAATGTTATTCTTTAATAAACGTTTTCCATGACCAAAACATATGTATTAATTTTTTGAATTATTTTTTTATCCTAATATTTATTCAAAACATTCATTTTTTCATGATTTTTTTACTATAATCTATAATTTAAAATTTTAAAAAATATTTTTTTATTAGAATAGAGAGAATCTGGATGTATGATACTGATTGGATATCAATCAAGTTTCAAATTAAGTCTTTTTTTTAAATTTTGTATTTAATAATGCTTCAAATAGATAACTTATACACTTACCTTATTATAGTTGCATTAGAATACCTTGGTTAATTATTAATAAATTGAGTTACCATATAAGAAAATTTATTTTCCAGATAAAGAATTATATTTGGTATTAAAATTGAGAGAAATAAGTCTCAATATATTGATGATTAAAATAAAAGGAGTGGAATTAAGAATTTGATATTTGACTGGTTTCCATTTATCCATCCTCATGAGAAATAAAATGTAACATATAAATAAGACAATGGTATGATTATACATGATATAACTGATGAAAATAATGATGTTGAGAGAGTAAAAAAATGATGGATGGTGCAGGGAATCTTGTATATCAAGAATGTGGTAAAATAAATTAGTTGGAAATTTTAATGTGACTGTATCATAGGAAAAACATGTATGTAATTTCTAGTATTGGAATCAATTATATTCTTACTTTTACACAATTGATTATTACCATTACACAAGGGTTTCTTACCTTTACACAAGTGTTTCTTACCTCTACGCAAGTGATAAGCTACCCTTAATCGGCACGAAAAAATGTAAGTTACCCTTGTCTAGTGAACTAAAAACCTTTAAATAGTGTATGGAATTTATTTTTTTTCTTTTATGCATGCTTTTGGAAAATGATTATTACCATTATTTAACTCTTGAGTTTCTTTATACAACTATTCTAGTTACCTTTACATGACCAGTTTAAGTAAAATCTTACCATTGCACAACTATACTAGTTACCCTTATGCAATGCTTATAATTTGTTCTTACCCTTACATATAATTATAATTTACTTATTTACAGCATGTGTAAAATGCATCTTATCTTTATGAGAGATGTATATTTTAAAGGTTACCTTTACAAAAATTATAAAAATTATGAGGTACCCTTATGCAGCCCATGAAAAAATTATTTTACCCTTATGTAGTCTATATAGGTATAAAATTTCCCTATTATATTTAATTAGTAGTGTATATAATCTATTTGAATGGTATAAAACCTCTGTCATTGGAAAATAATACCAAGACTGAAATACATTGAGTATTTTGGAATTTGAGTGTGATACTTTAAACAGTAATATATTTCGATTTTAATTTCCAACTTTTGGGTTTTAAATGTATGATGAAGAATTAAGAAACACCCATGTGTAGAAGATTCAATGGATTTCTAAAGAATGTTATCCATTTGTGTTTTGTCTATAAATAGAAGCTAAGGAAAGAAGTGTATAAAGTATAAGAAAGACATTTACAACTTCATGGATTCATTATACTGATTTGTTGAGGCATTTATAGTTACCCTATATTTTCTTATTTTGTATTAATTAAAGAAGGGTTGAAGTTCACTATTCTACACCAGTTTCTTCATCAACATATTCTAATAGTCTAAACAATTTTATTATTTTTCATAAGTGTTTGTAATTTTTATTTCAAATATGGTTATACATACATTTAAAAGGTAGTGTATGGTTATTTAACATATTCATATTTTTTTAACTAGTTTATATGAATCTCTGTTCCTATTTAGTAATAGTTATGTGTTTTAATTTTTTTTCATAACATGTAGGCACATTGTGATATATATGGATAATAGTTGGATCACATTTTCGAGGAAAATACCTAAGTATGATAAGGATTTGGAGTATTTTTTAGATTTTTTAATTTCCAATCGATTTGTTGATGAGAGAATAAGATGTCTAAGTCCAAAATGTAAATTTATAATATGGTTGAAGAGATATGAAGTTTATGAACACTTTATATTAAATAAGTTCCCTACTCATTATTTTTGTTGGTTTTGGCACAGAGAATCGAATGTTAAAGAAATGTTGAGCACTGATGTCAATCCACAGAATGAGCTCCCAACTTCATCGACAATGGAAAATTAAATGAAAAACATTTTAAATGATGCATTAATTATTTCTAGACACCAACTTCAACATCAAAACATATCATAACAAACAGTTGAGGGTGATACAAATAGAAACATGACAAGTGATGTGTTGGACAACCAGGTCAAGATTGTAACATATCATTGGATCCTTCTCTTGATTATGTGGAGAATAATGTAAGATAAAAGTTCACTGAGAAGACAAATGAGTTTCATGGTTTAGTTGACAATGGAAATCAATATTTTTATAGTGGATGTTTGAAATATTCAAAAATTTCTTTTCTACTAATGTTGTACCATATCAAATGCCTATGTGGAATTAAAAAAAAGGTGATGTCCATGATATTGGAATTATTTCATGATGCATTTCTTGAAGAAAATATCCCCAAGTATTTTTTATATGAAAAAATTTGTTAACAATCTTGGTTTGAATTATAAAAAAATTTATGTGTGTACCAATGATTTTATGCTTTATTGGGAAGAGAATTCAAGTAGATAGGATTACAAGAAATGTTCTTCCTTCAGATGGCAGTCTATGGGAGATGTTGGAAGTCTGAATCCACATAATACCATGAAGAAGAAGAAAATGAACACACAAACAAAGGTTTTGTGTTAAATTCCCTTAAATCCTCAATTGAAAAGATTATTCAGGTCATCAAAAACCACCGAACACATAAAGTTGAATTCTATAGATAATAAAAATGATGGGTTAATACGATATCCAAGAGATTAAAAATCATGGAATACATTTGATTAATTACAACAAGATTTCTCATTTGATCCTAGGAATGTTCGATTGGGATTGGCTGCCGATGGATTCAACACATTTGGGACTTTGAGTACGAGTTATAACATTTGGCCGATTGTTTTTATGCCTTACAATATGCTTCCATGGATGTGTATGAAACAAATGTATTTTATCATTTCGATGATTATTCCTAGAAAACAAAGGCCTGGAAATGATATTTATGTATACTTGTATCCTTTAATTGAAGAATTATAGGAGTTATGGAGCAATGGTCTTGAGACATATGATGAATCTTCTAGAACAATGTTCAAAATGAAAGCTGATCTAATGTGTATAATTAGTGAATTCCTTGGACTTGTGAATTTATCTAGTTTCAACACTTACATGGGTTTAGCTTTTCCTATTTGTAACTTTGATTTTGATCCTAAGTGGCTACCTCATAGTAGAAAGTGGTGTTTCTTGTGTCATCAAATATTTCTCGATGCATCTCATAGATTTCAGTTGAACAAGTCAAAATTCAATGGTTTCATTGATTATAGAACACCTCTAAAGTTTTTAACAGGTTTTGATATATTGAAACAACTTGGAAATGCTGAAATAGAATTGGGGAAGGTGCATCAATTGATTGATAGTGGTAAATGAGTTCGAAGTGCATCATCAAGTGAAATTGGAACACAATAATGGAAGCAAAAAAGTATATTATTCAAACTTTTTTATTGGTAATTTAATTTATTGCAGCATAATATTGATGTGATGCATATTGAGAAGATTTTTTGTAAAAACTTGATCTTCAAATTTCATAATTATCATGTAAAGTATAAGGATCATCTCAATACATGGAAAGACTTAGAAGCAATGAACATAAAGCATGATCTTTGGCCAGATGAGAATATAAAGTATGATCCAATAATTTTTGCAATGAAAAATATAGATAAAGATAAATTCCTTAAAATTTTAAAACATGTAAAGGTATATGATGAGTATTCAAGTAACATATCAAGGTGTGTTGACTTAAATAATCATAGGTTACATGGATTGAAAAGCCACGATTCACATATTTTGTTACAATAGTTACTTATATTGACATTGTGTACATTATTACCTAAATTTTTTACTATTGTTGTACTCTAATTATGTACATTTTTTAAACAACTATGTGAGAAAAATCTACATTTATTTCATCTTGAAAACCTACAAGATATATTTTTATTAAAACTTTTTTGCAATGGAGATGATATTTCCTCCTTCATTTTTTACTGTCATGATGCATTTAACTGTGTATTTGGTTGAGGAAGCTAAATTAGGAGGCCCCATAAATTATCTATGGATGTATCTAATTGAGAGGTACTTTATTTATATGTTTTTCATTTTAGTAAACAATTCTTGTCACTTAATTAAATACATAATTATGTTTTATTTTATTTTATTTCACATATATCTTAGGCATTTGAAATCATATGTGAAAAATAAAGATCAACCTAAAGTCTCTATTTTTAAAGGATATTTGGAAAAAGAGTGTCTTAAATTTTGTTCTAGATAATTATATGATATTTATACAAGATTCAATCGAGTTGTACATTTTGATGACACATCAAATCAATCTAAAATACATGGGAAATAAAAAATCTTTCATACTATTGGCCGATAAATTGGGATGAGATCAAATGTTACAGTAACAGAAATAAAATTATTATAGGAACATAGATATGTGCTTCTGAATAGTGAAATTTTAGATTCATTTATTAAAGAGTTGAGTATAAAAAAAAGAGATAAATGAGAGGATGAACACGAAATGAGAAATATTTAACAAAATATTTTAATAAAGAGCTTATATAATGGTTTTCACGATGTGTAAGTTCATAAATATTTCAATCAATATAGATATTAGGTTGACACATATATTTTTTAAATATAATAGTGTATATTAATTTTTTTAAATCATGAATAATAACACTCGAGCATATTTTTCAGAAGATTTGAAGTTTCTTGCTTGAGGTCCTCTAAAAAAAGCTAGAAAGTTTGATGCTTACAATATGAATGGATTTAGATTTCGTACAGTTGATTAAAAAGTGGGTTTAAAAACAAAAAATAATAAAATATTTAGATTTTATGAAGTGGAATAATATGGAAAATTGACTGATATTATCGAATTAAACTACCATAGACATTTTTCAGTTATTTTATTGAAATTCAATTGGGTAGATATTATCAGGGGTGTTAAAGAAGATTACTTGAAATATACTTATGTGAAGTTCTCTCGATTGATGGATGTTGGTGACTATGAACTACATGATCTTTATATATTATCATCGTAAGAAAAAATGGTATATTATGTGAAAGGTTTCATGGATGAAGTGTGGAGTGTAGTTGCTCATATAAAACAAAGAGACTTGTATGATATGGGTGATGAAGTGGAAGATTTGACCTCTGACATTGAATCCCATCAATAGTGAGAAGTAGAATTATTTTTCCACCATGATATTGAAAATATTAGTCTTGAAAGAGTGGATGTAGTAGATGAAGTAATGATGTAGTAGGAAACTGACATGATTAAAGGAGAAAATGATTTTCTGTGCAGTTATCACTTTATTTATCAACCACTTATGTCATTTGTGCATTCATTCATTATCATTGCTATGTATATTTTGTTTTCTATTATTGTGAATCTGTTATCATTTCTATTTTTTTCTACAGGAATTTTTCAAAATATATGTTCTTAATTTTATTTCATTAAATGACATGAATTCTGAGGAAGCGTTATACTCACACTTTGAGTTCAAAGAGTTTTTCTAGAAGTCGATCAACTTTGGTAATCTTTTCATTAGTTTAAATATTTATTATACAATGTTATCTATTTAATATATTAAATTTTTGATTTATCTTTGTTAAATGTAGTCACTAAGTTTAGGACACCAATCATCCCAAACAAAAGTTTGGTTGAATGTTTATAAAAAATAGGATGGGAGTTTTGTTAATGATATTACTAAAGAAGTTGGAGTATAAATTCATTTTTCATTTTAATAAATTGTTATCAGTTGTCACTATGTTTATATATATTGCTTCTAATATGAATGATATTTGATTTATAGGTAAAAAATAAAGAAATATGGGATTTTAATCCCACAAAGTCCTACTCAGTCTCCTAGGATGACCCAGTTGGTAAAGTCCTTGGGAAGGAGAATCTCAGTCGAGTGTTTAGAGGGGTTTGGGACTATATCATATGAGGTATTTGAAAAAAAAACGATGATTTCGAGTGATGACTGGTGGTGAGAAGGTAAATCACACAACTTCAAAATCATTTAGTTCAAAAAAAATTATAGATTTTAAGTTTAAATATAAATATACAACATTATTAAATTTTCAATATAATTTTCTTATAGGTGCTGGTAGCAGGAAGTAGATATGGAGGTGGAGTGGGTGACGAGCAGAGTTCATCATTGGGAAATGATTAGTGGTGAGTTTTTTTTCATGTATCATCACATTCAATGTGGGTATTTTTTTATATTTTTTTTATATTTTAGATGGTATCAGGACAACGAGTTCCCTCTTTATGTGATTCATAACCATGTGTCTATATGATTTGTTTCAACTAGCTAAGGATATTGAAATTTCTATATGATTATATATGATGTTTAGTTTTTTATCTCTATTTTACATATAGGTTGATTATTTTAATGTGTTGTGTTTTGTTTGATTCTTTCAATGTATTGAAAAATATATTATTTCTTTCAAAGTGTTTTTTTCCTTGGTCAATGTATCAATTATTTATGTGTTGGTGTGAATCAACATAAATTGATTATTTAGTTTTAATATGTTGTTTTCCTTGTACGTTGATGATCTATTTGATGATCTGGTAAAAGTTTTAGTATCATTTTTTTTGTTCTGGTTACAGGTTTTGGGGCTGTAGAACCTATAACTTGTTTTTTTAATTCATGATATAGAGGCGGTTTAAACCGCCACTAGAGATAGAATTTTTTTCACGGCGGTTTAAACTATTTCAATATTATGGTATTTTTAGGGGCGATGATTAAAACTACTACTAAATATGACAAAATTTTACTTTGAAGTGGTTTAATCCATATTAGTGGCTGTTTTTTTGGTAAAAAGGATAGACTTTATCAGTGGTTGAAAACCGGCACTAGATCCCAGTTATTTTTTTTTAAAAAATTTCCGCTAAAACAAAGAAAACTGCAACAAAATATGTCTTCTACGACACTTTCCAGAAACTGCCACTAAATAGAAGAAATCACTGTGTGTTGATTGCCGACACCAATTTTAGATGCGGTTTTTTAAAACCGTCATAGAACTATATAACGATGGTTTAAACCACCTCTACATAAAAAAACACCACTATATGGTCAGTTTGTTGTAGTGGAATATTCAAAGAGAGGTTTTTTAACATATAATTTATAATTAATTTATATTATAAGAATTACCTCATCTTGATAATTATTTCTCCATTGATGAATTCAATTGAACTTCTTATCATACCATCATTGTGATGAATAATACATAGAATAATTCCTTTGTAGATATCCACATGTGCTCCAAACATCTTAGAACATCATTGATGGAACACTAGGTGCTAGCGTAGAGGATCCAAATATTTTTCATCTTACACCGTTGACCATAATAAGAATCCTTTTGGTCTGGAATGATTCTTTCTATTGCTCTCTTAGTCTCGATAGGTAGGAGGAAGGTCACCTCTTATTCTTGAGAGAAATCTTGAGAGTTTTCTTCTTTTTCTTGAGAGATTTTTCTCAAGAGAATGTTTTGTGCACAATAATTCATATTTGATACTAAATAAACTATATCATTTTCATATGATTCTTAACTCTTCCCATCAATCCTCCTCAAAATTTATCAAACCTTGAATAAAAAATATTTATTTAAATATATTAATATACATATATTATTCATTCATTAAATAAATAAATATTATATTCACCATTTGGTGAATAAATATTTATTATTAATATTCAAGTAAATAAATAATATTTATTTAACAAATATATAAATATTTATTTCCTTTAGAATAATAAATAAGACTTAAATAAATATTATATTTTTTATAGCTAGAAAATAATATTTAATTAATATTAAATTCACATATATTATGAACTGAGTAACTTGTGATTGAATTCATGAGATCAAAAAAACTTGACCAATTATTATTCCTTGATCTGGAGAATGATATTTATTTTGACTAATATATTCAAATAGAATTTAATTGAGATTTTGGATACACTTAGTGTGTAACCCTATAGGCCTCTTTCTCTATTGTATTAGGTGAGTTGGCCTAAAGTCCAAGATTAGTATATAACAAAACATCAAGGCACCCATAGTGAAAGAAGTTATTATAGCGATTAAAACAACCTCATGCGAAAAATTACTATATAATATAATCAATTTTTCTTAATATCTCATTGAGTAAGTTTTATAGTTGTGTCATATACCTATATACTTGATATATCTTTCTTGACTACCTGACATTTACTCATCAATGAATCACCATGGCCTTAGATTTAATCTGAAAATTCTATTCCAATCAAAGGGTCTGAGATATATACTTCCATAAAAAGGAAGGCAAAACCCTTTATCGAATTATTCATTAATGTATATCACTCATGACACACCCAATGTATCCTACCCCTCCACAAGCATATGTTTCCATTATTTTTAGGAATACATCAAAACATGATATTCATAATACACATTAATAATAATTTAAATTCTAATAACTGATAGACACATTAATAGATATTAATATCACAAAACATGTGGAATTACTATTGGATAGTTTATCCTCAAAACCACCTCTATAGGAGTTTACCAAGTGTAAAAATTCATGAGATGAAGCCTCATATGCTTATGAGTATCTATCAACTGATAGTATAAACATAATTTGTGTTCTATTAGAAAAATTTCAACCAGATCATAAGATATATGTTTAATAATATTATCATAGCACTTCAAGGTTCTCATTATAGTGGGGAAATTCTATAACCTTTCAATGAAAAAAATACTCTAATAAGATTTTCACATTAATGTTACATAGAAGAACACTCATTATGTGATAATATTTTTATTAATATTCAAATCTATGAATATTTTGATAATCAAAAGTAAAAATTCAGTTGGTTATGGTGAAAAAAATCAAACGTACTCCCACTTAAAATTGATCCAACTATTGACTAACTTGTTAACTCTCACATGATAAACATAATTATATTAAATAAGTTAATAACTACTTAGCCTTCCACATTATTGTGGATGTTATAATTACTAAAAATTTACCCCTCCAAGAAAATCCCTTAATATGAGATCTTTCCAAGTATTTGCCTTTTTTATTTTGTTAAAACAATGACATATTGGCTAAAAACAATATCTTGGAATAAAACATTTCTAAACAGATTCTTAAACTATATCATAATTCACAACATACGTGATCTATATAGAAATTAGAAACCAAATAATGTAATAAGTTTGTCTCTCATATTACCTTATCCTTAATATGATACTAGATCAAATTTATTTAAAGTAAGGATGATTTTATATCCCCTTGATAACTATTATTCATACTTCTCCAATGGTTCGGAACTTATCCATTTACACTTCATAAGTATCGTCAGACAGTTCCAAATACAAGTTTATGTAGTTCTTTAAGTTTTTTTGATATTATATCTATTTTATTTACACATAATTAATATAAAACATCAATAAATATAATTGAATGTGATATATATTAAAAATTACTATTAGATATATACAGTCTATTCATCATAAGAATCTCCTCCCATGTTTTCACACATCCTAGAGAGATTTCATTCCATGTGACATAAATAAAAATTAGGTCTTGAATTGTTTAACCTTGTATTTTCAATACCTTTTAAATGTATGTACTTTTAATTGATCTTAGAAACCCATATATCTATGCCTATATATTTTCTTCCTAGAAATTGGGTTTCTATTTTAATTTATCTATATATAAATTATCCTTAGTCTTAATTAATTATAATATTAAACATCTATTTTCCATATGTTATCAAGATATATGTTTGAGAAAACATTAATTCTACCACTAACATCTTATAAAAAAATTGCTCACTTTTGTTCTTAAAAAAAATATACTATCTGGAAGCTTCATCAAAATGAGTATTTTTTTATCACAATTCTCTCTTTAATCCATAAATGAATTTATATGACTTTAATACCTTATTATATTTCTCTGGGGTCATTAATAATTATGGTAGTGTTATATAGAGATCTTACATAATATTTCTTCCAAAGAATGTGGTCTTGACATACAATCTCCCAATATAATGATTCTAGAAGATACCTAGGATAAGTATAATCCTAATAGATTTCTTTAGGATGACTACTGTAAGGTTTTCTTCATAGAAAATGTCTAGACATCACTCGAAACCTTCAGTAATTAGTCGATCTTTATTAGAACCATCTTCTACCATCCATTTCTAGTTCCTCTTGAATACCAACTAATGAAATTACATCAACTGAAGAAAATACCACAATACATGACTGATATTTGGTATATGGAATCGAACTTATAGTTTATATAAACTTTACAATATTACCGTATTTCCATTTTATGCTTCCTTATAGGATTAATTATTCTCATTGAATAATATATCAATATTCTTGGAGAATATAAACTACCTATTTGGTTTTAACTTTCCCACATAGTATGTGTCTATAGAATAACTCCTCCCACCGAAACTCGTGGAGTATAGTGTTCTTATTCTAACTTATGCACATCCAGATACTTAACCTTATTGAAGTCAGGTCCTCTCCCACTATCTCAAAAGTAAGTGTTTCCCACTTATAGAAACATCGTTTATCTGTACTAATTCTTTTCTATGTTAGGGATATAATTGTTATAAGTAGATATAGAATAGTTAACTAAGATACAATTAGTGTTTCTCTTGAATTTTTTTTGTATTCAAATCCATATTTTAACATATAGTTCTCGTCAAAGCACATTAAATTGTGGAATAATGTATTTATTTCATATGATGACTTATATGACACCATTAGTCAATATGGTTAACATATGGTTATCTATTATGCTTCTATTTGAAAAACATGTCTGGAAAGGAATCATGGAAGACTTAAAATACATATAAGACTCATAATCAATCCTCTATACACAACTATCAAGTCATTGATGTGTATAAGGTAATGTATGTCTAAGATAATCTCCAATAAATTTCTAATGATTGATGAATACTTGGTTAATATATTCCCAAACAAGACCAACTAAATGATATTATATATTTTACTAAGTGTGTTCATTTATCCACAAATTATTCCTAAAATTTCTTAAAGTAATCTCATAGATTATATGAATTTACTTCTTGATTCTCTTTAGAATAGTTCATACAATCTTACTAAACTAACTATAGAATCTTCCAAGTTTTAACTTTATTTATAAAGGTTTTTTTATCTAAAAATAAGTAATTATGTAAATATTCCTAAGAGTTATATATACAATCAGGTATATACATGAAAACTGCTTCTAGTTTTACTAAACTAAGAATTATCTTTCCACAAATGGGTATGATTCTTACATTTATATTATTTATTCATTGTAAATATTAGATGTATGTGATTCATGTACTACTGAAATATTAGTTAAGTATAAAATATCACAATAACATTCGTTTAAAATATGAAATATTGTATCATTTTGTATAACTTGATACCAAGATAAATAATTTCTAAAAAATAAATACCAACTAGTAATTTGATGAGAATCTATCCACTTAGAGATCAGAAGTTATGTTATACTATTAACCAATTTAGGAATCACCCATTATCATTTACTTAGATAGTTCACCTTACTTCTTGTAATGTTCACAAACTTCATTGGTTCAAGTATTTGGATACAAATGTGTGAAAAATATTTTATTTAATACATAATAAGTAAAATAAAAATATTACACACAATGATGAAGGTGAAAGTTATGGAAGTTTACATCAGTAAAGAGTTTATCTTTATTCGGTATGGATCATAGTAAAAGTTATGTGTTTGAATGAATTACAATTGTTATATACCAAATAAAATAATATATTTAATTATTTATCTTGATTTTGGGTAATGAAATAATTATTATCCCAGTATTTTTATGAAATCCCAACAACCATCATCACTAGATTCAGAATATCTAGTCACTTAGATATTTCAGTGGTAAGGATCCATATTTCCATTAAAATAACCTAGAAAGAGGTATTATCAAATTATTCATAGGTATCTAGGTATTATTTTCTTTTCAATTGTATTAACTCACTGCTCTTTGATTTTTTTAGTGGACTCCCAATCCTGAAATCCTGTACTCATATTTCCTCAACACTTGCCTCCAAGTTACACCAAGTCTTGTGAGGGAAACTAATCTTGATGATAAATTGGTTAAGTTGACCCAATACTCTTAATAATTTAAATTAATTTAATTAGGTCTAAGAATATATATTGAATTATGGTTGTATTTTAACTTAAGTGATGGAAGGCGTTAACCGACTTAATATTTTTCTTGAGAAATTTTTTTCAACTTATGCACAAATATTCTTTATTTTATTCTTTACATGATTTTTAATATTATGTGGTACTTAAAATAATTAATTAACCATGTATGATAAAATAATTTATGCATTTTAATTTTATAATATATATTATTTAATCTTTGTATACTTGTTAATTTCATTCTATGAGAACATACATAAGTAATTAAATATACATGATAAAATATATCTTATACCTTTAACTTTATTTTATCTTATCATTATTACTAATTTACTTACTTTATATAATAAAATTTAAATAAAAAAATAAATAAATCATGCATCACATTAAAAAATAAATAACCTTTCATAGACAAAATGAAATAAATACACGATATGATCATGAGATTTTATCTACTAGTTTATTTATCGAGTAGTGATAAACCAAACTTGAAACTAAGATAAATAACTTATTGAGCCCATGATTGGATTCAGTTGCAACATTTATCAATTCTTATATGTATCTCCTTAGTTAGATTCACCTCATCTTTGGTCTTGAATCTCATGAACCAAGCCGGGATACCATCCAAACTGATACCCAACCCGTCCAGAGATAATGCTTGAAGGATGTTCCTGATCCCCATGGGATGGAAACTAGTACCTGGGTATCAATAATATACTTTGGGAATGATTTCACTGATTTATATAAAAATAAAAAACCCATAAAATTAAAAAAACATATAACCAGTAAGCATAACCTAACATGGTATAACAATTTTCAAATCAAAATTTTAAAATATAAACCAAAATCCAAAGTGAAAAAAATGGAAAGGGAACCACTAAACATCCCAAAATCCTCCATGAAACATGAGGGGTATCACTATCAAGCCACCACCACCAACACCCACACAAGTGGAACTCTATAACTACCAGAACCACCATCACCGGGACAAATCTTACCTCTACTTAGGTCATACATAACAAAGTCTACATACACCTAAAGGTGTATGTTGGGTGTGAGACAAAGCCTAGTAGGATTTCACCCAAAGAAAATATTACATTATACCACATTAAAAGACAAATCATCATGCACATTTATATGAAATAAATATGTAACATTTTGAAAGGACACCTCAAGTAAGAAATTTTTAGAAAAATACTTTTAGAGGAAACCCTTTTTCAAAGTAACTTACCACAAATCCACAAAGTACAGACGGTCCACCATATACCAACAGTTGACACCACATCACCGATATCATTTTACAAGAGAGAACCATGGGTGAATTCCTAAGGGAAATCTAGCACAAGTGAGTCACTAATAACCACATAAATTAGTGATAAAAACCTCCAACTCAACTACCAATAAATTTCTTGTGCATGATCCACTAGGATAGACTATCCCACATGCCTAGTGGTATCCAGATAATAAGATAAATCCAATAACATTCCCATGCATGAGCCACTATGAGGGACCATCCCAAGGGACTAGTGGTCTTCGATCATATCAAATATTTAGTTAGTGTTACAAACGTAAATCCTGATAAGAGAATCTAAGTTTTTCCACTTCTAAGTCAACCAGTGTCAATATATTATAATAATCTATTCTTTCCACTTCTAAGTCACTAACATACTAGTTCTTGTCTACCCACCTAGATACATAATATTCCCTTTGTGGTAACAATCCCATTTCACATATATCTTAATCAAAACGTTTACATACACATGACAAGACACATATGCACATGAGGAAACCATTTTCATAATAGAAACACTTCACACTTTGCACACACCAAAACCATTTCAAAACACATTTTTACAGTACTTGCACAATTCATGAAACTCATTTGGTAACATCACAAGAAAGACACACAATTAATTCAACCATTTATATGGGCCAAACCCCTTTCAAATCCACAAATAAACCAAGTTCATTTCACAATTTGCTTCACATTATTTACATAATTCACAAATCACATTTAAAGGTTAACAATAAAATCCAACATGAGAAAATAATATATTTTCCTTTTAAAACACACTTTCAACACATTCTGACCTTATGCGTCTTTAAAAACACATTACACATCATTCACATAATCATAAAAACACTTCCAAGAAGCACTACAATGGAGAACATACAAATAATAACTATTTTCATTTGAAAATCCAATTTTCATCATATATGCATGTCAAAATATTTCAAAAACAAATTTTTCATCACACAAGAAATTCATAAAATATATTTACAAATCCAAAAAATCATATTGAAAGAATCTAAAAATGTTAGAGCATGAAACCACCTACCTCACACTTGGAACTTCCAAAAATTGGTTCAAAATCACAATCACACCTCCACAAGACCCTATAAAGGCATGATCAAACACTAATCATCAATATCCTCCCCAAAATAACAAGATCGAGACCCATTTTTGGTTAAATAATCATTGTAAAATGGAAACCCATGAAATAGGGAAGGAAATATCTAGAATGAGGGGGAAACTATGGGAAAGAACTCTTAATTGATGATCCCATGAAGTTCTCAAACTAAAATCACACAAGTAATGGTTTCAAAGAGACCTAAGTAATCTTGGATGGATATACAATTGATGAAAATATCATACGGGGTAGATGGGGGGAGAATTAGGGTTAAATACTAGGATTACACAAATGGGAATTTCCAATTTTTAATGACCTTGAAAAGTTGCATGGTTTTCCTGTATGATTTTACAAACCATGTAAAAATTATGTACCCCTTACTACCAAAGAGGTACAAGACACAAGATTAAACTTCACTGTTTATAAAATATTCACTAGCCATGTGTTATCCACTGTCTAAAAAAGCCACCTGGATGTATGTTTTCCTAGGAAGTGGTACATGGTTTGACAAACCATGTACCAACCGTGTGCCTCATGCTATCAAGATCAAAAACATCATTTTCACAAAAAACACATAAGGAAACTAAATGGAAAAAATGGGATCAAAATAAACTAGGTAAATAACTAAGAATAAAGTCATAGGTGTGACAATTCTCTCCACCATGAAAAATTTTCATCCCGAGAAAGTAATCCTGAATCCTAATATGAAAATAAGAATGGGTACTCCTTTTCAACCCAAGACCTCATCTCCCAAGTGTCATGTTCATAAAAACCATGCATACATAGAACTTTGACCAAAACAATAGACTTACCTAGAATAACTCTCTCCTAGGAATCCACAATTCAAACTGGTCGCTCAAACACTGAAAGATATAGCTCAAAATCTACCTACTCCCATATCAACACATAACACAGATCCATATTATACCTTTTCAACTATAATACATGGAACACATCATGAACCGATGTTAACTATGAAGTAAAATCCAACTGATAAGCCACCTTACTGACTCTCTCTATAATCTTAAAAGGCCCAACATACCATGGTGTAAGCTTCTCCTACTTTCCCAATAAATGATGACCCAAGTGAGGTTCCACATTTATAAACACCTGGTCACCCACAAAAATTATAAATCACAATGACTATGATCGGAATAAGACTTATAATGACTTTGAGATTTCAAAAAATGTTTCTTGATCAAATTAGCTTTCATAGACGTTTCTTGCACAAGGCTCAACCCCAACAATGATATCTCACCAACCTCAGCCCAATATAGTGGGGACTGACATGACTGATCATAAAGTGCCTCAAAAGGATCCATCTAAATTGATGATCGATAACTATTGTTATATGAAATATTAATCAATTCCAAGTGGATATCCCAAGAACCACAAAAATCCAAAACACATGCATGAGGCATGTCCTCCAAAATCCAATTCGCCAACTCCATCTGACCATCCATTTGAGGATGGTATGACATAATCAGTTTGACCTGCTAAAACATTTACTTCTAAAGTTCTTCCCAAAATCAAGAGGTAAAATGAGGTTCTCTATCAGAAACAATAGCTGATGGCACACCATGAATCCTCACAACCTCCTGAACATATAACCGGCCCAACTCATCCACTTTAGCTGAATCTCTAATCAGAAAGAAATGAGATGACTTGGTCAGATGATCAATCAAAAACCAAATGTAATTATATCCCTAAGTCACATGAGTTAATCCAATAATGAATTACATAGAAATCTCATCCCACTTACAAGTAGTAATATGCAAAGACTAGAGAAAACTGGAAGGTATTTGATGCTCTAATTTAACCTATTGAAATGTATAACATCATGATATGAATTTATCTACATCTCACATCATACCTGGCCACCAAAACTACTATCAAACATCATAAACTATCTTGGTGGCACCAGGATGAGAATTCCACTAATACTGATGACTATCCTGTATCACCACCATCCTTAGTGACAAGGGAACCAGAAAATGACCTCTAAAGCACAAAGCTCCCTCAGGCGACAAAGAATAATCATAATGATCCACCCCACCATAAAGAGACTACATAGATTGCTGACACAACTCATCCTTAGGCTTATCATGATGGATTAATTCTATGAGGGAAGGTGTCAACTACATACTATCCAAGAACACTCCTCCACTATGATCCTTGGTCTCCAAGTGTATCTGGGAAAAAATCCCAAACAAAGTCTAATAATCACCATACTTCTTTAGCTCATGCATTAAACTTTTCTACTCAAAGAATCCACCACCATGTCACCCTTTCCAAAGGTATAAATTAAATCAAATTCAAACTCTTAAAACTACTCAACCCAATGATGCTTCCTCAAGTTCAAATATTTTTGGGAGAAAATAATATCCAAACTCTTATGATCAAAATAAACCACAAACTTCTCCCAAAAAAGGTAGTGATTCCATGTATTTAAGGTGTGTATCACTGCTACAAATTCTAGTTCATAGGTTGGATAGTTCTTAACATGTGGTTGGATTAGATGAGAGCCATACACTACCATATTATTATCCTTTATTAACACACAACCAAGGACCATGCCTAAGAATCAAAATAAACCACATATTCCTTTCCTGATTTTAGAAAAATCAACACGAGAGCTATGGTAACCCCCTGATTAATCACCTTAAAGGATTCTTATCATTCAGAAATCCATTTTATCTTCACCCCTTTCCAGGTGATCCCCATTATGGATGAAGATAGTTGAGATAAATCTCAAAAAAACCACATTTAATAACCCACAAAGCCCAAAAATCTCCTAATCTCAAAAACATTCTTTGGATTTTCCCATGAAATCACTGCACTGATCTTCTTGGGGTCCACTAAAACTCCTTTATTCGAGATCACATGACCATGAAACTTCACCTCACTAATCTAGAAGGCTCATTTATAAAACTTAGCATAGAATTTATGGTCCTAGAGAGTTCCCAAAACAATTCTCAAATGCCTCTCATGATCCCCCTCAAATCCAAAAATAAACCATAATGTCATCCAAGAATACCATGATTTAGGAGTTGATATATGGATGAAACAACCTATTCATTAGCACTATAAAGACTTCTAGATCATTTGTTAGGCCGAAAGGCATGACCAAGTACTCGAAATGGCCATACCTACTTAGAACATATTTTTTAGAACATCTGCCTCTCTCACTCTGGCTTGGTGATAACCAGAAATCAAATCAATCTTAGAAAACCACCTTCCCCCTTCAACTAATAAAACAAGTCATCAATACGACCTTTTTCACCAAAAGAACTAGGGCCGTTCAAGGATAGATGCTTGGGTGAATTAATCCAAATTTTCTAGTTGTACCTTTAATTCCATCAACTTGGTGGAGGACATATGATATGAGGGAAGAGATATCAATGGTGTTCCTGATGCCAAATCTATAGATAACTCCACATCCTGCTTCGGAGGCAAACCCAAAAATCATCTGGAAAAACCTTTGGGAACTCATCCACCATGGGAGGTAATCTGGCTCTAGAACTACTACCATTGTCCTCCAATATGGGCGACAAGAGTTGATATACAATGTTACCTAGATCCGAAAGTGGAGGTCCAAAACAACCTGACTGAGGATCCCATTCTCCATGAAAAACTTAGGTATTAACATCATGTGCTAAAAAACTCACTCAGCACCTATAACAATTAATGTGCACCTGAAAACACACCATACAATCCATACTAAGAATTACGTCAAAGAGATCCATCTCCAAGACCAGAAAATCCCACTCCAAATCAACCCCTAAAATAGTGAGTGCACAAGGCAGACACTTGTAACCTTTTTTATTGCTTCTTACCAAGAAAAATTACCAAATCCATCACATATGACATAAGATCAGTTGGAAACTTTAACACATCCAAAATATGGGCAGAAATAAAATACACATATGCAATAGTATAAAATCGAACAACAGCTAAAGATGATGCAATAATAATGGTACTTCATACTATCGCAGGTCTGGCATTAGATTCCACTAGTTCTCTATCCACAACATGAAGATTCCTTGTCTTATCCTAAGCTTGAGAATGACCACTAACCTATGGATCTTCTCTGAACTAACTCTTCTCAAAAGAAGATATAGCCCCGCTTCCATTACCATCAAACTGAGATCCCGCTATCTTGGAATGTTTTAGCCAAGCCAAAATCCCTATGGAAGCCACAGATCCAACACCACTTTGATATGGGGGCAACACCCTGCAAAACTGCTACAAGTGCCCCATATCTTCACACTGATGGAAAGGTCAAGGTGGAGACATACACATTGGTCTATTGTGTCCCACCTTTCCACACTGATGGAACACCATTGAACCTACACCTAAAACATGGAAGACAACAACTAAGAAGGATGGTCTGAATTTCTTCCACTCCACTTCTCTTGTTCATCCTTCTTCCTCTTCTTCTTCTCTAATGAACCACCACTACCTACTACTCACACAACACAAAAGGAACAAGAATTTTCTTTGTGATAAATATCCACTATACAAGAATGGCCAAACACCTTGGAATATGTTCTTAGCTTAAACAAAAAGACATGAGAATAAATTTTTGGCTGCAACCCCATCTCAAATCTATGAGATTTCATCTGCTCATTATAAATGATATTGGGTGTGTATGAAACTAATTGTGGAAAGTGAATGGCATACTCCATTACTTTCTAGTCCCCCTAGGTAAGATCTATATACGCTTAGGAACTAGCGTAATCCAAAACCTTAGTAAAATAATACTCATTGAAGATAATTTTGAAATCTCTCCAACCCATTTATTCATGCTTTCCATACTATACCACTAAGTCCCACCACTTTCGACTGGGACCTTCCAATAGAAACAAAAAACACTTCACCCTATTTTTTTCATTTATACCCTCACGTGTTCAGTGTCATCTTGGTATGCGAGTCTCTTGTAGAAGTCATGGTGTAGTTTGAACTGACTTTAGACTCACAAGAATTAGGGATGCTTTCCCCACTAAGACACATTCTTGAGAAGTGATAAAAACCATGATGGTGAGTCAGTTCCACCCAAAGAAGATTTTATCAAGGTGCGGTGGATGAGTCCCTTTGACTTGTGTGTTTGGATTAGGTTTGTTTGTCTTTGCATCAGGTTAGCGATTTGGCATACCCCAAGACCCTAGGACTGCATGAGACTAGGCACTTGGTGTTTCCCACCTATCGCAGTTGAGGATACATGTGCCCAGTTACATGATATCGAACTAAGATTGGCTATAATTATGTGTGTTGTCCCTTGTGGTTCCCCTAAGTGTGTTCTTGTCAATAGTATGGGAACCCTTTGTGGCCTTTACGGTGGTCTTTTGGTGTTGTGGTTCCTCTTAGTGTGTGTTTGTTACAACAAGGGAACCTAGGGTGAGCTCATTGGAATGGGAGTCCTAGTGAAGAGCTTAGGTTGTTTCCAATGTTCCTAGGATTTCAATTTTTAGGGATGAAAAGACTTAAGGTGGGAAGGATATAATGACTCAGGTTTGGATCTATCATACTTTGGAAGGTTTTTGTATATATTTACAGAGTTAGGTGCAGAGATGATGTGCGATTCTATGGCCCAATGTTCCCGAAATAAATTTTATAAATTTTTTAAGTATTTTTATACTATGCATGTGGAGTAAATGATTTATCTCTTAAACAATAGCTCGGATAATAAAATTGATTCCAAAATTGAGTATGGAGCGTGTTGTTTACCCTAAGCAGGGTATAAGTTTTGTGGGCATAGGATTTTTGTGGAAAATGTTAATGAGGGTGTTTCCATAAATTAATTAATTAATTAATTTTGGGTTGTCAAATCGAATAACTCTTGAATGGAGTCTTATATTAAATTTATGAGACCACGACCAGGTTCATAACACCGTGTTTACCCTAGGTACAACATAAACATCTTCAAAACTGGGTGTCAGGTTGGAGGCGAGTCGGGGATGGGATTTTAAGTGGAGAGGATTTAATTAAAAATTAAATCCTCATATCCTTCTATCCCCTTGGTGGTGCTCATACAAGAGGCAGTAACAACCACCTCCTCTTCCTCTTCATTGATGAACGACCCAAATGCCAGATCGATGAAACAAGGTGCTACCGGACTCATATCATCATGATGATCACTCCCGGATCGTGCAACAACAGCTTCAGAGTGCTGATCTAATCCCAAAGACTCAACGTTTCTCACTGAGGTAGGAGGATTTGAGTTTTAATCCAGTTTACCCATGTTTATGCTTCATTTTTTTGAATCGTTGATGGATCTGTGAGTGGAGGCTGTGTTTATGTAGACCAGGTCTCAAGGTTTCTGAAACCGGTCTCAGATTAATTTTTAGAGCACTGGGGTGATCCTGGTGGTCCGTGGAAGGTCCTCCAGTGCACGAAGGTCTGTGGTGGTCAGTGGCGATGGTGGTGGGCTGCACGACATCAGTGGAATGCTGAGGTAGTGAGGTAACATAGGGCACTGGAGGTGGCGGATGCCACTGAGTGGCGTGGAGCACTAGAGGGAAGAGGCCAACAATGCACTGGGTGCACAGGACACAGAGCAGAAGTCCATTGAAATGGCTAGACCATGGGCCAAAGCGGTGGGCCAGTCTGGTTGGAGCAGGTGGGCCCAAATGGAGCTGACCGGTAGGAGCGGGTCAATCCAGCCAGAATGGGCTGAGGGAGTTTTAAACCCCCATATCTCTCAAACTGGATGTCTGATTCACGTTCTGTCTATGGCAATGCGACCCTTGCTTCGAGGAAGAACTTTTGAGGCAAGTTTAAGAACTTTATGCTATGGGATTGAAGCTTAGTGGCACAAAATTTCCAATGATAATGATAATAATATGATTATTATTATCTGATGATTCTTACATTAGACGGATCTCCTGCGTCTGATGTATGATTGATAAATATTTAGTGGCATTGAACTCCTGAATTTAATGTGGATATTTGAAGACGAATTTCATGTGATTAAACTAAAATTGAGGTATAGGACCCATGAGGCCCGATTTGGGAATTTGTTGTGAAATGTGACTTTTTCATTGGGTGTCCATTTTTGATGAATGAATAGTCGATACCGTATGTTTTTCTTAGAGGATCACAATAGTGAAATCCATATGATGTGTTTCAGGATTGATGTGAGGGCCCCCAATGACCTGTTCAGGCTTGTTGTGGCCTTTTCACTGGTTATCCATTTTGGGAAATTAAATAGAATATGTTGCATGTTTTACCACATAGAATGTGATGGTGGCCATAGTTTGGGCCTAGAAGACACAGGGTGTGAAAGCAATGTTGTGTGGGTCACTTGGGCCATCAACGCATTTACCAATAGGGTTGAGTGGGTCCCCATGGTCCATGTTTGTGATGTTTTGATCAGCTAGGATGACTGGGTCCCCTTGTTTCTTTAGGTATGAGGGTTTTCGGTATCACGTCCCCTTCACTGGATGGTGACCCCTCTTCAGCTACTATAAGGTTTTTTAATATCATGTCCTCTTCATTGAATTGTGACCCCTCTTAGGCTACTTTGTGTACATGTAGCATGGGTTTCCCACTTTCTCGAAGGAGTTGTCTTATTCCTCTTTGATAACAGACTCGGTGTATTTGGAGCATTTATCACCCTAAGAGGGCTGACATGATCGTTATGTCCCTTCATGTTTTTCTCGAAAGGTTTTTGGTGTCAGAATGAATAATATCTACTCGTACACTAATCTTCTACCCAGGATGTTCCAGTGGGGTACACATCCCCCAATGAGCCCTGGGTGCAGAATCCTTATCTGTGTATCGAGATGTGTTTCGTATGTTATCTATTGTGATGTTTTCCTCAGAATATTCCTCAAAATCTATATGACCAACACTATGTGAGAGTTAATACTCTACTAAGTGATTTGTTCTAGATTTGGGTTATTACACGATACCCCTTTCTATGTTTGGTGTTTCCAGCTAGGGTTTTGTGTCCCTTAGAGAACCACTACTGGGAAGTTGTGTTTTCCCAACACTTGTATACCAACGGTTCTGTAGAACCATTGGTATAGGGTTCCTTTACCAACATTTTGTACAAACCATTGGTAAAGGTTGGTTTTGTGAAGGATTTTCCAATGGTTTGAAGAAACCATTGGGAAATACACAATATTTGAACCCTTTACCAACGGTTTTTACAAAATGTTGGTAAAGGCCATGATTTACCAATAGTTTTTAAAAACCGTTAGGAAAGGTCTCCCCAAATACACCTGATTACACCGAAGCACAACACATAACTTATTTCCCCTGATTTCCTAAAGCCCTCGCGCAAAGGTGAATCCTAACCCGAGGTCTTCCATCTGATCGGCTGCAACTCCCCCATCCAGGTTAGACTCCTTAAATATATTCCCAAATATAGACTTATAAGCCCTCTTCCCCCCGATTTCTCCATTTATTTCAATATCTAGAAAGATCATGTCATTTTTTCCTATTTTTAAGTATTTTTTAAAATTTTATGATTCACACTATTTGATATTGAATAAATGACTAATACTTGATTGGTAGATGTCTGTGAGTATATAGAATATGGTTTATAAACCATCCCATAAAAGTATCGCTATTTTGTGTTCTTTATGTTGTGTATAGTATCATTGACATACTTTATTATTAATCTCAAATTTAAAAATAAATGTTTCTGTCTATACTTTATGAAATTAAACCTCTTTACAATCCATGAAAAACCTATTAGTGTAGAAGCCTAAACTTTATCCACCCATGGGGTGCGCTTGACTTGGGAATATTTCCCCCCAAATACCCAGCACCCCAGCTCCCAGTAGGCCGGATTGCATACCTAATCTAGACATCCTCCTGACGTATTCTCAGCCGTGAAATACCTTCTAGCCGAAGATCCTTCTTCAATCAAACAAATTTTTATTTATACACTTCAAATTAGTAAGTGTTATATTATTTTTAGTGTTTTTACTCTTTTTATTTTATGTTTGATGTTTTGATTTTGGTTAAATTAGAGTTATTTCTATTGGAGTACTGAACCATTTGTTTGTTTTATGTCTTTTTTGTTCTACACTTCATACATCGTAAATGGTCTGTTTAGTGGGGTTTGTTTAGTGCAGGAGGTAAAGGGTTTGTTTTATGTTTTTTGTATAGTGGGGGGTGGGCTATCTAGGTGGGGGGGGGGGTGTCCAAGGGGGGTGGGGGGTGGGCTATCCTGGACACCTCGTACCCCCTGGACAGCCCCCCCCACTCCTAGAAAGCCCCCCCTAGACCCCCCGACCCCCTGGATAACCCCTCCGCCCCCATGGACAGCCCTCCCACCCGCTGGACACCCCGTACCCCCCTGGACAGCCCACCCCCACCCCTGTGGAAAGCCCGCCCACCCCCCTTGACACCCCGTACCCCCCTGGACAGCCACGCCACCCCCATGGACAGCCTGCCCACCCACCCCGTACCCCCCTGGATAGCCCTGCCCACCCCCTGGACACCCCTCCCCCTGTGGACTGCCCCCACCCCTAGGGATAGCCCGCCCACCCCCTGGACACCCCGTACTCCCCTAGACAACCCCGCCACCCCCGGCACCCCCTGGACACCCCACCCACCCCTTGGACACCTCGTACCCCCTGGACAACCCCTACCCCCTAGAAAGCCCCCCACCCCCGTGGATAGCCCACCGACCCCCCTAGACAACCCATAACCCCCTGGATAGCCCCCCACCCACCCTTGTTGATAGCCCGCCCACCCCACCAATGGACACCCGCCCACCACCCCCAGACACCCCCATCCCCCCCAGACACCCCTACCCCTATAAATCCCCCCACTCCCTTGACACCCCTGACCCCACTGGACAGCCCGACCACCCCTGTGGACAGCCCGATAACCCCCGTGGACAACCCGCCCACCCCCTGGATAGCCCGCCCACCCCCTGGACACCCTGTACCCCCCCTGGACAGCCTTGTCACCCCCATGGGCATCCCCCCCCACCCCCTGGACACCCCGTACCACCCCGGATAGCCTCACCCAGCCCCTGGACACCCCGCTCACCCCCTTGGATAGACCGCCCACCCCCTGGATGCCCCCTACACCCCTGGACAGCCTGACCACCCCTGTGGACAGCCCGCCCACCTGGACACCCCGACCCCCCTAGATAGTCCCCCACCCCTTGGACACCTCCGACCCCCTGGACGACCCCGCCACCCCCTGGACACCCCGCACCCCCTGGACACTCCCTCCCCCTTAGGCAATGTATGTGATCACTCAAATTATCTACTAAAATATAAAATTTCTTCGATCTAAAATTTAGTCAACTCCTGAATAATTCTCCTCCATAAGTGTACATGATCTTTTACACTCATGTATAGTTCTTCAAAGATATATTTTTTATAAATATAGCATTTTGTTTTCTTTTATATTATGATTCTCATATAGAGTAGTGTGTCAGTTATGGTTTCATATAAAGTGAACAATTCTTGTTTACTTAAATATATTTTTGATGAAAATTCAATCTTATTGAATTGATTTAGATTAAATGACTTATAAGAATTATTTTTTTACATAATGGATAGAAGTTGGATGTATGAAACCGATCAAATCTCAAGTGATTTTCAAAACAATTTAGAGAGATTTTTATATTTTTCATTTCACAATACTTCAGATAGTGGTTGCATACACTACCCATGTTCCATTTATGTTGTTAGACCTTGGTTGATCCATGAAGAAGTTAGCTACCACATAACCAAATATGGTTTTCAATCAAACTACTATGTGTGGTATCAAAATGGGGAGAAAATGAAATCTCAAATTGCTGATGATCCAAATGAGAGGAATGGAGTGGAGAATTTGTTATATGACCGGTTTTCATTTATTCATCATCATGAAAAAGAAAGGATTCCAACCCAAAATACTTTGATATGAGCACACATGATGCGTTTAATGAAAATGATGATGTTGTCAAGGTGAAAATATTGAATGATGCTGACACAACTCCAGTATATCGACGATGTGATAAAATGAAAAGGCTGGAATTTTTTATCTGATTGTTTCATGGGAAAACTATGTATGGGATTTCTAATAAAGCAATTGATTAAATTCTTACCTTATTGAAGGATTTACTTCCATATGATGCAGATATTCCCTCAAACCACTATATGGCATGGGAGTTAGTTGAGGAACTTGGATTTTCAAGAAAAAAATTTATGCTTGCCCGAAATATTGTAGTTTATTCTAGGAGGAAACCACTGAATGAAATGATTGTATAAAATGTGGCACATCCCGTTGGAAGTCAAAATCTGATTGAACACCATCCCACATGCCACAGAAAGTAATGTGGCACTTTCCATTGATCCCCAGACTCCAGAATCTTTTTATGTCTGATGAAATATCAATAAAAATGATATGTCATGATACCAAGAGAAAGAAGACTAATGATGATTTGGTTCACCCTGCAGATGGATTTTCATGGCAGAGATTTGATGCTCGATATCCTGATTTTGTATCTAACGTGCATAATGTGAGACTGGGTCTTTCATGTGATGGTTTTAATCCCTTTGGGCAGATGCTTACTTCACACAGCACATGGCTAGTTTTTATACACATTTATAATCTTCCCCCCATGGTTGTGTATGAAAAAACCTTTCAATTTCATCGTTATACTCATATCTGGCCCTTATGATCCCGGTATTGATATTGACATATACATGAAACCTTTAATAAAAGAGTTGAAACTTATTTGGGATGTGGGAGTGCGCACATACGATGCATATTCAAAAGACATATTTCAGATGCGTGTTTTGATTATGTGGATGATCAATGATTTTTCAGCTTATGCAATGATGTATGGATGGAGCATGAAGGGAAAACTGTCATGTCTTGTTTATATAAATAATACATGATTCAGAATACTAAAACATCGCTGTAGTTTCAGTTTTATGGTACACCATCGATTCTTTCCAATGGACCATTCATATAGAAATAATCGTCGAAGATTTGAAAATACTATAGAGACCGATGATCCACCTCAGTGTATGTCTAGAACTGATGTTCTTAATGAATTGAAAGATTTTAGTTTTTCATTTGGGAAGGGTCAAATGAATTCTGGAAAGAGAAAGAATGTTTCCACTGAAACCTGTTACAATTGGATGAAGAGGAGTATCTTTTTTGATTTTCCTTATTGGTCAACCAATTTTGTACATCATTGCTTAGATGTAATGCACATTGAAAAGAATATATGTGAAATGTTTCTTTCAAAACTTCTAAATGCTAAGGGAAAGAAAAAAGATGATTTATGGTCTCAGTGTGACTTGGTGGATTGGGGCATCATACCAGAATTGCATCTTATGCGTATCAGTGAAAATAAATGGCAAGTTCCATGTGCTTATTATGTGATGAAACCTACGAAAAAAAATTCTAGAAGTATTAGAGACTATTAGAGTTCCTGATGGATATTCAAGCAACATATCTAAATGGGTCAACAGAAGAGATTTGAAGCTAAAATCATTGAAGACTCATGATTATCACATTATTTTGCATGAGTTGATTCCAATAGAAATCTGTAAACTTTTTTCCAATAATTTAAGGGTGAATGTTATTTGTTTGTGCCATTTGTTTAGAGATATTTGTGCTAAGAATTTTTCCAAGTATTTCTTGCAAAAAATATTGACAGATTCCCCATTAATTTTATGTGAGTTGGAGAAAATATTTCCTCCATCAACTTTCACATGAATGTTGCATCTCACTATCCATATTCCCATTGAAATAATTCTCGGAGGACCTTTTTCTTTTCATTGGATGTATCCAACTGAAAGAAATATGTACACATTAAAGTATTATGTCCAAAACAGGAATCATCCCGAAGGTTCTATCGTGAATGGTAACTTGGCTCAAGAATGTATGGATTTCTGCTCAATGTATTTGTCTGATCTTAATACAAGAATGAAAATACCAATGAGAAATGAAGAATAATAGTATGAGAAAATTGAACCTAGTTTTCCATCACTTCCTCAAACAGGAGGAATTCCTGGATCATATACATTGAATACATTAAGGCTTGAAGAGCGAGAGATGGCACATCGCACAGTTTTGTTCAACTATGATTTGTTCGATGACTATATCAGGTAACTAAATTGAATATTTATATATTACATATATATCTTTTAATCTATTCATATATTTTATCTACAGGGAACATAAAACAATGATAAATAGAAAGAATAGTTTGTTATCTTTGAGAAGGAGGGAGTCTTTGCATAGAAAAGAGTTTTCTGCTTGGTTAAAATTGAAGGTAAATATATTAATGTTTAAAATAATTAAATCAATATTTAATTAAGTTTAATATTCATTTATATTGCAGGTATTGAGTTTTCCTGCTGACTCTGTCTCTGAGGAAATAAGAGCTTTGGATTTTGGTCATAATACTGTGGTTTGTGACTATAAATCAATTGTTATCAATGGATACAAATTTATTTTCACTGAATGAGAAAAGAACATAATAAAAAAACATGATGGTATTATGGTTATTACCAAAACAGATTGTTATTCTAGTGCATCATATAGTAGAATGTGATTTGAAAATGTGGGTTATTATGGAGTCGTTGAAAAGAATAGTAATATTGGATTATTACTCTCATGGATGAGTCACGATGATGAAATTCCATTGGTTTGATTCGATGAAGAGACAGGGAACATTTATTGATGATTTTGGATTTCGAGTAATTAATATGACTTTCACTCTTGCTACTGAAGGACCATATGTATTGGCATCAATGGATAAACAAGTTTTTTATGTCAAAGACCAACTTCGACCTGAATTTGGTGTCATAGTTGAAGTAATTCCAAGACATATTTTTGATGATGGTGATGATGAGATTGACACCGTACTTACTGCCATTGGAAGCAATCCATTTATTTATTTTCATGACTCTAATATCTCAATTGTCAGAGTTGATTGTGAACCTGAAGTTATGGTGGAAAATATATAGAATCATCCATCCATGTTCTCAATTATTTTGGTTTACCTCGATTTGGGTTGTTAAGGTTGGTACTATTCAAATTGATTTAATATTGATTACAAATATGTTGTATCCAATTTGATCGTTATGTTCATTTTTAATGTTTATTGGTTGGAATTTTTATTTGAATTGCATTTTGTAATTTGAAATTGAACTGTATTTAAACCTATGAAACCAAAATTTCTAACTTGGTGAATATTTCAATGCTTCAATTGTGATTTGTATAAAATTTTTATGATTCTAAGACCTCTCTTTAACATTTTACCAGGTAATGAACATGATGATTTGTATTGTTATTCAAAACATGTATTGAAACCTACATCATCTACCTAAGCTAAGGAAATTAAATTTTTCCTTAATTTTGACAACTGTTTCACCACTTATTAATCTGGTAGAATCAATGTTCCATGATTTTAATAGACTGATGACACTTAGTAAATAATTATCCAACTAAAAATTAAAATTTTCCCTCTCATTTTTTTGGGTTACACATTTGTTATCCTTTTCTATTTACTTTCATTTTTGTTTTCAAATGTAAGAAAATGAAACCAATTGAAGAGAGGTGACAAAAACATATTATGGACAACAGTCGTCACATGGCTGAGCTAGGCATTCCACCACTAGTTCCTGTAATGAGTACTTTATTTCAAATATATTTATTTAAATAATATATAATGTCATGTGATTAATTTTTTTAATTTTTTTTCAGGATCCATCTATTAGGCGACAATTATTCAATGAGAAACCTAGTATTGGTCCCAGTACTCGGGATGTTCGTACGAGGGGGGGGGGGTGGTACGGGAGCTAGACGATCTGGTCGATGTACTCGATTAGACCCTGCCTTTCCCACTGACATACCATCCATCCCACATTCTGATCTCAGTGTTCTATTAGGGACACACGAGATATTTAGACCTCCCATGTTTTCACCACCCTTTACATCTAAGCCTCCTCACCCGTCTGTACCATATCTGATGATGATTCCCACTCCCCATCCAGCATTTTTCCATCCATCCTTGTCATGTTATTTTACTTATGCTTCCTTCTCTCTAGGATTTTATATTCCATCTTCTTTAACTACTGCTCCACCAGAGTCTGTCCCTACAGAGCATACATTGGGACCTACTCCATCTGTACAGGGTGTTCCTTCAGTTTCTGCGGATCCAGCGGCGCCCATTGATCAGACTACCGCAGGTATACTTATACAATCCTAACAAATTGTTACACCATTATTTATTTTCATTATAACATGCATTGATAAAATATTTGTTTTTCTTTCATAACATATACATATACTGATAGAAGGTGGGGGTGAGGGCGTACATGCATGAATTCGGTGTGTAACCGCCACACACAGTTGATGGAGGAGTACAATGAATATGGTCAGATGATTGAAAAATTCGGGCATCAATGTTGGAGTTTTTTGGCGATGATTTCCAAATACTCCAACATCATTCCTGTTAGCCCACTCTCATGGAGACAGCTACCAAATGAAGTCAAGGATAAAGCCTGGGTAGAGATATGGGTAAAAAAATATGTTGTAGTTAATGAAATATATTAATTTTTGTATTTATATGAATTAATATTTTGGTTTCTGCTGCGGTTTAATTTTCCCAATGGTGAGGGTACGCGGCCAGCACGTCTAAAGGATTTAAGTGAGATTTGGAGAGATTATAAGCATGAGTTTTACATTGGATGGCGTGATAGAGTGGGCACAGAGTTAGAGGCGGTCCCTGTCGTGGATGATTATTCATTAGAACAGTACCAACAGATGATTACTCATTGAGAGACTAGCCAATTTATGGTATTAATCAAATTAGAAGTATTTAAATTAAAATTTTCAAGTTTTTCATTAATACTAATTATTGAATTTTATTTAGGATGCATCTGGTAGAAATAAAAAAAAACATTGATACTAAGAAATACGTCCACACATTGGGACGTACTATGATGCCAAATCATGAGAGACAACTGGTATGATAGGTTATAATATTTCTTTATGACTTGCACTTTCTATTACTTCCTCCGTAATTTATTCGATTGTTAAAGTTGTTATATAATTTTATTTATGAAATTACTATTTTTTTGGTATCTTATTTTTAATTATGGTTTCCTATATTCAATTTCATTGTAGAGGCATAAATTGAATATAGAAGGACGTGTTCCTCGAGAAAAACTATTTTTCTCGAGTAGAAAGAAGAAAGATGGAAGTGCGATTAATGAACCAACTCAGTAGTAGATTGTAAGTTTTACTTTGTAGATTTAAAATTTTAATCTCTATTTTGTAACTTAATAATCTATTTATATTTGTAACAGGTTGCTTTAGAGGCCCTTGATGCCCATGAACCTGACAATTTTGGGCCAAACGATCACTTACATCAGGTGTTGGGAGATGAGCACCCTGGTAGAGCACGTTGCTGGCCTGGGAAGAGTATAGTTCCGATGAATTATTGTCCCTCCTCAGGTACGAGTTGTAGTTCCACCGAGTTGAATTAGGTTAAGGAATAGGCAGAACAGATTTAAAAAGGGCCACAAAGACGGCAGCCTAGTCTTCTATGGAAAACACTGCATTTATGAAACTGATGGAAGCTTTACATCCAAAACTTCTACCAGAGTCCTGCACTGATTTTGAGGAATATATGTAATCGATGCGTTCTATATATGGTGCACTAGGTGGCAGTTCTAGTGGTGGTCAATATTTTGGTGAGGAGGAGGCCGAGGCAGAGGAGGAGGAGGGAGAGGCAGAGGAGGAAGGTGAGGAGGAGGCCGAGGCGGAGGAGGAGGGTGAGTAGGAGGCCAAGGCGGAGGAGGAGGGCGAGGATCACGAGGGTGAGGGTGAATATGATAGTGATGATAATGATGGTGATAAGGGACAGATTGATTCGTTACATTTTTGACTGATATTACTGACCATTGATGTTTATTGATTTGTTGTGTCTGAAAATATGTGTGATTAGGTAGGTCACATTATCTTTATTTTTTATCTATAAATAATAAATCTTGATTTGATAATTTACTGTGAAATCCCCCTATTTTAATAAAATTGTAATTTTTTAGTGGACATCCCCCCGGATAGCCCCCCCACCCTCCTCCCTAGACCCCAAACAACCCCCACCCTCCTTGACCCCAGACAGCCCCCTAGACAGCCCCCGAACAGCCCCCCTCCCTCCTCCCTGGAACCCGGACAGCCCCCCACCCTCTTTCCTAGACCCCAGACAGCCCCCCAACCCTCCTCCCTGGACCCCGGACAACCCCCCAGACAGCCCCCCCTAGAAAGCCCCCAGACACCCCCCTAGAAATCCCCCCAGACATCCCCCTGGACAGCCCCCCCAGACAGCCCCCCCGAACAGCCCCCCACCATCATTCATGGACCCCGGACAACCCCCTCCTTCCTGGAACCTAGACATCCCCCACCCTCCTCCTACCATGCATAACCCCCGTGACATATATCCTCATCCTCCACTGGGTACCTCACAAAACTATGTATCACCGAAATCGTCACACCAATAACTGTATCATAAGGTCACTAAGCCTAATATAACCTCTCTTCAAGATTCACCCTAAATCCCAATCTAATTAACATTCCATTACTATTACTTTCAGTACCAAGCACCGACCACCTACATTGATTCCAGAGACAATCACACTCTTAATTCGGCGTCTCAGATCCCAATCTAAGCTATCTTCAAGATTCACCCTAAATCCCAATGGAAAAGAGGGTTTTAGAGATTCAGAAGAATATGAGATAAGAGTGCAAACCCTAATTGAAAAGAGGAATCAATGGGAGGATTTTTAGTAAAAACAACAGACATTCAGAAAACTGACCAAATGCTTTCTAATTGTATTGATACTTTAGCACAAGGATCCATGAGCCATTTTTGATGTGTACGAGTCAACCCTACCTCAATCCAAGGCATGGTGTGGCCGGTACCACTCAAAGTGTCTCACTTTTATTTGAAATGGATAGGATTTTAAGTGAAAGCAACAACTTGCATACGAAAAACTGACCAGACGCTTTCTGATTGTATTGATACTTTAGGAAAATGATCCATGGGTCATTTTTGACGTGTACAAGTCAACCTCGCCTCAATTTGAGCCATGGTGTGGTCGGTACCACTCAAAGTGTCTCACATTTATTTGAAATGGATAAAATTTTAAGTGAAAACAACAACTTGCATATGGAAAAATGACCAAATGCATCCAGATTCTATTGATACTTTAGGAAAACGATCCATGGGTCATTTTTGAGGTGTAAAAGTCAACCCCGCCTCAATCGGAGGCATGGTGTGGCCGGTACCACTCAAACTGTCTCACTTTTATTTGAAATGGACAAGATTTTAAGTGAAAACAACAACTTGCATACAGAAAACTGACCAAATGCTTTCTGATTGTATTAATACTTCAGGAAAATGATACATTGGTCATTTTTGATGTGTATGAGTAAACCCTGCCTCAATCTAAGCCACAGTGTGGCTGGTATCACTCAAAGTGTCTCTCTTTGGTTTAAAATGGACACTGTTTTAAGTAAAAACAATAGACCTTCGAAAAAAAACCAAACGTATTCTGATTGTGTTGATACTTTAGAACAAGGATCCATGGGTCATTTGTGATGTGTAAGAGTCAACCCCATCTCAATACGAGGGACGCTGTGGCCATTAACACTCAAACTGTCTCACATTTATTTGAAATGGACAAGATTTTAAGTGAAAACAACAACTTGCATACAGAAAACTAACCAAATGAATTCAGATTCTATCGATACTTTTGGAAAAGATCCATGAGTAATTTTTCACATGTAATAGTCAACCCTGATTCAATCCGAGGCACGGTGTGGCTGGTACCACTCAAAGTGTCTCACTTTTATTTGAAATGGACAAGATTTGAAGTGAAAAAAACAACTTGCATACGGAAAAATTACTAAACGCTTTCTTCTTGTATTGATACTTTAGGAAAATTATCCATGGGTTATTTGTGATGTGTACAAGTCAACCCCACCTCAATTAGAGGCACGGTGTAGCCAGTACCACTCAAACTATCTCACATTTATTTTAAATGGACAAGATTTTAAGTGAAAACAACAACTTCCATACAGAAAACTGACCAAAAACATTATTTATACTTTAGGAAAATGATCCATGATTCATTTTTGATGTGTATGAGCCAACCTCGCCTCAATCTGAGGCACGGTGTGACCGGTACCACTCAAACTATCTCACTTTTATTTGAAATGGACAAGATTGTAAGTGAAAAAAACAACTTGCATACGGAAAGCCGACCAAACACTTTATGATTGTATTTATACTTCAGGAAAATTATCCATGGGTAATTTTTGATGTGTATGAGTCAACATCACCTCGATACAAGGCACGGTGTGGCCGGTATCCCTCAAAGTGTCTCTCTTTGGTTTAAAATGGACACTATTTTAAGTAAAAACAAAAAAAATTTGGAAAACCAACCAAAAATATTTTTATTGTGTTGATACTTTATCATAAGGATCCATGAGTCATTTTTGAGGTGTAAGAGTCAACCCCGTCTCAATCCGAGGGACGGTGTGGCCGTTACCACTCAAATTGTCTCATATAAATTTGAAATGGAAAAGATTTTAAGTGAAAACAACAACTTGCATATGGAAAACCAACCAAACACATTCTGATTCTGTTGATACTTTAGGAAAACGATCCATGGGTCGTTTTTGACATTTAATAATCAACCCCAACTCAATCCGAGGCACGCTGTGGCCGGTACCACTCAAACTGTCTCACTTTATTTGACATGGACAAGATTTTAAGTGAAAAAAACAACTTGCATATGGAAAACCAACCAAACACTTTATAATTGTATTGATACTTCATAAAAATGATCCATTGTGTCATTTTTAACATGTATGAGTAAACCTCGGCTCAATATGAGGCACAGAGTGGCCGGTACCACTGAAAGTGTCTCACATTTATTTGAAATGGACAAAATTTTAAGTGAAAACAAAGACTTGCATACGGAAAACTGACCAAACACATTCTAATTCTGTATATACTTTAGAAAAACAATCCATGGGTCATTTTTGACGTGTATGAGTCAACCTTGCCTCAATATGAGGCACAGTGTGGCCGGTACCACTCAAACTATCTCACTTTTATTTGGAATGGACTGAATTTTAAGTAAAAACAACAACTTGCATACAGAAAACCAACCAAACACTTTCTGATTGTATTGATACTTCAAGACAATGATAAATGGGTAATTTTTGATGTGTACAAGTCAACCCCACCTCAATCCGAGGCAAGTTGTGGCCAGTATCACTCCAAGTGTCTCTCTTTGGTTTAAAATGGACACTATTTTAAGTAAAAACAATAGACATTAGGAAAACTGACCATAAATATTCTGATTGTGTTGATACTTTAGCACAAGGATACATGGGTCATTTTTGATGTGTACAAGTCAACCCTATCTCAGTATGAGGGATGGTGTGGCCATTACCACTCAAACTATCTCACATTTATTTGAAATGGACAAGATTTTAAGTGAAAACAACAACTTACATACGGAAAACTGACCAAATGCATTTGGATTCGATTAATACTTTAGGAAAAAGATCCATGAGTCATTTGTGACATGTACGAGTCAACCCCACCTCAATCCAGGGCACAATGTGGCTAGTATCACTCAAAGTGTCTCTCTTTTGTTTAAAATGGACACTGTTTTAAGTAAAAACAACAGACATTCAGAAAACCAACCAAATGTATTCGGATTGTGTTGATACTTTAGAAAAAGTATCCATGGGTCATTTGTGATGTGTAAGAGTCAACCCCATCTCAATCCGAGGGATGGTGTGGCCGGTAACACTCAAAGTGTCTCACTTTTATTTGAAATGGACAACATTTTAAGTGAAAAAAACAACTAACATACGGAAAACCGACCAAACGCATTCATATTCTATTGATACCTTAGGAAAATGATCCATGGGCCATTTTTGACATGTAAGAGTCAACCCTTCTTCAATCCGAGGCATGGTGTGGATGGTACCACTCAACCTGTCTCACTTTTATTTGAAATGGATAGGATTTTAAATGAAAACAATAATTTGCATACGGAAAAATGACCAAACATATTCGGATTGTGTTGATACTTTAGCACAAGGATCCTTGGTCCAGCCTCACACAATCCAATTCTCATGTGAGGAACTCCTACCCCTATTCTAAAACACATGACATTTAATATACCAGTCCCATCCTCAAATAGTGGGTTCTAGGACCAAACCAAAGTCCCTTTGGGAACCCAATACCAAAGACATAATTGAATATTCATACCCAATACCCAAAATGGGGATTCATATCACATCACACCCAGGAGACCAAATTAAAATTAGCCATATACCCCCTTATTCCAATTAAAAAGTCTATGAAAAACATGTAGGCTATTCTGGTAACCCATCTCATATTTCGAGATTTGCCAATGTTTTACACTAACACATCAGGAACCATTTATAAATGGATACATAGTCATTAGATTAATATAAACATCCCATTAACTTCCTATAACTCATCCTAGGTCTAAGTACATGACCAATACCATTGTATATCTTATGGGTATCATGATCCTTGCCCACTCTACCCAAGTTTTTCTATTGGTTTTAAGAAAGTCAACCCAAGACCATGAGTAAACATCCCATGTGCTTCCTATAACATGTAGGTTTTTCTCTTGTGTGTATCAGTGTTGTGGTTTGAGTGAGTAGTGAATTATAAATTTTGAATACAGTTATGAGTGTTATTGCTTTTCAATTATAAATTTCTGAATTCTGGATGTATTGGATTCTGGCTGTATTGGTAATGAATCCCAAATTTTGAATACTATTATTTGTATTGGATTCTGGATGTATTAGATTTTAATTTTTTATTGGTGTTATGGGTGTTATTGCACTTCAATTCTGGATGTATTGGATTGTGGATGTATTGGATTCTGGATTTTTCTCGTGTTGTGGTTTGAGTGAGAAATGGAATTTAAATTTCTAAATTTTTGAATTCTATATGGATTTTAAACATCCCATGTCGCCTTTTTGATTCTAGGTGTATGTGTTCTTGTAGGTATAGAGAGTAGGTTGGAGGTGGCTGTTGGCTAATAATGCTGTGGATTCTGGCTGCTGCTGCTGGCTGGATGCTACAGAATATGTATACCAACGATTTTAAAAACCATTGGTATATCCTTTCGATATATAACATATACCAACGGTTTGTGAAACCATTGGTATATCTCTTTATTTAACACATATACCAATGGTTTTTAAAACCATTGGTATATCCTTTTGATATATAACATATAACAATGGTTTGTGAAACCGTTGGTATATATCTTCATTTAACACATATACCAACAGTTTTCACAGAACCGTTGGTATACGTCTATACCAATGACTTACTTGGCCACGGTTTGGGAAACCGTTGGTATATAATATACCAACGGTTTCTAGGACTTTACCAACAATTATGAACTGTTGGTAAAGAGTAGAATTTCAGTAGTGGACCCTGGGTGTGATCCCCTACCTGAGGAGTTAGAGTTGGTTTATTCACTAGGTGACTTCTTCTATGGAATTTCCATCGATCATGTCCTTGTAGACAGACACCATGCGGGTTGATCAGGTTGTTCCATTAGTTCTTTTTACTTATTGAGTGGCATATCTCTGATGAGTTCCATTTGGGATGACTCTGATCTTGGAGTGTGATTTTGGTGGTTTTTTTAGAGACTTGAGTAGAAACATGTCTCTAGTGATGAGGTTTGAACCTCATGAGGTGTGGTTCCTGAGACGAGTATATTTGGGCTTTTTATGGGTCTCCATGTAGTGTTGTAAATTATGTTTTGACACAATATTTGGTTGAGATAACTTGTCATGTTTAGATGAGGATGGTCCCTAGATGGATTTTCTACCTCATTTGGGTTCCCTCTAGATAGGATGAGTGGACTATTTCCTTTTAGATGCTCCTTTTATTTTGGTTTTTTGGGAAGCCTACAGAGTATCTTTATACTCACCCATGCATATTCTTTTCCCACACATGTTTTCTATCTTTTACAGACCATAGGCCTTTCGGTGGAGTCCCAGGAGGGTCTAAAGCAGGTGGAGCTTAGTGAGCCGTACCGACTGAGGTGTTTATCAGAGCTTAGATGAGGAGCTTTATAGTGGGTGAATTTGAAAGTGATCCCCTCCTTCTGAGTAGGTTGTATGCTTTTTCATTTTTAGTTTGGTGGGTCCTGTATTTTCCCTTTTTGTACTTCTATTTTATTCTAGTTTGGGATAGTTTTTATGCATGTAATTTTTTTTAGTTTTTATATATCTCTTCTCTTTTTCATGGAGGTTTATGTGGGTGCATGCATACAACCACATTAGGACAAGGCCTCCAATGTGTGTGATAGACTACTCGAAGCTAGTTCCCAGCCCTTGGCCTATTGGGGGTGGTCTTGGAGAGTTACAACCCGTGCCCTGTCGGGTCGGGTTATGAAAATCTCGACTCAAAGAATTTTTTACCAAGAGGGAAATATTGACTGAAAGAATTTATTATGAAGGGGAGAATCTAAATTCAAATATTTTACTACCAATAGGATAATATTTAATTAAGAAATTTAGTATCTCGGAGAGAATCTCAACTCAAAGATTTTACTAACTGGAGGAGGATCTTGACTCAAGTAATTTTTTTAGAAAGATGAGGATCTTGACTTAAGGAATTTTTGGGAACTAAGAGAAGGATCTCAACTCAAGGATTTTTTACCAAGAGGATGATCTTGACTTGAGGCATTTTTTACTAAGAGGAGAATATGAAATTAAGAATTTATTACTAAGAGGATAATATAAACTATGGGATATTTTTTTACCAAGGGGACAATCATGAATCATGGGTTTTATTATCAAAAGGTGGATATTAACTCCATGAAATTTTTACTAAGAGGAGAATCTTGACTCAAGGAATTTTTTACAGAGGAAAATATTGAATTAAGGCATTTGTTTTTAGGATAAGAATCATGAGTAAAATATTTTACTACCAAGTGGAGGATATTAACATAAGGAATTTTTTACCAGGAGAAGGCTCTCAACTAAAGGAATTTATTACCAAGATGAGGATCTCAACTCAAGGGTTTTATTACCAATATAAGTATGTCAACTCAGGAAATATGTCTTAATCATAATATGAACACATATATGATAGGGAATAAGAGGTAAAGTCATAAATTTTATTTGATGATAGGAATAATGCATGGATGTGTAACATTGAGGGTATTTTGATTGACCTTAACAACGAGAATATGGATAACATAAATAATTTCTTAAGAATACCTGATTTAAAATGGTAGATAATTATAGGTGGGAATAGGCTGACCATTGGTAATGTAAATAATAATAATGAAAAATTAGAAAATATCACATAGAATTAGGGGTAATTTTATTCAAGACCTTAAAAATACCCCAAACAGTTACTTAGTGGCTCATAGGAAATCATGTTATTCACTATACTAAGAGTGGTCCATTCAGATTAGTCGATAAACCCATTACTAATTACTGTAAAAGGTCTGATTGATGATGATAATATATGGAACATGGAATTAGGAAGATTTTCCTCCAAGATCATGAAAATTTCCTATGTTGTTAATTATAATATCAAATAAAATTATATTGTTAAAAATTATGAGTGGGGTATATTCATATAAATCGATGATCCCATTACCAATTTCTATAAAAGGGGTTGATTGATTATTACTCTGACATAAAATATATGAAGTTTTTTTATGAAGAAGTGGATATTAAAGAAGGGTTTAAGCACCCTGAAGGTTACACCAACATTCATAGAGAAAATTTTTAAGGTAAAATAATATGAAATAGAATTATTAGGGTTGATAAACACCCAACTTGAATGGAGTAAAAAAGATAACACCTTGAAAGAACACCTATAAAAGTGTAAGATCATTTTCTAGGAGTAAAGAGGGTTTGTTTTTACTTTTTCCTAGAATAATGAGTCCAAAAAGTATAACTTGATTTTTTTTTCTAGGACCCAATATAGATCCTTATAATATTTGTGACTTAATATTTTATTCTCTAATTTTTTTCTAATCTATGAAAGGGTAAAGGATTTCCAAGTGTAAACATGGCCTTTTCTTAGGCCTCCCTTTGTGGGGTTTTGAACTAAAAATATTTGTTTGTATTTTTAAGCTATTACATTTTCCCAAGACATGTAATTGGGAAATAATTTTTCTTAGTTCACACTTTATGGGTTTTAAACCATGTAATTTTTTTAACTTTCACTTATAGTTCAAGGTCTGCCAAATTAGACCAAAATTGGATGTTTTAAGTTTAACATTTCAAAACCTTGATCGAAAGAGAATTGATTTACCAGCATAATAATAACTAACCTAACATGAATATAGAATCAAAAATCATATTAGGAAACTTTTGTTTTATTATATGGATGACATGTTTTATGTTTACGATCATAAACTTTGACCAAAGTGTAGCTCATAGTTAAAGGTCATAGAGATCAGACAAAAGTTGGTTTTCTTTCAAAATATCTAACACAACATGAATAAGAAACTGGGATCAAAATTTTAGAATGGTATGGTAAAAGGGATGTGGAAAAATAACTTGGATGGGCCTATGATAAATTATTAATACATGACTACTTTTCATCCCAATGTTGGGCAAATAGAGAAAACCCAATGTGATTTGGTGGACCAAAACAATATGAAAATTTGAAAAAGGGGATAAAATTAAAAGGATAATTTGATGAATGCGAATTGGATAAGAGGTCCAGGAGTTATTATTTATCCTATGATAACATGAATTAATCCACACTTAGTGCTAGAAAAGAACTCTGATATAAGAAACCTAACATGAATGAGTATAAATATGAAATCTCGAAGTGCTGAGTAAGAAAGTTGAGTGGAGTAAAAGAATATATTAGTGTGAGAAGAAGAGAAAAATCCCAGTATGAATTGGAAAGATAAAAATACTAGGTTGGAATTTAGGATTGAGGAAAAAAGAAGTTTATAGATAGTTATAGGATAGGATATCTAAGCATCACTACATATCCTATGATAATAGGAATAAATCCATATGTAGTTTTGAAAAATGGATATTTTATATTAAATTTGGGTTAATGGAAAGAAACCTATTGTGATCTGGAATAACCATACACTAGGATGGTATGAATGGGGAATAGTGTAAAAATGGAATTCACATGTAGGTTGGGGATAGGAAATCCACACGTCGTTGTATGCCCTGTGCTAAAAGGAATCAATATATATATAGTTCTAGAAATCAGAGTGTTATATCCAAGTGTAGGGTTGATGCAAGAACATGACATGAATTGGTAGACCATATACTTATAACTATTACATATATCATGATCTCACATAAAGGGACTTTCAAAATTTTAGGTCACACGGAATATACCACTCTAAGTAGTTTAGGGTCATGCAGGATGGACCACTCTGAGTATTTGATGGTAATCTAGGATAGACCAATCCAAGAATTTTATGATCATATGGGATGGACCAATCCAAGTAGTCTATAAAACACATGATAAGGGGGATAATGATACAAAATTTTCCCACACCTATGGGTTGAGGTATGTTATTTAAAGGAGGACATTTATCGCAGTAGATTGGCATTTCACCATGGGGGAAACTTCTCTAAGGATCCACCATGGAGGTGTTTAGTCTAATGGGATGATTTTGTATGGGTGTATCCATATCACTCAATTTTTCCCTCATAATTTGAGCAGTTTTTTCCCATTGAGACGGTCTAAACATTGAATGTGAGTATCCATTATAGAAATCACCATAAATGTGATTTATTTCCTAAAGTAACTTAACATTACTATTATAGATATATATATTTTTTTACTATTTTTGGGTGATCTATTCTTATATAGATATGAACATGCTAATTTTAGGTTACTAGTAGAAAAAAATAATTATAACATGCTTATATTTCCTAATAGTATTCCAGGTGGCTGATAATAGTTGTTTAGTTGGGGACCCTAGTGATTGGGTTAACCTTTGACAGCAGTTACATGATCCTTATTTACAAACTATAGTATGAATGATATTTTCCACAAATATATCATCCCTAATCGGATCATTACCAACATTGTGTTTTGAGGTAATGATAATATTAAATATGTCGTGACCCCCCCATTAGGAACTCCTCCTAAGTGGGTAGTGAAGATGCGTGTGACCCCGTAATCCCACCTCCAATAGGCCATGGGTTGACAACTAGAACTGAAAGTATAATCACACATAAATTTGAGTCATTACCCTCATAATCTCAGGAACATAAAATAAACCACCAATGAAATCTGATAATATAGCATAAAACCCAATTCACAATGCATGTAAATGTCATACACAATAAAAGTCTCCAAAATAAAATACCAAAAGGAAACTTCTACAAAAAATAATTTGATAGTAGATCTAAGACTAAAGATAATAATATCCAGATTAGTCACCAAATACCTCATAGAAATGTGAAAAATAGATTTATGTATATAGGGGTGAGCATACAAGTATAATTAGTAAGATCCTCATCAAGACCTCTCATGCAAATGTGGAAGAAACATACTGATATCTTAGTGAATAAAAAACAAAACCATATGCACCAATGCCTGGTAAACTATCACCCAACCTCACCAAGGATTACTCATCCAAGATCACATCCAAGTATAATAATATAATAACAAAAGAATATATTCCAATAAGGCACCTTATAACCACTTACCCATTGGTTTGTCACTCTCACACCCCAATGAAAAATGTCCAGGTGCTCCCATCCCTTCTGCAGCTATTCCATCACACATAATATTCCATATCACAACTATATACCACACACCATAACCATAAAATCATCATCATCACATATCCACAACTATATACCATATCATAGCCACAAACACATAATTATCACACAACACACCACAACCACACATCAAAACCTTATCATAGTAGGTTAACCACTATATAAACTTTGGTCTTTTGTGAAGGACTAGATTTTTATCTCAAATAGTTTCTTGACAATATTTTTTTTAAGGAAAAATATTCTTTATCAAAAATAATATTTTTCATGGTGGTTATTAGTAATGAACTAGAATTCCATCAGGAATAGGTTTCATGGAAATGTTTTTATGGTGGAAGAAGAGAGTTATTTATGATTAAAATATACTTTATGTCGCAAATAACCTCTTCTCAAAGAAACTTTTGTGATGAAATTTACATTCCATCAAAAATAGGTCTATTTGAAGGAGCTATTTGTGACCAAATTTATATTTCATCATAAATAACTCTATGTGAACAAACTATTTGCAATGGAATAAACATTATGTTGGAAATAGGTCCATGTGAAAGACTATTCATGATGAATAATATTTTTCATCATAAATAGTCTGATGATAAATTATTTTCAATGGATAGATTTCATCACAAATACTTTTTGGATAAATAGGATAATTATTTATTCCAATTTATTTTTGTGACAGACAGACCATCTATCACAAATACCCATCACGAATAAATTATTCAGTGAAAATATCCATCATAAATAGTTCAGATGAAAGACTTTTTATAATGGAATTATCCACCACAAAAGGTCATCCATAAAAAAGTAAACTATATATAAATCTACACCCCATTCTGTATATTTATATAATTCACAAATCATCTCTATTTACAATCCAGTCCCCAATTTAATATTTTATGGATTGCAAACCCTCAAAACCTCTATTTATAATTCAGACTCCAATTTTTAATTTTCTTTATTATAAATCTACTATTTGGGATCTAAACTAAAATTTTAAGGTTTTTAGATTGCAGATATATAATTTGTGATACAGACATCAATTTAAAGGTATTATTTTAAACTTTTTTTCAATAGTTATTTTTTCCACTAATTAATTTATTAGTTAATTTAATTTATTAGGGTTTAATTTTTTCTACATGTTACGCTATTATATTTTTTTTGAATTTTAATATTGTTATTTGTTTAATTTTTTCATATTTTTAATATAAGAATTAATATATTAGTGTAATTTAAAATTATTATTAGTAATAATTGTTAAATTAATATTTTAGTTAGTTAATAATAATATTATTATATATATAATTTAAAATTTATAAGATTATAGTAGATAATACTTTATAATAAATTATTGAAATTTAGTTTAGTGATAAAAAAATTAATCTAAAATAATAAATGTTATCTACAATTAAGAAAAATAATAAAATAATAAATAATTTAACATAAATAATATTAAATAAAATATGTATAGTCATTAATTATTATAAATTTGTAAAAATTATTAAAATTAATCTAAAATAATAAATATTAGTTATAATTAGGAAAAAAAATTATAAATAATCATAAATAAAAATGAATAGTCATTAATTATCATAAATTAGAACAAGTTATTAAAATTAATCTAAAGTAAATAAAAAATAATAAAAAATATCCCTTGGGAATTTTTTTTATGTTTACTGAATGAATAATAATATTATTTAAAATTACTAAAACATATTTTATATAAACTAAAATTATAAAAAATTGTTATATTTATTAAATAAAAATATAATTAGATAAAAAATATAGTTTTAAATTAATATTTATTTTTTATATATTTATAAAGGCTAAAAATATTATTATAAAACTATAATTTTTAAAATTATAAAATTATAATTGGTAATAATTTATAATAAATTACTAAAATTTATTTTATTGATAAAAAATGAATATAAACAATAAATATTAGTTATAATTTGGAAAAATAATAAATTTTTAGTAATTAAATATAAATAATATTAAGCAAAAAATGAACAGTCATTAATTATTATAAATTAGTGTAAATTATTAAAATTAATCTAAAATAATATATATTTCTTATAATTAGGGGAAAAAATAAAATATCAATAATTAATATACATAATAAAAAATAAAAAATAAATTATAATTAATTGTTATAAATTAGAATAATTTATTAAAATCAATCTAAGATAAATAATTTTTTTGATTAATATCTCATGAGAAAGTTAATTTTGTTTACTTAATGAGTAATAATACTATTTTAAATTATTGTAACATAATTTATATCGATTTTTTTTAATTTTACAATAATATAATTAGGAAATATATATTATTTTAAATTAATAGATATTTTTTATATATTTATAAGTTGTCACACCCCAAGTTTTATTTATTACTTTATTTATTATTAATTAAAATTATTTTATGTCATCAAAAGCTTTTAGGAATTTCAGGTAGGATTTTTTTTCTAATTTCTGGAAGTTCAATAGGGCTTCACATTTAACCATCTTAATTTGACAAACTGTGTGGGAACTGTGCGATAGGTTCTCTCTTAGAAAAGTGGATTTTGGCACAGTTCATGCATGATTTATTAAACCATGGGGGTGCTTAAGAGTAACTACATGTAGTGTATTTTTTGGTCTAGTAGCCTTCACACGATTTGCGCGTAGTTTAATAAACCATGTTCCTTAACCATACAGGTTTCTAGGTTTAAATTTTCTTTGTTTTTTTTCTTTTTTATTCCTTCCCTTATTTCACCCCTGTCACCCCTCTTCTCTCTAGATGAGATCCCGCTCCTCACACAATCTCCTCTCCCTTGCAGCTCTGCCTCTCCCTCTTAGTTCCCTCACATGGCCCCCTCACTGCAAGCTCCCTCTATGAGGCCTCCTCCCCATACCCCCTTCTATTTCATCTCACAAACCAAATTTGGGCTGAACCTCTCCTCGTGAACACACCTCACTAGCGGCACCTCCTTTTTTCATGGCGATTTCTCTCTGTTTTAGTGATTCTAGGTCGAATACCCTAGGTATGAGTTCCTCCTTTGTCATCGCCCTTGTTGCGTCTGTTCCTTTCCCCCATCACCATGATTGGACTATCTGAACACTAGGTCTAGGGGTTAACTTTATTTTTATGGTTTCTTTGGTGCTTAGGGTTTGTGACAGTCTCTTCTTCCCTAATCAGGTGTCCGCTATCAAAGGCGTCACGCTCTGTCTTGTTGCGGCTTGGTTGCACTTGATTTGATGTAGGTTTCCTCATTTTTAGGATTTAAATTTAAGAACCATTTATTTCTGGATGTTTTACATGTTTTATTAAATTATTTATGCATATGAGTTAATTTTAAATTGAGTTTGATAATGGTTTATATAGGTCTCTCATTTGGAACAATGCCTTTACTTGAAATTTCAAGTGGAACTTGAAATTCCAAGTATTTTAAAAATTTGAAAAAATTATCAGAAATAAATTTATATGTTTTGAAATGGTTTGATCCTATTTGGGTTAGGAAATAAATCTAAAAGTTTTGTTTTGTACCTTTTAAGATTTATGTGAAAATTGAATCAAATTATCCAAAATGGGTTTTCAAATGACTTTGTTTATAATTTGTTTTAGAAAATATTTTAAAATAGATTTTTAAATGGAATTTGAAATGGAAAGTATCAGTAAAGTATTTCAAAATTGGGTTTTGAAAAAAATGAGAGTTTTATAAAATGTATTTTTATACAAACACACACACACACACATATAATGGTTCTATATATATACATGGTTATACACATATATATATATATATATATATATATATATATATATATATGTTTACAGATCCACATAAAAATATGTGAATTTGTGCAATGGGATATATATATATATATGTTCATGTGTAATTGCATAGGATTACAACTGAAAAAATGGGTTGGTTTCTAAAATGTATTTGAAAGTCTCTTTTGACACCTTTAAGAGACTTTCCAAAGGTGTGTGCGTGTGCAACTCCACTCCAACCCCGTTTGGTTTTTATTGACATTGATTGTGTCCCTCGAAGCATGCTTGCATTTAATATTGTGTGATGGTTATAAAATTAGAGTTTTTTCTTTAGAAGGAGGTGGAGGTGAGGGTGGGTTATTCTATATCCACTATGATGTTTGTATTTCTCATAATTTATTATTTGTTCTTATCATCAGTTGTGCTCGTTTCTTGTTTACTAACTCTTTATTTACTTTGGTCATCAGAACCCAAGTATCTACATGGGAGTATAGACTTATGATAAACTAGATAGTTACACACTAATAGTGTTTTCTCTAGTTGGTGGTCAATCTAGATGATGTTTTCTATTATGATGAGGCTGGGTGTGGTCTAGTTAGATGGTTTATGATAGGATACAATGTACACTGGTAGTTTGGTTCATTATTAGTAATGTCTAAGACTATATCACTTTAGGAGCTAAGGTAGATCCCATGACACCTATTCCTTGATAGGTATATGGATATTGTGTGTGTGGGGGGGGGGGGGGTTCCTCTTAATTCTTTATATTTCCTTATGTACTTGATATGTGTGTCACCTTGGTCGATTCTCCTATACTCCTTGTATTAGCTCTTTTGATGATTCAATGCCCTTTAATTGTTCCATTTATTTTTACTATGTGAGTGGGGATTACTATATAGTTGTGACATATTTTTAAAAAAGATTATTTTACATATAATATGTTTTTTATAAATAAATGCTTTAAAATGACTGATTTCATTTAAATAAAATAAAAGGAATGTCTATAAAACATTTTTAGATATTTCTTAGTTTATATATTTTAAACTAAAAATCTATATTTAAATAATGTAGTTCAAACTAGAAATAAATGGATATTTACATTAAAGTTTATACATGGGGCTTGATTTATGTTTTTCATGACTACTGAGCTTTAGATCATACCTATCTATCATTTCAGTTTTATGGTTTCATTTAGATTTTGGCCACTCTTGAGATGTTGATTTATTCTTATTGGGTTGATTATTTTATTACATTCATCTTATGGTTCCTATTACCTGATTTTAGAAGGACCTAGTTTTACTTTCCTATAATGTCCAACATGTTCCCCTTTACTTGATTTATTTTGGCCAATTATAATTTTTCTAACTTTTTATAGATGGAGGGTAGTGATAAATACTGGCGGCTGATGTAAAGAAATCTGGAGGTGGGTTTTTATGAATATTTACATTACAGGGGAGGAAGTTTGGGGGTGTTATTTGAGTGTTTATTTATATAGTTATGTATAATTTATATTTTTTCTATATATTTATTTTGGCATGTATGTTTGATACACATATGGGTTATTCCAGTTTTCATTAGATTTTCTATTGTTCTTTTACTCTTGTTTAAGGTAAAAATCATTCCCAACTGGTGTTTCCTTGATTCCCAATTATTTGAGTCAGCCTATGGCGATCAGGAATTCCCTTTGTTTTCTATAGCGGGCCGACTTGGGTATCTTATGGATGGATGACTCAGGTTGGTTCATGATAAAATAGTATCAAAGAAGTTAAGTTTCTTTTTTCAATAAGAATCGAGACTCTGTCATGAATATTTTTTGTGTTATTTGAGGTGTCATTCTAGGATTGAGTTAGAATTATTTGGAGGGAATCAAGAGGTTGGTTATATATAGTTTATTTATTACAACCTACCATGACAACACTTGAGTCACTACAGGTAGTTGGTATTTTAATTTTTAGTTTGATAATTTTGATTATATGTTGATCCTCATTGGTATGTTCGAGTTTCTTTAGGGGAATTTAATGGATTTTGAGAGGAAAATGGAGTTGAAATTGAGTTGTGAGGTTGGATAGTATGGTCTAAAGAATCTTTAAGCAATCAAGTTCTTGATCCCGAACCAGTTATATGAACCATTACATGATTAAAACATGCCCCATTAATAATGTGGACAAGTCAAGCATGATTCTACATCCTATTTTGGTTTTTCCATTTAGACATCTTAGTTCTTGTATTTCCTTTAGTGATGTTGGAAAAGAGAAAAGGGATGAGGTTAATATTTTCATATGTTTCCATGGTCGGTTTGGATTTTGTTTGGGTGTTTTTTTTTCATTTTCTTAATTTTTTTTGAGATGGGGAAAAAGAAATTTTAAAAAATGTTTATTTCTAAAATGATTTTTGGATAGTGTTTAAATAAGGGGATTTGATAAAAAGTTTTGTAAAATGGGAAATTTTAAATGGGATTTTAGGAAAAATGTTTTGAAAATACTGGATTTAATTTTAAATCTTTGAAAGTTTTTTAATTTTGAAATTGGATTTATATTTTTTTTGAAAAGTGAATGATTTAGAAATGTTTTAAAAAGTGTATAATTTTAAAAATATGGTTTTCTATTTCCCTTTTATGTATTTTAAAACAAATGGTTTTAAAAATAAGGGATTTAAAATTGTTTTGAAAATGAAGTTATTTTTTTATTTTAAAATGAATGTTTTAGAAAATGGAGAATTTGAAATGGGGTTTTAAGAAGCATCATTTTTTTTAATTTATTATTTTTATTTGTCCTTTTTTTGGTGGGACTTCTTGGTTGGCCATTTGAGACATGAACTATTTGAGTGAATGTTTTGTTTTATTTAAATTTTTCTTCCCAGAAAGGTCATATAATGGATAGATTTCCTCTTTCTAGATATGAACTTTAGGGAGATTCTCTTCCTTTTTAGGTGACGTACCTCAAGTTGGTGGCCCTACCCAGGCACAAAATCAAGTGGAAAGTATGGATTTTTTATTACTCTTAGATTTATCATGAGGTTTCTAGAATAATGACATTACTTTTCCATGGATAACTAGGTTCATTGTAGGAATTTGTGTATATATTGTTATTGGGATTATTTTTGGTTTTCAGTTTTAGTGGTTTCATATTTGGTGGTTTGAAATCTATGAGAGCCTTGATTTATTTTTATCAAGTTGTTATTTGTATAGTTCTATGTGAAAAATTATAAGATTTTAGTTATTTTTGAGTTAATATACATCAATGTTGATAACGTTTTCTATGATTTGTGTTTTAGAGGTAGTAAATTAAGATTTTTTCTTATTGGTTTGGTCATGGATGATTTTGGGTTTGTACTTTGGTAATTGGGATATATGACATCCTAGTAGTTGAGCACCTAGGAGTGATGATTCTTTTGTGGTTTTTAATGATATGGTGTTCTGTATTTGAGGCCCTAATTTTTTGTTTGACTATGGTGACATGGTTCTAAGGCCCTTTTTGGTTTTTGAATCGAGAGCTATTATATTTTCTCCTTATTTGGGTTGGTATGTTTGATAAAGTTTTGGTGGTTTCTTGGGGTGTTCAGTGGAAGGTTTATTTTCTAGGTGTACTATCTCTTGGAGAGTGGGTATTTTTAATATACTAGTTTATAATAAGTTTAAATTTTGGAGATACCTTGATAGTATTTAGTGTTTTTTAACCTTGTGTCCCTATTAGTGGTTGGTTTCCACTTGGATATGTCGAGTGTTACTTGAGGATGTGCTTCTTTGATTTTGAGGAATCCTTCTAGTTGGGGTTTTTGGGTTGTCTTCCATCCTTTAACAATGAATTTATTAGGGTAGAAAGATTTATGGAGGGTAGAATTTTCACAACCCTTGTTTTACTTATTAATTTATTTAATATTATTTAATAGTATTTTATTTCAATAGGAGTTTCTAAGAATTTTAGGTAGGGATTTTTTTTTAAATTTTGAAGTTTTAATGGGGTGCATGGTTAGCCAACATAGTTTGATAAACCATGTAGAAACCATGTAGTAAGTAATATCCTAGGATAGTTCCATTTTGTATGGTTAGCACATGGTTTATTAAACCATGTGGGATCCTAGGAGAAACTATGCATTATGTTTTTTTTGGTCTAATGTCCTTTGCACGGTTTTCTTTTAGTTTAATAAATTGCAATCCTTAACCGTGTAGGTTTCCCAGTATAAAAAAATGTTTTGTTTTTATATTTTTTCCCTTTCCTTCTTTCTCCACCAATCACACCTCTCCTCCCAAGATAATATCCCCCTATTTACATGACCCACTCTCCCTTAATGCTCCCCCGCTCCATCTTTAATCCCTCATGTGCCCCCCTCACTACGAGGCACCCTTATATGACCTTATACCCACTCCCCATATATTCCATCATACACAACACACCTAGTCCAAACCCTTCCTCTCACGTGCACCCTCACTCACAACAACACCTCTTCACATGAAAATTTCCCCTCCAATATTTTTGATTCTAGGTCTAATACCATAAGTATGAGTTCCTCCTCCCTTCTACCATTTTCATGTATTTTTCCTTTCCCCCATCACCGTAGTTAGTTTTGTTGAACCCTAGGTCTAGTGGTTAACTCTATTTTTATTATTTCTTTGGTGTTTTGGGTTCATAGAAGTCTCTTGTTTCCCAATTGTGTGTCTTCCATTGAATACAACATGTTGTAGCTTTACAAAGTTTGATTCTTCTTGATTTTAGGTATTTTCCCCATGTTTAGGCTTTAAATTTAAGACAACATTATTGTTTTATGTCTTAAATGTATTATTTAATTAATTATTCCTATGTGTGGATGTTAAATTGGGTTTGATAAATGTATCAAGGGGTTTTCCATTTGCAATAAGGCCTTCACTTGACATTTCAAGTGGAACTTAAAATACCAAGTATTTTAAAAGTGTTGAAATAATTATTTAAAATTAATTGAGATTTTTTGAAATTTTTTTACCCCATTTGGGTCTAAAAATAATTTGAAAATTTTTATTTTATCCCTTTTAGAATTTATATGAAAATTTAATTGAATTATCCAAAGGGATTTTCAAATGGATTTTCTTATAATTTTTTTAGAAAATATTTTGAAACAGAATTTTAAATGGCTTCTAAAATTCCAAGTATCATCAAAGTATTTTGAAATTAGGTTTTGAAAAAGATTCAAGTTTTATAAAATGTCTCTTTACACACACACACATGATAGTTCAACATATATACATGGGTATATATATATATCTATGTATATAAATTCATATGAGAATATGTGAATTTGTGTAATGGGATAAATAGATATATATAAATTTTTAAGTGTATTTAAGTACAACTTGAGAAAGTGTATTTTATCTTTGGGTTTCTAAAATGTATTTGAAAGGCCCATTAAACACCTTTAAGATATTTTCCTAATGAGTGCATGTGTACAATCCCCTATCAAACCCCATTAGGTTTTTATTGACATGGATTGAGGAACTCACAGAATTATTTTATTTTATATTTTGTTATGGTTATACAATTAGTAATGTTTATTGAGAGGAAGTTGGTGGTGAGTGTGGGTTATTTGATATCCTATGTGATTCTTGTATTTATCACTCTTTATTATTTGGGATTAACATCACTTGTGATCATTGCTTATTTACTCACTCTTTATTTAATTTGTTCATGGGAAATTTGGTAGCTATGTGGGATTCTAGACTTATTATACATTAGATAGACTCACACTAATAGTTTCCCTCTAGTTAGTGATTAGGATAGATGGGGTGTGCTATTCCAATGAGGCTTTGTGAAGTCTAGTTTCATGGTTTGTAATAGGATGCAACATACACTGATAGATTGTTCTATGGTTAGTAAAGTCTAGGACTATCTCACTTTAGGTTCTAGGGTAGATCCAATGACACTTATTCCTTGATCGGTATATTGAAATAGGAATATTTACTCCTAATTATTTATATTCTCCTATATACTTGATGTGTTGGGAACCATGGTTTATTATCCTTTACACCTTATATTTTATTCTTTATTGTATGGTTCCCACTTATTTTTCCCTTTATTTATTTTTTGTGAGTGGGGTTTAATAAATAGTTGTGAAATCTTTTTAAAAAGGATTATTTTACCCAATATGGGTGTTTTATAAAGAAATTATTTCAAATAACTGATTTAATTTAAATAAAATTTAATGAAAGTTTATAAAACAGTTTTATAAATTTCCTGGTTTATATGTTTTAAACTAAAAAAATATCCTTAAATAATATAGTTAAAATTATCACTAAATGGATTATTATTTTAAAGTTTATACATGGTGTGTGGTTCCTCTTTTCCATGTATACTGATATTTATCTCAAGCCAATATATCATTTTAGTTTAAAGTTTTCATCAATCTTTTGGCCGATATTGAGAGAGTTGATTTATTCAAGGTGAGTTAATAATTTTATTACATTTTTCTTGTGGTTCCTATTACCTGATTTTGGTAGGACTTGCTATTAGTTTCCTATAATTTTTTGTGTTTATCCCTTTACTTGATTTACTTTGTCCAATTATGATTTTACTATTTTCTATGGATGGAGGGTAGTGATAACTTTTGGTGGCCAAAGTAATGGTATCTGGAGTTATTGTTTTGTGCATATTTAAATTTCAGGGTGGGAGTTTGGGGTGTGATATGAGAGTTTATTTTTAAATTTAATGTATTCTTTATAGTTATTTTATATATATATTTTTCGAATGGATTTCCAATATATGGATGGGTCATGCCATTTTTTTGTTATTTTTTTGTGATTGTGATATAATTTAAGAGAGAAATAATTACCAATTTGTGTTTCCTTGATTACTAGAAACTTATGAAAACCCATGGGGATTGTAAATTCCCTTCAGGCATTGTCATAGGCTGGATTGGGCATCTAATACATGGGCGACTCATACTGGTTCATGTGAAAATGGTATCAAAGAAGCTAGGTTTCTTTTCTAAATAGGAACTGAGGCTCTTTCATGTGTAAACCTTATGTTATTTGGGGTTTCATGGTAGGATAAAATTAGAATTAGTTTTTGGGACTCCAAAGTTTGGTCATTGATGGGTTTTTTATCACTACCTACCACTACGATGCTTGAGTCACCATGGGTAGTTGGATTTGAATTTTGAGTTTGAAATTTTATTTGATTACCATTGATGATATTATGATTGTCATTAACATGTTTGAGTTTTATTATGGGTATTTTAGGAATTTTGGGTTGAAAATGGAGGCAAAGTTATGGTGTGAGTTTGGCTAGAAATGCCTGATGAACTATACAACAATCAAGTGCTTGATCCCATACCCGTTCTAGGAACCATTGCATGATTATCACATGCCCTATCAACAATGTATCCAATTTGAGCATGATTTTGTGTCATATTTTGGGTTTTCTATTTAGAAAATCTGGTTTTTGGATTTCCTTGAGTGGTGTCGGCAAAGGGAAAATGGAATGGGTTAATATTGTGATATGGTTCCATGGTCAGATTGGATTTTGTTTGAGCATGTTGTTCATTTGGTGAATTTTTTTTGATATAGAAAGACGAGATTTTGTAGTATGTTTGTTTTTAAAATGATTTTTAGAGAATGTTTAAAAAGGGGTATTTTATAAAATTTTATTAAAATGGTTTACTTTAAATGTTAATTTGGGGAAAATGTTTGGAAAATGATTGAATTCATTTGAAAATTTTAAAACTATTTTATTCTTTAAATTTTATTTATAAATAATTTGAAAATTGAATGATTTATAGATGTTTTAAAAAGTGGATGATTTTGAAAAAAGTGTTTTTGTTTCCCTTTTATGGATTATAAAATGAATGGTTTTAAAAATATAGGATTTTAAATTGTTTAAAAAATGGAAGTTAAGTTTTTATTTCAAAATTAATGTTTTAGAAAATGGATAATTTGGAATGGGTTTTTTTGGGAGCATCGTGTTTTGTTGGTTCTATTATTTGGATTTATCCTTTTTTAGTGAGACATCTTGGATGATCGTTTGAGGCATGAAATAATTGAGTTCATGTTTTATATTATTTGAATCCTTCCTCCCATAAAATGTTATAAAAAGGATGAATTTTTTGTTTCTATAGATGACCATTTGGGTGATTATCTTCCTTGTTAGGTGATGTTCCTCTAGTCGGTGACCCTACCCAGACTCATAATTGAGTGGTAAAGCCAAATTATTTATTTCTATTATCTTTATATAGAGGTTTCTAGAATAATTCCCTTATTTTTACATATTGAACTATATTTTTCATAGGTATTGATGGATATTTTATCCTTGGTATGATTTTTGGTTTTTGGTTTGAGTTGGTTTCTCTTCGGCAGTTTGGAATTAGTGAGATCCTTGAGGTATTTTGGTCCTGTTATTATTTGTATGGATCTATGTGAATGATTATGGTATATTAGTTGTTTTTGAGTGGTTATACATCAGTTATGATCATGTTTTATATGATTTTTTTTCAGATTCGGTAAATTAAAAGTTTTTCTTGTTTGTTTGAGCATGGGTGATTTTGGGTTGGTGCTTGGGTAACTGGGATGGATAAGCTTAAGGCAGTTGAACACCTTGGAGTGATAATTATTTTGTGGTTTTTATTGAGATGTTGTTTTGTAATTGAGATCCTAACTTCCTTTTTGAGTACAGTGACCCAAGTCTAAGGCCCATGTTAGTTTTTTATTCAAGGGTTCTTAGACTTTCTCCTCCTTTGGGTTAGTTTGTTTGATATTGGTTTTATGGTTTCTTGGGGTGTTTAGTGGAAGTGTTTTTATGAGTGTAGTATCTCTTAAAGAGTGGGTTTCATTGAACCACTAGTTTAGTGAAGTATAGGATTGTCTCACTTTAGGACCTAGGGTAGATCCCCTGACACCTATTCCTTGATTAATACATTGATATAGGGGAATTCACTCTTGCTTCTTTAGATTCCATTGTGTACTTGATATGTATGGAACCTTGTTCAGTTATATTTTACTCCTTTCATTTTATCCATTGATGATATGTGGTTCCCTCTAATTATTACTTTTATTTGTTTTGTGTGAGCGGGGTTTACTATATAGTTTTGGTATCTTTTTAAAAGGATTATTTTACTTAGAATGGGTATTTTATAAAGAAATTATTTCAAATGTCTGATTTAAAATAAAAGGAAAGTTTATAAAATAGTTTTAGAAATTTCATAGTTTATACATTTTAAACTAAAAACTTATATTTAAATAATGTAGTTTAAACTATAACTAAATGGATATTTCTATTAAAGTTTCTACATGGGGTTTGGTTTATCTTTGGCATGCCTATTGATATTTTCCTCACGTCTATCTATCATTTTAGTTTTAGGTTTTCATATATCTTTTGGATGATCTTGAGAGCATTGATTTATTTGAGGTGATTTAATTATTTTATTACATTCAATGTGCAACCCTTTAATCGATTTACATTGGGAAATTTGGATTTTAATTCTATCTACAAATAGAGGGTAGTGATAACTGCTGCTGGTCAAAGAAAAGGCATATGAAGATGGATTTTTGTACATCTTTTCATTGCAGGTGAGAGAGTTTAGGGTTTGATATGAGAGTTTATTTATGAATTTTTTTTAGCTTTATAGACGTTTTATTTATATTTTTATGACATGGATGCCCGTTATATGGATGGTTCATGCTTGTTTTTTGTTAGATTTTCTACTATACTTTCACTATGATTTAAGGGTGAAATCGTTCCCAAGTGGAGTTTCCTTGATGACCAGGCACTTGTGCCATCCCATGGGGATCCTAAATGCCATTCAGACCCTATCACTAGTGGGCTCAGGTGTCCGAAAGAAGAATGACTCAGGATGGTTCATGACATAGACTAAAAACATTATTATAAAACTACAACTTTAAAAAGTATAAGATTATAGCAGATAATAATTTATAAAAAATTAAAAAACATTAGTTTAGTGAAAAAATTATTATAAAATAATAAATTTTAGTTACAATTAGGAAAAGGTACTAAAATTATAAATAATATAATATAAATAATATTAAATAAAAAATGGACGTCATTAATTATTATAAATTAGTAAATTATTTTAAAATTAATGTTAAATAAAAAATATTATTTATAATTATAAAAAATAATAAAATAATAAAAAATAAATATAAATAGTAGTAAAAAAAATAGTCATTAATTATTATAAATTAATATAATTTATTAAAATTAAACTAAAAAACCAAAAAAACTAATAGCCCCATGAAAAAAAGATAATTATGTTTACTTAACAAATAGTAATATTAATATAAATTACTAAAAAAATAATTTATATAACTAATTTTTTTAAAAACTATTTTTTTATTATATAAAAATAACAATTTCAAAATAAATATTATTTTAAATTAATAAATATTTGTTATATATTTATAATGACTAAAAATAATATTATAAAACTATAAAATATTGAATTTTTATTAATGATTTTTGTAAATAGTTCCACCTAGGGAAGTATTATTTAGAGAATAAAAATCAATTCACATCAAAATAGGTATTATATGCAACTAATTTACAAATCTGTCATAATTACTTATTATGATGTGTTGTGTTGAAAATAGTTCAATGTAGAAAAAAAATAATCTTATGAATGAAAAATAGTGAAAAAGTAATTAAAAATATATAATATTTTAATAATAATAATAATAATTAATATCAAATAAAAATAAGAAATTAATAAAAAAATAAAAGAATAAAATATTAGTAAATTAATAATAATATTGGTGTTTACGGTAGTCAACAATCTTGTTGTCCTGTTTCATAATTCTATACAACTTACCTCCTTAAATGTTGTTGCTTGAAACATAGATCTATTTAATGTTATTAATTCTTGGAAATATAATAAAGAATACTAACGTTTATTTGAATCCACCAATTGATGAGTTAATTTTATTATAGAGTGACAGTGTAACCAAATATGATGTAGTTGAAAAGAATAATTTCACACTAAAAGATGCATTAATGTGGAAAATCAATGACTTTCTAATGTATAGAATTTTATTTGGATGGAGTACACATGCTCAAAAATCATGTCCATACTGCATGGGTGACAACAATGTGTTTATGATTTTTAATGGAATAAAACCTTGTTTTTTTTGAATTTCATTAGAGATTTATTCCTGTAGATCATCCATTTTGAAGGAATACGTATAATTTTATAAAAGGTAGAATTGAATGTGATATACCTACAACAATTCTCTCATGTATTCAAGTAAAATCTATAACCTCTTCATTTGCTCGTAAAATTTTTGGATCAATTATAAACCATAAAAAAATATGGCTTTTGGAGATATCATAGTTGTATAAACCAAAATATTTTTTGGGACCTGTCATATTTATTTTATTTTTTGGTTATTCACATGTTAGATGTAAGTCATACTGAGAATAATTGTGTTGTTAACATACTTTATACCATTTTGTACACACCTTTCATGACTAAATATACTATAAAGACATTGTTAAACTTTTCCCAAATTTGCAAGCATCCCGAACTTGAGTTTTTTTGAAAATGATAGATAAAAAAATCTAATGAATCCCAAAGAAACTTATACACTTTATAAATAGATACATTTATTATTCTATCATTGGATTGAATATTTGAGGTTACTAGATGACCCTAATTCTAATATGTATCCATCTATCAGTAATAGTCATATTATCGGGATAAAAAGCTATGCTTTCGTTGTCATAATGGATACATTAATTTCTATTGCTCTTAGAGGGATTTTGAATTCTTCACTTTGGGATGTTTTGATCAAATATCATATTTTTTTGAGAACTTTTTTTAGTAATAATCGACTATGATGCATTGTGTACACTGTAAAAATATGTTGTTCAAATTTTATATAAATTTTAATAAATAAATCTACCGGTCTTTTTTGATTCAATGAAAAATTTAATATTACATTTACTATAAGAAGAAAAATATGGAGGGTGGGTATAGTTCTGATGGATGTCCTCATATGAGAAATATATGTAAAAATTATAGAATAAGGTACATAACAAAGAATTAATTGAAGGTTCAATTGTAGAAGCGCACATATTGGAGGAAGTTTTAAAAAAATCATCTTATTATTTTTAGTCTAAACATCCTTTAAAACATAATCAAATGGGTAATAATACAGTTAATGGTGATATCACAAACCATCAATTATTGGTATTTAATTATCCAAAGCTTGGTTTTAATGGTGATCCTGAGTGATGGATTTTAGATGATGAACGACACATAACTCATGCATATATTCTGCTCAATTATAAAGAAATGACACGACTTATGCAATAAGTGATACTTTTATCTATATTTTTTCAAAATATTTGTTAAAAGTAAATTTATATTAATTATTTTGTAGATTATATGACGAATATATAAAAAACAACACTGAAATTACCGTAACTACTCTTGAAGAATTATGAAAACATAATTTTGACAACCGATTTCAAAGTATGGTAACTTTAATTGTTTATGTTCAAACATATGATTTTTTTAAATTATTAATTATTTTTTATTTTTTAGGGTATCACAACATGTAAATAGGATTGATATTATATTATGTGCATTGAGTAACCCACTACCCATACTAGTAAAATCTTATAACGTATATGTGGTTAATGGATTTCGATTTCATACATTCATATATGGTGAGTAAAAAAATCAATGAGTTGTGGTTATTTTTTAAAAGGAATCCATAAAAAAGAAATAGAAGTTGAATTTTATGATATGATGGATAAAATAATTAAGTTATGTTATCTAGGATTAAACTACACAATAATTTTTACATGTCATTAGTTAGATACCGATTGAGGGTTTCATATTCATCCATGACATGATGTTTTTGACATTAAATATAAAAGTATTATTGAAAAATATGAACCATTTTTTATGGAACATCAATAACATAAAGTTTATTATGAAAACTATGATGAAAATCCTTTTATTTAAATTGAAAGTGGTTTTATGGAATTTCAAACTACTGAAAATATGACAACCCTGCTTTTATTACAAACTTAAACATGATTTATTACATAAAACTTCACTTGATAAAACAAAGAAGATCGAGATATTTAGTGTCTTTGGGGCTTAATATCATTACATAAAAACTTAAAACATGAAATACAACATCTTTATTGAAAACTTACTTTACATGACCACTACATTCCCTCGTACTTAGCATTGCATGTGATAACCTGAGGACATGCATAAGAAAAGGGTGATCTATAAAGCCCAGTAAGAGAGTACACATGGAATAACATGAGGAGTACAATACATGTTAGGCAATAGGCATATCAATAGATCATAATAGAAACATGAAAATAAAGGCATGATAAAGCATGATAATTATAATGACCCATACTTTACATACATTGTTAATACTTCAAAATTGAAGCACACTTATTACAACATACGACAAAACCACAAAGGACCGTATAGGTATAATGTCTTTAGAAACTGGGAAACATAAACAACTGGTTCATAAATCTTCTATTGTGTCTTCCATTTATTTCATCATATCTAGGGTCCCTTTTAGCATATTCTACTTAATATCCATCTTCCTGACCTGGGGAAAAGAAAACATACAAAAAAGGGTGAGATCAAATGCTCAGCAAGGGCAAATAAAGGAAATAAAAACCATATCATATCTTCTTGAAAATCATAACCTGCAAAAGAGATCATAATATCTTAACATGGAATAAATCATAGAAGTGAAAATGAGATCCCCATAATCATAACATAAAACTTGAAACTTTGTGGCATGCACACATAATCATGGAAAATCATTTCTTGTTAGTCATGACTCATTGCCAAGACTATCTTAGCGGACAAAGTCCATTTCTGAACCGAGTTCACTCCTCGTTTCAGTCCTGTATTACTGAACCGAAATAACCTTTCATTCTAGCCATGTCTATCTCATGAGATATAAATCTTTACCCAATGCATTGGAGGGAGATATAGGTCCCACCCATCTTATAATGAATCCTTTCTTATGTGTGCCACTTAATCATAAATCATACATCATCGCATAACACATATAACAAAATGGGATTCTTGAAACATCATGACATCATAAAACAAATCATATAAGGTAAATGACTTCATAAAAATAATTCCCTCAAAACATAATTAAATCAATGTAATAATAGGGATAAAAACAGAACCCTACATTATCTTAGATGGAAAATAATTTTGATAAAGCATTTGAACTCCATTCTTGAGGAAAATATCCTTTCTACTTCAAAAAAACACTTTTCTTTTCTTAACATGTCATACAATTATAAACTAAAAGAAGTTGATTAAAAATAAACTTGAAAACTTATAAAGGAAGATTCTTGGAAATAATGTTTTAAAAATCCATTTCTTGCCGTATAAGTTAAAAAAAACATTCTTCGTACTTTTGTCGGAAAATTCAAAAAGTACCTCGTACGAAAAACGACAAAAGATTCCTTTCATATCTTTTACAAAAAACTTACCGAAGGGTAAAATTGGATATAAACTATTGTATAAGGATGGAAATAATATTACATATTGAGGGAACATGGATGCGGATGATAAAATACACCCCGGTAATTACCAAAGTAAAAACAATCTCGGATAAAAGTGAGATTGTGATATTTCCCTTACCTTAGGTCTGATTTGCTTTGTACGTGTCCGAAGCTCCTGTATAATGGTTTAAATAATGTTATTGACTTATTCCAAAATCATACATATTGATATGATATCATATATGGTCATATTCTTAGCTTCTTATTAGTAATATTTCATTGTTACTTGTTACTCGGGTCTTTATTGCCTTTTGTTCTTATGCGTGTTTTGCCGAATAAATTCTTATTCTTCTTTTAAGGTTATAGATACCTTATATAAAGAATGGTATTAGTGTAACATATATCATATTTATTCATTCAATTCATTTATATAATTACTATGTAATGATGATCATGTAGAACGAGTCGCATCACATCATGGAGACGGTATTCCGTACGTACGCACGAGCGATGATATTGTTCCCATGATCATGGAATTGTATTTAAGTGTATTTATACTATTTCAGTATCAATATAACTTTATAATAATCATATATAGTTACTCATTACACCATTATACCCATCCTTCTAAGGTGATGGTGGAAAATAGATTACACCACGGCGTGGAGACGGTATTCCGTACGTACGCACGCGCGGTGATTTCATTTTTCAATAGGATGGATAGAAGGTGAATTAGGGTTGTTTCATATTTATAATAACATATCAGTATGTAATTAATACTGATGTTATTACTTTATCATGAAACAACTAAAGAAGAAGAAGTTGAAGAAGAAAGAAATTGAAAAGATCGGTAATGGATATTACCTCTTCTTTGAAACGCCTCTTTGAATCCTCCACTTAGGGAACTAAGATTGGTCTTTGAAGAAGATCAGGACCTCTATGATTATTCTAGGGAAGTGGAGAAGGGATTTTGGCAGGGGTTGGCCGATCTTTAGTGCTCAAATTGGTGTGAGGAGGAGGGGGAGGAGGTGCCCTTTTATAAGGGAGGAGAGGGGCACCTTAGGAATATCTCAAAATATTATTTTATATTAAAGTCAAAATCGGTTTATAATGGTTCCAAAGGGTCTTATTTCAAAGTTAAAGTGGGGATGGGTCGAAATCCTATCAACCAATAGGATTTAGACAAGTTTAGGTTATTATTTTAACCTTATCAGTTGGATTTAACTCTAAGTTAAATAATTTAACTTTTACCGTGACTTTTTGTTTTCTTACACTATATGGTTAATACACTTACTATAACATGCCAAACGAACCCCAAGTTGTTTATTATTAATATATATATCCTTATATATGTCATTTGTCCGAACCTTATATTTTTAGGAATAAAATAACAATTAATAATATAATATTTGATTTAAAAACTATTTTGTGTCAATTTTGACACTATTTGATATATGATTTTTGTGAAAGTCATAACAGAATTATATGTTCGAAAAAAGTTGATTAAATCAACACTAATATATCATAGTAACCTAGAAAATTAGTGGAATTTATAAAAAGTCTCAAATTACATTTATTTGAGCATTTATAACATCAATTATGTTAACATTTCCTTAAAAGGGTAATTACTGCATCATCGTTGTGTCATAAATAAATTAATTTATTTAAAGTCTAAAAATTATAAATAAAATATCATTATGTAGGAAATATTTTTATCTTTCTAATGAATATTTATAGTCGAATTTATCTTATGTATAACCCCATATTAAAAATGTTTTAGTTATTAAACTTTGATTTTAACTATTTTTAACTATTCATTAAATAAAATAATATTAAATGTCATAATCTAATCCAAGTGGACCTAAATGGTCATATTATATTAATAAGGTTGTTTTTGGTCGAATTAAACTTATCCAATAGAATTAGGACATGTATTAGGGTAATAGTAATATCATATTTACCCTTAGTTACCCTATTTACTATTAACCGCGGTAAAAAAAGTAAAAAGTTACTATTCACCAAAAATTATTTTTATCTCATTGAACCACATTTTTCTTACTGATATCAACCGTGTCTGTCGGATTTTCGAAATTCCATTCACAGAAACGGTAAAATTAAGTTTTATACAAAATTCAGTTTTTAACCTACCACTTAGTGGTTTCACTATTCATCAAAAATTGAAAGTTTTCAGAAAAATACCAAAATTTCACCCTAGGATAATTTCGGTATTCCGAATCCAAAAAAGAAGTCCATTTTGAAAAATAAAATTTATAAAATTTCAAAAAGTGGTTATTACTATTCATAACGGCTAGTTTTAATAATATTTTAATAGCATATCGTTGTTTAGTGAAATTCGGTATTGCGTACAACGCAAGCTATCGAGGAAGGTCGTGATTGCGTGTAAAGTAAGTCAAGCTAGTGTGTAGTGAAATATTCCTTTGATGATATATATATAACATAAAAACAAAATATTACTTATAAAAATCTCGGGTGTTACATTCTACCCCCCTTAAAAAGAATTTCGCCCTCGAAATTCGTCACTTTGTAACAAACAGACGAGGATACTTCTCCCTCATCATATCCTCAAGCTCCCATGTAGCTTCTTCAAGTTGGTGGTTCCTCCATAAAACTTTCACCAATCGAGTGGTCTTGTTTCGTAGGACTTTTTCGCTACGATCCAGAATCTCTATCGGTTGTTCTTCATAAGAAAGATCTTGCTCCAGCGGTACAACTTCTGAGCTGAGTACATGTGAATGATCAGGTATGTACTTTCTCAGGAGAGATACATGGAACACATCGTGAACTTGAGAGAGATTCGGTGGAAGTGCCAATCGGTAAGCTACCTTTCCAACACGATCCAGTATATCGAAAGGACCGATATATCTAGGGCTCAACTTCCCCTTCTTTCCAAATCTCATAACCCTCTTCCAGGGAGATATTCGTAAGAACACTTTATCACCCACTTCAAACTCTAGGTCTTTTATTCGGTTGTCGGCATAACTTTTCTGTCGACTCTGAGCTGCTCTTATGTGTTGTTGAATAGATCTGACCTTTTCTGCCATTTCATCAACGAGATCAGGTCTTAATAGCTTTCTTTCCCCAACTTCATCCCAGCAAGTTGGAGTCCTAAATTTCTTTCCATAGAGAGATTCATAAGGAGCCATCTGAATAATGGAGTGAAAGCTATTATTATAAGAAAATTCCACCAAAGGTAGGTGTTGATCCCAACCTCCTTTGAAATCCATAGAGCAAGCTCTCAACATATCTTTTAGGGTTTGAATTGTTCTCTCAGACTGACCGTCTGTCTGAGGATGATAAGCAGTGCTGAAACTCAACTCTGTATCCAGAGTATGCTGAAGACTTCGCCAGAACTTCGAGGTAAATCTCGGATCCCGATCAGATATAATAGAAAGTGGTACTCCATGCAATATTACCACTTCCTTTACATATATCCTGGCAAGCTGATCCAGAGAGAAATCCTCTCTAATAGCAATGAAGTGTGCAGACTTTGAAAGACGATCAACTATGACCAAGATAACATTATTTCCTTTGGATGTTTTAGGAAGTCCTGTGAAAAAGTCCATAGTGATGTTTTCCCACTTCCATTCGGGTATGGGAAATGGTTGTAACAACCCCTTAGACTTCTGTCTCTCAGCCTTAACTTGTTGACAAACCAAGCATCGAGAGACATATTCAGCAACATCTCTTTTCATGCCATCCCACCAGAAGTACTCTTTCAGGTCCCTATACATCTTCATGCTTCCAGGATGAATAGAGAATGAAGAACTGTGAGCCTCATCCAGCAGCTCCTTCTTTAATTCAGGGATGGGAGGAACACAAATCCGATTCCTGAACTTTATTATTCCATCACAATCAAGGTTGAATTCAGGAACATTTCTCACCTTCTTTTGTAACTCGACATCTTCTTTCTGTGCCTCTTTAATCTTCACATGTATAGATGGTTGAACAATAATTTGAGAAAGATAAGATTTTCCCCTTCCATTATAATTCCAAGATCCATCCTTTGTAAATCCATAAATATTGGATCTTTTGTGATCCTCATCATGGATAAACTAGCATGGTCTTGTCGACTTAGTGCATCTGCCACCTTGTTTGCTTTCCCAGGGTGGTAATGGATTGAGCAGTCATAATCCTTAATCAGCTCCAACCATCTTCTTTGACGCATATTCAGCTCCTTTTGTGTGAAAATATACATTAAACTTTTATGATCAGTATAAATATCACACCTTTCACCATAAAGGTAATGCCTCCAAATCTTTAATGAAAAGATTACCGCAGCTAACTCCAAATCATGTGTTGGGTAATTTTGCTCATGGATTTTCAACTATCATGAGGCATAAGCTATCACCATATCATTTTGCATAAGAACACACCCCAATCCCTTCTTGGATGCATCACCGTAGATCACAAACCTTTCTCCACTACAAGGCAGTGTGAGCACAGGTGCACTGGATAACCTTCTTTTCAACTCCTTGAAATTCTCTTCACATTCCTCTGTCCAAACAAACTTAACTCCTTTCCGAGTCAACTTGGTGAGTGGGTTAGATAATCGTGAAAAATATTTTACAAAACGTCGATAATATCCAGCCAAACCAAGAAAACTTCGGATCTCAGTTACTGTTGTTGGTCTCGACCATCTTTCGATAACCTCTGTTTTTGCTGGATCCACAGATATCCCCTCTTTTGAGATTATGTGACCCAAAAATGCAACTTTTTGAAGCCAAAATTCACACTTGGTAAATTTGGCATAAAGCTTCTCCTTTCTTAGGGTCTTCAATATAATTCTCAAGTGATCTTCATGCTCTTCCTTGCACTTTGAATAGACAAGAATATCGTCTATAAAGACGACCACAAATTGATCAAGATAGTCTCTAAAGACTCTATTCATTAGATCCATGAAGATAGTAGGGGCATTAGTAAGACCAAATGGCATCACTATAAATTCATAGTGTCCATACCTTGTACGGAAAGCCGTATTTGGTATATCCTCCCTTTTGACCCTTAATTGATTATACCCTGAACGAAGATCAATCTTGGAAAAGTATTGAGCTCCGCGTAGTTGGTCAAATAAGTCATCAATGCGTGGGAGAAGATATTTCTTCTTGATAGTGATCTTGTTAAGTTCTCGATAATCAATGCAGAGTCTCATTGATCCATATTTCTTCTTAACAAATAGAACAGGTGCTCCCCAAGGTGACGCACTAGGGAATATGAATCCCTTATCAAGATTCTCTTGGAGTTGCTTATTCAATTCCTGTAACTCAATTGGGGCCATTCTATAAGGTGTCTTTGAAATAGGCAAAGCACCCGGTATGAGTTCTATTGAAAACTCAACTTCACGATTTGGTGGAAGACCTGGTAATTCCTTCGGAAAGACATCATCAAACTCTTGTACGATGGGCATATTCTTAATCACGAGTTTCTCACCAACCATTTGAGATAAATTACCTTCATTTAGTGGAATCAATACCCATAAAATGGAAGAAATTTCCACTGGAAGGTTATGTTCATCCTTGCATTGATAGACGATCATAGATTGATCTGGAATATGAAATGTGACTTCCCTTCTTTGGCAATTGATATGAGCTCCGTATAAAGAAAGCCAATCCATTCCAAGAATCACATCGAATTCCACTAAAGGAAGGATCACAAGATTTGCAGGAAGCACTTTCCCACAAACGTCAATTGGAGAAGAATTATAAACTTTTGATGTGATTGATGTGCCATTAGGTGTTGTCACAGTTAACTCAACATCTAATTGTTGAGGTAATACTGTGATACCCTTAGAAAATTCTTCAAAAATAAAAGAGTGGGTGGATCCAGAATCAAATAAAACATTTTCTACTTTAGAGTGGATGGTAAGTGTACCTTTCACCACTTCGTTATCGTACTCCACATCGCTGATCGAAATTGCATGTGACTTTCCTTTGTATTTAGCCTTAATAGTTTGTTGACGTCGACCATCATCATCAACCCTTGGATTTGGGCATTGATTGGCATAATGCCCCATCTCCTTGCACTTGAAACATTGAAGTGTAGTAGGTTCATTCTGTGTATCCCTTCCTTTGTTTGCATCATTAGACATCTTCTTCCCATTATCGCGGCATTCAAATGCCCGATGACCTTCCTTTCCACATTTTAAACATTTACTTGTCCCTTTAAGACAACTCCCTCCATGTTTCTTTCCACACTTTGAGCATAAGGGAAAGCTCATATTCTTTTCAGTGTGCTCTTTAGATTTTCCTTTGAATTCCATTTTCCTCTTCTTATCAAACCCATATGACTGATGAGTTACTCTAATCTCCATCTCGACTCTGAGAGCACATCGAACGATTTCCTCGTAGCTATTGAAGTCCCTTATGGCTAACGCCCTTCGAAGACTTGGTTTTAAGCCACTAAAGAATCGATCAATCTTACTCTCAGGTTGGATAATAATACCAGAAGCGTACCTTGCAAGTCTTGTAAAATTTGCTTCATAGGTACCAACAGATTCATCATCCCTTTGCTTCAGTTCAAGAAACTCTTTCTCTATCTTTGTTCGGAGAATACGAGGGAAGTACTTATTGAAAAATAAGTTCTTGAACTCGTCCCATTCCATGGACTCAATTTCATCCCTTTGCCTCGTATTCTTAATAAGATTCCACCATTGATCAGAATCTCCTTCCAAACGATACACTGCTAGGATGACTTTATCATGTTCAGAACATTGAAGAACTAAAAATATCTTTTCAGTAGTACTAATCCATTGTTCAGCAACTAATGGATCAGTAGACCCGCTGAAAGAAGGTGGACGCTGCCTCATGAAGGATTCAACAGAATGTTTCTCCTTCCTTTTCTCGTTTGGAAGTCCTGCATGATTCATAGCTTGAGAAAGTTGTGTGAGCATGGCTATAAGATTTTGTATTCCAGCTCCCATATCGTTTGGTTTCTCAGGGGGATAATCATTGCATTGCCCATCGCATTCCGCATTAACACGGTTCCTTCGGGTTCCAGCCATTGACTAAAACCAAGAAGAATAGTGTGAGAAACACTAATTATAATAGAAAAAACCACATAATTCAAGAATAAAATTTTCACGCTTAAGGTCTTATCCTAGGTTATTCATGGCCATTTCTAAAACACTAAGATTGTGTTCTATGCTTAGACTTATCCTTAGAGTTCTTACTAAGGCTTTCACATCATAGTTTCCAAAGGTTGACTATACCTTTCCTCTGATACCAACTATAACGACCCATACTTTACATACATTGTTAATACTTCAAAATTGAAGCACACTTATTACAACATACGACAAAACCACAAAGGACCGTATAGGTATAGTGTCTTTAGAAACTGGGAAACATAAACAACTGGTTCATAAATCTTCTACAGTGTCTCCCATTTATTTCATCATATCAAGGGTCCCTTTTAGCATATTCTACTTAATATCCATCTTCCTGACCTGGGGAAAAGAAAACATACAAAAAAGGGTGAGCTCAAATGCTCAGCAAGGGAAAATAAAGGAAATAAAAATCATATCATATCTTCTTGAAAATCATAACCTGCAAAAGAGATCATAATATATTAACATGGAATAAATCATAGAAGTGAAAATGAGATCCCCATAATCATAACATAAAACTTGAAACTTTGTGGCATGCACACATAATCATGGAAAACCATTTCTTGTTAGTCATGACTCATTTCCAAGACTATCTTAGCGGACAAAGTCCATTTCTGAACCGAGTTCACTCCTCGTTTCAGTCCTGTATTACTGAACCAAAATAACCTTCTGTTCCAGACATGTCTATCTCATGAGATATAAATCTTTACCCAATGCATTGGAGGGAGATATAGGTCCCACCCATCTTATAATGAATCCTTTCTTATGTGTGCCACTTAATCATAAATCATACATCATCGCATAACACATGTAACAAAAATGGGATTCTTGAAACATCATGACATCATAAAACAAATCATATAAGGTAAATGACTTCATAAAAATAATTCCATCAAAACATAATAAAATCAATGTAATAATAGGGATAAAAATAGAACCCTATATTATCTTAGATGGAAAATAATTTTGATAAAGCATTTGAACTCCATTCTTGAGGAAAATATCCTTTCTACTTCAAAAAAACACTTTTCTTTTCTTAACATGTCATACAATTATAAACTAAAAGAAGTTGATTAAAAATAAACTTGAAAACTTATAAAGGAATATTCTTGGAAATAATGTTTTAAAAATCCATTTCTTGCCGTATAATTTAAAAAAAACATTCTTCGTACTTTTGTCGGAAAAGTCAAAAAGTACCTCGTACGAAAAACGACAAAATATTCCTTTCATATATTTTACAAAAAACTTACCGAAGGGTAAAATTGGATATAAAATATTGTATAAGGATTGAAATAATATTACATATTGAGGGAACATGGATGTGGATGATAAAATACACCCCAGTAATTACCAAAGTAAAAACAATCTCAGATAAAAGTGAGATTGTGATATTTCCCTTACCTTAGGTCCGATTTGCTTTGTACGTGTCCGAAGCTCCTGTATAATGGTTTAAATAATGTTATTGACTTATTACAGAATCATACATATTGATATGATATCATATATGGTCATATTCTTAGCTTCTTATTAGTAACATTTCATTGTTACTTGTTACTCGGGTCTTTATTGCCTTTTGTTCTTATGCATGTTTTGCCGAATAAATTATTATTATTATTTTAAGGTTATAGATACCTTATATAAATAATGGTATTAGTGTAACATATATCATATTTATTCATTCAATTCATTTATATAATTACTATGTAATGATGATCATGTAGAACGAGTCGCATCACATCGTGGAGACGGTATTCCGTACGTACGCATGAGCGATGATATTGTTCCCATGATCTTGGAATTGTATTTAAGTGTTTTTATACTATTTCAGTATCAATATCACTTTATAATAATCATATATAGTTACTCATTACACCATTATACCCATCCTTGTAAGGTGATGGTGGAAAATAGATTACACCACGGCGTGGAGACGGTATTCCGTACGTACGCACGCGCGGTGATTTCATTTTTCCGTAGGATGGATAGAAGGTGAATTAGGGTTGTTTCATATTTATAATAACATATCAGTATGTAATTAATACTTATTTTATTACTTTATCATGAAACAACTAAAGAAGAAGAAGTTGAAGAAGAAAGAAATTGAAAAGATCGGTAATGGATATTACCTCTTCTTTGAAACGCCTCTTTGAATCCTCCACTTAGGGAACTAAGATTGGTCTTTGAAGAAGACCAGGACCTCTATGATTATTCTAGGGAAGTGGATAAGGGATTTTGGCAGGGGTTGTCCGAGCTTGAGTGCTCAAATTGGTGTGAGGAGGAGGGGGAGGAGGTGCCCTTTTATAAGGGAGGAGAGGGGCACCTTAGGAATATCTCAAAATATTATTTTATATTAAAGTCAAAATCGGTTTATAATGGTTCCAAAGGGTCTTATTTCGAAGGTAAAGTGGGGATGGGTCAAAATCCTATCAACCAATAGGATTTAGACAAGTTTAGGTTATTATTTTAACCTTATCAATTGGATTTAACTCTAAGTTAAATAATTTAACTTTTACCGTGACTTTTTGTTTTCTTACACTATATGGTTAATACACTTACTATAACATGCCAAACGAACCCCAAGTTGTTTATTATTAATATATATATCCTTATCTATGTAATTTGGCAGAACCTTAGATTTTTAGGAATAAAATAACAATTAATAATATAATATTTGATTTAAAAACTATTTTGTGTCAATTTTGACACTATTTGATATATGATTTTTGTGAAAGTCATAACAGAATAATATGTTCTAAAAAAGTTGATTAAATCAACACTAATATATCATAGTAACCTATAAAATTAGTGGAATTCATAAAAAGTCTCAAATTACATTTATTTGAGCATTTATAACATCAATTATGTTAACATTTCCTTAAAAGGGTAATTACTGCATCATCGTTGTGTCATAAATAAATTAATTTATTTAAAGTCTAAAAATTATAAATAAAATATCATTATGTAGGAAATATTTTTATCTTTCTAATGAATATTTATAGTCGAATTTATCTTATGTATAACCCCATATTAGAAATGTTTTAGTTATTAAAATTTGATTTTAACTATTTTTAACTATTCATTAAATAAAATAATATTAAATGTCATAATCTAATCCAAGTGGACCTAAATGGTCATATTATATTCATAAGGTTGTTTTTGGTCGAATTAAACTTATCCAATAGAATTAGGACATGTTTTAGGTTAATAGTAATATCATATTTACCCTTAGTTACCCTATTTACTATTAACCGTGGTAAAAAAAGTAAAAAGTTACTATTCACCAAAAATTATTTTTATCTCATTGAACCACATTTTTCTTACTGATATCAACCGTGTCTCTCGGATTTTCGAAATTCCATTCACAGAAGCGGTAAAATTATGTTTTATGCAAAATTCAGTTTTTAACCTACCACATAGTGGTTTCACTATTCATCAAAAATTGAAAGTTTTCAGAAAAATACCAAAATTTCACCCTAGGCTAATTTCGGTATTCCGAATCCAAAAATAAAGTCCATTTTGAAAAATAAAATTTATAAAATTTCAAAAAGTGGTTACTACTATTCATAACGGCTAGTTTTAATAATATTTTAATAGCATATCGTTGTTTAGTGAAACTCGGTATTGCGTACAACGCAAGCTATCAAGGAAGGTCGCGATTACATGTAAAGTAAGTCAAGCTAGTGTGTAGTGAAATATTCCTTTGATGATATATATATAACATAAAAACAAAATATTACTCATAAAAATCTCGGGTGTTACAATAATCATAACATGGAATTAGCATGAGCCAAGGCTCATTGCACATGGAGAATGAGTAAATCCTCATTGCACATGAAGCACGAGTAAACTGTAATTTCACTTTAATTATCATGATTCAACACTCATTGCATATTATGTATCATGATACTATACTTTACCCAATGCATTGGAGCTCTATAAGGGTGCACCCTTCTTAAACATCTCATTTCATGCATATGTGTGCCACATGAATCATAAAACATGGATTCATAATACATAATCATTTATTCTACGATAAAGGAATGCGTAATTCATACATGAAACTTTATAATCAATAAGTAAATGTGCATAAATGTGAATACCCTTGATGGAGAAATGGGCATGGTATTCACTACACGATGGCATTGGCTTAGAAAATCGGTGTGATTTCGGCAGCGTAACGGCGTGACATAAGAATTCATAAAAACGGTTGATGAGAGAGAAAGGGGTTCCTCATCATATTTACATGTAATGGAAATTAAGTAGTTCATATATAAACATGTCCCAATAATTGTAATGGAATTTAGATTCATGATACAAAAGTATTGCTTGAATGTAAATGAGGAGAGAGAAGTTCCTTTTGGAATTTCGGCATAGTAACAGGTGTACATGGGAGGCATCTAATGAGAGAGAAAGGGGTCTCCTATCATTCAAACATAAATAGGGCAGTATTAGTGAGGTGAGAAACCATACCCCAACATTCATAATTGAAATTAAATGGGCAAAACAACTTAAAGAAAATTGGACAAAAATGAGAAAGGAAGAAAAACCCTTACTTGGAAGTGTGCTTCCAAAGGCTAGAGAGAGGCTTGTGAGAGGCTTCTTGGGAGATTGGGGCACCTTGTGAGGATTATAGAGAGAGTAGGGTAGAGGTTGGATGAACTCCAAAGGCTTTGAGTGAGGAGGAAGTGGGAGCTTGGGTGGGTTTATATAGGAAAGGTGAGGGAATTCTTTATTATTTAGGTTTGGGACCCCTTATATTAAATTAATCCAAACCACAAACCATCCCATTGTTTTTGCACATGGTTTTTGGAAAAGGTAAGAGGAAAAAAATATTTTATAAGGCCAAAGTCCGAACTTCTTAAAATAATAGGGTTTCTTATGTGGAGGTGAGTCACACTCCCATGGAAATTAATTTAAAAAGACAAGGTGTTTAATAAGTCTTGAGGGGTCCATTAATTCTTTGAAAAGTAAGTCAAAAAAACCAAAAATCACATTATTTTAATGGTAAAACCTATATTGGCCGAACATAAAGGTTATAGTATTTTATTACATCACTATTGGGTCATTATGATGTCATAAAACACATTATATATTTAAACGATATTTAATTTTTACCCAAAAATTTGACTGTCTCAGAAAATTATGAAAAATTCACTATTGGATAATTTCGACGTCCTGATTCCAAAAATAACATTTATTTTATATAAATAATTTTCTAAATATTTTAATTTTTACTTTTAAAATAAAAACCGACATTTATAAAAAATTCACGGGTTTTGACAAAAATGGATTTCAAACCTTAATAAAAATTATAATTGCATTCATAAAATTATAAGATCATTTATATTTAATAAAAATTAATTTAATAATAATAATATTTTAATTCAAAAATCCTTTAATTTAATAAAATATATTTCTTAATTAAATAATAACTAAAAACACTATTGGTACTTTAAAAACTATTTACAATGTATCAATAATGACAAGAAAGTATATTCATTATTATATACAAAAAATAATGTACATGAACATAGTACTATTTATTTGTTACATAACCCCTTAAAATATCCGTATAAGACCTAAGGGTAAGGTGTGCGATGATGACAGACTCTTGGGGTAGCTCGGATAACATCGCTCAGGTGGTAATTTCTATCAACTTCCACTTCTCCCGTAGACGGTCCCGTTCGAGCTTGACATGATGAAGCTCAGATTGGGCTTGGTCAAGAGCAAAGACCAAGGATGCCACCTCTTTTCTGAGCTCTGACAAATGGGCTTCGTATGGGGAAGTTCTACTAGATGAGGCCATCGCTTCTTTTGTCTGGGTAAATTGGATTTGTTAAAGCCCTATATTTATACTAATCATGTGTTCACTGTTCAACGGCTATATTAGAAACGGTCAAAATTCTTAACATAAAACCAAAGAAGTTGACATTTTATATAAACATAAAGAGACATTTAATTAGATCAAGAGATATTTCCAATAATGAAACTTTGGGTCATTACAATATTCCACCCTTAAGAAATTTCGCCCTCAAAAGATTCCTTTTCCCACACTAAAACAGATGTGGGTAACTCATCTTCATCATTTCCTCCAATTCCCAAGTCGCTTCTTCAAACTTGTGGTTTCACCACAACACGTTGATGAGGGGCATTGTCTTATTTCATAGAACTTTTTCTCTATGATCTAAGATCTTCACTGGTTTCTCCTCATAAGAAAGATAATATTCTAATTGTACCACATCAGAAGAGAGTACATGTGAAGGGTCCAGTATGTACTTCCTTAAGAGGGATACATGAAAGACATCATGTACTTTGGCCATAGTAGGTGGAAGTGTTAGTCAATAGGCCACAACCCTGACACGATCAAGAATCTCGAAGGGGTCGATGTACCTTGGACTTAACTTCCATTTCTTTCCAAACCTCATGACCTTATTCCATGAAGATATGCGTAGAAAAACCATGTCTCCAACTTTAAACTCAAGGTCTCATCGATGATTATCTGCATAACTTTTCTGTCAACTCTGGGATGCCTTGATATGCTGCTAAATGGTTTTCACCTTCTCCACCATTTTCTTGACCATTTCCGGTCCAAGCAGCTTACGTTCACCGACCTCATCCCAACATGCCGGTGTTCTGCACCTTTTCCCATACAGGGCTTCATATGGTGCCATTTGGATGCTCGAGTGGAAACTATTATTATAAGAGAACTCAAACAGAGGAAGATGTTGATCCTATCCTCCTTTAAAGTCCATTGAACATGCTCTCAACATTTCCTCAAGTGTTTGGATAGTCCGATCAGATTGGCCATCAGTTTGAGGATGATAGGCCGTACTGAAGTTCAGTTCAGTACTCAGAGCATGTTGAAGACTCTTCCAAAACTTAGAGGTGAATCTTGGATCTCGGTTAGACACAATAGATAGTGGACTCCATGCAGCCTTACCACTTCCCTGATATATATCTGTTCCAGTTAATCCAATGAAAAATCCTCCCGAATAGCAATGAAGTGTGCAGTCTTTGTAAGACGATCCACAACAACCCAGATTGCATTGTTGCCTTTGGATATCCTTGGAAGTCTGGTGAAAAAGTCCATGGTGATGTTCTCCCATTTCCATTCTGGTATGGGCAATGGTTGAATCATCCCCTTATACTTTTTCCTCTCTACCTTCACTTGCTGACATACCAGACACTTTGATGTATATTCAGTGATCTCCTTCTTCATATTATCCCACTAAAAGTTTTCTCGGAGATCTCGATACATCTTTGTTCTCCCTAGGTGAATAGAGAAATTTGAACTATGTACATCATCCAAAAGTTCCTTCTTCAGCTCCGAACTTGATGGAACACGTAGTCTTTTCCCAAACCGCACAATTCCTTCTTCATTAACATTAAACTCTGAGGATTTTCCTTTTTCGATAGCTTCCACTTTTTCTTGAATTCCCACATCATCCTTTTGAGCATACTTTAACCTTTCCAAAAGAGACGGTTGAGCAATCATTTGTGAAAGGATTGACAATGTTCCCTTCTCAATGATTCCCATGTCCATATTCATCAAGTCTAAGAAGATTGGATCCTTCTCAATTCTCATCATTGATAGAATCACTGGATCCTTTCTACTTAGGGCATCTGCCACCTTGTTTGCTTTCATAGGGTGGTAATGGATTGAACAGTCATAATCCTTGATGAGATCTATCCATCTTCTCTGGCGTATATTAAGCTCTTTCTGTGTGAATATATATTTAAGACTCTTGTGGTCAGTATATATCTCTCATTTCTCTCCATAGAGATAATGCTGCCATATTTTCAAGGCAAAGATCACCGCCGCCAACTCCATATCATGCGCTGGATAGTTTCTCTCATGGATTTTCAATTTCCTTGAGGTATAGGATATAATTTTATCATTTTGCATCAGTACACAACCTAATCCCTTCTTCTAAGCATCACTGAATACCACAAAAATTTCCCCACTTGTGGGTAAAGTGAGAACATGCACAGTGATAAGCCTCCTTTTCAACTCCTTGAAGCTTTGCTCTCATTCATCACTCCAAGAAAACATTACTCCCTTTCGAGTTAGCTTGGTAAGAGGGTTGGAAAATCATGAGAAATTCCTCACAAATCGTCGATAATATCCAGGTAACCCCAAGAAGCTACGAATATCTGTTACCGATGTTGGCCTCGACCATCCCTCAATTGCATCTGTTTTAGAGGGATCCATAGATATCCCATTGCTTGTGATGATATGGCCCAAGAATGAGACTTACTTCAACCAGAACTCACACTTTCTGTACTTTTCATAGAGCTTCTCCTTGTGCAAAGTCTCCAATACAGTTCTTAAATGCTCCTCATGATCCTCCTTGGTTTTGGAGTATATTAGAATATCATCTACAAAGACTACCACAAATTTTTCTAGGTAATCTATAAAGAATATATTCATTAAGTGCATGAAGATTACTGGATAATTAGTGAGTCCGAAAGGCATTACTATTAATTCATAGTGCCCATATCTTGTGAGAAAAGCAGTCTTGGGGACATCTTCCTTCTTGACCCTTACTTGATAATATCCCGACCGCAAATCTACCTTGGAGAAGTATTGTGCTCCACACATCTGATCGAACAATTCATCGATCTGTGGATGAGGATACTTGTTCTTTATCGTGATTTTTTTTAAGTTCACGATAATTGATGCAAAGCTGCATTGACCCATCCTTTTTCTTGATGAAGAGGACAAGTGCACCCCATGGTGAAGAACTTGGGCGTATAAACCCTTTATCCAGATTCTCCTGTAGTTGTTTCTTCAGCTCTTCAAGCTCTACAACAACCATTCTATATGGAGTATTGGATATTGGTAATGCCTTGGGTATAAGTTCAATTGAGAATTCAACATCTCTTCTAGGAGGAAGACCAGGCAGTTCCTCGGGAAACACTTCAGCGAATTCCCTCACAATAGGCATTTCTTTAAGGATGGTTTCTCCATTGGACTCAATCATATGAGCTAGAAACGCGTGCTCATAGGGTAGTAATATCCATTCTTGAGATGATGGAGCTAAAAGAGATTCATCTTCCTCCTTACACTTGTAAAGAATCGGGGGTCGATTCTCCATATGGAGTGTGATTTCCCTCTTCCGACAATTTATGTTAGCTCTATATAAGGAAAGACAATCCATGCCAAGAATTGCATCAAATTCCACCAGAGGGAGTATGATGAGGTTCTCCGGAAAATTAAATCCAAATATTATAACAGGGAGGACTTATATTCATGGGATGCAATGATTTCCCCCTTTTCCGTACTCACTGACATCTTCACTTCCATGATTTCTGGTGGTGCTGGGATTGTTCTACTAAACTTTCAAGATATAAAAGAATGCATAGAACCTGAATCAAAAAGTACGTTCTCTATTCTTGAATGAATAACTAGCGTACCTGTCACCACTTCATTGTTAGGGTTCACTTCGGTAGAAGTGATGACAAAAGCTCTTCCTTGCTGCCTTGGAGGTTGTTGGTTTCCTCTGAAAACCCTTGGATTAGGGCACTGATTTGAAAAATGACCCGGTTCTTTGCATTTATAGCATTGAACAATGCTTTGAGGTTCGAACGGAGCGTTCCTCTCCTCTATCACAGCCGCGGGTCTTTCTTGCCGATAATTAATAGCTAGGTTCCCTTCTCTTCCACACCTGAATCATTTCCTCATCCCCTTAAGGAAATTTCTAGGGTGATTATTTCCACACTTTTGGAAAGTGGGGTGCTGGATCTTCTTAGCACTGTTGGATTTATCCATCAGACCACTAGCATTGAAGTCCACCTTATGCTTCTTATCCCCATGATACCCTTGTGATTATTTGATCTCCATTTTGACCTTGAGGACACATAGGACAATTTCCTCATAGCTGTCGAAGTCACGGATTGCTAATGTTTTCCATAGGCTAGGCTTCAACCCACCAAAGAAGTGGTCAACTTTGTATTCAGGGGTAACGACAAAGCTGGAAGCATATCGTACAAGCCTTGTGAAGTTTGCCTCATACGCTCCAACAGATTCTTCATCTTTTTTCTTGAGGGAAAGGAAGTCCCTTTCCATCTTAAGCCGGAGGGTGCGCAGAAAATATTTATCGAAAAACATCTTATGGAAATCCTTCCATTCCAATGCCTCGATCTCCTCCTCAGGCTTCGTATTTTTGATCAACGTCCACCATTGATCATCTTCACCCTCTATATGATAAGCCGTCAAGAGAACCTTCTCTTGTTCAGAACATTGAAGGATGGAGAAGATCTTTTCAATGGAGTTGATCCATTGTTCAACGATCGTGGGATCAGATGATCCACTAAAAGTAGGAGGAATTTGTATCATGAAACTCTCGATAGCGACTTGTTCTTTCTTAGGGAGGGTTGAACGTTACTCTTGACCCATGTTTCTATTCAAAACTTGAGTTAGCTGAGAGATAAGCGTAACAAAGTTCACGATTCCCGCTCCCATTGGATTGGGCATCACATTAGTACAGTCATCACACTGATCTTCACAACGGTTGTTAGCCCGAGTCCCCCTATTACCGGCCATTGCCTGGAATAAAAGGAAAGTTAGGGGTAACACATAAAGGGTAATCTAAAGACAAAAGTTGATGAATTATAAATAAACTTTTATTTACTTAACTCATGAGTCTATAGGCTTCAATCTAAGATTTTCATGATCTACTTTCTAACATATATTCTTAGGGTCATTTTTTTTAATTCCATTAATAAGGGTTCATAATAAGATTGTGAATTTATCAAAACATATCCCCCGAGAGTGTCGTAACCAAGAGTGCAGCAAGGCCCGTTTTCGTGCACCAGTTCCCATTCTAGTCTAGCTCAAAGCGGTTTTTTCGGGTTTTACCCTTAGGATACATCTGTGCCAGAGCTGCCTCTACCTGCTCGTATCCAAACATGGATGTATTTTCTTGATAACCCACCTACTCAATACTCACCAAAACATAGGGATGTTTTTATTGTACTTAGTCTTGTCTCTAAGGATTTCCTAGGGTTTTCTAATCCTAATCCCAAAAATAACTAAACCTATCCTCTGATACCAACTATGAAAACCCTACTTTTATTACAAAATTAAACATGTTTTATTACATAAAACTTCACTTGATACAACAAATAATATTTAGAGGTTTGTTGTCTTTGGGGATTAGGATCATTACATAAAAACTTAAAACATGAAATACAAAATCTTTATTGAAAACTTCCTTTACAAGACCACTAAATTCCCTCGTACTTAGCATTGCATGGGATAACCTGAGGACATGCATAAGAAAAGGGTGAGATATAAAGCCCAGTAAGGGAGTACACATGGAATAACATGAGGAGTAAAATACATGTTAGGAAATAGGCATATCAATAGAGAATAAGAGAAACATGAACATAAATTCATGATAAAGAATGATAATCATAACATGGAAATGTGGCAACAACACTTAACATGGAATTAGCATGAGCCAAGGCTCATTGCACATGGAGCATGAGTAAATCTTCATTGCACATGAAGCACGAGTAAACCCTCGTTGCAATTGAATTATCATAAATCAACACTCATTACACATGACATATCATGATACTATACTTTACCCAATGCATTGGAGCACTATAAGGGTGCACCCTTCTTAAACATTTCATTTCATGCATAATTGTGCCACATGGATCATAAAACATGGATTCATAATAAATAATCATTTATTCCATGATAAAGGAATGTGGAATTAATACATGAAATTTTATAATTCATAAGTAAATGTGCATAAAGGTGAATACCCTTGATGGAGAAATGGGCATGGTATTCACTACACAGTGGCATTGGCTTAGAAAATCGGTGCGATTTCGACAGCGTAATGGCGTGACATAAGAATTCATAAAAACGATTGATGAGAGAGAAAGGGGTTCCTCATCATATTTACATGTAATGGACAGTAAGGAGTTTATATAGAAACATGTCCCAATAATTGTAATGGAATTTATATTCATGATACAAAAGTATTGCTTGAATGTAAATGGGAAGAGAGAAGTTCTTTTCGGAATTTCGGCATAGTAACGGGTGTACATGGGAGGCATCTAATGAGAGAGAAAGGGGTCCCCTATCATTAAAAAATAAAGAGGGAAGTATGAGGGAGGTGCGAAAACATACCCCAACATTCATAATTGAAATTAAATGGGAAAAAAATTTAAAGAAAATTGGACAAAAATGAGAAAGGAAGAAAAACCCTTACTTGGAAGTGTGCTTCCAAAGGCTAGAGAGAGGCTTGTGAGAGGCTTCTTGGGAGATTGGGGAACCTTAAGAGGATTATAGAGAGAGTAGGGAAGAGGTTGGACGAACTCCAAATGCTTTGAGTGAGGTGGAAGTGGGAGCTTGTGTGGGTTTATATAGGAAAGGTGAGGGAATTCTTTATTATTTAGGTTTGGGACCCCTTATATTAAATTAATCCAAACCACAAACCATCCCGTGGTTTTGGCCCATGGTTTTTGGAAAAGGGAAGAGGAAAACAATATTTTATAAGGCCAAAGTCCTAAATTATTAAAATAATTGGGTTGCTTATGTGGAGGTGAGTCACACTCCCATGGAAATTAATTTAAAAAGACAAGGTGTTTAATAAGTCTTGAGGGGTTCATTAATGCTTTGAAAAGTAAGTCAAACAAACCCAAAATAACATTATTTTAATGGTAAAACCTATATTGACCGAACATAAAGGTTAAAGTATTTTATTACATCACTATTGGGTCATTATGATGTCATAAAAAACATTATATATTTAAACAGTATTTAATTTTTACCCAAAAATTTGACTGTCTCGGAAAATTATGAAAAATTCACCGGGCTCTACAGTTAAGGGTCAATAGTGGTAATAATATTGATGATGTATCTAATGAGTTTTAATTAATGAGGGATGATGAAATTAAAGTGTATATAGAAATTTATAATGCTAAGGATGAAGATGAAAACATTTACACTGCTGAATTTGAATATGAAGATGAAGAAGTATGTATTTCATTATTTTTATATCCATAATCAATATATATATATATATATTAATAAATATTATTAGTTTTTCATATTTTGTATATAATTTAACAATTATTGACTGGTAACATTATTTTATCTCAGTTCTTATTAGATGTATCATGTGTAGTTCTATGAGATGATGCATAGATTGAATGATAATGAGATACCTGGTTCGTCTGCCATATGTGCTGATACAAAACCAACTAATAGGAGGGGCCAAGGCCTTGTGTAGTTGATGATTCTAGATCATGTTCCTGAACAACATCCATCTCTTCAATTTGATACTCATTAGAGGAAATGAGATTAAATTTGTTTTTTATTTAATTTTTAATTATTTTTATTTATTTATTAATTGTGTTACTAATTATTCTTATTTTATTCATTTTTTTACATTTATACATTGGTCTAGATAGTGAGATATTAAAGATATATTAATCTACTCCTTCAGTGTCCTGGGATCATGTTCCTAGTGATGTCTATCATCACATGTTCAAGAAATAGATGGTACTTAAATAAACAATGTATTTTATTTTAAATTTATATAATTTATAATTTACTATATTATTTAATATTTGAAAGGTTTATGGTCTCCAGTTGATGATAGTACGAGACCCTCCATTTTTGAGGCATGGGAGCCTTGCATGAGTGACTATTTCTATTAATTTTTACATAACCTTTGGAATAGAGATATTGAGAGAGAATATATGACTATCATTTACAACTCCTTTGTGTGTCATCAACCTGATTATGTCCTCGTCTAGGCTTGGTAGTGATTTTTCACTTACTGAACAAGGGGGATTTTAAGAAGGAGGCCATTTTTCAATCAATAAAATCCAGGGAGACTGGATTTCACACAAATATTTGAGAGTCATACTTTTAGAATACATCATCCTAAATTGATATGTACTATTATTTAATAATTTATATAAAAATATATATTTAATAATAAATTTATGTGATAAATTTATGTATTCTTCAGTTGATCCATCCATTACAAATTTTGATGTATATAATATGTTGTACATTAATAGTTTTATAAAATTGATTACTAGTGAAAGATAATAACATAATGTAGTTAGTATTTCTTTTTTAGTTTTTAAAATTAATATAATATATTTTTAACTTTTTAATTTTTATTTATATGTTTTTAGGATACATATGATACATAGATTTCTAAGAAGTGGGAGAGTCAGGCCAAGACATATGGTGAGGATAATTCCTCATGTGAGTTATGTTTTAATGAGGAATCTTGGATATGGGAAATAATGAGTGGTATTCAAAAAGTATGGGTTATTAGTATTGATTCAAAATTGACTTTGACAAGTTATTATTGTATTTAAGCAATGTTATTATTTAGCTCAATGGGAAATTGTGTGGGATCATTTTCTTTCACTACTATAGAGTATGAGGAGAGGTTTTGAGTTTAGGATGAGACAATATAAAGGCAGGTCAGAGAGTAGGAAAAGCAGTGACAAAAAAAATAGTAGCAACATTAGCTATATAGGAAATAATTACAATCAAATGAGAAACATCATGAGAAGATTATGGATAATATGAGGCAACTTACCCACAATTTAGGAATGGAGTTCCCTCCTTCTGAGGGAGCTGATCAACCACCCCCAGTGACCCTATTATCATTTTATTATATATACATATATTATAATAATATTTTTTATAGTTTTTTGGTGATTTATTTATCTATAATTATTTTTTATGGAATTAATTTTCTATCATAAATATTTTTTAATGAAAAATGATAAATCCATTGAAAAAATCCAGCCTAATTCTATTTGTGATTGAATTACAATTTCCATTGAAACTGGTATTTATGAAGTAACAATTTAGGTATCATAAACATTATTTGTGATGAAATTTTGAATCCATCATAAATAATCTAGTAGGGAATTATTTGCGACATGCTTCATACTTTGTCACAAATACTATTTGTGATGACTAAATAGTTCTTCCACAACATAGTATCACCTTGATCTTAATTATGATAGTCCATCACAAATAATAGTAACTGTAATAATTTTTTTTATAATGAGATATTTATAATGGATTATCATCACAATTAACTTTTTTAATGGAATCCATCATAAATAACATGTAAAAAAGGAATTTCGTTTTTATTGAACGTGAACATGAAGGGAATCAACATTTCCCCTCCTCCTACCATGCACATCCCTTAACATATATCATTAACACAACTAAAAAACCAAGTAAACCAATATATTATATAATAAATCCTTAAGCCACTATAACCCATATGCATATACCTACCATGAGACATCACAACATATACTACACCTAGAAGGGAGAGAGGGGATGATTGAATAGTCATCCATCTATTCCTTCACCAATCTTGGATATTGGAAAAAACATCCAAAACCCCAATATTTTTGGAATATATATGGTTATTTGACTTAGCTACTGGCATGTAAGAAATTATAAGAAAATATAACATATATCATGGACACACAAGACCAACCTAAGGATTCATACCAAACTAAAACTTCTATCATTCATAATATCCATCAAATCATTACTACCATGCACTAACAACTTTTTCCATCACTATACCATAAACCATACCCATCTTTTTCACACAATACAACCATAAAAATCATCAGTACGATTCCATAATTTATATTTACTAGCCTCGTTACATTCATTGTGACATTCATTTATCCATATATAATGTCAATCCATTAATAAAGAAATTACCACTTCAAGATGTTCATTATTAAAAATTCAAAGTTATTCCACCCTTTACTATTTATTAATCATAACCATTATAGAAATTATTACCATTCATTTAACATCCCATCATTTCCCAATTTCATCGCCTTACCCATTACAAATTTCTTTAGTTCCATCCATATATCATGCCACCAGGAAACTATAACAGAACCCCACAATGATGTAACCCATCATTGTATAAACTGACACACAACACACACCAATAACCACTATCTCTACAACAAAACTATTTCATTTCCACATATCCAACCATGATGTTGCTACCAAAACCAAATAAAATACCATCCACCACTACCACATTGAAAACCACATCTCATCCTCCCAACCAGTCATAACTACTAGATGTGACCCCCATAAACACTACAAGTATGAACAAAAAATATCAAAAAATAAGGGAAACACAATAGAAATTTACATTAAAGAATTATACTTTGATCTTAATTTTTTTATTAAAGTAAAATTTATCATTTCTATACCAACCCCAAAATTCTAGATTTCGTCACAACCAATTTATTACCAACTTTAAGTGATAAACCCATTATGAAATTTTATTTCAATATATTAATGGGAACTAATAAAGTAAAACCAAAATAATGAATAAAACCTCTAAGAGGTATTATCAAATAATTCATCAATCATAAGAAATATCAAGAAATCATATAAAACATATGATAATCCCCCTTTACCATAAATTTTTATAGTCCAATTCATTATATTAATTAATTTAATCCTTATTATCCTCCAATAGAAATAAAAATCATGATACTTACACAATTGAAATAAAGTGAAGATGGAGATGTATCAAATCCCCCACCTCACCCAAATCTTTACAATCGCTACATGGGATGACGAAGAAACTCCAATAATAGACCATCTAACACACGATGATCAACCAAAAGGCCTATGATTGAACATTACCCATATGGATCATAAAAAAATAAAATCAAAAACAATTTAGCACTATTATTATATCCTCTTTAAATATGAAGGAATGATAAGAGATTCAAGAATAAGAGTCACCTAAGATTACAAAAATGTTTATATCTTGATGATGAGGATTAAAAACAATCAAAACTCACTAAAAGGTCACTAATGATACACCTATAGTTTCCTAGGGTTTAGAAAAAATGAAGGTATTTGGAATAATTTGTATTGGATTATAAATTTATACTAAAACTGGAAATTTAAAGAATCATGGTATTACGGGTCATGGTCAAGCCACAATGGGGATAAATTGAGTAGACCTATGAAAATCACATTGTGATCCCACCATATCTCTCTAAAATATCATCGTCAAAACTTCCTTCACTCTATGAATTTATTAAAGTCCATACCATAATTATGGTGGCCTCATCACAGTACATGATACTCTAAAAATCATGGTGCAAACCTAGTATTCTTACCTCAACCCTAAAACACCCTAAACCAAACCACAATTCAATAAGGGCCCAAAAGTACAACGATATTAAAAAAGGTAAAACCAAAAAATCATCCACTTAGGACTCTAAGAAAATATAACGACCCAATGTTTTATAAATGGAAATTCCTTTCTTATAAATATTCATATAATCACATGAAATCACAACATAATGAACTACTAAGTTCTATGTGACCTTTAAAAATAAGTTTGTCACTTATGTGTTTGGAATTTTGAAAATATGACATACACACTTGCGATCAGTAAGTTATTTGGAGTCCGATAAGAAAAAATTGATTTTGGTGAATAGTATCCCGCCCTTATGAATAGTAACATACCCTTATGAATAGTGATATACCCTAGTGAATAGTAACCTTACCTATGATGTTATAAAAATAATATTCAAGTGAAAGTATGATGTATCTATATTTTAGAATAAGTAAATGAATGTTTTAAAACTGGTTTTTTAATAATAAATTATGATTTTAATTAAATATTAAATTAATATATATATATAATTATTATTGAAAAATGGATTTCATTTTTAGATTCTACAGGTTGAAAAATGGTTAGGGTGAATTTTTTGGATTTTTCTAAAATACTTGAATTTTTTATGAATAGTAAATATACGATAATTCACAATAAATGATAAAACCTGAATTTCTGCATCATGCTTGAGTCATGGATGGTGTAAATGGATATTTTTTCGATCTCACATGCATTTATTAGTATTATTGGTCATTGAATCATCACTATTTCTGGTCTTGAGGGAAATTGATAAACTAATGATTAAAAAATTATGAAAACCCTCCTTTCCTCCACTATAACCCCCCACCCCCTCTTCTCTTCACTCCTCTCAAGCCTTGTACCTTGAAAATATTATTCCCAAATCTCTCCCCAATACCCCACACATAAAAAAACCTCTAGTCTCTTCAAAATACCAAAATCAAAGAAGACAAACTCAAGAGGTAAATTCCTCTTTCCAATTCTTTTATTTCTTTTAAGTTCTTTTATTTTCTTGTTTGTTTCCTCACCTCACTTCACCCAAATGGTATGATAAATCCAGTAACATAAATGTAATGGAATTATATTATGATAATGGGATACTTTATTATCTTCTATTCTTTCCCCATATTTTATTTGAAAGATATGAAAACACCGTTTGAGATGTGTTAATTTATCACATTTGAGGACAACAATTTATCAATTTCTATTAACATCTTTAATTGTGGTCATGAAACCATTTGTGTTATGGTTGAACCAGATTATTATATATTTAATATATCCTAGTTAAGGTTTTTTAATCCTTTTTCACAAATTTTATTAAGTTATAAAGTAAAACAAGTTCATTGTAATCAAACCCACTGATTAACCAAAATGGTTATCACTGAGGTTTTATATAATAATTCATCTTCACTCACAATAACCGAATGATTTTTTATAACCATTTAATCTCCTGGATGTTCACTAGTAATATAAGAATTCAATTCTGGACAACCACTTTCATCTTACATGTTTATATGAACATGAATATAAATAAAATGATCATTAAAGCCAAGTAAGAAAACGGTCCGAAACAATGAAATTGAACCTAATAACCAATAAAAATGGTTATAAATGAACTTAAAATGATTATAATAAATATTTTACATATATAATAGTTTATATAGTTATTAATTAATGAACCTAATTTGATTTTTCAGGTCATTAAGTTCAAGAAAAAATCACCATCGGATTTAATGTAAGGGATCCTCTCCATTTCACTCTTAATCAAGATGTCCTCTATGCTATGCCATTTTATGTGTAATCCCAAATGATGGGGTATGATTTATCACCTCTCCTATACTGAAATAATTATGTATAAGTGATGATAAACCTATTTTCTCTCTCATAAATCTCTCTTAGGTACACCCGGCACTATGTTGATAATCTGTAACGAATTCTACCCGAACCTCCTTTGTTCTTTCGGGTTGCCTTATCTTTATTTATATCAAAATGGAGTTATCTTATCTATTTATGTGCATGTTATTAATTTTTTTAGTTGTACAAAATTAATTTATCAATTCGCTTTCATCACTCTCTTTTGGGGATATATATGTTTTTAAATGATTCCCTCCTTAGTAATTTCTGATAAGCAAACATGCTTTAAGGGAACTTCTCGAATTATTACCCAATTTCAAGTACAATCTTTCATTTACTTTAATCCACCATTGTCTTTATAAAATCTGTATTTTTATTATGAAAACCTTCTTGGTTCAATTATGGTTTTATATAAAAAATTGTTCCCATTTTTAATTTTGAAAGTTCTATAGTCTTTTCTTTAAGACCGCACAAAGATGTTTTAATGATAATGTTTCTCAAATACATTTGTTATATGTTGTAACTTCTGTTTGACATCACTTACCCTGTTATATTCTTATTTTACCTTATGAACGTCCATGTATGTTCTAATCCTTTTATCTCATGGACACTTTACTAATACGACCATTGGTTATGCTTTATGTCATGACCGTGGTACCCAATTCTTTCCGTGGGTAACCCTTATGTTTATATGAGATTGATTATGTATGATTATTTATGTGGAAAACATGTTCATGAAAAGTAATATGGGTGTGACCAAATAGCGCTCTAATTCATTGGATAATGTTAAGTCTCATGAGATGCTATGTGAAATGGTCTTGGCGGTTAGCCTTGGCTTGTGCTACTATGGGAAACTGGATTGGCGGTTAGCCTTGACCCGTACTACTATGGGAAATGGGATTGGAAGTTAGAATTGAATCATACTAAAGATCTGTTTTATGTTTCTGAAACATTTATATGATTCCATGTTTATATGATCCCATGTTTATGTGTTATGATTTCATATGTTCAATGATTTTGGTATCATTATGTCATGCCTCCTAACTCATGTCCTTAAGCTTTATTCTTATGTTCATTCCCTTACAGGGATTTTTATCTCATCCCTTTGTTCATGTGTTCCCCAAGGTACCCTATAAAGATTTAAGGGATCAAATTAAGTCAGGAGATCTTTATTTATATTAAATAAAGATGTTTGTTTTATCCCCAAGTTTCATGTTTTATGTACCTAGTCTTCAAAGACACTAGACTTCATGATCCTTGGCTTGTACTCTGATGTATATTTATGCTTAAAATCATGTATTGTTATATGTAAAAGGATAGGGTATCTATATAAAAAACATATAAATTCAAATTTAAATGTAACCACATGTAAGGTGAACCTAAAACAATACATAGAATTAACCCAGTAGACACCCTCATGTAAGAATAACCAACAAACATTCACACGACAACTAAAACCAACCTTGATGTTACTAGAATTACATAAGATTAAATCAAAACTCCACAATACCCTTTATGTCACATCATAATACCCCAAAATTCAACTGAATTATTATAAGGTGAACTGAAAAGGCTTCATGCCACAACTAACACCTTTCACATTGAAACCAGACTTCAACTATGAAACTAAGAAACACACAAATCCCATAGTTCATAACATAAGTCATGATACAATTTTACATAGTATCTTAACGCTCCAATCAAAAAATCACAATGAAAAACTTAATCTCACGCTTCAATGAAATTATTCAACTAAAATATCATCTTTAAATCAACCTTCATCCCACCAACCTTCTCCTAAAACCTCCAACTCCCAAAATACACAAAATAATGGTTCAAGAAAGACTAAGCTATTAACCATTGAGCATCACATCATCCTACACATCCTAATCACCCCAATAAATGACATGGGATCCATCGTGAAGATATTAATGAATATGTGACATAAGGAAAACATTTAGGATCTTTTCTAGCTTTAGAGTAAGTGATAACTGATATGCCACCTTGTTGACGCACTCCAACACATAGAATGGACCAATAAATTGTGGGGAAAGATTAATCCCTCCGTAAAACCTCTATTTCCCATGATAAGAGGAATTTCAAGAAACAAATGCTCCTTAAATTTAAACACCAAAGTCCTCATCCTATTAACATACAAATTTTTATGGTCTTGTGTTGTTGTTATCAACTCTCAAATAATCTACCCCTTGGCTATTCTATGCACCACAACTGGTCCAAAGAATACTAACTCTCTAACCTCGATTAAACATAATGGAGATCTAAAAGGCCATGCATATAATACCATTAATTACGCCATTATAATAAAAGAGTGTTAGCTATTATTATAATAAAATTTACCAAGGGAAGTAGATTTACCCACGATCCACCAAAATCTAGAATGTATGCATACAACATATCCACCAGTATCTGAATAGTCCACTTTGTCTTACTATTTTTCTGAGGGTGTTAAACAATTATATGGTGTGACTGAGATAATAAATCACAATGGTGACCTCCCTAGACCCATCAATTAAACCATGGATTCTGATAAGAGATGATGGTTCTTTGAACCATGTGATTCTTCACTATCTCATCCACATAACACCTCACCAAAACTTCCACAATACTAAACTTATTCATCATCAATAAATGATCATAATTATTCTACCAATACATAATCATCCAAATAACATCACATACTCTTTGATATCAGGTAAAAATGGTGATGAAATTCATCGAAATTTTCTCTCACTTCCACTCAAGTAAATATAATGACTGTAAAAAAATCCTAGAATATGAAGCTCTTCCTTCACCTATTAACAAAATAAACACCATGACCTGAAATATGTTACAGAACACTTCATCCTTGGTCATTATAATTGAATTTTAAAGGCATGATAAACCTTATATATACCAGTATTAACTTCCAAGGGTGATCTATGGAACTACCAAAGAATCTACTTACACATATCCAATAGAAAAAAAGTAACTATCTATCAAAATAACACCTAATATCGATCATCATTTAACTATCCCTAAGTAGAATCACCATGACAGACATGATATTACAACAACCCTCCTCCAAGTATTTCTATTGGGACTCCTCCACCTATTAAAAAAATAACGACTTTACTGTGGTCTGGTATATAAAACCTTTACCACCATCCTCCTATATATCAAGATGCATAACTGAAAGCTCCTACAACACTCTATAAAAATATCTAAACTCTTGAATAAGGGTGTAATATATCTTGAATTTATAGTCTTATATGAAATCCATCCACCTTCACTGACATATATTCAAATCACTTTGAGAGAAGATAAACCTTAATATCTTATTTTCTATGAATAACATAAAGCATTTTCTGATGAGGTAGTTCCACCATATCTTTATAGAAAAAATACTACTTCTTAATATAGATCTTGGGTGACATAGCTATTCTTGTGTAAACATAATTTCCTAGACCCATATGATATCCCTAACCTTTGATGAATCAATAAATAATCAAAACTGAGATGAGAAGAACCACATAAATCCTTGGACATGACTTCCTCCTATGGAAAACCAAAGGACATGACCACCGATCAACTTCTCCTTCAGGTATTCAAAATCTTCTTAACATGAATTTGTCCATAAATAATCCTATAACTTCCTGATCAAGGCTTTAATTAAAAGGCACAAAAAACCGAGAGAAATAAAAAATAAGCCTCTAATAACATCTTAAAAATACAAGTAAACTATAAACCTTTATAATATTTTTGGATTATTGCCAATAAACAACCACCTTGATCTTAAAAGGATGGAATAATAATCCTTGTTGGGACACCACATGCTCAATAAAATGAACCTCACCTATTCAAAACTTGAGATGATAGTGTAAAATGAATTTTAAAATAGTCATAATATTCTAAAAATTACCCTCCTCTGACTTCAAGTATAAAAAGATATCATCGATGAACACTACCACAAACTAATCTAGAAACTCATGAAATATGGATTTCATGAGTCTCATGAAAATATTTGAGACATTTAGGACACCAAATGACATAAATATGATGTCAAAATACCCATATCAATACCTAGAATAAGTCTTAGGGATATTTCCCCCCACATCCTTACCTGATGATTCCCATACAACACATCAATATTTGAAAACTATCTATCTCCATTTAACTGTTCAAAAAAAAATCATTGATCCTAAGGAGGGGATAATAGTTCTTGACCATTACTTGATTCAATAACTGATAGTCTATAAAAAACCTTATATTATCAACCAAATTCTTGGAAAATAATACTAGATCACCCTACAGTGAAAACTGAGCAAAAAAAAAACCCTTCCACAACAAATTATCAATCTAAATTCTCAACCCCCATAACTATAAATGTTCTATTTGATAATTGTCCATAAAAATCAGAGAGACACTAGGATATAATACTATACAAAATTTAATATCACATCAATGAGCCAACATCACTACATTATCAAGGAAAATTTCTTAAAACTCCTTGTAAACCACCACCTATGCCTCTACTGAACCTAAATACAACTCTACTAGCTGAGAAAAAGAGGCTCTAAATGCCTATGACCTATATGATAGTCCTCCTAACCAATGAAAACTATATTCCCAAATTCCATATCATATAATATGGATCTCCTCTAGAATAAATGTTTGACTACATGCACATAATACCAAAAATTCACTCTAATAATTAAATCATTTGGTTGTATCTGAAATAATAAAAAACCCACGAATAAATGCTGCTACCCCATCATCAGCTCACAATCCCATCACTCATCGAGCAAACTAGACTGACCTCAAACTGGTATAGTTAACACCATAGGAACTATAAGCCTCTCCATATTGAGTCCCAAGTCCTAGACCAATGAAGGTTCAACAAAGGAATTCAAATATCTAGAATCAATCAAAATAGAAACTAAGGTAAAAGATGAATATATGATATGTAGAATTATCTATGGAACACCTGGTGCTTACATATCTATGGAATAAAACTATCCATGACCTTATCCTCTACCTTACTAGCTTTGTAGATGACAACATACATGAATATACTTATCCTTATGTCCATTATTACGGGGGAAATAATGGGTTAGTCCTCTATTATCTCCATATACCCTAGGATAACTAATTTTTTTTTATCCTACTGGTGATAAGGATTTTGAGGTGACTACTGCTGAGGCTAATCTAGATACCATCCAAATTCACTAAAATGGCCTTCGAGAATGGATAAACCCTAAAATTTCTAATGGCCATGAAATTCATAAGAAAAAACACCAAAACATAGCTCTTAATGGATACATGTGAACTCTTGGCTCTAGAAAATCAACAAAAATATTGTTGAGGCTTACTCTATACCGGTTGAAACCTCAAATTTCCCAATATCTAAGATAATTCATCTATAGTTCTTCTCCTTAGTAAGTTTTTATGACTTCCATATCAAGATGATTTGGAATATGTATACATCCTCTCAATCACCTATACCTTCTTTGTAACATCCCATACATAGGCACTATAAATGGGGTAACCGTATATTGTATAATAAGTCATAATGAATTCTAAAAACACTATTTTATAGCCTTCTCATCTGAAAAAGGATTGGGGTTAATGTGTATAAGATCCTTGAATTTAATTATGATATCTTACATGATCATTCTCTCTTGTTTAAGGGAAATAACACCTACCTCTTTCCCACCTTCATCTTAGATGATATAAACTCTACACAAAACTACTTCTAAAAATTGTCCCATGAAATCATTGAATCCTCATGATCTATGAGAAATAGAATCCACCAATGATGCAAAACTCATCTCATATGAATAACAACAAACATTACATAATTCTCCATCCTAACATGAATCAATGTGAAGGTGATATCTAGATCCTCTAATAAGTTCCCCATTTCTAAATCAGAGACACTCCTATCATACTTATCCAGATTCTAATTATAAAACTAATGCAATTACTTCCTCTAAGACTCATCATTCTCATCTTGGTCAACCCTCTTATGGGAAACTAGATCATCCTATTACACCTCTCCAATCCTAACCATACATGGATTATGGCTAACAATCATCTCTGTAAGCAAAGAAAGTACATTCCTAAGCCCAAAAATAGAAAATTTATTAAACTTTATTTAATTTCATTCATTTTAAATGCCCAAGAATCACCCAAATTAAACCATAAGAACAATAAAATATGAATCATGTACCCCCTAGGTCTCTACACCACAATCAACATTACCTCACCTAGGTTGTTCAGCAAGCTTAAGGTCTTCACACTGAATCACAGGGGGCCTTAATTGCCTATGTCCAAGACAATAGCCTTTCCTACACTACACATTGAGTTCTATTAATATTTTTTCCTATTAAACCCATAAAATCCTCATAATTACCAAACTCCAAACCCTATCATAACTCTCATATATAGCTCTGATACCACTCTATCACAACCTTCCCCTCTAGGAACCTACCCTTGGCCGATAGGAAGATTAATGTGACCCCCAAATTTGGCCTCCAATAGGCCATAGATTCGAGACTGACACCATGGGTATAATCACACATAAATAGGAGGAATTATCCTCATAATTTAAAAAAACATAAAATAAACCACCAATAAACTCCATATAATATAGAATAAAAACCAATCCACAATGCATGTAAATATCATAAATAAGAAAAATATCCATAATAAAATACCAAATGGAAACTTCTATGGTAGTTTCTATGATAGTAGCTCCAAGGGTCATGCTAGTAATATACATCTTAGTCAAAAACTCCCTCTTGGAAATGTAAAAAATAAATTTATGTATGTAGAGGTGAGAATAAAAGTGTACTTATTAGGATCCTCCTCAATACCTCTCATGCGAATGTAAAAGAAGCATATTAATGTCTTAGTGAATAAACAGTAAAACCAACACACACCCATGCTAGGTAAACTGTAACCTAATGTCATTAAGGCTCACTCACCCAATATTTTATCCATGTATAATAATATAATATCAAAATAATATATTCCAAGAAGGTTCCTCACAACCACTTCCCAACTAGTTTGTCACATTCTTGCCCCAATGATAAATTTCCTAGTGCTACCAGCCATTCCACATCCATGTTATCACACATCATATTCCATATAACAACTATATACCATATAACACTACTATATCATCATAATCACCATCATCATAATCATCATAATCACATATCCACCACTGCATGCCACCTCAAAACAAGAATTTAATAATCACCACATACCACACCAAAATTTCACATTTCAACCTTATCATATTAGGGTATTAGGAACATGGAGGCATCAACCTCATTCCCTACTCCTACCATGAATGTCCCCTATCATGTATCATAATCACAACCGCATAACCAAGTCAGCTAACATATTATATACTAAAACAATAATCCATTAAAATCCATATTCATATACCTACCATGATCCATCATAGCCAATTCAAAACATAGAAGGCATAGTGAGGAAGAGGGAGTAGTTACCCATACATTCCCTCACTAATCCTAGATGTTAGTAAAAACACCCATAATTTGAACCATTTGGGAATCAATAAAGTTATTCGACTCAGGTGGTGGTGCGTAAGAAATCACAATAAAACATAACATATATCATAACCACACAAGCCTAAACTAAGGCTTGATAACAAACCAAGATTTACATCACCCATAATATCCATCACATCACTAATAATTTTCACTAACAACTACCTCCATTACAATACCACAAACTAGTCCCACCATTTCACACAAGAAAACCACACAAATCATCATTATAATTTTTTAATTTCCATTTATCATCCTTGTTACATTCAATATGCAATTAATTTATCCATATTAAATTTCAATCCATTCATAAATCACTTAACACTTAAATTCATTAATCATTTAAAATTAATAGTTATTCCAACCTTTAACATTTATTAATCACATCCATTCCAACTATTTTTACCACTCAATTAACAAAATATCATTTCTTAATTATATCCCATTACCCATTTACAAATTCTTTAGTTACATCCATATTTAATGCCATTAGAAAAATATAACACATCCCTATAACTTCCTAACCCATCACTACATAAAAACCTATAAAACACAAGCCAATACCCACCACCATTACCATAAAACCACTTCCTTTCACATATCCATACATGTCATCACTACCAAAAATACATAACAAACCATCCATCACTACCACATAAATAAATACACCTCATCCTCCCAAATAGCTATAATAACTAACCTTAACCTTCTGAACCACTATGATGATAACCCAAAATATATCAATAAATAATGGAAACCCAATAAAAAAATCACATTTAAGAATAATCCTTTGATATTTATTTCGAATTAAAGTAAAAATTATCATTTCAATACCAACACAAAAATTATAGATTTCCACAGAGCCAATTTATTATAGACTTTACCTAATTATCCATTTATAAAAGGTGATTCAAATATATCAATTCCAACTAATAAATGTAAATCATATAAGAAAAAAAACCTCTAATAAATAACATCAAATAAGCCATCAATCATAAGAAATATGATGGAATCATATGAAACACATGTGAATCCTAATTTACCTTTAATTTTCACATTCAAATTCATAATATTAATTATTTTAATCCTTATAATCAAACCAAATAAAGAAAACTCATGACACTTTAACAATTCACACAATGTAAACAAGGATAAGTCTCAAACCCTTGCCTCAATTGAAGCTTCTCAGTCATTATGTGAGATTATGAAGAAAATCTAATCATAGACCACCCAACACATGAGGATCAATCAAAATTATTGTTATTCACAATTTTATATCATGAAAACAATATAATAACAAAAAAATGAACCATCACTACTATAAAAACCTATTATAGGAATAAGTAATGAAAAGAGAGTCAATAAGAAGGGAAAAAGAATCCACTTGGATCATGAAGAGGTTGATCTATTAAATCAAAGGGATAAAACTAATCAAAGGGTGCTCAAAGGTCTCTAATGATTCACCTTTATTCACCATGGTTAAAGGAACAATGAAGGTATTTGGAATAATTTGGATGGGATTTTAAATTTATATTGAAACTGAAAATTTAACGAATCTTAGTGCGATGGGTCCTAATCACACTGCAATAGGGACAAATTGAATGCACCTTCATAAACCAGACCGTGATCCCCCTCATCTATCATCAAATCTCATGATAAAAAATACCTTAACTCTATATGTTTAATACGGACCACGACACATCCAAGGTTTCCAAACTGTATTACATGATCATTCAAAAAACATGACATAACCCCAAACTTCTCATCTCAACCCTGATTCACCCCAAATCAAACCATTATGAAGAAAGGGAATCACAGTGAAATTATGATCAATAAGGAAGAACCAGAAAATTATCTAGGTAACACTCCACATAATAATGTATAAATTCAAGCCACAAGGAAACCACACATAATGTGAACTCAAAACCTCAAATCAGATTAACCCATGAACCACCCTTATGTAATAATAACTCATGTAAATTAATTCTAGAAATTAAAACAACCATGACATGACTAGAATCATAGTAGATTAAATCAAAACTCCCCAATACCCTTCAAACCATTCCAGAATACTCCATGCTACACTTGAATTCACATAAGGTGAACTCAAAAGGCTTCATCTCATAACCAACACCCTTCACACTAAAACCATAATTTCACCTTAAAACAGAGAAATAAAACTCCCATGACTCACTCCCCAATCTACTATACAACTTTACACTACATCTTAACTCTCTAACCAACCACTCATTATGCAACACACACAATCACACTATAATTCCCTTATCTAACAAAAATTCCAGCTCTAAATCCACATCCATCCCTCTAACCTTCTCCTAAAACCTCAAACACCAAAATGACATAAATTAATGGTCTGAGATGGTTTAGGATATTAAAAAATTACATATTTAAAGGAAGGTGATGCATCTACGAGATCCTACCTATCATCAACATTGGGATAGTATATAGATCAACTAATTCAGTATCAAATTATTATAAAATAATTTAACTATCCTTTTCAGGAGTGAGTTATTATAAACTAATAAAAAATTCAACATGCCTATTTGATATTGTGTGGATGGTAACATAAGATACCATTTTATAAAACTCTTATTTATTATCACATTTTTCTGTAAATTAGATAACATTAAAATAGGTTAATTTTTTATCCTCATCATAAGTGGATCTAATTTTGGTGGGATCATGTCTATCCTCCCAATGATGGGGTCATGAATTCCATCACATTTTATGTTAGTTGTGGAATTTTAAGGTATCATTTTCTTTATATTTTTTAATGATTTTGGTTGTGTCAATTCCTAGAAGGACATATAGAAAAATTTGATATCATTAGAGGAATATAGGTAATTGGGGTTGTGTATGGATGATTTAGTTATCCATTGATAATAGTGTACAACTGATTCATAGAATTTTGGATGATCCATTTATCAAAATTCTATGTATTCATGTTTGGTACCTCTTTCCATTATTCTATTTCTTTAGGGAAAGTGGATGCCACACATGCCACATGTGACTTGGGGTTGTTTAAAACCAATAGATATCTATCAACCATGTTTTTTAATAATTCCTTTAAGAAAAATAATTATTCAATCATGTGAAATAACATTCAATAGCAAGGGAAATAATTCAGGTGGTCGTTCATCCCTACTTTATCTAACTTTATAAACTTTAACAATATGATTATGTTATCTTTTTGCAGTAAAAATGAAGTACACTATAACTTGATCATACTAAAAGAAATAATATTATTTATGATTTCAAATTCAAAAAAACATTTTCTCCTTATTCACATCTTTCAATTTTGTATTAGAGGTTGAACATTTTTTCTGATGTTGGATATGAAGAGGCATACCATTGAAATGACTAAAATTATGGTTGTTTTCTATATTCCATCAACTTAAGAGTAATGGATGATACTTCTCGTTTTATAGAAATAATTTATTATGATGGTGGTGATTGATAAGATTTTTTCATTTATCAAATTTATTCTTCTAGATGTTGTGTTATTACTACAAGCTCTTGGAATCCACCAGGTTACTTTTGTGGGATAAGAATAGTGGCTAACTCATCTTGTAAGTTCTCTATAAATATTTCTAGTAATTTTTCCCATGGAATATTTATTTTTAAGTATTATATCAAATACATTAATCTGGTAATTAAATATATAACTCTATTTTTTTACTATTTATAGTTATATAAGAAAAAAATTCTTATTTTTCTTAGTGTAGAACTAAATTTATAGATAAATAATTGAAATAGATATTCCAAACTAGTAATGGACTCATCTATATGATTATTATATAAGAAAATGGTAGATAACTCTAAAATTTTCATGAAAAAATGTAGTTTGTATACTTCTCATTATTTTAAAGTTCCAAAGATTAGGCTACACTAGGAGACTACATCAGTGAGGTGCTATCTCCAACCATATATTACATTAAATTTTTAAAATTTAGGGTTTTAAAAGTTGGTGGGAGGAGTGGTGAATTATACCAACTCCGGGTGTAACTTTTTCTCCAACTATATTAGCGCACACCAACCTCGAATTGCCTCTAATCAGGTGGTAATAACATACAATATATCTTTTTATGATACTATTTATTTTGCTGACGTTTTTTCTAGATGAATTTACTAATCCTAAAATTCATGGAGGTCTAAGGGAGGAAAATTATTCTAGTTTATTTGTGATACAATAAACTAGATCAGATAGTGTAGTCTTGGGTTGTCTTGATGACCCAATTTTGTTTTTTAGTCAATCAATATCCACTTATTGAGGAAGGTCAACCAAAGTAAGTACAAATTCATCCTAAAGATAATCCTAAATAAATATATTACCCATAAGGAATTCAATATTAATTTTCAATATCCTTTCTATTTTTGGTTTTATAACAAGATTTTTTTATTAAAATATTCACAATATCTTTGGGTGGAGGATTGTCTATGGATTTGTTTTCACCTTTTAACTCATCCTTACTATTAAATCACCAAGTGGACATTAATAGGGGGGGGGGTTATGAGAGGATCCTATATCATAAGTTTTTCTTTGATGATGGGTATACACTCCTTCTTCACATAATTTTGTGTGAGTGATATTTTCCACAAATGACTCCACTTTATATTACTACTCATTGGAATCATGTTCCATAGCATTATAATGGTCATTAGTTATCGTATTTATCACTGAGAATGCTGCAATATGAACCATGTATTCATTTTTATTTGAGTAATATGAGTAGTGATAAAATTTTTGATCATAATAATACTTATTTTTTGTATTTTTTAGTATTTTTTAGCTTTGAAGTATTTATAGAACATTGATATTTTATTCTATTGTTATTATTCGGATAAAGTAGGATATAAATCATAATATTTTATTCTAAGTGTACCTACTCTAGACACAACTGAGTGTGATCCCATATTTAATAGTACAAGTGTTTTAGTGAGGTAATTTGGATTTAATTTCATCGTAACTGATAGAGAAAATTAATTAACTGTATTTTTTAAATATTTAATTCATTTTATTTCCTCAGATTTATAAATTAATTGATTTTTAAAGTTTTTTGGAATTAAAGGGCCATTTCATTTGATTTTTTAAATATTTCTTAAAATAGAAAAAGTATAAATTTAATTGATTTATTTAATTCAGGGAATAATATGAATGATAAACTATTGGTAATACTTTTAATTGGTATTTTTAGGGAGAAGAAGTATGCAGCTAAAGTAGCAGAGGAAGAATGGACCATACATAAGGAATTCAAAAGGTATAGGTAAAGTTACTCCTAAAACCAAGTGATAAGTAAAGGTTAATAAATTTTTTATGGGGATGAAGCCCTTAGTACATAAGATCCCATGTATATGATACATAATATTTATTCCTTTTCTATTGGACATTCCATGCGCTAATATGTAAAGGTATTGTCCTTTAAAAAATCTGGAAAATGCAATGTCATGTTTGAAATAAATATTTTCAAAATACTCAAAAAGAATTTCTATCATGGAGGTCATGTCTAGAATATATGTAATCCATCCTAAGAAATAAGGAGGATAAGATTGTAGTAATTGAAATCATGATCAACCAAAGACTTTATGATGAAGGAATTCTAAGGCCATTCTCTACATAGACGTTGTGTGGAATGATCTTGGAACCTAAATAAGTTTATTATTATTCTCCACCCTTGTGATATAAAAGTTCATTCACAAAGTACAACCTTTTTGAGTCAATATAAGGGGGTAAAAACTAGTTTTTTTTTCTATGTTTGGAATATATTTGTGTTCTTAATTAATGTCATGATGGGGAATTATAATGATTTTGCATAGTGTTTGGATTGACGATTGTCATTATTTACCCACTCTCTATATAAATTTTTTTATCTCTAATTTAAGTTCAATAATAGCTTACCATTTTGTATTTATCTAGTACATGATATAGCTAAGTAGATAGAGAAGAAATGGTTCTATGATTATTGGATATGTTCAGTGGGGATCTACTCTTTCATTCAGTCAGATAAAAAAAGATCCTAGGGGTTTTCTACTTGATTAAGGGATACATCCTACCATTGTACTAGGGAGATTCAATAGATCATGAAACATGTGATAGTGATTCATTAGTACCTTACATTATATAAAAAATGAGAGGTAGTGGGGTTAATGATATTGATCTTTGTTATTGAGTGATAATTAAAATTTAGAAAATCATTAACATAAAAAATGAAGAAGCACATGTCAGGGAAACCCCTTGAGGATTTATTACCATTATTCCTAACACTACATTCATCATTTTAATTTTCATATCACATCACACGAAACACCCATTGTTTTTATGATTCAAATTTTTTTAATATAAAAATAAAAATAAAATAAGTGTGCAAGTTCATGAGTGCTTGTAAGGATCCTCAGGGAAAATACTATGTCATCTCCCAAGATGTTCATAATGGATTTATATTTTCTATTTTGATATCCCTATGACAAACATCTTGTTAAGAATTTTACACCATTCCCATAGATACAAAATTTCATTTAATACACTTCCAATTTTTAAAATTTTATTGGTTTCATATAAAATATTCTTTTAAAAAAAATGAATATGTTCATGACTAACTCTAACCCTCATATGCAGTTGTTTTATTTATTGATAAATAGGAAAGGAAATTCCAAAGGTCAATCTATGGATAACAGGTTTTCAAGGATCCTATAATGGATTTAAAATAAGACCTTGAGAAACTAATTTTAGAAAAATTTGATAAGGATCTTAAATAATTCTCACAATGATTTTCAGAGTTCTATCAAGAGGTGATGAGGCCCAAAATAGATCATCCTTACTAATTTTGAAGAAGACATCGTGGAGGTGGAAACTAAACCACACAACACTTCTCTCCCACAAAATTCTAAAATCCTCCCAGTGTCCTTACAAGAGAATCTGACAATTTAATATGATCGGTTGAAGGGAGTGGTTTTAACATTGGATTCTCTTATTTTTGATTTTACACTATTATAAAATCAAATTCACTACCCTCATTTTTATTTTATAGAATAAAATCCAATACTATACCTAGAGAGTGATAAAGAAAAAAAGGATCCCATAATCTAGGATTAGATGGTATTATAAATTATAGAATATGAATGCCCAATGGCTATGAAAAAGAATACAATGAGATTAAAATCTAACATGATCAAGGATAATGATTCAAAATTAAATTCATATTGATTTAATTTTATTTAATTTGAACTCCTTATTAACTCCACCTATGAAAGAATTTAATTTATATTACTTATTAATTTATACCTAGATAGAAAATAAGAGACTACTATAGAGGTGGTAATTGAAGAAGAATCCACAAAAGTAGTGGTAGAGGAATAATACCCTTACCTTCATCCACTCTTATTATACAAGTTATACATAATAGATAAGGGGGTGTAAAAATAGTACAAAAATCATAAGGAACTCTATTAAAATAAAAATATGATGAGTTAGGGAGCCACAAGGACGTGGTGCTTCCTAAAAACCCAATCCTCTTATGGATTTGGGATAATCACAAGATAACCTTGATATAGGTAGTATAAACGCAACACCTCTTGGGGGTATTTATCAATTAAATCTTTAATTTTTTATATTTCATACTTTAATTTTGAAATAATTTGTAACTCCTTCATTCTTATTTATTGGGTTTCATGGTGGGAAGAAAAACTAGGAAAATTTAGGATCAATTGAAAGATATTATCAAATAAATATGCCTATTTGTACCTTTACTTAGCCTTGTTAATTACTATCATAATTTTAAAACTAATTAATATGTTAATAAATTATGGAATACTCTATATAAATTACACCATTTATGTTTGGGAGAGGGTAAACCTATATAGATTTTAGGAATACTATGTTTTATTTTTGTTTTTTTGTGTGTTTTTGAAACCCATTGAATGAATTTTTAAGTTTAGACCCTATACACAAAATCAGTGTATCATTTTTTCACTAAAGATTATTGGGTGAGAACTGTTTGGGATTACCTTGGGGGAATATTGGGTACTAATGTTAGATATTATTTAATAGATATTTTTCAAAAAGTGTTCTTTGATTTCTATATAGGTTTGGGAATTGATTCCTAGGTGTGGTGTGTTCTCATCGTTATAGTCTGTTGGGTGATCTGGGAGTCCCGCAATGATAATCACCATTAATGACTGAAGCCAAATTATACTCATCTGAAAGATAAATATGTATATATCATGTACTATCTTGGTTTACTTTTAAGGAAGAAGCTCTAATTTATATCTTCTAGAATATGGTTTTGAGCCTCCCCCTAGCTTGGAAAATTGATCATAGATGGCACCTTAGATTCTGAGTGAGTTGGTAGGTTCCAAATCATGGGTATAATTCAATATAGATGATTAATATATAAAAGTTATCATTCATGCATGGTATTATCTTGGATTTTGTGGGGATAAATCCCCATAGATTTTTCATCATTATATGGGGATATAAGATTTATCCAAGAAGAATCCCATTCAATGCTCATTGGTATCACACTTTGTAATATGATAAATCATCATCTCTCAATGGTTTAATTTGAATCATATTTGGTGGTTCACTCGTTATTGGGACTCTCCCATAGGCACTGGTGAATTTCCTATACTATTATATCTTTTAGTAACTTTCTTTATTAGGATGAATATATTTTTCATAACTATAGAGAGGGGAACATGACAACCGATCTTCCCACTTCTAAATGTGAGTATACAAAGATACTAATTATTTCCACAAATATTATATCTATTCCTTTGGAATATATTAAATTTTTTGATGTAATTTCATCATAATTATCCACTTTAATCCACCTTGGATTTATTATTTTTCCTTAACTTACTTTATAATAAAGTTTCAATTTTCAGTAAAAAAAATAAAAAAAACTCAGGTGAATATTGAAATGAACTTAATTTTAGATTTAATGCTTCATAAATTCATGAAAACACCACTATTTTTTTAATCTCATGCCATAAAATACCATACAATTTTAAAATAACTTATCTGATATAATTCTAAATCATTTTAACATCTTCTTTAAAAAAAATTTAGTTCTCAAGAGAACCAATTCATGCTTCAATAACTATAATTTTCTGGGACTTCTATTCAAATCCTTAGAGCAATGAGGATATTGTATTGAAGACAATTGAGAAATTATTTTGATTAAAAATATTTTTTTATAATAAACTTATATTATGTAAAACCTTGATATATGAACCTTGAATTATCCTCAATTATCCATTTACAACCTTGTTAGGTAGCCACATTACAATCCTGAAGCCCCTAATTAACCAACTATAGAACTAAATTCATGATCATAGTTGAGATAAATTGTGGGGTAGAAGTTGTTTTGTGTGTATATTTAGAGATAAAAATTAATATTAAGAAAATTTTAAGGGATAATATCATTCCAAATTTGGAAAGTAAATTCACACAACTATTTGAAGACCAAATATTCCTCTCTATGTTGAAAAAATTGTATTGAATTGACAGGGGGAGAAAAAAAGCTACTAAAGGAAGTATATCAAAGGTTTTTTTTGAATTTTATTATGTGTTTATTATGTGAAGCTTACATGAGAATCAAAATTATTTAGAGTTGAATCATTGTAAAGGGGATTTAGTGATGATACCATTCTTAAGTGTTAGATGTTAATCATGCATTTTACTTCAATTAAATCCAAAACCTCCTCATTCTTAAATAAAATTTTTAACATTAGAACCTACCAAACCTTATCTATAGAATAAAATTATAAAATAATCATCATAAATAAAAAATTACTTGAATAATTGGGTGGATATTTTGAAAAATAAAAATCCTACAGTGACCCCTATGTGAGTTTGGAATAAGAAAATATTTGATTAAAATTCATAATTTGTGAGATGATAGAAATATTTACAAGAATCTAAGTGTGAATTAGTATGAAAGGATATAAAAATTGAAAATTAATTGAATTTAATTTATAGATAACATATAATAAATAACATGTAAGAGGCATGATAATCTTGAGTGACATGGATATTAAAAAGGGAACTCACATTGGCTAATGTTTTGAATTTTTCCTGGGTAATATTTTGGATATTATCTTATCTTAGAGTAAAAGGTTTAAGTGTAAAGGAATTGAAAAAGGAAATTAATTTATTATATTTTATTGATATTAAATTAATTTTATTCACTTATATTAATTAATTAATTTAGTTTTAAAGATTTTGGGAATTAAAGTGTGATTTCATTAGATTTTATAAATATTTCTTAAAATGGTCAAAATTATAGACTTAATTGATTTATTTAATTTATAGAATAAAAACTAATGAATATATAATGATAATCCTTTTATTATTTATTTTTAAAGAGTATAACTATGTATATGAAGTAGCAGAGGAGGAATGGACCTTATGTAAGGGATTTAGAAGGTATACATAAAGGTTACCCTGTGGCCTGAGTGATACCTAAATGTAAATTTCTTTTCCATGGAGATGAAACAATTGATACATAATATCACATGAACATTATACATAAAGGTTTTAAATTTTATATTAGAGAGTTTATGAACCAATACATAAAGGTCATTTCCTTAAAAAAATCCAAATAATTGCATGTCATGTGATAATTAAATATTTTCAGAATACAAAAAAAAAGAACAGCTCCCATGAAGATCATCTAAAAAACACATGGAAACTGATCATACTAAATTAATAAGTGTATATTATGTCAATTTAACACATTATCAATCAAAAACTTTGTTATTAATCACCCAAAGAAGATTATTTGAGATTATTAATAGAGGAGGTACCCTTGAAGAACCATATTCAATGATTCTGGTATGTCAGATCTCTACATTATGTTTCTACTTTTGTTTATATTTTTTCATTAAGTGTATATTTTTCTAGTACTTATGATATACATTATATGTTTTTTTATATTTTATGTTCTTTATTGCTACCTCGATGAGTAATTTTAGTGATTTGATCATAACTTTTGGAATGATGATTTTCATTCTTTTCCCACTCTTCACATGAATTTTTATTCTCTGATTATAGCTTGATCAATGCTTCCCATATTGAAGTTAAATATCATATGATGGATCTTTGTGGATATAGAGGGAATTTTTAAGTGATCTATTTCCATGTTCAATGGGCATCTCTTCATTCATTTGGTTGAATGGGTGGGAGAGTCTGGGGTTCATCTACTCGATTGAAGGATACACCCTACAATTAGACTAGGGAGCTTTAAGGGCCTAGAGAACTTGTGATAGTAATTCATTGGTATTATATAAATAGTGGTAGGTAGTGAGGTGAATGATATTTATCCTTAATATTGATTGATAATTAAAATTGGGGAAATAATTAAGATAGATAATGAAGAAGCACATGTCTAGGAAGTTCCCTAAGGATTGATTTCCATTCCTTCTAACACTGTATTCATCATGTCACATTACATATCACATTAAACCAGACCACCTTTATTTTTATTTTTAACAATATTTTAATATAATAAAATAATATAAATAATTGATTAAGTGAGTGAGTGTCCACAGTGATCCTTGAGTAAAAACCCACATCAGTTCCCAAGCTATTCACAGGGTATTTCTGATTTCAATTGTGATATCCGAGTGAAAATTTTAATGTCACTAATCATGTATATTGGAGCACGTTTGAGTTTTTAGAGGGTTAGGTGAAGGATAATGGGTTGTTTTTAATAAGATGACTCTAGTGTGGGATATCTATCTTTGAGGAAAGATTCCACCGGGTACCCAGTGGATTGGTACCAGGTACTCATTGTGCCTAGGTAGGATGGAGTGGCTCTATGAGGTCTACTAGACACTTTGTAGACTTGGAAAAAGTACTCAGTCAAGGGTGACATTGTTATCAGTTGGTAGCTGGGTATTTTTTTATTTTTAATTAAATTAATTAATTTAAAAGTTTATTAAATTAGTAGGGAACTTAAATTTTCTTAGTAGCACAGGGAGATCGACCCTCGCTCTCTCTCTTAATTTCACTCACCTATAAAGGGGATATCTCTTACCATTATAAATTATTTGAAGATCATTCTATCATAAGGAGTCACAATGGGTAAGGATTATTTTACACCTTCATCTATTTTTAGTATTTTCATTTTTTTATGGTTTTAAAAAAATCATTATTTTAGGGAATTTTTATTTGAAATATGAATTTCTTACTCCTCAGGTCAAATTATTCCATGGGACAAGATAAAAAAGCTCCTACTTATTCCAGGTTGGTTATTACCAGATACTTACACTATTATATGTGTGTTTTGACATTTTTTACTTTAAAATAATTATTAGGGTGTGTGAGTGATGAGGATAAATACCTTATAAGGTATTCAAGGAACAAGAGAGGCGTCCTAGGGATTTTTCTATAGTGGGTAATTTTGGGTTTGGTTAGGCTATGTCAAACATGATTCTTGGGGGTTGATGGAGCAGAACTAAGTTGATGGTTGTTATTGTGTTTGGTTTTATTTTCTATATATATTATTTATAGGTGGATATATTATTTTTATGGTATGGTGTAATGATAATATATCATTCATTGATGGTGAGGTGACTGGGGTTCACTGGGTTGTGGTAGTAGGATGTTGGTGTTGCCACTCACCATCAGGGATGAGGATATTAGGGACATGTGTATAGAGAGAGAACCATAAGGTAATGTTAACCATTAGTCAAATTTAAGAACCCCTATTAGATGTACAACTTTGTGTGATTATATTGATCATTGAACTATAGAAGGGAGACACCATTTATGTTATCCATGAATTTTTTTTGGTGTTATTGTGATCACCGTTTAGAAGTAGGATGCTCATCATATATAGTTATAATCAAGAATTTTGAGCTCAAAATTATCATGGATGATTATTAGTACATGGTTCAAGTAATTAATTTTTCAACAAGAGGCCATGAGCATGTCAATGACTTTTTTCTTGGATTATTTAATAAGGGGTGTGTATCATTCTCCCTTAGGGTGTGTAGATTATGAGTACCTCATGCTATTCCCACACTATCTGAAGTAGGAATGCTGCTAACTCATGGATAGTTGATCATAAGGCTGATAAATATTGTCTATGAGAGATAAAATTTCTATATTTTAACTTGTTTTTAATTGTTAAATATTCCCAAAATTCAAGTATTTAGAAGGTCATTGATAAATTTTTTAGTTATTTGGAATAAATGAATTAAAATGAAAACTGGTCATAAAATTTGAATTTTATTTTTTATTTTTATTATATTTAAATGTTTTTGGAAAAAGTTTGGTTCTATTTATTTTGATTTTTTGGATGTGGACATTCATTCCCCATTCACGAGAGTAAACTAGTTTTTAACCAGTTATGTAAGAATAATATAGAAAAAGCCTGGCTATGTGATTTTAATTAAGTGTTGGAACTGGATCATGTGAGATTAAAACAATGATAAAGGCATTTCAAATGAGATTAAATGGTGTAGATATTCACTAAGTAAGAATAATTTAAGCTTACCAACTTTTTTATAGGAGTAATCATCCGTGAAGAGTATCTAATGTAAGATTAATTAAGGTGTATAAGGACTCATGTCAGATTAAGCTGACCCATTAAATCATATTAAAATAGTATTCCAGAGCTCCACAAGTAAGATTAAATGTGACCCAACTAGAAACAACATAATATTAAATTATAAAATATAAATTTCATGCTATATTAAATAATCGAGTGATAATCTTGTAATAATAACTCATTATGATCCCCATATATGACAGATTAAGCCACTCTTGTGTGAAACTAACAATGACCATACTCTTCACATAAGACTAAAATCCTTCTCAATTTAGAATAACCAACTACACCTCAAGCACTGTGTGTATAAAATCCAAGAGAGTGCCACTTTTCATTTCATTTTATATAGAAATTGTAATATAATTTATTACTTATAAACACCCAATATTGGATTTAGAATCATTGTGAAGTTTTAAAGAACACTTTAGAAGACTAATTAAGTTTGAAGGATTATATTCCATGCTACGTGGAGGAAATTTATGAGGAACCAAAGATGTTGGACCCCTCACCCATAAAAACTAACAGACCTTTCTGACTTTCCTTCACACACAAAAAATAGGAGAATATTATTGTGATATGATTGGAATATGTGAGGGAATATCCTGGTTGATAACCAACTTGAAAAGAAGAACCTCGAAGCATGAAATGTAGATTTCATACCACTACATATCTTGTGCAACATGTTTTCATTACATACATACAGAGGAAATGAATCTCACTGATACGACCTATAAATTTAAGAGGAAGATACTATAGAAGGGGTTTTGACCTCAAGAAAGAAAGAGAGAGAAATGAAGGAAATTTCAATTCTATGGGTTCTAACCTAGATGATTGGTGTAAGGTTTTCTATTCTTCTTTGTTTTTAAAAATTTATCATTTAATTAGTTCATTATATCTTCTCACTCTTATACACATTCCTCATATTTTTATTTTCTATTCATAAATTTCTCCCCCCTTATCCACTATAAATATGTGTTTTCTCTTATCTATTGTGGTAGTGGTCTCCCACCCCCTTTAATGGAGGAATAAATAGAAAATTTATATAAAGGTATGGAATGTGTGATTAGGTTTTGAGTTTTCATATCATTTAAATTATTAAATTTCTTATATAACTCTAATTCATCAGTCATGGGTTTGAGTGAAGTGATATGTCTCTACTCTTCATATGTAAAAAATTATTCTTATTCATCCTCATCATTTTTTCCCTTAGCCAAAAAATTATCTAAATTGAGTAAATTTGAAGTGGGTAAGTTTCCTGGGATTCTACTGTGGCATTGAGTAATTTTCATGGAAATCATAGGAAGGTATCATTTTACACTAGGATCTATTTTGGTGTTGATTGGTCACTATTTTAAGGATGTAGTGGGTCAGGTGAAGTGATAAATCACACACTTTATTTAGTTAGTTTTATTAAAATAAAAATAATCAATTTAGAAATGGGTTTGTTCTTCTAACTTTTATTTCACCACCCATTTTATTTCTTCTTTTTTCGATTTTTTTTCATTAATTTTTTACTTTCTTGTTATAGGTATTAACATTTATCAATTTTGTTTCCTTCAATTTAAAAATATTTAAAATATAAAACTTTTTAATACATAGAGAATACTATGAATGATATGAAAATTCATCCCTGAGAGAATGATCCTCGAGGCCATCTCCTAGGTTACATTACTGAGTGTTTATAAATTTCTAAATTATGCTAGTGTCCCTTCAACAAGGTATCAATGTCATAAAATTTTAGATCTATTGATGGGGAGATGTTCCCATTCATTTTGTTCTATTTTCACTTTCATGTTTCCTTTAGTATTTTTTGGTTCATTAAATTTAAAATTTAGTGTTGAGTTTTTAAAGTAATAAATCAATAAAACTGAACAAGTACTCTCAGATGAAAACATTTAATGATGTCTTGGCTATATATCATATATTATTGTAGGCACATAAGGATAAAGAGTTATTTAGTTGTATATGGATTTCATTAATGATATCAATACAACAATATCTTAGGAAGTCACTAAAATTAATGA